>JALIRH010000001.1:83298529-84548529 GCA_023055505.1 Callipepla californica brunnescens | reverse complement strand
TTACAAATCTAGTTTACTCTCTTGTTGAATTAGTGGAAATTCCAGTGGCAACACTGATGAGTTCCCTTGAAAACAGGAATTAAAATTTTGATTTGGATTGCCGAAATAAGTAATTAAGGAACCTACATATCACCTTCACTAGGAAAGCACTTCGTTCCAAAGAGGAGTAAATATATACCTTGTGAAATAAATTGCTTTGATGTGCTTTGTTGTGCAATTACAGGAAATGATATTTTGTATTTGACTGGAAGCTTCTCTTTCAGAACATTTTGTTACAGTTGAGATTTAAAAAATTTAATGAAGTATAAGACTTTGTTGTTGTTGTTGTTTATTTAGTTTCCTTTTCCTTGTCAAAAGGCAAGGAATCCCTGGAGTCATTGAAGGCAAGGCTGTATATGGCTCTGGGAAGCCTGGTCTAGTGATTGGCAACCCTGCCCACAGCAAAGAAGGGTTGACACTAAATGATCTTCAAGGTCCATTTCAACCCAGGCCATTCTATGATTCTGTGAATTTAGATACCTTTAAATTATTGTTTTGAAAATCCACAGATTTGTTGGCCTCTTATAGGAAGTACTGACTGACTTCCAGGATGGGAGTTTGCAAGATGGTGCTCTTGTTAATGACAGTAGGGTTCAGTTTAAGTTATTTGGTTCTTGAGACTTTGAAGGATTCCCACACTTGAATCTTTTCCCACTCCCAGTGATGAGCTGTTCAGCACCTAGCCCTACTCTGGTATTTGCTGATAACCCCCTTGAAAGAAGACTGCTTTCTTCTCCAACTCTGACTTCCATGCAGTGCAGTGAGAGGTGGGCACAGATGGGCACATGGTTTGGCATAGGGGTTCCACTGACTGGTATAGAAATGTGATCTTGTGGACCAAGGCACTGCCCTTTATAGCAAGAGTGTCTGAACCTGGCCCATAGCATTTTTACTTGGAGAAAGAAAAAGGCAAGCAAAAATGGGAGATTCAGCAATCCAGGGCAGAATTTTCTTCTTTTAAATTACTGGTTTCTAAAGAGTGTAGTAAATGTGACAACTTTGCTTTCTGGCCTTCAGAATACTCCTGTAAGTAGATGTCTTCATGGAAATCTACTCTACCCATTTGTCTTTTATCCTATTCACTGACAGAGGTGGTTAGCAGATTTTTTTTTTTTTTTACAATCTTTGTATCACTTCGGAGCTTTTGTTTCAAAATACCACAGTATTTTTTCTCAGATCAAGCATCTTCAGCCTCTACAGTTTTGAGTAATGCATGATTTTTTGTCACATACAAAGGTATTTGTTATGTGTGCATTTATTTACTACCAGTCATTTCTGTACTTTCCCTCTTAGTGTACGGGATGAAGGACTGTAATTTCCTGAAAAAATACACTGAAAGTACATCTGCATGGATTTTGAGAGCTTACAGTTGCTATTTTTGAAATTACTCTGTAGCCAGTGTATATCATTAACCTTTCACAGAATCCATGACGAGAAACTAATATAAGTAATGTAGTAAATATTATTAGAAAATCTGGTATCTGTCATGGCTTGGCAGGGTTGGATTTTTTTATTTTTTTATTTTTTTGAGCTTTTGCAAAGAAAATTAATGGAGCTAATTGATCTGATGGCTCCTACCTCGTTTGACTTACTGCTGCATTTGTAAACTATATTAGGACTAAAGATTAAAACAAGTGAATATAATTTATGCTTCTATCTGAGGCTCATGCTTATTTGCATGTTCTCTGAAAGAAGTATGCAGTGCAGTATGAATTTTATTCTGGCACGTCTGAGTAAGATCTACTTTGAAATCAATAGAAAGATTCTGTTTTCAAATTGCCACTGAGACTACGATTTTTTTTTTCATGTTCATCCTTTTTTTTTTTTTTTACATAGTTCAAAAGTTTACTGTATTCTACAAATGATTTGTATGCTTTCACTTTGCAGTGCTGCAGGCCTGCCTGCAACTGATTGCTGACAGCAAAAGTGATATCCAACAGAAAGGTAGGAATATATTCTACAGCTAATAGAAAACTTTTCCATGTTTTAGCTCTTTCCCATATTTTAGCAAGCTTCAAATCAGTAAATGTGTTATCTGGTCTGATTTAAAAATAAAATAATAAAATATAATAATGCAGTCTCTGCATCTGAGCGGTTCTTGCAAATATCCTCTTTTAAGGGGGAAATCCAGTGAATGAGACTGGAAGTCTTAACTAAAAGTCAGCTTTATTAACTTGCGGCAGATGAAAACTAGGGAAGTGAATTTGCGGGTTGGTGGTTTGTTTTGTTTTCTGATTGCTCCAAAATTCTTGTTTCTTTTAGATGATTCAAGCATTGTCCCTTGGCTTCTGAGCTTTAAGCGTGGAACAGCTCTGGAAGAACAGGGAAATAAAATAGTAATCAAAGAAACAGGATATTTTTTTATATATGGCCAGGTAAGAAAGCTCAATTCACTTCAGCATCTGGCTTTTAAAAGATTTTTAATGTCTCCATACAATACGTTTGAAGTCTGTACTCCTTCATCCTGTAGGTTTTATATACTGATACAACATTTGCGATGGGACATCTAATACAGAGGAAGAAAGCCCACGTGTTTGGTGATGATCTCAGCTTGGTGACATTATTCCGTTGTATCCAAAATATGCCACAGTCTTACCCGAACAATTCTTGCTATACTGCTGGTAAACATCTCAATTTTTCTTTTTGCTGTTTGCAAATAAACTATATTAAAAGGAATCTGTAGCAGTGGGTGATTAAGGATTGTGGGAGTTATAAAGAAAATGAACCTCATTCACAGAGCCAGTCAATTGCAAATCTGCAGAATATTTTTGAAAAGTACGGCTTCATATAAAGCCTCCACAGTTGGACTTTCTGCATCCAATTACATGATCTCAGCAATTCCCCTCTCTCCATTAACCTTATAAAATGGTTGAATACTTTGGTGCTTTCACAGTTAATTGCCTGAAGCAGACAAAAGGACTAGGTGCTGTCCTAGAAGAATCCTAAGCTTAACTTAGGTATTGAATTCTAAATTTGAGTGTGCCAGTAGAATATTTAGGAGCTGTGTACTGCTTCAATATATCACGCTTGAATTTTAGCCACCCAATTTTTACACACCTTGCTGTGGGCTTTTCAAGAATGTTCATTATCAGCTTAGATCTCTACTCCTAATAATGACTACCGCAGTTTTATTATTTGGTTAGATGAAAAAAAGTTTGTTTCTATAACAAGATATTTGACTGCGCTAATCAGAAACACCACAAAATAAGACCCACTACAATATTTAATGCAGGTCCAGGACGCTCAGTGCTTATTATGTATGTATTTTCCTGCTGTAGCACTTCGGGAATTACTGTCTAGGTTTATCAAATCACGTTCAGTAGCTCTTATCTGTCTGCCTTTCTTCTTTCCTCATAGATTTGGGTATTTTCAGCTTTGCTATTTTTTATTTAGGTCTCTGAATAAAAGCCATCATTTTTTTCAGTGCCTCGTGTAAAAAGCGGGTGACATTCAGTAAGAGGAGCTGACTGTTGGCAGCTGGATGGCACTAAACAAATGAGACTGGGAAGGAATTCTTTTTCCCCTCACAAAATTGAGGCTGTCCAAACATCATGTCCCTCAGTCTGCGTATTTGGACATCACAACTACTTTCAGTTTCATGTATCTTTTTTTTCCTACCCTTGTATTTTGCTCCCCACCTCCACTGTTTCTTAATTAGGATCTCTACTCCCTCCTGCCACTTCACGATTCCTGCTTTTGAGAATCCCACCACTTGCTTTCACCTGGAAAACCAAACCTCTCTGCAGCATCAGAAACCACTCTGCAGAAGTCACTTCTGCTCTCAGTTTAGTGACTGCAATATGAAAGCTAGGTGCTTTCATCTGTCACATCAGCTGTTGTGTGGCTTGAAGGGCATAGACTTCTGTGTTCCGCAGTTGCAGTGGGTCACCTGATGTCTGTTAACTTCACTTGGCTGGTAAAGCTGATGAAATCTCCTCCATAACTGTGGGAACAGAGTGGTCTAGGACCAGCAGTGCCCAGTGCTGACCTTGGCTGTCACATCACAATGAGATGAGCAATCTGGGAGCTCTGCAGTTATGTGATTTTATTATTATTATTTTTTTATTTTTTGCATTGTTTGCTTAAGTTATCTGTGACATGCTGAGCACAGAATGGAATTGCAAAGGAAAATAAGTTGGATTCAGCTCCACAGAGGCTGTCAAGCGTAAGATTTGAGTGGTCTGAACTTAGTGCCTAAAGAGAAAACAAACACTTGTTACAAGTAATGATCCATGTTTAGATTTTTTTGAAGATATGCCATGACATTTTGAACAACTTTTATGAAAATGATGTCTGTGAAATATTAACTAAAAATATTCCAAATCTTTTGTCAGGCATTGCAAAATTAGAAGAAGGGGATGAACTTCAACTTACAATACCACGAAGAAGAGCTAAAATATCTTTGGATGGAGATGGTACTTTTTTTGGTGCAGTTAGACTCCTCTGAAGCCCTTTATTTCTGTTATTATGCTTAGTGCAATTTTCTTCTTCTTCCAATGCATTTGTCAAAGAAAAAAGAAATTGAATTCTACTGTAACTGCCAGTTCATTCTCTCTCCTTCCACCATCAGCTTTTGAAACCTATTATTTGGTCTAATAAGAAAACCCAAAACAGGAAGTAGACCAGACATACTTGTGAGATTAAAAATGTCATGTGATTACCAGAAAGACAATTTGTTTTACACAGTGGGAGACTCTAAACAACAGATGTAAGGACATGGTTTTTTGGCTTCAAAATGATTTCTGTGAAGCAAATCAAAGATGAAGTTGACCACAAAGTATAGCATGAACAGGACCATTCTGTTTTTATCCAGAAATTGAAAGCTAAAACAAAAGTGTGTCTTACTTCGCTTTTTCCACCAAGGAAAACACAAACCCAAAAAATAAAAATAAAAAAAAAGAAGCATTAAGTACAAGGAAGGATAATGAGACAGTATATTCCTCATCACAAAATAGTGGTGTCAGCTAGTTTCTGTTTATTTCTGTTGTTTGTTTCTTAGTTTGACACACAGATTTGTTTTGGGAAGGAAAAAAGCCTAAAAGAACAGGATAATAAAGTGAACTCTCTTAAGTATGTAGAATGGTACCACTGCCTTGGTTCTACCCTGAGGACAAAAGGACATTACTAAAATCTCTTAGTATTTACTAATTAAGATGAGTTTTATTGGAAATAAGAGGTATAAGATGTGTTGACAGCTCAATCTTCAGGGAATATGAGTATACATATTTGTAAACATGGCGGGCATAGAATGAAACTCAATGAAATTAGGCACAGTATAATAGGACAAACTGGATTTCTGACTTCATAGTTTCTGCACTCATATGTATATATATATGTGTGTGTGTTCTGTGTGTATAAATATATATATACAGTATATATATATATATATACAGTATATATATATATATAAAATAGTATATACACACATGTATGAGCCTTTAGCACTTAGGTATAGTATCCTATCTTTTTTTGGACAGCCTATGCAATGGAAATATTGCTGCATACATATTCCTTGTATTTGTCTTGCTTTTGATATTATCCACGCTAAGGAATACTGTAAAAATAAAAATCTGTAAAAAAAAAAATGTGGAACCAGCCATATAACTAATAAAATACATTTATTGCCCATAGATCTGGCCTCAATCGCTAGGATAGATACAGATATTTCTGTGCAGTTTTGAAGAAGAGAAGGCTCTGGGGAGACCTGATAGTGGCCTTTCAGCCTATAAAGGGAGGCTTATAAGGAAGAAGGGGACAGACTCTCTAGTACAGTCTGTGGTGATAGGAGAAGGGGAAATGGTTTCAAACAAAAAGAGGGGAGATTTAGACTGGATATAAGAAAGAAGTTTTTTTACAGTAAGAGTAGAAGCACTGGAACAGGTTGCCCAGAGATGTGATGGATGCCCCATCCTTAGAGACATTCAAGATCAGTCTAGATGGGGCTCTGGGCAACTTCATCGAGTGGTAGGCGTTTCTGTTCATTGCAGGGAGTTGGACTAGAGAACCTTTAAAGACCTCTTCCAGCTAAAGTTTCCAAAAGTGGACCTGCAGAAGGACAGATTTTTTTTTTCTTCCCTTTTATCTGTTTGTTTTGTTCTGATGATGAGATTTGTTTCTTTCCCCACCCAAAAATCCATATGTACTGCATTTAGTAGGGTGGTTCAAACCTTATAGGAGCTACTACAATGAAAATGTTGAATGCTTATACTATTGATCTGCAGAGAAATATGAATGTGATACTGAAATAGGCAAAATAATAAGAGTTGCAGTACTGAACTGTGCTTCATTTGAAAATGTATTTTTAGAGATTGAGAATTTAGTCATAAAATCTAATTAGTAAAGAAAAGTTGCTTTGTATATTGCAGTATCCTTGCTTGTTTTTATAAATAGTGCTGACCAATTTGATTGAATTCTTATGGTGATAGAAAATAAATAAAACAGATTTGAAGCTAGGAGTTACGGGCTGTGGTGAACTAATGAAAGAATTAATTCAACTCCTCTCTGTTTCAAAAAGACATTTCAGCAATGAGGGTACATGCACTGGGCTACCATACTGGGATTTTTGTGAGGCCTAAGTTTTCAAACTGTATGGAAAACCTCTGTACACAAATAAATTAAAATATCTGTGCATTATTTATGTATCCTGAAGGTAAAACTGAATTTTATTCTTATGATTATTTTGTAACTGCAATGCTAGGTTTACAAGAAAGAGGTCTGAAATCCTCTACTGGAGTCCTCAATTGAGATGAAGTTTGTATGATGCTGCATGTAAATAAAGCAGTTATTAGCATGCACCATGCTGACTCTTATTACTGAAGTACATTAAAGAGGTGCACAGAATTCTGAATCAGATCCTTTTTGGTTTTAGTGTTGTTTATATGAAAAAAAAAGAAAAAAAAAGTTCTTATTTTCCCTTAGACTTGATGTTTAAATGTGCAAAATTACCTTTTGGAATGTAACTTTTCCGTGACAATTTAGTAGACTCATGTATGGTTAATGTAAGCCAACTCTGAACCATAGTGGACTGGCACTATACAAGATGTAGCTTTGATACTTTAATAAAGTTTTAAGATTTTAAATATTTTAAATTTGTTATGTAATATATATACGTTTTAGGCATACGGCATAAAATCTGAGAAGCAAAATCTGTTGTCATTGCTGCCCCTATTCCTAATTGTACTTCCTCCTTCTGCTAGCACACAGGGTCAGTGCAGAACTTTGGAAAGTGTTTGGGGTGTGGTATGACTCTGAGAGGAAAGATGTCAAAAACTGTGGGATGGAACTGAACTTCAAGTTTCTTCACAAAAAAATGTGAACTGTGAAAAATCCAATGTGTACAGAGGGAGCTAATCAATGGGCTAGTCAGATATTTCTACTGGGAATTTTGTTGTTGGGTTAGTTTGCAGCTGGCTTCATGAGAAAACTTATATTCTTAAAACAGATCTGCCTCTACGCAAAGTTGAATTTTAAAAGACCAGCGTTTTCAGACAAAAGCAGAAAGAAAAGTAGAATAACTAATTCCTGATGGTTCTGCTAACAGAACAGGTGGTAGATAACAAAGTACGTTCAGACCACAACCATATTTATGCTTCAGTCTGTGGGATTTGCTGAAACTTCCTGCATTTGATAAACGGTATTTAAATGTGTGATAAATAATAAGCAGTATCAAGTTGATTCATATTTTACACTCTTGTTAAAGACGTTTAACAATGATATCTGTAAATGCAACAAACTGCAAGTAATATATTATTTTATTATTCATGTGATAAGCAGCATCTTTGCAGTCATAAGGGATTTGAATATTTTATTTCCAGTACATTGCCATGGAAATATGTAATTGTATCATTCATTTAGGCTCATGGTGTTATAGTACCTGGGGTTATGTCAAGCTGGCAGCCAGTCACTAGTGGCATTGCACACGGCTCTGTTTTAGGGACAGTACTCTTTAATGTTTTCATTAATGGTTTTGATGCAGGAGATGATGGTACACTCAGTAAGTTTATGGATGACACTAAATTGGAAGGAGCTGTTGACTCCCTGAAGGGTAGAGAGTTTCTGCAGAAATCTTGACAGCTGAGAAAGCTGCACAATCACCAACTGTGTTAAGTTTGGCAAGAGCGAGTGCTTAATTCTGCACCTGGTATGGGGCAACCTTGGATCTGTGTACAAACTGGGGAATGAGAGTCGGAAGATCAGCTCCACAGAAAGGGATCTGGGGGTCCTGGCTAACAGCAATTTGTATGTGAGCCAGCAACTTGCCCTGGCAGACAAAAAGGTCAGCCGTACTCTGGGGTGCATCAGGCAGAGCACTGCCACCGGATGAGGGAAGGGTTTTTCCCACTGTGCTCTGCACTGTGCAGTTTCACCTCCAACACTGGGTGCAGATTTGGGTGGCACAGTAAAGGAAATACATAAAGCTATTAGAGGGTGTCCTAAGAAGGAGGGCTATGAAGATGGTGAAGGGTCTAGAGGGCAAGGTGTATAAGGAGCAGCTGAAGTCCCTTGGTGTGTTCAGCCATGAGCAGAGGAGGCTGACGGGAGGCCTCATGGCATTTACAGCTCCTGTATGCTCTGTGGTGACAGTGGACCCAAGGGAACAGCACGGAGCTGTGTCAAGAGAGGGCCAGGTTGGGTATTAGGAAAAGGTCCTTCCCCAGAGGGTAATGGGCACAACCCCAAGGGGCTGCAGTTCAAGGAGCAGCGTTCTCAGATGTAGGGTTTGAATGTTGAGTGGGGCTGTGTGTCGGGAGCCAGGAGGTGGACTCAAAAGATTTTTGTTTCGTCTCTTCTGACTTCGGATATTCTATGATTTCCTTGTAAATGATGGACAGTTGACAGATGCATAGATGCTTTGAAACATAACACTTATATCTAAAAATGAAAAATATGTCTGTCACACACATGGTTCTCCCTCTCAAATTTCAATTTTCTCAAATTGCTCAGCATCTGAAATAGTACTAACTTGATTTCAATTGTCCAATAATTGTTCCAAGCTTATACTACTGTACCTCTGTTTTATGTCTTACGTTGAATTATTGTGGACATCAACACCCAACGTTCAGCTATTCTAAAGATGAAATCAGGTACAAATATGTTATTTTGATTATTTTTAATTATTTGACTACATTTTTCTTATTAAAGGTCAGGATAATGCTTTGAAAGAAGAAATGTGTGTAATGTGAGGTTTTCTTTGTTTTAAGCAGGGTTGCTGATTTTTTTGTTTGTTTGTTTCCTCTTTTCTTTCTTGTGCACTCATACTTGATCATACTTGATCAAGGTGTATGCTGTTGAAGAATATTTTTTGCTTGCTCTTTTTTTTTTTTTTTGCTCTATATTTTCCCCACAGAATTTTTATCAGTAAAGGGAGGAAAGTTCACAGTTGTTTCATCTTTTGGCTCAGTCTTTGGGTTAGAAATATTAGTGAGATCTAAGGTTGTGCTTGAAGCTCAGTCCAGGGAGCAGTGAGAAAGAAAATGATGCAAACACAGGGAAGAGGGAAGCTAAATATTTGATGTATGAAGGATTTCACGGAGTTGCAGATTGCATAGTTGTTAGAGGTGGTGATGGGAAACAAACTGGATTTGGATTTGGAGGAAAGAAATTGGAGGGAAGATAATTAGGATTTGATTGTTTGCGATGGGAGAGAAATGTAAGTGCATGAAAGGATCTGTCTCTGAAAAGCCTAGTAAATAAATGAAGTTAGGCAAAGATGGCAGCTTTGTGGAAAAGAGCCAACAGTTCTTGCAGTAAAGCAAGACAAAAATAAGTCCATAATGAGTTGTGTCAAAGATGAAGGCTAGCAGCATGCACAAATGTATTAACCAGTAGATTATGGGAAGGGTTTATTCTCTTTTCTTGTCACATTTCAGAGTATATCTGGGACACTGCAGCCAGTTTTGGCACATTATACCCCAAATACAAGAAAGATAGTGAGGAACTTGAAGGGAGTCCATTGAAAGGCAAGGGGATAGTTGGCATGGAGTACACATCTGTCCTGCAATTTGGGATTGAGGAAAGTGGGTTTGCCCAGCCTAGAGAAGAGGCAAGGGGTTCCATATAGCAGCCTTACAATATCTATTAAGAGGTTCTCAAGAAAACAGAATCATACCCTTTCAGAGGTCTACAGTTGTAACAGAAGAGGCGATAAGCTCAAATCAAACTGGGAAGTTCAAACCTGACATAAAGAAAAAAATCATTACCATGGGGTCAGCCAGACACTGAAGCAGGTTGCCTTGAAAAGCTATGGAATCTTTGTTCCAAAAGATTTCCAAAACCTTAATGGGTAAAGCAACTGGAGCAACTTCTTCTGAGTTCAGCATTAATACTACTTTGAACAGATGCTGCAAGTGATCCATTTGCCCTGAGTGATTCTGTGGTAAGATATCAGAAGATGTGAGAGGAGAGAAAGGACTGAGACTTGAGGGAACAGATCAGAAAAGATTCTGCTAGTGTAAGAAGTGTTTTTTTCCCTGGGTGCATACAAAACTTGGATTCCTCAGTGTGTGCTTCAGTAGTGTCAGCAAGCCTTTCTGTAATGCACAGCACAAGTTCCAGTTAAGCACAGCAAGAGTGTAAATTGAATCAAAATGAGTGGCCAACTAATAATCTTCATTCACTCACTCTCCAGGTTTCTTTTGCTTTTTTTCCTACACCCCTCCCCCCCACACCCACTTACACTCACACACACACACACTTCATTCAGTAGATAGGAGATACTTCATCCCATGGAAAACAGGATATTGATGGAAAGTGCTTTAAGATGAGCCTCAACCTAATTCTCAGAAATATTGTAAGGAAGTGGTAAATGAGGCAGAACATGTCAGAGAATAAATTATGATGGCCTATTTAAATAAGAACTGTATTCCCTTTCTGTCTATGAGATCTGAAAAGCCATGTTTACTTTCCACAGATGATGATGATGATTATTATTGTTATTGTTGTTGCTATAATTATTATTTTAATTCTGGATTTATTTCAAGTCTGACTTAAAACTATTTATCCCCAAACTTTTCTCTGATAAGCTTCTGTTCCACAGGTCTTGTTTCTGATCCTGATGGGTATTGATCTCTCTGATAGCTGCAGGATCTCTCCATGTATATAGATGAGGAATGATACTCACCTCCTAGATCTTTGTATCCTGGGGAAGAGTCTTGATGAACTTGCTTGAAACAAGTGACTGCCACATCCAGTGGAAATACCCCATAACCCTTTCAGAATTCCAAGCTGTGTTCCTTCTAGACCTCACTTCCAATTTGGTAAAAAATCCTTTAGTATGAAACACTTTAAACGGAACCTGCTGGGTTCCACAGACTGGTGTTTTTGATGATGCTCTACTTTGTCCAAAAATTTCCAAGCTGCCCTTGTCTACACCACAGAGTTCCTTAAACCAGATTTTTCACAGGTGGTCACTGATTGAACGTTCCTCATTTTTGGGCTGACTAAATGGTGCTCTTGTGATCTGATTTGCAGAAGTGTTGAAATTCACAGCTGCAACTAAAATTAGCTGTTCTCTGAGTTTGTGGAGAGCTGTATGATTCTGCTTAGAAATACTAGAACAGCAAACATTCTGAAAGAGCCATGGGGGAAATAAATTCTGATCCAGAGGCAGAATTAGTTAAGAATTTGCAGTGAGCCAAAGAAGTATACTTTGACAAAAGTGGGAGGAAAGATTCTCAAATCATCAGTTGGGTGCTGAACCCTAAGTGCACTTTGTGTGATAGGGATCTTTATGGGAAAGCCAGTGTGAGGCTACATGAAGTAACTTCTGTTATATATGCATGGAAGTAGGTCTGAGGTTATGAAGTCAAGTTTGGCTCATCCTTACTGTAAGCATTTAAATTTTGCATCAGAAAGTTTGGTGGCACTGAATACAGAGGACCTTCAGGGACCTGCACCAATTCCATGCCATAAAAGATACATTGCACTAACCCCAGCCTTTGCAGAAACTACTATATGCATGTACCTATCGAAGAGGTGGTGATTCCACCTGTGCTCAGTCAGTGTTTGTATCCCTACTAAGGGAAATAGAAAGCAACCACTTCGTAGTTACTGACACCACTGGTGAGCAACCCTAGCACTTTTGAAGCAGGAAGAGTAAAGGGGAAGAACTGCCAGAGCACAGAAGATAATGTCTAATGGCAGACTGCTGGCTCAACTGGCCCTGTTTGTCCTCTGGATGAAAAAGGCACAAGAATGAGAGGTTTGCAAGTCTGTTTTACAATAATCACTCTACCAATTTGCAGCCTCCCCAGGCCACAAGCAAGAAAGAGATGGTAAGAGGGAAGTGAGGGAAGCCAGTAGATAAGAGTGGAGAGGCATGCCCAGAGCTGTTTGGTGGGAAGGGAGGAGAAAGGCAAGAGAGCAAGAATTTTTCTCTAGTAGAAAACTAGATCATTTATCTGACCTTTCTTGTTAACTGGTTGTGGATAGCCGCACAGAAGCATAATGTTTTTAGCAATGCCAAGCTCGGGGAGATTCTCTCGCTGAAGATGCACTCAGTCGCTCGCCCGCCAGAGGGCAGCGGTGCCCACGGCATGCGGCGTTCCCTTCACATTCGGCTGAATCGCAGTATCACGCACAGCCAAGGGAGGGCAGAGCCTGTGGAGGTCACCGAGCCTACTCCCGTCTCAAGGAGGGACACGCTGCCCAGGACCGTGCCTAGATGGCTTTTGAAGCAAGTTTCTAAGTTGGAGCGAGAAGTTCGGAGCTGTCAACTAGATTTGATGGGGAAAGAGGGTGGAGGTCAGCAGGACAGAGTAGGGCTTGAGGGTGCTGTTGTAGGAGATTGCAGGGAAATTCCCTCTAGGAAGCAGTGAGGAACACTTCAGATTTCTTTTAGAGTTTTGAGGGAGGTAAAGGTAGTGTGTGCCAGAAAGCCCAGCTGAAGTGCCTTTACACCAATGCACACAGCAAGGGAAATGAGCAGTAGGAATTGGAAACCACGATGTGCTTGGAAAATTATGATCTGTTTGCTATCATGGAAACGTGGTGGGATTAATCTCATGGCTAGCACACTGCGATTGAGAGCTACAGGCTCTTCAGAAGGGATAAGCAGAGTAGGAGGGGAAGGGGCCCTCTGTGTTAGGAAGTGGATAGATTGTGAAGAGCAGTGTCTGAGAAACAACCATGACCAGGTTGAGAGCTTATGGGTTAAAATCAGGGATCAGTCCAGTAAAGGACACTTAGTGGTTGGGGTCTTCTGCAGGACACCTGATCGGGTGAGCCTGTTCATGCTTTCTTGCTTCAACTGCAAGAATTGTCGTGCTCTCAAGCTCTTGTCCTGATGGGGGGTTTCAACCTCCCGGATATCTATTGGGATAGCAGCAAGGTGGATGGCAGACAATCCAGGAGATTCCTGGAGGCTGTTGAGGATAACTTCCTGGTCCAGGTACTAGATGGACCAACCCGAGGTGAAGCCTTACTGGATCTGGTGTTCACCAAAGAAAGCATTAGATAGATTAAGACTGCAGGCAGCCCAGGCTGTAGTGACAATGTCCAGCTTGAGTTTGTGAATGTAGGCCTGAAAAAAAGTACAGTCAGGACTCTGAAATTCAGGAGAGCAAAGTTCCAGCTGCTCAAGGAACACTGGGAAACTGTTCTTAAGGGTGTAGGAACAGAACAGAGCTGGCAGCTCTTTAAGGACACCCTTAAGAGCTCTCCATTCCCCAGAAGAAGAAATCGAGCAGAGGAAGCAGGCAATTGGCATGGTTGATCAAGGACCTGCAGCTTAAACTGAGGGAAAAGAGAGATAGTAACTGGAAATGGAAGCAGGGTCGTGTAGCTTGGGAAAGCAAGGCACAGATGGAGCTGAACTTGGCAAGGGATGTGAAAAACCAGAAGGGATTCTATGGGTATGTAGACATTTCGAAAAAGACCAAAGAGAGTGTTCCCTCTCTGATAAATGAGAATGGATAACTGGCCTCCTCAGACATGGAAAAAGCTGAAGTGCTCAATAAGTGCTTTGCCTCAGTCTTCACTGGTGCTCTGTGTCTGCCAGGACTCTGATGCTCTAGGTGTGGGTGAGAGGGGCGAGTTCTGTCCCACTGTAAGAGTGGAACAAGTCCAAAACCTCTTCATGAAGTGGAATGTAAGTAAGTCCATGGGGTCAGATGATATGTAACCCAGGGTTCTGAGAGAGATGGCTGATGTGGTTGACAAGCCACTCTCCATTGTATTTGAAAAATAGTTTACTGTCAGGTGAAATCCCCAGAGCCTGGAAAAAAAGGAAACTTGACTCCCATTTTTAAGAAACGGAGAAAGGATGACATGGGAAACCACAGGCCAGTGAGCCTCACCTCTGTGCCTGGGAAGATCACGGAGCACATCCTCTTGGTTACCATGTTAAGGCACATACGAGACAAAGAGGTGATCTGAGACAGCCACCATGGCTTCACCAAGGACAGATCTTGCCTGACCAATCTGATGGCCTTCTATGATGGAGTGACGGCATCAGTGGACAGCAGAAGGGCAGCAAATTCAGTCTTGAGTGGTGTCCCCCAAGGGTCAGTCTTGGGACCAGTGCTCTTCAGTGTCTTCATCAGTTACATAGATTATGGAATCAAGTGAACCCTCAGCAAGTTTGCAGTCAATAACAAGTTGAGTGGTGCAGTAGATACAATGGAGGAAAGGGAAGCCATCAAGAGGGGCCTGGACAGGCTGGAGTAGTAGGCCCATATACACCTGATTAGGTTCAACAAGGCCAAGTGCAAGGTGTTGCACTTGGGCTGGGGCAATCCCAGGTATTTATACAGGCTGGGTGAAGAACTGGAGACCAGCCCTGCAGAGAAGGACTTGGGGATCCTGGTGGACGAGAATCTGGACATGAGTCAGCAGTGCGTGCTTGCAGCCCAGAGGGCCAACTATATCATAGGCTGAATTAAAAAAAGGGGTGGCCAGCAGAGAGAGGGAGGTGATTGTCCCCTACTACTGCTCAGCACTTCTGAGGCCATCTGGAGTACTGCATTCAGGTCTAAGTCCTCCAGCACAAGAAAGACACAGAGCTCTTGGAATGGGTCCAGAGAACAGCCATCAAGATAGTCAGAGGGCTGGAGCACCTCTCCTATGAGGAAAGGTTGAGGGAAGTGAGCTTGTTTAGCTTGGAGAAGAGATGGCTTTGAGGAGACCTCATTTTTTCCTTCCAGTACTTGAAGGGAGCATAATAACAGGAGGGAGAAAGACTGCTTACTTGGGTTGATAGTGATAGGACAAGGGGGAATGGTTTTAAACTAAGCCTGGGGAGATTTAGGTTTGATATTATGAAGAAGTTTTTTACTCTGAGGGTGGTGATGCACTGGAGCAGGTTGCCCAGAGAGGTTGTGGACATCCCATTCCTAGAGGCATTCAAGGCAAGGCTGGTTGTGGATCTGGGCAGCCTGGTCCAGTGGTTGGTGACACTGCCCATGGCAAGGGGGTTGTAACTAGGTGATCTTTGAGATCCTTTTCAACTTGGGACATACTATGATTCCATGATTCTATGATTCTGTGATTCTATGATTGAGTAATGTTTTGAACTTGTGCATTAAGGATGTGTGTCCCTATAGTTCTTATTTATGAAAGTCTTGGATCTTTGAAGAGAAACATCCCATCTCAGGAGCTTTGTTTATCCTAGATAAGCAGGACATCTAGAACTTAAAGCAGAGCTTCAAAACTGAGAAAAATACTTCAATCAGACACAAGTATTAAATAGTCAGCTTTTGAGACATCAATATTAGCTGCAAATTTCTTACACAGCGCTGTGTTAAAACATAAACATAGTAAATCTGATCCTTTCATACAACTTTCAAGTTCACAGCTTCTAGATTGAATGTGCTGTTTTAGTCTGCACCAATATTTCCATCTCTCATCAGCTCAGGCTTCTCAGGGCCCCATCCAGCCCAGTCTTGAACACCTCCAGGGATGGGACATCCCCAGCTTCTCTGGTCAGCCTGTGCTGTGCCTCACCACCCGCTGAGTAAAGAACTTCTTCCAAGATAAGTTAATGAGGGGAAAAAAAAAAAAGCTGAAGTTACATACAGATACAGATAATAGGAAGAAGAAATCGAATAAGGGTACATAAGATCGATTCAAGTAAGATTTTGTTTTTTTCTTGCATAAATTATACAACTGTTTATAAGTCTGATTCTTAATGTTTACATCTACATGAACACACACACAACAAGTGCTGAAGAAGCATGATCTGGATATTAAATGAATGAAGGCTATCCATCTGTACATTTACTGTGAAATAGACTAAGCAATTACTCTGGAGCTCTTCCAGATTGTTCACACTTTTTGTACAAGGCTATTGTAAGTATCTACACAAGCACAGACCAGGAAACCCAAAGTGCTAAGGATGGATCCTGGCAACCTGGAAGAACCTCACAGCTGGCAGCCCATCTTTCCCTTGTGTTATGCCTGCTGCTCATCACTAACACATCACTAGCCTCATTTTATGATCTCCTTTTTTTTTTTTTTTTTCATCTTGCTGAGATAGCCTCCTGTCAGCCATGTGAGCATGAAGTGACTTGGCTTGTAAAATCAGATGGGAGAGAGAGAGGTTTTTCTAGTGGATAATTTAATATTCTAAGCTCGATGCTAAATATAAATGGTGTGCCTTTGTGTTCTTTGTGGTCAGTGATATTTAAAAATCAAATAGCTTCTTCTGCATCTTGATAAAGACAATTTTATTTTCTATTCTAGATCGTGTTATATGTGACAAGAGGCTATGAACTTCCCTCCATCTCCGCCTTTGTTTCAGGCTGCCGGATTGTAAGTGATCTTTAAATTTTAAATCTTTAAATTTATCTTTAAATCTTTGATTCATGCACAGCTGTAAGGCTAATGTTTTATTAAAGCCTGATGCTGCATTCTGCCATCATATCTTACTGTGATTTTTACAGTTTATTCATCCCAAGGTATTCTAAAATATCTGCTGTCTCTGATTTTTATGTGACAGACCACTCTGGGAAAAATATATTGCAGGAGATGTTATAATGTTCAGTTCTACAGACAGTTAACTGTGATTAAAGCATATACATTCCTTCTCTAAAGTGTCATCTGAAATTTGGGAACAAACTCACCAGCTCCAATATGGTGTTAGTAAACAGGCATTCTTTATTTATGATATTGGATGTGGGAGAGGATATCTCCTCCTTAACTATGCATACCTTGAACAAAAGACCTTCAGCCTATGTGTACTACTTGTGTTCCATATGCAAAATTTTCCCCACACAGTACATACCTATTCAGTACTCCCTCCCAGAATTATTAACATAGGCTCCCACCTCCTTGCACATGATCAGTGATTTTGGGTGGGGATCTCAAGACCCTCAAGGATGAAGTAAGCACTCTTCCTCATAACTTCAGATTGCCCTCCTCTTGTTTTTTCCAGGTTCCAGATCTTTTATAACCTTTCATTCCCTGCATCGAGCTCCCTGTATTGTGTCATCTGTTTTAATCCAGGTTGCTTTGTAAGGGGGTACCATGCAAGCACTTTCAACTACTGATAGTATACATTTGAAAATTAGTTTATTGGACTTTCTCAGTTCCTTTTAAATTGGACTAGGCATGCTCATTTTTCTTTCTACTTGGTTCCTTTTCTCTCTTTCGGGACACGATCACAAATCTCAATCATGTCAGACTTGCTCAAATACTTATGGTATTGCTTTATCTTGACTTTGCAGATAAACAGAGCCCCTGCTCAGCAAAAGAGAGGTATAGGTGCTGTTCTTGTTGTGAGTGTCCCCAGAAGAAGCAGTGGTGAGTTCAGGCTCTGTACCTCTCTACTTGCACCTGCCACTGAAGTTAGCACTGTCACCCTCACCCATAAAATTAAGGTTCAAGCTCTGTCCCACTCAGTGGAGCTTTCTTGCTTTTTTCTAAACCCACAAAAATCTCAATTCAACTACTCACCCACTCATTTGCAAAGCACTTTCCTAGGGGCAGGCTGAGATCAAGGCCTCTGCACAGACAGTTGGGAAATTTTTTAATGCTACCTCAACTCTCTGTGATAGCATGACCCCCTTCTCCCCTTCAGAAAAATAAAACCACAAAGTGTTTTTTGAATTCCTGGGTAGAGGTCCACAGAGTGTCATGAAAGCTGAACGTCAGGATGAGTTATAGAAAGTCACCAAAAGCATGATTCAGATGAAATACAAATAATTTCTGTCCAGGTGTCTAATTCACCTTAGCTCCATGTAACTATTTAGGCAGCCAAGTAATAGCAGTCTGTATGCTTTCAGCTCTCCATGGTTAAAGCTCTCTCACGTACACACCCCACCACAGCTAAATGGCTGTCTCAGTACTTATCTCAAGTGTAAATCTGTTTGACATTCATAAACTTATCACCCCTCCTTACGACAGCTCTGAGCATGGCACATTTTCATTCCAAAACATGGCCACAAGAGGAGGAAGTGGTGGCCTGACCTTATTATACACAATAGCTTAGTGGTTACTGCACTTGGTGAAGAAATAAGGCACAGAAAGCTCAGTGTTCTCATTAGCCTGGGAGGGGAAGAAAACATCCCTCAGGTCTCCTCTCTAACACTGCGTGCATTGAAGGGAAGGAGCAAGGCCAACTCTCACACCTGAAAGCAGGATGTGAGCATCAGATCCCCTCTGAGTCTTCTTTCCTCAAGGCTAAACAGATCCAGGTCTCTCAGCCTTTCCTCATAAGAGAGGTTCTTCAGGCCTTTCAACATCTTCGTGGCCCTCCACTGGACTCTTCCAAGGAGATCCCTGTCTTTTTTTGTACTGGGGAGACCAAAACTGGACACAGTACTCCAGAAACATGCTGCCAAAATTGATACATATCAATGCTTTGTAAAAACAAAACAGTGGGGGGACATTCAGAGTGTACCTCAAGGGGATTTGATGCTCGGTGAGAACTGTCAGTAGTTTTAGGTGTATGTGTGCATATGTATACATATAAGAAAAAAACATATAATTGCTGTGCTGCTGTGGGCTTGGTTCCTGTCTGCCAACACACACAGACAACCTTCTAAGACTCTTGGGTTATCAGGAGAGTTACAAATATCCATTTTCCCCCTATATTTGTAACTCTCCTGATAACCCAAGAAGCCATTTAATTGTTCTCAGGAAGGCCTTGCAAGAGATAAATAAAGAAGTGGTCTTAAATAAATCTCTGAGTTCTGATTCCCCAGCATATCCATTCCAACCAGAATAATGGGTGTATGTCAAATCCTGGACTTCTGAATCACTGCAAGAAAAATTGTAGATTCTTCTCATTTGGATGCCTACCCATGCCACCTGTTGTAGCGTACCTGCTTTAGCAGGGCAGTTAGACTTGGTGATCTCCTGAGGTTCCTTCCAAACCCTGTGATTCTGTGAAGTGGAAAGGAACCGCACAAGTTCTATTGAACCCTTACACTGCAACAAAAATAGAAGGAAAAGGACCCTGGATTGCTCATTCTTGGATTAAGAAGGAACCTTTGATGAGAAAAGCTGAAGAGACCACCTCGCCGTTGAAAGTTAAGATAATTAAGCAAACATAACATATAAAGTAACTTTGCTGGTTACCACCATACTTCCAGCACTAAAAAGAAAGTATGGCTTCATCCAGATCCTTTTAACCTTCAGAGAAGCCTGCTTGAGCTGTGGGCTGGGACCTGGCAGCTCCCCAGATGCTGTCCCAGGGCAACAAGTACCAGGGCTCGAGGACCTGCTGGGCAGACAGACTGGCATAGACCTTCTACTTTTTTGTTTTTTGTTTTTTATGTACTGAGCTGTGCTTTAGGCTGGCCTGAGCACAGAGCAAAAGCAACAATTTGCTGTTCAAAATCCAAGGCTGAAATTCCTGAAGCAGCCTTTAGAGGACAGTGAAGAATTGCAAATGAAATGTTTTCAGGTCTGGCCTCAGTCTGGGATCTGTAGGGTTCTTCTGCTGTTGTTTTCTTTCTGTTTAGATGGGTTATGAGTTTGTATTTTAAATGCAGCCTAGGTGTGACTACTGTACTAATATGTGCTGGTTTATGTGTTATAGCTGTCTAAGTCAATATTGTTTTTGTTAATTTTACTGTAGCGTTTTCTACTGTTACAAATTCCAGTATATAGCATACCATATATCTTTCCATGTTATATTAACTGGAAAATTGCAGACTGCTGGAGAGGATTTTCACCAAGTCATCCCTCCATAGTGCTGGGCTAGGAATGAGTCAGCCCCCCACAAACATTTTTTATTCACTGGTGTATTTTGAATACACTTTTGACTCAGTGCTTCTTGTTTCAAATGTAAAATACATGAGAAATTTAACCAAATGATGGTGAGTTTAATATTTGCTGATGTGAACGTAAGCTAGCCTGCACAAAGACAGTTTTGTTTGAGTCCAGATTCGGATAAAACCAGTGATGAGTTCTCATGCCAGATTGAGTTGACTATTCACATTCCCAGCTGAGACAAGATAGACAAGATTATGCATCCACAGAGGAAGAGTGTAAACTTCTCCCACATCATCTTCCCCTAGCACAAAATAGAAACAGACTGAACAATCAGTGCAAAAAATGAACCACTCACATACCAAAAACATAAGTTCCACAGTTTGTTTTGGATTTCGGACAACCTGCAAAATATGTACATACAGATGAACAGTGATTAAAAGGATAGGATGATCCATCAGGTATGAATTTGGTGATTCATTCATTGATTATCAGTAGCTACCCAAGAAGAAAGACAGAGTGGGATTTTTAAGGTTTAGGGCACTGCTGCTTTTTAATTTTCCACACTCAAGTGAGCTTTTTTAGGGCCATAGTAGGCATACTGTCCATTAAATACTGGAGAATCCCCTTTCTGATTCTCTCAGCCCATAGAAGTTTTTTCGCTGCCCCCAAGGTTCTTGTGGGGAGATCTATTTTACCACGGTCCCATACTTCCTACAGTCATTTTTGATTTTGTAGTTTCCCCTATGATTCCCATTCTCCTAGCATATTTATTACCTCTTAGGCTTTCTCCTTCCATGTTATGGGTCCTCCTCCTCATGCCTATCTCTTTCCTTGTGGGGCTAATATGTCCCACGAATGGTTTTGTAGTTGTACTACATGTAGTGTCAAGGAATCAGGCAGGCCCCAAATCCAGTGAGTGATTCTATGGGGCTTAGTAATTACTAGCATCGGGAAAGGCTGTTGAGGGACTAAACACTTATCATGTATTGGTGAAAGACAAGCAGCCTTTTGCTAACCCTCGGTCAAACACTTCATAGTCAGAGCGTCAGTATGTACAAGATCCTCCTTTCCAGTAGATCCTAAATCCCTGCCCAATAAGAAGCCCAATGAGTTAACAACCATGGCCAAGCTTGTAATTCCAAGTTCGCTATGTGGAACAGAATTACAGTCTGTCTGGTCAGGAGAACCTTGTCCTCCTTCCTCTAATTCAGACTGTATAATATTCTGTCAGTTCAGTGCATTGGACTGAGCCACATGGAGTCACTGAGTGGTATTATGTTGAACAGTTGGTTGGCTCTGCAGGGTTTTTTTTGTTGTTGTTCTTGCAAGGATTTTACCATTTCATCATTTGTTTGTTTAATCAGGTGCATCTCCTTCTCCTTCCTTTTTCCCTTCTGTCTTTTTCCTTCCCTAGTTGTTCCTTTGCAAGTATTGTAATTCTATCTACTATAGTATTTGGATCGAGCCAACTAATATGGGGTCATGCCGTTCCTGGTGAGTTGGGGTACGCCTTTCATATGATTTAAATCAGCAGGTAGCTGAACACCGTGGAGTCTTTTGATCACCAGACCTAAGTGCCTCTATTTATTGGCCCCAATTCCAGGACTTCTGGAATCTTCTCTTGCTTCAGCTACAGGGTTGGCTCAGTGACATCAAGCTCCTTCCCTTGATTTGGTTGCACAGGAAAGTGTCCAAGCAGGTTCTGAGTATCTCCAGAGAAGGAGACTCCACAGCCATTCTTCGTCAGTTCCAGTGCTCTGTCACCCTCAAAGGAATGAAGTTCTCTCTCATGCTTTGATGGAACTTCCTGTGCTCCGATTTGTTCCCATTGCCCTTTGTTCTATTGTTCCTCACCACCAAAAAGAGTCTGCCCACATTGACTTGACTCCTGCACTTTAGATATTTACAAACAGTTATAAGATCCCCACTCAGCCTTGTCTTCTCCAGACTGAAGAGTCCCTGGTCTCTCAGCCTTTCTTTGTATGGGTACACATTTCTATGTACATGGCCCTCCACTGGACTCTTTCTAGAAGTTTCCTGTCTTTTTTTGAACTGGGGAGCCCAGAACAAGACACAATTTTCTGAAGCAATCAAGACATTTAATTTATAGGTTTAGTAAGCAACTTTCCTGCTTAACAATGGGAGGAACCTGCCTTCCTTCAGCCTACACTTTCTGTCCAGAAGGGTAGCTTATTCCTCACCTGTATTACAGGATGATTGACTGTCCTCTGTCCTGACAAGTAGGCTCCCCTGTCTTCTCCACTCCTGTGAAATAAAATATATAAATGTTTTTTTTGTTCTTTTCATTTCCACTTAAAGGAGCTGCCAATGCAGCCCAGTGGGAGCATTTTCAGGCAGCATTTGAGCCAGGAGGAAATCTGGTCTGTGAGGCAAGTGATACAGAAAGTGTGGAAATCTGAAGGATTCAGAGAAATCTGGTTTAGAGGACCATAAAGTCATGTTGCCTCTGGAAATCTGAGGGGAGCTACAGACCTCTTACAAGTGTCCTCAATGGCTGATGGCTCACTCACTATCCATTGTAGGCACTTTCTGTGTATTGTTATCGCCACATCAGCTCTCAGTTTTTAAAAACTCAGGGTTCAGCTATAGGAATGTGTAAATAATTTTATGGTCCTTGTACTTGCTGCTGCTACTGTTGCACAAGTGTTTCAGGAGGTATTTATTCTTATATGCGCAATGCAGCTACCTGTGTGTTGGCCTTTTCAAATATGTAGACAGAAATCAGTGTAATTACCAAGAACTTGTTTAGCTGTAGCCACATTTCAATATTTTGGAGTGGAAAAGAGACATTTTACTAGATCCATTTCTCACTGCTGTGTAAGATGTTGTTAATATGCATCCAGACCTACCATCAGCAAGTACCCAAGCCTAATGGGAAAAAATATTTTTATTAGCATAATTACAAAATAGAACCAGGCTTTTAGCACTTGGAGAACCAAGCCAGAATCCCACAGGATAAAATGAGAGATGTGAAGAGCTCGTGTTCCAAAATGTCTAGTACTAAAATGATCAAAAAAGACTGCAGATTCTGCTCTACTGCTAAACAGTTGCATGTAGTTCTTGTTTTTGTTTCTGACCAACAGCAGTGGATAATAGGTACTTGTGAAAGCTGTTCATGGGTTTGGGATTTAATAGTATTTCAAAAGCTCCTTTCTGATGCTGAGTTTTCTGTGGGATGTCCCATAGCATATCACTGGCACTGGCAAACTTCACTTTATCCCTTTTCCCCTTTAAAATTCCAACAGTCAGCCCTGCTAACTCCTGCTCAATGATCTTTTTTCTCCTCTGAGAAAGGTGCACCCCACCTGTCTCCGGCAGGCCTGGTGTTGTGTAGACTATTTCATGATCAAGGAACCCAAAATTTTGCCTGTGACAGCATGTCCTGATCAGCTGGGCCTAACTATTCATTTCAGCATTGTTCCCTGCAACATTGTTCCTGCAATTCTATGTATTAGAAGGGGAGAGTCTGCATTACTGATAATTTCAGTGTTTGACATTTCTGTGTGGTTTGTCTCAACATTGACAGGAGACTTTCTTTTTCACTTTGCCAGTGTCTCTGAATGACTGAAAATCCTAGAACTGCAAGATTTTCTTGATTTCTGAAGCAACAAATGAAACTTCCAAGTTATTGCAAACTAATACACTGTGGAGCTTCTCTTTAAATTGTCTCCAGAACTGCTTTTATAACTATGGCAGCTATGACTCGTCTAATGATCTGGTTTAGTGAGACACAGCCAAATTCCCTCTTATCCTTAAAACCTATGCAAGTAGTTACAGAGAACGTCAAGGAGAAGGAAAGACTTTGCTGCCTTCATAAATACCTTGCTCCTATCTCAGGTGCTAAAAGCTTTCCTAATAAACACTGAGGAACAGGGCCTTTAATAAGCACTGACTTAGAGTGCTACAGTTCCAACACTGAAGAGACTTGCCAAGCTTTTCTAATGACTTAAATTTGTTGTTACATTTAATGTTTTCATCTCTACATATGCAGTCCTGGCTCTGGAGTATAGGTCTGGGCTCTAAGCCACTTCCCAGAAGGAAACGTTAACATTTAGATTGGGAGCTTACAGGAACAAAGACCTTGAGAGAACTTACTGGTACATCCAGTCTATTGGTAGTGCCACATTAAAAGACTTTCTTCCATCATTGTCCTGAGCTTGACCTTTAGAACAACAAATGCCATTTCTCCTCACCACTCCCTCTGAAAGGCTTATATGTGACTCTAATGACTAATTATACCACAGCTGCCAAAATAAATGTATCTGTAACCAGCCTAAAGGTATATGTTTCTATGCCAGTATCAACCTAAAGGATGAGTTTCTCTCCTTCCATCCTCTTATTCATGTAGGATGACACAAAGCCATTCAAGGTTGATGTGATAGTCCATCCAAACCAATGACAACAGCAAACACTGTGCCAGAAGAGTGTGCAAAACTCTCCTTTCCCTGCAGGCTCTTCCCCTTGGGCTCCCACCACTCCCCAGAGGATGATCTTGTATTTAGTTTGCATTAATTCTCCTAAGCACTCTTATCTGCTGAAATTACCAGATATCTGCTGTGAAAAGAAGCACCCTCCCCTCTCTGCATTTAATCAGACTTCTTTCCCTGGAGCCTCCGTATTCCTGTACCTTGGGACTTCAGGAGTGACAACTTTGCATTCATCTCAGCTAGTTCTCCCAGAATTTTGGAAGCATTAGCCACTGCACTGAGCCTCAAGAGGCTCAGCTTGTCTCATCTCTTCTCACCAGCCTTCACTTCTGATTACTCTTGGTATGTATTTTGACCATTGGATCATTTTTGGACTTAGTTTTGGCTGATCAAGGACCTGCAGCTTAAACTAAGGGAAAAGAGAGAGATGCACAGGAATTGGAAGCAGGGCTGTGTAGCCTGGGAAGAATGCAGGAGTGATGTCTGCATGTGAAGAAATAAGATCAGGAAAGCCGAGGGACAGATGGAGCTGAACTTGGCAAAGGGTGTGAAAAGTATTAAGAAGGGGTTCCACAGGTACATAGGCAGGAGGAGACAGGCCAAGGAGAGTGTTCCCTCTCTGATAAATGAGAACAGAGAACTGGCCACCTCAGACATGGAGAAAGCTGAAGTACTCAAGACTTTGCCTAGTCTTCACTGGTGATAAGGCTCTGCATGTCTGCCTGGACCCTGGGCCTCTAGGTGAGAGTGGGAAGAGTGGATTCTGTCTCACTATGAGTCCACGACCTCCTCATGAAACTGAATGTATGTCTATGCAGCCAGATATGCATCCCAGAGTTCTGAGAGAGATGGCTGTTGTGGTTGCTGAACCATGATATTTGAAAAATAGGGCAAAATCCCCAGAGCCTGGGAAAAAGGAAACATGACTCCCATTTTTAAAAAGGGAGAAGGGATGACATGGCGAAGTACAGGCCTCACCTCTGTGCCTGGGAAGATCATGAAGTAGATCCTCTTGGTTACCATGTTAAGGCACATAGGAGACAAAGAGGTGATCTGAGACAGACAGCATGGCTTCACCAAGGACAAATCTTGCCTGAAAAATCTGGTGGCCTTCTATGATGAAGTGACAGCATCGGTGGACAGTGGAAGAGTGACAAGTCTCATTTACCTGGCAACTTCCCCCAGGTGGCTTGAAACTTAATGGTCGTTAAGGTCTTTTTCAACTCGGGCCATTCTATGATTCTATGATTCCTCAGCTATAGAAATACAATGACAATACAGATGTTAACTCTGACAACAGCAGGAATGTGTGGGAGGTATGGCATGGATCTCTTGTACAACTTGAAGATCCTTGTGACAGATAGTCAAATCTGAAAATAGGATACTTCATGAAATTTCAAGGGCATGTAGCAATTATCACCAACTAGTTCAGCTAGAAGAAGAGCTGGGACATAAAAGCACAGGAGATCTTGTTATTTCATGTCACATGCTTCACACTTGCACAACTTCTGCTCTGAGTAACACCAGAATTAACTGTGTTTGGCCAATACAATATACTTGGCTAGAACATCTCCAGCTATGAAATTATTGTATCATATTATCCCTAGCTTATTGAGTGATTTCTTCTTCAGCCTTCACAACACTTTAAGAGTGAGTGCTCATTTTGGAATTTTTCTTCACATGAATGAAGAAACAACCTCTCCAGACAGAATGTGTGTGGTGGTTAAGTGTCTGGACTAGGTCACGTAGCCATGTCTTTAAGTAATTCTGTGCTTTTAGTGAGGGTGTTCAGAGGTTGTTCCACTGAGTCACCAAAGATTATATTTTCAAGTGTCTGTTTACTTGTTTGGTTTATACTTTTACCCTTGTTAAGTCCATGTTCACTTTTCTTGATCACCTTATTGTCTTCATTTGCCTGGAAACGGTTTCCGTTAGGGCTTGCTCAGAATTGCCCTAGGTAGACAAGTAAGCCTGGCGGATGTGTAGTTTCCCAGATCTCTCTTTTTGCTGTTTTGTAGATGAACATATTATTAACCCTTTGCGACTTGTCTGGTACTCTCTGACCCGCATGATCTTTCATAGATGATAGCAAGAGGTGTTGCAGTGATGTCAGCCAATTTTTTACCTCACTCAGCAGGATATCCTCAGGTCCCAAATACTTGTAAATACTGAGTTTGTACAGATGGTCCCTAGCTCAGCCCTCCTCTATTGTTGGTAAGAATTGTGCATCCACGTTTCCTGTTCTTCTAAAACTTCTGATGATCCATGCTTTTTTTAAGTGAGCATTTCCTGCCATTTTTATCCAAATATATTTTTTAATTTTTGCTTTCTTTTTATTCTGATTATGATTATATACTTCAGATGTTAGAGAGGACCTATATACCATTTGGCACAAGTACAACGCAGTTGAAAATAAAAATAATTATTTTTTTCATATAGAGATCGTTAGAATATTTTTTGTAGATGAATGAATCCAAGTTCTGCACCAACAGGATATGAAATCTGAATTTAAACTACAGAAAAAAATCTCAGAGTAAATCCTAAATCATTATTTGAATAGATGGGATAAAAGCAAGTACTCCTTATTGAAAGTACTATTTGTTGCTCAAAGGTGAAATTCAGTGCGAAAAAAAAAAAAAGAAAAGAAGAAGTCAAAGTAGCGTATTCTGCCAGGGGTGCCCGTGAACTTTCAGTGCATACAGATGAGTATAGGGCTTCAGCGCATCGAGTACCAATGGCTGTGGAAGATGTGCCACCTGGTGGAAAAACAGCAGCAGCTCAGGGGGCTGGCAGCTCTTCAGGGGTGGTGAGGAAAACCTTTTGAAAGATTTTTAAAATCGCGTGTTCTGACACCAAAGCCGGCAGAACACAAGCCTGTGAACAGAGGAGGAAGGAATGAAAAAATACAGTCACTGATGTGGCCTTGTGTAGCCCGTTCAGACCTGGCAGCTCTGAAAGAGAATGCGGTAGAAGCAGCAGTCTTCAGCTTGCAGGCCTGACTCAGGCAAAATTTCCCTTGAAGTCAGTGGAAGTTCTGCCTGTATGAAAAACAGGATTGGTCCAACGTGAGTTTGGCCTCAACATACCCTTGCAGAGCAACACATTGTATTCAGGAAGGATATGCAAGTTCCAGCACTAAACCAATGACAAAGCTGATTTTGAAATGGTTTTAATGATAGACAATCTGCATGCCAATTGACTCATTTGCGTATACGAATGCTTGGAACAATACCAGAGAAATATGTAGAAAGTCTGTAATGCTCTATGACAATAGCTTCCAAGTACGCTGACCTTTGGTAAATGAAACAAACAGAAAGTACAGTACTCTTTTGATGAGGCATTAATGAAAGATTAAGAACGGATACAGCTGCATCACATGAGCACTTTGTTAGATGTACTATTTTCCCTCCATGCCTTTCCCATAATTATAAAAGAAACACTCTGCAAGGCAGTCAATGAGCATATGCTGTACATGTTTCTGTTTTGCTGCAAGCAGGCTGTACAGAGCAGCACAACATGGCGGGGGATGACGGCCCCAGAGTGGATGTGGTGCTGTAGCTCTGGGTGCTCCTGCACTGTTTTCAGGGCATCCCGGCTGGGAATGGAGGAGAAGATAGTATGATAAGGGCTCTTTCCCACCTCTGCAGGTGGGACACCAGAAATACATCCCAGCCAGCTGCAGTGTTGTGATGTCGTAAGGTAGGGTACACAGGCAACACAAATACAAAACCTTGGGAAAAAGAGTAAAAGGAGAGGACATGAAAACTCGTGCAACTACTGTGTCACCCAAAACTGAACACAGTACTCAAGGTGTGGCCGCACCAGAGCTGAGTACAGCTTTGCTTGTTTCTTCTGCAGAGGCAGATTGTGTGGATGGGTCCTGGGTATGGTTCTAGAGTACACAATCCATACAAGAATAATTAATCCTGCTTTTCAGCTCAGTTAGGTATTTAGTGCTTCTGATTACATCTCTTTTTCTTGTTTTAAAAAGACTATTAAGGGTCACGCTAGCATTTCCATGTTGCTGTACTGAAAGTAAATAAAGCACAAGCTTTGAATGCCTCATAGTTCTGCTGTCTTTGTGGCCAAACAAGTTAACATGTCTGAAGAATCTTGAAAAAGATCACTTGGATGGTATGGTCAATCTCTTGTTTTCATTTATTTTTAATGCAGTGATCTTCTTGGAGCTTATCCAAGCTGGCAACAATGTTGGCACAGGTACGTGTGACTGCAGCAAAGAGATGGGAACAAAAAGGTATACATCTTAAAAAGTACATTATTTTAAAGTTTGGTAGAACTGTAGAATCACAGACTGATTTGGGTTGAAGGGATCTTAAAGATCGTCTAGTTCCAACCCTCAGTCACGGGCAGGACTGCAACCCATTAGATAAGGCTGCTCAGGGCCCCATACATCCTGACCTTGAGTGCCTCCAGTGGTCCATAGTTTCTCTTGGTAGCCTGTGCCAGTGGCTCACCTCTCCTGTAATTCTTTCTTTCTTTCTATTACCTAATCTCTTATAGTTTAAAGACATTACCTCTTCTCCTATCGCTGCACACTCTGACAAAGATCCTCTCTCCATCTTTCCTGTATGCCCCATTTAGGCTGGAAAGCTCTTCTCTAGACTCAATAACCCTAGCTGCAGAGTGGACTTGATAGCTTCTTAAAGCACCTTCCAGAGCAACACATACATTTTTAAAACATCTTTCTCCCAGTCCCTAGTTACTATTCTAAATCAAAATTACTTAGTTTTATGTTCAGTGCTTATCCTGGTAGCTGTTAAGAAAACCAGATGGTTGCATTCAATGTAAATGCATACAGAGCTGCTAAGAAAAATTTTAAGTATAAAAGAGTTCTCAACTGAGCAAGTAGCAAATGGTGACAAGATTTACATTTTCACTGATACTTGTAGATTGAAGTGCCTTTATTACTACCTATTTAAATAATAGCATTAACAGTAATAATAATAGTAAATGATAGTCCGTATCTACATGTTTGTGGCAGACAAATCTTCTAGGAGGCAATGTCAATTCATGCTGGGTGAAGTTACACGAGGTAACTATTTTTGGGCTATCTCCTACTTTTTCAGGATCTTGATTGGTTGTTTTTTTTTTTAACTCTTCATTTGCATTACCTGCTTTTCAATTCTAACTCCATCTCTGTTCAGATCTGTAGTTCTGTACAAGAACAAGGCAGTAAGTATCTGTAATTTCTATGGAAAAATAAGAATAAAAATAAAAACCTCTCTGAGCTGTAAATTGCAAATTTGGAGTCAAAAAAATTGAAAGGTAAAAGATGCATAAATCTAACATGACTGAGCTTTATTGAGAGGAAATATGAGATTAGTCCATAATAGTAAAGACTGATTCTGAACATCCTTGGTCTGTGTAAAAATCCAGTATTTTACAAGGCAATATTTTAGAAGAACATGAAGAAAATCGCAAAACACGCTTTTGCCTTTGAAATGGCAAATAAATCCTGACCATACCTTTCATATGTCTCACTAGCTGGAATACATAATTGAGAAAAAAAAGAGAAAGTAGTTTTCTGCAGCATAGGCTACCTGTGCTCTTTACAGATGCTTCCATCTGGACTTTCTTTTGGAAACTGATATCCTCTATTTTTAAACAGCCTGCCTAACGAAAGCTGGACTGATTTTCTTCCTCACTTGGAAACCCTCTGAAATACATAAGTTGCCATACTGGCTCAGCCCCAGTCTTGGTTTGTTGCAGTGCTCTGCACTTACATGGCTCCAAAGGAATCATGGAAATGCAGCAGATGGAATGTCATCCTGAGCACTAAAACAGGATCTAGGATATTCAGACTATTCCTGAGAAATGTTTGTTTCTCCTATTCTTAAAGAGCTCCATCAGTAGAAATGCTACATTGCAACGATTTACACCTTTCCAGTATTTTTCCATTGGATTAAAAAGTTTATTTGCTCCAGTCTCTGGAGTGGAATAATCTCCAGGGGTTCTCTTACCTCACTTGGGGAATTTTCAAGCCAGCTGGGGATTTCCAAGTAATTCAAGCAGTATGGCAGCCCCGAAGGCCAGTAAATTATAGCTGTTGTATGTCCAGACAAGAAGAGACAGTGGATTGCATAGTTGGAGGTAAATGGAAAAGAGAAGGATGGAAGTGATTGATTACAATAGGTGGTGAACAGAGACTGCTGTGACTGAAACCAAAGGCTTTGGATTCCCACGTTTCTTTCTAAGCCACCCCACACTTGTTTCAAGCCCACCAAAGAGAAGCAAACCAAAGCAGTGTGAATGTGGATCTGAACATGCTCATGCATTTTAGTAAAAGTGAGTGTGCTACCGTTAGATATAATTTATGCTCCTCTAATTCATGTAGGAAGAAAAAAGAAGGTCTGGAAAAAGTGTCCAATGTGACAGAGGGTAAAAGTTTCTTAAAGTTCAAGCATTTTTTTGTCATAGAAAGCCTTATTAAAGGCATTACCAATTGCTGATTTATTTAACTTTGAAAGTACACTTAGTTATATAGAGAAAGAGACCTGCAATTTGGCAATATACACTTCATATAACATAATCACTTGTTTTAAAACACAAATGATGCTGACTATTACCATGTGAACTGTTTTCCAGATGAAAAGAATTAAAGGGATGTAATTGGAGAAGTATGCAACAGTGGCTAATATGCTATTATTTGCAAAGAGATATTACAACTTATAATCTTCTTTCATGGGTTTATGTTGTTTGTGTTTAATCAGGCGAGTGAGTTTATTCAGGTGTTAAACCATTCTATTAGCTAGGAAAATTGCACTATTATTTACTGAGCTGTTTGTGAATATTGTTGTTGGATTTTTTAGTTTCTATTTCTCATCTTCGTGCCATTTATGTAATTGTCCTTTCTACTTTTATGTTGTAGAAAGGCTTGTAAAGTGCCACTAGTGCGGATTAGCCATGTCAAATGTCAGAGTGCTTATTCAGATGTGTGAATTAATCTTGTTTCCTATCTTTTTTTTATTGGAAGGCACCACAGCTACAAACTTCCACCTTTGATAGAGAGCAGCTGGAGAGCAGCCGTGCAGAGAAGGACTTGGGGATCCTGGTGGACAAGAAGCTGGACATGAGTCAGCAACGCACACTGGCAGCCCAGAGAGCCAACTATATCCTGGGCTGCATTAAAAAAGGGGTGGCCAGAGGGAGAGGGAGCTCTACTCAGCTCTTGTGAGGCCTCATATGGAGTATTGTGTCCAGGCTGGGTCCCCCAGCACAAGAAAGACACAGAGCCGTTGGAACAGGTCCAGAGGAGGGCCATTAAGATGGGTTTCTTAAGATCCAGAGGGGCTGGAACACCTCTCCTATGAAGAAAGGTTGAGGGAAGTGGGCTTGTTTGTCTTGGAAAAGACAAGGTTCCGGGGACACCTCACTGTGGCCTTCCAATATTTGAAGCATATAAACAGGAGTGGGAAAGACTGTTTACATGGGTTGATAGTGATGGGACAAGGGAGAATGGTTTTAAACTAAGCCAGAGGAGATTCAGGTTAGATGTTTGGAGGAAGTTTTTCACTCAGAGGGTGGTGATGCACTAGAACAGGTTGCCCAGGGAGGTTGTGGATGCCCCACCCTTGGAGGCGTTTAAAGTAAGGCTGGATGTCACTCTGGACAACCTGGTCTAGTGGCTGGCAACCCTGCCCACAGGAGGTGGTTTGAAACCAGGTGATTGTTAAGGTTCTTTTCAACCAGGTCATTCTATGATGATTTTTATCCGCTTTCCTCTGACATCTCCAGACAACTCCAGCACTCAGTAATGATGACAGAGTCAGAGAAGAAGAACTTGGTAAAGAAGTGTTTTTTCCAGAGACCAGGTCATCAGGAAATTCATGGGGATGAGGCTGGGCCAAGTCAAGCCAGGACGTCCACCCACAGGTCAGGGTCTGAGTCTGGTCAGCAGCACTATGGTGGGGCAGAAGCAGTACTGTAGTGCAGATTGGCAATGAACTCATGGAGTTTCTAAGTGTAGGGCTTCAGTCTCGTGCTTGAAGGCAGGTGGTAGGTTTCCACAGCTGCCTGAGAACTGTGCTGCGTGCAGACATAGGAGAGGTCATTAGGAAGTCTGCAGCCCTGAGTCACCTTCCCATCTCCTTGGAAGAAAGGCAGCAGGCTGATAGACCTGGTTCATCATCAGGCATGTACACATTTTAATTCCTAACACAAATAAGAGAAGACGCTGGTTATTATTTACTAACATCCAATAAAACTAGAAGATGAAGTTTTCAAAAAGATGTACAGATACACATTATAGGAGGGAATGAACATGTTCCTCTCCATCATTCTAGTGGAGGAAGAAATGCCTAGGCCTGGCATTTCTTTAATCATGTGTGTGTGGAGTAGCTGGCAGAGCAATCTGTCTGAGGAGCTAATCTGCTTTGCATGGTGTGTTTTGGTGACAATCTTGAATAGACAAGTTCAGGGAAAGCTGTCAAAAAAGGGTAAGATTCAGCATACTGTTACGCAGTTTTAATGACTCATAACCTTGAAGGGGGTACTGGTAGATAAAGCATCTCCTACAGTACACATCAAAGTCCTGCAGTGTGCATTAAGTTAGTGAACATCTCTGACCTAGAGTTCATCTCTGTCCTTATTTTAGGTCTTTTCTTGTACAGGAAGGATGCATTTAATCCAAAGTGAAGCCATAATTACTAGACAATACTCAGGAGACAGATAATCATTTTCCCTTCTAGTATTACTTCTATTCTATTTCTTTTCTAGTATTACTTAGGTTGAATGTTAGGAAAAATTTTTTCTCTGAAAGAGTGCTGGAACAGGCTGCCCAGGGAGGTGGTTGTGTCACCATCTCTGAAGATATTCAAGAAACATTTAGATGTTGCACATGGTGTGGTGGGGAAATACTGATGGTAGGTGGGTGGTTAGGCTGGATAATTTTGAAGGTCTTTTCCAACCTTGGTGATTCTTTGATTCTATGATTCCATACTTATTTACAGTTGAAAACAGCAATTCCTCATTAGGTTTGCCTCCACTGCTGCTATCAGGAAAAGCAGAAGGGAAAATCCACAGGATATAGGCAATAGAAAAAACAGTCTGTTTACAAGAGCACACAAACTGTCTGCACGCATTATAGAAATAGGAATAGCCCATATGAAAAAGAAAAGCAGTGCTATCCTGTATAGTTAGCCTGACAACATGTAATTAGAGTATAAAATGCTGGCCGGTCCTTTAGCTCACTTTTCTCACCTTTGAAGATGTCACAGAACGTAGTTTTATACATAGCAATGAAGCCATTATGAATCTTGTTTTGAAATAAACTGGCAAACTGGATTAAAAGGACCAAGTGTAATGGAAGATGAGAAAGATCTTGATTGATTAAATAGAGGTATATTCAGTCACATACAATAAAATGAATTTTCATTTAAAAAAGAGATTCTCAGTGAAGTAAGTGAAAAGACTCCTATTGCTTTTGATCAAATGAGAAATTCACCCAAAATGTTTAAATGATTTGTTAGGAAGTCATGCAAATGTGAAATTTTAGGGCTTACTCTTGCAAAGTGTTGAAACACTTGTGAAGATTCAGGGAGTACATTGATGGACAGATCCTCTTGTTTACATTTTAAAATGTGTTGCAGAGCTCTTTTTCAGAGCTGGCTTAAAATCTTTGTTAGAATCATTCTTTTCAACAGAGAATGAAGTTGTATTATTTCCCCAGTTGTCATGATTTCAGATCAGGTGATTTTGTACAGATTAAAAAAAGCCAACAGATTGGAAGGATCACTGAGTTAGGGGATAGAGCTCATTAGATTAAGTTAGGATATCCTAACACAGAGCCTTCGCTCATAAAATCATAGAATCAAAAAGTATCCTGAGTTGGAAGGGACCCATAGGAACCATTAAGTCCAACTCCTGACTCCACACAGGATCACCCAAAAATCAGCCCCTAACAGTGTCTGCTTCTTTGTTTTGCCTGTGTGTCTCCTTTGAGAAGGGAGGTGATAAGACAAGAGCTTTCCCTCCAAACTTGCTCACAAGATGAAAAAGCTGCTTGTGAACATTTTTAGTAAATATGTTTTGGTCATAACGGGACCAAGTCTATGAATGTTGGCTCTCACTTTTTATATGAAAGGGCAACAAAGATTTTGAGAGAAGTAGTAAACTATTGGTAGAAGTTCAACCAGTTGGCAAAGGAAGTGTTTTAGCAGAGTCAGATTATTAGTCTTGAAAATAAACTCCTATGAATTTCAAATTTGTCTTTGTTTACAGCATCCCATCCTCCACATGTACTTTATTAGGAACATCCACTGAAATGCAAACATTTCTAGAAACTACAGCATTATCCCTTTTAAACTTTACAGTTCTTTGCTACAACTTAGTTCTGTCAAATGTGATCCTAATTGTCTGATGTTTAATGCCATCCATCAGACCATTTCTCACACAGTGTTTCAAGAACTCTGATCCCTAATTTAATTGATGAATCATTGTTTCCTACATTATTAACTGCATCTGTTCCTTTTTTTTTTTATAACAATAGCAAATTCTTTTTACACCTGTCTCTGAAAATAAGTGGTGCAAATTGGTTGTGATGCTCAAAAGTTTTTTACTTTTGAGCCATTCTACCCTTTCCTTCTCTATCCTTAGGCAATGAGCTACGTGTGATCCTCTGCAAAGCTCTCACTTGGACAGAGCCTGTTGTAAACTGTTCTACCTATATGCTTTCTTTCATGTAATGATATTGAAGTCTGTCTCGTTCCACTCAGTATTTTGCAAGTAAGGTGAATCTTTGGCATCCCACTTTATAGGGCACTCCTGGCTCTCCAGGGGTCATCTGAGCAATGGAGTCAAACAATGACCTGGAAGGCAGTACAAGACAATATACTGAGCTTTCTAAGTACAACTGATCAACTACTCTGAGTCAAAACAAGGCAATTTTCTAACAGTTAGTAAGCATCATGGATAATAGTACTTGTTATAGGTGTTATTTCCTATCAACTTCTTTAAGGCAAATTTAGGAAATGGCTACTTGAAGATAAATGAGTAAAAGAACATTGAGAGGAAAGAGGAGAAGACAGAGAAACAGAGAAAGAGAGATTTCAAGGTAGAGATATTTCACAGCTCCTAGATCCAGCACTGTATTGAGTCTGGGGTCTCATAGATTCATCAGGTTGGAAAGGACCTACAAGATCATCTAGTCCAACCATCCTCCCACAACCATCCCTACCCACCAAGCTACTAAATCAAATCCCTTAGCACCTCATCTAAACGCTTCTTGAACAGCGCTAGGGACGGTGCCTCAACCACCTCCCTAGGCAGGCCATTCCAGTGCCTGACCACTCTCTCAGAGAAAAAATTTTTCTTCAAATCTAATCTCTAAATCTTCCCCAGCTCAACTTGTGGCCATTCCCTCTTGTCCTGTCATTAGTTATCTGGGAGAAGAGGCCGGCCCCCTCCTCACCACAGCCTCCCTTCAGGAATTGGTAGAGTGCGATGAGGTCTCCTCTGAGCCTCCTTTTCTCCAGACTAAACAATCCCAGCTCCCTCAGCCTCTCCTTGTAAGACTTGTGCTCCAGACCCCTCAGCAGTTTTGTTGCCCTTCTCTGAAGACACTCCAGGGCCTCGATGTCTTTCTTGTAGTGAGGGGCTCAAAACTGAACACAGTACTGGGTCAACAAAGGTAAACTTGCACGTTCACCATTATTTAGTCTTGTTGGGCTGAGACCATCCTTATTTATTCAGGAATGTTCCAACGAGGGTTTCTATTATGCACCCTTTTCTCCTTTCTCTGATGTTTATCAGCTGTGAGGAGCCATGAGAAGATGTGAAGATAAACAGTCTATCACTGCCTTTGCAGAGTTCAATAGATTTTTGAGCTTCCATCTTAAGTCCTCTCAACTCTTCTCTGTAAGGCTCAGTTCTGTCAAATTGTTTGAGTCAACAAATTCATTGTAAGGCTCAGACAAGCTTCCAGTGAAATACATCAACATTTTGACATCTGATACTTTTCCTCACCTTACAGCTAATTAACTCATGCCTGTAAAGCGTTTTGAAATTCTATAAAGCTTACTTAATATTTTTCTTATTTACGTTTCACCATTCTTAACTTAGTTGAGAAATGAGTTAGAGGATTTTTTCCTTTATAACCTGAAATTGGTCTTCTCAAGGATTGACAGACTGTTTCCACATTTTACATCATGACTCCTCAGTTTTGGTTTAACTTTGCTGTTCACTGCAACACACTGCAAAAGTGTGACCTCAACAAAGTCAGTGGGATCCATGACACAATCCAAAGAATGTCACCTCACAAAAAACTAATGTGTGTGTGAGAAAGATTTTAGGAAGTTGTGTGAAGAGATATTGCTTAACTTCCCCCCATGGAATCCTATCAATCTTACTCCAGCACTACATGGTGCAAGCCAACCTCCACCAGCTGTGATTTGCAGTCTGCAGTATGGCAGCTGGAGTCAGTCATAAGAGTAGGACAGAGCTCTTTATAAAAGAATGACCAGAATTTCAATTAATTTCATCAAAAAGTTGTGGCTTTTTTAACCCAGTTGGCTTAGCTATGTCTCCAGAAGACACCAGAGTGAAGGTGGTGGGATGACAGAGTACACTGTGCTTAGCTCTTACCCCTTTACCATGCAGAGATCAGATGCAGTGGAGGTAGACGAGGGATTGCAGGTCACATGATTCACACCATCACTTCTCAAGAGACTGTGTGTCCCAGATTCTGAAGAGCTTTGATCAGTCTCTTTAACTCTTAAATCAGGTAAGAAAAGCTCATACTGGCCCTTTGTGACAGGTTATTGATTTAGGGTGAGGTAATAATAAAGTTCTCAGTAAGTGATACATGCCAGGACACTGAGTATTTGTTGGCTTTAGTATTTGTTGGCTCTGAGGTAAATAGGACTCTTGTCACTGTGAGGAGCAGTGGGATAGGGAGTGCTGATGACACAAACTAGGGCTTTCAGAGAGTGACTGCTCTGCTGTCTGTTGGCTGTGAACATCCAGCATCACAGTGCAGCAACCTTGAGGTGTGGCAAAGGGCCCCGAGCTTTGGGAAAGTGAAGATCATCCCCCAGTGATACTGCTTCCTTGCTGAAGTTATTCTGGGCAAACTATTTCAGCTTCTTTCACATCTACAGCTTATCAGCTGCAAAATCAGATGCTTGAAGGCTCCCCAAGGTCTGCTGACAACAGTTCAATGGTAACACTAGAACCAGGCTATTTCATATCCAAATGGTCCTGTGAGGATTGCTGAGAAGCTGGCTATGATCAGGAGAAGTCCCAAGTCCATACCTGTGAGATTCCTACAGATGGAAGGAGAGAATGTCTGTGATATGACAGTACTTTCCATTGGCATGGCTGGAAGAGAGGTTTTATCTATTGTGCACATGCACATCCTTTCACTAGAACCAGGACATATAAGTTCTACATAGTGAAAATAAAATTCACCCTATTTTCCATTGAAAGACCATATTATATGTCTTTGAAGTAGATTTTCTGACTTGGTGGTCTAACAAACTCACGTGATTGAGGAGGTATCATTTCTCTAAATCTCTTTTAACAGATCTTCTCATTAATCAATGCTGATCTCACCAGCTTGATCCCATTAAAGTGCATAAAACATGCATTCAGTGACCGACTTAGTTATGGAGTCACCACTTAGTCCAGAGGTTAAATGCAAAGTTGTATTACACGTAGAGTATTGCAAAAATAACCCCAGGCTTTTAGTTTTGATTTCCATTCTATTGATTTGCACTAGGTAAATTTAATTCCAAATCTTACAGATGGCTGAGATAGTCATTCAATTTTGTCATTGTAGTGAAGAAACCATTAGGAAAATGGAGAAGTAAAGGTCACAGTAATCTTTTCTGGAATGAAGAACCAATTTTATACAGACGTCAGATTCATAGCAAGAACTCTGAAGCACTCACACTTTGCTACTGTTTAAGCATGTGCGAAGCGTCACTGAAATGCAATGTTTGTGAAACACGATGTCGCTCAACATTGCTCAGAAGATGGAAAAGTGGGAATCAACTTCCTTCTTTCCACACATGGCTTGTGAATTACAAGAGTACAAGATTCTCATGTTACATGCAAACAGAGTGACTTTCCACTGACATTTTTCTACTTCTTCATCTTATGGAAGTTTCTGTATTGATCCTCCGAGTGGGATGTGGAGAAAGACCCTGGAGCTGCCTCACAAATAATCACTTTTTAGTTCTGAGTATTCGCTTTTCCCTCCAGGGGTACTTAAGAAGAAATACTTTCTTCTATATGAGATAACATGAATTTAATTTTTTTCTTCTTCTTCCACATGAATACTCGACATGATAGTCAGTGAGTTTTAACAAAGCTGTTTCTCATGCCAAAGCCTCTCAGATGTCTGAGCTTTGGTTGCACAAGGTGTTCACTTTAGGCACCGACACCACTTTCCATAGGAGTTCTGCTTTGAAGGAGAGGGAAAGCTGAGAGCAAGCAGCCTAGAATTAGGGCTGTCAAACCCCAACTTCAGGCTTTGCAGACAGGTGCATTTCAGAAGCCCCTTAGTTTAAGGATTAACTGCAGCCATTTGCCCAAGAGGATCTTCTCCACTAACTGAGAGCAGCCACACCAGGAGCTGAGTTTAGGCAACTATATTATAGGACAGCAAGGAATTCCTTTTCCATCTCATTCCCAGTGTGAGCAGCAGCTGCAGCTGCAGCTGAGCTTCCCAGGCACCCCCCAGGCTGTGATAAGCCTGCTTCCCACAAAGCCTGCTACAAACAGCATGCAGAGAAGGATGCTGCAAAACCGTCTGTACAGCATTGGGTTTGTTTTCCTCTGTGGCTGTAACCTTGCTGAATCAGCAAAGCATGGCTGGAGAAATATATTTGAAGTCTCCTCCTCATCTCCTCATTGCGGTACTTGACAAAGGGCCGGCCATTACAGAATGATTTTACCTGCTCTTTTCATAGAAGTTCTCACCAACAGCTCAAAGGATCACTATCTACTGGGGATATAAATGAATTTAAATAAATTAAGGGTTTTGAGTGTTAGTTCCCACCTTACTCTGTCAGTATTACAGGTGTTACATTGATTTCCCATTTGCCATTGCTTTAAAATCTTTCACTATGAGCTTAACGTTCATTTGCCTCATTTAGTTTTGTTCCAAAAACCTTTTTATTTTCAAGGTAAACGCTGATATCCTTCCTTAAACTCCTCGTTGTGCCAGCAACCTTGAACTTGTGCACACCAAAATTCACAAAACAAAGATGTTTGAGCTCTACAGTTACAAGAAAATATACCTATTTCCCAAGCACATAAGAAAACCCAAGTGTTTTAGGCAGATTATTTCCCAGGAAAAAAAAAATAGAAAAAAAGTTCATTTTTTAATAATAACCCCCCCTTGAACAGCATGCACAACCACAAGTTGTTGGAGTTCAAGAAGAATCTGGACAGTGCTCTCAGACATATGGTCTGATTTTGGGGTGGTCCTGTGTGTGGAGCCAGCAGTTGGACTTAATGATCCATGTGGGTCCCTTCCAACTCGGTGTATTCTATGAGTTTGCGTGTGAAACACTAACTAAAAAGTGTCAAACATGAAAAAAATATCTCTCTCCTTTTTCACATTGAACTGTTGCTGAATCTTCTTATTTTTATGCTGCCTTTTATCCCAGTCTGTCTTCCCCTATCTTCTTACTTCAGTCTCTCTGTCTCAACTCAGATCAGTTGTTCTGGTTATTTTCTGCTCTCAGTAAATGCTCCTGTGGCACACTGCCACGAGTGCCAGCAGAAGTCATAATTATTCACTTAATAGAAAGGTCATGTGCTGAAGATTTCATTTCTTGCTTCCTGTTTCTTCTGTCAGTGTCCTTTTCTAAACTTGCATCCCAGAGATCTGATCTCTGATCCCCATACTTACTTGACAAAGGTGGTAAATACATGCTCTCATTTCCTTCATGTGATGCATCTTTTTAAGGAGAATGATGTGCATTAAGATGAACCATCTGCAGAAGTTTCATGAGAAATTTTTCACTGGTTTGTATGAGTGCCAGGATTGAGGGCCAGGATTGAGTGCCAAGGAGCTGCAGTGTGTGAGTGAACATGCCTTCCTGAAATCTCCTAAAAGTAGAGATCACTTACTGTGCTAGCTTAGAGTGAGAAAATGTACCTGAGTCAATATACTCACTTCTTCAATTACTTCTATTACTTCCAAATAAAAACATTATTTTTTATTGTGTCAACACATTTTAATTAATAATATATCACATTAAACTTTCTCATTTCAATTTTAAGCCCTTTTATGCCATTGATGTGCTAGTGATTTTCAAATGTCGCTTTGGCTGAAATACACAGTAAAACAGAGAATGACTTCAGAATCCTGGATCAGCTGCCACTGATGGCATGAGTCTGTCAATGGCAGCCTGCAAATGCAAGAGACTGACTTTTTCCTCTTATTTTTATTTATAAATTCCATTTTGGAATAGCAATGAGACACTGCAGGCCATGCATTTTGAAGGGATTACTGCACTTCTCTGATGACAGAAGTCACTTGCCCTTTTGCCTGGTGTCTTATAACACCTCCCGAGGTGTTCGGTAGTAGTCCAGAAATGCACGTCATGCTGTGTCTTATAGCTTAAATATTTTTAGCTTGATCATACAAGAAAATAATGACTGAGAATAGAATGCATAAGGAGCCTCCTCCCTCCACCAGCAATTCCGTTCTTTTTCCATTCTTTTTTTAATCAGCTGAAAATTATGATAATTCACAGTTGCCCAAACGTTTTTTAAAACATGCATGAACCACAGAGCAATGGTTTCCCTGTTACAGTTACGGGATCTCGCAGCATATATGAAACAGAAGCTTTTTAATACAGTTTAGATTGTTTCATAATATAGAAATACAGCTAAATTCTTAAAAGGGTTAAACAGTTCCATTCTGCCTTAAATTACCACTGTCATTCAATTCATTAGATGAGTTTATGGAGTTACAATATGTCTGTAATTTATAGCCTGCTTACTGACAAAGCTTAATGCTAACATATGCCTAATTTGCCAAGGTTATCTCGAGCCCCATTCATCTCCCCCACTAACAATATGCTGCTGATTCCATGCTTCATGGATGAGGTACATGCGGTTTCATATTTAGTGCTATCAATCACAAGTAATTGCCTTCAGCTCCCCGCCTCAGTGTTCAAAGTGATTTCTCTTCAGCCTCTGAGGCTTGATGAAAAGGGGATGCGCAGCCAGAGGAGGGCATCCTCCTCCAGCCTTAGCGGTGCCGAGCTGGAGGTGCCGGAAAGCAGAGGCAGAGCTGCAGCCGACAGCTCCCAACTTTTCTCTGCTGGGGCACATGCTTTTTGCAGTCAGGGCAGTACTCTCCTGGGTGTAAGTCTGTGCAGCAGATGGCGAACCTGCCGTGGAGAGAGCTGGATTCGTGCCTTCGGCTTTTCCCGGCGTACTGCCGGAGTAGGTCACGTATTTGGGATACCCACCGGGCGTTCTTGGTGGGTCTGTTACACTTCCAGCAAGCAGAATCCAGTTTAGTACAGTGCTTTTAAATTGTAGAACCTCTGTCCTACTTACTCTGAAACCTGCTCTCAGCTTCGTCCCCAGGAAGGGTTCCGTTGGTTTGCCCTGCTGAAGTGTTTACAGCATCAGGGTCTAAGGAGAATAATTAACACTCAATTCCCTGCTCTGTTCCTCTTTGTTTGCCTGATGGCATTTTCTGAAACTTCAGGTTAATCTGCAATGGCCACTTGTACTACCATGCACCAACCTCACTCTCTTTCTCACTAGGCTTTCTTTTACGTGGCTTTAATTGTTCCAGAAGCTGAAGTCTGAGCAGAAAATTCAGCTGAAGTGTCAGATCCTGCAATGTTGATATATATTCTTACAGTAAATTGTGGAACTGCTCATATTCCTGTGTTTGTAGTAGTACACGGATCTATACTTTAGATTTCATAAATGCAAACACACATACACACACGGTCTCCCAAACTAACTGCTTAGCTACGTAGTTTTCTGATCCCTTAAATACATCCCAAAGATATTTTAGATAGCATTAGAAAGCACAGAGAGTGAGTTAGCAAATATGCTTTGCTAAAATGCATCTCCCACTTCATATTGAGATTATACAAGAATATCTAAGGGGCAGATAGATCTCAGAAACTCTGCTATCAGCGGGCTGTAATCTTAGATCTGTCAAGGCTGTTCCCATGCCTCATATTAACACCTCCCTGAGAAAGCAGGAACTGTTTGGCAGTCTAGTGAAACTCTCTTCACATGAATTTACTGTGATCTGCTGTACTGAAAGACATGACTGCAGCTGAAAAAATCCTGAGTGAATAAACAGATTTCTAGTTAAAATCAGAGTGATGTTCTCCTGTTTTACCACACAGGAGGAGTAGAATTTTAATGTTCACGTCAAAAATAATAATTAAAAAAAAAGGTTAAAAAAGCATAAATTCAATTAAATCCTGGTTCTGGTTTTGTTGTTATTGTTGTTTTCTATGAAATGAAAATCTCATTAAAATAATGTATGGAAATGATGGTTTATGATATTAAAACCAACATTAATGTCTCTTAAACGTGCATTCTTTCGTTTTGTCTTCTGTGTAGTGCTAGGATGCAGGAGATGCCACGAAGGGACAGCAGCTGTGATCTGCGGACAAGTTGGGTGAAAGGAAGAAAGAACTCCTGCAGCAATCAGGGAAACTGACACACGTGCAGAAGAATATACTGGCTGTGGCTATGTGGTTAATTGATGTTACACTTGTTATGACGTGACACTTCTGTGACTTGAAAATTGCAGTGATTCTTGCTAGTGCTTCAACATCCTTTCACATCTAAAGAATCTATCTGGATAAAGTCAGAAAATCTAAAAATTCGAATTCATTTCCCATGTTGCCCTCAGATAAAAGGCCAAACATTTAGTTTTTGTAATGTTGTTCTGATTTTTTTGATTTACTTTTTAGTCAAATAAAGTGAGCAACTGGAAATGCATATAGTACCCTTTTCTATACAATTTCTGTTAGCGTGACTTATAATTCAGTAATGTGCCATACAGGTACAAAAAATATTTTTATAAAACTACAATATTGGCTATTCTTTTATAGGTATTGGGACTTTTTTCTATTTGGAATAGCTGAGATAAACATGATGACAAAACAGTATTTACAGAAAGGGACAGAAGAAATGATGACTTTTTTTTTTAATATAATTGCTGTGAGCTGAATGTGTGCATTTAAATAAATATAACATAAGCAGTACTAGCCAGTAGGAGCAGAGAAATAACTGGCAGAAGTATTCAGAGAACTTATCTTTTTGTCTTAAAGACTGTTTCTTAATCAGTGGCTGGAAGGAAATTTCTTTGTTAATCTTTGCATATATTCAAAAGGGCTACAAGGCTAAGTGGATGCACTTTGCATGGCGTCTGCTGACTTCCCATTCAGAGTGGCTCTGACAGGCGGGGGGTGGAGTGGTGCTGCGCTGCGGTTTGTGGGAATGGGCTCTTTCAGTTCTGGTTTATTACATGGCTAATTAACCAAGGTCACCGAGCTCTTTTATAAGTCTGCCAATAGAGACATCATTGGTGCTTTAACAGACCTGTTTATTATATTGCACACCCTGATAATGTGGAGATGATGAAAAAATATATATATGGGGAAGTACTTACCTGGAGCATTGTATGTATGTGAAAACACAGGAAACAAAATTAAAACTTGAAGAGTAAGCACCGTGATATTCTGCATTTTTTCAATTTTAACCTTAAAGCCATTTATTTACTACATAACTGCACAGTGGACGCGTGTAGCAAATACCAGTGATGACTACAAGAATTCATAAGCTGTAACATGTCACAGTAATAACCTGGTGTACCTGTGGCACAGGATCTCCAGCGAGATTAGCCTTCTGTGTATGAATTAACAAGGAAGGCATGGCAGTGAATAATTAAGGAGTAAGACAAGGCGCTGTCCCTCAGGATTATGCTCTAAGCCACAATAAGCTTCAGTGTCCCCATCACTGCTGTGAATGCAGAACAGAGCTGTTTGCGGCCAGTGCTGCACAGAGCTGTCTTGTAAGGTGCTGTCAACTCCACTAAATTAACTAAGTGACTTTCTAGAAACCAGTGAGAACAGAACTGTGCCCTGAACCAAAACTTTGGTGGTCAGAGACCTTCTCAGATCTTCCTCAGACTCCCCAGCCCCAGTCCAGCCCCATCAATGAAACCAGGCATACATGACAAAAGCAACAGGTCTCATGTGAGCTTTGGTGTGAGTCTGTCAACACCCTCACAACACCCACCAGGTACCTGCTGCTTTTGCTGCCTTCTCATCTTCTAAACCATCCCACATAGGGGCTGTTTCCATATGCACTATATCTATACTGGCAAGTTTGCTAATGTGTCTCCAATTCATCCAGTTTTCTCAGATGTCTTCTTGAGGAGTTTCTGTTTCTCTTAGAAAGATCCTGACAATAGTTAGGCTGTTGGTATACAGAAACCACAAACTCTTAGATGGTTCAGGAACCACACTCCTCATCCTCTTATGTCTGTGTGTTCTCTTAGACTTACTTGCTGATTTTCAGCTATAAATCAGGATCCTTCTACTTAAATATGTGCACGTGGGGGCTGCATGTGGGCTTGAAGCCTGGGCATTCCTCACAGTCAGCTGAATGTATGGAAATGTAAGCATGATTCAGGTTCCTCAGGCAGGGACACCAAATCAGGTACCGGGGCTGCTGGTAGGATGTTGGTATAAAAGCAAGAAGTCTGTGCTAACACGTGTAATAAACAACTATAGCTGAAAAGAGATCCTAAATGCAAATCAGACAAGAAATAAAGAAAAGAGCATCTATTTCTGTAGTTATTTGTGTAGAAGTATTTGCTTCTCATGAATTTTGTGCAGCCTAGAGAAGCTAAGAATGGCTATCAGTGCCTTTTTAGCAACATCAAAGTTAGCACTGGCCATGGTGGACAACATTTGCAGTAGTCACAACCAGGAGCAGTCATTACTGCAGTCCTCCTGACAAGGACCTCCCTCAGTTCTAAGCAAGACATAAATAATGACCTGGATATTTCACAGTCTTTTACAGCCTGTGAATTAAATCACACCATTGTGAATCACATCTATATGATTTGATTTCTGCTCCTTCCTGAGACCACTTCTGTCTTGCTGCTCAGGCACAAGTATGCTTTGTAAACACAGCTGATGGAGTGAAAGAAAGCCCATAAACAAACAAACAACAAAAAAAAAGGGGGGGGGGGGGGGGGTTGAGGGCGGAGAAGAACAACTTATAATCACTGTGTACTTTCAGGATACCATCCTGCTATCAGCAGTCTGACTCCGTGAGTATCAGACAAGAAGAAAACATCTTATTTTCTGTCCCCTGCACTTTAGCATTTGGCTCAGCCTGTAACCTTCTTGAATGAATCTGGAATCATATTTTGCTGTTTGGCTGTTTAATGTAAAATTAAGCTAGTGCTGTAACCAGCAGTCTATAGAGTCATGCTGTCGGCATTGGTTAGGTTAGAGAAATGCTTTCCAGTTTGTAGCTCTTGTGTCATACATAGATTTGCTTCCTCATTGCCGAGGAAGTAATTCGAGCATCTTATTCATGGCCTGAGTGAATGAAAGGATGGAGCAACTACCTCTCACATTTTTAAAAAGGAGAAGAGTGATGTGTTCTCCATTATTTTTTATTTATGAAACAAAATGAGATGTGTCCTATTTTATCTGATTTTATTTCAAATTTATTGTTGCTCACAGAGGTCTAAGTATTTCCACATGTAAAGAAGGCAAATTTCTAAATAGTTTAAAGCAGGAGCAACCTAAGATACTTCTTCATCATGAGTATAACATGTGTTAGTCTTATCAGGATAATTTTTCCTATGATATGCTGTATTTTTGATTGCAAAGCCTGAGATGTAAAGATTGAATGGGCACACCTTTGTTCATTTCAGTTCTGAAAGACTGAATAGTAGCACCAAATACATCCAGTTCCTTCTCTCTTGTATAGTTTGAAAGGGCATCTCTCTGCTACTGCTTCACTTGAAAGGACAGTGTATTTGTAAGCATTTAATTACCTACTCCAGAAAACCTAAACTAGTGTTTTATAGGTAAAAGCTAACCATGATGTTTGTGGAAGGAAGAACATAAAAACTTTCATTGCTTTTATTTTCTTCCAGAAGTGCCTAATATTTAAATGGCATAGATTTAAATCGTTTCCACAGAGCTGCTGAACTCAATAGGCCATGAACCATTTTAGCAATAATTGCTTTTCCTTTCACATCTATATTTTTGCCAGTCATGTGAAATCTGTTCTGTTTGGTATTAACGTTCTGTATTTCTTTGGGTAAACAGAGCAACAACCACTTTATCCTCATGTTTTACCCTGAACATGATCAGTCACGCCTGGCTAGGAACTTCACGCAGTATGAAAATTTAATCAGTTAATGTTTGTTCTCAGTGTTTTTCAAGAATTGCTTTGGTTGTAAACACCCACATGTGGTTTACATGTGCTAAGAGGAATACTTTTCCCCTAAGCCCTGCACATTGCCCTCTAAATCCTCAGCAAGTTGAGAGTTTAAAGCAGCGGGATCGGTACACCTAGTTCTCTGAAAGCTGCCATTAGAGTACTTCATAAATGGGAGTAACAGTATAGCAAAATCACTCAGGGTTGCAAAATACCTCCACCTCTCGGTCTTGAAGTTAAAGCACTCTGTAACTGCAGTTTCAGCTTTAATGCCAGTAACCAAATGGTGAACATTATATCACTTTAACAAACAGCTTAAAGATCTGCTTGAAAAGTTCTTTAAACCTCTCCATCTGTAACTTCTGAGCTTCTCTCAGAAAAAAAAATGACTTGAAGGACCTCAGAGCCTTCATTGCCTTTTCTGTATGTTGATTCTGCATCTGAGGCACTTTTACAGAACACATTTTTCATTCATATGACATACTTGAAACTAGAGTTGAGCAGCATTTCCATAAAGTGGCCTTTCCATCTTGCAGCCGCATATAATAGTCTGTTGCTTTTAAAACATACTTGAGCTGTCCTGTGCAAGGTGAAGGTTCCTGGTTTCATCAGTGAACTTTCTGTGTGATGGAGCTTCCAGGGATGCACTGCATTATTTTGGCTTTTTTGAAAATCAGAGCTCACCACTCTCAAAAACACCATCTGGTGAGTACAAGATTTACATTAACAAGTACAGGGACTGAACCAGTATTGAACACCTGGTGGGAAGGCAGGGCCAACTCAGGTGTAATGCACCTGTGTGACCAGAAGGGATGAGCCAGGATCCACACATTCCCAGACCTTGTTTAAGGGTTGGTAGTGGAGGCAAGTTTATCTTGCTGGAGATCTCTGCATACCTGTTCTGAAGGTAAGCAGCTTATTTTCTTTATTTCTATGTTCATAGTTGTTTCTTGTGAGCAAATTCTCACTTGCTGTAGTCTAGGACTTTTCTGCTCTGCTGTCATTGCTGCACTTTGCATTGTGCTGCAGCCCTGTAGCTAACACCAAGGTCTACTGGTTTTCTTGAAGGAGAATGTAGTATGTGCTGATGGAATAAATTTGTTGAAACCCTCAGAAAACATGTCTCCGGCTTCTCTTCTTGTAGCTGGGAGAAAAAGAGAGTGGAAAGCTTGTTCTGCTTATGTATCTGCTTGTATAACTTGAGAAATAAAAGAGGGATTGGGGATTTTTTTTTGTTTGTTTTTTTTTTTTGACTTGCTGGGCAATGGTTAATAAGTCTATACTTTAGGCTTGAGGCTTGAGGTAAGAGGATTTGCAGTTTTTGTTTGCCTAGATTAGAAGGGGAAATATTCAGTGTATAGACAGTGGGTGCATGTTTATGTACATATATACAGGACTTCTAACTCAAATTGTCTGTGAAAAGGAGCTAGATTTAAGAAACAAAAATCTGCATGGAGAAAGTTTCTGAAGCAGATTCAGCTTGATGAAGTAGGGATGCCTATCCTTACCTGTGAGGAGTAAATCCTTCCCATTGTATGTCATTATTTTCCTTTGTTTATCATTCTATTAAAAGTCTGTGACCTGAGATGAAATTTTCTTTGCATGCCCTCTGCCAACTCAACCAACTGTTTGCAAAAGAGGCAAGATTTACCTTCAAACAAAGTTTTTGGTTTTGTTTTTTTAACTTTAAAGCAAGCATTAGCCTGTATTTTGTAGAGTCTTCCATCTTTTATATCTCTGAGTACATATTTGAAGTCCATCATGAGAAATGACCTAAGGAAAGGGGAGGAGTTTTTGTCTGCCTTGTGCAATTGTAGATAGATTTGAATGAAACAGGAGGAAATTAATTATTTTTGAGATATTAAGCCTCTGACAGAAAAAAAAAAAAAAAAAAGTGGTGATTCATCTTCTTTGTTTCAGATCTTGTTTCACTGGCTTGAGGCACCCTATGGAGATAAAGAATTGGGAATTTGTTTAACAGAGACACCTACTTTTTAAAATTATATGGAAGGAGACTGTTTCAAAATATATATGTATTCTTTACTCTGCTACAGTTTTTAAATTTTCAATTAATTTTTCATTTTAACTACCTTTCTTTATAGATTCTTCCCTTTACTTATTTTTGTTTAAATTTTATCCTTCCATAGCTGTTTTCAAATGAGAAAATGCTACACCGTAAAAAAATAATCCATTTTCTCTTGAAGCTATTCCACCTCCAATTGTGTGTGGACACTTTTCTTTCTTTGAGTGCTTATTTAAAAGTTAAGTGTCACAAAGTGCTAAGCAAGATTACTTTTTGAGAATCCTAAACATGCCTCTCTTAATACTTGGAGATAATAAATTTTAATTATTTTATTAATGTATTTTCCTTGATAGTGACAACTTTATAAAGTGAGAGGAATGTTATTGGGCCCTCAAGCAGAAGCAGTAGTCCAAATCCTACTCTGAACCCTCAAAGAAATAAATAAAAGGATAACTAATCTTTTACAAGTTGGTCTGAATCAGAATGTCTTTAAAAATTATGAATGAAAGTATACTTTTAAACTAGCATTTGGTTAATATATTTAACCACTGATTATGTTGCCTCCTTTTCTGACTAGTGGAAGCAACCCTTAGGCTTGGATAAGAAATGTTACTGTTATGTAAAACTTTCAATTTTGTGTTGGCTGCTCTGAAAGCAATGTTTCTTATTTATTTTCATGTAAACTCTAGCAGATATAGAGAATGCTATAACACTATTTGATAGAGTAAATGCTCAGTTAAAAAACATTATTTTTCAACATAATCACTGCCATTCACTATGTGTTTTTGCCCGTGACAAACAGCCTGCATACTGTACTCATACAATACCACACAAGCAGAGGTGAGTAACTCTCATTGCTGCCACTGCTGAAATGCACCACCTGCCTCACTGTGCTCACATCCACTTTCTGGTCTCCATAAATGTTCACCAACCATCAATGAATGTCAGTAGGTACTATTTTTTTTCACATGGTGGAATTCAGTGACACACCTTTGCTTTACATGCACTTCTGTGTCAGACACCACTTTGTCAGACTGTCCTGCTGCTGTCTGTCATGTGGCAGCAAATATGATGGAATATTTTTGGGAAGGTTCAATGTCTACTACTGTACCACCACCATCTGCCTCTGATGTTGTGGGCCAGTATCACAACATAGGAGACATTACTTTCATAGCTGCCCTCATACATAAATCTGCTCTCTCTTCAGAGGCTCATTAAATCTTTCTTAGTTGTAGAAGTGAGGTTCACCAAGCCAGGAAATAGATATAATATTATGACTAATCTGAAATTCAAATTCAAAGTTTAAATTCTGTTTATTGAATATGGAACATTTTAGTAAAGAACACTCAAACATTTCAGAGTAAACATACATAATAATTTACAAGATTTTCAGCACATATAAGTTCACAATTTAAAAAGTAAGAATATTTGATATATGGTAAAACTGGCTTTCTATTTAACTTGTAACTATGAATTCCTCCACTCCATGAGGTACAGAACACTTGAAACATAAGTTTGTACTTATTTTATTTCTAGTTCCAGGTGAAAGGCTCCTGCATGTTTTATTAAACTTTTTAGAGAGCTTTATGCGTGACTGAAATAGCTGATTTTCAGATTTTGTTATTATTCCTTCCTGTTGAAGAGAGTCTTCAAAAATGCCACTTGGAATACTTTAATCATGTTGCCATTCTGTACACCATCTCCCTTCTCAGTACCTCTCAGGTGGTGTTGATCTTCCTCTGTCTTTTGTCCAGAGGTACATGTTTACACTCTAGCTGCTTCAGTGCTGACGCTCTTCAAAACTTGCCTGTAGCAATGTTTGGTCAGTCCTGCCTTCAAGAGGAGGACGCTCTCTGTCATTTGCTGTGGATTTACATTCTGTTATGTGTATGTTTGCAAGCTGTTTTTATTTGTTGTACTTCTAATCTGGGCTGTCATCCAATACCTGTTATTAACATCATTTCATGGCTATCTTTCTCATTCTTCATCCTATTTTTAAAAAATTTTCTTGTTTCCACACTTTTTTCCTTATCGCTTCCTGCAGTTTTTTCTTCTCTTCTCTGAAGCTATTTTCTTCACTATGTCACTCAAAAAGGGCACCACATCTCAGTAACTGTGTTCCATGAAACTTCTTTCTGTCATCAGTCACTGACATACAGGATGTCACCTTGCATGTGTGACAGAGGTGGAGAGAGAGTTCAGTCCAATATGAACACTTCTGACCATCTCCAGTTAACCTCCATTTGCTATTAGATTCTCCTTCCATTTCCATACAGGCTAAGAGTTGAGTTGCCAGGAAAAATAAAATCAAGAAGTCCGAAACCCTGTAAACTGGGAGACTGTTGCATAGGCGTGGGAACATATGCGCTCTTTACATCCTGGATGTTGTCTCATCTCTGTTCAACACACCCTTCTTCATAAAGATGGCTTTCTTCAGAGGTAGCTACCATGGAGGCTGTTGTTTTCCATAGGAGCATTTTTCATTGCCCAGTTGGCTTGGGGCCCTATCTGAGGGTAGGAAGGCATATAGCTGGTTGTCTCAGATGCTCCTTCTCTCTCAGATCTCTACTCCAGCTGGCCTGGAGCTCTGAATTGTGGGAGCTATGGCCCCATGCCCCAGTCAATCCTGGTTCTGCCAGCCAAGGCCCATGTTACACCAGCATTATAGAGACCATTGGTGCCAATTCACAATTACTTTGAGCTCAGAGCCTAGAAGCTGACTGGGTGACTGATTCATCCCCCATGGATTGGGAGCTCTTTTCAACAGTTAAGCATGGTGAAAGGAGGATTTCTTCATAAGTTCAGTTTGCTGCTGAATTCTCATTGTTCTAGGCCCAAAAGGTCATGGCTGACACGAGGTACAGCAGAAGTGAAAGCCATGCCACCCCTGCTAGTGTTCAGTATCTCACATTCAGAGCCAGTGGGAGCATGTAAATTAAATGGAGTTTTGACCAAAACCTCCCTTCTTTCTTTTAAAAACAATTTATGATGCATTAACCTCATTTTTATTTAAGTAGAGAAACTGTAGTCAGAGTTCCTGAATCATCTGAACTTCAGGAGCAGCTATGGAAGGTATCTAAGCAGGATGAAGGTGCTTCATGTAAAGCCAACAATTTTTTGTCTTTCATCCAGATAGTATTACAAAAATCTGTCTTTTCAAATGGTAAAGGTAGAATGGAGTCAATAAGTGTCAATAAGCATTTATGGAGGATATTAAAGTAGAGAAGCGTGTACAAAATTCATTTAACAACTGTTAGCAACTAAAACAGGAAGAAATTGAGCTGGTAACCAAACCATGGTCTTCTGTCATTGAAGTGTATCTGAGAATTGTAGAGGTAAATGTTTTTTCTTCAGTACCAGATATAGGGTACTGAGAGGACGATGACTAGATTAAGTCACAGTATGCCAGAGAGCTGATATCTGACAACCAATAGGAAGTTGAAACAAGTGAGTTGTTGAAACAATTTGGACCACAGAGGCACCATCTTGGTGCATGGAAGCAGTTTGGCCTCAGAGGAACTGGATTTTTGCCTTTCGAAAGTCCAAATGAACTCAAGAGGGGAGACATGAACAAACGCACTGAATTTTGATTTGAATGAGATGGAGCTGATGTTGAAGAAAGAGTATGTCCAAGTGTATTGAACCTGAGGGAATAGATTTCTCAGTGAGTGCCTATTTTTCCACAAAGAAGTAGTGGTATCGAGACCTGTTTTCATAGATTCATAGATTCATAGATACATTAGGTTGGAAAGGACCTACAAGATCATCTAGTCCAACCTTCCTCACACCACCATCCCTACCCACCAAGCTACTAAATCAAATCCCTCAGCACCTCATCTAAACGCTTCTTGAACAGTGCTAGGGACGGTGCCTCAACCACCTCCCTAGGCAGGCCATTCCAGTGCCGGACCACTCTCTCAGAGAAAAAATTTTTCCTCAAGTCTAATCTAAATCTTCCCCGGCACAACTTGTGGCCATTCCCTCTCGTCCTGTCATTAGTTACCTGGGAGAAGAGGCCGACCCCCTCCTTACCACAGCCTCCCTTCAGGAAGTGGTAGAGTGCAATGAGGTCTCCTCTGAGCCTCCTTTTCCCCAAACTAAACAATCCCAGCTCCTTCAGCCGCTCCTCGTAAGACCTGTGCTCCAGACCCCTCACCAGTTTTGTTGCCCTTCTCTGAACACGCTCCAGCGCCTCGATGTCTCTCTTGTAGTGAGGGGCCCAAAACAAAGGTTTGGCACCCTTTGTCCATCTTGAGTAGCGTGGTGAGATAAGCATTACATTCTTGGTTACTAGAATGGGATAATTCTTCTTCCATAGGCTAGCAAGCTGTCAGTGAGAATACTAGCAGAGATGCCTTCAGAGATGTGCTGTCCCAGGACAGAGCTCTCCCCAAGACTGTACCTACACTAGCACAGCTCACCTGCACTTCTGATGGAGCACAGCAGTTAAGTGGTTTGGAACCTCTCTTTCATTTCCTCTTCCTCCCCAGGACAGAAGAGGTTAACAGGCACTTGAGCAGGAAGCTCCCCAGTTTAATTGTCTAGCAATCACTGGTGAGACATTTTCAGTGGAGGACACTTGACTTTGCAGCTCTCTTCCAAGGAAGCCCAGAACAGATTCATTGACCTGTGAGGGCACAGTGAGGCTTTTACCTGAAGGAGAAATGGGTGAGTTGGTTTGGTTTTGGAATAACACACAGAAAAAAGAGGCAATTACTATGTGGTGGTGGTTTGGTGGGCTTGTGCACCCACTCTGTGTTAGGTACGTGTTATACATATGTAGGTACACAGGTGCAACAAAATGAATGGATGATAGGTAACAAGCTATTTATTATCTCACCATCTCAGTCCTCTAGTTTGTGCCACGCAGTTTTCAGTGGGTGATCAGTTTACTGTTTTATGAATTCATTCATCTCTCCCACCACTATCTGCCAAGATTCACCCTCTCAAAAGGAGAGTGTAAAAAACAAACAAACAAACAAAAAAACAATTAGTTATCCCTAATAACTTTTCCATTAACTTGTCATTTGAACAATGTTTTTTTTATTCAGTGCAAGTGTTGGTAGACAAACATGTTTCCATGATGTCATTGGCCACTATTTCCCCTGATTTGAATAAAACCTTCTAAATTCCATTGACACTTTCACAGACTCCATGTGTCAGAAGTGTACCTGAAAAAGCTATTCCTGCTTTCCTTCTTCAGATTTTTAATCACCTCTTCTAACCCAGCGAAGAGTAATTCAATGTAATTTACTCTGTGATGGATAAACTCCACAAATCTGCTAGTGTTCTCCTCTGCCATGGATCATTCTTGAATTAGACATGCAAGCAGAAGAATCTGAATGTTATGTAATGCCAGAATTTGTATTGTGTCATTCCATTTGCTTTGCACCTTGCAGCCCAAGCTTGTAAGTTGGTGTACCTACAGTGACTTACATCAATTTTCTGACTTCTGAGGATTTGTGAAAGAGAAATCTAGCTCTTTGGTAACTGGCAGGAACTTAGGATTGCTGTCCACTGCTTTTTCTATGGTAGTATTGATGATTAAGAGCAGGAAAGTAACGAAGAATATGCCCAGCATGAAAAACTTGAAACAGAAAATTACTCTTCAGTTTCTATTTCCCAAAAAAGGAAAGATCAGTGTGGATTATGGGGGATTTTTATCTGTTATGTTTTGGGGGTGAGAATATTTATTTTAACACTTATCTGAACTTTTATTTAAACTACTACAGTTAGCTTTCATAAAGAGTACTCATGTTTTAAGAACTCCTCAGCTACGGCTGAATTGGATGACCCCGAATTATTTCCAGGTTCCTCAGCAGGGATAGAAGGTCTGGCTGTGTTGTTGCTTCATGATGGAGTGAGACATAGGTGCCCACTGCAAAACTGTTTCTTTGTGCATGGGCAAAACAAGAGCTGTGCTGAGTTCTGAGAAGTGTCCTTTGTGAATGAAGGGTGTCTGCATCCTGACGGTACTCCTACCAATGCAAATGCTGCACAGGAGCATCTTGTTGCTGCTTTATTCATGACCTGCTCACTTGTATCAAACCCCAGTAACTTAAAGTAGTTTGGGATGTGAGTTTAGAGAAGAATGAGGAAGAGAGAGAATATTTTAAATGACTTTGTTAATGCTTTTGGTTTAGTATGTGTCTACTATTGTGACAGTAGTGTTGCTTCCCATTTTCGAAACTGCTCTTTTTGCCACAGCACCAAGATGTATATGGCAGTGTTTGGAGAACTTAGGCAGTGAAAGGGATGGTATTGTAAATCAAAGTGCCCCCAGATTGCTTGTGTACTTAAATATGCACACTGGGAGTGATCCTTTGTCTGTTCACACTGGAACTCCAACTTGACATGATCCCCAAGAGCTCCTTTTCTAAATGAAGGGATGAAGGCTACAGCGGTTTGGTTCTGTACCCCAACAGTTCCAGGATTTCTAATCTCCACTGGTGCCTGTTGTTGAAGGAATTTGCATTCATGGGTGATTAAAGGATGCTTTGTCCTTCAGGTTTTGTAGGTCATTTCATTATTAGAAGCTTGCAATATTTTTGCCAGACTCTTTGCTTTTCTCAAAAAAGGAAAAAAAAAAAATCGATCTTTTTATCCAGGACCTTATAAGAGTCACTGGTGAGCTCAGGAGCTTTAATGAAGTTGTTTATTGTAGTTCAAATAATCTCTAGCAGCAGCTTCCTGGAGCAATAACAATGGAAGGGTATTTTATAGCTTTGAGCACAATAGCATCCTATGGAAAAAAAAAAAAAAATCTTTATCTCAAACTCTCTAACTCAAAGAGCATGCTAGGGAGACATCTTTATGCATCTTTTATTCAATACTTACTATGAACAGAAAATGCACTCCTAATAAAACAAAGCATTTGCTTAAATTACTCCATCTGCAGGACTTGTTACCTCTCAGAATATGAATGTATACAGTTTGAAAACAAGCAACCACTCCCAGGAAGAGTAATTATTTTAACTTTTGTCCTGGAAGCTAACCATGTTTTCTCTTTGGCAGAGGAGCCAGTCTTGAGACGCATGCTCTTGAGGAACAACTCCCTGTGTCCTGTCTGCAGGTCTTTGGCAGGAGCCCATCAGACACCTGTGCTCCTCAACCTGGCCTGCCAGAAGTGCCCTCTACAGATGTCAGAGTTCTTTTGTTGACTTCCTATTAGTCTCCACTTAATGGATGTGAGCTGAACACAGCTTTGCCTAAGCACTTATCAATAGACAGCAAACATTCTTCTTTCAGTGGGCAAAGGGTCAAACTGTTTTGCCTTGCTATAAAGCTGTGCCAGATAATTGCTGGTGATTAGCAATTTTAATTACCAGGTGCTAGAGGTCGTTGCTTGTGGAGTTTTTTTTGCTGTTGTTGTAATTGGGCAGGCTGTTAATAGGTATGGCTTATTGTATGTATGCTGTATATTATACAGATACATCGAACATCCTTTTTAAAGCAAGTGAAATGAAGTCAGTAACATAACCTGTTTCTGTTTGCATCTGATTAGCTGCATAGTGATCCAACAGGTTTTTTGTTGGTTTTTTTTTTTTTTGATAACTTGTCTGATAAAGGAATCTTTAATACAATTCTCTAAAGCAGCTTTTAATCCTCTTGTAAACACTTGTATGTACTATTGTTATTGAAGAGAGGCAATGATTTTAAAATCTTTTCCTGCTACACTGGTCATGTTGGAACTAAGCTTGTCAAACATGTTCTACCTCATTGGTTTTGCATGCAGACTTTTAGGGGGGTTTCACAGAATCACAAAACCAACAGCACAATTAGCAGTGAACTAATCTCTTCCCATATTCAGTAGTGAAATGGGTTCAAAATAAAACTGACACAAAAGACTCCTCTCTGATCTTCCTCATAGCTGCTTACTTTCTCACTGCTATAATACTTTGGTTTCTTTTTTCTTTCCTTATTACTTTACATCACATCATTTACTTCCTTTTTTTTTTTTTTTAAACCTCACAGGCTCTGCAGATGTACTGAAGGTCCCTGAAAGCTGAATGTACTGTTTACTAATCTTCTTGGACTAGTAGATTAGGTTTGCTCTTTGAGAGAATACAAAGGATGAATATCTCTGCAGTATGGAGTCCTAGCTCTGTTTTTATTTGCTCTGCAGTAATGCCTCCTGTCCCATCTCACATCACAGCTTCATTTATTCCTGCAGTAGCCAGACTGTCACTCATGAGCTGCTTCTTGGCCAGTAGGATGAGTTAGGCAAAACCTCCCCAGTGTCTTCTTACCTGGGGAGTAAGAAGAGAGTTATGTTAATATAGGGGTGGGAAATGGGTGTATTTTAGTCTTTATATTTTTTAGTAGCAGAATCAAACAAGCCCCCTCACTGTATTATGATGCTTTAAAGACTCACATGAAACTCTGAAGGCCCACTACCTTCCGAAGAGATGACAATTGCCTAGAAGCAAGCAAAGTACAAAAGGGGCTAGTGCAGTTGGTTTGTCTTGTAGAACACCAGCTGGTCCTGATAGTGGTCACAGTCACAGCTCCCTTTGTCATTTCTTCATCCAATCCTGGAAACCTGGAAGCTCCTTTGAAGGCACTATTTATGCTACTGTAAGTTATTCCCTAGAAAATGTTACCAGTTTCTGGCTTTAGGTGTACGTAGCTTGTAACTCAGCTTCTACAGTTTTGTGAGTATCACATGTGGATTTTCAATTTAATAAGAGAAAATATTTTGTCGTATGTTCAGCAGGATCTGTCAGGCAAAATCTTGTGGCAACTGCCATTGAAATCGAGGGTGAAGTTTTGCCTGGATCGAGAGCCTTGGGACTGAGCTGTCAGGTCCCTTTTGCGTTTAAAAAAAGTCAGTCTAAATGCCTGTGATTTCCATAGTGGTGCTTAAGATCTTCAATAAGCATTCATAAATGTTCAGTTTCTACTGCTATTTAAATCCACTAGGGCTCTGAAATTGTTGAGACTAGAAAAAAAATAGTTAAATAGTTAGCGCAGGTAGGAAAAAAGTCCCTGGAGGAAAAAGGTGCAGTGAGCAATGTGCTCCCATCCCCTTATTTTCTGCGGCACAACTACAGTCCTGATGCCCTTTGGAAAACATGGAGCCATCCCCTTTCTGATGATCCCAGTGCCTGCAGATGAGCTGCAAAACGCCAGTGCCACGCCTGACACCACTCTAGAGAGCTACAAATAACTAATATCTCTGAGAAGTGGGGCAACCTGGGGCAGTATGTGATTTCCTGAAATAATTCTGAGCTGCTGACATGTGGTGGCAGCTGTTTTTGGCAAGGACTAAAAATTTTGGTTACAGGACTAATACACAGTCTTGGCAGTTTTGGTTTTCATGAGTAACTTTTGTTTTCAAGTCTAAAATGTAGTCTTTATTGTAGGAAGAAATCACACCTGGGATATGGTTAACTTCATTTTGTTTTCCTCTATATTTTCACCTGGAAACAGACTATTTTATTTACGGCCCTTTTTTTTTTATTTTTATTTTTTATTTTTTTTACTTAAAATGATAGATTAAAGTAAGATATTCTTAACATCAAATACTACTGATGCCCTTTTATTTTGATTTTAACATGGACTCATCCCTTTTTCAGGCTCCTAGTAATTCTTATTTCAAAAAGATACAGAAACTAACAGAAGATAGTTTGCTGAACAGATTTTTCTCTAGCTTTTCTATCACAAAACTACAACATATCCTGATGAGCAAAGAGTAACATGCGTGCATCTAAACTCTACTTGTCCCAATTGCATTTGGAATTATTGCAACCTGCCCCGAAAGTCCCAATTTTCAGTCTCAGGTAAATGCAAATATTAAGAAACAGTATCTTTTCCAGGTGTTTAATGATCTGTTGGAATCTGCATACAAATGTAACAGTGGGTTTGCTTTTTCTCCCTGTCTGTGTGTCAACACACATACCTAAGACGAGAGCTGAGCTGCATTCATAACACAATTGCAAAGCAGAGTGGATTACAGATAGAGTTTTAGCCTTAACTTTGAATTGCCTTGCTTTTGTGGATTGAAGTTAGACCTCTACAACATTATTTGAACATAGTCTCTGGTACTTTGTTGATATTAGTTACCTGCTGTGACACACAGCACATGGCAGTTTCATTTCTGTACTCTGTAAAATACAGGTATTGTACACCTGAATTATAATCTTGCTGTGATAATATGCCTCTATTGATTCAACAAAACAAGTTGTCTATTTTGTCTTCACTCAGCATTGCTGTGAAGGAAAGACTGACAATCAGAAAGGTAAACATTTTGGACTTCACATCTTGTGGCACGGTGAAAAATATAAAAGAGCAATAATTCTGAAATGAAACTTTGCAGACAGTGCTATTCCATTTGAACCAGTGAGATGAATTGCATTAAAAAAATGCTTAATATAAGCAATGCTAAAATGTTGTATGCATTTAAAAACTTATAAAGTGAAAAAATGGTCTATTTATTGATGCACTAATGTCAAACAGACTGTATTTATACTTCAGTACTACACTGACAGAATCCAGGTGCGTATCACAGAATGCTGCTATAAAACCCAGGCTATTTAGGTTTCTTTTGAGGATTGCCAGGTGCTGAGTCCAGGGACCTAGCAGGAGCAAGTTGGGAAGGAACTTTAATTTTGTCTTGGGGACACCTCTAGGGCCATCACTGAGTCTGTGTAGCCACAAGAAATATTTTTTTATTCCCATCTTCCAGCTGCCTGAGTGCAGTTTGTCTCTGTCACTAGCCTTTCACTGGGGCATACTAGTTAGGATATTGGATGCCCTTGCAATGTTTTATTGACTCTCTTAGGAACAAGGGTTATTTAAATTACATAAAACTCGAGTAGGTAGACCAGGAAAAGTAGTGCAATAAAGACATTTATAACAAAGCAATGAATCAGTAGCTGGTGAGCTTTGAATACTTGATGAAGCTGATGTTTAGGTGCTGTGAAGACTAAGAGGGCTTAACACTCCTTCAGATACTGAGAAGGCCAAGACATGCTTGTGAAACTATATGAGATGGAGTGCTGAAACCTTCTTTGCCTTAATAAATGTCAGCTGGAGTGCAAACATCTATGATTCACAAGTATTTTTTACTTCCCCACAACTGTTTGTTTCAAATACTTGTGGACAGAGAGAGAAGACTGGATCGTGAGCTCTCTTCTGTGTACTTTGGTATGAGTTCTGACAATCTAGTAGCAAGTCTGGCATTGTGCAACCTTCAAGGAAGGGACAGAGGAATTCTCACCTCTGTTGTGCCGTAGGTGCGAGGGCTGCTCTGAAAATAGTCTCTCCTCTTTCATTAGTTTGGTCTAAGATATCAGAGGTTGATGTTGGTGGTATGCCTGTAGAGACTGAACCTTCCCCCTATATCCCATTACACATGTGTGGCAGAGGGGCAGTCTGATGCAATGTTGTCAGACATGGAAGTGCATGTGAAGCAAAAGCGTGTCATTGAATTCCTCCATGCAGAAAAAGTGGCAGCTGTTGACCTTCATCAACACTTGCTGAATGTTTATGGAGATCAAACAGTGGATGTGAGCACAGTGATGGACCAAGCGAACATTTTAACAATGGCAACATTGACATGAAAGACAAACCATGTTTCAGGTGACCATGCAGATTTTTATGATCAAGGCATGCAGGTTCTTGGTGATCACTGGCAAAAATGCCTAGCAAATGATGGCGCTGTGTTGAAAATAGTGCTTTGTAGCTGAGAATTTGCTCTATTAAATAGCATTATTTTGTTATATTTATTTCCATGGAAGCTACTAGATACAAAGAAGACATTAATTTCAGAGCCACCTGTATGGGGAAATGGTAACTTTTGACTGAGTAGTGTCTTCTAAGAGGATGTGCTCTATGACTCTCTTACATCACCTCAAACATGTAACTCCAGTTAAACATGTTTATTGTGTGTTTCCATGACCATAGATCTCCCTGACAGGCACATTTTTAACTGAGGTGTTCATGAAGTGTCATTTTTTTATTTTTTTTTTACTTCATAAGAGCTGGGGAAAATCATATGTGCCAGCAATAGAAGTGCTTGTACACATAATTCAACCTTAATCCCTAACCTTGAGGGACAGTCCCAGGAAGGCAAGTTGGTACTTCTGCAAGTGGTTAACATGGAATCCTGGAAGCATACCAGAAGAGAAAGCATTGGAGCTCATGCCTACCAAATTAAGCTAAAAACATTCAAACACAGTCATGCAGTGATGTGCTGAAGAGATCATAATGTAGTGACCTCTCAGGATGCCTTCTCTCCCATTCCCTCTGGCAAAGGAAATGATCCAGGCAGCGGGAGACTGGAGACTTGGGAATGATGACGGTTTGCAGGAGAAAATCAGAATGAAATGAATTAATATATGAATAGAATTTTCAGGGACTGGAGGAAGATGGAAGATTGGATATGCAGACATAAAAGTAGTGTGATTGAAGATGTGAGTGTGGTAGAAGCCTGTGAGAATGAATAAAAGAAGAAGGCACAAAATGAAATAACTACAATGTTAAATTTTGATTGATGTTCTACAAATAATGTCTAGACAGGTTTGGTTTCCTGAAATAGTATGAGTAGCACAGAAATTTGTTTGTCAAGATAACACTCAGGTGACTTTTTAAAGCCTCTTAGCTGTGTGTTAGATGTAGGGACTGCAGGACAAACAGGTGGCATGGAAAGAATTAGCTTAACGTACATCAGTCATATGCATCAAGGAAGTAGTGACAGTCATCTAAACTGAACCTACTTGTTGCCTCACCTCTTGTCTGTCCTTTTGTTTTTTCAGTGCCCCCAGTCTTCTTTTCTGGCCATTGCAGTCCCTTCAGTGACTCTTCCCCTAGACTCCTTGTCAGTAGACATGTCCCTCTAGATTCTTTCCAGTGGACAAGCAACTTCATGAAAACCAATGGCTGTAACTAGACTCCATGCTTGCCAACATCAGAGAAAACAGGATTACTTCATGTGTCTTCCAGATGACCCAATCCTGTTTACACATTCCTGCATGTTGATTGTTGGTTGTTTTTTTCTTGTTTTTTTTTGCTGCCGTGCAATGTCTTTGGCTGACATTCAGCTTGTGATGACTCCAGATCCTGCAGAACTGCTAAGCAGTTAGTCATTTCCCATTCTGTATTCATGCAGCTGAAACGAAGAAATGAATGTAGAACATTGCATCCAAATTTTGTCAGACCATTTCTGTTTCTCAAATCTCATTCAGACTCCAACTCCTGTTCCCCCAAAGCCCTCCTGGCATGGAATCAGCTGTAAATTTACAAAGTACACTCTATTCTATCATCCAAGTTGATAATGCAAATATTGAATAGCGTCAGTCACCAGACAGACTCCTGGGAAACCCCTCTCAATGCACCCTTTTAATGTGATGGTGAACCATTGATAACTTACTTTTAAGAACAGCTTTCTGGCCAGTTTTGCATCCACCCTATGGCTGCTCTTTTGTTACTGTTCTGCAGTTGGGGCTGTTCCTGTAGGCACCTGCTCTTTTGTCAAAAAAGTGTTTGTGTTTTTCCCCCTGTATTTTCATGCTAGTAACCCTGGGGAACAGTGGCCAGACAGACAGTGAGTACACAGCATTAGAAGAGTTCCTCTGAGCCCTCAGACAGCAATTAGCACAGAATGAAAAGTTGGGGTGCCCACAGGCAACTTCTCCTTTCATTCTGTCATTTCTCTTCTATTCAGTGTTCCAAAGAAATGCCGAGTGCTTATGCATTTTTTTCATATAATGTTACTGTGACCCACAGAGGAAAGAGAATGTTTATTTGATGGTGAGCTAATGTTAAACACAAATGGTTTTTTTAATCCCCAGTACTAGGTGACTATTTCCCTAATATTGATATTTTAATACTAATCTTTAATTTACTTTTCTTTATATTGAATAATGTAAACCCTAATACCAAAATAAAATTCAGTCTGCCAGCCTTGAACAGATGTTTGAGTTATGTTTGCTAAAGTAGAGAATTAAAGCTTTGGAAATGAGAAGAATTCTTTCACTTGGGAAAAAAATCTTTTAAAATGCAAAACTTTTTCTTACTCAACGCTTTTTTTTTTTTTTCTAACAAAGTAGACAATGTTTCCCGGAGAGGTCTGATATTGTTAACACTTCTTAAAGAAGCTTTGAAAGTTTTGATATAATTTGTGCATCATGGATGTTATGAACAGCCAGACTTGTTATAACCTTCCAGAGCAAGTAGAGATGATGAATCAAAATCTCTTATATATTCAAAGACATACTCATCGGAGAGTTGGATCAAAGCATTTTGATTCCTCGTCTTTCAGAAGAAGAGTAGACACAAGGTGATGAGAGGCATTCTTAGATGCAGCTCAGGAGTCCTTCGCAATTTGCCTGTGAGAACACAGCCTGTTCTGGACACAACCTTGAGATAGTGTTTGTGAAATGGGTGGATATCTAGAAGTACCTCAGATCTTGCCATTACAACATTTTAGATGTCAAAGGCAAGGATGGATAAACGTGAAGAGGCTTTGAAAAGCACCATTTCAGAAACTGAAGATGCTATTCCCTATTGAATGAATAATCCACTCAAGAAATGTGGAAGATATTTTGTCAACAGCTGGAGTTGATTCAACACTGTTCTAATAGGGGATAGAGGTAAGCAAATGCTAACTATGTTTAAGTGGGGATATGAAAATGAACATAATCATTTTTTTAAATATAAATCACCTGGTTAAAGCAAGAGAATTGGAGGATAATTTTTCGAGATGAGAAGCTATGCTAAGTGAAAAATAGGAAAACAAAAATTTGAATTTTGAATTGTAAACAATATTTTGATACCAGCAGAACACACAGTGAGGCTAATGTGAGCCCTAGCTCCAGTCTGAGCAGAATGGAGGACTAACACACTGATTTTCACTCAGGGCATCTGAAGTGGCTTGTCTAACTCGTGTGGGAGAAGTGACACCCTGCAAATGTCATTCTGACATGTTGCTTCAAAAACAGTGCAACAGAGCAAACCTTCAGGTGGGCTGTGAGCACTGATCAAGTACACCTGCTGGTTAAACTGATTCTGCTCTGACACTTCCTAAAATTTTTATAGGTTTTCTTGTTTTCCTTCTACAGTGATTTGGCCCTAAATGAGAAATACAAAGGTTTGCACAAAATCAGCAGTTGTAAATTACCACCAAACAAAATACTAAAACTACTTCCAGCCTTTCTAATTTCCAATCAATGAACAAATGATGTTATTGGCTGAATAAGGGATGGAAGATTGTCAGCTTTTTAATTCAACCATTCTTCTGGTCTGACTCAGCTGTCAGAGCTGACTTGAAGGGAATCGTTGAGACAACACACAATCTGAGTTGTTGGAGGGCAAGGAAATCTATAGAATGAAAGCAATGATTATGACTTCCCAGGAACATTGATATGCTAAATATGTGAGCGAGAAAGATATCTTGGATGAGCTTTAAATAAAATCAAGATTTTTGTAAAAATTAGCTTTTCAGGCTCATGAGAAAAGCTTGCATTCAAAATGTTGGCTGCTTGGATACTCCTCACCTACATGAATTGTCTTGTGCAGTTTTTGGTTGCTAAGGATGTTATCGCAAATAGACAGAATTTCAATTGCAGCTGGGAGTAGGCAGCCTACTATTTCTGGTGGGGTGCAGAGTAGCCTGTTCTCATCTTTTCATGATCTCTTTGGAATAAGGTATCAGTTCCTGGAACTGGCAAAGTGGTGAAGTGGTGCTTCTTGGGATAAAACATCTTCACTGTCAGATGGGGGACTTCAGAATATGACCATGGAAGGTGAATTATTTGGCAGATGTATATCAATAATCTGAGTATTTCCCTGGTCCAGATTTTGTCATGATATATCCACAAGTGGGACACAGAAGGTCAAAAAGACATATTTGGGCTTGCATTAGTCTGCATAACAGGCTACTACCAAAAATGGAGCTGGGGCTGAACCCGAAGTTCAGTAGAAGGCACAGGTGGGAGAGAAATCCCAGTCAACACTATTACATGGATAAAATTAGATATCATTGTATCAGAGGTACACATCAAAACCAAGATAGCTGCAATATAGACATATCCTTATTGGGAATTTGCTGAGGAAGAACATTCTCAATCAGTTTCTTGAAGATGTAAGAAGTGGTGACTCCTAAACAGTTGTTGTTCATAGAGACACAGATGCATCTGTGAGATCCAGTTTCATGTGGCACGTTTGAAAGCCTTCTGCGCAACCTCACTGCCACTAAAGAAAAGTAGGCTTATTCTGCCAGCAGATGTTAAGAGGTGTCGTTAATTCCCAGTATTTATTCCACTCTTGCTCCAGTGCCTTACAGTCAGGCAGATTCTTCTCTCCCTATATAAATTTAGACCTAACAAGAATATGAGAAAAATTCTGCTCCTTTCTTCAGTGCTGGCAGTAAGGCTTCATGGATCTTAAATCAATCTGTCTTTCTCCTTTTAACAGCTCCTTAATCCCTCCACGATGACTCCTTCTGTTTCCAAAGACCTCTCTGGAGGGTGGGAAGGAGGAGGACACCCAGACATCAGACAGAGGCTGTGAGTGAGGTTCAGGTTGGACATTAGGCAAAATTTCATCTCAGAAAGAGTGATGAGGCACTGGCACAGGCTGCCCAGGATGGTGGTGGAGTCACTGTCTTTGGAGGTGTTCAAAAACCATGTGGATGTAGCACTGAGTTAGTGTGATGGGCTGGTGGTTGGACTGGATGATCTTAGTGGTTTTTTCCAACCTTAATGACTCTGTAATTCAACGTTCCCCAGTCATTCGGGTCACTTTTCACACTGCCTAGTATACCATCTGACCTACATGCTGAGTCTTGCAGCAAGATGCACATCAGCTATCGCTGCTCTTAAAACATGAGATCCATAATGTGAATTTTGAAAGTTAAGCTGCATTTGGTCAGTCTGTATATTTCTGCCCTACCTCTTATTTTCCCAGCCTCTTCTGGGTGTGCTGTTGAAAGTCACACTTGAAGGAATCTTGTCATTGTTGGCAACCCAATTTCTTAACTAACAATGACTCACCACAGTGAATCCAGAGAGATAGAATTACTTTTATTTTTATAAAATCCAGATAAGCTTCTCTTTTACTATATCCATTTACTGGCATCCCTTGTTATTCACGTTATTCGCTCAGAATGTATGTAACTCAGCTAAAGTGAGGGGAGGGAGAATCAGAAGGAAAAAGATGCATCCTGTTAGGAAATGGGAAATACTGTATACATCATTTTTAAAAGAACAAAAAGATCTGCAAGTTGTGTGGGTTTCTGTGACAGTAATTATCCTTTTATTCAAGAATGAGTAATTACATTATTCTGCACACTAAACCAACCCCCTCCCCATGGTCATGTGGCATGTGCTGACACGCATACACACACAATATGATTGTACCCTGATGAATAAAAACAAGGTGCACCAGGAAGGATAGTTACGTTATTTTCTTGAATAATTGTGAGAGTGGTAATTTTTTGTTTATGTGAAACAGCAGTGAATGAAAGGAAAAAAAGCTGGATTCTTATCCTTCTTGTTGTGAAAGCACAATGTTGCTCTCTGCCAGTGCAATGTTTTAGAAGTGTTTGATTCCTTCCCTTTACATTGAGAAATAATCACAAAATATTAGGTACTGATTAACTTGGAAGACAATTTTTGAAATAGGTGTTTAAAGGGAGATTTTCTCCACCACCTAGCACTTCTGAAGAGCACTTTTCCTTGGGTGGGAATGACAAGTTTCCCTCTCCTTTTATATGCAATGACTCATTGAAGGCGAATGGTTCTTTATGCTTGCCCTTCTCCAGCAGTTCAAATTCAAGTCTTCTCTAAAATTTTGAAAGTATATAATCTAAATTCAAGGCTAGATAGCTACTCACAGATTAAAGCTTCCCAGGAAAGCTTTGCCTGCTTTTACAGACCTCTTCTTCCTTTATGTCAGGATGTGCTGCTGAATAGCCTCCTATTTAATCGGTAGTACTCACTTCTCTATCTTACTCTCCATGCACCTACAGCAGCTTACAAAAAACCTTAGGCAGAGTCACAAACAGTTTTGACCTCAGGGGCAGAAAAAGACCTTCCCGAGTCAGAATAACCTACATACTCTAATTCCTTAAGGAGTCTCACCCAATCTTTTCTTTCAACCTCTGATGTTGGAAGTTCTGTTGTCTGCTCAATCTGTCCCTCTGCTTCTCCAGTATATCTGTCTTCTTCTCTTCCTAACCTGAATTTTTCCTGCTGTCATTTAAGTCCAAAGTTGTACAACTTTCACAGACATGTAGAACTCATAAAATAAACACGAGCATTTAAAGGAGTCCTTTACATGTTTGAAGACTGCTTCTGTATCTTCTCTAGGATGAAACCTTCTTCATTAGGAAGTCTTTTTAGTCTTCTGAACATTCCTTTGCCTTTTTCTGGTCAACCTGCAAATAGTTCACTTCTTTCAATAACTGAGGAACCTGGAACGTGGCACTGATCTAGGTGAGACCTCACCAGGCTGCCAATCTACTGACCCACCCTGAAGCTATATTTGTCATGTAGAAAGGCAACAATCTTAAATTAATTTTCTAAATTCATAATATTATCCAGAGAAGGATTATGCCTAGCATGCAACACAAGGTTTCACAGGATGTTCAAAGCAAGGTAGAGTGGGACAGAAGGGTCCAGCCTTGCTGCAATGTCATCCAGGCTGTCTGGTGGGAACAAACTCTGGAGTAACTGTCCCTCACAATGCACTTAGATTTTTGTTTCAAGGGCAAAAACTGCAATTTAGGAGTACAGCGCAACAAGCTGACTTGAGAGTTGACTGAGGAACCGTGTTAGTTAACAGCATGGCTGTGCACATGGTTAGGGGGAAAAAACCTGTTCAAAACAGTGTTAAAGACATTTTTAAAATAAAGGATTGGAGGACCAGTCTTGTGTCATCTCATGACAAAATAGTCTTTATTTACACATTCTTCTCAGGTGTCCACTTAGGGAAGAAAAAACGCAGCCTCCTATAATCTTTTCTGTGTGAGTTTGATTTAACTATGAAAAGAGAACAGAATAATGAACTGAGATGATTAATGAAATGTTTTAAGCAAATTTTTTTTTAATGTTCTATATTTAAACCTCAGCTGTTTTAATATGTTTAAACATTCATTTTACCTACAAATAAATTTGTTATGGCTGGCTTCCCCCTGACATCCTTTTGAATTATAAGATTTTTTTTTCTTTACTTTAGTTTACAGAAAATTATTTGTTTTTGTTTTTATTTCTTACGGTACTTTCACTCTTGCCAGCTGGAGGGACAGAGCGTCCTTACATAACAAGTTACTTTCTCCTAGCCATGGATGTATTTACCAAGAAGACAGTGGTTTTAACAAATAATTCTCACCTCTCATGTAATAAATCCCTCCATCCTTTAATGGTTATTCCGCTTGATTGCACTCATTCTGTACAGAGAAACAAAGCAAATAAAAACAAACAACTCTATAAAAGAAAAGCCAGGCTTCCAACCATACATTTTGTTAAATTTGGGATGTGAAAAATGCAGATCTGTTGCAGGTAATTTCATTACAAATCACAGTACCAAGACATAGAACAGATGACACATATAATCAGAGGTAAAAAAGAAAACAGCATTTTCTGTATTTTCCCACCATGAAATGACATGTTTCACTATATTGAAAAAGAGCAGCCGAGCATCAGTGACCCAAGTCTGTTTCCAGTAACAGTCTCAACTATGGCATAGAGAAGCTGTATTCAGCGCATTTGGAAACAAGCAAATTTGAGAGGGGCCATAGCATGTTGAGCCAGGAACAGAATTGAAATGTGCTTCACTTTATTGGATATAAACTGCCAAAAACAAAAAACAGGAACAATAACAATAACAACAAAACTTCATCAACCTGGGATATAAAAATAGGAATCCAGCATCATGACATGTCAAGCTCTTCTTCCCTTTTGTTCAGCACTAGCAAGTTCTAATGCTTTGTCTATTTTGAGTTATCACATTTTCAGAAGAAAATGGTAGGACAGCAGTGAAAATGACTAAAGCTCCAGAAAGTATGGAATCTGTGATATGATGTATTCAGTGCTGAAGTTAGGGCTGCTGCATGGGAGAGAATAACCTGTTTTTCTTCACTAAGGAGGATAGGAGAGAAATGACAGGCTTAGGCTGCAACAAAAAAACTCAGGTCAGACAGAAAAACTCTAAACCAGATGATTACTGCAATACGACTGGGAGAATTCATGACTATTGGAAGTATTATTTTAATATGTTAATATATTAAACTGTCAACACAATCTTAAAAAGAGATTAAGATGCTTGAATTTGGTTGGACATGAAGGATGGGGATAACTGGGATGTCTCAGCTCAGTGCTTTTATGACTATAAATGGTCCGTAGAGACAAGGGAACAAACACCAAACTAGAATGTAGGTCCAACCTAATATTTAGTCATGTACCTGCTGTCAGAAATTAGCAAGGAAATGAAATGAAAGCTTTTTTATTTTTTTTCCTTTAAAAGGCATTGGTGACTGGAGTACTTGAAAGCTCTACCCTAACTTCCTAAGTTGCAAAGACAGAATTTGCCTTCCTGCTGCTTTTATAGACATAATGTGACTGTGCAAATGTATTTCTGACTTTCCATATGAGAGCATACAGGATAAAAATAAAATTACATTATATCTGTATCCATGAAAGCTGTGGGTAGGTGGGAGGGCTGCTGCCAAAGCCCTGATTTTAAGCTTCATGGGAGAACTGGGGAGAAATTGCAGCTCCTCAGTGAGATTGATTCCACGACTGCTCAGCTTGATAAGCTCAGAAAAAGATCAGCAGAAAAAAGAATCCTAAAGGCTGCAGGTTTTTTGTTTGAATAAAAGACCGTGTTGCAAAACTGTAGTGCTTCTTGTGTGTAGCTTTGTGGTTTGACACAAGCATCAGCCATCAGTTGATAGTGGTAGTGATAATTTAGTGCATGCGTCTCTAATTAACAAACACAATTTTACACAGAAAATAGCCATATTTTGCACCATGTACATTTTTAAAACTTGACGTAGGTTTTCTAGATAGGCATATAAATAGGATTCAGCAAATGAAAGGTTTTCTATGTTTTGGGGATGGAAAAATGGTATTGTGTACATTTACTTCACAGTTTGAGAATTCAAGGGCACAGTGGAGCTTTTGGCATGTACATCTTGGCTTTAAAGAGAACTGGAAAGGCTACATCAGGCTTCGTTGTGTTTTTCCTGTAGATACCCATTCCATTTGCCATCTCTCCTCCCTCTTTTCAGACTGGCTTTCAAACTCCTTATGGACCTGATACAGGATTGCTCTAGGAGTTTCCTTATAACCAAATCCTGTCACATGAGGATACTGCTAAGAGGAGAGAAAGCCCTAACAAGTTCTATCAGTGCCAAATTACATTCAGTTCTTGAATTTTCACTTGGCATGGTAACATTTCCAAAGAGCAATTGTTTCACAATCAGAACTTCTGCAGACTGTTCACTTCCTTTTTCTTACTTAGCTGCTCAGAGACCATCAGACACCAAGCATGCCAATAAATGTTCATCCAAACAAATATATACCAAAAACATCAAGTGAGACAAACTATCTTTTCTTGCAGGTCCAAATTAAAGAGACAAAACTGATAATATCACTAGAGACAATTCCTTTGTGTGACAACAATTTTCAATAAACATCAGGTGTTAGTACAATTAAAAATCCTGATTTTAAGAAAGACTTTCTTCCAAATTCATCTTTCAGTAGTGAAAGATACAGGAGAGAATTTTCATTAAAAAAATGCACTTGCATTTGTGATTCGTTTGATTTTTCAGAGAAGTACTCAAGAACACGGTATTTGTTCGTAGGCTGCTTACATATAAACTTATGTGAAGGGTTGTATTTATAAGTCATGAGCTTGTGTCTGCAACATTTGGATGAAAATCTAGTCTCTTTTTAAGCTAGAAAAACACTGCATGGAGTTTTTTATGAGTCTTGCATTAGGAGTCTCCTGTAGCATCATTTAAGATGCTCTCAATAAAGAGATTAATTCATTTACTGCTTTTCTTTCTGACCTAATTGAATAGAAAATAAATTCCTTTACACACAGCAGTAAATGTGCAAAAAATGACCAGCACATAATATCCTTGCTAATATCCATGTTATCCACAGTAAAGTCCTGAGTAAGACCCATTGCGGAATCCCAGAGCTCTGATGGAAGAAAAAACACAATTTGATAAAGAAATTATTTCAGCATACTTGTGAAAAATGTCAAAAAGTAGCTGTTATTGCATCTCCCAGGATTCTGTAGATATCTGCAGACTCTACCCTTTGTTTCAGGGCTTGTATGCAACAAGGAAGCAAGGAAATGACATTAAATGTATATTAGTTGTTTTCATTAATAGGACATTGGCATTCAAGTATTTCCAAGTGTTCCGCAAAGGGCCCAAACTGATGAGCCACGGAAGCTAAAACTCATACCTCCTGACTTCAGACTGTATAAATTGTCCTTGTGTGGGGGGGGGAAAGGGTCTCCCTAGGTTCTCTTTATACTGGAGGAGAATATGACCCTATTTTAGCAGCCTACTTTAGGTGGTATGATTCATACCTTTGAGATGTTTTTTTCTCTTTCTTGATTACAAAAGCAGACAGTGGTGACCAGCTCAGAAACATATTTATATAATGGCTCAGTCAACTTAGGGGGCATGATTGCCACACAAAAGCACAAGTGTACATAGTACACCTGGATGCACATCCCTTCTGCTGTGGTCCACTGCCAATCTCAAATGACATCTGATCAAGCAGTGCCACAGCCTGGGTTGCAGACTTTTCCCAAGGCATAATTTTAGCACTAGATCAAGACCCCTCAGTGGTGACCTCACTCCCTCTTTATCCATTCTTGTCCTGGAAAAAGAAGACATAGATTTCAGGACCAAAAATCATACCACCATCTTCCATCCTGTTTTATTTTACAGTTGTAGAAAACTATTGCTCAGCTGGGGGGACAGTACTAAAGCAAAACCTCTGCTAAAGCCCCAAGAGACTTCTCTAGTTACGGCCCTATCGCTATGTTAATGCTAGCACTTTAGCAGTGCATGGCACGTTGTTCCCACTAAACATGGTGTGGGCAGCAGCAGCGGGACAGGTAACCCTTCCTCATTGTGCTTTGACTTTGCTTTCAGGTTATTTCAAAGAGAGGTTAATAAAGACTGTTTCTCTTTGAGCAAAGCTTGCTTTCTGTGATCATTTTCTGATAATATCACTTGTTTTCAGCCTGGTATTAGAGTTGTGGAGTGAGGTCCCCCTGGACACCCATGACTTTGTGTTTTACCTGGCAGTAAACATCTCAGATCCTTCCCTTGTCATTTGATCTGGGATAAAAGAAATCTACCCTTTTCTCAAGGAAAATAAATAAATAAATAAATAAAAGGGAAAAAAAAAATCCTTCCTTAGGGGAAGGAATGCTTATAGCAAAGATGGGATGCGTACTGCAGTGGTGGCCATTTCCTGGAAGGAAAATCAAGCTCGAAGGTCAAACTGTTTATTAAGCCAACAAAATGCTTCACTATGTGCCATGTGCCTGATTCTGCAGCAAATGGCAGAAACAACCTTGAAACAACCCCATGTGCTATGGAAGGGCTGAGAGAGCATTACAGTGCATTAAGCTCTGAAAAGAAACCTTTGTGACAGCTCTGGTGTAATATTTGGTTTGCTTGTAAAAAAATTCCAGTCTCAAATAATTTATTGTGGGTGTAATGAAATACGTTTAATTTGATAGAAAGTCATTGATAAGATACCAGCAGAGGCAGCATGCGGATGTTTCCTAACTGGCATTTGAGAAAGCCAACATGATTTAATCAGGGCTCATTTTAAGTTGATTTGTAATTGCCTGCACAGGAAAGGTAAAAAGTGAGTTCCCCTGTAACTGTGTGATTCTGTTCTCCACATCCAGCTGGAATATAATATTGCTGCATTGGCTTGTAGGCCTGTGGGGTTTAAATAGTGTCTGCAATCTGGTGCCATGCTGATTTACTAATCCTTGATCTTAGTTGAACATGATCACAGTCCCTGCTTCTGTTCATAAGGGATAGGCTTACTGTTAATTGACAGGCTTTGGCGTCCTACCAAAAGAACTGCAATGTAGAGAAGGAACTAAAACTGAGCAGAGGATGTATCTGACAAGCCAATTTGAGGGGAAAAAAAAATCTATTTAGAAGATCTTTTTGCCAAAATTTATTTTCTATTTTATTGTTTCATTACAACTACAGTATGTGATTTGCATTTTAACATGAAACTAATAAAAACAGAGTCATCTGAAATGTGTTTTCAGGGTGATTAAGTAACTAAGACGTTGCGTTTGGAATCTTCCCAGCTGCTCTGCTTTCCATGTATTTAATTCTTCTGTGAACTTCAGTGTTTGTGTCTGCTCACAGAAACTAGTGTGTCATTCTACATGCTATGCATACACGATCTCATGCTTGCGATATTGCTCAGACATTTCAAAGTGATTGTATCCGTGGGTTGGGTGCAGGTGCCATTTAATCCAGCATGTTTGAAATTTGATAGAAAAACATTAATATGCCATAATTTCTTTTCCAGTCACCCCCCAAAGACTCAGGCTGATTTATTTTTATTCAGAACTGTTTTCCCCAAGTTTTGAACCCTTTCTCTAGCTTTCTAAATCTGGCAAAACTTCAGAGAAAAAATATTGTGAGGGCAGGCTGAAATCCTCTTAGATACATTTGTCTTCATTCCTGCTGGCCTTACAAACCTCAGGCATATTAAACTGAAGGGCAATATTTAAGTGACTGTGGTATTCTAGGAAACTGAAATATTTCGCTGAACAGTTTCGTAGCCTTCACTATGGCTGAATATACCAATGTAGGTATGCCCGTTTGAGGGCAATGGATGCTGGCACAGCTGCCCAGAGAAGCTGTGGATGCCCTATCCCTGGAGGTGTTCAAGGCCAGGCTGGATGGGACTCTGGGCAGCCTAAGCTGGTGGGGGGCAACCCTGCTTACGTCTGTGGCAGGGAGGTCGGGACTGAATGGTCTTTGAGGTCTCTTCCAAAGTAAGTCATTCTATGATATGATTCTGTGATGATAATATTAATTCTGTCTTGTGTTTTGGATGTGTCATTCATGGTAACTTTAAGCCCACCAATATAATGACAACTGTAAGTGGTTTTAATTATCTGGACACTTCTTGCACTGTGAATCACACTTTAGGGAGCTTTCTGTTTAGTTTTACAGTTATGGTGATCAGATTTTAGATAATATTTTGGTGGTTTTGGAGGTAAAGGCTGTGAGATAGAGTCATCTCATAAAAGTAGCCCACCTGTGAACCTTGTGGATCGTGGGCAGAGATGTTCACATCAACTTAATCACATTACAATTGTATTTGTACAGTCTCATTCAAACTTAACTCGGGCTTAATTCTTGACTTCACATATTTGATGCTGTGATTATTGAAAACTGTTTCAAATTAGGGCAACTTTAATTTTGAATAGGAAGGCCTACATGGGAGGCGATTATGTACCTAAGGTGCATAAAAAAGTAAATTAACTTCTTTATACTAAATATCTCTTTTCTTGAGTGAGAGAAGGACATTTTTGCTTAACGTTAGAAGTTGAAAAATGGTTTGTCATGAGAACAACTTAAAAACTAAAGGTGAAAAATAAGGCTCATTCTCAATAAGTGATTTAAAACAAATTCCTATAAAAGTTAGGAGAGTTTCTAATAAAATAAATCCTCAGACATCCCCTAAAGAGTCATTGTGTGAATTTGGAGACAACACTCAGTCATTAGTGGGCAAAATAGATTTACTTTACTTGAAAATCTCGAAGCAGCCTCCTCCAGAAAGTTCCTTTGCAACTTTCAATAATAAGACCTGCTTGTGAGGGCCACCTGCAAACCACTGACAACTTATTAAAATATTTTATTATTAAACACACTTATTTCCAAAATAGGTTTGTGTATTGGCAGAGGCTTTTGACTAAAGTTAGTAAATATTACGTACAACTAAATAGCTCAGTAATAATTCAAAGCTAGGGAAAGGTATCATAAAGATGCTTTAAAAATCTTGAGTTTGAAATGAGGACATGTATGTTTAAAGACAACCCTGAAAAAAAAAAATAGAAAAAAGAAAAAAGTATTGTGGTGAGAATGTAATGTATTTACAGAGCTCAAAAGGGTGTGCTCTGTGAAGGTATTGATAGGCAGTCTGTCCTTTTTTCAAGTCTTATCTTCAGGGTAGCAGAGCTCAAATGTGCCAAACACTTCTCGTGTTCAACTCTGATTGCATCTGTGCAATTTTCTCTGAGATTTATGTGTGGTGTAAATGAAAGCAGTGGGCATTTGATCTCATTGTCTCATTATATTTAACATATTTGTTAGATTAACCGATTGCTTAAATGTTTTTATTCTTATCACATCTGCAGTGCCAGAACTTCATGGATCAACAAAAGGATGTTGGCTGGACAAATAACAAAGTGACTTCTGCTTCAGGCAAGAAACACAGGCTCAGAAGTGTGACTACTCAGTCCAGAGAGAACAGAGCTCATGTACCTACAAGTCACATTCCTGGTACCGTGAAGGAGGGACAAGCATTGTTTTAAGATTTTTCTATAAGTTCTTGGATGTTCATCCCTCATATACACATTTTGCTTCTTGATTAAGGAGAGACCTCGGAAAAGGCAAAGGCATCTGAAGCAAGAAAGGCAAAAGAAGCAATAATGGGGCAAAAAAATGTGATTTTACACCTCGACTTTTGCCTGTGCTCTCTTTGAGAAAACGTTCTTACAGAATATTTCTGTACCATGGTACTCGCATGTGCTCTGCTACCCCAGCACGCATCCAGCTTATCTGAATGTAGCTGTAAATCACGGATATAGGAAATCAATTGTTGCTGTCTTTGTGTTACAGTTCTTAATTCTAGAGGCTTTTGGTAAGTGGTTGTAGTGTTTTGCTGGAAGTCAGGCTTTCTTAGATTTCTGATGGGACTTGTAGGGTCTGATGTTTTCACAGCACACATCCGGGTCAGAAGAAATGATGTCTGCTCTTCCCTGGATATTCTCTCTGATGTGATTCGGTGTTTGAGGATGCTGCTGCTGGCATTCCAGAAGAGGTGAGTTATTTGGTCCTTGACAGTGCTTAGTCTTAAAAAGCCTTTCAGCATTGCACAGCGGGACTACAAGTTCTTCTGTAACCACCGGACCATTCGCTGAGTCATTAAGTGGTCTTCATCTATGTATTTACTATATTGCATTTGACGGGGTATTGTTAGACTAAATGAAATACTATATTTTCTCTGCATATGCTGCTATGAGACATGAGTGGTGGATGTGGGAGACAGAAACTAGTAATGCATCTTTCTACATGTTTTTATTTGCCTAGTTTTAGTCTATCTTCCTCAAGTGTTCTTTATCTCTACCATTAAACACCTGTTCATTTCTCATAATTACTGTGACAGAGAGAGGCTTCAGAAGGGTTTGAAAGTGAAGAAAATATGAGACTTATGAATCATCTCAAGAGGTCAAACTAAAGCTGCATCCAGCCAGTGAGAGGATGGGATCAGTGGAGTCAGAGAAACGAGAGGTGATAAACAGAGAATAGCACAAGTTTAGATAGAAAGGACTAGACAAAAGCATTGAGTGCAACAGAGTGAAACAAAAGACACTGGTAAGCTGATTATAGGGCAGAACTTCAGACAAGGAAATAGGCATTCACCATTTCACCCACAAGGCAGCCATGTAAGCCAACAGTTCTAGCTTCACAGTCAGATATCTGACCAGCAGTTTTCTGTCTGGGTTGTCCCAGATGTATGCGCTATTCTCTCATTGTTCAGGGTGATAAGGAATTTTCAATCCCCCTAAATTTTGAAGTATGCTTTTCTATCCACGTGAAGAGAAACTCCTGGACAAATAACAGATCTCAGCAGAGGCACTGTGCTGAGAATGCCAAGCTTCACAGCCATACGTGTGCCCCAGCCAAGCTTCTTTCAAAACACACCGAGAAGGTGAAGTCTACCAAGGTTAGAAAACCTTGGTAATTTTTAGTTTGCCTCTTATCCAACTTGAATGTTATTGTTTCCCTTTTACGAGCCTTCTTTGTTCTCCAATACATGATGTACTTTCTTACACAGAAAACAACTGAGAAAGTTTGAAACTGCATCCATCTCATAATGCCTACAGAATCCACACCAATTGGATATCTCAGAAAGCACAAACCCATGCTCATTTAAAAATTAGTGGGGGAATTACACAAGACATAGAGTATCATGCCAAAGTTTTGTTCAGATCTTTTCTTTTTAATGAGGCCTTTGTTGTTGCTGCTGTTGTTTTTGTTTTAAATCTTTGAAAATAGGATTTGATACTGATCTGCTGAAAGGCCTTATCCAGTGATACTACTGGCACCAAGTCACAGGGTAAACACAGTCCTGCAGTACAAGTCACAATGGACCACAGTTGAAAATTATTGTTCCATCCATCCAGGAGTGGGAGCGAAGAACTGCCTTTGAATCTCCTTTCTATTTCCTTTCTGAATTTCATCATAAACAATATTAAAAGCAGCACTTCTTGCTTTTGGCTGTATAAGTAGAAAAACACAAGCACAGAAAGACATTACCTTTAATAATCATCTATACTTAGACACTCATCATCCTGATTTTCCCTTCCTTCTCTTTGCACACAGGCTTCCAGCTCTCCTTGTCCACATCCCCCTGCTTCTTCCAGCACTCATCCTTTCTTCCTGGTGTTGTTTCTGCTGCAGTGTGGTTAACTGATGCACCGAGCAGGGGCTGGAGATAGCAAGAGTCAATTGGAGAAGACAGCAGCAGGGCTAGGGGAAACCCCATGCCCCAGTGAGTCTTGACTCAAGAAGATATCCCATGGCAGACAGGTTCTTTCTTTCCTCCTGGCCAAAGTGGACTTAACTCCCTTTGTGCCTACACAGCAAGACGCTCCTGAGACACAGTAGTTGTACTGCATCTCTCATTCACCTGGAAGTACAGGGAAGGCAGTGATGAGGGTATGATCTTCTGCATTTATTCCCTGGGTGCCCTCCAGAACATCATCCTGCAGAGAACATCCCTCTCCTCCTGGAAATGATGGTTGTGTTAGAAGACCTTAGTGGTCTCTACCAACCTACATGATTCTATGATTACTTTTGGCTGTGCCAAGCACTGCCTGTTCTCACCTGCAGTTTGCAGCCACTTGGACTGAATGTGTTCTGAGGATTCCTTTGCTGTGCCACCACTGGCACTCAAAAGGGTAACAGATTTATGTTGGCCTTTCAATCTCTCTGATCATTTGTGTACTGTTTGTAAGGCACTTTATCGCCTTGGTCATTCCTTGGCTTTATTTAGCATTTATTTCTCCCCATCTCACTCCAAAATCTAGTGTTATTTGGTCTATTGAGATGGATAAATGTGAACAGAATGTTCATTTAAATTTGTGATTGGAATGTTAACACTCTCCTGTAATTGCTTTATCAGAGGACTTTCTGAAGGTATAGACCCTATTTGAAGAAAGAGATTGTTGCTAAATTAACAAAGGACTATCAAAGATATGATTATTTGCCTGTAGCAGAAATCCCATTTTATCAGCAACTAGTCCTGATGAACTCTGTAATAAAATAGATGTGCTTTTAAATCTGTGCTTCTGTACTGTATTTTTGGTATGAATTAACAAATTTTGTGATCTGTGTGTGTGTGACTGTGGGAATTTAGGCCTTAGTGTGCATACTTGCTACCCTTGAACTGAGAGATCCCACTCACACAAACACTGTTTAAACTAATTGCCCCAAATCAGTTAAGTTTTGCACTTTCTCTGTGTGTACATGTGACTCTTAAACACAAACAAAACCCCTGCGTGTAACAGTGATGAGCAAAAAAAAAAAACAAGAACCATTGTAATTTGGACTTCGGGTGTTTCTATGTGTACACACTATAATTAGTTCATAAGTCCTTGTCACAACAACATTATTCATGCCCACCTCAGCATCTTGCTTGGTACAGGTTTGGGGGTGCAAAAAGCTGTTTTAGGTGCCCATTCTTCAGATTCAGCTATCTCATTTTATCAAATTACTTTAACAGATGCAATATCTTCCTCATTATATGGGCATATGATGGTATTGTTGTATTGATTCTTATGTGTATCCCCTTATAAACGCCCTAGAAGAGCTTCTTTCAGTATTACAGGCTTTTGTTTCTATTTGTTTGGATTTTTTTTTTCTGGGTCTGCAAATAGAAAATGGTGTCTATCTTATCTTCTGCTTATGCTACATTTTTCTTGCACACGCTGTGACTCTTTCTGCTAGAGCACAGATTGGTTATGGTAAATTATACATAGTTCAATCTCATGTGGATTTCTGTGCTTTAAGCTGCAGAGTTCCTTCACTATATTCATTAGAGTCTAGCACCCATCATTAAATGTTTTTCTTTCTATAACAGTTTTAAAAAGAGTAAATACTCTTCTACTGTTTCTTTGGTTGCTTTGTTGAACACACTAAAGAAGTAGTTTTGTACTCTTTTTTAAGCAACATGTATGCAAACTGCTATTTATCCAGTGTGTGTCTGTTTACAGCGAGAGATGGGAATTTGAGAAGTACTCTTCATATTCTCCCTTTGACTCGTGACCCTTTCTATGTTTCTCAGGCTCATTATGTGAGGGCTGCGTGGCACAATTCTTGTTATTTGGTATGATTTATTTTGGCACTGGGTTGGTGAGCTGGGGATCATCCAGATGGTTCCAAAGACCCTACAGCTTTGTTTGGTCAGATGGAGCCGCTTACAGAGATGCTTTTCATTTCACTACAAGAGCTCTGCCCGCACTGTGCTCTGCTGAGCCCATCTTATATTGAGCAAGTGAGGGAAACACCTTCTCATTCTTATTGAAATGAAACTGCATGAAGGGAAATCTGCTACTGAGAAAGGATGGAAGAAGCAGGAAATCATTTTGTGTTTTTCTCACTCTTAGAGCTTGGAAATAGCTAGGTCAACTGTGCTAACAGAAAGAAGGAGGGACTGAGCTGATGTTTGCTGATGTTGGGTATGCAGTAAGCAAGGCTCATAAAGAGTCTTTCCAAAGCCCTTCTGATACTGAATGGCTCTGAGTACAATCCCAGTAGAGGTTGCACAAAGTATTTATTGGGCTGGTGCAAGAGAGGAAGATGGGAGCTTCGTCCTTCCCTGCCCTGCCTACAGACAAGGGTTAGCAGAACTGATGAGGAAGGAGAAGGCCCTGTTAAAAATAGGCACGGTTCTACCCTGCCAGACAACTAAGTTGAATCAAGTAAGTTGAACTAAGTAAGAATTACGTGATAATCCTGTTGAGCTATCTCTCCCTTTCACACCTTTTCCCACCACACCTGGAGTGTAAAAGCAAATGCAAGTCTTTCATATACAAAATAATAATAATTAAAAAAAAAAAAAAAAGCATGAACTAATTGAAGAGATGCATTGAACAAAATAATTTTTTGTGGACTTCCTAGATCCAAATTGTCATTTATTCCTTGTAACTGATCAGTTCTTGCAATGTTACGGGGAAGAATGGATAAATTCCAGGTTATTAGTGCATACATCCCCTTGTTCAGTACAGTAGGGCAAAACATGAAGCAGATGCTGCACATAGAAAAGCTGAAGCACCATGGTGAAAAGTGTCCTTGCTCAATTTAAAGTGAGGGTATAAGTTTTGGTCCTAACTCTCAGAAGGGGGTGCTATTACCTCATCTGATTTCTTTGTGTTTAATATGTTTATCCGTATGTTTTTATGGATACATATGTGTATGGAAACCCATTGAGATTTTAAAAGCAAGTCAAAACTTATGTGTCCCCTTACATTCTACTTGAGTTTAACTTTTCAGAACACATCTAAAAAAGTTGATGTTTTTGTTTTGATGACTAACTAGTGCAGCATGCAAAAAAAAAAAACCAAAAAAAAAAACCAAAAAAAACCCACAAAAACATTAGATTTACAGCAATTCTTGATTCTTTTGAAAAGTGTGAATATCCTCAAAAAAGAAAAAGGGAGGTAAAGGCACAGAAAACCATTTTTTTCAGACAGTACTTAGAAAACAATCTACTATATTGTGCAAGAGGTGAAAACAATGTGTTCAAACTAAGTGTATGTCAATGAAAAAGCACAGATTGAAAGCAATCTCTTTTACTAAGAAAAATACATGATACTTTCTGTCATAAAATCTGAAAATAAAAACAATTACATAATAGTGCATTGCTGCTATTTTTTCTCTGATTATTAAAGTATACTTGTTCACTTCTTACATCATTTGGCCCCTTAGTTAATTTGCAACTCTAAATAAAAATAAATAAACAGTGGTTTATATTCATCTTGGGCACACTGATACTGAATGTGACTTGTGGCTGCCTTACTTTTACTGACTTACTCTTCTTTCATTTCCTGATTCTTGCCCAGCCTTGTAAGCACAGAGACATGTTTTATCTGTCTACTACCAAAACCCTATTTTGCTCAATGACTCATGGAACAGAAATCGCTCTCCATTGCAATCCAAAGGAATGTTCAGGCTCATGTGCTCAATGCCCCAGTTAGACTGAATGCAACAAACAGTAAAAACAATGCCTGCCAAGTGTCCTGTGGAGTTAACCTAGTATCTTTGGCAGGTACTAGAGCAGGAAGGCCATGCTCAACAGTAGATTTCCATGGCAGTACGTTGGGAAACTCCACTTCACTTGTTGGTTGGATGCACTTTATGACTTAACTGAAATTTTCACACAGAAATTTTCAAAGTGGCACCTACTTTATACAGGGACCTTCTTTTGTGGATATTTAGCTAATGTCACTGAAATTATGTAAAAACACACATCCTTGGTGTCCTGAGGACTGCCCCTTCTGATTTTCTTACTCCTTGTCTCCATAGTGACAATTTTAATACCTGACTACATGAGAGGGGATATGAAGACACGTCACATAACACAACACTGTCATGACAATAACCCTGGTCACAGATGGAGTTTGGATGTGGAAGGAATTGAATATGAAACTTCAGATGTTGTTCAGAAGAACAGTAGCTGCTCTCTGTAAGCATTTCCCAAGCACTAGACTTGCATCCCTGTGAACTGTATCTTTTTACTGGTGACACAAGAGAACTGTGCTTGTTAGAGTCTTAGATGCCTGCCTTAGGGTAATATGAAGTGCCTCTGGAGTTGTATGTTTCTTTCCAATGAGATAAAGAAACCCCAGTTTCAGACTAAGACATCTGAATTTATAATGCTAAGACATGAATTCTGCCCCAACTGAGATCCCTGGGAAGTCAGTCTGGCAAGGTTCAAGTGATTTTTAAGTCTCTGTCTAGTTCCAGAGAACTGGATAACACCACATTGTCTACTACTTTTTTTTCTCTTTTCATGTTTCTTAAGTGACTTTATAACCTCTTCATGTTGAAGCCAAGCTAGGACAATAACCGCACACACTTTTTATACACATTTAAAGTAGCACTTGAGAGTAAGCAAGGGACTACTGACATATTTGCTGTTAAGCCCATGGCTAAATTTATAAATAAATTTATACATTTATAAATAAATTCAGCTCATGGCTGAAAGGATGAGACTTGAGGGGATTAGCTTATATTCTTAGTCAGTAAACTGATTTCTTAATGTATGGAGTATGCTCAGGATTCCGAACACACCTAACAATGCAAAGAAGGAACATAAAATGGACTTCTTCAAAGACAAAGTGTCTAGAGAGAGCCAAAGGTAGACATCACTTCATCACCTCCTTGAAGCTCCCATGGAAGAAGTGGGATTTAAGGAGACAACTATTGTTAGCTAGCATTTAGAATAGTTGCAGGAAGACTGGCAAAGAATAAAGACTAGCCATTCAGTTTGATGGCTTTATATTTTTACTTTGTAGGAATGTATTTTGAAAAGTAAGGAGTCTGGTTATTAGGATCTAACTTAATGACATTTTTAATAATCTCATCCAGAATTGTCCACTATCAAGATTTTAGTGATTTGTTGTAGGCAACAATGACCTTACTCACAATCTGTGCTTGTAAGAATCTTCTAATTACTAGAGCTCAAAATCTTTGGGAGTAGTTTTAGAAAAGCCATGGCCTGCTGTCTAAAAGAATCACTCCATTTTGCATTACTGAACATGGACATCCAGAGGAGTGGAGTTAGGACTGCATGTGCTGGAGGCCCCTCTATTTGCTAGAGAGTCACTGCTGGTCAGGTGGTCATCATCCTTGGATGATACTGCATGTGTAATCCCCTTCTGGTGTTGTGATGTGAAAGTTCACTTTCTGTCCTCGTGTCTGGACACTTGCTCCTGAAGCAGCCTGTGCCATTGCCTTCTCTCTGTGGATAGTGTCAGCAGACTAGATGGTAGGGACTGAACTTGCACATCTGAGCAGGGAGAACTTTTATTACTGAAAGTATTGAGAGATGGAGGAACAAAGCCCTGGTAATGCCACTCTGAGAGCTAACACTGTGGGAGAAGTAGATTAGTCCAGGTGGGAGAAGACTGATACAAATCCTCACAAGTATTTGAGTGGAAAACAATGATGTTGTTTTGGATTTTTTATATATTTTATAGCTATGCAATAGCCCTGGGGATAAACACTTTGTTGTTTTGGTACAGATCACATAAATCAATGAATAAAGGTAGCATAGCATCTTTTTCATCTCCAGCATCCATTTGTACTCTTCCTGGCATCAGCTGCAGCATGCATTTCTGTGTGAGTATAATCATATACCTGGGGGGGCATTCAGTCCCTCTGTCTGACACTTCTTTACTACAAGACTGGGTTCTCCAGTACTGGTGGATAAAACCAGGCTAGAATACAGACCATGGGATTCAGTATAAAGTGATTTCAAATGTCTCTCAGCACTGTGCTGGCCTGTAAACAGCTGCAATTGGAAAATCTAAGCTACAGAAAATGAGAAATTGTAACCTCTTGTGCACAGGATTTAAAACTATGTGATCATTGACCTTGAATGGTTTATGTAGCCTGGGAAATCGGGAGTTAAGCAGCTTGCAAAGCCACAAAAGCCAGCCACCAGTCTGGAGAACAGAAGCCTTCTTCTAGTTTTCCTGCTGATATTCAATGTTGTTTCAATCAAAGTACAGGTAGCACTTGAAGAATGACAGATCTTGTGAGCTTTATATACCAGAATAATGAGATTATGCTTCATGACCCTACTGCATTTGACTTTTACATTAGAGAATATGATTCAGGAATTCATTTGAACAATCCACAAAAATAAAATGAAAAGACTTAAAAAAAAAAAAAAAAAACTGGTTTCTTATTAATTGCACATTGTAACTGACTCACGGAAGGGGAAGAATCATAATGAAGAAAATCAGAAATAAAAGGGACCCAAAATGTTAATGTGAATCTGTAGTGAAAAAATTACAAAAATATCATGAAAAGCATAGAAAACCATATTTCTCTTACTAGATTTATTCTTATAATATTATCACATTTAAAAAATACAATTTTAGAAAAAAAATGAACTATAGCTTTTTGCAGTGATAGGCGACAGGTCAGAAAAGCATTTCAGAATAATTTTACACCTTTTAACCTTAAAAAATACTTTGCTGACAATTGAGAAAGGGCCTTAAAAGAAGCGCTGATAGGCATTCTCACAGCAGGGTTGCCATGTCCCATCACATAGCAGAGGGTTTCTGCATAATGTATCCTGTAATAAGAAGTGTACTGCAAATCACAAGGCTTGAGTAGCAGTTTTAAGAAAGTAATCCTTGGCATGAGCTGCTATTAGTGATGACACTGAAAGTTTGTTACAGAAAACTCTTTAGAAGACACAAAGAAGGTAAACTGTCTCAAATTTTGATTCACGCCTTGAAAGAACTACTTTGTCATAGAAATTTGTCTGCATTTAAATATAGATTTAGTGGCCTCTGGTTTTTTTTTTTTTCATTTTTGCTTATGCGTGGACAGCCTTGTTGAACAAAAAGCGTTGAGTTTGGCTAAATGAATGTCACTTTTCTCTCATTCTGTGCTGCAAATGGCAATTGTTCAAAAAGTGTTTTAACAGTCACCAGTGTTAATTATGAATGCTAATACAATTAGAGATCACGGAGAGTTCCGATGTTGCAAAGCCTTTACAAATGGGGTAATAACTTGGAAAAAAAAAAAAAAAGAAAGAAAGAAACTAAAAAAGAAAGAAAAAATTTCCAGTATAACAAAGAGTAAATCGGCCCCTCAAAGCACAGTGAGCTACATTCACATTTTAATAGGTAGGCTAATCAAAATGGGATACGAATCTAGAAGAAACCTTCTGTTGAAATTAATTTTATTTTTGTCTGGAAATGTAAATAAAAGAAATCATGAAGGGGCCATTTCCAGGCAAGTTCTTTTCAGTGTTAATGATGCAAATCAGTGAAGTTTCTCAGTCCCTGAGGGATCTTTTTGTCTTTCTCATTTCCATAAGAATGATTTTTAGGTGATTAAAATAAAAATCTAATGGAAATAAAAATTCTTTATACTTTTCACACAATACAGTTTAGTCGATAACTGGGAAAAAAAAAAAAAAAGCACAGAGGTGGAATTGACTTTAGTGCTATAACAAACCTTCCTAAAAGAATGTTGGTCATAAAATATTTTTATATTTTGGATGGAGACACTTAATTGCCTTCAATAGCATGTGAGAGAAGTTGCAGCCATCTGAAAGCTTGATGTTTCATTGAATTCCAAGTGATAGGGAATGAAATGTTTTATTGCACTGTTTTCTAAGCGAGCAGTACCAAAAAGAGACATCCATACATATTAATTGAGAGTTTGGTTTGTAATATTTTTGACAAAGGATTTTTTTTTTCAGAGCTAGATTCTTCTAGTATTGAACTGATACTGAAATCCTGAAGAAGCGCTGGTCATTTGAAATGTCTTCCAATCCCATCCTTCTTCCAAAAATAAACAACTTGTGTGACAATTAAAGGGTATTTGATATAAACTACTTTCTACAAACAGTTCAGGGCCCAGCAGAAAGCAGTGTCATGTAGAAATGGGACTGGAGATGACCTCAGTTTGGGGCTGGATTACCTCCCCCTGGGCTCCTGTTCTGCTGCCAAAGAGCCTACAAGGAGACTCAGAATGTCCCAGGTCCATGTTGTAAGGGAATGGAGTACTTTTTGACGCTGACATACTGTTTGCCATCAGATAAGATAAACAGCGAGGTGACTGTCTTCAATCTCTTCTCCAGATCTTCAAGACACTGATGAGATCTCCTGATATTCCTACTGAGATCATAGACTGGTGGGCAGTGGAATAGATAAAATGGGATCATATAATGGAATAAAGAAGAGCATAGCACTCATCTTCTTAGGGAAGACTTGTCTTTCCTTAGCTTCTACTCCAAGATTGCACTGAGACTTTCTTCACATGAATTTCAGGACTCAGCCAAAAAAAAAAAAAAAAAAAAAAAGATGAGCTATTTGGCAGACTACTCCACTTGGGACAAATGAGCAAGTGGCCTGGAATTTGCTAGAGCAAAATTGGATGATTCCACAAATATTAATGTTTCTCCAGGGCAGGAATTACTACTTTGGATGTAGGCGAAGGACTTTGTGTTGTTTCCTCCTGGGTCATCCTTTCTGTGCATATTTTCATAGAATCATAGAATCATTTAATCCAACCACTAACCCAACCCCACAAAGCCCACTAACCACGTCCCTCAGTGCCACATGCACACAGTTCTAGAACACCTCCAGAGACGATGACTCCATCCCATCCCTGGGCAGCCTGTGCCACTGCATCACCGCTCTTTTGGAGGAGAAATTTTACCTAATATCCAACCTGACAAATCCCCCCAGGGAAGCAACATGGGCTGGGATGGTTGTAGTGAGAGGTGCAGTAGTCTTCCTTCAGAAGTGTTGAGAAAGAACATCCAGAAATATGAAAATTTCTTCCCCAGACTGGTAAATTGGATAGACTGAAGACTCACAATGTAATTCATTAGTACATTCATTAGGAAGGACCATGAAAAGTTTCACTGCTTGTCCTAGAAAATAAGTCAAAGACAACACTGTCTAGATTTCAGTAGAGAACACAGAAAGGAAGAATAACATAGCTCCCGAGTACTCCCCAAGTTCCTTTTAATGCTTTTTGTCTTGCTCTGGAATTGTCAACCTTTCATGGAAGGAACCAGAAGCACATTGTACATTCATTATGGTTCTATGGACTGACTTCCCATGGAAAAAAAGAAAAATAAATAAATAAAGGTGGTTGTGGACCAACAGTAGGGCCGCTCTTTGTTTCCGTTTGATAAAATCAAGTTTAAGAACCAGCACGAGTCTTCGCGCCTTGCAGGATGCGCTTACACCTTTTTCCGCCACGGGCACCTGCTCCTAAACCACCCAACCCAACACCTGGCGTGAAAAACCACCCCTGCCACTAAAATCCACCACGTACCTAAGGACTCCTGAAAAAGTTGCGTTGGGAAAGCCGCCCCCTGCCCTCTCCCTCCTCCCCCCCCCCCCTTTTCCCCGGAGCCCTCTTTGTCCCCCGGCGGCGGCGAGGCATAAAGGCGTGAGGCCGTCGCTGCCAGGCGGCCCGGCGGGCTGATGTCAGAATATTTGCGGAGGAAGAAAGCGGGCGGCAGCGGCCGGGGCAGCTCGGCCGCCCGCCCCACCCCGGCATTCTTCGGGGCCGGTTCCCACAGGCGCGGAGCGGCACCGGGGGTCAGAGTGGCCGAGCACAAAGGGAGACCCCCCGCTGCCGGGGCCAGCGTGCTGGGCTGTCACCGCCGCTAATTCATGGCTTCACCTTTAATCTCGCAGATCCATTATAGGTTAAAAAGAGACCCATTTTACAGCTGACAAGATTGAAGGGAGCGCAACCCAGGAACTTGGGGGGGGGGGGGGATAAAAGGGGGGTGGGGGCGGGGAGAGGGGTAAGAGGGAGAAGTAACCCCGGCTAAAGTTTGTACAATTAGAACGCATCTGCTAAAAATAGACTTTGTGTTTTCGGCTTCTCCCATCCCTTCGCTGCAAGGATGTGTGTTGTAGGAGGTAAGCGCAGCCGGCTCAGAACTGCGGTTCGGGGTCAGGAGAAAGGAGCGGGGAGGAGAGTGGAAGCAGGAAAGGAGAGAAAGGAAAGAGAGGAAGGTTTGAGGAGCAGGGCTACACCGTGGGAAGGATGGAGTCATCCAGTGGCTCAGCGCTGCTTCAGAGGGGGTTTGGCGAGGCCATCATGGGGAAATGACTAAGAAGTGTATGAAGTGTTGATGTCAGAGGTAAGCTGATCGAATCCACACTGATACAGCAGAGAAATGAGTGCACACGTGTGGCACCTGTAGCACGTTTGTGATGACACAGTCCTTAATGACTTCTCAGAAATCATTGGAACTACTGTGCTGCAAACAGTAGATGAACTCTCCAGAAGCAATGCTGCTTTCTATTTTTGTTAGTAGGGTAACCGCTGTCGATTTGTCCTTTAGCAAAGATTTTCATGCTGTTAGTAGTAAGCGATTAAAATCCATATTCTCAATGAATTTTTGAAAAAATAAAATAAAAGCAAATGGAAAAGAAAGAAGTATCTGTCTTTGAAAAAATCAGAGGGGTAGTGATTTGCCATAGTGCTGTGGCGTGCTCACTAGATATCTTTCAGCATTTCGTAAAAAATTCAATACTCTTGCATCTCATGACTGTTCTACACATGAAGGTGCTGTGTACAGTGCCAAGTGAAGATGTTGGAGCATGGTCCTTGGTTTTTCTGCTTTCTGTAGCTTCCCTTTGACTTAATCTGTAACCCCAGGAGGAATTTGCCCACTGGCCTGGTCTGTCCTTCCTCCCACTGTCTTAAAGACGTTAAAGAGCACTGAAGCCCCAGAAGGAGACTGGTGAATTCTCCCTCTTCTTCCCCTCTGAACCACTGGAACTGCATCTCACAGGATTTTTACAATGTAAAAGTAAGTATACAATGTAAATGTAAGTATGTCAATGTATACAGCCAGATGTGCAGGTTTTGCACCTGCAACCACACCATATCACTCTCTCCTCCCTGCAGAGGAACTCTGCACTGTGGGTGCCCCTCTGCTGTCCAGTGAGGCTGGAGAGCAGGGAGGGTGATTGCAAGGAGGGAAAGGTCCAACTGAAACTTGCCACGATTTGGAGGTGACTGAAATTCCTGAGTGCAGTCTGCATTAGAGATTGGCTGCCTACCTCTTGTGGGAGGATCTAAGAGAGAATGGAGACCTTTGCATGAGATACTTCTGGCAGCTGAAGTCAGTGATGAAAGTCCTATAGAAAAGAGCCTCAGACCAAATCAAAACTTGATTTCCTAAGAGTGACATTGCCTGCAAATGGAAGCAGGCTGAGGTCCACAACTGGACGGCACTTTGGACGCGTTCTGCTTACTTTAGTCACACAAAATGACGTATTGATGTAAGCTTCCAGGATCCAAACAGGCAGCCCTTTCATAGGCAAAAGCACTAATGAAGTCACTGGCAAGTAGCCTTGCTGGCCTAGAGCCTGCAGGCTATTTCTCCAGTCAATACACTGGACCTAATCTTATAACTCTTGAGCATCAAACTCCATGTGTATTTTCCACAAGTATTTGTTCTCTTTCTGCAAAAGTGCGAGATTTGTGTACTGGGGAGAGCAGTGTCAGTGAGCAGCTGCTTTTCCTTCAGTGTGAGTTGTTTGGGAAATAGACTTCATTTGCTACTGGCTGGGCAAAACCAAACCACAAAGCTGAGATGTGGAACAGCAAGAACCCGGACGAACAAATAAAGAACTCCTTTGGTAAGAGTGCATTTGAAAACAAAACAAAACAAATTAAAAAATAAAAATTAAAAAAAAAACCAGTTAAAAGCAGAAGTTACAGAGTTTCATATTGGGAAAGTAAACATTTTTACCTGGTAAGTTTCAGACTGCTTCTAATTTAATGGAACACATTAACTGGTCTTGCAATTCTATGCAGTCAATGGAGCTGTCACAGTGAAGTGTTTGAGCAAGCATAGTCCACAGAGTTTCTCAATAATCAGTTGAATTTGTTCTTCTCATTTCTGAGGGTTTTAGAAATATAAATTGGAATGACAGCATTATTTATTTCAGTGGTTCCAAAGCTGCCATCAAACATAACATTGACATGCAAAAATCCAGGGGATGCTTTATTTTAGGTGAGGAACCTTCAGGCTTTCTTTTCCCAAATTTCTAAATAAAGTTTTGCCATGGACAAATATGATGTACATGCAACAAAGAGGAAGCTTTTACTGTTGAAAGTTTTCTGTTTACTTCTACGCACTCCCCCAAAAATGATAGAATGAATACAAACCTTCTAAGCTAAAATTTCCTTTTCCTTCCTTCCATTGGTCTTTTCATCTTTTCTTCCTTGCTTGCTTGCTTTCCTTCTTTCTTTCTTGCTTTCTGAAAAGAAAAGAAAAGAAAAAAGAAAAGAAAAGAAAAGAAAAGAAAAGAAAAGAAAAGAAAAGAAAAGAAAAGAAAAGAAAAGAAAAGAAAAGAAAAGAAAAGAAAAGAAAAGAAAAAAGAAAAAAAGAAAAGAAAAGAAAAAAGAGGCTTCTGCCTTTGACTTTCTCAACCTGTGATTCCTACGGTCATGGGTGGGCCACAGTTCAGCCTGACCCAGAACTGGGAGCACATCACCTTGGGTACATTTAAATGCTGACAGAGAGTGGTAATGCTATGAAAATTGCTCACAGGTACACTGTCCTCAAGGCACCATGAATCTATGCTATAAAAGAGGAATTAGACACCTTTTTACTGGCTGGATATCTTGTACAAATTACAACAGAGGCCATGGTTTCGTGAAAGAGATGTTTGGAGTATCAAGCACAGGCACTGAAATCGTGGCCCTGATTTAACTGTCTCTTTGGGAACTGACTTCCTTCAAGACTCTGCGTCTGTGTCATTGTCACACCCAATGTGCTATAAATAAATCTATGATGTTCGTTGACAATCAGCTGATTTCAGGTCCTTATAACAACAAACTTACAGTACCTCATTCAAATGTTCTCAAGGAGTTATCTTTCTGCCTCTTACTTTAAGATGAAACCAATCCATTGTAACAAGAAGTCACTTACAGGGTGAAAATATAAGCTCAAATATTATATGTATGAGACTCTTGCCATTAAAGACACAAGTGTGAAAAGATGTTCTGTTCTTATAGAACCCCGCTGTGGAGATAGGCGGGGATTTTCCTTGTCCTTTCCACAGGAGTTGTGCATGGTTTAATTAACATGTATTATCATATTAAGGATTTTCTTTTTCATAGTAAAGGCAAGTACTCCACTCGAGACAGGGGCACTCATGCACTCAAATCTGTGTCAGAGCTCTGCTGGCAGTCAGAGCTTCTGCACTAACATCTGATGGCAGAGTCAGAGTTCAGGAAAGCAAGAAAAGCAATCTGAAAAGCTGAAACATGAAGCACTTACTCAGGACTCATATGTGAAAATCTACATATGTTCAGTCAGGACATGCATGAGGTGAAAAAGTCATAATTTTCTTTTTCACTTATTTTTATTTATTTTTTTTTTCCCAATTTCATCAACACTGCTACTGAGAGAAGCAATAGGAAAGATAAACAGCAAACCATGTGAGATGCAAATAGGAAAGGGGGGGGGGGGAGGGGCAGTGTGATAAGAACCATTTTCTCAACCAACTTGAGCACAGCACACACTATATTTAGTGTAACATATTTTGTGGAAACAGTTGTGGGGAGAGTTAATTCAGACACGTCATTCTTCCATGCCTCCTTTTGCACTGTTCTGAATAGGTCAGGAATAGGTATAGATAGGGGAATCCCTGCATGCCATGTGACTGAGCCGGGGCAACGAGCACATGGAGACCATGATCTTCCAAGATCCAGAGTCAACAGAGCAGCTGCATCAGAGGAGCAGCGCGTTTCCTTCCTTATGAGTTGACCCAGGTACTGAGGATGTGTGCACGCTCAAAACAGCTGTGCCCATGTGAGGGCACTTTATGGAAGTGATTTTACCTTCAGTGAATTCTTTCAGCATGGGTGTGCTCCACCACTGCTTCAATATTTAGAGAAAATTGTATTATTTTCCTGAGGATTAGCTTCCTTCAAAGAAATGTCCCAAACATTCTGCAGTGCAATTTGTATTCTGGTTCTTCTTTGTCCTCTTTCTGCCATACACATACTCCTCTCTCTCCAGCATTCTCTCCTTTTTACATGCTTCCTTGGATCTCCTGCTCCTGTCCCAACCTGGCTAATGTCTCTGGCTCCCTTGTACCTGGTCTGCAATAGAAATAATAGCTTTGCTTAGAAGAATTCAAAACCATTGTGGTTGAGATCTCGGGTCTTCCTGGATAAGGAAGGAGAAGCATGTAATCTCATGTTACTTGTGAGCAATTTGCAGTTGTAGGTCAAGAAGTTTGCATAGCACATGCTTAGCATGTTCTTCACATGCTGGAGGAAGCAGCTTAGCGGTGCAAAGTCAGAGGCTCTTGACAATGAAGCAGTGGACAGATGTGATACTTCCATGCACCTTTAAGAGAGTCACATGTGGAACCATCCTAGTCTTTGCTAAGTCAGTGGCAGAGCTGCAGAGATTAGTTATCTGGATTTGGAAAGGCAGCAAACAGATTGCAGCAGCTCTGAGAAACAAGGTGATAACACAGTGCCATCATTTCTGTTTAAATATGTTCTGATTTGCTCCCACATTGCACAGAATCACTGAATAGCTTGGATTGAAAGGGACCTTAAAGCCCATCCAGTTCCCACCCCCCACCATGAACAGGGCTGCCATCCACTAGAACGGGCTACATTTCTCTGAGCAACACAAAGGAAAAAAAATAATTTCAACTTATTAAAGAAAAATAAAACAAGCAAACAAGTTGCTAGACCTAACTACATCATTGGAACAAACACAGGGCTTCCTCTGTATCAAGATCTTTCTCCATCTAAAGGCCAAAGATGCATCTAAGTATAGCCCATCAGCCAAAGAGCAAACATAAGCAAGGGACTGGCATGTCATCATCAATTTCCCACCCTCTCCAGATTGTTCCTGTCCATCCCAGGCTCTTCAAATGGCAGTGCAGAGCCCATATGCTGCAGTGACAGGGCAAAGTTCCCAGCACAGCATCTGGTCAGGAGGCTGTTCAGCTTTGGGGCAGCAGTGGCTTTTGTCATGTATTTGGGGCTAGTGATGGGGTTGCCCTGTCACCCCGCACACCACTTTCTCTTGACTCTTCTTGGATTCCAAGGAATCGGCAGGTTTGTGTTTGGCAGTATGCTCTCACTTAAATCCCTTGTGAGATCTCTATACAGGCCTCCTTTATGGTGAAATAATGAGAATTTCTTAATGCCTGCATGCGCGTTTTGGCAGAAACATATGAGTTTACTTTAAAGTGGACCATGGCCTAGCAGGTACAGGTCACTGTGTACTGGGATTTCTTTCCTAGAAAACTCTTGAATGCTCTTTGAAAAGGCCTCTTTTTTTTCCTTGCTCATGAGTGTACCAGCCACTTCTTGATGAATAGGATCCATAATGCCCGGAGATATTTGAAATCAAGCATATGGTCCATTGAATATGCATGTAAGCAGGCAGGGAGGGAGCTCGTGTGTGATACTGGCAAAGTGTGTCTGGAAGTTCAGCAGAGCGGAAGTGGAACTGAGCATTTCAGAATGCTTTGGTAAACGTAACTTTGTTTCCTCCAGTAAACTAGGTAATAGAACACAGTTTGCAGTCAAAAGCATAGCTGGGGGGTTTAACAACTCATATATTTGGTTATAAACAGAATTATGCCATTTTTCTTTTTTTGTAAGATGCTTATTCTTACAACAAAAATATAAAGACCATCAAATCTTAAGTTGTAGAAATATACATATAGATAACTTATTCAACTGAGAAATGGGCAATTCTTCCCGAGGAGAGAGTCTCAGATGGCTCTTCTTCGCATTTAAATGAAAAGAGTGCTTGGGGAATGCACATTCTGGTAAGTTTTCCTTACCAGTGGGTAGAGAGAAAGGGAGCTGGGGCTGAATAGGAGCGATTGGGCATGAAGTAGTAACTATGAGGTCCTGGAGGCAAGAAAACAAGAGAGGAAAAGGAAGAAAAAAAAAGAGAAGCCAGCAGAAAGGCAAGGAGGAGGAGGGGGAAGGAAGGATATGTGGTGGTTATTTAGTAGGTGCCAGAGAAAACTGCGATGTGTGTGTGCTTGAGAAGAGAGAATCCTGACACACAGACACTGAGCCAGAAACCATGAAGCTTTACTGGGAGTAATCCTGGGGAAAATGCTGCATGTCTAAGATTTCAGTTTTGCTTTTGGATTTTTGTATATCATTGCCACAGCAGAATTTTTCCACACAGCAAAATGTAAATTAATCTCTTCATTACAAGTGTGGTTTATGGTTCATTTACTTTATGGGCAAAGAGAATATATTGCACTACAGTCATTTCCTACAATTCTTGAAAATTCTACGTATTTTAAGAATCAGAAAAAGCTTTAAAGGAAATCCCCCCACAACATGTACACAGCCATGCAATCATCGATATTCCTTCACAGGAAATACTAACTGTATTAGTGGCATTGGCTGTGGGAGAGAAGAAGGATGCTTTGTTACAGCAGATAACAGCCCTGAAAAAATAAAATAAAACTGACCTCTCATACGTCGAAAGCAAATCCTGCAGGAGTAACATTTTATGTGCATGCTTTTCTGCCTGTCTGTGAAGAAAGTGCATGGGGAAACAGGTTCTGACATAACCTCAGCTTCCAAAAAAAACCACAAATCTGAAAGAAAACCATGAGGAAAACTTCTGGATGCCCTGCTACCTACCTAGGGCAAGACTGACTTTGCAGTTCTCCCTCAGCGTTCACCCGTCTCTCAGGCCACATCTCTGAGATGAGGGGAAGAAAGACAATTGCTTCATATACTGTCTTTTTTGTTTCTGTTCAGGTAAGCATTTTCGTTAGTGTACTTGCAAAAAGAGTTCTTCCCATCCATATATTTCCTCTGTGTGCACAATGAAGTTGTCAGCTTGAAGTTAGACTGGTCAATTTGTTACAACCAGGCCCTGCCATTTGCCAGTGTGTTCTGGGGACTGCTCATGGATGTACAAGATGCTTATATAAAATGAGATCATCTGCTTTTACATGTTCTGAGCTACGTTGTTTTAAAAATAAGTATAAAGATACTGAAATGGTGAACTCTACCAAGATATCTTGGTAGGAGGCAAGAGAACAACCCTTTGGATGAACTTCTCATTAGCAGTGGTTTCTTACTAGGAGATTCCATAGCACAATGAAGCCAAGTGCATTCAACTTTTGACCCACTTGAATGTACCGAAAAGAAAATCAGCCTTTAGTCAAGTTTCTTATTTGTATACGTGTTAAATAACTTTAAATTCTGTGTCTATATTGGTTGGGAACCTGGAAGCAGGCCTATTGTCTGATAGTTGTGAGGTTGGGTACAATGGAGTGCCCAGCCACTTCCCAAAGCAGTGAAGTAATCCCTCCAGAGACTTTGCGAGTCTAATCAATATCTCCAAGAGCAGTGGTCTTATGCCACAAATTTAGAGATACCTGTCTCTTAACCACACATTAGAAAAGTTGATATAAAGGGAAAAACATCTAAATTCAGGGTACTAGTACTCAGTAAATTCAGAATGAAGAAGTACCTTGAATATGTTTATATACAAATCCTCTTACTGTGGTTCTCTGCCCAAGCAAAGAAAGTTTAAGTGAAACATCATGGTCAGAGTCTGGTAATATTCAGAGTGTTTTCTGGGCTCCTATTTATTTCACTAAACACCAAAACGTGCTTAGGTCCACCAGGCTCTGTGTTAGAACAAGAGAAAGCACTGGGTGCAAGCTGAGGGATGAAGTGCCAGGGAAACCAGTGTGAGGAGGCTCATGCTGAAGGAGGCAGCTCTCTATAAAAAGGCTTCTGGAGTGGTAGGAATGACAGCATCTGTGAACACTAAACTCATGCAAAAATGGTATTTTTTTGTTAGCAGATTGGGAGAAGTGTCTTCTCTGTATCACCCAACCACAGAAAGTCACAACATGCAGCTAGCACTCTTGCAGATAAAAAGATAGAGCCCACTGAATAATTGCCTTAATTAAATTAATGAAGATTAAGAATAGTAGGTGTATCTGTGTAAAAGATTCTGATAACATCCTTTGTACTGCATACGTGTAGCTAATTCTTGTTTGCTTGCTTTTTTTCTTCACTGTGCATTTCTTTTCAGTGAATGCTTTTACTTATTTTACATTAGTCATTATGCAGCTGATGTACACATTGCAACACCTTGTCTGGCTGCTTCAAGTTCTGCCAGGCAGCAGAGGGCCAAGGAATCATGCAAGCCTGTACACAGACATCAGAGATGCACTTGATGCCATGAAGGAAAGGATGTCAAAGTCAAGGTGATTTATGCTCCCAGCATGCTTTAAGAGAAAAATAAACGCTTGCTGGGTATACAGGATGCATAATTACTGATGTACAGTAAAAAAGAGACCTAGCACAAACTAGGAGACAGTTAATTTGCTTCAAAAGTAATGCCTCCTATTTATTTCCATGGAAACTACTACAGATAAAAAGAGCATGATCACACTATTTGATAGAGCAAATTCTCAGCTACAAAGCACAACTTTTCAACATAGTCACCATCATTAGCTGATTCATGTGGATGAGCTGATCAAGACACCCTTCATTTTGTGGTGTGACAGCTATGCAAGGCTGTCTGGAACATGGCTTGTCTTTTATATCACTGTCACCACCACATGTGGTGTCACACGTCACACATCACCTCACAGAGCTCACATCCACTATTTGGTCTTCAGAAATGTTCAGCAAGCATCAATAAAGATCAGTGGATTAGAGTTTTTCTGCATGGAGTAGTTATATTCCACACCTTTGCTTCATGAGCATTTCCATGTCACACTGGCCCTCTGCTGCCATCAGTCACATGGCAACAAAATGTAACAGAATATTTCTGGGAAGGTTCTGCCTCTATTGCCATATCACCAACATCCACCTCTGACATCATGGGCCAACGTAGGAGGCATTACTTTTGGAGCAGCCCTTGCATTTTAAAAACAGATGAAGTACAAAATGAATGAACAGAATCAGCTTCTATTGACAAAAAACGATATATTTTGTGGGCTTACTTGTGATGAAAATTGTCTCTCTGCTTTTCCCTCGTCTTCACATTCTTCCTGGAGATTCTATAAAAGTTATACGATTGCAGAAAGTTTACTGCTCTGTACATAACAGTTTGTTTTCCATTTCAATACCACCAATGCATGAGGCACAAGCTATTTCAGGATGCTGTTGAATAATCATGTGTTAGACACTGGGCAAATAAACGGGGCTGGCTGGAAGACTGCCCAGCTGCCTCATGGCAATGTCTACGTTTAATAACACAGGAAGGCTCAAGCTGCAGCAGTGTTCCTAGGTTTGTCCTTTTCTACTTTGCTCTTCCTGTTTCCTCGCAGTCCTCTTTGTGCCGGACATCATGTGGAAGGTGCTTCAGCAGAGCTAGAATTTACATTATCCTGCAGCCCTAAACACCCATGCCCCCTTCCCCTTCCTTCCCCACTGCTGAGTTCTCCTTTCCATTTTCTGGGTAAAGTGGAACAACCTTTTTTCCACTGCAAATGAAGCACCTATGAAGACCAATATCAGGGTAGAATTTTCCAGAAAAGAACATGTTTTCCATGTGCAGGAGTGAGCACAGAGACTTTTGTTGTGTCAGATAGTTCTTCCTGGTACATGCTGGAGAGCGAAGGCCAATACCTCTCAGCACTGGTGCTGGATTTCCACTAATTTTGCATCGGGGTCTTCCTATGAAGCCCCCGTGGGAGCTGTTTGGAAGTGCTTAAAGGGATGGCATTTTTGTAATTATCTAATTATTGTTCTAGGTTTCCTTCCTGTGCTTGTTAACCTTTCATTCCAGTAAAAGTGTAATCCAACACTATTGAATTTGGATAGAAAGTGATTGACAACAAATATTAATTCCTCAGTAAAAATTTTGGAGTAAATATTGTTAGCCTAATTTTAGTATTTCTGGTTTGAAAATATAGACCCAAGTACAGATCTGGGCATTTTGATTAGAGAGAAAACATTTAAAAATGACACACATACAAGGAGGTTTGTGAGTCTCTATTAGAATCATGTTGGCTTAAAAATTTCATGGAATATCTCTTTCTCCAGTGAATTCTAGGAAAAAAATCTGTTAATTATTATAACTTTCTTTCTTCAATTCTGATTTTTTTATTTTTATTTTTTTAATAAGGAAGTGACATTGAATTGGAACATCTTTAAATTCAAAAAGCTTTCAGTTATTTACCCCTTACCTCATGTTACATGCTCTCTCCTTAATCCCTCTGTGAGTTTCCTTCCACTTTCAGACATAGGAGTCCAATATAAAAATAATAATAATAAAAATAAATTAAATGAAAGAAAAAGGAAAGAGAAAGCTGAAGCCTATTTCATGTTACTGTCTTCTTGTTCCTACTTTTTAGTTCCCTTCACCTTTCACTATCAGCTATGAATATTGCACCTTCATTTAAATTTTCAGCCATTGAGTCGTGATCATTTGAAGACCCAGGAACCCTCTGTTACTGGATATAACTCAAGGGGTTATGCTGTTTTTACTGTTTGGCACCTGCTCAGGAAAGGGAACTTAGCTTAGCAGTTAAAGCATATGGCAGGGGAGATAGGCCAGTACCTTGAATGAAGACGCATATATTTTGTACTCTTGTGGTATGATGCATTCTTGTGCTTTGCAGATGGTGCTTCAGAATTGTTGCTTTGAAAACTAATTTTGCCCAGCCATGCAGGTCTGCTGACACAAGCACAAGGATCATCATGTTCTGTGCAGACACTCCCGTGTGCTGCAGATATCCTAGCTAGGAAACATTCTGAGCAGCACACCTGCATCTCCCTGCTGTGGGAAATAGAAAAAAAAATTAAGGAGAAAGAAAAATTCAGCTGTATGTAATCATTACCTTCACATTATACTTAGGTGCTGTTCCTCCTAAAATTTTATTATAGCATACCTGTCAGGGCAAGCTTAGAGAAAACACACTGATTTTATTATAACTGCAAAGAGAGTCCTTCCAATTGATGGAGACCAAGCCTTTCCTCTCATTTCCCAGCAGCCTCCTGTGTACAGACAAATCATCAGTTCACAGAGAAACTGTTTTAGTAGCACTTATAGCTAGTGGGATTAATAGTGCCACTCCCTGAAACTTGCTTCTGCTCCAACTCTGCCTCCCTGTCCACTAGAAAAGATGCACACTTGTTACATGTGCACAGAGACCAAAGGCTAAAGAGGAGGAGGCTCAAGGCGGGGGCTCATTGCTTTCTACAACTCTCTGAAAGGGAACTGTTGCGGGGGGGGGGAGGGGTGGGTGTCAGCTTTTTCTCCCAGCTGACAGTGATAGGATGAAAGGTAATGGCCTTAAGCTACGTCAGGAGAGGTTCAGGTTGGATATTAAGGAAGAATTTCTTGTCAGAAATAGTGGTAAGGCAGTGGCACAGGCTGCCAAGGGAGGTGGGGGGGGATCACTGTCCCAGGAGGTGTTGAAGAATTGTGCAGATGCAGCATTGAGGAATGTGGTTAGTGGGCATGGTAGGAATGTGTTATGTCTGGACTAGATGATCTGAGAGGTCTTCCCAACCTTACTGATTCCATGATTCTAGAGATATTCGAGGTGTGGGATTTGGTGCAGATAATTAAACTGAAGATTGAGGAATGAGTACTTTCTAACGTCTGGTATAATTTGCATTATTTGTAATCATTCCAAAATTTCTCTGCTCTCAGTCCCGAGTGTTTTCTGTTAGATATTTTCCTGAACCAGTTTGGCAGAAAATAAAGTCACATGTGTTGAACACAAACAGTTAAATTCTACTGTCTACCTACAGCAGGAGAACTATAGCAGAAGTTGAAATCTGAATTAAAAACGAATCTGTCAAGCAATGAATACTGTCTTGGAGAAACATGAAAATTACTGCCAGCTTATTGTGTTCTCAGAGAGGCTTTTTATTTCTTTTTCTCTTTTTTTCTTTTTTTTCCTTCCTTTTTTTTTTTTTTTCTGTTTTTGTTTTGTTTTGTTTGTTTTTTGAAAATGAGACCTAATAACTATTTTTACAAGACCCCTGAGCAATTGTTTCCATTATGGACTAAGACAAAGAAGCAGTTGCTGGCACTGCCAATAGTACATCTGCCTGCTACACACAGGACAACTCGTTCATATATCTTCAGCATAAGAGATGGCTTCCAGAAAGCAACTTAGTTCTGTCACACCATTTCTGTAGGGCACATGAGACTCACATATTTATGACAGCACGTAAGTATGAATGAGCACTTGCAGCCTGCAAATGAAATGCTAAAACAGCACAGATGTACCATTATCCTATCATCCATTCAGATTTTTTGTGATCTAGGAAGTTGTTTCAGAAGGTGTTTCTTTACCTACAGCAGAAGTAACCACATGCTCATTTTATTAGCAGAGTAGAAAACTTAGAACAGAAAAATATCCGTCTTCTGAATCTATTTTACTCATTTTCTCTTACATTTCCCTCTATAGACTCCAGCTGCCTGCCCGGGGTGCCTGGTTTAGGCCTACTGACTACCTACCCAGGTCTTTACTGATTCTAACTGCTGCTGACAAACCCTGCACTTCTGTAGTCACTGAGAGAAATGGTCACCATGCCTGAGTGGAGATTTGACTAAGACCCAACACTGCATTTTCTGTTTTCTTTCCTCCAGAAGAAGGGTAAATAATTCTAAAGAATTGAGAAAATAAAATAAAAAAAAAATCCTTCAGACTGGTTTCCCTAGGAAGAAAACAAAAGAGCCACAGATACTTTTTTTTCCAATGGGTTTTGTTTGCTTCAAAGATTGGACTGCGTTCTTTCTTATCACTGTTGAGGGGCAGGAGGAGTAGCCTGTTTCTGAAAGTATTTTATGTGCAGGAGCATTGCTGAAGTAGTTGTTCATAGCCATCTTTGCAAGGCTTTAGAAATGAAAAAACAGTTCTAAAAGAGAAAGAGTTTATCTGTACTGGCCTTCTCTCAAATAAGGCACCCATATGCCATTTCTGAGTGTTCAGTGCTAAGCCCACTCAGACACAGTGAATGATTCTGCACTGGGAGATTTTACTTGTTTGATAGAGGTAACAGCTCTCAGAGTTGGAGCAGAAAAGATCTTCAAATTCATGGACACTTACTATGAGTGACATATCTGACAAAGAACAGCAAAGGAACTGAGATAAGCTTTGAAATTTTAAGTGATCTTTAGTGTGGCTGTCATTAAGTATAAATATGAATGTCTACATTCTGAGCTTTGGAGATTTGGAGAGTCATTGTTCCTTCATTTTTGTTATGTAAGTCTACTTCTAATGATAAATTAAAAGTGTCTTTAAAACATTAAAGGAAGAAAAAAATATGAATATAAGGTGATATTGCATTTGGGATTCCATGTGTCAATTGGTCTAAAGTAAAAAACCCAGAGATATAAAATAAAATGACAAAAAGATACAGAAGACTTTATGAAAAGCTCAGAGAAATCAAGATATAAACAGAAAATATATGCTAGCAAATGAGGCTGTTTAGTAACTTTTACACTCTAACACACTATTTATTTGCAATGTATGTCATGCACCTTATTTGGATGGTCTCTTGAAATCACATGTCTCGTTTTATGATGTAAAGCATAAAAAAGGAACAAAGAGGGAATGAGATATTAGCATAGCACTATGAACACCAACTCTGTTTTCACCATTTTATGGGAGAAGACACTGCACCTGAGGCTAAAAATGCTACAGAGAGATGGTGCAAATTAATTTTGAAAAAAGTATCAAGAATAATGTACTCGTTGTACTATCTGAGCCCTGGAAAGTGAGTCAATTAAAGCTAGCATTGACACAATGAGGTTATTTTACCTAGTTGATGGACTGTAATGAGTATCAAATGTGTTGAAGGAAATGGAATCCTGTATTCAAGTCAATGATTAAGGCTAAGTCAACTTTAATTCCACACAAAACCTGATCAGCTTTTAGAATTCAAGCTTGATTACCTTGACTCAATTAGGTTAAACAAAAGGTAAAAAATAATAATAATAAAAGAAAAGCAAAGCAAAGCACCAGAACTAATGCACTCTGAGCCACAGAATTATTATTTTTTCTTCTTGGTATCAGTTGGAAGGGATGTTGTATAAGAAAGCAAAGCAAGACTGACATAGATAACAGTACCATTCCATGAGATTTACACAGGGCTTGGTTGTATTTTACCTACTGCTGGATAAAAAAAATTGGTAGGTGCCCTTTTTTGAGCTTCTACCTATAGTTATCTGTAGAAAACAATCAGTATTACTCATATAAATGGCTTAAACGTTCCAAGCTGAACACAAAAGGAAATGTTGTATGCACACAGCCACTAATGTAGCGCTTAGAATATATGCTTGAAGAAGTTTTTTCTCTTATTTCCTCAGGTTATTTATTTACTTATTTATGGGGGGGGGGGGGGGGGTTGTTATTATTTGGTTTTAGTTGTTTTGTTTTGTTTAAGTGGGTTTTTTCTTCTTTTTTTTTTTTCTTTTTTTCTATGAACACTGCCTTGTAAATGAGTAATACTTGCAAAATGCTGCTAGTTGTTACATTGAATGTACAGCTGGAAGACTACACAGATTAACAAATGAGGAGATATTCAAAACTACTCATAGATAAGGAGATATTTAAAATCTGTCTGGACATGATCCAGCTCTTGATGACTGCAAGAGGAAGGACCAGATGACCTTCACAGGCCCGTTCTAACCTCAACCATTCTGTTATTCTGTGAAAACACCATAAGAGCTTGTCTGATCATGAACTTTTCTTAGAAACCAGTAGCCTATGAAACACTGTGAAGAACATACTGACAATTCTGACACAGTCTGGCAGACAAGCCTAATTTTTCCATGTTTCTCACCCTCTTAATGTAGACCAACTTCTTGTAGATACCTGCTGATGGTTATCTGCAGATTCGGATTGGGCTTGTATTGCCTCCTGATAAAACTTAACAAGACTATTTTGCTTTTATGCCCTGTACATTTAACTGTTAGAAAACATCCTACTTATTCTGTACCCAGATGCCATTCAAGGGACAGAATTCAGAAATTTAAGAATCTGACATCATGTACTGCATCAACAAAACATTTTTGACCATGTTTTTTTTCTATATTTTTGCATATGATATTTACAAACTGGTGATTTGCAAGGCCCAAAAGGGACGATAGAGTTTGAACAATTAACATATCATTTAAATGATTCTGCCCTCCTAATTCACAAAAGATACATTTATTTGCAGTTTCACATTTCAAAGAAAAGTTGGTCACCAGTTTCACAAACATTTCTGTAAATAACTATTGCAATCTTTGTGCCACCTATCATTCTGGTTAAAGAATGGTTAAGTTTGTGATTGTCACTGGGAAAAAAAAAGACAAAAAACAATTATTTAACGTATTTAAGGAATTTTGGGAGAATGTGTTCTATTACCCCTATTTCTACTTTTGTGGAAAAATTTAATATGTTTGGGTGTTAGAAAATAAAGGTATTTAAATCTGTGAATGTTGGTGCTACATTTGGACAAGATAAATTCTTCCAGATAAGGTCATTTCTCACCCTCAAACATGGGACTTGGGCAAAATGCATTTACTCATGAAATCCAAGACCACGCAAATTGCATGTTCCCAAACTTTTTAACTTAAAGTGGAGAAAAAAATGTCGTCTTCTCCACGTTCTCCCTACATTTGAAATCTGGTACCTCAGAAATATATGGAAGCCTGAACAGTATTGGTTGGTACTGAGACTTTCTACGTTGTTTCAACATAGCATTCTTCATCTCTTGTCCATTTGTATATGGAGAAAGGGCTTAGTGTCAGCACGGCCCTAGGAAATCATTGCTTCCAAGTAATGCTGCTGCAAATCCTTGCTGCAAAGAATGCAAGAAGAAGGCAACCAGTGAAGGGCTAAATCTCTATCAGTAAATGCTTTTATATATATTTCTGATGCTCGTTCTAGCTCCCGCTTGAGATACTCCCCATACTGTTGCACAGAATTTTATGTGATCTGCCTATGCTTACCAAAATGCCAGCTGAATTCCGGATTTTTCAGCAGGCTACAGGAAATGAAGAAATGTAATATAGACTTGTTATGGTGTTCTAAGGACAAATCCCTATCTTCATGGCTAGCAAGGCAATATCCAGACTAATTTCTTGTTTTGCATATAGTTTTGCCATGTATCTCTGACAGGTGGGCAAGGAAAGGACTTTTACAGGATCTGAGGACATTATTTAAAGCAATTTCTAAGTAGCTGGCAATCAGTTTCCGGAGCTGGAGATGGCCTGAACTGAGCTCCAGAGTGACCATTAACTTCTTCTCTTTCAAGTAGAGCCAGGGATTATTTTTCCCTTTGGGTGCACACTTGCATATCTTTACAAACAAGGCACTGTTAGATTCTACCCTGCCATAAACTCTGACTGCAATACCTCATCCACTACTGACCTGAAGTGAACTCCAAGGAGAGGGAACAGTAATAAAGCAAAACCCAGCAAACAGTGTGAAGCTTTTGTAAGATCTTATATAACTGAGTTGGCTATATTGGGAACTTGCCTTTGGTTTTAATTATAGATTTAAGGGTGCACTTTTTTGGCTCTGTGCCATCTCTATGCTCCATCCCTTCACTCCTGATTTACTTTATATAACAAGCAGCCACTACAGAAAGGATTTTTCCCCTCCTTTCTTTTGGGGAGAGGAGAGGCCAACAAAAGTTCACTGGGGGGTGGGAATGTATAAGGTGTTAACTGACATGTGGTCTTGGGTTTTAGCTTAGTCACTTGCCTGTGTCTTCCTGAAGTCTGTAGTTGGGTGACAAGTATCTCTTGAAACTTTCAGGACAGTGCCAAGAGTGTGGCAAACCTCAAGTGCTAAATCTCTCTCTTACTCACAGCTGTTTCCCAGAACACAACAAAATATAGATTACATGGAAGCAAAGCAGGGGGGATTCAAACCAACAAGGTCTTCCTAGGGTCTTGTGAAGCACTGTTGAATAAAAGAGTGGAGACCTGAAGAAAATAAGACCTGAATGCTAGACAATTTTAAAGACAACTAAGTTGACACATTGTTTTGTGCTGCTTGAACGACACTTCTCAGCTTAATCTTTAACTTGATTAGTATTAATCTCCCTGATTGCTTCTAGTTTGCAGAGCATCTGACATGTAAATAATCACGTCTGTAGGGAAGGAGGCTCATAAAGTTATAGGGGAGCCACCCTGTGGAATTATCCTCACTGTCTTAAAGAGTAGGTACCTAATGTGTCATCTGAGGGTCCTAAGCTCAGAAATCAGAATTCTGAGTCCATTACTCCTATCGGAATCTGGTCCCTTGATTGAGTTAACTGCCTTGCCACATCCAAGTAGGCAGTGATGCAGCAGCTCTTGGCTATCCTCTTGCTCTGGCTTAGACATTCCCAGCTATTTTTGCTTCTTGTGAATGGGCTGTGGTTATTAAAAGCAGCAAAAAGTGCCACAGTGTGAGCTGAATTCCTTTAAGTTACTGAACCAAATATTCTCAATCTCCACTACCCATAGTAAGAAGAGGATTGTCATGATAATAAAGGTGCTAAGAAGAACAGCAGAATACCAAAATAAAGGAAGCCCAGGTCCAGGAAAAGTGCTTCTCAGTCTAGAATGAAAAAAGACTGTTTGTCATTCTGCTGCTCTAAACATAGCAGAAGAATTAAGAAGTCACTGTATTTAGAGCATTTTTGGTTCTAAAAGGTTCATAATCCTTCTCAGTCTCTCTCCTATATTACAAATACAACAGCATTTCTCCTGGCTACTCTTTCACTGAGACCAAATTAGAAACATTGCTAAGAAGGACAGTAAATCTTCAGAAAGTTGGTGAACTTGATTCTACCTTATTGTAACCCATTTCTTAGCTCTGTGACCAGGTTTCTGCAATGAAGAATTTGTCATCTGGATTTCTAAGCCAGAAATTTCTAAGCCTGAAATTTTGCTCTCAAAATGCTTTGCAAAAGAGTTCTACATGGTGATGAAATTAAATGAAATTACAGAAGGGATGCTCCCAGTGACACTGCTGCTGAAAAAAGAAAAAATTTTCCACCATGAGGCCTTATGGAATGTGTTCCAAAACACCCTAGACTCCTCAGCTTGTACATGTGTGCATCCCCTGTAGCAGGACAGGTACCCTGCTCATCCTTGTGCCCAGCTCTCAGCTGATGTTGCATCCAGTTTTGTTTTCTTTTTTTTATGCTTTTTCTTAGGATGTGACTCAGTGCTTTTTAGAAAGCAGAGCTTTTGTCTGCATCACTCTCCCTGCCAATCCCTTACATCACCTGCTTGATCCAGAGTTGGGAGTGACTCATTTTTCTCCTCCAAACACATGTGCACACAATGAGCTGTCTCCCATCTAATGGCCCTTCACAGAAACTTATACGTAAGGTCATGACTGCGTTTTGTTGCAGATGCCCAGTGCCCATCTGTAGAGGACAGTCTCTGTCTGTCTCAGGATTTATATTGTTCTGAATGCTTTAAAAGCTGTGCAAGTGAAAGCAAATGATCTATGTGGGTTGTTTTTTTGTTGTTGTTGTTGTTGTTTTTTTCCCTTCCTCTCTCACTGGCTAATTTTGTATCTATTCTTTACTGTGGGAAAGCTATGCCAACGGAGCAATCTCTGCATTTTGTTGTGAAACTAATTTTCATCCTAAACTGTTACAGAAGTGAGCTTGAAACCTACGTCTGTAGAAAGTTTGCACTTTTCATTCTTCACCTTACCACTGATGTTTGCCCAATTTGTAATTATGTGTTTTTAATGGGTACTCTTATCTGTACGTAAAAACTTACAGTAAGATGGCGTGACTCAAATTTAGACGTGAATGACTGAAGTTAGAACATCTAGACCTAGTCCACCTCTTCTTTTGTCCTATCATAGTCAAAGATACAAGCTCTTACCAGCAGTAATTTGGCTCAGTGTGAACTGGATAGCTAACATGGGGCACATGACTTGCAATTAAGAATAACCTAGCTTTGGTGCAAGAGTTTACTTTTTGTGGATATCTAACATTATGATGCTTTACACGCAGCTTCGGGACCCTAAAATGTTAGCAGTAAAAGTGTGAGGGTCTGAGGTTTTCAAGGCCCCAGAAGAACTAACAACAAGGATTTGCAAAAGTGTTTAAGTGGTGCCTCAGGGAGCTGAGGCCATCAGTTTTCCTCTTCTGGCTCTCAACACTGAGGACAATGAGACATGGGACAGTAGAAAATAAACCTTGATAGTTTATCACGCTTAGGTTTAATTCTGATGATGCATCAAACAACACTAACCCAAACATCTCACTGCTTACCTTTGTGCCCTAAAGATCCTGGAAATAGGTGGCACCACAGAAACCTATTTCCCCAGAGAAGCAAAAAATCCTGATGCCTTCTGCGGCAACCTTGCCTGAGCCATTGGCAGCATGTTTTGGTAAAGCCATTGGAGCAGGCCAGGAAGCAGATGGCACATCAGAGCATGACAGTCTTGCTGCTTTATTTCAGAAGTGGCATGTTTTGTGCTGGCCCGACAGCAGTGCTTCCTCCCGGTTACTCACAGGAATACAGAGGCTAGACACAGCCTCCAGTGAGAGGATAGTCCTGATGGGCAGGCAGTGCACACAGCAGCTCCCTCGACCCATCTGAAGGCAACCAGTGCAGCAGAGGTAGATGGCACATTCAGTTTCTCTGCTGCCCCTTAGGCAAGGCAGGGCATAGGTTGCTGCTAGTTTAGCGTTTGAATGTCTCCAGGCAGTAGTTTTTTCTCTTTCTTAGAAGATTGTCTTTAATCCATTTATTCCTGATCTCCATTTCCCCTAGTCCTCACACTCTTCAAACACTGCAACAAATCAGTTTTTATTTATTGTTATAACAATTTCACTTTTTCATGATAGATCAGAAAAAAAAAAAAAAAAAACAGCTCTTCTTTATTGTTAAAACAGTGTCTTTTTTTTTTTTTTTTTTTTTTTTTTTAAGACAGACAGAATCTGGTGACACAAAGTTGACCTGTTCTTTTTTCAATCTTTTTTTTTTTTTTTCTGGAAGTAATAAACATTTCAGCAATTTCTTTACCTATGAAGAGTAAAAATTAAAGTCAGTGCATAAGAGATTCTCACATCCTTTTCTTCCAGATTTTTTTTTTCTTTCCAGTTTGTTTACATGGTGAGAGCAAGATAGAGGTACTGTCAATCTCAGCAGAGTATTTCAGAGGACTAAAGTTAGATATTATTGAAATGTGCAAACATAGCACAGCTTTTTTTCATTTAATGTTAAATTTTTCTGCTTCAGGTTTTATTCTTTTTCTGATATGAAAAAGTTTTACTTTTCTCTTGAGTTTTGATTGTATCTCGATTCCATACGGTGATTTTCAGTTATAAAATAGGATAATACAAACCCCCATAAATAGATCTAGTGAGTACTAATATAAGATTGCTTATCCTTACCTTTTCCAAGCAGCAATCTGAATTTGTTTGAAGAGGGAAGATAACAAGAGTCATGAAATTGAGAAATAAGAGAATACTTTTTTGAATCTTTGTTCTGTTTCAACAAATTTTTCACATCTCCAGTATAACATATTGGTATTGAATTCCCAGGGATATTGAGGGGTAAGAAACCATTTCTCTAACAGGCCTTGACACCACAGAGCTCAACAGGATATATTGCTTCAGTTTCTGTGACCCTTTCTGGAATATGCATCTCACTAGTTAACTTGTTTTGTATCATGTTGTGACATACATTTCAGTGTCATTTGCTCAGACTCCTGGGAAACCTGAACACTGCTGAATGGCACCATCCAGTATAGCTAGAAGCTAATGTTGACAGGCTTTCTTTGGAGTTCAGGATAAGAGAAATAAATGTCTTAGCTCTCTGCACACCTCGCTGTTATTTTTATCAGTCTCATACTTAAAATTTGTGCACAAACATATGATTCTTTTCTGAGAAGATGGCAATGCCTGCACTCACTGGATAGTTTGCAGAATTAAATTCCAAAAACAGCAATAATATCCAACTCTCACTTCTACTCTCTGAGTATTTGCTAACAGAGAATCTTTTCCAGTTAACAGTAAGTGGCATGAGCCTGCTTTTATAAAGTTGCTAATACAAGAGAGAGAAAAGAGAGCAGATTCTTCAAAGGCCTTGCCAGGGTACCTGGCCCCAGCAAGCCCCCTCTGTAGGGGTGCATTCCTAGTACGTGCCCATGGGGTCTGCTGACTGCAGCATTGCCACCTGTGGCAGTGTGCAGTGAGGACAGCTGTCCTTCAGAAACAGAGTGGGACCACCAACTGTTCCCACAGGTCAGCAAACACGAACCTCAGGATATCTATAGGTATTCCTCTCCGCTGACCTGCATGATTTGGACTCATGACCTATTGCTTTTGTTTATTGTTTTTTAGGTTATAAAACATGCTTATCCAGCCTCTGTCAGTGAGAGTGCAAACCCGAGAGTTACAGTTCAAGAAATCCATTCTGAAATGCCAATAAAAGGACTAACCAGCCCTCTCTCTCCTTTAAGTACCTGAACCCTTTCAAATGTACTTTGGGGTGCAGGGCTTCACATCCTATTAGGAACATACTAAGTTTGATCCTATCTAGATTTTAAAGGTATTCTCTGAAGACTATAATTCTCTTCTTTCTTGGAGCAACTTTATTACCCCAGGGAAGCATTTGAGCTAAAATTGTGCCAATATTTCCATCACAGTGTTAGCTCTCTTTTTTTTTTTTCAGATGTTAATGAAAAAGAAGTGATTTTGTCCCATAATTAAGAATCCAATAACTTCTCGAGGCAGCAGATTTTGTTTATGATTTTCTCACAAATATTTTTGACAGCACTGACATTTTTGCAAGCATGACTAACTACACATTTACCCAGTTTTTCTTTTTTGTTTGTTTGTTTTTGGCACTCAAATGTGCTAAAGATAATGTAAGCTAAAAATTCCTACATTTGGCAAGGAATTTACTGTATGTCAAGAACAGATTTCATTCATTTTAATAGAAAAGTAGTTGGCCAAGATTTCAAGAGGCACCTGCTGAACTTTCACTGCAATTAGTAGTGATGGAGGACATTCATGGAATCATAGAACCATAGAATCATTAAGGTTGGAAAAAGCCACAAAAACCATTTAGTCCAACCCCCAGCCCACTCCCACCATGCCCACTGACCACGTCTCTCAGTGCCACATCCACATAGATCTTGAACACCTCCAGGAATGGTGACTGCACCACTTTCCTAGTCAGCCTTTTCCAGCCAGTTCTTTCAGCAGAAGACTCCTTCTCAGTAGCTGGAACCATTCAAAGTTTTGCACCCTTCCTCTTTCATAATGCTGGATGTGGTACCAATTTTATCACTTTGGTTACTTTCTCTGTGAAATGAAGTTTGTTACTTACTTCACAGGAGTATCTGTAGCACAAATCATTGGTATTCAAGTATTATTGAGCAGAGAAGGGACCTAAACACCCATGAAGGACAGGAGGGACGTGTGTACCTCCTTTGCTCCTGGAGGAAATGTATACTTTAAGAAACCACCTCATATGATGGAGGAAACACCCTATGCCATGTGAATCACACAGTAGTAGTACAGGAGCTGTTTCTCTTGATTTTCTAGTCCATTCCCAGTGTGTTCTTTTGTATTATAATACTGTACTTAGAAAGTGCGTGTCTCAGAAGTGCTTCCCACACAGTGCCATTGAAAATATCAGCTTATTGTTTGTTTTAGGTGTGGAGGAGATAAGTGGTGTCTTGGAAACTGTTGTGTGCAAACCATAGACAAATGCTAGAGTTTCCGAAGACACTGTCTGACGGTTCTAATGAGCTTGATTGCTGTGTACTACTGACTCCACAAACCCTCTGTCGCTATGCCCCCGTGCCACCTTTAGCTCTCTCTGTCCCCTCCAAAGCCTCCTGCTTCTTAGTATGCCAGTACGATTCTCCTGCCGAGCAGCTGCCTGTTTGGCATGACTCATGCCAGACATTTGGCTATTTTGGACAAATGGGGATATGCTATTTATCCCAAATAGCTGCCTGCCTTGGATAGCACATTGTCCTGAATAATGAAGTACTATCAGCCTAAAAATCCTTTAGAATTCTTCTGCCTGTATCCACATATCACAGTAAAGAGAGCAGGAAATAACGTGCAAATAACAATTAATACAGCAGATGATGAGATGCATTTTGGAAATCGTAATTTGTTTGAACTTGGTCTCACCTTATTGAAACCAAATAGAAACCACTCCTCCAACGTGTGCTGGGCTGGCTGACCATGGCAGGATACCCTCCAGCCTTCAGAACCACATAACCCACACCAATGAGGAACGCTCAGGAAATTTCCAGGTACTCCCAGTGACTTCCAGACAACCATCACTGCTCCCTGAGACACTTCTGGTTCACTTGCAATTGAAATGTTTCTGAATGCTTATTTTAAGTTGTTGATTCACAGACCAGAAAGAGCAACTTGGTTCTGAAAAACTGCAGGAGATATTCTATTAAGGGAAAGAAACAGAAAATAAAAAGAAAAAACAGTCAGTACAGGTGGAAACTAAGACTTCTTTGGCTTACCTGGGGATGCCAAGTGCAGGATGTGAAATCTGGAGGGTATCCTGAAAGTTTATGGAATCTCACACACAGCTTAAAGAGATCTGAAAGAACTTTCTGTCTTGGAACAGACCCTCCTGGGAGGTGTTTTTTGGTCGGGTTTTTTTTTGGCTTTTGCTTTTTGTTGAGCTTCTTGATCTTTTAATGGAGCCATTGTAATTTGTAGTAGATTGCTGCCTAATGATGAATGATAGTTTGATATAGTTTACTAATGATGGATTTGATTACACTATGTGTGTTGTAGAGATGATTTTATCTTTTTCTGATGGTGGGCTCGTATTACCAAGATGTTCTTATCAATTCTTTTTATCAATTCACCATTTTAAAACATGATTTTTCTACTTCTTCTAAATCTTCTTGAATTTTAAACTAGTTGTTAAGCACAACTACTTTAGAACATTGTTGCTACTACCCTATCCACATATTTGTCATCATTTCCACCAGTCAGATTTCCATTGGCTTCACTGCGTGGCAGGAGAGAGATATGGAAGGAATGTGGGGTCAGATCCAAAGAGATGGATGTATAGATGGACCCACATCAGGGCCAGTGCCCTTGGTGAACAGAAGAGTGATCTGTTTATAGAAAGTTGTAGAAGCAAGCAAAGGGAATTGGTAGTGAACGGGAGCCTCTCACATGGATTAACCTGCCAGGCTTGTTTTTGGAATCTGTTCTGCAATCACTTCAGTGACTCATGGGCATCCCTTCCCTCTCCCCATCTTGCTTGAACAGTTTTCATTTATTTTGCTTGTGCTGGGAAAAATATGTTTTACATTTCTACCATTCTCTATCATTTCATGAGATTTAGTATGTTATTTTACGTGTTAGCCAGTAGGGTCATTTTTTATGTTGAATTTGTAATCTCATTAGGAACTATGCCAATTTTCTATCAAATTAGATCAATATAATTTGTATACACATATATGTAGCCAACTTTCTAGCACTCACTGGTATTATTCTGTCCACCAATTTTTCTTTGTTAAACACTTTATTTTTAAAAATTAGTTTTAATAAAATGGGCTAACATTTCATTTTATGTGGCAGTGATAAAAAGAAAAAAAAAGAAAACCTTTATTTCTAAAGTCCTTTAAAATTTTTCCTTACGATATAAAATTATCACATGTAAATGCAACATTTGAAGACAGTGTTTTGCAAAGGTGTGTCAAATCCTCTGTTTGCCTGTGACCATAACCCAAAGAGTTCTGCATCTCTCATCACTGCCTTTCTGTACAAATGTTGCCGGTGTGCTATACTCAATATAGAATTTTTCAAATTTTATTATTATTCCAGTGGTGGCTATTGCTGTTCCTAACACACACCCTGTCAGAAGGTTTAAAAAATGTATGCCTTGGTTCATGCAAAAAAAAAAAAAAAAAAAAAAAAGAAAAGAGAAAAAAAGAGGGGGAGAGAAAAAAGAAAAGGAAAAAAAAAAAAAAAAACAAAGGTCAAAACTTTTAAAATGTCACTTCTTCTACAGTTTTGCATAGAAAATACATTGAATCAGTGGGAGGGCTCCTTGCCCATAGAAACAGGCTGTAAGAAAAGAATGTTATCCTGCTGCTGTAGTTTCCACTTTCACTGGCAGCTGCGGGCTGAGCAGAAAAGCACTGTGGGAGCCCATTGTTACCCCAGCTGGGTAATAGTTTTCTTATTTTACAGTCAGCAACCGAGGGGGGTTGGGGTGTCTCAACAAAGTGCCTGAAAATGTAACTCCTGCAAACAGATCACTTTCTCCTTCACTATGAGAAACGGGGATCCATAAATCTTTTATTTCGTTTGGTTCCTCTATCAAGGTAATTAACTACTTCAAAGAAAAAGATGGACTTATTTTCCAAACAAATTTACACTGCGTGGAAATGTTGCTCTATAAGCTGTAGAACCCCAGATCCCTAATGGAATGCGAAAAATATTTGTCTCTCTTTGCATGAGATTTTATTGCTGAAGACAGATTTTGCAAGACTTAACCTGTATGGATGATAATCCAAATTCTTACCAGAGCAAAATTTCAATAGGAAATGGTGAGAGTGGGGAGTAAACACTGCAAAGCCTTTCCTTTCCTGGTAGAGACATTATGAGCACCTCTGTGAAAGTGCTATTTGTGATTTTATGTTGCATGTTTATATGTCATAAGCTTAACTCTCACAAAACTATAGGTCTTACCTAGTGCTGGTTTATCCAAGGAAGATAAACTATTTTAGTCACCACAACAACCAAAGTTTAAAAGGGAGAAGGACAATGACAGAACCATTCATCTCATTGGTCTTTTCTGATACCTTTCATTTCCCAACAGCTAAAATTTGTATCTCAGCTGCAGGGAGGAGACAAATCTTGCCTGTGGTGAGAAAGTTGTGTAGCTGAATGGTTTATTGGTTCAACGTTTCAGTAGCCTCAGATGTACAGTTCTCATATGAAGTCACTCCATTGAATTATGCTGAAAGATCAAGCACTACCTCAGCTGGACATGAGCAAAGGTACAGGGCCCAGAGCCAGCAAACGCGAGGACTATTCTGATCTGAAGACTTGCCTGAGACTTTTTACTATTGCGAGGTCCTTGCAGCCATGCTCACCGGCTGGAAGCACTGAGTCAGGTTGGGGAGGAACCTCTCCCTGGAAGCATGCGTGGAGTGGGGGGCGGGAGAGGGGGTTGGGCAAGAGGGACATTCCCCTACCACCATCCCTAGCCTCTGGAAAGGGCTCTTTCTCCATTTGGGAAACCTGCCAGAGGAATGACTGGGCCATGCCCAGGTTTCTCACATTTGTGCATTTAGCTTTAATCTTGCTAGCTCTCGTGGTGAAGTTACATCTCGGCTGTGCTCCTGCTGCTTGTAGTGGGGCAGCTGGATCAAATCTTGTTTGGCAGTGGTTCAGCCTGTAGGACAGATAGAGCTACAATTTCTTTCCCTTACTTTCATCATTCTTTCCTCCACTCGTGATACTTAATTAGTTAGATGCTTGCCTCGCTAACCTGTCTGCCCAGGTTCATGAGATGAAATGCAGAGATGTATGATTTTGAAAACCAGGTCTGTTGCTCCGATGATTCTTGTGCACTTCCAGTTTGTGCATCTATGATCTCTTGTTTGGTGCAAGTATATTTTCCCTACTCTGCTGAGAAACCTCCTAGGAGGAACGCTGGGAAGTCACTGCTTTTAAAAGTAAAACAATTTTATGCCTTGATTAATCAAAATTTCCAAATGAAAGCCGGTGAAAAGGAAAGAAAGGAACAAGGAAATTTCCCATTTCATGGCTTAACAAAACAGGGTTCAGTATATTGTGTAAACACATATAAATACATACATGGATATACGCAAGAACAATTTTCCATTTATATTAGTAATTTAAATGTTATCTCCATAGTTAGTAAAAGCCTGCTTCTGCTCTTTAGAGGTTGTGAAGGATTCATCAGAAATGTCACCATCCAAACCATACATACATGCCCTTAGTCCATGAGTACAGGAACACATGTGGCAGTGCTATGGATTTGTAGGGCAGGATTAACAAATCTCTCTGTGCTTCCTGCACTACATGCACAGATGAAAAGACACAAGACTCCACCAGTGAGGTTCTTACGTTCTACGGATATGTCTACCTGGACTTGTGCTCAGCTGGTGATACAAGGTGAACAGATCTGATGTCACTACAGTCAACAGAGTATGAAGATGGAGCTGAAGAGTCTTTCTGAGGTGCTGGGCATGTTAGCCCAGACTTGGCACAAGACCACCTTGGTCATGTCATTTGGGCTAGGGTGTGGAGAGCGCTTTCAAAATGCCCTGTAGCCATTCCTTGCACAGACAAAAGCAGGGTTAAGAAACAGATGGTGAAGTAGTTTGCCCAGGGCCACACAGGAGGTCAGCAGCAGAAACAGGAATGGAGCAGGCATCCCTGTGCCCCACTTCAATGACTTGTTCCAGGAGCCCGGTGCCTGGTAGGGCTTTCTAGGGATAAGCACATTTAAATTCTAGGCATAACTCCATCTGCTAACTCCACTGCTCCCCTCTGTGAGCAGAGTCATTTTGTCTGGAAGAGAATGAGAAGGTTGTTATGAATTTTCTTTGGTTATTTGAAGTTTATGAGGAACTACAAAATATGTAAAAGATCCAGCATCTACCTGAAACTAACTTCCACTGCAAGTTTTTTTTAATTGTTCTCCCCTAATATTATCCTAATAACAAATCCTAACGTGGAGTAGACTTAATCTTATTTCTTAACACCTCTTACTGATAGTTTCAGCAATCTAGATGGCCACTGTAGATGAAATTTTTATGCCCCTGCCATAGTTAATGGAGAGAAACAAGGTCAAACAAACTATTTACACAAGTAGTGATAGGACAAAGAGGAAAGGTTTTAATCTAAAAGAAGGAAGATTTAGATTACATATTAGAAGGAAATTTTTTACTCAGAGGGTGGTGAGGCACTGGCACAGGCTGCCCAGAGGAGCTGTGGGTGCCCCATTCCTACAGATGCTCAAGGCCAGGTTGGATGGGGCCCTCAGGCAGCCTGAGCTGGTGGGGGCAGCCCAGCCCACAGCAAGGGATTGGAATTGGATGGGCTTCAAGTTGACTTCCAACCCAAGACATTCTGTGATTCTATGATTCTATATTCTATTTTAGACACCTACCTGAGGATGGAAGCAATTGTGCTCCAAAGTCCACCAGTTACAGACAGTGCTCAGGCAAGTGGTTTAGAATGGATGGCCAACTTCCATACAGCTTAATTTGATATACGTTATAACTTTCTTGGTGCCATGATTTCACTCCTTGTTATTACTCATTTGTATGACTTCCTTATCTTCAGCGTATGAATACTGCACAGCTGAAGATCTGACTTCTGACTGAAAAAGCTTGAATCTTGATCTTTCAGGGAGCTCAGCAATTTTAAGTAGAATTTACCATCAGTGTCAATCTTAAAAATAATTTGTCTGATTATGTTTTGATTATTTGTCAGGTTATTCACCCTTTAACAGTGGGGAGGATTTCATTAAATTTAGTAAGAAATCCCTTTAGCCCATTTTTGCTTTTTAAAGTGAGCTACAATATAGCTATGTAGACAAAGGCTTCTATCCATTTTAAACACCTAAGAAACATTGTCATCTTACAGAAAGAAGGTCTTTTCAGTTTGATAAAGTTGTGTGTGTGCATAATGTAGAGAACTCATATTAGAAAACAAAAGTATTATGTCCAAATTGCACATCTTCTACTCCAATATATATTTGTTTCACTAACACTTTAAAGCCACTAAAGATTTTGCACTGATTTCACTTTAGGCATTATACTATATCTACTTCATATACTAGAAAATCACTCCTTCTACAGGAGCACTTTTTAATATAGTTTTCAGGTACCATTAACTGCTATTTCTTAGCCTTTAGCAATAAGCCATTTCCCTTAAATTACAGGGAACTTTGTTCAAGCTGTTGGCCTTTAATTCTAAGGTTGCTCAGAGCTATACAGGAGTAATCTTTAGAGAATAATCTTATATTTGACCTGGGTAACCTGCTCTAGGTGTCCCTGCTTGAGCAGGGGGCTGGAGTAAATGACCTCCAGAGGCCCCTTCAAACTTCACCCATTTTGTGATTCCGTGACAATCTTAGGGCATTTTATGCCTTTGTGAGAGCTGGATGGACCCAATGGTCTCCAAGAAACAAACTAGTACATCTTTAAAATACATGCTCACATAAACTGCTACCTAAATATGTATGTTTCTCCATTATCTTCAAAGAAATTCTTAGGTGAAGAGCCACAGATGTTCAGGTTGGTTCAGGCCAGATAGGGTGCTGCCAGGTATCTTCAGAGGGCTCAAAGACAGGTTAGCCCCTTATGAACAAGTTGGATATAATTTTTCTCTATTACTCTGTTACATCAAAGTCAGCCTGTTGATAAACATGCTTTGGTAGTTGCCTATAAACTGCAATTTTTCCCACTCTTGCTTTATTTTGTCCTCAGTCTGCCATTTCTCTTCATTAATCATTCATGCATGTAAAGCTTGGAAAATATGACCTTCTCTTAAATTTCAATGGATTTCACTTACTATCATAACTGATTTTAAATGTTGCATTGTTCTCTTTCATCTTTTTCATGTACTGGCCTGGGCTCCGTACAAACTTCCGCTCCTTACTAACGTCACAGCAATGTGTTTGGGTTTTTTTTTTTTTTCATGTGTAAGGTTATAGGATCAAAGGCAAAAAAAAAAATACAAAACACAAACTTAGGATTCCACTGTATGAATAGAAATGTTTAGAGATACTTTAGGCATGTAGGGACATTTTAGCTGCCTACATCTGCCATTGCAGGAGGCTGTAGGTATCACAGAGGACTTCTAACACACCTGCAAACACCTAACACTGGGTTCTAAAATGAGTGACAAAAGACTAGGGGTATTACTTTAAAGCACCAGTACATGCCTACTCTTAAAAGTGAATCTTGCCTATTCTTTTTTGCTTCATTTTTGAAAAATTGCCATTGTACATCTTTTAGCATCTAATATTACTTTTTGTCACTGAAATCCCATCTTCAATATATGTATGGTACTGATTTGCCACAAATATTTGTCATTAGAGCTTGAAATGAAACTGTCAGAGATGTAGCTCACATATGCTATTCACTTCCCTACTGCTGCACTTCTGCCTGAAGGACACCAGTTTGTGGACTAGCGAGTAGAGTGCAAGTAGGAAGGAGATTTGGCCCTAAGTACTTGCACACTGAAGGAGTCACTGAACCCACACACTCCAAGTCCTGGAGCAAGATCCTGACCACAAGTAGTGAAACAGAAGGATTGCCAGCACATCTCTAATGACAAAGTTTTGAATAGAAGTAGTGATGATACTTAATGCTTTCATGAGAAACATGACTCACCACAGGAGGTTTCTGGAGACAACAGGGCATCTTCACTTCAGACCCCAGCAAGATTCTTAAGTTTTTCCAAGGGCTGACCTCCTAGGTATATTGTCACTGTTATTATTCATTCTTTTTAGTGGTTTTTTTTTCTGTCTAACCGGAGTCACTAACCTTCCTGGAAGGCTGACTGTGCTCAGAGTCCTTAGCACACTTCCGTCTTCTGTGGAAGGAACTCGGGGCACCCTAGATTCCACTTGAAAGCCCATATATCCCAAATCATTACACCATCTGTGTTTTAGGCACTGTTTCTTCTTCCTTCCCGTTAATCAATCATAACAGACCAATAATATCACAAACAGATTCAAATCACCACATTATACAAAATCATAATGACACACACACTAATGACAAATATATGTGGTAGATTTAGAGTTCTAATATTCCTTTGATTACTACTAACCTGAGCCAGTAAAGGCCTTAAAGCAGTTGAACTTGTCAACAAAGATCAGATTTGGTAATGTAGAAACTAAAGGTGATGAAAGTGTTGCATGAGATTTCTCTGTAAAAAAAAAAAAAAAAAAACTCATATAAACGCATCTTTCACTGAAGTCATTTCCTGGCAATACTCCTGTGAGTGGCAGTGAGAAATTTATACCAGCAAGAGTTGCTTTAAGACAGCAAGAATAGTTCTACATTCTGGGCATTTTTACTATGTTATTGCTGTAGGAAGCAGTGCTAGCATGGATCACACCCTTCTTTCATACTCATTAATAAATGAAGGCTCTTTCTGGCCTTAGTTTACACCAAATGTTTCTGCTTTGGTCTCTTGTCATTTTGGAATATGAAAACTGAAATGGAACATTTGCCCCTTTGTGGAACAGACTGCTCTGCTGAGACAGCTTTCCTCATCCGCAGAGAGCCTTGGCTTCACAATCATTAAGCTCTGATGCTGTCACTGATGATACCTCTTGTTCAGGCTTCTCATGATGGCATAGTTTGCTGATGGTGCAGACCTACTCCTAGGAACCTCTCTGCTAAGGCTTCTTCAGAGCCGCATTCACTCACATCTCCCTCAGTTTCCCCAGCTTTGAGATGATTACGGGCAGAAGGAATTTCTGCTGGCGGTACACTATTCTGGGGGAGGAGGAAGCCCAAGGAGACAGCTCAGGCTCCCACCTCCAATCTCCCTTCAAAGGGAATTCTGGAGTTTTCCAGGGGGGTGGAAGCGGCAGCTGAATGGCATCTCTACAGAGGGAAATGTTCTTTTACTTGGTGGCTTCCCTGCACTGATACACATAATCTTCCATACTGCAATGCTACGAGCTCTTTCCATCACAGGGATGGAGTTCATAAGGACTGCACAAGTTTTACAGTTCTGCATGTAATACAGAATACAGCTGAAAGAATCATGTTTCCAGTCAGTGTTTTTTCCCTGCATGACTTAAAGTAAAACATCAGATAAGCATCACTTTTCCCGTGACTTCACTTTATGCTTTTGTAGAAGAAACCAGAAGAATGTTTCCTGAAGCAGAAGCTTTGAAAAGATTTTGTCTGTTACCAAGGGCACAGTGCAGTAAAACAGGACATGAGTGGAAGGAACAACAAGCAAAACTGTCTAAGGAGCTCTGTCTCCTTTGCAAAGTTAACAATGACTGAATAGTAAATTGCTTTTTAATAAGTTTTGTATTCTCCTGGGATATGGTTAAAGGGTTAATTTAACGCTTGACCCATTAAAACCGTTGAGTGCAGTGAGAACCTTGTAAGGCTGATCAGATGATTATTTCTGGAAGATAAGTGGTTGAAAACTGAGCCTCACTAGTTCAGGTAATCAAGGGAAATCGGCATAAAAGAGAAGATGCGGCTGAGTAAAGACAGAACGGCTACCTGAGATTCTATTACTTGTCGTCTTTCAAGCATAATGATGAGATTATAGTAACCCTAAACTGGCTGAAAACAGAAATCTGGCTGTCTGTCAAGTTCATTGTGTTGAGTTTTACAACACTCCAGATCTGGTTCCTCCGAACCTACAGTAATTATACCAAGAAGACAGGCTCAAAGAAACCCTTTTCAACCTTGGACCTTTGTCAGGTTTTGGCTTATGACCAGACTACCATTGTATATGTCATGGGAAAAAAAAAAAAAAAGGAAAAAAAAAGATTGTTAATATTTATTATGATTTTTTTCATCATGCAATTCTTAAAAAATATTGCCAGAAGTCTTTCCACACTCCAGCTGTCACACTGCCTTGTGATTTTATGAATGAACTTGTTATCAAACCTTGAGCCTCTTGGCTCTCTGAGGTTATTCTAGTCTTAGCACTTTGCTGCAATCATTTTTCACGCCTTTAACTATCACGTGCTCTCACAACACACAGGTGTGAGAGTGTTCATGCTTCTTAAAAAGTACAAAATGGCATGAAATACAAAGTCAAGGAGTCCACTACATTGACCTGAAATGTACGTTTGTTTCCAGCCTGGACTTGCCTCAAATTCAGGCTGCTGTGGAAAGAATTGTCTAAAACACTGCCTGTGAAATCCTGTTTTGACTCTGTTTTGAGACAGCAGATGTAAGACTGCAGTGCAGGAAGGCTTTCAGGCACATGTCTGAAGCCCAGGTGGCTCTGGTCTCAGTTCTGTTGGGCACATCAATGTGAAGCCTTAGCCGCCCATCTTTCTCCTTTGATTCATGCTTGTAGAAATACTTTTCCAGCTTGACGTAGGCTTGGGTTGCTACCATGAAGAGGTGTTTGTATCTATGCCTCACTTCACACTGTGAAGAAAACAATCAGGTTAGAAGTCTGTATTTATTCTGCTGTGTGGGATGAGGTTGTCACCAGTCTGTTACTGGAAGTTAATGCTGCCATTTTGTGGGCATTGCTGCCTGTATCACTCTGAGCAAAATTCACAGCTGGCACTAGCCTGATTGCCTTCTGCCAAAGTGTTCTACAAAATCATTCACACAGCCAGAGTTGCTGAAGCAGTAACCTCCTGCGATGGTTGGGGATGAGCTTCACTACGTAGTACTGCTTTCACATTTTACAGCTGGAAGAGTGACACTGAGGGAAATAGTTAATTGGGCGTGGTGGTGATGGGTTGATGATTGGACTAGATGAACTTAGAGGTCTTTTCCTACCTTAATGACTCTATGATCCTATAAGAGGGGCATCTTCCCTCAGCTCCAAGCCTCCTTGCTGTAGACCTCTCGGCAGCTGATGCTGGCAAATGGCCTCTTATGCCTCCAATATGTTTTTTGTGGTCTTGTGAGCTGGCTTAATCCAGCCTCAAAAGAACCTTGTCTCCTAACAGTATCTAGACCATATCTCTCAGAATGATTCAGACACAGCCAGAGTGCAGGAATACCAATCTGTGGTTCCAAAAAGTCTTTCAAATAGAGATCAGGCCTCAAATACAGATCAGGCCTCAAATACAAGTGAAGACTTAGAAATTTGACAAAATTATTTGTTGAATGGGGACCTGTATCAAGTATATTTCAGTCAGACACAAAAACGTTCAGAATTAATACAATGCTGCACCTTCACCAAGCTTTCTCATATTTATAGAGTTGTAACATTGTTTACAGCCTACCCTTATTCCCATTTTCAACTCCCTAATATCCATCTAGGAGAAAAAAAAAAACAACAGAAAACCACTGGTCAACCTGGAAGCTCAGATTAGGAAATATATCTATATTTTGAGCTTCTTTTAAGATGTGTTTTGGTTGCTGTAAGCCAGAAACACAATCTGCATCACTATCATGAGAAAATTCTCCAACACACAGAATCAGTGCTAGGACTACTATCGACATGTCACATACTACAGATCATGGAACACAGATAAATGTCACACAGCTGCTGCCCTTGGTAGACATGAAGAAACTACTTTAAATGCTAAATATTTTAAGTCCTTAACAGTGGAGAGGAGCCTGTTTTCGATGCACTTGTTTTTAAGTACATCTCAGTGCTTTTCAGTGCTGGTTGAGAAAATTGAATGTATTTACTCTCACCAGTGTTTTTGACAAAACATACTGTGAATGTATTTATTGCAGATATATCTTTCCTGTTTGTTCTAAAAATGTGATTCTGTTCTTCATAACTAAAAGCCAAAGTCCACACAACCACCAAGTGTATGTCAAAGCAGAGCTAAATTATTAAAAAGCTTTTGCAGCTTCAGACAGGGCCTGGTTCTCATAACTCAAAAACTCTATTCAGTAATGTCTCTGAAGTTCATAAATCACTGACTGTGAAAAACGGAAATCCACTGTGCTATGGTATTTGTAATTAATACAGGCTTTGCATTGCCAAACCATCAGAGCCTCCAAAGCAGCGTTTTGGGCTGCTTCTTAATGTAGTTCAGTGCAAACCTGTCCCAGGAAGATGAAATACTGAAGTTACACAGATTGGGAGATTTAACAGCAAATCAAATTTTTCACTGCAAAATGATGGCTCATCAAATGGAACTGTTTCACCAAAGTGTATGTTTTAATAGAGCCTCCCTGGGAAAGTTTAACCAACCTAAGAGGGGAATGCTGTTCATTGTGTGGAGAGAAAACAGCTTTGAAACAAACAGAGTAGTGCTGCACTGCATGCTTGCAAATTGAGCTACTGTCACTAGCTTTTTATCTTGCAGCACCTCTTTACTTAGGAAAAAAAAACAAAAAGGTATAATAAAAAACAGTATGCATTAGAGACCAGATATTAATATATAGGGAATTAAATCCTAATATTTCCTTTCTCTGCAGATGGTGCAGAGGAAGCTCCCAGCACCATTCAAGCTGCCCAGAGGGCATAGGGGTGCAGGACTTGTTGGAAGGCATCACAAGTTCTCCAGGCACAGTACTCTGCTTTTCCCACTCCGTGTCTCTGACTCTGTATCTGCTCCCATAGGGTCAAGGGTAGCTCAGAGTCCACTCTTACACAGTTTGCACCAAATACCTCTGCTTAGGTCAAAGCTGTTATGTCAATTTCTTTGTGGAATGGCAGGTTCTGCTAACATAGAGCTGATAAATTCATTCTTGGTTCTTCTTTCCTATACATACACTGGCTCATACATACAAACATAGTTCAGTTACCATTTTGCTCTAACGTAGATTTAGGCTTTCGCCTATATATATATATATATATATATATATATATATTTGCATGGTTGAATAATGGAAATAGGAATGTAAAAAGAAACAGGAATGTTTGAACAGCAACTTGAGTCCTGAAAGGGAGGAGTTAAGGATGCTTCACTTGAATTACTTCAATATTAACAACACTAAAGGAAAAATGTTTTCAATAGTTAGTGAAATGCTACAGTGATGTTATGGCCAAATATTTTGAAGGAGTTAAAAGGAAAATTCAGAGTCAATAGAGCTGAGCTGAGGAAAGGATGTTTAATAGTGACTTAACTCTGAAAACTGAGAGAACTTTCATCCCTGTTAAGAAAATGCTGGCTTTCTTCACCCAAACATATTTATATACATATTTAACTGATTTCACTAGTGAACAAGCTAATGTATTCTAGAACCATTTATTTTAAAATGTGAACTGTAAAATTATGCTACAAAGTTTATTAAACTTTCAGGTGTTACATTTTGACATACTCAGATCTTTCCTTTAACAATGACAGAACACTACACAAAAATACTGCATTTCATCTAGTGTAGGTCTTTATCTTATCTTGACAGATTATTGCTGGTTAAATTGTAGAGCTGACTTAAAGGCAGGACTCTTCAAGGGAGTGAGAAATTAAGGCTTCACCAAATGGTAATAAAGCTATTAAAAATGCAAACAGCAAACAGCTACACTGTACAGGTTAGACAGCTAATCCAAACTAGCAGTTTAAAAAAGGAGAGCAATTACACTTTTATTTAAATGCAAGGAATATGAGCAAGAATAGAATGAGGTGCCTTGTTTAAATGCATTCTTTTGAATATTTATTAGAAATAATACATGTAGTTAAGCCACTTATCTGATTTCAGTGAATAAGTAAAATGCAAAAGATCAATTTTCATAATTATACCAAAGAAGTCTGTCTTTCATAAAAATCTCATTAATAACACCATTATTACCGAAAAAATATCTCAGTATTATTATTGTTATTCTAATTATCGGCAAAATGCTACTGATAATGTTGTCATAAAATTCCTTTTTAGTATCCTATTAAGGAAGATAGACTAAGTAGTGGTTTAAGTTAAATCTAGATCCTAAGTGGCATTTAAAATAAAATAATCTTCTTTGTGTATTTGGATAAAATACATTATGTGTATAATTACATAAATTACTTCAGGTTTAGCAAACAAGAGATACGTGGGTAATGCACACATGCACATTTATTATCATATCTATAGATTTTTATAGCCAGTGCAGTAGGAAACATGCCAAGGCACATGCCCACACTAGCAAAATGTAGACCAAGGACAAAAATAGTTTTTGTGCAAAACTAAATGAAATGCCATTTTCATTTATTTACTGCCGTTTGTTTTCATGCCCACCTGGATTAGATCACTAAAGAGTTTGGGGCCTCTAGGAATGAATATCAGGAAGAGCACACTGTCTTGCGCATTGAGGAAGTTTTAGCTGTTCACGTTCATTATTCACCATTATTCAAATACAAACCAATTTGGGTTGCAACATGGAGGAGTAACCAGGAAGCATTTTTGGAGCTGGAATCTTTACAGCAGAAAAGGACCTGAGCAGCCAGCACAGATGGAAAAGAGAATTTGTTGCTGCCACGTTATTCATAAAATGACATGAAGGAGCCCTGTGTGAGAACCAGATGAACAGAGCGGCTGGTTTCCCACCTGAAAAGCTGGTTAATAAACAAAAGTTACAGTAGTCACCAAGCTCAGCCAAAGACAAGCATACAGGCTTCTTTGGGATGCCCACAGTTGTGAACAGCTTTCTGAAACAGGAAACACGTGTAGGATGAAGAAATAGTTGGCAAAGTGACAACAACACTCATGGGAAGGCAGTATGCTGCTCTACTGCCCTCTCTCAGTTTTCACACCACACAAAGAATCATGCCACTGATAGCATGAAAACGTTACAGACCTCATCTCTGCCAGTATAATATTGTGAGAAATATTTAGGCTTCCTGAGCAACCTGATTTTCTTTCATTTAAAGAGTTCTGTCAATTTCAGAGTCTGTCTTCACAGCCAAACTGATTTAATTGATCATGGGAACAAGAGCATTTGATGGTGCAAGGAAAGTCTAATGTCTGGGAGGAAAGGAGCGGAGTAGACCAAAGGACGTTTTCCTACCCAGATCTTAATTACTAACGTATACGTGTCCTTACATGCATAAAAATACCTGAGGGGAGTGGTAGAGAGAATGGGTATTTAACATGGAACTGATTAAGGAAAGCCTACAGGCATTTAGAAGGATCTAAACAAGAGTCGGAAGATTTTCCCGAATAGGATTAGAAACAAGTGCATGCTTATACAGATAACTGACTGATTTTCTGTTTAGGCATGTATTATTTTTTTTTGTTAATCGATATCTTGTTCTGAAAAACAACCTCCTAGCAAGTGAATTTTATTTGTACCTATCGTTTGCCTGTCTTCTCCTGTCTTAAAACTCTTGAAGAAAATCAACTTATCCAAGCAGAGAGAGTCAGATAACTTACTTTCAGAAGCAACTTTCAACATACTGCAATCACTGGATGCAATAGAGATAGTTATACTTATCCCAATGTGTCACAGGTGGCATTCACTGCTATGCATGAGTGTTAAAGCAAACAGAAACAGCTTTTATCACAGCAGAATGTCATGATCTGCACTTAGGGTTCAATCTTTCTATCCACTATGTGGGCATAAATTGACATGCCTCAGAGAGTAGGACTGAATTCTCCACTTATTTTAGAAAGTGTTCTAAAAATACAATCAATATAGGGGGATGTAAAAATAACTTCTTTTTATTACTTGCTGGGGAGAACTGCGCATAAATTATGGCTTTATTTTCTTCTACTTCAGAATTATGTAAGTTGTTCAAAAAGCTCAAAATAATTTAATATAACCATTATGGTTTTGCATCTGCATGTCTTTAGTGATGTATCTTTTTCTGCCTTTTCATTTTTCCTCTTTTTCTTGTTCTTTCTCTTCCTCTGTCTCTCAGTCTCTGTGATTCAGTTGCACACACATACGTGCAGTAGCAAGGGCATCTGCAGTAGGCAACCCCCAGTTTTTCCACTTGAAAGTATTCCTGTGGCTTCTAGTATGATTTTTCTCAGCTTTTATGTATAGCCACCTACCTCTGCAAGACGATTGATTTCTGTTGATCTCTTGGATGTGCGCTTAGGGCAGGTTTCACTTAGTCTCTGTCACCATCTGACTGATTGTATTGTGGATGCTCTATAGGCAGTGACTGATTTTTAGGAAGAATACAAATCTAATAATGAGAGTGTACATGCTTCAAGACAAGAATCGTCTCACTGTGACTAGCACTATTACTGCTATTGTACCAGTGTGGATCATGATTAATCAGGGGCCCAAAAATTCCACAAATTTGGACTAAATCTGCAGTTTTCCTGACAAAAAGACTTTGTTGGATTTTCGTTGCCAAATGTTAAAAGTTATATAACAGCGAATCTTGTGTCTCATATATATATCCAGGAACAGAGGGTTCCTAGGTCTGTATGTGTAGTTAAATGTGCATCCACAAAAGGAGTGACAAAACTCATTATCATCTGGAGGTGCTTGCACAGTCTTTACTTATGTGATCTCAAAGAACCCCCTAAAATCATACAGTCTGTGTGAACAAAAAGGCACACATGATATTTTACAGTATTTTTTTACTGTAACAGATCTATGTTGATCTACACATCAGTCTGTGTCACTGTAAACTCTCTTCTCCTTAGCACTCACATTAATGTGTGAACCCTGATGTGCTATGAACTAAGAAAAAGGAAACTCTTCTTTTCTTTTGGAGGCACTACACTGGAAGCAAAATCATTTAGAAACGTCATTTAAGAAGTTGACTGTCTTGTTGACTGCATCTTTGGTGACTGTATCTTCTACATACAACTATACCTGCCTTGCGTTTTGCCTTTGATCAGTCTGCGGGGCTATTTCAACACTGATATTCACTGCTTTTTCTCTCTTTCTTCTTTTTTTTTTACTTTTTCCTTCTCTTCACCTCTCCATTCCTCCTTTCTTTCCCTTCTCATTGGAATGTTCACCTTTGCTTGTAGCTGATTTGTAAGTAAACATCACCTCAATAAGCATGTAAAATTAATTAGAAAAAATAATTTCCCAGAGAAATGAATAGGATATTTAAGTATTCAAATGTTAACCTACTATATTTTAATGAGCACAAACACAAAAATAATATTTATAGTAGATCTGCATCCTGCAGTGAGCTCCTAAAGCATTACCTATTGTACAAAAAGACCACAGTCTCTTAAGACCACCTAAATGCATGAAAAATCAGATTTAGACACTTAGATTCTTTCAAAGACTTGACACAAACATCAGTGAAATAATTGCTGTATTTGGGAAATTACAATAAAGTGATATGTGACACGTAATGTCTGTCAGTGTCCCAGTAAGTGAGTACACCTTATGCCAGACCTTGGCCAGCAACTCGGCATTGCCAGAGAGAGAGAGTTGTCTTCAGCAGCTAGATAATATTTTTCTCACTTAAAATAATCTTTCTCTGCTGTGCTGCTAATTTGGCTGCTGTATCTCTGTTCCCAAGATGGGTCAGGCTAGGGGGCCAGGGAAATTTAGATTTTATGGTTACCGTAGAATATAATCTCTGGTTGTTAGTCCACATACAGAACAACACCTCTTGAAAGCAAGGGGTAGGCTCATTACTGCTCCTCCTTTGCTCCAGGGAGGAAAAACATCTCTGGTCTTGTGTGATGGTACCCAGTGAGACTGATTCATATGCATTCTGAACCTGGTCCATGGCATTTTGGGAATATGAACAGAGCACCTTGGAAGCGCACAAAGAAGCTCTCACCTCAAAAAAAATGTCAGGGAGTATGTGATTAGTCACCCATTTAAAGTTACAGGGAAACAAATCTCTCCAGGCAGTCATTAGATGCACCTGCGGTCCTTGCTCTGCTTATATTGTCATGAACTCCAGTACTTGTTTCCTTCAGTATCTAGATGTGGTGTGACCTTTTAAGTCCAAATCTCTTATTTTCATGGCTATACGTTTCTGGTTCTCTGCAGCAGTTCCTGTAAATTTCAGCATGGCTCCCTATGTAATTTCTCTTCACTCATAGCTGTTGTTAACAGAACTTTAGATAAAAAAACATATAAGCCATCTCCTCAGGCTCTCCACCCCAATCTCTCCTGATGTAGGAGGTGTCTAACAACTTTTATTTCTATTTGGTACTTCAAGAGAAAGGTTATGTTTATAATTTTGATGATGTACATGTTTATGTTTAAAGTGTATTCTTCTGTCTCAAAGTAGGAAGGCAAATAACGATTATTAGTTATCACTCATTAAATAAAATTGTAGCTAGTAGACAGACAACTTTAGCCATTTTTAAGTCCAGCTATTCAGTTAGCACAGCATTCCTGACTAGAAGATATTTACCACTTAGAAAAAAATACAAACAGAAAGGATGGATGGGAGGGGGAGAGATGGGCAAAATGATGGAAGAGTCATGGCTCCTGCCGAGCTATTATTCCGTTCACAACACAATCGGAGCCATAATCATGAATGCTCAAAAACAATATAAAAACTGTTGTTTCCTCCCCTTATTTATATGGTAAGAGCGTGTTGTGATCCCCAAGTGCCTAAGAAAGAAAATGCAGTAGTGTATGCTTCTAATTCGACCTCCTTCATTATGAAAAATCATGTTACTGTAAATAAAAACTCTGGCTAATAAGCCTCAAAGACACTTTTTTATCACTATTGTGACAAATATCAATCTGTGTTGGCTGTGATTAGCCCTCATTTGATAGTCCACATCTCTCTTAATGCCTCCTCTTGTCAACTAGTGTTGCTGGCTGTCTGACCCAAGATCTTCAGAACTCCTAGGAGAACATTGTTCTTTTTGATGGCAAATGTCATGGAATCTCAGACAGACTGGTTGAAGTTGGAAGTTTTCTCTAGGGGCTATCTGGCTGATCCCCAGCTCCAGCAGGGTTACTCAGAGCAGGGTGCCCAGGCCTATGTCCAGAAGGCTTTTAGAGATCTCTGAGGAGGAGACTCCACAGCCTTTGGGAATCCTGTGCCAGTGCTCCATCACCTACACAGCGCAGAGGTACTCCCAGTGTTCAGGAAGTCCCTCTTCTATTTCAGTTTGTACCTATTTCCTCATAACCTAGCACCAGGTAACACTGAAGAAAGTCTGGCTTTGAATTCTTTGCACCCACTCTCCATATCAATAATGTGTATTAATAAAGATTTTCCTGAGCCTTCTCTTTTCTAAGCTAAATAGTTCTTTCAGCAGTTGTTCTATGAGAAGTGCTCCAGTTCCTTAATTATCTTCTTTTATTGTCTTGTGTTGAACATTGTTTCTTCAGTATCTCTCTCTCTCTGGGTAGTCTAAAAGCTGACACAGCACTCCAGGTTTGGTCTCATCAGTACTGAGTAAAGGGAAAATATCCCCTCCTATGACCTGCTGACAGCACTCCTCTTAATGCAACCCGGAACACTGTCAGCCTTCTTAGAAGCTAGAGCACATTGTTGACTCATGTTCAACATGGTTTCCACCAGGACCACCAGGTTCTTTTCTGCAGTGGTGCTTTCCAGAGGAGTGTCCTGAAAGTATTCTTTCCCATGTGCAGAACTCCATACTTCTTGTTGAATTTCATGAGGTTCCTGTCATCCCATTTCTCCAACTTGTCAAGGGCCCTCTGGATGGTTGCATAGACCTCTGGCATATCAGCCATTCCTTCCAGTTTTGTGACATTTGCACAGAATGGTTTCCAGTAGGAGCTGTTCCATTACCATCCATAGGATTGAGGTGAGGCTGACAGTCCCGTTGTTCCTGGGGTCCCCCTTCTTGAAGGCAGGAGTGACATTTGCTTTCCTTCAGTCTTTGGGCACTTCTCCCAGCTATCATGATTGATTCAGGATTATCGAGAGTGGTTTCACAATCATATTTGTGAGCTCCCTCAGCACTCACAGGTACTCTACATCAGGGCACTTGGTCTGACACATGCCCAATTTGTTCAAGTATTCCCTGTACTGATCCTCTTCCACCAAGCATGTGTTCTCCTTGCCACAGCCTTTCAACCTCATCTCTGGGTTGTGTCATTCCTGGTGGTCAGTCCTACTGATGAGGACTGAGGAAAAGGTGACATTCAGTCTCATAGTATCTGTCCATTTTGTTTTATGCTACTTTTTTTCTAGCTGGAAATAAATACTTCTATAATAAACAACAAAATCCCATCATATACATTCTCTTGTGGGTACACAGGGAGCAAGTTCTTATTGTGTTGTACTGCAACTGAGGGCACTCAGCACTGGAAAGAAAAAAAAAAAAAAGAAAGAAAAAAAAAAAAAAAGAAGCAAACCCAACTGATTAGGTGCTGTGTGAGATCCTTTTGAGTTCAATGGAAAGAAGAGATCGGACCTCCAGGTTGGATGCTGCACAGGGAGCTGTCCAGACCTGCTGTAAAAGCATAGAGATGGCTGCACTCTTTTATACAGCTGCAGACAGGATCCCAGCTTTACACTACACATTAACCACCTTGACCAGTTCAACAACGTTCAGTCAATTTTAGAGGAGTGGTATCCAAGGGAAAAGAAGGAGGCCTCCCTTGGCTCCCACTACAGCAAAGGGAAAAAAGGAAGAAACTTACATTCAGACAAAATTCAATTCAAAGCGCAGGTGAAAGTGCTTTCCTGTTTCTGCATTGTTCACAGTACTGCCATGGGGATCAGGATGCCCTGCCAAACTGTGAGCCTACAATACCCACATCTCAAGGCAGCCACCTAACATCAGATCCTTGTTTCACTTTGGTGAAACTTTGAAGAACTTCAGCTTCATTATTAGGCTCTCAATGAGTAGACAAATTTTATAAACATAAATAAATAAATGAATAAATAAACAAATACAAATTCTTGCTTTTGAGAGAAAGGGAATTAATTTTCTAGGTGGCTGTTAGCTCTCTCTTAATGCTTTTAGAACACTGAGTAGCTCAAGCAATGGGTTAGTCACCAAAACTCATACAGATTTTCTGAGGATGTTTGAAAGCTAACTTTTGGCATCTAAGAGATTCAGACCAAACAACAAAGCAACACATGTAGAGAAAAAATAATTATGGGTAGTCCCAAGATTCTGTCTCATCCATCAGGTAACAGCCATTGGAGACCTGTGCTGTTTTCACTTGTTTAAACTGATGGTCTCTCAGTCGGAAACAAAGATACACACTGCGATTTCTTGGTGACTTCAAGAACTTCATCAGATATTGCATTCATGTCAACATTTGTGCTATACCCACACAGTATTTATAATGTTCTTATAGATCAATTGCCATTGTAATATATATTTTGAAAAGTTGCAATGTACCCTGGACGAGTAAGGATGCACTGGCCATTAACAAAATAAAGCAACAGCTGCTTCTCTTAATACATAACGTTTTGAGATCAAGTGGTATTGGCTTCTGTTAAGTAAATATATTTGTCACTTCTTATTTTTCTCTGAGAAGTTCTTGAAGTGAGATTTTACAATACCATTTGTATTAAAGTTATATTGTACACCTTCCTGTTTTCATTACTGTATGAAGAGAGACATTTCTGATCTATGAATCCAAAACTAAAAGAAAATGCATTTCAGTTCTTTTTGTTACAGTTAAGGTGCTGGCAAGTTTATATAAATATAGAAGGGAAGATAAATGCATTTTGTATCAAGGTCAAAGTTAACAGTATCATTCTTTCAAAAGCACTGACAATTTTAAATGTTACTAAGAGGTATTCCTAAATGCGTAGCTCCTACTAATATTGTACTATGCTACTCATATTCAGTAATGTCAAAGACCCTATAAAGATCTGGAAAGAATATAAAGCTTTATTAACAATTTATTTAACAATGAGTGAAATTTTCCATCTGTGTAGACCTTTAGATGTTAATGGAGTTTCACAAGCTGTAGTGCAAATGGTGGTAAGACCTAGTCATACCTACAAGACTACATGCCAGAAAAAATACAAGTTGACCCCATCATTAGGCTGCTGAACTCTGAAAGTTAAAGTTATACAGCTCTGAAAGCTAGGGTGCTGAGCAGAAATTGGAAACAACTCAGAGTCTCTAGGAGCAACAACTGAGGAAATTAGGAAGTGAATTTTTATGTAAACCCACACGAAAAATATAAAGATTCGTTTTACATGCAGTCTTTCATTTTCTACTGGTTTGTTGATTGTTTTTGTGGTTTTTTTTTTTTTTTTTTTTTTTTTTTTTTTTTTTTTTTTTACAGACACTTGGACAAGGAGAAAATTCTTTATTTTTTTCTGTATATAGTTCAATCCAGGCTCTTTCGACATAGTAGATGACAGATGGCAAGACTCTCAGATATCCCCAGAAGTAGTTTCACAAAAAGGCCTCAACTGCTGAACCAGAGAAGTACCTTGCTCATCTTTAAACAAAACAAATTTCTGTATGCCCTAAACCTGAAATCAGTCTGTTCCACCTGCATACAGAGAACCTACTACTATTCCTGTGCCCTCAGAAAGACACATAACCTGTGTCTTCTACACATAACTACTTCTGCCTCAGTTACACTGAATGTGTTTCCAGTTTTCTGTCAGCACAACAGCTCCAGCAACATCTTGGCTTCTTCCCTTTCTTCATGACTACTGCCTCCCCTAGTCAAGCTCAACTATGGCATTCATTTCTAAGGGCAGGTAGTGACAGGACAAGGGCAAAAGGTTTCCAACTATAAGAAGGTAGATTTAGACTAGATATTAGGGATAAATTCTTTACTGGTGAGACACTGGAACAGGTTGCCCAGTGGGGTTGCAAATGCCCCCTCCCTAGAAGCATTCAAGGACAGGCTGGAAGGGGCTGTGAGCAACCTGGTGTAGTGGGAGGTGTCCCTGCCTGTAGTAGGGGGGTTGGAACTAGGTGATCTTAAAGGCCCCTTTCAACCCAAACCATTCTGTGATTCTATGATTTCCAGGCAGCAGAGAAACAGAAATCTGTGCCAGCCATGTCCATGAAACAATCACATCTGTCCCTATCTTCTTCAGCATTTTTTGTTCCTTCCTGTTCAATTGTTAACATCACAGGAGAATAAGAGCTGTGTGGAGTTGTTCTTTGTGGTTCTCTGCTGAAACCGTGACACGAAGGCTATTGCAGGGAACTAGCTTTGGATTCCTCTCCAACTCAGGAAGCATACAGCAACTCACACAGGGTGTCAGATACTTAGAGCAATATCAACAGCATCGATCTCCTGAATGTACAAAGTACTGACCCTTACAAAATAGGAAGTGGTCACCTCAATAAGATCTTCCTTCTCTGACCTGAAATTCCAAGCAGTTATCCCAGTTGCCTGTCTACAAACTGGAGGTTGAACACAACATGAATATATCAACATGCAGTTTTACTTCAGGAGAGATTGCAGTGAGGAACAGTACCATGGAACAAAGATCCTACCAAACAGCAGGCAAAGCCATGGTAGATCTGCACTTATGCAGAACTTACAAAACTGTGTGTGCATCAAAAATTCCCTCAGAACTCCTCCCAGAAGGCTTGAGGAACAAATAAAGACCTGCCCATTCCATTCAGAGGAATGGTACCTCTATTAGATACCTATATTACTTGCAATTAGTTGCATTAGTAGATAGTACTGTTGTATGTGTATGTTGTTAAATTTCTTATGTTATATAATCCATAGCATTTATTAATATTTTCATGACTCAAAAAATAAATTATGTGCTAGAAAAAGACAAAAGAAGTTTCAATGTGCTCCTTCCCAGAATAGAGTAAGATTTGAATCTGATGGAAAACAATTAAGATGGTGAGAAGTCAAGCAGACGGAAAAAGTTGCAGGTCTAGAAAAGGAGTATTAGGACCATGGACCCTGTAGGAAAGCCAAATTGTGAAAGGGAAACATTCACTGTTTTTCCTGTCATATCTCCATATATCTTAAAACAGAGGAAAACTGGGATGAAGGTGCAATCAGAGGGAAACTATACTCCAGGTGTGAAAGCTGGCCTGGGAGTTTGAGCATAGGAGCTCACAAAGAAGGAAGATAATATGGATATGGGAACTGATATCTATTGAGGAGCAGAGAATGAAGAACAGGCAGAATAGGTGGATGTAGGCATAGCTGCTGGCAACAGATTTATGCTCCAACAGGTTCTAATATTCATTTTTGTTCTTGCTGGCTGTATGTCAGCATTCTTCAGGAAACAGAGTGTATTTTCATGAAAAAAGCTTGTGTGAAAATCATTCTGACTGGTCTTAGCAAGGTTAGGACAAGGGCAGGAGCAAAGCAATGCTGGTCTATGAAGGATCCCTAAATATATTGGGCACATAATAAATTAAAATAAAACAGCGCACTACAGAGTATAATATTACCTCATTGGAAAAGACTGTTTTAGTCTCATAAAACATAGACACGTGAGACATGAGAAATACTGCAGCGTGTGATGAAAAACTAATTGTTAAAATCTCAAGGTGGAGAGACCAAGCTACAATTGTAAAAAGCTCTATCATATGGCAGACACACAGAGATGTTTGTTAAGCCCAGTAAAACTTACTGATGGGATAAAATAGACTCTGGTTTGAATGTTTGTTTTTTATTAAAAGATGTTACCATTCTTCCATATGGCAGATGAGAGGAGAAGCAAAGTTGATCCTCAGAAAATATATATCTAGGTAACAGAAAAACAACAATTATGTAAGCAGTTTAAAGAATAGGGACAGTAGAAAGTAATGATCTTCCTGTGAAGAAGTATCTGAGAGAAAGACTATTTGCAAAACTGATAAATGGGAAATAATATTAAATTTGTTCTAAGCTTGTGACTTCACGTAATACTTTCATAGGAGCAGCAGACAAGAAAAAATTCAGAAATATTCACTACAACTGATGACTTTCAAAAAAATACTTTCTTTTTCAGAGGGAATCAATGGGCCAAAAATCTTATACTTCCAATATAACATATTAAGCTTGAGTTGAGTAGGCTTGTGCTTGTATAATCAGGTTAAAAATAAAGGGATTCAATTTCCCAGTGAGAAAGAAGAAATTAATTCATAATCCCACCCTGTTATTCATTAGTTCCACTTGCCCAATGATGGACAAGAAACAACCCCATCTGACTTGGGGGACTGTCTCCTCTGGGAAATGGCAAGCAGTTAATAGTGAAGGCAAAGATCCAATGTGCAATAGACTGAAATTGGCTAAAACGCGTTCTTACATGTACAGCTCGAATACTTGTAAATAACAGGGTTTTTTTTAATGAAATTGTTCAAATGGTTTAGTAAAATAATAATAGCCCATCATTTGAAGCACACTCAGTTTGTCATTAGCAATTTGCACATTTCTGCATCTGATGGGAGAGAACTGAGTGGACAGAGGTTTCTTTCTGACAACTTTGCCAACACGGGTCCATAGTCCTTGACCAGAGGAACTAATTAAGTAATAAAATCAGCTCTTTGAGAGACAGACAAAAAGAAAGGGTGTAACCACTGAAGAACTTTAGGCACTGATTAACTCACAAGTGTTTCCTGTATAATGCAAATCATTAATGCTCAATCCTTTGCGAGAGCAATAAATCAGAACTGTAAATATAACAGTATTGCAAATCCTGTTGCTGTGAATAGGATTCTAGGACATTTTTCTTTCTTCATTAATTGTTCAATCTGTTAGAAGGATTGTTTCAATTTCTTATTTACAAATCTCCATGTTTCTATTCTGTAGACTGCAACTGCACTTAGCTGGTGTGTTCTTTGCAGCATGGGAAATGGAGAAATAAAATTAAGAAGATACTTCTTCTCAATTAACCAAATATGGAAAATTCACCAGAATTAGTACAAATGCTATGTTCAATCAAATATTAAACAAACAATCACAGTGCCATTCCTCTGCTTAACTACTAATTGATGTGATATCGGTGAATAAAAGAGCTGATATTTCAGCTATGATCTCACTTCACCACTGCAGTTTACTGAGAGCCCCAAGCTGCCGAGCTCATTACAGATCCCTTCGCTGAACTGGCTTTACAGGCAATTTTGTGAAGGGGCAGCATCAGAGCTAGCCCACTGATTGGGACTCCATTGGCTCAGCGGGGCTCCAAGAGTTCAGGGGAGAGAGAACAGTACTGAGCTAAAAATATGTCTTTGCCTCCGCAGTACCAGGAAGATTGTCTGGCTGTGCTAATTGGGAGGGACCTAGAGATCTGGGTGGTATTTTAGGCTAATCTCGAGGTGGGACCTCTGCAGTGTGTGTGTGGCTCTGAATACAATATCCTTCTGCACTGTCATTTATACCATCTCAGGCATTTACAATCAGAACCATCCCTGATTGACTCATAGCTGTTGCTGCACCCTAGACTCGTCTTGGAGGAATGAGGGGGAGATGAAGAGGGAGAAATGGCTGTGCACTAAACAGACTTGTGAAACCATATAACACTTTCAGTGTGGCATTGAAGTTATAAAATGGGAAAAATCTTGCCAACAGGACCAGAATTTAGGAGGACTGCGTGGATATAATGTCCTCCCTCAGAATCTGATTTTAAAGCCACACAACAAAGAGCTTTTCTTAAAAAAATCCCTCTTGTCATAATTTATTGTTCAATCCTGTCCTCTTTATCTCCTTAGTCTTATTTTTAATTATCTGACTCAATCCCTGAGTTTACCTGTATCACAACACACACATGTTATAAAACCAGGGTGGTCAGAGGATTCCGTGATTGTGCTTATCCCATGTAGACTTGGCTGGGCAGAAGGAGAATAGAGAAAACAGAGAGAGTGAAGGAAACAGTAATGGAATGGGCATGAAGAACAAAACCAACAGAAGCAAAAGTGAAAGCTTGATGGAAGTGGGTAGAAGAAAAATGCTGATCACGGTAAAAAAGAGTATCTTTATTTTAAATAACACATTGAACTATGCTCTTTGTTTCCTGTTTGTTCGTATGTTGCTGTTTTTTTTGGTTTGGTTTGGTTTGGTTTGGTTTGGTTTGGTTTGGTTTGGTTTGGTTTGGTTTTAACAGATACATGGTTTTACAGGGTGTTTCTTGCTCTGTTGGTAGGACATATTCCACCAAATTAGGGAAATTTAGGACATTTCACTACTCCAAATTTAGCAGGATCTTCTTGTGTTGATTTCACATAGTCACACTGGTGTTTTATGAAAAATGACAGAAGTACATTGCATTAAATATCTTTGTTATAGACCAGTCTACCACCTGCCAGTTACTATCTGAAATAGCCAAAATAATTTTTATAAGCTTCCTCATATGACACAGTAACATTTTCATTAAGCAGTTGCCCTGGAGGTCTTATAGCAAATATGAATTATAATAATATAATTGTGAAAAGAAAATGTAATTGAGATAATAAGTGTGTTACTTTTGCCCCCAAACCAGTGCTTTATAAACTTTACTGGACCATTGTTTTGAACCAGCAGAATTCCAGTAATGACCTTATATTTGGGCACAGAAATCACACAGCCTTCAAAGAGCAGAACAAGCAGTGGTGTCCTCAGTCAAAATAAATAAATAAATGAATAAAATGAAAAACGAAAAAGGAAAAGCTTAGGATGTTATATCACATTTGGAAATAAATAAAAGTTTTCAATGCCATTTGAAACAGTGTTTTGTGCCAGGCTCCTGCACATATATTTAGACACACAAATTAATTCATTGGTATTTGTAAGTGCACAAATACCTTCTATTTTCACATTACCTCCCTGTCCCTAAAAAGCTCTAGCCCTGAAGTACTAACAGATATGTCACCTTTTCTGTGGCTGTTGCTATGCACTTCCAATACCTTTATGACTAATTTAACACAAACTGCTACTCCAGGTTTAAAATAGTCTTAATGTTGCATAGCTGTTTGAGAACACCTTGGTATAAAACTACTGATACTGAAAAGACTTCAGAAGAGATTGATTACAGAACTGGAAGAGTTTTATCAAAATTGTGCGTAAAAAGAATGAGAAGGTACTCGGTCTTGTAAGGTCATCTGAAAGCCTAGGTTAAAGGGTGACTTGATCATTTAAGACTCTATATGGGCACTGTAGAGGACCCTTTAGTCTAGCAAGCAATGGAATACAGGCTACACTGCGCATGAAGTTCAACTAGGCAAATTCTGGCTAATAAAAGGCCTAAATGATTTATGGTGATGGCAACTAACCACTGGAATCATCTTCTGAAGACTGTGGTGGACTTTGCATCCTTGAAAATTCTACAAATAAAGTACCTTTATAAAGTATATCTCATTTTAACCATACCTTTTTTATTTGAAAGAGAAATTAATTCAGAGAAAACTGAAGGCATTTATAGAACTAAAGCCCATCATATTTGTTACATCAATGAGATGTAATACCTAACATAGCAGCAAGACAGTTACCCCATTTTACTGCTGAGCTTATTCTGTCCCAAGAGTCATTGGCAATACTTCATCCAACATTTGCATAAAACCTTCACCGTACAGAACTACAAAAGAAAACTGAAGGAATATCCTGATTTCAGTTTTGTGTTAGTCAGTAGAGAAGGGTTTAGTTCACCTCAGTGGGATTTCAATCAGCATATTATTTAGGATTTGAGGAAATAGAAACAATTCTGTTTTCTGGCCACATGTGTAAGTGGGCAAAACTGTCAACTGGCTGCTGTAGAGGAGAATGTGATGTTCCAGTGATGAAAGAAAGAATTTTTCTAATTACCACAGTCTTTCTCATATCAGGAAGGTATATTTTCTGCCATCATCTGTCCATTATAAATTTGAGGATAAACTCAACTGCGTTCAACCAGAGAGTTTCAGCCATGTCGTCAAAGCAAAAAGTTACTCCATCTCTAGAAAACCATTTCTGAAATAAGTATATATACACCTAAGATCTTTTTTTTTAATATTGAAAATAATACTGGCTATGGAAATCTTGCCATCTTTCTTTACCCAGGAAAGTACAGAAAGTGGAAACACTACTGCATTTTTGATCGCATAGGGTGATCCACAAATTCCAAAATATTGAATATATATGGCGCGATGGAATTTGATTCTTGACTCTGAGCTATTAATAATAATTATAGGCCTGAGTATCTAAGTTCTGTGAATACATATAATCCATTGTAAAATTAAGAAAAGAGGAAAAACGCACATTTGAAAGCAAGATCTCATGAGTTCTTTGATCCCATTGGTGCTAAAAACTCTCCTTTTACTAACTTAAACTCAGAATTTTTAGATTTCATAGCGTCAACTTTTCCTAGCACAGGAGACAAGCTGCATTCATACAGTGAATGATCTGGTGAATTCTTTTTAAACTTAAAGTCATGCTGAAGTGAGATCTGGACAATAAATGTGAAAGATGTCTAGTATATAGTGGCAGAAAATAGCATCTCAAATGCATAAGGACATACAGAGATTGCTTTTAAAAACCAGTTCATTGTCTGCTTATGGGTTCCAGGAGGAATCTAGATGCAAGAGGCATCTTTTTTTAATATTCCCAGGAACAATAAAAAATATGAAGTGTGGTATCTGTTTTCCTACCGGATCCTGCTTTTTTCACCCACCCGAAACTCCCACCATGGATGGAATGCCCAAGAAACATGGGAAGAAGCCATAACTATTAAGTGAGGACATAATGGTGAGCAGGACATAGTTCATCTGCACTGGGGAAGGAAAGACTGCATTCTAAGATCCTACTCCCGTGAATTATGGGTCATTTGCTCATTAGTGAAGTGACTAATCCAGAAGCGAAGAGGACATCTAGTAAAAATAAATTGCTTTATGTTACTGGCTGCTATGATGGATTCTTTATATGCTCTTTGTGTTATCGCTCAGAAAGCCCCTTTTACCCAACCCTTGGTGTTTCAGTCATGTTATAAGGAATTTTATCAGAGCAAACAGGAGTCTTTGTAAGGAAAGAAACAATAGAACAAGCAGGAAATAAATAATAAATAGATATCCAGGAAACAGCACTAACACAAAGGATGTTCAGCCATTAGTTTAAGCTGTCACATTTGTCCTGAAATGATCAGAACAACCACAGTGAAGCAGCTACAACGAAGTTTAGAATAAATCCTCACTTGTGCATTTTGAAAGCCACTTCAGGGGAGTTAGAGGAATAAATGGGAAAAACAGAGGCGAAACTTGACAATTAAAGTAGGTGGGCTGGAAAACATTTTCAATCATTTAAATTCCTTAAAATTTTCAAAGCACTTACCGCTTAAAAGAAACATTGCTTCACTTAAACAATATCTATAATGACCCAACAATAACAAGATAATCTAGATGGGTCATTTAATTATGACTGTGCTTCTTTTCCACTCATATAATCTTCTCAAGCACGGTTTGTTGAGTGAAATCTGTTCTGCCTTTTTAGTTCATGTAGATGACACAAGACAGTTGCAACACATGGAAATGAGATTCTGCCTCTATTTAATCACTGAATATTGATTATTTAACCAGATTACACTGATTCTGAATATTTGAATGAATAATATTTATGGAGACGTTGTAATCTGTGAAAACTAACACCAAATGTGAAACAATTTTCTCACAACTCAACCCGTGCAGTTCATATTTTCTAAGCAAAGAGATGAGTAGATTCAGCTTGACTTTGTTACCAGTTAATGCAACCAACACATAAGTGTTTTGCTTTATACTTGTATCATTTTGATTGTTGATTTTATACTTCTTTTGTTGGACATGCTTAAAAGCAATTTTGTCGCTTTATGAGTAAAACAGCCGCTAACAGTTGCCTGAAAGGTTCTTCTTGCTTTGCTTTTCAGCTCTTAGAGTTAAAGCTAAGTTTAATTGGAACGGTGGAACGGATCTGAGTCATCTCAAAAAAAAAAAAAAAAAAAAAAATCCACTTTTATTCTTCCATAGACATTGCTGTACAAAGCAGAGAGAGATTTGAGTTTTTAATTGTGGTTTTGTATGGTCCTCTTTGGTAAGACTTGTTGCTTTCGTAATTATGCACTTAACAACTGGAACAGGCTCCACGTATTACAGCGTAAAAAGTCTCCATTGATTGCTTTCTTACAAGTTACATAGCATCCCCGATCAGTGAAGGTGTGGGATTGCTTTCCTGACATTTATTGAATAACCATTATTTAAATTATTTTCCTTGTTTCAATGAATTTGTCATACATTGTATTTTACAATAGAGTCTCTTTTGCCTGTTATTTACATAAAAATTGCAATGCACTGTTGCCAGAAATAAGGTAACGAACACATACATGTAGAAGTAAAATGTGATTCACCCAAAAAAATCAAAATTGAATGGAAACGTAGTGGTAAGTGCACATTTTCATTTTGCTTTCAAGCTATATTTGTAAGAAGTATTTCAGATATAGGATGTCGTTCTATAAAATTAACCCCAAGCATCTGATTTCACAGGAGACAAAAGACATAGCAGAAACAGCCTTTCCTGCCTCAGTGGCAGTGGTGTAAAAGGCCTTGATCCAAAGCCCACTTGAAGTCATTTTAGTGACATCACTTAGCCTTGGGTCAGGGCTTGAGCAAAAAATAGACTGAATTTTAAGCAGATGTCAGACCAGAATCTAGCTCCATACACAGACACTGTAACAATCACACTTCATTTTAGCAGGATCAGAGAAGAGTTTTACTGCTCTGCATATATTGAACATGTTTCCTGAAGGAAATCTAACTAGCTGACAATTTTGTCCAAGTAACTACTTTCTTTTTCATATTTCTGACAGTTATCTTTCAATGTAGAAAAAAAAATGTGCCCAGCATTTATTTTTTTAATAGTATTTGTGGTAGTTTGGAAATAACAGATAATTGTACTCTGGAAAATGAAACAAAATGAATAAAATGCTATGTATCTCAGTGGAATGAAAATACGTGAAGGTTTCTTTTTCCATGATGTAGATATTGCCCAATAACAGACAGCCATTTGTATTTGTACGGATTCTTCAAAAGTTTAGTCAATTGTTAGTCTAGGATTGCTGATTTAGATCCCAGTACAGTGATTAGACAAGATAAAGAAAAAGAAATGGAAGAAAATGAATTAAGAATTATGGTATATTGTGTAGTAAGTTGTTTTTTTTTTTTCCATGAGAAATTATTCTGATAATCTTACAATGCATTAATTATTGTGTAATAAGCATGATTTGATTATGCAGATGTGCTACAAAACTACCAGCAAAAGAAGGTGGCAGTGCTTTAGGTGCCAGCTTTCATGGAAAGCACTACATGTGTTTTTATACCTACTGTGTAGGTGAGGTGCATTTTCACGTCTATTGTTATGGCACCACCGAGAACAGCAAAGGTCTCAAGCACTGCAGCACAGCTTGCAGTGTTCTCATGCTTAGAAGGAGTATGGTTTGTTACGTGTCACTTGCCTAAAATAAATATCTTCTGGTCAAAAAAAAGAATTTGAAAAACCAGAACAAATCCCGGTCAAAAAGAGTTAGCACAACCTTTCAAAAGTAATTCTTTTCTTATCTGAACACAAGGTGAAGTGAAACGGGAGAAAAGATAAAAGTGTGTTTCAGCGGAAGGAATGTTCTTGTCCTTTCTTGGCATCACCGCTCTTGAGTAATTTTAAATTTCATAACTGGGATTTCTGATCATTTTTCAAAAGGGTGAAATGCTCAGCTATCCCTTCTGCATAATATTAAACTGAAACTGGAAGAATAAGAAAAACAAGACAGAACAAAACCTAAACTCTGTATGCTCCATTTGCTGAATATATGGTTTTCTTCCCCCCCGTGTGTGCGTGTGCCAGATGGCACTACACTGTGCTGGTTGATAATAAACATGAAAAATACAGTCAGTGCGCGAGCAGAGATAACTGTGGCTGAATATACCAGGGCTGGGTCTGGTGGGGGGAAGGGGCAGAAGTTCCAGCTATGAGAGAAAAGCAAAGTTCTGCTCTTGTGGGAGATGCTGCTGCCGTTACAATTATCTCACACTGTCAGGGGGACATGGAGCCATAGGGAAGGAAAGTGTGGAGCTGGGTTTGGACACATTGACTGTATGGCCATGACTGTTATCCCAACATCCTTCCTTAGGGCAGATTTGGGACCATTTCACTTCTGGCAGAGCCCAATCCAGTTAATCTGCGGTGACTGGAACCAGTTGAGCATGGAGACAGTGGGCCTGAGCATAGGGTGGCTAACCCTGCTCTGGACTCTCCAGCTCCAGGGCATGAGGTCAACAGCTGTTCCAGCTGGCAACACAGGACCTGAGAGCCATCATTCATCTCACAACCATGCAGAAGTTGCAGAGTCCTCAGAAGGGATCCCAGCCTCCACCTAGCACCATGGTAGCACCCCCACAGCAGGTGGAACAGCTCTGAAAACCAACATCCTCCTCCTTCACAACTTCCTGGTCATGCATTAGTGGAGATCCAGATAAAGATGCACACACTTCCAGCAACAGATTGTTTGGCCCATGGCCACATGCATCTCTGTTGTGCCCTGCATAGGCATTGGCTGCACAACATCGCTTTTCCTCTGGATTTCAAGGACTCAGCAGACAGACAGGAGTGCCTAGGAGACTGATCTTAGTAGCAGGTAAAACTTCAAGGTAGTGAACTGATAAAGGAAGTCTTGCGGACTTCTACGAATTTATACCTGGAGACGAAAAGTGCTTACAGAGCATATCATTGCTATTTAAGTATTTACGTAGGAGCAGTCTGAGTTCCTGCTGTTCCTCATTTGACCAGAAGTAGGAAATTGCTTGTCTTCTAATCTCAAACTTGTCCTTGGAAAACTAAAGATGTGTCTCAAGTTCTCTCTTCGGCAAAGAGAAAGAAACTTCCATGCAGAAGGTCACATGGCTCCCCTGCAGTAATTTATTTGTCTCAGTCTGATCAACCTCTCTTTGCTTTTGTTTTCCACTCTCAACTTTTTCTTCTTACAGACGCACCATATTTGCAGAGAGGCAAAGTTAAACTTAGGAAACAAATCAAATTGTAGTGGGCGATTATTTAGTTTTAAGAAATTCCATCCTTTCTTCCTTTGTACTTTACGTGACTTTATTACTGAATACATTACCTTACAAGACCTTATTTAAGGATCGAGAGAGAAACCCTGTATTATCCCTGGACCTGCAAAGAGTGTAATTAAGAGTTCCTTAGCTTAGCTCTCGCAGTCTGATGAACCTTTCTTCTCTGTTCCTGGGTGAAGGCTACAGATCGTTTGCACTCGAGTGTGACCACTGAAACGTGTGTTCACTCTATCTACGACCGTCCGTGTTCGGCTGAGGCATTGTCCATCTCCTCTGGCTGTAGTAAAGCCGTTGTTGGAGAAGAAGCCTTTGATTCCCTAATTCCTGCGGGGTAGGAGACAGCGGGGGTGGGAAAGGTAACCCCCACCGTTTTGAGAGACCTCTGCTCCCCGAGGGTGGAGGAGAGGGGAGTTTCTTCTGCTCACCACATGGTGATCGCAAATGTCATCTACAGACAAAAGGAAATGAAAAGAAACGAGAAGTGAAATGCGGGCAGTGCTTTAGCCGCTTGAAAAAATGCGCATTAATCACCCGACAGATCGCAGTGCTGCCGCGGAGGAGGTGAATTCCCCACGTCGAGGCTCACTGCGGGGACTGGCCCGGATCGGGGCAAGGGGGGGTGGGGGGGGCAATAGCAGGAGGATGCTCCGAAACCGGGAGTTCAAAAACCCCTAACGGAGCCGTAAGATTTCCCGCTTATCTGCGTGTTAATTACTCGCAAAGACACTGCCCGACTCCTTTAAAACCCCGCGTGTCTGAAGTTTGGGATGAGGTTGGGAATAAACGCTTCACTGTCCTCTCACACCGATGGTCCCTCGGGGTTAGCTGATCAGACTGCCTGAAAGAGACTCGACACGAAATAAGTTAAAGGCAACTTAAAATCATCACCCGATCCGATTCTAAACCCACCAAGAGAGGCGATGCAGCCAGGAGGAAGCAAAAGGCGTTTTGCATCGGCTCCGCCGCAGTGAGATTGTTGAGCCCCGGAAAAGGACATCACAAGAATCGGGGATAGTGTCGGACAATGTGATCCCAGTCCTCGCTCGTGTAGGGTTTTCTTTTTTTTTTCTTTTTTCTTTTTTTTTTTTTTTTTTTTGGTGACTCCGAAAGATGTCACGGAGAAGTGAAATCTCCGCGGAGGGCTGCTCATGCATTCAGCCTGTAGAGTTTTCAAAATGTGATGTTTTGCAATGATGACATTAGAGTAGCAACCAAGGGTCCGAGACAGCAACGCCCGCTGCAGCTGGGCTTCGCTTTGAAATTCCCAAGACAATGGGGGCCACTGTTCTCCATCGCTTCGCCTTTCCATTCCATTTGCATAGTCTGTTCTGCCTGATTGACCAGCTTGGGCTGTCCAAGGGACCAGCATTGTTCGCAGATCACTTCAAGATGGCACAGATGACAAGATTCAGGTGAGAGATGAAGTGGGATGGTTCGCAAATGCCATAAGAAAAAGCTGCCCTGGGAACTTTCAGCGCAAGAGAAAGCAGTTGTAGGAAAAAAATATAAGAGACACTGATTGTATTTGGATATACTGTGCCTTGACTTGACACGCAAACTGGAAACAGGGTTGCGTTTCTCATAGCGGTGTTTTGCCTGGTGTGTATTTGGGAGTGTTGACTTTTTTTCCCCCATCCCCCCACGACTCAGATGGGAACGGTGCCTTCGGGAACCTCTGCAAATCAAAAAGTTGGCTCGCTAAAAACACAACACGACGCTAAACAGAGCACATCGCAGCGGAGGGTTTGAAAATCCCGCGGTGCCCGAATGTTTTTTAGGAAACACTCGTAATGTTCTCTGGGGGTGGGAACTACCCCCTCCCCCCCCCCCCCCCCCCCAGCTAAACGCGGAGCGGGGGGGCCGGGGCCAGCAGCACTCCCCGTTCTTCCCGGAGAAGTTAGAAATTCTACAGCCCAAAATTCCCTTCCGAAATGTCACGGTTTGGACTTCGGTTTTATTTTTCCTCGAGGGTAAACACACACTCGGCAGCGCCCCGAAAAAGGAATTTCACTTGACACCGATGTTTTGACTTCATCTCAAAAAGACAAAATCTTTGTCGTACACTCATGTTTTCCCTGGAGGGGCTCCGGCACAATTTGCCATCATTTCCCGACACCTCACGGAACTGCTGGGATCTGAGCGGCGGAGCGTATTCCCACGGCAGTTCCGCTCTCTCGCACTCTGCGTTCCCCTCCTGGGGCTCGGATCGCTCTCCGCTACAAATATTGCCAATAATCGTGCCCGCAGGAGGAAGCCCCACTCTCCTCCCCGTGCGGCAGACCCAGAGCCGTGCCACTCTGCGTGATGTCCCCGCTCGTTCCCATCCCCGCCGCCCGCTTTCCCCCGCAGCGCCCAACGCACTTCGTTACACGTTGACACGAATTGCCAACGGGGTCCCGGGAAGGGAGGTGATGGGGAGGGGGGTTAAGCACCGAGCTCCACGGGAAACGGGCATCCCTAAAATTACCCCGAAGTATGGGCCCTTCTCTCTTCACCTCCCGCTTTGTAGGGTTGTTTTGTTTTTGGTTTTGTTTTCAGTGTTTTTTTTTTCTTTTCCCGTCTCTCCCCCCCCTCTCCCTCCCGCCCCCGGGTTAAAAGCCGCAGAGGAAGCTGAAGTGGCTCTGGAGTTTGTTTAATTTCCCTCCAGTGTTTACTGATAATTCGAGTGACGCTTATCTCGGGGAATATAACGATTAATACAACCGCAGGTTTCCAGATAAGTGATTGTGATGGAGATTGTTGGCGAGAAAATAGACAATTATCCGCTGTTAGCTTTACATAAAGATCGCATTAACTTGAATTAGTTATCAGACAAAAGAACATCGGCAAGCTGCACCTTTCTGCCAAGCAGCGCTCGCGGGCGGTGAGCCCCGCACAGCTCCGCACGGCTCCGCCGCTGCTGGGATCGCTTTCATGCCGCGGGCTGCGGGGCCGCGCTCAGCCCCATAGGGCGCAACGAGCGCGGCCGTGGGGCAGGAGATGGGGCGGGAGGATGCGGGCCGGGGAAGAAGCGGCGTGGCCGATCGCCAAGGAAACCTCGCTGAAAGGGAAGGGGAGAGCATGTGGCTGTTAAAACCTCGGCACAATAATAACATTAAAAAAAAAAAAAGAAAGAAAGAAAGAAAAAGAAAAAGAAAAACGCGCCGTAAAAAAAAACCGTAATGATAACCGGGAGGCAGCTCGCCATTTGCATATGAAACCAGCGGGCAGCAGCGCGCAGCCCCGCGCCGCATTGTGCGCTCGGCCGTCCGCGCTCCCCCCGCCCCAAAGCCCTTTGATTATATCTCCGCTCCCCGGGAAGGGCCGGTTCCCGGTAATTGATAGCGGGGAAGGGCCGGCGGTAATTTCGCGGCCGAGAAAAGTGCCGCTTCTCCAATCGACACGGGGAGAGGAGGGAGGGAGAGGGAGAGGATGGACCTCCCCTCCCCCAGGAACCCCGAATTACGGGAAATCAGCGCAATGCCCCCCAGCTCCTTTGCCATCCCTCGGGGTAGCACTCATCAGAGCGCTGGGGAAGCAGGGACGATGTCCCTCCAGAATTTAGGGCGCTCTGCAAAATGGGGGTACTTGTAGGGGTACTTGGGGCGAGAGGAAGGCAGCCACTTCTGCGTTTTCCCTGCTGGGTTTCCAGACAGATCCTAAAGTTCGATGAGGAAGGGAACTGGGATGCAGAAAGCGAGGAGCGGGGCATCACTTTGTGCTGGGGCGTCAAGAAATGGACGGTGGGGTCCTGGGAGAGCCGGGATGCAGTCCCGAGGGGAGAGCCGCGAGGTGGGTGGGGAGGGGGGGGCTCGGGCCGGGAGCCCCGGAATCTCCCCAGCCCCAGGCCGGCCCGCGGCCGCTGCTGGGTTCCCGATGAATGGAGCGGATAATGATCCGCGGTTCCCAAGGCCACTCGCTGCTGCCTGGTGAGCCCTGGATTTGTGTGGTCCGAGCCTTTCCCAGCTTGTCCCATTCTGTCACCAGGATCAGGGGCTCCCTCGGCTCGTTTGCACCTGCGTCGCTTTTGGCTCCTTCAGGAATGCGCTGAAGCTTGTAATCAGCTTTGTGAAGCCATTGAGTGCACGGCTGAGTGAAACTTCCAAAGCTCGCGGAAAACTGGCCCGCTGAATAGGAGTCAGCATGGGGCTTCTCTCCAAGCCCCCGGCCTGCCAAATTCCAGCAGAGCCCCTCACAATCGGTCCACACAGGCTTTACTGCTCTCCCCACACTGAGAGGAGGGAGAAAAGAAAAGCCAAAATACCAGGCAGCGGGGTGAGCGGTTTGTTCCCAGCTTAATGGCAGCACCTCTCCTCACTGCAAGCAACCATCTCACCCCGAGATGTGTGTGTGAGTGTATATATATATATACACGCTTGTTTATGAATATGCATGTATGCTTATGTAACTACAAGGGAAGGAAGATGGAAATAAGGGAACAATATTAATTGCCACTGTATGTGATGGTGAGCACCAAGAGCCCTTGAGGCAGCAAGCAGGCAGCAGCTGTCCCAGCACCCCCCAGGGTCACACTCAGCAACTCAGCATCACCTACAGTGGAGTGGTTTAAAGCTCTGAACAAAGAGGACCCCCTACTGCAGCATGACTTCTCCCACGCAGAGCTGGTTGCACACCAAACAACTCCCAAACTCCATGGGAGAGAAAGACAAATGACCCACACCACCGCAAACCTGAGCAACGGGCAGGTCAAACATATGCACACATACATCACCAAGAACCGCACCAGCACCAACACAACTCTTTGTGATGAGGCAAAGGCCCAGGCCTGAGGTCCCCACAGAGCACCCACAGGGCACTACCTGCCCAGGCAATCCCCTGAATGCAGCACCCTCCTTGCCTGCAGCATCACTGCTCACTGCTGCACTCAGCTCTCCCAGCATCTGATTGCACAGGCAGGTGTGAACATCAAGCAGTCTGACACCACTTCTTTTAAAAACTTTCATCCAGGTTCTGAAACTCTATGCAGCTCACCTTCATCGTAAAAAACAATTACTCAAGGTATAGGAATGCCTGGCTTTCTGTACAGCCCTTCCACAGTAGCAAATGCTGAAAGAAATCTTTAAATAAGTTCAAATTGTAAGGACAAGTGTACGACAACGTGCATATGTTATGTGTATAAATCCACCAAGCAAGGATTTATCTTCAGATCTTGTGACTCTTTATTCTTTTTATGTGCTTTCTCTTCTATATGTACCTAAGACAATGAAGACAACATTACCACAATGTGAATATTTTTTGCAAGTCCTTGTCCTGGGCTAACAGAAGGAATAAAAAATGTAGAATTCCAGTGCTTCCAGAGATGATTCTCCTGAAGGGCTTTGCCATGCCTCTTAATTATGTCATGCAAATCTTGTTTTCTCGACACTCACATTGGAATAACCACGGCAGAAAGGACAACGCTAACTCCACAGCAATTTCTTGTCAGTTCAGCGGGATTTTGTTTCAACTCTGCCATGTTCTCCTTGGTAGCATTTTCAGGAATGCCCAAGGAAACAATGACGGAAGGAAGGAGGTCTTTGGACCCCTGAGCTCCAACAAGTTGCAAAGACTTAGTAGTTGGAGGCACAGCAGACAATGATGTAAAAGAGCAGTGCGCCCTGATACTCTCTAAAGTCCCTCTAAAGTCCCTCTAAAGATAACCAACTATTTCACCAGCTGCAAAGGGTCAGCAAGCATAAGTGAAGATGGACATGTCTTGTGTTAAGGTCTGGAAACAATGGAGGCACACAAACTCCAGAACATGCCCACAAATGGCTTAAAGCCACCTCTTTTTCTGCCTTTAAAGTTTCTGTTCTGTTTGGAAGTTTGATGTGCTATTTTTGACCGTGTTGCTCCTTCCAACCATTCTCAGTGACAAGTCATGAGGATATGCAGTAATTCAGAAATTAGTGAAATTTTATTCTTGGTGGGGGCGTTGGATTAAGAGGCTGGGAGAGTGTGAAACAAGTCAACGTGTAATTGTATGATAAGGCTCTCACGAGGAATTTATTGGCCAAGTTGCTATTTCTATTCCTTCCTAATCTCGTTTAGCACATTCATTCTCTGCAATCTGTCTCCATAATCTTCTGTGACAGAATGGCAGCCAATAGAAGCATGCATGTTTGGAGAGAAGAGAAAATATGCAGAGGCGTGATAAACTGATGCTAATTATCCATATTTAGGACACCGAGTGCAGAAGATCAAGGTTTACAAATAACAAACCAGAGCCAATGATGATGGCTTCCTAGTGTGGAATATATTGGAGGGGACAAGATAAGGGTTTCACATGCAGAAGAGATTTATTGGTCAAAGGGTTCACCTTCCACTTTTCCACTTTTATATAGCAGTAAATTATTTAGGCTAAATTCACCAGAACATTACTCTTTTATTTGGCAATGTGCCATGACTTGCTCTTTCTTTGTGTCCTTTCAATGCAAATCCTTGTAGTGTAACATCAGTTGATAAGAAACAAATAATTGAAGTAATAGGTAATTCCCTTTAAATTGTGCATATAGGACAGTAAGGTAATCATCCAGTGTAGAATGAGACTGGAGTATGGAGCAGATAGCTGAAAGTGAAACAATATCCTTCTCGGCTATTAAATTACATTTGTAGTAGAGAAAAATAACCTGCAGAAGGCACTGAGGTTGAGCAAGAGACAGCACTAATCTGGTCAGATTCAGACCACTTTCCTATAGACATTCCAAATTATTTCAGTTTAAGAGCCAGATTTTCTTCATTTTTTTTTCTGGCTTTCACTCCTTTTCTTCTTTTCTTCCTTTCTTTTCTTTTCTTTTCTTTTCTTTTCTTTTCTTTTCTTTTCTTTTCTTTTCTTTTCTTTTCTTTTCTTTTCTTTTCTTTTCTTTTCTTTTCTTTCCTTTTCTTTCCTTTTCTTTCCTTTTCTTTCCTTTTCCTTTTTCTTTTCTTTTCTTTTCTTTTCTTTTCTTTTCTTTTCTTTTCTTTTCTTTTCTTTTCTTTTCTTTTCTTTTCTTTTCTTTTCTTTTCTTTTCTTTTCTTTTCTTTTCTTTTCTTTTCTTTTCTTTTCTTTTCTTTTCTTTTCTTTTCCCTTCCCTTCCCTTCCCTTCCCTTCCCTTCCCTTCCCTTCCCTTCCCGGAAAATTAACGTTTAAACTGGGGATGAGGCATTCTGTTTCTAGCATGCATTGGCTCTGAGAAATAATAGGGGAATTTGTTTTGGCAATATCTGTGTAGAATGATGGAGGGTCAGTGGTAGCAATCTCGGTGCTCTGCAGTAATTGTATTGTAAAGTTTCCAAAATGAGAATCATAATTATTTGGTCTATGTTTACTTAGTAGTCCAGAACATGCTCTGTGCAGTGGTAAAATTGTTCCTAATATTTTTGTGTCAGGTGAAGATAATCTGATCCTTGAGAAAATCTTTAATTATATTGATATCAACAGTTCTTCTTGCTTTTCTAGCTTTTGTAATACGATGCTGGTGATGTGATGGCACTCAGCAAACCCTACTACTGAACCGTCATTTTTGTTTTGGAGGTGCTCCATTCAGGACAACTCTTCAAAATTTCTTCCACTTGATAAAAGGGAAGATATTTCTGCAGTGAGTGTTCACTGAACAGGAGAAGCATCCCCAGACTTTGATTTTACTGCAGAATCACGCCACACTTATTACTAAGATATTCCTTTAAGTTGGTTCATAGTTTGTGTTCACGAACGGGGAAAAACATTGTAGTTCCAAGCCTGTGGAAGTTGTTGTTTGCTCAGCAGTGAGCAAAAAGAAGGGAAGAGGGAGAGGAGGACAGGTGTGGGACACAGGAACCCCACAGCAGCCATTCTGTGAGTTCCTGTTGGGACTGGAGGGGCTGCCAGGATCTGGTCCTGCAGGAAATGCTCTGTGCCATCACTCCACTGGATTTGGTGCACAACCCTGCTTCTCCCTGCTTGGAAGGAAAGAGCAGGGTCCTTCCATGGCTAACTTGTGGAGATTTGTTGAAACAATGGACCCTCTGTGAATTTTAGCCCAAGTTTTATACCTCCATCGCTCATCTCCCACATCACAAGTGGGACCTCTGTGTGTTGGACAGCACACACCTGGCACTGGGGTTAACGAGTCTGTCAGGGCACTCAGTTCATTGCTGTCTGAATGCATTATGCACCCACTGCATGTGGGGGGCAGCATCCCTCGAGACATGTTGGGAAATGATGATAGAGCATCTCCAGGAAAATGATGCTATGACATGTGGCTATGAAGCAGCTGCTTTCCACACTGGCAGATTTTTATTAGACGTGAGCAGGATTTGGGGATTTTGTGATGTGTACAGTCTCAGCTAGTTAAAGGAGGACAGCAAGTATTTTCAGTATCTAAAGGGGAGCTATGAGAATAAAGGGGGCAGATGTTTTAGTGGCATCTGTTGTGATAGGGTGAACAAAAATGACTTCAAGCAATAAGAGGAGAGATTTAGACTGAATATAAGGAAAAAGCTTTTTTTATAATAGGGTTGGTGAGGCACTGTCACAGATTGCCCATAGAGGCGGTGGATTGATTCCACCTGTGTATCCCTGAAGATACACAGGGTGAGGCTGGACAGGACTCTAAGAAATCCTATCAAGGGGCGGGTGTCCCTGTTCAAAAGCAAGCAGGGGAGATGGACTAGAAGATTTTTAAATGTTCCTTCCAATTCAAATGATTCTATGACACTATGAGCCTGAGGGGCAGAGCAAGAAAAGTGAAGTTTCATCAAGAAAAGTGAAGTCTTGTCCTTTTCATGGAAATGAGTTTACTTTTAATCTATAGCATCTTTTGTTCAGCCAGCATTTGAGGCTGCTCTACAGCAGGTGACAAATGCCACTGTCTAAAAAGGAACTTATCATAACAATGAATACCTGAAAACTCAATTCAGGTGTTACAAAACTTTTTAAACATCTCTGCAATGCATAAACACTTTTAGTTTATCTACCTCGACTAGCCATTACTAGAGACAACTGAATAAGAAGATTGTACCTGTTGTTCCAAATAGCTCTATTGGTCACCCAAGGATGTTATTTGCAATAAAGACATTTCATTGCTTTCCTTATCTTAAATATCTCTGGCGTGTTTATCACAACAAGATCATTCATTTATCTGATAAGAATTTTTTTTGTGACTTCTAGAACTGGAAGAATGTTATCTCACTTACTGGAAAATTAGGCATGGCTGCTCCTCACCACTGCCTATTCGAAGAAAAACATTTAGGAAATCATTCTCCTGGTGTGCTACTCTTCCCAGTTCAACTCAAGTGCTGCTCTGCTAAACAGACCTTTTGGGAGGATAGTTGACAGAACCTTCTGTGGTCTTGCTGGGAAATTGGAAACGGGAAGCTTTAACAGACAGAGTTATTTTCTTAGAGGCAGTGGGTGGTAAATATTCTGCCTTTAGTTCCTAGTTCTTCTGCAAGACATAAATAATGATGATACGCCAGGATGTGGAAAATTAAGTTCCCATATAGAAAATGAACTCATGTCTATAAGCCATCTTCTTTACCTTATGGAATTTTGAGGTACATCTCAAAAAAGTTTCTTTGTCTGAACTCCACACTTCCTTTGTTCACCTGTTCATTTCTTTCATGAGTTTTGACCTCCCTGAGTAATTCTTCTGATATCTGAGATGCACAATTCTCCTCCAGACCTTTTCATCCCAAAAATGTGCAGGATCTGCCCTCAATGCAGCTATGTACTCTAGGAAGAGTTTCACACATGGCATTCTTTTCTGTTACTCTTCTTTGTTGTTCTTCAAAGTGGGAAGTATATATGTTCATGGTGGCTTGGACAGACAAACATTTTGGTTTCTATATTATTTCCTATACTCAAACACTGGGGGCAAGGAGATGTCAAAGGGATACACACAGTCCTCACCTGCCCTGTGGCAGAAAATCAGTTCAGAGAAAGGACAAATACTGGAAAAAAAAAACAACAAAAAAAAAAAAACAGACAGTAAAATAACTAAAACAGAGCAAATCCTCTACTTTCTGCAATGTACAGGCAAAATAAAGAAGCATGTGAATGTGGAAAGCTGAGTGGATCAGTGGATCAAAATGTTCACAGAATTGTAGAATATCCCAAGTTGGAAGGGAATCATAAGGATCATTGAGTCTCATTGAGTCCACTTGAGTGATTACTCGAGATTTACTGAAAGATGTGAACTTGTGTGTAAGCAGCCTATGATTTGGGTATCTCTGAGGTTGTTTCTGAGCCTGAGGCTTTTCACATTGGCTGAGGATTTTGTTTGCACTGAGACACTTCAGTTTCAGCTCCTGTACCTGGAGGCTGAGGTTGGGATACTCCTGTTGGGATGCTCACATTGAGCACTGGCAGCTTAAAGCCTGAAGAGCCTGCTCCTCCATTCTGATGATTTGCCTGGAATTGAGCTACCTATTGTTCGACAGTTTGAGCAAAATGATCTTTCTACACACTTTGGGGGAAAAAATAAAAGAGTTGAATCCATTCCCTTTAAAATGTGCGTAAGACAGTTTTGAGTAGGAAATCACCATCTCCCCACTCTTCTTTCTTTCTCCTCCCACTCTGGTGGATAAATTATACTGCCCCAGATGTATGGTGCCTTTTGTTCACCACCAGTTCCCAGTTGCTATGGAGAGTTTTACACCTTAGCAAACTGTATGTTCCTTCAAACTATATTCTCCCCCAGCGGCACACCTGCGGCCCCAGCCCACGCCGCACCCCTTGCACCCGTTGAGCTCTCCAGCTCTTTCCCAATTGTTTGAGTGCTGCCAGATGCTCCCCTTCTTCCCTTCTCCCTATTGTCCCTCCGTGAACGTCTCTGAAGGACAGACCCTGTGTCCGGGAGCCATGGCACACGTCTCCTCCCCATCAGTGAGAGGTGCCTGGAGTGAAAGCGTGAACAATGGGATTTTGCTGAGCATGAAGCATATTGCCCCCAAAGCTGTGCTGACAGGCCACGTTAAGCACTGAATGACTTTCTTCAAACAAGACTTAGCTGAGGGCTCCTCCCTCTATCCAAAAGAGAGAGGCACAAAGCTACATGTGGCACCCTATGGCCCTGGTACTTGAGGACCGTCCCCACCAACCCCACCAATTCCATTCAGAGCCTGGAGGCAGTGGCCTTCCTCTGGACAGCTGCTCCAGCTCAGAGCACGTTAAGGAATGTTTTGTTTTCCCCCGCTTTGTACCTTAGGACATAGCTCAACTCCTGCTGACTTACAGCACATCCTACATATCCCGCACCAAAATTGCCCCAGTTTTAGGCATGAGGGCTGGGAAGGACCTCCAGATACCTGCAAGAACCCAGTACTAACTTGACCATGCAGCCTCAGAGCTGCATGCAGACTGCACTGCCTCTGCAGGAGTGTTCCTCAAGAACTCCAAACTTTGCATTGTCCATCTTCACTTTTGCAGTGTTTCCCTCAGCAGCAGGCTGCCCTGCTCCATGTAACAGTCACCTTCCCTTCCATTCCCCGATAGCACGTCCCTATCCAGCAGCACCCGCCCTCCCCCCCCGGCCCCCGCTGCCGTGCTCACGGGCACAGAGGGCAGAATTGCCCGCGCCGTCGGGGCTGAGTGTGTCGCGGTTCTTCCCCGCATCGCTCGGTGGAGGCACAGCGGGACGAGAACCGGGCCCATGGATCTGCACGGAGCCGAATCCCCTTCTGCTTCAGCTCCCCTCGTATTTTACCCCGCCCCGATGTGTGTTTCCAGGAGTAGGTGCTGCTTGGAGCCAAGGAGCATCATCGCTTCTGGAGAATGTGTTTTCTGCCAGAGGGGCCAAAATGCCACCAGGTGGAAAGGCTGCTTCCTACCCCCCCCCCCAACTAAAAAAAAAATAAAAATAATAAAAAACAAGAAAAAAAAAACGCTTAGTGAAGTTCCTCCCCCGCCAGCTATATGCGCGGACTCTGGGCTTTGGGCTGCGCAGCGGCGCCGGTGCCCCGCAGTGCGCGGAGCAGAACGGAGGCGCCCACCCGCTCCGGGTACGTCGGGGGGGGGGCATCCCCAGCCGGGGGCGGGCCGTGCTGCGGCAGATGGCCTCCGGTCCAGGCGGGCGGCCGGCGCGCATGGCTGGAGCCGGGCCCTGTCGTCGCCGGGAGCCCCACGGAGGAGGGTCCCGCGGGGGCCTCGGAGAGGCCTTGCCCGGCTGCCAGCAGCGCGCTTGCTTTTCGTAGCCCTCCCTCCAACCCCCCCCCCCCCCCCCGCCCCCGGCGCAGACCCTTCCGCCTGCACAACCCTCGCCGACCTCTCCCTCTGCCCCTCCGCTCTGTGAGGGCCCAAGCGCTGGAGCGCACCGCTTGCTGAGCCCCTGAGCACACCGCTGGGACCTCCCGACTCCCCCCGGGCCGTGGCGTCTCCCTTTGCCCCCCCCGGGGACTCCGCTCTCTCTCCCGCCCGGCCGGTGGCGGCTTGCGGCAGGAGCCGTCGGGGTTCCGCCGGGTGATTGTAACTGGGTTTGACTGGCCGCTGATCTCAGGGTCAGGACTCTCCTCGCTAATCCCCCGCTCTCCAAACAGCGGCCCTCCTCCTCCCCCGCGTTCTGCTCCCTCTCATTTCCAACACCCCCCCCCCCCTCCCTTCCCCTTCCCTATCCTTTCTTCCTCGTCTTCCTCTCACCCTGCGCATCTACGGCCCTTCAGACGGCACCCAAGGTAGACCCTGCACCCTTCTTTAAGGGAGTGGGGGGCGGAGGCACACGGACACCCCTAAGCAGCTCACCGAGCCCTCTCATGCACACATCGCACATCGTCGGACTCCATCCTCCCCCGCGGAGCTCTCCCACATGCTGGAGGGCATGTGGGCTTTATTCCTGTGGCAGTTCGCTCACGATGCAGAAAGCTGCAGCCCCGTCGGCCCCCCCCCTGTGCCCGAGGCCCGACTGCCCGCAGCTGGAGCAGCTGGGAGGGAGGAGCCGGGCCACGAGGCAGTGCGGGGCTCCGAGAGGTGCTGGGGCTGCGGGGCCGCGGGCACAGAGGAGGCGTCCCACGGATCAGGAGGGAAATAGAGAAAGAGAAGGAAGAAAAAAAAAAAAAAGAAAGAAAGAAAGAAAAGAAGAGAAAGAATCGTCGGAGTTGAGGCCAAGTTTGCACTTTGGCTCCAAGTTCGGAGCCGTTACCACGCGGTGCCCCCACGGCCCCTCCGCTCCCCCCCCCTCCCCCCCAAGGGAAGAGGCCCCGCAGAGTTGGGGGCGGAGCACAGGGGCCGCGGGGTGCTGACCCCGGGCCCAGGCTCGGAGCAGCCCTCGGCCCTCCGCCTCAGAGCCCGATCTGCGTTGTACTGAACACGAGATTAATTTTTTTTTTTTCTTTTTTAATTCTTCCATATAGGTGATGTTAATAGCTCTGTCAATCACGGCATAGGGGGAACATATCATACAATTTTTAGACCTGATGTGCTTCAACCAGACATCGTTCAGACCTATTCTTAGTTTTTGCATATTCAATTATTCCCTTCAACCCGCACAGCAGCAGCCCGAGGGCTGAACTGTTCCACCGCACCGAAAGCCGCCTCCTCAGCGCGGCCAAGACGTTCCAACTTTGTTGGGACGCCGAAGTCGGCAATTGAACTCCAATTAAACCAAACGGCCAAAGCGATAAGCCGCGGGAAGAAACAGATTCTAACGTTTTGGGGGGTTGCTTGCTTTTGACGCGAGCAGAGAGAACGGCGCTCCTTCGCAATGCGCGCTGAGGGCATCCCAAGTTTCTCTGGATTCGGCCGAGATTGGGGCAGCGATGCGGGGCTGCCACGCGGCGAGGCAGAGCGCTAAATTGCGGGGAGAGGAAGAAAAACGCGTTAAAAGGAGCTCGCGTAAAGTTCCGTGCTGAGTTCCGCGCCGTTCCTCCGTCGAGCAACGAGTGCTGCACTCTCGTTGAACGCCCGAAACGCTCGGTTTCTTCTTCCCCTCGTCCTCCCCAACGCTTCCACCGCCCCGCGTTTCTCTCCCCGACGGCAGCGGCTCAGAACCCCGCACCCCGCGCTCATGAGGTCCCGCACTGCGCGCAATGCGCTTCGGCCGCAACAGGTGCGTGGCCGGAGGGTACGGAGTGTGACACGGCGCGGGGTCACGCGTGGCTGCGGGTTCCGAGCGGGTTCCCGCGGTGTGTGGGCGCTGACCGTCTGGCTCCCTTCACATCTGCCGTGATAGAAGGCTCAAGAGTTAAAGGAAAAAGAAATGGAAGAAAGGGGAAGGGAGGTGGGGGATGGGGGAGGGGGGGGTGGGGGGAAGAGTCGAAGAGTCTTCTATTACTTAGCTGGGAAGCGATGGACGGCTACGGAAATGCGGCATTGAACAAAATTATCGAAAACGACTCCGCGTGCAATTGCCGCAGCGGCACCGCAGTCAAGACACAACGCGGACCGAAACGGCTCTCATCAACCAGCGAAAGTCTCCCGCTCCCGGATGAAGGAAGCACTCATCCGCCCTCATTAAAACGCGGCATCAGCCCGGTGCGGCCGCGCATCCGCCCTGAGCGGCCAAAGCACCGTTCCTCCTCTCCTTTAAGCGCTCTCCAACTCACTTCACACATCTTGTTCCCCACGGAATGACATCAAACTCAGCGCTGTCAGTGCCCAACAGACGAAGTTTATACACAAACTCAGAAGCGCACACACCGCTCGGCACGGCCCTACAGCACGGGCAGCCGTCACCGAGCCCCGACAAACGCGCTCCAGAAGAACCGCACCCGGGGCCGCTCTCCGTCGGGGGATGCTCCGGGCTCTCCCACCCTCCACGCCCTCAGTACTGCGGCTCCAGCGGAGCTCCGCGCCGGGCTCGGAGTGGGAGAGAGGAGCAGAGCCCTGGAAACGCGTTCCGTGCACCGGGAGCGTCGACATCGCCTCGGGGCTCCGCTCCGCTCCGTTCGCAGCTCCGTTTGTCCGTCTCGTTCCCGGCCGTATTTTTCAGCCACACCGTGGGAACACATTTTTTTTTTTCTTTGTTCGTTTGTTTTGTCGTTGTTTGGGTTTTTTTTTTCCATATTTTTTTTTATTCCTTAAAAAAATAGAACAGGTGACTTTTTCCGCTTTGCAATTTATTTAACTCAAAATGGAACGCATCCTTCGGGTTTCTGTTTAGCAGAAAGGCTTTTTAGTAAACTATGTACAGTCTGGGTTCCCTCGTCACGTCTAGATAAAAATTATTTCACAATGCATTTACACGAGATGATACAAAAAAAAAAATTAAATAAAAAAATAGGGGGGGGGAGGGAGGGAGGAAAACAAACAGAAATGATGCAGGTACAGCAAAGTTTGACAAAAGCCAGGAAAAAAAAAAAAATAAAAAAAAATAAAAATTCAAACAACAGCCTCGGGAAAGAAAGAAAGGTAGAAAGAAAGAAAGAAAAAAAAAGTTGCATAAATAAACCAAAATAACCCAACCGAAACAAAAGCGCGAGGACATCTGCAGAAAGTTGTGGTGCTGTTTTTGGATGCGCGAGGAAGGAACGAGCACCGCTCCCCGTCGGCTCCGTTCGCAGTGAGGCGGTGCGGGACGAAGCGTTGGCACCGCCCGAACTTTGGGTGTCAGCGGCGATGGTTTCGTCTTTTCGTCGCCGTCTTTATCTTTCCTAATTTATTTTTTTTTTAATCCTCTCTCTCTCTCTCTCTCTCTCTCTTTCTCTCATTCTTTCTCTCCTCTGTTGCAAATAAACGCTCTGTGTCTCTGGGGTGAATGATAAATACTGTACAAAAAAAAAAAGTCTCGATAAAACACAGAAGTTCAGTCTAAAACTAGTCCCGGGATCTGGTCCTCCTAAAAAAAAAAAAGGTCAGTAAAGCCACCGTTACCTTTTTTCTCTCTCGTTATTATTATTATTATTATTTATTATTATTACAAGAACATCAAAACATTTCTGTACAAAAAGAAAGAAAAGAAAAACAAAACAAAACAAAACAAAAAAAAGGAAGGAGGGAGGGGGAGGGTGGGAAGGAGCGGAATGAAAGGCAGAAACGAAGGGGGGCTGCGGGCGCGGGGCGGCGGCGGGGCCGCAGTCCTGCGGGGCCCGGGCCGGGGCCCTCCGCGCCGCTCCGGGGCCGCTCCGGAGCCGCTCAGATGTGCGTCAAGGGGACGGTGCCGTTGACCCCCGTGCTGGCGCTCTGGTAGTGCTGGGGCAGGGAGTGCAGGCGGCTCTGGGCGGCGGCGGCCGCCGGGTCGCCTCCCTCGCCGCCCGGTAAGTACATACTGATCATCTCCCGCAGGTCCCCGGGGCACGGGGCCCGCGAGTGCGAGGTGACGGGCGGGCTCACGCTGGGCTCCGACTTGACGAGCGAGCCCAGCGCGCCCAGCGCGCCCGACGAGGCGGCCGCCGCCGCCGCCGCCGCCGCCGCCGCGGCCGCCGAGTTCTGGTGGGGCTGCGAGCCGTAGGGCAGCGCGCCGTAGCCCGAGGGCGAGGCGCTCACGTAGCCCTGCGAGTTGGAGATGGGGCTGTACTGCAGCGCGCCCATGTCGTAGCGGTGCATGGGCTGCGGGTTGTGCGGGTGGTGCGGGTGGTGCGGGTGCGGGTGGTGCGGGTGCCCCCCGCCGCCCGGGTGCTGCCCGTAGGCGAGCTGCGCCTCCTGCATCATCGCCGCCGCCGCCGCCGCCGCCGCCACCGAGCCCGGGTAGGCTCCGTTGGCCCACCCGTTCATGTGCGCGTAGCCGCCGCCCGCCGCCCCGCCGGGGCTCTCCAGCCGCTGCCCGACGCCGCCGGGGCTCACGCCGACGCCCATGCCCACGCCGACGGCGGGAGGGCCGCCCGCGGCCGGGCCGGCGCCCAGCAGCCCTCCGGCCAGCGAGTACTTGTCCTTCTTGAGCAGCGTCTTGGTCTTCCGCCGGGGCCGGTATTTATAATCCGGGTGCTCCTTCATGTGCAGCGCCCGCAGCCGCTTCGCCTCGTCGATGAAAGGCCGCTTCTCGGCCTCCGACATCACCTTCCACTCGGCGCCCAGCCGCTTGCTGATCTCCGAGTTGTGCATCTTGGGGTTCTCCTGGGCCATCTTCCGCCGCTGCCCCCGCGACCACACCATGAAGGCGTTCATGGGGCGCTTCACGCGGTCCTGCCCCGCTTTGCCCCCTCCGCCGCCGCCGCCGCCGCCGCCGCCGCCGCCCGCGCCGCTCTGCCCCGAGAGGCCGCCGCCGGGCGCCGGGGCTCCGCCGGGCGAGTGCAAGTCCGTCTCCATCATCATGCTGTACATTCACGGGGCTGCCTCACTTCCCTCCGGCGCCGGGCGGCGGGGAGGCACGGCACATGCGAGGAGCGGCGGCGGCGGCGCTGCCCGCGTCCCCCCGCTGCCGGGGGCCGCTCCGGGCGCGGAGCGCGCAAACAGGTGCGGGGCTGCGCGGGGCTGCGCGGTGCTTCGCGGTGCTGCGCCCGGCGTGTGCCCGTCCTGCCGCGCTCTGCGGCACTCGGCGCGCCCCTCCTCTCTCTCTCTCTCTCTCCCGCTCCTGCTCTTAACAGATCTATTTTTTTTTTTTTTTTTTTTTTTTTTTTTGTTCTTCTTCTTTGCTAACTTCCAGAGAGAGGAGGGAGGGAGCGTGTGTGACTTGCATCCACTGATCGCAGGTGAACGGAGCAGAAGGGAGAGGAAAACCCACCGCCACGCCAGAAAAAAAAAAAAAACAAAAAAAAAACACGAAAAAAAAAAAAAAAAACTATTTAAACGTTAACTCAGGAAAAAAAAAAAAAAAAAGCGGGAGGAGGAGGAGGAGGAGGAGGCACGGAGGCGGAGTGGGGGTGGGGAGCCAGCCCGGCCGCGCCGGGCAACGCAATTCGCTGCGCTGCCTCCCGCCCCGCTGCCGCCGCCCGGCGGGGAGGAGCGCTTCATCCAGCCAGCGCGCCAAACCCGCCCGCCCTCGCTCGCCGCCGGCCAATGGGAGCGCGCCGCCGTGCGGTGATTTGCATAGCGCGCGCGCCGAGCGCTGACGTCCGACGGGGCGCGCTGCGCCGAACCGCGCCGCGCCGGCGGGGAAAGGCGGCGGGAGGCGGGAGCGCGGGTGTAGCCACGCCCCTCCGACGGCGCGCCCGGCCCCGGGATGTCCCGCTGTCCCCGGGGCTGCCCCGCGGCCATCCCGGGGTACGAGCCCCGAAGGGAGGGGACACCCCGGTCCGCCGGCCAGCCTGCGGCTCGGCGGAGCAATTCCCGACGAGAGCGGGAGGCGGCCGTTGGGCGCTGGGGGAGCTAAAGGAAGCGAGGCGGCCGTCTTAAATATATGAAGTTAGGGATTGAAGATGTCATCCCGCAGAGGGCCGGAGGGACGCCCTGTCGGGGAGTCGAGCAGCGGGCGGGGGGTGGCGGGGCCGGGGCGGGCGGCCCGGAGCGGGCGGCGATCGCCGTCTGCTGGCGGCCACCGCGCGTCCCTCGCCCTCCGCCTCGGCCCGAGAGCAGCAGTCCGCCGGCCCCAGCGGGTTTGTTGTCTCTGAGCTGCTCGCCGGGTGAAAGCGTTTGGAGAAGCTCTGGAGCTTTCGAGTAGGGGCTCACCCTGTGCACGGTACTCACACATATAATTCAAATTTCACAGCTGACCTGCTCTGAAAACCTCAATCAGCTTCTAATTGAAGGGAAAACAAAATATTGCTTCCCTACAGCAGAGCTAACGATTTAATCATTATATCAGACATTATAGCTTTTAATTAGGCTAATGCTGATACTGTATGAAAAGAGATAATTCAACGCAGTTCTTGATGAATTCTGTAATTGGGTTAACGGAGGAGCAGTCGGGGGAAGAGACGTCAATATTCAAGCCGCGTCCGTAGCCACCGCGCTGTGAATGGAAGGGAAAGGGAACGGGAGCGGGTGGGGGGGGGGGCAGACGGGGCGAAGCCCCCCGACGGTCGCTGTCCCTCCGCTGAGCCCGGCACAGCCGCGGCAGCCAACGGGAAGCGAGACACCGGTAAGGGCCGAACTGCCACCGCGCTTGTCGCGACAGCAGCGCGACCTCGAGGCCCATTTCTGGGCATATTCCTTCGGGCCGCGGTGACAACGCGAGGGGGAAGGGGTGACCGAGCCTGGGTCTGAGTCTGCCCGGTGTAGGGGGGCAGGGAGGACTCCTGGGCCGGGCCGGTTCTGCAGCGCTTCCCGCAGCGGCCGTGTGCCCCGCACCTGGGGCGTGGAGGACGCGGCACGCAGCTCAGTCCTGGCAAAATAAAGTGGTTCGGAGGGCATTCTCTTATTTATTTAGCGTGCCCGATATTGGGAACTTTTTTTTTTTTTTCTAAAGGAATTCGTCTTTAAATGCCCTCCTCGCTACTTGATGATACATCGTCCCTTTTCCAAGAGTTTGCCTATCCCACGCCTTTTGCCTTTTCTGCTTCCTCTCTGTTTTATTTTTCTCCAGCCGGGAAAACGGGGCCGCACGTTTTCGTTGCGCCTTAAGGACCGCGAACGATCTCCGCACGTCGGATGCGCGCCGCGCCCCGCGGCCGTTCCGAGCCGTGCCCGGGGGATACCTGGGGATGTCCTCTGCCGGGAACGCGGCCCTCTGCTCCCCCCCACCCCGCAGGGACACCCCAAAGCGGGCTCCCATCCTCGACCCGCTGCGAGCTTGGAGAAAGCGGGGCCGGCGCCGAGCGAAGTTGTGCAGCGGGAGCGTTTTTGTCAAATGTTTGTTTGCGCTCCGCTTCAGCTCCACTTCCAGCACAATATCCCCCTGAAAGCGAAATATTCCGCATTGTGATCCAACCTCGTCTTATTTTGTCAGCAATTACAGCAAAATGAGACGGGTCATTGATAACATCCCAGTGACACAACCCCTGTAATTAACAGCCTGAATACACCTTTGTGCGCGGCGCAGGAGTTGTAATTTTGAAGTCTGCTCGGGTTTATTTTATTTTTTTATTTGCGTTAAGGCGCATACAAGGGATGTGCGCCGGGCAGAGGTTGGCATCGGGCTCTGTAGGGCCTGGGGCTGTGTCCTGGGGGCGGCCAGAGAGTGGGGTGGGTGCGGGAGGATGAACCCAGAGCCCCGAATGTTCTGATGACATCTAATAATTATGCAAGTAATGGAAAATATGATAATTAGATACTACAAGTGATTGTATATTATATCGTAGTACTAACAATGATAAAATGTTTGGCCAAGCATTTACTCGACAGCGTAAGGAAAATATTTGGAAAGCTGAGTTTACAGGCGGCAAGCTTCTAAGGGAAAACCAAGAAGTACGGAGAGTCCCGGGACGCCGTCGGGGTCCCCGTGTGGGGCCGCAGTGCGGATCTCGGCATCCCGGGGTGCACCCGCAGCGCAGCGCTTACACAGAGCCATGGAGGGGACAGTTCTGGCTCTCGTCCTCCCATTGCAGAGCGCCTTTCGGGGCGCGTCTGGATGAATTTGTGTAAAAAATAAAAAAGAAAAGAAAGAAATGAAATCGTCTCTCTCTCTCTCTCTCTCTTTTTTTTTTTTTTTTTTTTTTTAATTTTTCCTCCCTTGCAGGCCATCCTGTTGTTGCAAATGAGATGAGCTACACGGGCTGCCACGTAAATGTGACATGAGGCTCGCAGGAGAGTGAAGCATCACCCCCTCCAATCTCTCCTTTTATCGGAACGTCCCTCAGAAATTACATCTTCTCCTCCTTTAATACACTTCGCAATGAGATTAAAACATCACCTTGACACCGTTTCCGACCTTTTCGGTCGCATCCAGTACTGACTCCAGAAAACAGCAAAAGGGGAGAACTGGGAACATCTCAATAACCCCGGGCTGCTCCTCTGGAAGCCGCGAGTGCCCAGAGGACATAAGTGATCCTCTTGCTCCATCCAGCGCAGCGTTGTGGCCATGGGAAGCGCGAAACGAACCCCGGGCGGTCAGAGGGGGAAAGCCCTTTCCCTTCCCAGCGGCGGCACTGGGCTTCTGGACCGGGCCGAGCCGTGGGGTTCAACGAAGGTGATGTTCACAGCGGAGTTTTTCACGAGCTCACCAGCTGCTGCCTCTCGTCACCTGTACACGGTCACTGTGACGTGTGACAGTTACACCACTGCCGACAACGGCAGCTAAGGGACATCTCACCCCAGCGCTGTCACCGCTGCCCCAGGCGCTGCTGGGGCACAGCCTATTCCCAGAGCGTCCCGCTTAGGGCACACACCTCGCAGCTACCCAGCGCCCTGCAAAGCCGCGTGTAGAGGAGGTGTCCCTCGGCCCCAGGGCTGCCCCTCCTCGGGCCTCGGTGGGAGAACACCGGGCCGGGCGACTCTGCGTTCTGGGGACAGTTCACATCACCATCCCCCCCCCCCCCCCCCACCTTCAGCCCCTCCGCACACACCCGCGCACCCCTTAACAAAGAGTCTTTCAAAGCGCAACCTTTGATGGAAGTCCGCGGGAATCAATGCGATAAAACGGGTTTTTAATGGGTTAATTGACTGGAGCCGCTATCATGTTTTAACACCTGTTTCTGGAAAGAGATGCAGCCAAAAGCCGTCCCCGCCCTGATCGATAGGTGCGCAGCCCCTCTCCGCTGCCTGTTGATCGACCCCGAACGCCACCGGGAAACCGGAGAGAAGAAAAACCGGCTCGTCTTCACGCACCCCCACACGGGACGGGGGTGCACCCCGGGTCGGGCAGGGCACAGCCCCACTCGCACCTCCCCAACCTCGACGCCTCCAAGCCGCGACACCACCGCCGCTGCCACCCCCACGGGGCACCGCGGCGGGGTTCCCCGCTCCCAGGGAGGATGGAACCGCATTGGCAACGCTCCGATGGGCGCTGGCGCAACAGCGCGGTGTGCTCTGCCCATTGATTCCCCCGTTCGCCAGTGCCCGTCGGTCAGTCGCAGCGACGCTGACGCTTTGCCCCCGAACACCTTTGGGTCAATGACACCGCGCACCGCCGTGTCCGTTCGGAACGAGCCCCGCCGCCCCCGGCCCGGCCGCGTCCCCCCCCTCCCCGAGCCCCGGAGGGGGGCACCGCCGCCCCGTGTCACCACCGACTGCAGTGATGCGGGCGGCTCTTCCCTCCCCGAGGCGAACGGAGCTCGGAAGCCCTCCCCTCTCCGCCTCCCCCTCCTTCCACCCTTCCCAAGAAGGGGCGAAGACCCCCTCAAAAGTTAGAGGCACACTTACAGTTGCTCTTCCAGCTCCAGTCTCCTCCCAACAGCTCAGCTCAAAGGGCAGCTTTATTATTAGCAGTAGTACTATATTTAATTTTTCTTCCCCCCTCTCTCTCAAGCCTTCCCCCGGCCCAGCCGAGGCCACGGGGCCGGGCTCTGCTCTCCGCTCTCCCGCAGCTCCCGGGCGGCCGCGGTGCCCCGCGGCACACGCACAACCCCCGGCAGCGCTCTCCCTCTCCCTCTCTCTCCGCCGCACTCACACACACACACACACACACACACACACACACACACGCACACACAGTGTACGGGAGAGGGGGAGAGAGGGAGACGGGGAGAGAGAGAGGATAAAATGAAATTTATTATTGATAGCAAAGACTTTGCGGACAATTTCTGGTTATTGTTTCGCTCCGGAGAGAAAAGAAAAAAAAAAAAAGGAAAAGGGAAAAAAAAAAAAAAAAAAAAGAGAGGGGCTTTTCTCCCCACCCCGACATAATGGAACGCTTTTGTGTGGCACGGAACAATACCAAACAAGTATTCTAATAAATAGCCACTTTTTTGTTCCGCGCCGGCGGTGAATGGAACTGAGCAGTTGGTTCGGGAGCAGCTGGAGCCAGGAGAAGGGGGGGGGTGTGGGGGGGTGGAGAGAGCCGCTGCCTCCCCTCTGCTTTCCCTCTCCCTGCACCTCCCTCTCCCCTTCCCCTTCCCCTCCCCTCCCCGGGGGAGCGATGCTCCCGCAGAGGAAAGGGGAAGAGCCCCTCCGGTGCTGCTCCACGCACCTGTCCTTCCCGGTCCTGTTCTCCCGTTCCCCCCCCCCCCCCATGCAGACCCTCCTTTCCGAAAAATAAAGTTGGGTTTTCCCCTCGGGATGGAGCCTCTTTGTCAGTCCCCCCCCTTCTCTTTCTGTACCTCTCCCTTCCCAGAGAGCGCCGCCGGTGTGCCCCCCCCCCCCCCCCCCCCCCCACCGCACCCCCCCTCCCATTACTATTTCTCAGTCCCTTTCTATCAGCGTGACAACCGCTGGGGGAAAGGCAGTCGGGAGCGGTGATTAAAATGGACACAAATCCGCTAAAGACTTCCAGGTAAAGCTGCGGGCAAAGCCCTGCGCCGGGCCGGGAGGAGGAGGGAGGAAGGAGGGAGGGAAGGGGGGGGCCGGGAGGAGCCGGCCCTGACCCCTCTGTGCAGGGGAACGGGGTGGGATGGGGCTGCCCCCGCCCCGCGGAAGGGGAGCGGGGCACTGCGGGAGGACGGCAGGGACCCGTCGGGGGGAGAGGGGGGGGGTGGGGGGAGTCCTTCTGTAAGCGGGGGTGCTCATAGCTAGTAGGTAGGCAGGAAAACAGGGCGATAAATAAAAGAGAGAAATAGGTCGATAAATAAACAAGTAGAAAAGTAGAAAAACGGATAGAGGCAGATAAACAGGAAAAAGAATGTATAGATAAGTAACTGGATAAAATAAAGGAAGAAATAGAAGCATCCACCCCCGGCTCGTTTGACAGCTACAACCCTATGTGCCTTTGCCAAAGCCCCAGAAAAAAAGCCCCCGAGGTTTCCGACTTTTCCGTGGCCGCCTCCACCCCCTCACCCCCCCACCCTCCCCCACCGCTGCTCCGAGTGCCCGCAATGAGAAGCGGTTCTCTTCCGACCCGCACTCAGGAGGTGCAGGGGGACGGGCGTGTGCTGACCTCCAGAACCCAACCCCACACCAAGTTCCCCCGCCGGGCTGCGGGCCAGTTTGGCTCTTCCCTTCCTCTTTTTTATTTTTTTCCCCCCTCCATCTTTTAAGTGGGGTTTGCTCTCGCTTCAATCACGCCGGCGCTAATTAGCCGCGCTATGAAGGAACGCCGCTCGCTATTATCGGGGCCGAGCAGACGGGGGAAGGACCCTTCCGTGGGTCCCCTCCAACGCAGCGCAACTCCGCTCCTTTATAGGAAAACAGCAACACCGGGAAGAGAGAGCGGCTCGAAACCTTCGCCCGATACCTTACAATGCTAAATAACGGGGAGAATGGCGACGGCGTTACAGAACGCTTTCAAAACCCTGCAAATATTTGAATGGGGCTTTTGAGAGCAGCTGTCAGTCAGCGGGCTGTGACAGGCTGCCACAATGCTGTCAGCGCGTCGTGGGTGTTCGGCTCCGCGCGGAGCGCTCCGGCAAACAGATGTCAAACCTCATCTCCCAGCAATGGGGGTGCGGGACGGAGTGCTAACACGCACAGAGGGCTTCAAAACGCCGCGCCGGTGCGCGGACCTTACGCACCACGGAGATGCTGACAGTCCCCCTCGTGGGTTTGTCGGTTAAAGGAGGGTCATTTCGAAACCCGACCTGCTGAACCTTCCTTCGTTTCCCGCAGTGAAGCGAGGAGAATCGAAATTAAGGGCAGATGTGAGGGCTCGTTACCAGATGTAATGAGAAAAAAAACCCAAACCAACCCAAAACCAAAAAAAACAAAAAACAGGCTTTTTGTTTCCAAATGTGGAGCTCTTGAAGGAAGGGAGGAGGAAGGGAGGGAAGAGGGTTTCTCAGGGTCCGGGTCTGCAGGGATCCGAGCAGGAGGAGGCAAGGGGAAGGGAGAGAACCGCCCGCACAGCGCGGAGCTGCGGCTGAGACATTGCGGTTTGTGCCCGGGCGGTGGCAAAGGGACGTGGGCAGAAAAAATCCGCGTCGGGGTTCATTTGGTCCGAAGTTACGATTCGAATCAGGAGCTGCTCAGCTCGCCGGGCTCACGTTCCCGAGATTTGTTTCCTCATCGAGATGTGGTTTTCCCCTCTGCTCCAAGGGGTGTCCCCGACAAATGCCCTTTGGGCGTTTAAAAGTGTCAGAACTATTGATACCCCAAATTCGTTCGTTGCCTCTGAGGGCTATAACGAAGCAGGGAGAGGACAAATGAGAATTCCTTGTCCGATTCTTTATAGGGATGGTATCCAATTCCCCGGGATGAGGCTGCTCCCACAGTATCGGTTTGGAAGTGAAAGATGCCGCTTCCTAAACAAGTCGGCACGGGGGGAATGAAACGGTACATAAACGAAGCACCTTTAGAATTGTTCGTATTCAGAATTAACCGTGGCTTGAGCGCACACGGAGCTGATTTTCGTGTCGGGAAGGCGAGACCTGCACGTCCCTCGCCGGCGTTAAACGAGTGGAGGAATGCACCCGGGAGTGGGTATTGATCACACGCAGCGAGCGCTGCCTGCTGCCTTGAAACCCCATTTCATCTGAATTCTCCCACCCTCCAAATGACATTCATAACAACAGCAAAACCCCCCAGACCAAACCCCAAAGCCCTGCTGTTTGATTACCGCGTTTCCCCCTTTGCAGCTCTGCGGTGGCTTTTGAAACCTCATTATTTTTGAGGACCTGAAGCGAATATCCAGGACGTGGCCGGCTGCGGGACCGCGGTGCGGGGCCGCGGCGGGCACAGGGCTCGGGGAGAGCCGAGAGCATCCCCTCCGCACCCCATCCCATCGGGAGAACCCATATTCGGGCTCCGTGCCGACACAACTGCCTCCGAGTTTCGGAAGCCAAGTGCAGCCGCAGCTCGTTGTGAAATCATCCCGGCTCCGCGGCTCTTCCCCGGGTCCGGCGTGGAGCCGTCTTTACTCAATTCCCTCAGGCAGAAAAGTGCCTGCAGCTATTATCCATCCCATCTGCCGGAATAAGAAAGGCTACGGCAAAGCCGCGACCCTTCTTTTCAAGCAACAAACTGACCAACAAATCTTGAATAAATATTTCTTGAAGCTGCTCCTCGACAGATAACAAAAATCTCACCTAAACGTGGGCATTCCGGTGTCAGTGCTGTTTTACCAGTACACCGTACGAGTGCTTCACTGATTTCCAACACAGACACAGCTGCCACGATACCGTTATGAAGCTCAGAAGTCAAAATAGAGCTGATCTCAGATCAACAGGTTTTCTCGGCTGTAGCAGTTTTATTAAGTCTGGAAATGAAGTCCAGAACAATCCTAAAATTGTTCTTAAACGCAGATGTCCTCTCCAACCGCTCTGTCATCAGAAATCCCAACACTCCATTTGTATTTATTCCTGTACTTCAAACATTGTTATCAGTATGTTTCTGGGGAGGGAAAACATTATGGCACAAATCTGAATGATAGATATGGAAATTAATATGGGAAATGTGAATGAAGACAAATATGGTTGTAACATTCAAAAATGAAATGGTGCTCAGGCTGTAGAGCCAAATTACAGAGATGGTTAAAATCGTGTCTTCCAGTGAAAGACACAGGATCTCATTCCCATGACTCCAGTGGAGCTACGCCTCACCTGCCCTGAAGCAAAAACAGTGAAGGCACCTGAACTGCAACACGAAGGCCACAGACTATAAAAAACACCCGGTGAAATCTAAGGGAATTGCTTTACTGAACTCAGCGTTCAGAGTTTGCACTGATTTTCTCATCTGAATTCATTTTAGAACAGCATGTAGTCATCTGGTTGTTCTCTTTTATTTTTCTTGCATCTTAGGTTTGTCCCCTTTCTCTGAATACATTCCCAAGCCTGAACCATGCTGTGCAGGTGCACAATGCACCTTGCACAAACCAAGGTGTAGATTCAATTTTTAAGCGGCTTGTGAGTAGAAAATATGGGGTGGGGTTCAGGGCATCACAGAATCATGGAATAATTAAGGTTGGAAAAGACCACTGAGATCACCTAGTCCAACCATCAGCCCATTCCACTTCAATGTGATTCGGTCCCTTGAGGAAATCACTGAATCTGAAGCTAGTGCTGTAGAACAGCTTTATCCGATGTTTGGCTTATCAGAGGGGCTGGGAGAACTCCTTATTGACAAATGAAGCATTTGGATGCTTTGTCATCAGTGTCACCCATGGGTCCACTAGGACATGTTACAGCTTTAAGAAGTCAGTTTTTGTCTGGGCATCTGGGCACATGTGTCAAAAGGTTTCATTTTTACTGTGACGGCAAAAATATTTGCCTGTATTTTATATGCATTTGCCTTTATTTATTTGTATTTCTTTGTATGTCATCCATTTGATGCTCTAGCTCTACATGTAAATATACGTGTATTCTGGGCATGTACATATATGCACATGTGTTTCTCGTTCTATTAATTCTATAGATGTTTCAGAGCTGAAGAAGTGAATGTCATCACAGTGAGATGATTGCAGTGAGGTCTTGCTGAGGCAGTGACTGCTCTGAGGCTTTTTGAACCTTTTTGCTTTTCTTCCAGTGAAGAGGATTAACTTTTTGCTCACCACCTCATCTGTACCATCAGAACTGCCCTGATTAATCCAATAGGTGAAACTGTCTCTCTTTTACATGAAGTCCATCTATGCTATCAATTTGTTGCCTCAAGCTTCAGTCATGTGCCCTGATGCCCACAGAAATGCTGGTCTTGTTGTTTAGATGGATGTTTTGTTTCCTCTGTGAAGCTTCCTGGAGGTGATGATTTGCTCCTGAGCCCTGTCCTTGAAGACAACATGGATATGGGACAATCTGAACCAGGAACCATGGACTTGTTCCTTTCTGCACACCATAAAAGCAGCAGCACATGCATGTCGAGTCAACTGAATGCTACCAATGACTAAGAAACAGCTTGAATTTTTTGGCTAAGGGCTTTAGAATTCAGTATTTGTGGGGATCCAGGATATCTAGAGACAAAACTCTGACTGAAAATAATAGAAGCTGTGCATCTAAATCCTTTGATACAGTTCTTCTCGAGCTGAAGATTTGAAACATCTGATTTAAACTCCTTGAATGTCTGCTGAACCAAGGATTTATCATCACATCACAATACCCAGGAAAGCCATTGAGGAAGTACAAGTATAAACTTGCTAATTCTTTTAAAGGAAACAGAGAAAGATAACAAATATGCTAAATTTTTGTTATTACTATCTACCATGACTACATTAACTAAGATGGGAAAGTGGGAAATAATGTTCAGAATATCTCAGAAATGTTGCCTAGCATGAAAGTATTTCTGCTACTGATGTGATGACTGTCTAGTGGGGTTGTGGTTGCTGGGAATTCATGCACTGATTTTATGGAGAGAGAAAAGAGTGGAGTTTATGTGGAATAAACCCCTTTTGAATAAAACAATCTGCATAAATGCTTTAAGAAAGCCTATAATTATGATAAAAATGTTGCTCAGAGTTAAAATTATGAAGCAATCAAAATTTATAAACAGTCACTCATCGACTTTTAATCATACTTTCTCATATACAAACTGTAGAAAACATATAGTAGCAATATGTAACAATACACATTTATTTTCAGTAATTTAGGGTCTTATCCCGTATTGTTTAGACAGACAAAGCTTGGCTTGTCAAGCTCTGTAGGATTATACTTAAATGTCAAAAAACACATGGAGGCCACTGGTTTCATACACATACGCTCAGTGGAAGCCTTTTCCCCTATCAGCTGAACACCCTGGTTCAGTGCTGTGTACCCTTTGGGCTAGGCCAAATCTCTCTGTGCTCATATTCCCATCAGTAACCTCTGTACCAGGACCTCTTCTCCCTCTGCTTTCTCTGGAGGTACGAGCTCAGTGTAACACAGGATGTGACCCATACCTGCCCTGAAATTCCCTTGTAGACATTGCTCTTCATTTGTAACTCATTAATGAGAATGGTTGAATTACATGCATCATGTAGGACTTGGATGGCAAGAGATATTCAAAGGAAGGAATATTTGTAGTGGGAACCTTGCCAGCTTGAATGGTAGCCTTCTGTATCTATAAGTTCCATTGTTTCCCCTCAGCTGAACTAGCGGAACACATTCAGGATGCATTCTGATATGTGCTCTGCATCTCTGTGCCATGAGAAATGTCATTACTGACGGGTCAAATTAATCAAACATGTTCTTCAAACACATATATAACTATATATAATTATAACATATAACTATATGTATATTAAATCATGCATTGCTAGATTCCTTGCTGAAACATAGTAGCATGCGTAATTGTGCACTTAAATTCCAATAAAATAAGATATATTGAATTCAATAACAGAGCCTTATTGATAGATAACTGTTCAGCTCTCCTTACTGATCAAAATAACCTTTTCTGTTAAAACATCGATTCAAATACCACTTTTGGGTGGTCATATTAATGAGGAAAAAGACACTGACTTTCTCATGGAGGACCAAATAATATCCATAAATGCACTGTCTCAAGAGGAGAGTCCCTCATATTGATTCTAGTTATTTTTGAGTCCTTAGGACCTTGTCTGCATCTTCCTGACCAAAGGTCTGAACCAGAGACTCAGAGGCAAGCAGGACTGGAAGAGTTTCCTTCTGCAGACTGTGGGGTAGGATCTAGGAGATTCTCATCCTTTTAATTTGTGGAGCCAAATCACTATTTGGTGGTTCTAAGAAAGAAACGGTGCTGTATTTCGCATGAGTTCTACATGCTTGAATACAAATAATGTTTTGAGATTGAGAAAGAGAAACCTTCTGGGAGTTTTTCTTCTTTTTACAGCCCCTTTTTCTCATTTCAGGGATATGACTACAGAAGAACTGGGTAGAAATGATCTCTGTGATTAATACAATGCTCCATTTAATAGACTTCTTTGCTATGAGCTCTCTATATTTAGCAGTCTATAATCAGTGAATATAAATATAAAACCTCACCTTGTATCTTCACATGAGCCTAAAAATGTGGCTGTGTTTCCCAGAATGGCTGAGACAGATGAGTGTGTCGTGAGTAGTGTGTGTAGGATGGAGGGCAAAGACACTCCAACAAAATCCAAACAAACCTAAAGCATGAAACCAAACATTCCATATGCTTACATTGAAATTATACCAGAAATTGGGAGCGTGAACTACCTAACTAGGTCTCTGTCTGTTTTACAAACCACAACATTTGTTTAAAAAAGTCTAGATCATAATTGCAAATTCAAATTTCTTCCCCATTCTTACATCGACATTTGTGTTTTCCTCCTAACATTTCCCACATGTTAATGCAGCAGCTTCCTAGCCCTCTTGTTATGTATTGCATTCAGCTTAACAGTTTAGCAAATTCCCCAATTGTGTTGGTGTTCGCTTTCTCAGACATGGAGAGCAATTTGATGTGTCCTTTTAATGAGTCATTTTCATGCAAGGAGGAAAACAGTGGTTGGGGAAGTTATTAAAGCTTTCTACTCATTGATTTTAAGACTCTCTACTGAATTTATCTTGCTTAAAACCCAGCTTGTTTTGTTTTATTCTAAATCTGAAGTTTAAAGAACTCCAGCTTCCTTTTACTTCTTTGCCAGGGCTGCAGTTTTATCACTAACTGACTAACACAGAACTGTGACAACGAAATCCAAAATATTGTTATAAAGTTTTTAGTACTTGGGTTGCTAGTGATAACTGATGGATGGCCAATCAGGTATGAGTCCAACGGGAACAGGATCCATTCTCTTCATTTGTAGGAGACATGGACTCTAACCTACAATGGTGATGATATAAATGCCACTTTTTTCCTTTTTTCTCCTGTTTTTCTTTTCTTTCTTTTTTTTTTTTTTTTCAAGCTGTCCTGCTGATAATTTGGTAACCTTGTATAATGAACTCATCTTGATTGGATGCTGAGATGGACACTGGGTGGTATGCCTGAGAAAACTAATCGTAATGTATGGCTTCTTCAGAGGAAGAAGGAACTTGGGGCCCAACAAAATATGATCAGTACAGATCTGTATGGTCTCCTATACTGGCCACTGAAGTCTCTCTGGTAGTCCTCATATCTCTGTCTGTGTTTTTGTACCAGTTTCTTTGGTGGTTTCATTTCTCTGACAAATCTCGGAGAGACAAAACATACTGAGTATACAAGAAGTAATAAAGTAGTGCTCAGCTTTCTTGTTGGAGTGGATCACGTGAACTGTAGGATATAGACACACTCTCTGAATCCTTTGTTCTGGAGAGACAGCCCAGACATGCCCTAACTCCACACTGGGGGCAGACTGAAGTGCTCACCACATTGTCCCTGTGTTCAGGTTCTTGCCAGGTGCACAAAAATACGTCAAATGTGTGAAACTTAGGCCAGTGGATTCCCTGATCTAAACCATCTGAACTTAGAGCTATTGGCTATGCTGCTGAGTACGTACAACCTATGTAAATGCATAACCATAGAATTGTTTGAGTTGGAAGAGACCTTTAAAAGGCATCTAGACCAACTCCCCGGCAATGAACAGGGACATGAACAGCCCTATCATGGTGCTCAGAGCTCCAACCTGATCTTGAATGTATCCAGGGACAGAGAATCCACCATCTTTCTGGACAACCTGTGCCAGTGCCTCACCAACCTTATTGTAAGGCACTTTTTCCTTTTATCCAATCTAAATCTCCTCTCTTAGAGTTGGAAAACATGTTCTCTTGTCCTATCACAACAAAACCCACTAGAGTCTGCCCCCTTCTTTCTTAACAGCCTCCATTTAGGTACTGAAAGGCCACTATCAGGTCACCTTGCTGCCTTCTCCAAGCTGAACAGCTGCAGTTCTCAGCCTGTACTCTCAAGGGAGGTGTTACATCTCTTGGATTATTTCTGTGGCCCTCCTCTGCATGTGCTCCAACAGGTTCACATCTCTCATGTACTGAGGACTCCACTGCAGTCACCGAGACTGCTGGAAGAATGTTCAGCAAGAAGTTTGAAAGAAAGCGTCCCCAACACTATGTTGTAGATACCTGCAGTGCACAAACATTCCCACATATCCCTGGCATTTTTCAGGGGCTGTGTGCAGAGTGTATGAAAGTGTTGCACTTTTTGTCATGCTGAGGGGCATGGGTATTCTCTGGGGCCCTTGGGAAGGAATATTACAGGACACAAATGGACGGAATAATTCAACCAGTTTACAGATCCCTTGTTGGTAATCTGGGAGTGCGTTGCAGGGACAAGGCTACAATGAAAGTTTTTCTGGGCTGGATCTTGTCTGCTGTGCTTACACAAAGTTGTGCATAGGTACAACTTTTTTTCTACACATCAATATTACAAAAGCAAATTTTTGGGGGATGAGGGATTGGCAGAAGGCAAAACCTATAGGATTTACATGAGTCCATGAGTCCATTCAAATGCAAAAAGTGTAGTTTAAATATTTTTTCTTTAACCTAAGGAAGAGTCTTCTAAAAACATTGATGTCACAAAATTTAGTGAAAATGCAGATGAAATCAGTAGCTGAAGCTTGTGAAACATCATTTATAGTATGCAGCTTAAGAATATATTTTCCAGAATGCATAAATAAAATGCCAATTACTTACTAAAATTACTAATTCAATAAAAAAAATAGTTTTTTTTTTTTTTTTTACATTAGCAAAATGACATTGCCCGTACTTAGTGTTTGTATAGTAGAATGACACAGATCATTATAAAATCTTAACAGTCTTACCACATAGCGAACCCTCTGCAGTACATTCTGAACTACTTAAAACAGCCATGAATTGTCCAAACAGAATAATTTGATACTGGCTGTTTTCCACATTTTAATTAGCAAGAACAGACGGCTCTTGCATAATCCCATTTAGTGTCTGTGCTTGGTACCTCCTGAATAACGGAGTGATTAAGTTCATACCTTCATGTGGCTAAATGCATTAGCTGAAAGCAAACCACTAAGAATCACTTTCTGACATGGACGAAATGCAAGCACATTTCTTTCCATTGACTTAAGAGAGAAAAGACTCTATTAACTTATAGCCTATTGGTCGCAAAGATGCCTGGAGGTATTTTGTATAAATGCATATTCATGTCTCATGCGAGGTTTTCCTCCCCAGCCATTTCTTTTGTAACAGAGATCAGAGTGCCCCCATTACACAATCACCACTTTCAACACATCCAGCCTAATCACACGATTGATCACGCTAAGTCAAATTATGGGAACTTTCCGTACAGCTTTTTGCAGCTAACTCTTGCTGGGCAATGGACTGTGTGGCCATGTAAAGGAGAAAGCTAGAATGTAGATGCGAGGCTGCAGCCCACCTGCACACCACGCGGGGTCTGGAGGCACCAGGCCATCAGCATCTCTCCTTCCTGTCACTGCTACTGCACTTGACTGTTACCACAAAGCAGTAAGTTCTATTAATTATTATGGTGGATAGCAATTCTGAGTGGTTACAGAATATTTTGAGAGTTTTACTATCCCAGTTCAATTGCTTTATCTTCAAACAAACAAACAGACCAAACCAAACCGATAAACAACAAAACTAAAAAGAAACAGAAACACAACAAAATGAATTGTGACATATTTTGTCTCTCCAGCAATATATTATGCTGTCAAAGTTTAGAACATACACTGTATAGCTTTTTGTGCACTTTAATAACATTTTTACAAATGTAAAGGGAAGATATACATTTCTATTTGTTGTAATATTGTACTGGATGACAGAATGTATAGATCTCAGTGAGATGTGTACACATTTCTTCTAAGAAAGTGGTAGTGGACAACTGCCATGAAATACTGTGTACTGGACAACTTCAGTTTGCCTGAAAGTCAAAGGATTGACTTCTATGACTGGCGAAATTGCAAGGAGCTTGATTAACATAATTTCTCACTGGAAAATTCAAGTCTTGATTTCCTGGTGATAAATACCAATTTATCTTCTCATAAATTTATTATTGTGGAATACAAAGGGTTCTGGCATCATCTCTCCTGCTGGGTTTCACTGTATGAAAACTCCAAATACTGGCACTGGGACTCATCCTTGTTATTGGTATGATTTTGTGTTCTTGTCAAAAGAGATGATAATATCCAAACAGCTGAGGCTTAGGTGGAAGGGACTAGGTGGAGCCCTTCATCTTGTCCTAAAAGGCATGCCACTGTCATAGTTATCATCTTTTGTATCTCTAAGATATTGCTGCTGTCATTTTCACCAAGTCTGGCTTTTGCTCAGGGTGCAGAGAGAAACACAATTTGAGCCAAAGCAAATGTGGACAGGACCTCAGATAGACTTGACAGAAAAAAAAAGTCTCCCAAATTCTAAAACAAATGTAATGTTCCTGATTTGCTAATCTTTTCTCCTGGTGGATACTGAAGAGCCTCCAAAAAAAAAAAAAACCCACAAAAAAAACAACCTGCATGAATTCATGCTAGGGAGTCTATTAGAATACATACAGATTTAAGCTAATGCTGCCTTGAGGAGAAGGTAGAAAGAAACACCACATAGTCTATGACCCCACGGAAATGTTTTACCTTTTTTTTTTCTTGTCATCATGAACTTCTGTTTATGTGCTTTATTTCAGGCAAACTCCACGAAGAAATGTACAAAGATTCCCCTTGTTGCATCTTCCAATTACAAGAAGAAAATTGTATGCAAGGAAGCTAGATTCCTTGTGAAGCATGCTGTGTTTGCTAATGATTTATTTTTTAATGTTTGTTTGAAATAAAAGCATCATAAAAATAAATGGTGCAGCTCTTTCCGTTGTACTTTCATAAAAAGTGAAAGTAAAATGTTTCTGACTCCTCCAAGCAGCCGCAAATGGCCAGTTTGGGATGGTTGATATCCAGAATAGAGAAAGGCATCTTATATGAAATCAGGCAATTCTTAACCTCCACTTCTACTTCTTCCAGTACTCCTCTCCATTAATGCATAAACATGGTTTATGTGTTAAGCTCTGCATCACAGTCTTTAGACATGGGTGTGTGTGGAGAATCCTTAGGAGTCCCTTTCAGTGAATTCCCATTTTCTGTCAGGAAGGCTTGGAAAGAAGCCCAAAGGTTCTCTCATGGAGGATCAGTGGCACATTCTAGAGAACACAGCTCAGGTAATGAACAGAATAAACTTAAGTGTGTTTGGTTTGGTGTATGGACTCAGTAAATCTTACTAATGTGTTTTGAAGTTAACTACTGCAATTTTTATCTAAACAAATTAAAGGGACGTTTTCCTCCTAGTCTTTCCTGAAGTCGTTTTAGAATCCAAACTTTGGCAAAATATTGTTGACATTACAGTGAGGTGTAATAAAGAGAAAAGGATAATAACCAAGAAGGCCAATGAGGAAAAAAGGAAGCACCTGACCTTTAACAGTAGCACTATAAGCAAAGCTGGAAAGCAAAATATTTGCCAAAGAATGGCCATTTAGATGTCCTGCATTGAAGGAATTGTAAAACAATATGCCATTTTCTGATTTTCAAATACCAGGCTGCTCTGTGATTGAAAGTACATACAGACGAGATGAATGACATTCACCTTGTCAGAGGTTGACATTAAAGTCAGTGGAATGAGTTTCTTCCAAGGATACAATAAGCTCTCTTCCTAAAGTACATGTGTAAAATGTAGTTCTCTAGAACTATGTGTATTTTTCTTTGCTGGATATGTAGAGTCCTAGAGATAACAAGTTTACGTGTGGATATATAAAGTTAGATACCCATACTAATCAGATATCCTACCAAAGAAGTCTCTGATACTGGAAAACCAGTGGCCATAAAAGTGGAAACAAAGGAAGACCAGGGAATAATATCCTTCAACACCTGCCAGCTGCGTCCACATCAGGTCTTTAGCAGTAGAATTCAAGACTGCTCAGATACACTGCATAAACTTAGGACCAATGTTACCCCTTGTTTGTGTAGGTTATATACAGGATATTGCACTGTAGTCCGAACTTTGAAAGTTTTGACTCCTGTCTCATGGTCTAGGTCTTTCAAAGAATCATAGGAATGCTTAAACTGAAAGGGACATTTACAAGTTCATCTAGTCCAACTCCCCTGCAATGAACAGGGGCATGTACAGCCCAGCCACACTGCTCAGAGTCCCATCCAGCCCGACCCCTTGCCTTCAGGGGCGGAGATCCATTATCTCTCTGGGCAACCCGTGCCAGTGTCTCACCACCATTACCATAAAACACATTTTCCTTATATCCAACCAAAATCTCTCCTCTTTTAGTTTGAAATCATTTCTCCTTATCCTATCACAGGAGATCCCACTGAAGAGTCTGTCCTCTTCTTTCCTATAGCCCCTATTTAGTTACTGAAAGGCTGCCCTCAGGTCTCCCCGGAGCCTTCTCTTCTTCAGGCTGAACAGCTGGCAGCTCTCCCATCCAGTCCTTGCACGGGAGGTGTTCCATCCCTTGCACTCATACTCAGTTTGCTCTTGTCAAAGGTACTAAAGGGTAAATAATTTATTGATGTTTACTTAAAAATAAATTTGTCTGGTGGTTGATTTTTTTTCACCAAATTGAGTGCAATGTCTCCTCCCATCATAGAGGAGACTCAGAGTATTTTGAACAGTGTAAAGGATATCTGAGGTTAGGTTGGAAGTGATACTGTTGTCCAAATGGGGTTAGTGATTTTATTTTGTAAATGTGATTAAAAATTAGCTTATTTTCCCTTAGAAATTATTTTTTTAGTGTTTTATTTCAGTTACCAGTTGTGATTACAAACCAAAACTAGCAACTCTGTGTATTCTGTAATTACATTCAATTTTTAGATCTACTGACAACTTTCTCCAGTGGCTAATGCCAAAACCTCAAACACACTGTTAGAATATACTTTCTCTTTCCCTGCAGCACTTTGATTAATTAAATTTCTAAATGCAAATTGTTTGAGTTCCCCAGTCCTTTTTAAATTGCAGGAGTGCTTGCTGCTACCATTAGTGTATTGAATAACTGGAAAATTTATTCCATCTCTTGACTTTGTTCAGAGGAGAAACAGAAATCAGAGCTCCAATACAATATCCAAGAAGACTAAGCCTCTTCCCTTCTTTGGTCCTTTTTTTTTATAACCGTCAAAGCCAAAGCAGCTCTGGAGAGGCTCAATTACATGCAATGATGAAATTAGACTGTAGCTCAATGTCTCTATCTGAAGAGATTGTCCTGAATCACTTGGTGGGAATGGCAGATCCTCAGAAACACCTCACCAATATCTTGCACTGCAGGCAGCACTCATGCATCAACAACTATTAACAACATCTCTAAGCTAATCTTGTCATACAGAGAGCATCTCTAACTGATAGTATGAGATAGTTTTCTCTAAACAGCAAGAACAGTGTCACACCAGGTAGGTGTTAAATGAACCTCAATTTGGAGGGAGTTGTCTGTCGCCACCTACTACAGGCAGTACCTAACCAGGATCGCATGCTTAACTTTTTAGAGCTGGTAACACCCAAACTATAGCAATTACAGATGGTTTGAGGAATATGAAACTCTCTAAAAGTCATACAATGTGAAAAATGAAGGGGATGTGAATAATACTGCATGGGGAAGGTGATATAAATATCAAACATAGGAGCTAATCAAATACTGGTACATAGAAAAAAATAAAACTGTAAATGTTTATGCACCATTAAAGGAGGGCTAAAAACAAAACTGGGTTTCCAGACACTGGAGAAGTTCCTGTAATCTTTATCAAAGCATAGTGCAGTCACAGAACAGGACATGGCCTGTTATGCATACAACCATACAGAGTCTGGTGAAAAAAGGGTTGTGGAAGTGACGTCATACCAGAAAATAAATCCACAGACTCTAATCAAATGGAGAATTTCTGAACCCAGTGTGTCATGTGGTGAAACTTGACTGGCACAGACCTCTGCACAGAAGCCTTCAGAACCCGTGTGTGGGATCTTCCCAAGTTTTTACATCAGGAGAGCATCTGGGTTAAACAGTGCCACCAACGAGTGCAACAGGGTTTTTCTACTGAAATCAGTAGGTTTAAGATTTTGCTGAGTTTTTGGAGATGCTGAGGCTGCCAGCACAACCATGTTATGTGCAGAGCTGCTGTGTGGATGGAAAGCTGTCAGGAGGTTGAATAATGTGTACTTACAGCTGTCCCGGGACAGCTCAGAGCAGTGTAGTTTTATGAGACAGGGAGAGTAAACATCATTCACAGAAATGTATCTAAGTGCAGTAAAGAAAGAAATAGAAAACAATTCTAATGATAAATAACAATGGTAACACCATCAATGCTAATAAAGATGAAACCTCAGACTGAATAAGTAGATCAGTAAATTCTTGATAAATTCGGTATGCACCTTTGTTTTGAATACTTAACTTTAGGGAGAAAAATAAGAGCTAGTTTTCGAAATGGTCTTATCAGTTAAAACATAAATCCGCTAAGGTCTCTGCACAGAAGAATATGTTGTAATTACTTCACAATGCTGATCAAATAGTACGAAAATGTGTAAAAGAAAACAAACACTGCTAAAAGAAATTAGATGTTTCCATAACACACTGGCAAATCACCACTGTAAGAGCAACCAAGCAGCCTCGTTGGCAGGTCCAAGTGATCCAAAGAAGCTGCATGGAGGGAGTACACCAGGTCAGAGTCATTTGGCCTCCTCCCTTCCTCTGAACCTGCCCTACAAGATGTGGTGCAGGCCCTCACCTCATGTCTTTTCTGAGGGCCTTCCAGGAATACAGCTGCAGGCTGCCCATCACAGATGTCATCATTTTAACCATCTTATTTTAAAAGTACAGTTTTAAAATTATCTTAAAAATCAGTCAAAGAATTCCTATGAGGAAGAAGTGATGGTGTGGAAAGCTGGCAGAAGACAAAAGTGAAATCACCTTTACCAGTATGGAACTGACCTCAAATGAGAAGAAAGTTGTGCCCTGGGGGGGACATTTTTCATTTAGAATGTGTTCTGCTGGTTCTTTGCTGCTTCTTCACCTGAGCTTTCTGACAAGGGTACTAGATATAACCTGAAGATATTCACATGAATAATCGTTCAAATCCACTTAAATGTGGATTTAATTTAATTATTAGACAGAACAGGAGGGAACACGTTGGCACTAGTTTCTCAGTCGAAGTTAGGAAGAGTTTCAAAGATAACATAGAAGAGGGATGTTTAAGGAATATTAAAGAGAGTCTATTTTCCTTATTCACAACAAGATGTATCTGGGTTATGGATTAAGTAAGTACATCCTTACCTCTTGGCTTGTACTTCATCTCCAATAAGTGCTACTTATTGGAATAAAGTCAAGTGATACAGTGAAATGAATAGACAAGTACTGTTGCCATGGCTCTTGAACTGGTCACCCTCATGCCCTGTTAATGATTTTGTGGGAGTACACAGCTAGTGACAACAGTCACAGACTGGCTGAAGTTGGAAGGGACCTTGGGAAGCCATTTGGTCCAACCCTGCTCCAGCAGTGCAACTCAGAGCAGAGTGATTAGGCCCATGTTTAGCAAGATACTGAAGGTCTCTGAGGAGGAGACCCCACAGTTTCTGGGCAATCTGTGCCACTGCTCCATCACCCATACACCACAGAAGTGCTGCCTGATGTTCCATTTTGTGCCTGCTGCCTCTTGTTCTGGCACCGGGTACCTTTGGGAAGAGCTTCGCTCTTTGTACTTTCCCTTCAGGTATGTGTAGACACTGATGAGATCCCCCTGCATCTCCTCTTCTCTGGGATGAACATTCCTAACTCTCTTGTCCTAACCTCATAGGACAGGTACTCCAATCCCTTTATCATCTTGGTGTACTGTTTGGACTACTGTTCTCCATCACTATTGCATCTTGCTGCTACCCTTATACAACTTTTTGCATTTAAGAGAGCTTTTTCAAATAATGAAGATGTTTTAGGGTAAAAAAAAATATATATGATGTATATATATATATATTTTTTTTTAAGAGAAAAGTAAGAGCATTATGAATGCAGTTTACATCTTGAAATTGGCAGATGGTTTCACTGAGCAGATGCATTTCATGCTAAAAAAGCAGGTAGATGAGTTGATAAACATTGCATGTCTGGTCTGCCTATGCAGACTTGATTTCTTTTTGATAGTATCCTCTCTTGGTGTGCTAACTTCATGAAAGAGCGAGGATTTTGCTGTGCCTAAGTTCCCTGGGGCAAAGAGAATGTTAAAACTCTTCCATGAAAATTTTTTTCTCAGTTGCATTCTTTGCACTTGGTTGGTGTCTAGACAGTTCCACTGTATCTTTCTCCACCATTCTGAGGTGGACAGAGAAGAAAATAACAGCAATAGACTGCAAACAGTCTGGAGAAAGAAATGACATTCCAAAATATGATTTGAACATATTAAATTTGTCTGAGTGGCTTATTTGAGGAACACTATCATCCTAGGCTCCGTTCGCAATCAACAGAGAAAAGCAGGTGCTTCCAGAGTGTGATTCAGATGAGGCACAGACTCACTGCATCTCTGGAGTTTCTTTTCTCTTTCAGCTACCTTTGCTGAAGACATTGAACAACTCTGTTCCTAATTAGGCAACTCTGCTGCTACAGTCTCAGATAGGCATTTATAGGATGTGAGAAGTTCAGTGCTTAGGGCAGTAGGTGGCTCACATGTTTTTGGTGTTTAGTACAAATCCGGGCAGAATTCAAACACTACAGTCCATACAGTTTGTCAGCCATGGCTGCTTGACTGCTTGAGTGCCTGTATTAAAAATTAAAAGTAAAGAATGCTTAAATAGCTGTGACAGCTGGGACCAAGCCTCAGGACTCTCTCATGGTTGCCCTCAACAATGGGCTGCAAAATCAAGCTCCCTCTTACCTATTCTCTCTCTGCTCTGTGGCCTCGCATAGTGAGCAGAATGAAGAACTTCTCTATCTCGATGGGTAGGATAAGCTCTGAGGAAAAGGGAATTGCGGTTCAAACCCCTTCATTCTGAGAAAGGCTTAAAATCCATGTTTCCCACTTCTTTTAAGAGTGTTCAAACAATGAAGTTATTCTGAAGTGGCTGCTGCCTCTTCCTCCTCCATCATTAGCTGCTTATTCTCAAGAGAGGACTCAGTGCTCTGGATTTCAAGTGGATGAAGGTGACTGAGGTTCAGCACTTGTTCAGATCTAAACTGAGAGGTTTCCCAGGTGATTGGTGGGTGGGAGTTTCAGTGACCTGTTCAGGCAGTGGAGAGAGATAAGGTCCCAGCTGCTTTGAATGATTTCAGAGTTGACCACAATTCCGCACCAACTGTGTTTGGAATTGAGATATCTACCTCAGGTGCTCTGAATCATCCTGTTGGGGCAGGGGCTGCCTGGAAACATGGCAGCACTCAAGCTGAGCAGTTCTTGTTGACAGTCTGAATACTGCCTTTACTTTGTTATACAGTTCTTAGCCATTTTCTTTGGTGTGTGCCAAAAAAAATGATATTTCTGTGACAAATGTCCCTCACCTTCGATCATCTGTTGATCACAGCAGTCTGGAATACAAGAAAGGATGCTTTCAGCAAAAGACACCCAAAACATACTCAAAGTAATCAAGATAATTTTTTTCTTTCCCTCTCAGCATCTACCTTCAATAAAGAATTTGTGTAGTTTTGATCATATCATTAAGCCCACTGGGAGACTGGGAAACATATCCAGCATACATGTACAGATATGAGCTGGATGTTTGCCAGCCTAGGCATGACAGACTCTAGTCCATCCTTTAGCATAGCAATGAGCATAACAGGTGGAGAAAGTGTGTTCATTCTGCTATAAATAGCTAGTTGCATTAAGTGTAACATTTACATTTGCTTGTAGTTGTCTGAATTCAGAACCAAATTTGATGCACTACACTCATGCCAGTAGATCCTCTATTCCCCCACACTTAATTGCACTCTTTTTTTACTAGCTACTTTTCCTCTCCCGGTCCTCAGCATGCAAATTATGCCCACTTTCACATATTTTCTGACCAATTTAGACCTAAAATTTATGCTGCCGTTCACATCACTGCTGAAATTGGCTCAGAGCTTTCCAAAGGAGTTGCACTTGTTGACAGCAGGTATGAATATATTTCTTGGATTTGAATGCCTTAGTGAAAAAAAAAAAATGCAGAGCACTGTCAAAGCTGTGGCTGATATACTGCATAAATGTATAAAGTAAATAACCATACTTACTGTGATGAATTCTAGTCTTAAGCCCTAATCACCACCTTTTGCAGGTAATGAAGTTGCCCATCTTTTATGTGAAAAATATAAGCATGTCACCCTAACATTTACATCCAAAAAAAGCAAAGGCTGGTTATCAATATGCTCACTTAAATTAAAAAAAAAAAAAATCTATTTATAGATAGGTGGTTAAAAGATTACCAATGACTGCAATATCAACGATGGTTTCTTCCAGCAGGAACACAGAGGCAAATATCCAATGTGATAGCTGGAGTCTGAGAATTTGGTTCTATTTTAGACAATTTTTTAGGTAGAATGTGCTAAGCCTCCTTTCAGATGATATTGATTTTGAGCTCTGAATGATATACAGACTGCCCTAAGATTGACCTTTGTCTGAATTACATCTGAACAGCTTTCAAAGCGTCTTCTTACCAAAACAAAAGTAAACTACAGAAATGTATTCAACACAAAACACTGACAACTCTAGACTGTGTTTTTCCTTTGTTTGCTATTTAAATTTGTAGTCTGAAGGCAGCTTACTGAGGCTAACAAATTTGCTGAGTGAAACATAAATTTTTATGCCATATCCGATAATTTTGTAGAGAAATTCCATTCTTCAAAAATTGTGGAGGCTTTCTCTTTCGGTATTAAATTACATAAGAGATAATATCTGTTGTATGATGATTAAAATCTTTTATCTTTGGTAATATTTTTTTTTTCAAATGAAATGTTCAGCATTTTGAGGGGTAAATATTTATGATGAGAAATCAGTATAACACCAGCAGTGCAGATGGCAGTTATGTGTCCTGATGGAGTACTAGTGGAATAAGGAGATGTATGCACTGTCATTCACCTTTACAGCACGTGATTTTCCCTGTTACTTCGTGTTGGGTACGTCTTCAGCAAGGCACGGATCATGGCTCTGCATGAAGGGCTGTGCACTAGCCTCACTCAAGGCCTTCTCTGAGAGGAGGTTGTGTGCTTCAGAGTAATTAGCATGACACTTCTTGGAGCATCTCTGAAACAGAACTAAGTATTCTTAAAGGGCTAGTTCTTCCCGCTAAAACTGTCTATGTGGAAGCCTGATGTTACTTGCTATCATTTTGAAAAGATGCCAAGAAAAGAGCATAGATATAAATTAAAAAATTAAAAAATGATTCCTTAAAGTGTTTTGCTTAGACTAACATCTTTCAAAGGAAAGAAAAATAACGTCTGAAATTAGAAAATGAAAATAAAAAGGGAATTTCAAAATAGGAAAACAGATATTTGGAAATAGGAAAGTGGAAAATTTCAGAGAAAATTTAGATTTCCTATCAAAACTGTACTTGAGAACAGAGATTTTCAGTGAAACACCAAATACAAATCCCTATGAATACATCTGTAACAAACAAACAAAAAAACAGCACGAATCCCGGCAGTGAACAGATCTCATCCAGTTAGTGTTTTCCAACCGTCTTTGACAGTGCAAGCATCTGGAAGGCCCTAACCTCATCAAAGCAGACAACCATACATATTCTCCTGATAAATAGGTAGGAGCAAGAACATACATATGGGTTAATGATGCAACACTGTTTATTACCCTGCGGTATGTAGGAAAGCAAGACAAAAAAACCCCAAAACAATAAAATGTCAAGTGCTGTGGCTGAAGGTGTGGGGCTAGTGTCAGGGCTGGTGTTAGAATGCTGGTAGCATATTTTCTCCCCATGCCTTGTGCTGAGCTTGTTTGATTCCTGATTGCTCTTTTCATATTTAGTTTTTCCACAGAGTAGACAGAGAACACAATGAATGCATTGAATGCTGAGGTCAGAAGCAGTCTTATAAAAGGCCAAGGACCTCTGCACTAGCCAACAGGCAGAACAACTTACTGGAGCCATAGATGATTGTCCCAGCTCCCAGACTATAATGAAGAGACTTCCAGCTGCAGGTCTAAGAGACCTGAAGGCCAATGTGTAACCTTGGTCTTCAGGAAAAATATCTCCCCACGCCGCTCCTCAAAAAATAAACCTGACTGTTAGCCAAAGTAACTGGTTTCCATTTTTGTTTAGAATGGAGTCAGAAAATAAAGGAAGAGAGATGAAGTGAGAGCAATTACTGAAGGCCATTGGAGCTAGGAGGTACAGGGAGGCTCAGAGATATCTGTGAAGAGGGTGCTGCTGTTAAGGAGATTAAAGAGCACCAGCAAGAGAACCCCTGAAAGTGTGTAGATGTTAAACCAATTAAGGCCGTCGCTTCTGGAAGTAGTGCCAAGTCCGACCAAAGTGAATGACACCTAGAGTGCTGATGGGTTTGTGGGTTACACTCTTTAGCATTCATTTGATGCAGAGAATGAGGGCACAATGCAGGAAGGGGGTATTTGAGGTTTTGTGTGTTTTGGAGGAAAGCTATGTGGAGTTATGAAGTGATGTCATGCTTTGTGCCCCCAGAACCCAGAATAGCACAGATCCCATTAAATCTCAGCAAATACATAAGCAGGCTATCCAGGTACATGTTGGTTCCCTCACTTCGTCTATGGGCATCAAGCCAAACACTAATAAATAACATTTTATGCTGAGACAAGAATTATCAGTGGAGGTGTGAAGGTATGCAAGTTTCCTTGCTTCTTCATTGCAGAAGGTGAAGATCCAATGCACAGAAAGGCAATGAAGTGACAGCACGCATGTTTTACACTGATATAAAATGGCAAAAAAGGTAGAGAGGGGCTAGCCAGAACTCAGCCACAAGAGAGGACATCAGTAATTTCTTCATCCAAGACACTGAGTTCTGATACATATAGAAGATGAAAAGAGACACGTCTTTATATTCAGTTTGTCATGGTTGGATTATCAATAGTATGAACGAATGGGAGCAAGAACTTCCTGTGGAGTCTCCTTGTAACAAATCTTTTTAGACATCTTAGAAAAAAAAATTCCAGAATGGCACCATAGAGTTTGATAGCTTATCTGCAGAAATATGATACCATTTCACATGACACAGAACGGAAAATGACAAAAGGAGCACTGATCCATTAAATAGATTGGACTTGACATGGAATAACATTATGGCAGAGTGTTTTAAAGAGCATGTTCACGTAATCATGTCTAACTTATTGGTCTGAAACAAGAGATTGACAAAACTTAATGGTTACGGCAAAGCAAGGTCCTCACTTATCCACACCATTGAAATCTATAATTATCTATTGGTCAAATAATGGAATTACAGAATCAAAGAACCATAGGAGTTGGGAGGGACCTCCAGAGACTAAAGCAGGGTCCCTAGAGCAGATTGCACCAGACAGCATCCAGGTGGGTTTAGAGTGTCTCCAGAGAAGGAGACTCCACAGCCCCTCTGGGCAGCCTGCTCTGGTACTCTGTCACATGAGTGAGACCAACAGCACTTCTCAGGAGAGAACAAACCAAGCACAACATCTGAGTACTTAAGAGTTGGATCCAGTATCTCAAGTGTACACATATTCTCACAGAAACATGGCAGCAGGGATCTCTCATTTACAGGAACAGGGACCTGACAAATCAGGGAACTACGAAGGCTGTTAAAGCTTGGACATGCTTATCTGTAACTGTGGACAGTTCTTATCTAAATTTAAGCATATCCTCCGTCAATCATTTCTCTTGTTCTCAGGGCCACATTCAGGATAACCACTTTAAGAACACTACTTTTAAGCATCAAAGTGCCAGGGCCTAGAAAGGTCATTCAGTGCACATGATGTTGCATTTTCACAAGATCAAGCAGTTTCCTGGTGCATGGGGTGAGTAGCAGCCTCAGCAGCAGAAAACACAAAGCAGCGGATGCTGCCTGAACTAACACACAGTACTGAGCAGAAGCACTATGGCCTGATTCAGAGCTGCACGTATACAAAAGGCATACATTCTACCTTCAGACTGATGCCTGATATTTTCCTGCTGGTATAGAATGCCTTGAGAAATGGTAGGCTATGAGGAAATGATGTAGAAAGAATTGAGGCCATGTAAATCCTCATCCCATATGTGCAGCCAAAGCCTTGAATTTGATGCAAGCCATGGACAGAAGCCCAGGTAAGAGGAAACAAAGGAGAGCCATGGTGAGGCAGGCACAGAGTTACTTCAGCAGGGGAAATTCATCTTGCTTGGTAAAAGTGAAATGAAAACTGCAGATATGAGAGGCTGAGGTATTCAAAGAGCCAGACGAGCAATACATTGGCAAGGCTCCTGCAGGAGGTGTCGGAGGGAAGGAAAGAGATGGTAACAATTAGGGGAGCGGTGGCAGCAGGAGTAGGCAGCGGATTTGTCTCGACGATTCAGGAGACAAAGGAGATGGGGAAGTATTTATAGAGCCATGCAGGGCTGGAGAAGGTATTTTCAAAATAGAGGTTGCAAGAACAAGGTTACTGTGCTTGTGTCTCTGCCACTGAGTCATTACGACAATTTCCCCATCTGTAAAACTGAGATAATAATACTTACCTATCTTACAGAGGGAGGGGAGTGTGTTGTGAGGATTAATTAGCTAAGGTTTGTACAGCACTTTGAACATGTAGAGAGCGATATAAGTGCTCAGTACTAAGATTATTATTAATATGGAAGAAACAAGCCAGGGTGGGGGTGGAGAGCGAGTGAGCGAGCTTTTAAAAGATAAGAGGAAGGAAGTAACAAGAGGATGACAGAGAATAGGAAGGGATGGGATTAAGGGACAGTTTCTTAAATTAGAGGTAAACACAGGGAGACTTAACTGGAAGGTTAACTGAAGGAAGAAAGCATATGAGCAGAGCTGTTAGAATGGGAGTCCTGTGAGCTCTGATGTTATTCTCTTCTTATTTTCTCTTGTTTTGTCAGCTTTACACCACAGCATGGGATCTTTCTGTCCTCACCGACATCTTTAACCAGGGCAATGACTGCAAGCAAAATTACTGCAAACTGTCACATTCAAGCTTTATGCTGGCACTAGGTCTCCCACTAAACCCATAAGCTGTGGCCTGAAACCAGAACTTAAAAAAAAAAGGAAGGTAGTTTGCTATTTGTGCTAATTATACAACCATGTCTCCCCTCCCTCCAGCAAAAACACAAGAAAGATAATTATCTTCCCTCCTGATACTACTGTTAAAAACAGAAAAGAACCTGTTTTTTCTTTTTTAATCGGATCTAAAAAACACAAATTTAAGTGCTCTTTTCCTCCTGCTTTTAATGAGGTGAAGCAGATGAGGGTATTCCCTTTGTCAGGGGATTATGACAGGTTGTCCATGACTGGCAATTTCAAATAGAGTGGTTGTTGTTCAGACAGAGAACAATTCCAGGACACTCTGTGGCCTGCTTTTCAAAGGGAACAACTGCAGTGGTCACCCTGACTTAAATCTATGAATTTATAATGGAAAAAATACATTTCTGTCTACCAAATGCCCGGCTTCTATTTTGTGCAAAAAAAAAAAAGACGAAATAACTTAAATTGTTCTGAATTTTACTCAAAATAATCAGATAGAGCAGGTGAGGATACTCTCTCTGCTCATTCAGTAAAGGACATACAGTGCAAAGATGCCCGACTAAGGTATGCAAAATCGACTTCAGAGTCAGTGCCTCTTACTGAGTTTATTTCAGCCCAATAAAAGCAATGTTGTTGAAACAGGTTACTTATCTTACAGACCATCACACCCTTAGGTCATAGAAGGATGTTAGTGCGGTTCTAGGTTCATCTTTTGATTCTTTTGGTTACTTGAAGTAACCTGATAGCTTATCGAGTTTGTAGAACTGACTCCAAACCCATTATCCTATTCATAAACACATGGAGGCACATTCTTTCTGCTGTGTTCAGGCCCCAGAAAGTAACCAGTGGGTCAAGATGGGGTAAGTAGTCACTTCTAAAAGGAGGCTTCATTTACAATCATTTGCAAGGGGAGATGGCTGAAGCTAGGCTTCATGAAACTAGCATTTCTGAAAAAAAAATAGAAGACAAATTATAAACTGCATTTGCAGTGACATCTGATGCTGGTAGCTGGTCTGAAACAGGTTGAGAACTCATCTTCTGATGGTGAGAATTTCTGAAGGCTCTTTAAGCTGGTTATCTCCAGTGTAAAGACTATACACTTCTGAGTATGTGACCCTAAAATCTGCTACAGAAAAAAAAAAATAAAAGAAGGCAGTTTGTTAGTTTGTTGCCTGTGATCTTTCATTTGAATAGTGTGAAATTAACTTGTATTGACAGGATTATATAGGTATTTTACTTTACTTAGGATGTTGACTATAGAGCTTCCTGGCTTTCCCTTTCTGTCCAGTTCTTCTTCTTCTTATTTTTTTTAAACATTTTTTTTCATAGTTAATGATGTATTTCAAGTTAAGCAAGCTTTTAGCAGTATAAAGATGCCTTCTTCCGGTAATTCCTACCACTACCTGAATTTAACTTTTTGAATTAAATGGAGTAGTCTCCTTTTCCTTTCTTGTTCAGTAAACAGGTCACAAAGATTATTTTTTCCTAGGAACTGCCAATCTGTTTATCCAGGCATTTTTGTCTTCTTGCCTTCATTCTTAACTTAGCCCTTCATTTTGTTGTTGCATATTCTTATCCTTTTACTCTAATGGGTCTGACGTCTAAAATGCAATTAGCAGCCATATTAATTTTTGCAAAAGGAACTTGCTATTATTATGAATGCTGTCAGGTCCATCCGTACATCTCAGGGGCTTATAAGACCTGCATAGCATTTCAATGAAAAAATACATTCCAGAGAGTGTTCTCAGGACATTATAAAGTCTGCACAGCGCTTCAAAGACATTGCGATGTCCAGGAGAGACTTCTCAGCTCTTCCAACAATTGAAGTTTTAAAAAGGAGCATAATTTTTAAAAGAGGCCAGGAATTTGCGAAGGTAATCTGGTGTAAGAATTCTTGGTGAGACCTTGCAAGTAAAAAATTGAGGGTTTGTCCATGCGAGGAAATTAACTGGCAGAACTATGGCAGTATAATTATAATGCTGCAGCAGCTACTGCTTGTGTAACTCTCTGTGTTCCTGCACAGACACTATTCTGGAATAAAAGTCTTTTTTTTTTTTTTTTTTTGTCAGTAGACCTTATACTGCTTTGGAACTGACATAAACTCTTTCTGCCTCATAATCATTCGGCCCCCTACTACTGAAATCAGCCTTCCATTTTCTCTTTTGTGCAAATGCCCCTTCACCAAATTACACTTTTGCAGAACAACCAATGACTACAGAAAATGTCTGCAACTACTAATTATAGGCAAAAAGAAAAAAAAAAAACAACAGCTCCCCTTCCCCCCAACCCCCCTCCCCCCCAAAATAAAAAGCCCACAACAAAGAACCCGGCAGGGTAAAGGGAGTACGTGCAAAAGAGTGACAGAAATCTGGAGCCAAGATTACCACATATGATATACAGTACCAAGGGTAATGGTTATGTTATCTTTAAGGAAGAAGAGAAATTGCTGTTCTCCGTAAGATGATCCAATTTTTCTTTCCTTGCTTTTCTGGGCTTTGCAAGCTTTTTCTGAGTAGCACTCATGGATGAAACCTAACAAAGTTTTGTGCAGTGATTTAAAATAAAAGCAACACATGGTTTACAAAGAAAGCTGAGGCAGTTCAACATGGAGCTTTCAAGGAGTGAATTTCAATTGGCATTCAACTTAGCATTTCAGGAATCTTTAAGAAAAGACAGATTGAAGTATTTAAAGTTCATATAAATCACAACAATAAAAGGAACACTTTTTCACTTATCTACATGATGAATAGTAAGAAGGAGCAATATTAAGCTGGAAGCTTAAAAATTTCATATGGGATAATGCATAAAGCACGTTTGGTTCTACTGAGGATCTGATATTGTAATAACCAAACAAAAAATGGAACTTGAGTGGTTTATATGTGTTATCAGAACTCTTCAGGTGAATGGAAGCCTTAGTGAGAGGATACACTTTTTACGTAAACTGCAGAGTCTTCTGATAAATGTTTAATATTAAACTTATCTAAAATTCTTCTTATAAACTAAAACATACAAGGACAACATATACATGAAGTAGTTCAAGTTGCTTTTATTGTGGCTCTAAGAAACAGTTTATATTATGTTGGATATTTCTAATCAAAAACGAGAGTCAGAGTTACATAAATAAAAAATTCTGACTGACTAGATGAAGCTGGCCACAATAGACTGTGTGGACTTATTCATCATTGCACGTCTGACTGGAAAGCACAGCAGCCTTCTGGCTCTGTCTTACAGACATTTCTTCAGCAGAGAGTTTTTCTCATTTCAGTTTGTAGCCCCAGAATCCATACGCTTGCCAAGAACTGGATGATAATGACAAATAAACATTGTATCTGAAGAAGATACCTACAAACATTCATGTTTCTTCATCAGACCTTGCTTTTTATATGTTTGTAGGTTATATACCTGTTCTTCCAAAAATATTAAAATGGTTTATTATCTAAGAATATTAGTCAAATGTAGTGGAATACTCACTGGAAGCAAATTCTTAGTAAGAAGACCCGTTCTGAATTCTTAGTTGGAATTCTTAGTAAGAATTCTCTTAGAAAAAGTATTTTCCCATCACGATATGGAAGCATAGATCATGAATCATGTGTCTAGCCACTGGAATTTTAATTCTGAACAAGAAAAATGCCTGAAATTTTCAATTCTCCAGAGATTGAATTGCAACATATGGACACATTTTCTGTCTTATGATCTCCCATTTCCTGAGGACTGAGGCTGGTAGTGAAGTGACATGCCAGACCAGTAGAAGAACGAGGAATTGGACTGCTGGACACCAATCAAGCACCATATGAAATAAGGAACATTCCTTTTGAAATAAGAAAAATTCCTTACTCACTCCTATAGATTTTGCTCAATTCAAAGAAGACTTGTTTTGAATTCTATTTGTTAACTAGTATAAAATAATTTCCAGTCAGCAATATGTGACCTAAATGATTATATGGACCATTCTGAATGATGAAAACCAAGAGTAAATTTGAACTGGGACAAAGCAGTCAGTTAAGTGCAACATTCAGATTTTATAAAGAACTCAACATCTTAGCACTGATTTTCATAGATTCATAGGTTCATAGAATTCATTCCTAGATTCATAGATTCATTTTGAATGTTGTTGTTACAAATCCTAAGTCAACAATTCCCTGTCTGACAACTGTTAAGGGATCTTGTCTAAACATGTTAGCAAGAAGGTATCTTTTCCACACAGACACTGGCAGCGATGGCATTCAATCCAGCCCAGGAAAACAAGTGGTCTTCCTTTGCTGCGGGCTTTAGAAATGCTCCAGTATCTCGGCCCTGGCAACCACCTCACCTCAAAGAATGTTACGCTTCATTGTGTACCTGTTAGTCTAGAATTATCCCTATGATAAGAACATCTCATGTAGAAAAACATAAACCATTCTTTTTGCAAAATTCAAACTTGTCTACACAGTTACAAAAGATAACAAAGGCTCCTAATGACAAAGGCCTTTATGAGTCAATGTAGCTATCCCAAGTTTGAGTCCAAATGGTCTTTTCTTTCCACCTTTTTATTTCACTGACAAGCTCTGGACAATATTTATTCTGTAGGATTGATGTACACTCCACCTTCCTCAATTAGCTTAATGAAACACCCAGCTCATCACTTACACTCAGTCAGTTGTTTCCCAATAAGAAATACTCTGTGTCCAGTCATCAGATAAGTCATTATTCTATAGTGGAAAAGAGATGCTGAAGCTCCTGCAAAAGGAATGGATTTGAAGACAGCACATTTGTAAGGTCATGCAAAGGATGCAAGCAGTGAAATCCATGAGAACATAAGAACCTACTGTGTTGCACCAGTTGTCCATATAGTCCAGTATTTTGTCTCAGTAACAAAAGGAGATGTCACTCAAGGATATTATGTGAGCCTTGTTATTATCTGTAGGCCATTTATTTTGTACTCACCCAGCATACTAGGGGTATTAAAGAATAGATTCCTATCTAATTCTTCTACATCTCTTTATTGACTTACTGTCTATGAATTTTTCTGACCCAGGTTTTGAATCTGCTCTGAGATTCTGCCTTCACAAACTCCTGTGGTATCAAATTCTCTAAGTTCACAATACCACGAGTAAAAATGCCTGCCTCTTCTTTGTTTTAAATCAGGCTCTTACTATTTTCATGGACTGCCCCTATTTCTCAGACTGTGGAATTTGGTGAGCAATAGTTCTGCATTACCTGTCACCTTTGTGGTAGAACTTCACTCATCTATGACCTTCTCTTCTCCAAAATGAAGATACGACTGGAATACCTGCCCTATGGAGACAGGTTGAGAGCTGGGACTCTTCAGCCTAGAGAAAAGAAGGCTCTGGGGCAACATTAAAGCGGCCCTTCAGTACCTAAAGGGGGCCTACAGGAAAGCTGGGAGGGGACCTTTTACAAGGGCATGTAACTTTAAACTGGAAGAGGTTATATTTAGACTAAATGTTAGATAACTAGATATTAGATTAACTAGACATTTACTGAGAGAAGTGAAACACTGGAATGTGTTGCCCAGAGAGGCTGTGGATGCTCCCTCCCTGGAAGCATTCAAGGCCAGGCTGGATGGGGCTATGTGCAACACAGTCTAGTGTGAAGTGTCCCTGCCTATAGCAGGGGTTTGGAACTAGATGATCGTAATTGCTCCTTCCAACCCAAACCATTCTATGATTCTATGATTCTATGATTCTAGGATTCTAGGATTCTATGATTATGAAAGGTGTTCAGAGAAACCATATTGTTTATGCTGTGGTATGTGAGAATAGGTATGTCATTATCAAACTAGGTATGGGAGGTAGAATAAAACTAGAATTTTAAGTACCTGCGATACCTTTCTTAAGAGAATCTGTGAGATTTTCTGAAAGAAAATGATAATTGAGACACAACTGAGAACGAAGGGTCTTACTGCCTTTAATTTTCAGTGAGAGCTGAGAGCTTAGCTGTCCCTTTGCCTAGAAAACAGAATCATAGAATTCCAGAATGGCTGAAGTTCACAGGGACTTCTGGAGGTCACCTGGTTCAACTCCAGCTCCAGCAGTGCCTCTCGGAGCAGTGCCCAGGCCCACAGCCAGGCAGCTCCTCGAGACTTTCAAGAAGGAGACCACACAGTGTCTTTGTGCAGCCCACCCCCCCAGTTTGTCAAAGGTATTCTAGGCAATAGTGTGTCCCTTCGGTGAATCAGTCAGTCTGCACAGATTTATGTCATCTCTGTATTTAGGTGTACTCTACCTTATCTTCCTAACTGTTAATGAAGACACTATACAAGATCAGACCAAGTATCAACCCCTGGGATACTCTTCTCATTACTGACATCCAAACAGACTTTGTACCACTGCCTGCCACCCTTTGGGTCCAGCTATTCAGACAGTTTCCCCCCACCTCACTCTCTGTTCATCTAGCCATATTTGAACAGTTTATTTAAGAGGAGAATCTTATGGGAGCATTCTCTATGGCTTTACTGAAATCTAGGAATACAATATCCACTTCCTCCCCTCATCCATTAGGATGGTGATTTCAATATAGAAACTTGTCAAGTCAGTCAGTGAACATTTCATCAATATGTAATTTCCAGAATTTTAAGTTCCTGACCACACAACTTAAGAATCATTACAGTGTTGCTGTAATGTAACTTTTTGGCGTGTCTTTTCTTTTAAAAGATATTCTAAAATACAGAATTATTTGAATAGACATAATGAGTATATGCCTTCCTATACATCATAATATCGTCCTCAGAGTTATCACCTTTCCTGTAAACTTACAAATTTGCTTTTTCTACCTTATAGTCAAACAGATCAAAGTATCTCACTCCATTTTCTCTACTGTTCTAGTGCCCAAAGGAATTTCCATTGAAATATTTAAGATGCTGTTACTATTCACATAATATGCACACTCCGGGAAGTCTGGGGACCACATGCAGGACATTCACAACTCCTGGAAAATGTGCAGCTGAGAAAATGTGACACATATGGAGAGACTGTTTTTTCAGATATTTCTTTGCTTGTGTCAGAACAGCTATTGGAAAACGTCTGCCTGTTTTCATGGTGAAATGTTTTAAGCCTTATAAATGGCTAAGTACTGGAAAGCAGAGGACCAGTTTTCTGATTCAACATTTGAACTCCAGATACAGCTAGAGGTACCTGCCAGGCCTCTTTTCCAGCCTTTGCTTCCCCCTGAAGACCTAGTAAATTAACCCAGCCAGCTGAGCTTGACTGATCCTTTGCCCTGTGTCAAAGGAACAATCACACTCTAACTGCTTGTTCTGTATCTGTCTCTTCTTGTGTCTTGTTAGAACTTTTCTTGCTTCCCTCCCTGTGCTCTGCTTTGCACTGAAATTCTCTGGCCGTGTGACCCTTGCCTCTCACCTTCCTCTTGTTTTGCCCTTCAGATTGGTACAACTGTATCTGATTTCCTGCCCTTTGACTTGGATTCTGATCTCAGTTCTTGTCTAGATGCTTGCTCTGTGTATATTTACTTTTACTACCTGACCTTGGCTTGCCTCTTCCTATTGGGCTCCCGACTGAATACTAGGTAGATCCCAACTAAGACACTGACTACTTGTTTAAGTTGCTGAAAAAAATTATTTTCCTTTTACTCTCTTTGTTCCTTTTCAATACATTAGGGATGAAATACTATAGTTTCAAACTGAGATAGGAATGATTTGTTCTTTGTTTCTGTGAGGAGAATATATCTTTAATTGTAGAATGAAGTTGTATGTCTCATACTCAGCTCTCAAACCCAGAGCAGTGGACATTCGCCCATTTCCAACCCATGCTTCTGCCAGAAACTGTCTTGCCAACTGAGCTCAGTGTCAAGCAGCTTGTTAACAGATATGTATCATCTAGTTCAGGGCAGTGGTCACAGCCCCAAACTGTTGAGTTTGTGGACAACACTTTCAGACATAGACTTTGAATTTTGGGAGGTCATGTGTTAGACTTGATGATCCTTGTGGGTCCCTTCCAAATCAGAATATCATATGATTTTATTATTCTAAGTAAAGGACTTTTTACCTTGACAGAGAACTGATTTGTATTTCCAAACTGTGGAAATCTATTTTTGATCTTGTTTTCAAATGCTCATTTCAAATCTTTGAGAAAATTGTTAGCAGGTGAAGCAGGACCTACGATATAGTACAAATGTGAAGGTTTCTTACTTTCAGGCAGTAAGAAGACATAAGATCCAGCCTCACTGGATCGTATTCTGCCTTTCTCTGCATACTAGCAATAGCAGTGATTTCATAAAGTGGCAATCAAGAGAAATGTTATAAATACCATTTATGAATGTAGAGTTTATCCTTGTGTATAGTCCATACTCTCATTCAGGAATACATTTGAGCAAGTGCTTGAGTGCTTTCCTGACAAGGGATAATTTCCAACCAGGACCTCTATACATCATCTCTTTCTCTAGGGCAAGAGTGAAAGCTAAGATTATCTTGAAAGTTCACTTTGATTCTTCATTTTCACATTGTCAGTTTTCTGAGGAAACCATTACACATTAAGATATGCATTTTCCATACATGATTTAGCAGTGACCTTTTTGTTTTAAACAGCAAAATCCAATCCTCTTCATTTCTTTATGGCTTCAAAGAAGAAAAATATATATATTTTTTCTTTTCTTTTGTTAAAAACACTTTAAGATCTGGTTTTGTAGAGATCAAGGCAAAATGGATATAAAGAAGTATGTTCAAATCCTTCAGTTGTAAGTTTATTTATAAATTGAACCCGATGGATTAGTGGCACCCAGAAAAAGGATCCTGAAATCACATACTTACACACTTCATATACACAGCTGGCCATAATTTTTATTTGCAGATCGGCTGATACTTCTCAAACTCTGTATGATCACTGTCCTGGAAAAAAATATCAGGACCAGTTCCTGCCAATGCCTTGATTCTCTTCTGACACACTCCCTGTCTTAACAAATAAACCTTACAGTGGGGAAAGAGCTCCTATAATGAAAAGTGCCATTGAGACCTACAAAACAACAGGCTGATCATTCTCTCTTCTTCATCTCTGGACTTCATTCTCCAACTGATAATCCACGTTTAGCCCTTTATTATGGTTTTTGACATTTGTTCTTCTGTTTCTTTTTTCTTCTCTCCCATTTTCATCTCAGTATCTATGTCTTCTTGAGTCTTTTTCACTGGGTATTCATGTACAATGTCTTGTGATTCTCACTGATGGAATATGTGCACGCAGCAACACTATTTAGACAGAAGTTAAGAGGTCTACTTTTCAGTAGAAATAGTAAAAATAAAAAGCTATTAGCTTTTTACTCCATTTAAAGCATTCTAACAAAAAGCAATGAGTCTAGGAATTCATCTGACTTCAGCATTCTTGGATTCACAGGGAAGAACTTTCTTAGCTAGTATGTTAATGACCCAGCTCCCAGATTGCATACAAATCGCTAATAGGGTAGTAGCCTGTCATTTCTCCTGCTCGCCCCAAGACTGATCAGTCAACAGACACAACCTAGTGGAGCAGAAAGAAGTCACAAATTTGAACTGAGAAGGTGGTGAAGGAATTCCATGACTCAACAATGTCCTGTCTTGGTTGTGATCTCCAATATATTTCCAGTTTTGCATCTGCAGAATTCAGGCCTCTCCTCAGTTGGAAATCCAGGAGATAAAAATTAAATCTGTACTAATACGCTGAGTAGTCGTTCTCAGCTCTTGGTATGGCCACATATTTTTGAAATATTTGATTTCATAGCTGGGGACATCTGCATGCACAGAAGCCCTGCCCTCTTGTGTCATTTCCACTCAGCAGAGATGTACAATGACTGTTGACAGTGGTCTGTAGGCATGCTCAAATGTTTAGGGGCTTGAGTCACATGATTGTATGCATGGAAAGACAAATCTAAGACTGATCAATAAACGTGCCTTGCATTGAAACTGCCAGTGTAGGAATGGAAACATTCGCGGGTAAAGCTGATTACACTCAGAAACTCTGAAATAAATTATGGCATCAAATGTATTTTTACAAGCAGCGGAGCACTCACACAGGGCTGAAAGTGGCAGTGCTTCCACACAGCAAAGCAAGGTACAGACTTTGAGATGCTTACTTGAATGTCCAGTATACATTTTCCTCACTTCAGCCATCTCAGAGAATGCAGAGGAAAGGTGTAAGATTCAGACTCTAATCATCTTTAAAAATATGAAAAAATACTCAGCTTATGATGGGATATTGAGCCTGAAACACTGAGCAGAAAGGTTAGATTTTAATTTCCCTTGCTGTGTATGGACCTTTCTTAATTCTAATGAATATAGTAGAAATATATTTTAAACATAACTACTTAAATGGAGAACAAACCACTACTACTGTGGCTACGTACCTCACAAATTATGAGGTTTTGGCAAAGGATGATGCAAAACCACACTGCAGCACCTGAATCTCATTGTCTTCTAGAATCTAAAGATTTCTTGCTCAGAAATAGTAGCCAATTTCTGAATAAAGAGAAGTAGAAAGATGGAATTACTTTGTTTTGTTCCTCTTTGCTGAGATAATGAATATTACACTGAATATGGGAAATTGCTAATCTGTTCCCTTCTACTTGTACTTCTTGAAAAGGAATTTTGATAATTCACCAAAGACAACTAGAGAATTATGGAATGCCATACATCCATCCATTTAATTCTGTTTTTCACTCAATTTCCATTTTCTTCAATCATTATTTCAAAATCATTAAAAAGAGGGAGAGAGAGAGAGACTAGTGAAGTTTCCTCTTTTCTCCTCTCTTCTTAATAAAAATTCACAGTGTGAACATCTAAGGACCAAAATGCAGAAATCTGTAATCTGTTCTTATTCAAGTGTAACTCTTGTTAACTTTTGAAAAATTTGACTAATTTTTCTTATGTCTTATACACATTTTGTTTCCTTCTCTTGTTTCTCAACCCTTCACAGTGGTACTCAGGGAAGTAGGGTAAAAAATACTATATACAGTCCAAGTAAGAAAAGTAAAATATTTGGGCATCTAAAGTAGCTTTCCCCTCTTTTAAGACATACAGGGTATTCATATTCTAACCAACCTGCATTGCTAAAGTGCAACTTTCATTGCTAAACTGCTCTTTGGTGTGGCATCAGTATGTTACTGTTAGCTTTGTCATTCATAAACAAGATAGCCAACCAAACCCAATTTTGGTAATACCATTATGTCAAACAATGATGTATCATTTTTACATATTTTGAGGATAAGTAAGTATTTTTTAGCTCCATGTGGTATACAGTTAAGCAAAAATCCCCACCCCTAAATGACATAATGACATAACTGAGACTGGTTTCTGTAAAAATAGTACTTACAAACTATAGCGCAGTAGTCACTATATATTCATTCCCTCTCCCATCACTTAATTACATCACCCTTTAAGACAGACGTATAATGTAATTAGAGATTTGAACAGTTCACAGCCAGATCACTTAAAGTAACATTGTTAATGGGCTTTAGAAGTTCTCCCTTTAATATTGCCAGTGTTATAACTTCTAATTACCTTAATAATTAGGGCTGTGTCATTCATGATTGAGGTAACAGTTGCTAACACTAATGGGTATTAGAGGTCTCTCACAACGCATGTTTTCATGTTCTTATCCAGTTGCTTAGGGCAGGCAAGAGCTATTTGTCCTTAGAAACATAGTGGTTGCTATGTGGTGGCCTGGGCAGAGGCATCCTTACCAACCACTCTAATATTGCCACCAACATTGCTGCTTTCATTGAGGAATGGCTACAAAATGCATTCACCATGCACTACTCTTGAAATGCAAATATGGCACCTATGGACAAAATCTGTTGAACTCTATTTGCTATTGTCATCATTTCTACAGATAACAGCACAAACTTGAATGTCACCCTTGAATGAAATCCAAAGAAATCCATAGGTAACCTTTCCCACTCCCAGTCCCTAAATTGGTAATGGTTAAGATTCTCAAAGTTTAAGAGGACACATTTTCCTAGATGTGCTTCATTGTGCACAGGTAATTCAGAAGAGTAATTACAATTAGGTTACAGCCAAAAGGAAAACGATTGGAATTCATAGCTATTTTTACTTAGAAATAAGGCTACTATCACCTTTTCAAATGAGATTTTTTTTTTTCTGAAGACTTTTGACATATAATAACAATATTCTTTCATGAAGAGTATGAAGAGTCAACATTTTATCATCTGTATTTGGCTGAAACTAGAAATGCAGAGATAGCAGCCTCCTTACTGGCCATGCTGTACCTTGGGGCTTAGGAGGATCATCATGAAAGAATGAATAACTCCGGATTCGCTTTACTGTCTTCCATCCCCTAAATTAATTAAAACACATATATAACCAAAGACCAAAATAAAATTTGGAGAACTATCTATCACAGATAGACTGAATAGAAAGGCAATATCACTGGACATTCACCATGCTGGTTTTAAGAATCTAGTTAGTCCCAGAGGACTGATGAGGGAATGAATTTTATTTAGTTTACTTTTTGGAACTTTATTATGCTGTAGAGTATGACTGTATTAGAAAGTCTTAAATCCACAGAGAAGGGGGTGAGAGTATTTACTTCATAGATTATTTTTTTTTAAACACAGATGTAACTGATGTCCCAATTGAGCCTAAATTATACTAACCAGGCAAACTGGCATCTTTGTAATGCAGAGAAGAATGCTCTGGGGATTAAAAAAAAAAAAAAAGATTAATTCATCTCTGTCCCACTAAAAAAGATCAGGAACTTAACATTTATTGGACTGGACATGAAGGACATAGTCATAAAGATAAGATACAGATGGTACATTAGCCCTTTAAACTACAACACTGAAATCAATACACTGTTCAGACTTCACAAAGACACCCCCATTCCTCTTCATCTAAATTAAAATCTGGATATTAAAAAACCTAAAAATAAAAAAAATACCAAACTTACATATCTACTTGAGCAACAAGTGTGAAAATTTCCTTCCCTCATCAGGTAAAAATATATTGAGCTCATGTTTGAATCAGATCTAATTTCTACAGACTTGCAATATTAGTTTGACAAGTATCCCTGCTCCTTTTCAGTGAAAACAAAACAAAATAATTATAGTAGCACAACCTTCTCTGTCTTAACTTGAAAATGTAAATACAATTCCTCAAATACAAGTAATATCTCACCAAGGAAATAATTCCCATTAGGAATGATCATACTTTCTGTTAAAAATCTTTATATTCAAGTCACTGTGATAGTGTTTACATCAGTAAATAACTATATGCATGCATATTCACATATATATATATTCATGTGCAGTCCATGTGTACATACATGCATATTTATGCACACACACACATATATTAAGATCACACTAGTGCCAAACATTTTGATAACACAAACCTGAAAGTTTTCAGAAAATTTTTACTAGCAAAGTGAAGATACAGATTTATTTCACCTAATTTTGGAGTTTTCCTCATAGAAATTATTCAATTAAGCTCCAGAAAAAAACCAAAAACCCACAAAACAATTAGATATGTTGCAGATCCTAGATCAACTTATACGATTCCAAGATCATTTACAGGCCATAAAGCTATTTGTAATACAGTAGAAACAAACACAAAGTAATCCAAACTACTCTATGCAGTATAAACAAAGATGATAATCTTAGCTGAATAAGCTGGAGAAGAATATCTACGTATATACTGTAATAGAGAAATCTGCAGCAGATTTCCAGGTGTACTAGCAACATTTGTTGCTCATGGGCACTACTACTTAAAATGTCCAAGCTATTTATCATATGCAAAATCCGATGTCATATTTATATTAATAAAGACTATGCATAGCATAATAGCAACAAGGCTGTATTAGTAATTCACATGAACTCTTTATACTTGCATTTTGAAGAACAATTTAATGCAAGTACTTCCATTGAATATCTGAGATCGCAAAACCTGGCAACAGTGGCTCGGTGAAATACAGGTCCACACCATGTGTTAGAGAAAAATACCTTTTAGCTCTTATGCAAGGAAAACACTTATTTCCTTTGTGCACTGGATGGTGACAAATCCAGCCTTTCCACACACTAGATGACAGTATTCTGGAGCCACCATTTCTCTGACTTCTAGACACACCCTATTCTCTGTCATGATACTTCTACTGAGTGCTACAGTCCAGGAAGAAGCCCTGATGCATCACTGCTGTGCTCTGTGCAGTTGGGCATCACTGTAGCCATGATCTCATTCTTATAGTGCATACACTACAAAACACATATGTATTTTTGTTTCCTGGAAAATATCTCCCTCAAAGGGGGCAGCTTTTGGTTATAAATAATTCACCTGTTACCGTGGAATAGAAAGCAGAGTGGGGCAGCAAAAAAAAAAAAAAAAAAAAAGAAGCACCTCTCTCATTCTTAATTCTAAAAAAAAATATTCTTTGCTTTTTATTCTGTGCTTTAGGTAAAAGCTCGTGATTAACCTTGATTGGTTAATTCAACTTTTGATATTGCATGTGGTTGTAAAGTGTATTTTGCATTCTTAAATTTGTCTCTAAAACAAAGACAGGTAAAGAAAAGGAATGCAATGAAAAAGAGTCAAAGTCAAGTCATCTACATGCTGTCTAAGTTCTAGTTTAAGTGACCAATAAGGGCAGGCTTTGTTACACTTGTATTAAAAATTTCCATTTGGATTATCACCTGGGGTTTCCTTTACATTAGTTGGAGAGGAATTGGTACTTCTAAGGGTACAGTCCAGGTGTTAAAACTGTTGAGATAAATCACATGCATATTTCTCTCTGTTAGAAGTAATGGGAATCTTTTTCTTCCACTTCTGTTCTGAAGACTTCTCACCAATGGGGAGATCTCCTGGTGCTGCTCGTTTGTCTGCCTGCTCTCAAACATCTTGTAGATGACAGTGCAAAGTCAAACATTACCTCCATTTTGGACAACGGAGATCCCAAGACATACTGAGATGCTCCTGGGTCTGGAAATGACTCATGCAGTTCTCACCTGCCCTCTGGAATGATCTCAGAGTAAGATGGGTTGCATCAAAAACCTGCCTGGTGCTGATGAAAGCATTTTCATAGCACAAGAGAACTGCTGAACACAGTGTAAAGCACAGGAGTCATCACTATTTTCATTTCAAAAGGACACAGGTGGTGACCACTTTTTCATACAGTCTATTCCACAAAGGCCAGTATTTTGCCTTAGCTAGTGTGTGCTTCAGAAATAGTGTCAGTAGCCTGAATCTCAAGCAGAAAACAGAACATAAAGAATGAGATACCTTCCTTTAGTATATCCTACAAGCACGTTATACACTTGTTTTTTCTGTAAGGTATGTGAAACTATTTCACCTTGTGGAGGCTCCATGCAAATGAAGTGCAGTGGTCTCATGCATGCGTTCACGGGCTGTGTCTAGCCCATGGGATGTGTGCACCATACAGACATTCAGACAGAGGCCTGGCCAAACTACACACTGATTTCCAGATAGCTACATGCCTGGATTTCCTTCCAGAGAAAGACAGGAATGATGGGGAAGAGCTACTACTTCCAAAACAAAACAAGAAAAATAAACCCAAGCAAAGAACCACAAAAAAACTACAGTAACGCTATTGTTAATGTTATACTTTACCATATGAGAACAATGTGAGAAAAGTGATTTCACATCAGCTGTGGCATCTCCTCACTTACCATAGGAGTGAAACACAACCAGGATGTGCATCCAGCTGTTGAACCAGTGTTCTACAGCCTCCAACTAGGCTGGGCAAAGCTACTTTTCCTGCCTATCGATCTCTCAGACAGCAAGCTTTCTCTGCATCAAATTCTTAGCAGTGATATACTCATTTCCCCAGCATCCCAAGTACAGAAATAAGGAAAACAAAATCGAGATAATTCCTCTTGTTCACAAAGAACATTAAATTTATGTTTTCTATCATGGGCAGACAAAGAAAATATCACGGAATCAGAGGAATTTCAGCCACAGAAGTGTTTTAAATACCAAAAACACAGAAAAAATCTCCATTGTTTTTTTCCTGGTAACAGCAACGTTGGTTAAGAACTCCCTACTGAGAAAAATAAAGATATCTGTAACTGCCAATTCTATTGATCAGAGTTGAGCTATGAAAAAATGTCTTCAAATGTAAATGTATTGTACTTAAAAATTCTAGAAAAGCCCAGCAACATTGCTGTTAATGTTACACTGCCAGTAGAGAGTAAAAAGAGAAAAAAAGCAACCTTGCTTTAAGCTGTACTGTTTTCCCAACTTCTAAAAAGGCACAGGCAATAATGTGCCCTTCTGATATTAATATAACCAGGCTACCAGTTTTAATAGTGTTTAAGGTGAAACTACTTCACTCCATTGTCCTCATGCATCAAAAAATCATCACTGGAGTTACTAGAAGGCTGAACATCTGCATGCTTATGAAGAAAGGAGTGATGATTAAGATAAAACCATCCCCTTAACTGATCTCAAGCCGCTCTTTCAGATTAAAATAATAAAATTAAATAATATCATAACATTAAAAAACTCAGAGCTTGCTGAGGGTGAGTGAGTTCATGACAGGCACAAACACTGATAACTACATCCATCCAAAGCATTCTTCACTGACAAATCACCATACTACAGGTGCATGCATACAGATTAGCTTAAGCTTACTGTTATTTGCCAGACGCTTTCTACTTTCCTAACTATAATGTTCTCTTCTGGGCACAAGTATATTGCTTTGTTAATAATTTCCACATCCTTGAAAAATACTGAAGGAGTGAATACTGAATACTCATGCTTATGTTCTATACCAAATGTTGGATGGCTCGACTGCACTTCTACAGGTCTGTTTCTTGGAGTTTTAGTTCATTACAACGTAAAACTCAATTTCTGCCCCTCTATCATATATTTTAGCAAGTACACTTAAAAAAAAAAAGGCTAATTGCATTTGAGTCAACCTGCATACACTGAAGTTAAGCACTGCTTAAGTGTTTGCAGGATTAGGGCTTAAGCTTCCAATTATCCCTATTGCAGCTGTGTGACATACCCCAATGAATGCATTTCTCATCAGTTTTAATTCACGTTTTCTCTTTGGGGGGACTGAAAAGGGCAAACATGAGTAGAGAATGAGTGGTGTTGTTTCTGCCTGGCATACACACCTAATAAACCATAATATTTACTATATTTATTGCAATCAATAATTGAGCTAGAATTAGCGATTCACTATATCACCTAGTAATCATGCCACACATACTACCTCACTTCAGGAATCAGCTCAGAGTTTTAAATTCAAAATTGGGTAAATTCATAAGGTGTGTATGTGTATACACAAAAGTATATATATATATATATGTAGCACATTCAGCAAAGAATTTGCGTAATTTTTGTAACTGATTAATAGCAAAAAAGTTCATTAAATGGAAAAACCATCTTAGTTACTCAATACCAATTTTTTTTTCAACATATTCTTTTTATTTGTTATTTTAGTCCTACCTCTGTAAGGGAAATAACAGCTGTGAGTTCTCATTTAGACTGTATTATCATCTGAAGTTCTGTTGCAGAGTTCAGTGCTGCTTTCAGTGCGAAGCTGGACATTCAAGTTGGGAATTAATTTCTGACACTCACCTGGAGTGTCACACTATCTCTGTGCTGCTGATGTTTTGTGAGTAAAAGAGAAACTCTATCCTCAAACTCCTGCCAACATCTCGAGCTTGGCTGCTGGTTCTGTTCAAGAAGTTCCCATTCAATACAGAACTAGCTTATGATAACTGACTAAAACAAGCTGCATTTAAGTCACTACTCCCAGATAGCTTGATGACAGAACTCTCCAGAACTCCTCTCCCAGCAAACTCAATTGCTAGTGAAATTTCTGAACAAATTAACAGTCATATTTAAAAACTGATTTGGGTTAAATGGAAAACAAAGGTTACTCAACTGCTGGAAAGTGGCAAATGTAGTCCTAACCCTTCTATTTGCCTACTCTACAGCACAGAAAAACAGCAGGGAAGGGAAGTGTTTGTTGTCATCCCCTGGACTGTAAACACAAAAAACGGTGATAGTCAGCAAAAAATAATTAATTTTGCCACTGAAATTGAGAGAAGGAGCAAAGAAAATGCAGGGACAACACAACCAATGACCTATCACAACATAGTTTCTCAGGTTAGTGTTTGAAAGGATGCGTGTGTGCAAGAGAGAAGTGCATCTGCCTGCAGGATTACAAATACCAAACCATAATCTCTTGAAGACTTCTAGGGATATTAACAGAACAGTCTGTTTTGACACAGCAGAGCTAGCCCTGGCAAGTTCTAGAGTCTAAAAGGAGGAACACTGCTCAGAGAAAGGGAGAGTGCTGCAAAGGGAGTGAGGCTTATCTAACCCAACTAGAGGGGCAAAAAGAAAGCAAGCTTTATCTTTTGCCTAATTAGTGATGCTTCTCAAAACATCATGCTAAATCCTAACACACAATCACGCTTGTGCAGTCATTTGGTAAAAAGCCTTAATCAGTGAGTAAACTTCTGGATTTCTGCCTGCTAGTGGACACCTATGCTACGTCAGTAGTCCTTTCTGGTTCCATTATGAGTCTGCATAACCTTAGTTCTCATTTAACAATATGCACTTAAATGGTCACAAATAAGAAGAGCTATCACATTCGGTGCCAAAAGAAATATTTTTGGTCCAATGGGGTAAAACATGAATTGCAACAAAAATGCAGATAACAACTGTAACTGAAGAGCTACAATTATCCTAATTGTAATGCTGCCATCTATAACTCATGTTCACTTCTTTTTTCTTTTTTTTCTTTTCTTTTCTTTTTTTTTTTTTACTTTTTGTGATTGAATTAGCTTGTTTTTCTCTCCACTTAGTTGTTTGATCAGTTCCACAGTGCGCCAATTGTTTATGCTATCATCAGACCATCATCATTCTACTGTTGTACAGGTAAATTACGTTAATTAGGTATTACTAATACTGCTACTGCAGTTTTACAGTAATAGAAAAGGGCAATACAAAACTGCTGTTAGTGTTATTTTTAATTCCAGTACTCTATGTATCTATTTAAACAATAACACTAAAAATATCACAGTAGCTTATTAATGATGTGAGTGGTGTGGTCTAAGGAATCTGGCTGAGATATCTTTGGTCCTATTCATTTCTACCAAATACACATACTTAGTGCGTACTGAGTTATGGCAGGACCAAAATAATAGGGAAAAAAAAGTGCTCCCAAATTTATCAAGTAACATTGTTTACTGTCATGGTTTTGCATTTTAGGAATTCAAGAGAAACACCTGGCTCCACTGAGCCCAGGATCTGGATTTAAATCCAAGCATTAGATCCATCCAGGAGGAGACCATACCAGTTCAATTGCCCTGTAAAGATGGTATATGTCATCTGCCAGCAACAAATGCTGGCACTTTGTATCATGCGTGCTTGGTAATACCGGGTCCATGAAGCATATAATTTTTTTCAAAATGCTCTGATACAAATTCATCTTCAGTCTACAGTGTGAAACAGCCCTTTGAGAACCTCTCCGTATTAAATGCTCCTACAAAAATTTCTTTTGTAGATTTTCTTTAGATTTTTTTTAAAGACTAGTTTTTAAAAGAAGGAAATTGTATGTGAAACAGAATTAGATTCTTCTTCATTGTTAGTAAAAGGACACAAGTACTGCCTCTATTTTTCAGTTATTCCATAAATAACATCTCTCCCCTGCATTTTCCCTGGGATTACATAGATATGTCTAGCTTTAGTATCTTAATGTACAGTGTAAATACTTCAAAGAGATCAAGGCAAGTTCATACTAGTGTTCCTATCTTCAGATTCTCAAATGCCTTGGGTAAATGACTGCTGCAAATATTTGGGGGTTAGAAGTGCACACAAATTAGCAGTAACATTTCCCCTTTGATTGCAATCATTATGAATAACAAACACTGTCACATTAGAAAAAGAAGATGACATGATACCATATAAAATGACACCACTAGAAACATACCTGTAAATGAAAGCTTTGATAAACTGCTATCATTTTAATAGGAAATATAGCTCACTTGAATGAATATGCAATGTTCTCTAAGGGTTTGAATTAAATACAGACCTTAATAATTACTCTAATTACTTCTGTTGTGATTCTACCTTTGAGTCTACATGAAACAAACATCTAACAATCAGTTGCACTTTCATTTAATCAACTGGTTCTTGAATAAATAGCTGTTAGTATTTCTTTTAACAAACTTGTTCTTTTAGAAAGACCAAAGATAATACTGTTTGTTTCAATTTCACAATATACAATATGTCATTATTTTGGAATAATGCATTTATTTGTTTTGTTTTATTTTTCCCAGCAACTGAGGTCCTCTACCTAGCCACAAAAGAAATACAACAAAAGCTACAGCAGAAGGTGGAACACATTATTTGGTAACACATCTCAAACACAGCCTAGACGAACCACCTCTGAGGGTAAAAACATACATCACATTTCAGCTTCCAAGCCCAATTTAGTCTTCAGTCTCTCCACTGAGCCTGTCAATTAGGGTGTCAATTAGGCCTTGATCCAGCAGAGCACCGAAGCATGTGTGTAATCTAAGCATGTGAATAACCCTGTTGCTCACTGCAAATCAGGATGATGTTGATGGGGGGACAAATGAACAGGGCCACCAGATCATTCTCACATACAGCAATTACAGCATATTTTAAAATATTTTCTTGATGAAGCAACATACTGGAAAATTGTAGCATTTGTCATCTCTGCTGCTTTTGGAGCCAGTATAAAATAGAGTTGTTGTTCACACTTTTTTTTTTTTTTTTTTTGTTAGACAGAGAAAAGCTCAATGTGCTGTCCTCTAAAACTATTTGTGAAATCAGCACCATTCCAAAACATGCCTGTTACATAAAGTGACACTTCTCTTTATAAAGATATACAGTAATAAAATAGCTCTCTCTTGTATTGTGCAAACACTGGATTTTCAATGTTGACATGTTATTAGATTCAACACCAGTGAGGCTGCTGCTCTGGCAGTGTAACTTGGGCTGCTGCCTTAAGCTAAAACAAAAGAGTAAACCTGAAAAAAGTGAAATCCCCTGTTTATAAAAGTATTTTCCCGGAGTAACCTTTTGCTGCTGATGGTTACGCATACACACAATGTAACGTAAGGCACGTCAGCAGTCACTGCAAACTGATGTGGATTCTTCTCCCAGTAAGATAAGAGACAGCTGGAGCATGAGATTCCCCAGTTAGGGGGAAATTGCACAGAACCATACAATGACACCACTGCAGACATCTTAGTTGAGACTGGGCTGGGAACTCCACAGCTCAGTCCATTTTGGCAGATGACTCAACTGGGCTGTGGCAATATGTTACTTCCTCTCTGGAGCGCTCCCTTAGAAGAAAAATACAGACACGTTATCTTTAAGAACTTTTACCTGACCTCTTCAAAGTTGACTCTCATACCCATTTTAAGATACCACAAATGTTTGAAACAAGCTATGCAACATAGAACTTGCTAATGACAGAGATAGGTCTGACCTTGTAGACATGCTTGCCATGCTAGGCAAATGCAAAATAAAAGACGGTGAGATTTCTGGTTGTGAAACTCTGTGTGCAGAGTTTCTTCCCCAAGTCTGATCCCTAACTTGAGATACTGACACCCCAGCAATTTTTTCTATCTGAACTGTGAAGCAGATGATACAAGGAGGAATACAAACCTAGGTTCAGGGGTTTGCCACACTCAGTCATGAAATGCTTTCATGCAGTATAATACCAGTCAAAAAAAAAAGGATCCAGTAAGAACCTAATCTTGCTCCCACTGGAGCTTGCAGCAAACCTTATGTGGAAACAGAATGAAACCTGAATTTGACACCAGTGTTAAAATTGATGGACTCCTTTCTATAACCTGTCAAGTCACTGATAAGTTGTTTGTACCTTTGATTGTTACAGGGAAATTACCAGATCAGAATTCTAAATTCCTATAATACATGAACTTTTAAGAATGTTACTCCTGCTTCTCAAACACTATGCTGTGTGTTTTGTCAGGATAGTATGATACTAAAGGTTGTGATGTATACATTAAGATTTAAATGCATTGTCTCTGAAAGTGACATGAAATGTGCTGCCTTTCCAGCAATTTTTACATAAGGAAATTAACTCGTTATTTCTCTCATAAGATAGAACCTCAGAAGGTATTTTAAAAGCAATACTTTTTAGCTTCTCAAAATGTCTGATTCTGAAACGTTCTTGCAAATTTCTGCTGAAGGAAAAAAAGAAAGAGTTTGAATCGAAGGACTGATATCAGCAGAAACTTTTCTGTCCAGTGTATTGGCGCATTTACTCATTCACACATGGCCATGGTCCACACAAACAATCTTTCACACTGAACAAAACACCTTCCCAAAAATTTCCTGCTTTAATCGGAAGAAAACACGTCAGAATGTGTGCACCATCTATCACAAGAGAGAGCCGCCAAGCCAGAAAACAATTCTAAAATGCATACAGGGCTACAACAGTTAAATCTCAAAGCTGCTGAGAAATTGCTTAGATGCTATGAGCAAAAAGTGTGGTTCCAGAGTATAATCCTAGTGATACACTATGTTCTTTGCAAAAGGTTGTGAGGCCTTGGCCTAATAAGCATAATCTCATTACACTGCAAATAAAAGTTTCCTATTTATCTCCAGATTTCAAATGAATCTAATAAGGCTTATGATACAGTCACCCAATACCCTAATCATATTTCTGCCTATCTAAAAGCAATCAGTAATTGTGTTATAGCAGAACGTGCTGACAATACCTCTGACACAGAAAGGAGAATGAGAGCCCAGCTGTACTAATTAAATTAAATGCTAGGCTGATGGAATACATTTGCTGAAGCTTGGAGAGTATGGGTGCAGAATTAATAAGCATTACAGCTTAGAGCAGGAGATGATATCATAATGGATGCAAGGTTTTGATGTGGAGAGCCTCATTCAGATTCAATGTACCATAATGTACGGATGTGACAGCTGCTTAGAGAGGTGCAGAACCTTGAACAAAGTGCACAGGAACTTTCTCTTCCCTCCTCTTTTTCTTCCCCTATCCAGCCCTCCTCCCCTCATTTTTTTTTTTTTTTTTTCTGTTAGGAACTGTATTTTAAATATCATCCATCAACTCAAAAATTACTTTGCTGGGGTTGCAGTTTACTATTTGTTCTGACCGTACTGGTTTGCTCTGTGCTTTTTTGTCTCCCCATCTCCCCCTCCAGATTGCTGTTTAAAACTTACCAGCTCCAAAAGGTAAAGGAAATCTCCCCAAAATTAGTCTGCAGTGCAACAAACACAGTTAATCCTGGTTTTGCCTCTCTTTCTGCCTTTCTTATCATTTTTAAAGCCAGAAATCCTGAGTGCAGGGGAGCTCCTGTAAGCACAGCGGAGGGAGAGGGAAAGCTGAGCACAGCCCACCTCTGTCACTTCAGCCAAGCTATTGCAGGGGGTTAGGAGGATTTTGGAATGAATAAGAATCACTTAAAATGATCCAGATCTGTGTATTTTCCCCAGCTTAGCAGCCGCTGCACTCAGCCAAGAGGCCCCACCGCCGAGCTGCTCTCGCCTCGGCCCATGCCAGCACAGCACAATCTCCTGCCCATAAATTAGCGGCGCTATCTCGGGAGCTGCAGCGCCCAGGCTGCTGTGCCAGCCCCGCCAGCCAGCCGAGCCAGCACTCATTATCATGAGAATTTTGACAGGATATTAAATTTACTAATCCTGAACTTTCCGGGCTGACCCCTCACTCGCCAACAGACAATACCGATGCCCTCCGGTGGGGTCTCACTGTCTGCCCTCAATGTGCTTTAGCCCGCTGCCCATCACAGCAACCCCGCACGCACTGATACTCACAAGACATTCATCTACAGATCCCCCCACACTGGCAGCTCGTCTGGTGTCTGGCCTTTGGGGCTGATCCTACACACTGAGCAACCCCTCATTGCCTTCTTACCCTCATCCCCCTCAGAGCCTTCCTGCCCTCTCTCCCTACTCTCCGATGCCGCAATGAGGGCTGCAGGCCACTTGCTCTCCCCCTGCCTGAGGCATGGAGCTGGTTTTGGAAATTTGGGACACACTGCAAGACCCCCTTAGTGCCTGGCCCCTGCCTGGCAGGGGGAGCTGCCAGTGTGACCCTGTGCCAACAGACCCGTTTCTCACCCCCTCTCCAAATCAGGCCCCTCCTGAAAACACGCTGCCTATTAAGTTGCTGAAAACAGCAGATTTCCACTGATACTATACATATAAAGCTGACCATTAAATTGCAATTTAACATCCCCAGGCAGCAGTGGCTGCTGACAGCCTCTAAAGCTTGTAATCCCATTTAACCCCCTCCTGTCAAGAGCAGGCCCACCCTTTCAGAATAATGCTGCCCAAATGAATCCTGACATGGAAACAAGAGAAATAAAAACCCCTTTAGCTTAAAAGTCATGCCACAGTGGGTAACCCTGACCTTCGGCTTCCCCACTCATCCCCCAGGGAGCTCCCCCAGGCATTTATGTTGACAGAGATGAGCTCAAAAAAAAGCAAAAAAGGCACTGCAAGGCGACTGACTTTCCCTAGGGGCAAATTAAAAGGAATTTACCTAGACAATAGAAGGAAATTTCACCTGATTTTTATTTTGAATTCTTCCTCTAGTAGTAATAAAATATAAGCCCTACCAGCTCAGCCTGAAGGCACTGTCTCCTTGCAGCCCCGAGACATCACCTCTACACCATCCCTTGTAGCCACAGCTCAGAGCTCCCGGCTGCAGAGCCCACTGCTGGCATTTAGCAGTTGGGTCCAATTCTGGTGGAAATAGATGGATCCCAAGGTGCCCTAGAACAAACACAGAACTGGAAATCAAACAAACTCTCCCTACTCTGGGCTCTGCCCGTGGTCAACCTGCTTTGTTAGGAGGGGAAAGGCAGTGTGGGGTGGCAAGATTCACCCTGCGTTATGCACACTGCTAGCCTAGGAGTACGAGAGGAGCTTTTGGACCTAATCCGGGCAGCAATGCGGCTGTTGCTCTGAGCTTGTTTGTGAAAAAAATGCTGTCCATTGACAGCATTTTCAAGAATGCTGGAGTGTACAGACAAGCCCTTCCAAAGAGCGTATATTTCTGCATGCAAGCATGGAGGATGGCCTTGCACACTTTGCTAAAGCAGAGCAGCACAAACTGCTCCTCGATTCTCCCCTCTGCTTACTGCCTTGGTGAGGAAAGTAGCCAAAACTCAGAAAGCATCTTGACGTAGATACAGAAGAGAGTCTTTGATAAACATAAGAGTCTGTAACCAAAATACAGATCAATATATTCTGCCATGCATACATTTTGCTCTCTACCTACCTATAAACAGACACCAAAAGCAGCCAGACCTGCCCTTGCCACCCAGCACTCTGTGCTCAGCCCCCCCTATTTCCTTATGCTGAAGAGCAAGTGGACAAGGTGCCTCACAGAACACAGCTATGCTTGCTGCAAGAGGAGCTTACTCCCAGACAGAGCTGAGAGTTTGCTGCAGAAGTTTGCAAGCTGCACTGCATCCTGCCTGCTCTGGGTCTTTCTGCCCATAACTCACCCGTTCCCACTCCCAGAGGCCCCGCGGCAGGGACGAATGCTGCTAGGAAATGTGGCGCTAAAAAAACAGTCTTGGTACCTGGACACAAGGCTTCTCCTTACTCCTCTGCTCCAGACGCCGCATCCCCTGGTGCTGCAGATCGGTGCAAAAATTTGAAGTACTCCTTTTTTTTTTTTTTTTTTTCCATTTCCCTCTTTCTTTCATTTGCTCATAAAAATAATTTAAAAAATTAAAAAAAAAAAAAAAGATAAAAGCTCAACTGAAGTTAGCGTAAATTTATTAAGAATAAGACCGGGATAAATGTTTATTTCAACTTCCTAGTGCCGCAGTGTACGAAGCCCAGCCCGCCCAAGCCTCTTTAGCAATGGAGTGGTTTATTTAATTTGTCAGTATAATAGAAGCAGCTGAGTGAGAGACAGAGAATGCAGTGTGGTATAAAAGAAACAAAGGCTAAAAGTACCACTATTTTGATTCCCTTTTTAAAATTACTTCCAAAGTGTGGTATCTATTGTGAAGAATAATGCTGAACAAAGCACAGTGTCTTGGCAATATTCACAGAGCTCATTCACAGAGCCAGTTCTGTCTGTACATTCAGAGGTAGAATACACTTATAAATGATGCATTGGAAGGACTATAGTTCCTATTGTACTCCCAGTGTAAACAAAAAGACAGACAGAAGCTGAATGGCATATGGGCAGCGGGGCCACACTTTATTCAACTGTTCCAGAACCATTGTGAAAGTAAAATGCAATGGGAGTTCTCTCCCTCTCTAACTTCAAATCCAGTAAATGTTTTTTGGGTTAGCTTAACAATTTATGTCTATATAAAACTCACAGATCTGGTGGGTTTTCTGTACACTTCTGTGGAAAAGTGATTGTTCAAGCAACCATGGGAAAGCTGTCAGCTTGGGAGGCCATTCCCAGTGGGAATAAGGAGCCTCTGGAGAAGACTGTCTGAAAGAGGGTATGCACAGTGTCTGTGCAGGCGGTGCTGGATGCACAGAGCCCAAACGGTCTTCTTAAAGAGCAGATGCAAAAGCCAGGAAGGAGGCCGAGATGCTCAGGATTTGACCTACTTGGACAAAGACCATGCCTCTTGCACCGCTTTTCAGGAAAGCTGTCCCTCCTCCCTGCGTTCTTCGGAAGGGGGGACACTTTGTACAAGCTGCGTTCCCCCCCTCTTTTCCCACCATTGCCCCCCACTTGCTTACCAGCACAAGCTACTGGAGCCTGCAAATGGAGATCAGCTACTTTGCCAAACAATTTTTTGGCCAAATATCTCCTTTACTAAGTCAGGCAGCATCCCTGCTGAACAGCCTACGGTCAGAGAGAGTATCTTTGCTGTGTTTGATGGAAAGGAAAAACATACGCGAAGAGGACAGGTTAAAATTAGACATGTCCTTTCTGCCCTTGCTGTGTCAGCTGAAGCCAGGAAGTTTTATGGTCACTAGCTCCTCTCCCTCCCTTTATATTCTCCACTCTTCCATAAAGGCTCATGTGCTGAAACTCTGCTAGCTGGATTCAGCCTTCCTGATTCATGCAGGCATGCCTGTGTCTGAGCGATACAGCATATCTGCTGCACATCACACCACTCGCGCACATTTGGAAGGATTTGTGAAGTCGTGCTAGGGGACCAGTCTGCCTTTTTCTTTTTCTTTTTGTCAATTTGCTGGTCCTGTTGCTCCTTGCTCACTGTGGGTGATTGCCGACTGAGCTCCAACAGATTAGGAATTGGGCACTTGGTTTTGCACAACAGTATGCTTTCTACAGGTGGGGGCCAGGCAGGGAGGCACACCTGCTTGAAGTCACTGGAGAATCCTGTCCTCTGGGAGCCAAGGGGGGGCTTCCAGCTGTATTAGAGCTGCCTGGAGAGGAGCCTGCCTGCCTTCTTCTGGTATTAAAAAGGCTGGCAGAATTTGCTTTGTTCTGATGGGATGGAGATTTTGTGAGTTTCTGCTCTAGATAAATCACTGCTTTATCAAGATCTAACACGATCATATAAATACAAGAAAGCTCCAGATGAGGATTACTCAGCTTGATCCCTAGAGCTGAGGGCCTGCCTCTTTTTATGAGTATTTATAGCTTTTAATTAAAATAAATCTGGAAACTCTGCGTTCCTGCGTACTTTTCTAAAATCTTCGATTCTATTCACATGAAAATAGTACTTGGATTAAACTACATGTTTCCAGGAAAAATAAAAAGGGGGGTGGGGGGGGAACATTCACTTTGATTTGCTGCCTTCTAGAGCTGGTGCCAAAAAAACCAAAATATCTTAGTGACTGTGCTTAGATGTCAACATTGATTACAGATGTTTGTGTCCTCCCACTAGGGTTTTCCTGCATTGACATAAAGTCAGCAGAAAGAGCTCACAGAATAATCTGCAGCTGCCTTAGCATCATTGTCAGAGCTTGGTTCATAGTCCCACAAGGGCCTTCACAAACACACTCCTTTGGACATCACCAGCCACTGGGCAGCACCCTGGGCAGTGCAGCCAGCGTCACCATGTCTGGCTAAAGGACAAGGAAAAAACGAAATTTGTATCAACAAAATGAACAGGCTAGGGACCAATAGAGAACTGTGTAGAACTTGGATGGAGACTCATTGCTGTTCAGAAGGCTTAAGGTTATTCTTTTCAGCTTGATAGAAATTTCACATTGTCTTATTCTGGGGAATTTGCTGACTGATGCATTTTGCCTATTAGAAAACGATTTTTAAATGATATTAAAAAAAACAGAAACATGGGAGTTCTTAATTTTTAAAATATTCTTTTCTGTATGTCTTGGGTCGGCCCACACATTTTCATTCCTGAAGAGTTATTAAAGATGCATGAGATGTCAACTGGACACCACTAGTTGCTGAGGGGCCAAAAAGTTATATTGCCGAAGACACTGCAATAGGTGTGCCTCTATCAGCTTCACAGTTTGGATAATTTCTGTTTTGGTCACAGGGAGATTTTTATAGCCTGATATAGGATAAAAAGAGACAGCACTGCTACTATTTGATGTGTCCCAAAAGAAGTTTTACTCTTTATGACTTTCCAACCCTTACATTCTTCAGCAGGAGGGTGAACACTCATAGGAGTGTTCACTGAGGAAGAAGAAACTTTGCCAAGAGGAGGCAATTTGTCAGTATAAATTTCAGGGAAATTTCAGTGGCTACCCTAGTATGCTGCATTTTGTATAAGGCTATTGGTAGAAACGGACCGTTTATACAAAATATTGGAGGACAAGATTTCATGGTTAAAAGTTTAATGCAGTATAAGTATTGGAAAGGGCTGCCTGGGGAGGAGCTGAAGTCACTATCCCTGGAGGTGTTGAAGGGCCATGTGGATGTGGCCCTGAGGAACATGGTTAGTGGACATGGCAGGGATGGGCTGGCAGTTGGACTATATGATCTTAGTGATCTTTTCTGACCGCAATGATTCTATGATTTCTAGAGTTTGTGAGGGAAAGAAACAGCAACTCCTATGAGGTATGTTCTATTAAAAACTAATTCAACTCAAATTTCAACTACTTTCTATCCACAAAAAGAACAAGAAAAATTCAGAAAAATAATATTTTGGAGAAATTGCTTGGGGAGTACTTTTAAATTACAAATACTTTCAAGAAAATTATAAGATGACTGAAGATAATTCTTTAATAGATAAAGTCTGAAATCATTTAATACATTACTCATGATATACAATTCTCTCAGCTTCCTTGCTGATGACCTTCTGGTTACTTTTTTTTTTTTTTAAGTGCTAGTGGAAGCTATTATTTACAAATGAATATCCAGAATTCCTTACAAAACTAAAATAATAAAATGTGGAAATCATTGCACAGAACATGCATGTTTTATCTCTTACCAAAAATTATAAAACTTCTCGCATCAGGCCAGCCTGGTGTTACTTCTGATTTATACCAGAGTAACTAAGATGAGAAAATTGTCTTTTCATCTCAAAGGTGAAAAAGCATTGGCTTGATTTCATTTACAAATCCATACTTTATGAACCATTCATAGAATCATAGAATCATAGGGTCACCAAGGTTGGAAAATAACTACAAGATCATCTAGTATAACCATCTACCTATCACCAATAGTTCTCATTAAACCATGTTCCTCAACACACTGTCTAAACGTTCCTTGAATATCTCCATGGTTGGTGGCTCCACCACCTCCCTTCTCTGGACACACTCCAGGATCTTGATTTCTTTCTTGCAGTGTAGGGCCCAAAACTGAACACAGCACTCTAGGTGCAGCCTCACCAGTGCTGAGTACAGGGGGACAATTACTTTCCTGTTCTTGCTGGCAACACTATTTCTGATACAAGCCAGGATGACATTGGTCTTTTTGGCCACCTGGGCTCACTGCTGGCTCATGTTCAGCTGAGCATCAAACAATACCCCCAGGTCCATTTCCTCAACACAGTCTTCCAGCCACTCTGACCCAAGCCTGTAGTGTTGCTTGGGGTTGTTGTGTCCGAAGTGTAGGATCCAGGACTTGGTCTTGTTGAACTTCATCCTATTGGCTTCATCCCAGTAATTCAGCCTGCCCAGATTCCTCTGGAGGGCCTCACTACCCTTAGGCAGACTGACATTTCCAGCCAATTTGGTGTCATCTGCAAACTTACTGAAGATGCACACAATGCCGTCATCCAGGTAATCAATAAAGGTACTGAAGAGTACTGGCCCCAGTACTGAGCCCTGGGAAATACCACTTGTGACTGTCGCCAGCTGGATTTAACCACTCACCACCACCAGTCTCTGGGCCCAGCCCTCCAGCCAGCTCCTCACCCAGCAAACAGTGTATCTGTCCAAGGCACGTGCTGCCAGCTTCTGTGGGAGAATACTGTAGGAGACAGCATCAAAGGTTCTGCTGGAGTCCAGGTAGACATCAACATCCTTTCTCTCATCCACCAGACAGTCACATAGAAGGAGTTCAGGTTGGTCAAGCAGGACCTGCCCTTCATGAACCCATGCTGGCTAGGCCTGAGCTCTTGGTTATCCAGTTGGAATTCACTAGTATAAGTGCCCGTAAGCTTTAAGTAGTCTAACAGCCTTTCATTTTATATATGTTTTACCAACACTTTCTGAGAATACTGAGGAAATGAGTAGTTTCAGGAGCAGAGGGTTGGTTTTGCATGGCTTTGCACGCTATGTTCCTACAGCACTGAAGCTGCAAGAGTCATGCTTCTCCTCTGCATGTCCTGTGACCCTCCACAGCTGCCTCAGCTCCTTCATAGATCTTCAGTGGGTTTCTTTCCCACATCCCAACACTTCAGATCTTCCCCACTTTCTCTACATTTTTACCTCCCCCCAGAGCTCCTTGTGGTTTCCTGCAACTTCCCAGATTTTTTGATATCCCTGATGAGCATTTTGCAGATCTCTGCTTTCCTTGGCTCCCCCTTCTGTCTCCAAACCAGCTGAATAGGAGGCAGCATGTCTTGTGGGTGATTCTGTGCTGCATCTGTGCTTATTAACTATTCAGTGTTTATTTACTAGTTGCAGAAGAGAGAACATCTGTGCATGTACTGCAATCTTATGTCACTGGTGGGTGGGTAGCGATTGATTTGGATTTCTTGCTTCCGTGAAACAAGTAAAGACTGAATAGCTCAGAGGCACTCTTCCTCTGTCAAATGTTGTTGGACTTGGCAAAAGCCTTGGTAAGCCTTGGCAAAAGCCTAACTTATCCTTGGTAAGAATAGATGAAGATACAAAAATAAAAAAATAATCCAGGCAAAAATATACCTAATGGTAATGGATGCATAGCATTTCTAAGCTATTAATTATACTGGCTTCTCTACATCTGTTTTTCCACTATTTTCAAGTATTTTCTTGTAATAAATAAAAAAATAAAGAGTGGGAAAGGAAAACTGTATTTACTGTCCAATCCTTCAGTGTCCTTCAGTGGAATGCTTAGTAAACAGACATATGCTGATCATTCTTTATTTTCAGCATTCACTCAATCTTCTCCCCCCTCTATTTCCCTTCTGTCTGCTGATGTTTATGCACTACAGATATTTACAGTCTTGTTTCCTCCCCCTAACTGTATTAAAGCTCTTCTGTTCTAATCCTTTATTTCACTGCCTCAATTCGTCACTTCTGTATTACAGATTTTGTATTTTTTCCCTTTTATTCACTAACTACTTGTTAATCTTTCTTCTTGTATCCTTGTAAAAAAATTCTTTTTCCTTTAACCATATCTTCTCTCACTCTTCTCCTGGTTTTCTACATTAGCCATTCCTTTCCTTTACCCTTCAGTTTTCTACATTCTCTCATCATCATCTAAGCCTCATTTTCACAAATGCAAGCCTGACAGGTAAAACATTATTTGTTACCCTACATGCTGTATTTACTAAATTTCTCTTTGACAGTACATTAGGTTTGTTTTCAAGATTTCTGAATGGTACCAGTGGCTGAAGTACTATGCACAAGTTTTCAGAGTACTCTCTTCCACAAGAGCGCTGACTACTCAATTCCCACAATCCACAAATAAATTAGCAACAGTGAATTAAACTGAAGATGATTGCAATATTTTGCACTTAAAATATTCTTGCCATTCAGCTGTTATCTGTAGATGGATAAAAGGAGGCATTACACTTACTTATTACTCACCTTGATACTAAAACTTTATGCTATACAGGAATCTGATAGGCAGAAGACTGTAATGTGTTCTTTCCTAAATTCCTATTCTAAATGTATTTGACCCCACACAAATCTTCCATAAAGCCAAATCTGCTCCTTAGCCTGACACACTTCTGTGTCATTCTGCTGACTTTACGTGTGACTACAGACCAATTGAAGATTTGGTCTTATGGGAGATGTTGCCAGAGGCAGATCTAGAGTAGGATATCCCTAATATTCAGACTTACGGTGACATCCAGGCAGATTGGACTTGCTCTACAGATTGTTCTTCAGTGCCTCAGGGTGGCGGGAGAGCGTGTTTACATCCACATGTTTCACAGAAGCTTTTAATGATGCATCTATTTTTATGAACGCAGTTGCTATTTTTTTCATACTTTGCTATTTTCATTACTTATCTTTCCTAGAATATGGATTTCTGTCTCTCACAGATCCTCTGCTCTAGTGCTACAATCATATAATTCTCCATCTCCTTGAACTGCATTTACTTTGGAAAAAATAATCACTTAGGAGCTTTAGAATGATTAAATTGTTAAATATAATCCCACAGGAATCTGACAGGGCAAAACCTGTCAGTTCTGTGCTGGACAAATATGTTGGCAGGCTGCACTTCCCTAAGGTCATGATAAATGGCAAAAGCTGAAGGAAAGCAGCAGAGGCATTCTTGCTTGATACAAAAATCAGTTTGATCCTAATGCACCCAAGGATTTGACTGCAATTAATCAGTATGTACACTGAAGCAGCAATGTAATGCTGATGATTTCAGCAAGGCCACTACTCATTATTCTGAGCCTGCATGTATGGCTTAAGGTCTGCTGCGATGCATTTAGAGTGGAGTGTTGGAGAGAAAACATGCAGTTTACTTTCTGACTCTGTCACTTGTCTTTCTCTTTTCAGGGGAAAGAAAGGGAAAAGCAAGAATCCCTTTCAAAGCAAGGATATATATTCAGAGTACATAAATTATTTTTCCCCTTATATGCATGGAAGAGAGTCCATGCCCTCAAGTTGTGTGGTTTCAGCCTCTGCAACATATGCTATTAGGAATTCCTTCTACAGCGCCTTGTTATGCGCTAGGGAAGTGCATACTTGCTTTTATAATTTACAGAGATCTTTCAGTCATTGCCATGCCATGTGACATTCATTTTTGGCAACTGCATTTGGTGACCCAGAATGTTCACAGGGACTTTGTTCTTTTGACACACTATTGGTTTGCTGTACTTCTCTCCCTCTGTGTTGCCATGTTACAGTGGTTGAGGATTGTTTATAACTGATTATCCACAAGAGGCACAAGTATTATTATTTATGTTCTATTTTCCTAAAGCTAAATATTGAAGAGAATAACATGCGTTAGCACCATTTACTATGTAATGTACAGGTGGCTGCTTTCTGGAGAGAAATGAAATTAAAAAATGAAAGAAGGTGAAGGCAACAAAAGTTTATGGAAGAAGTTACGTGGTTGGGCTTTTTTTTAAATACATTTAATTCCATTCCAGAACTGATTTTGTTAAGTTTTTAATTGCTTCAGCTAATTTATCACCAATTTTCAGTTTCAGTTATTGCAAAGTCAGAAGGACTTGTTTACAGTCAGTTGCTACAACTGTGAGAGGAATATAGGCCATTGGCTTTATAGACTAAGTTTTATTAGATGTTTGGGATAATATTTTGTAAGATATTGAGTCTCAGGTAAGAATTCCTAGTGATGGAAAAGCAGCTAAAGCTACAAATTGTTTGAGGAGTGATTGCTTTTACTGCAAAAGACAACTATGCTATTCCAAGACCGTATTTGTCACTTTTTAATTTCCTGCTCCAGTTTCCTCATTTGTTTGCATTCTACTTAGAAGAGCCCTCCATTAGCATATTTTTGTTCTTTGTGTGAGTACTTTCAGACTGCCATCGTCACCTCTTAACCTTTTTTTTTTTTTTCCAGTTAACCAAGTTGAACTTCTCTTGCTATAAATTGTGTTTTCAACTTTTTAAACATTTGTGTGGTTCTTCTTTAAATTACCTCTAATTTATTATCCTTGTTCTTGAACTATGGACGTAACAGCCAGGCAGTGGATCTGAAAAGCACTTCCAGCATTCATTCAGTCTAGCGCTGTTTCTTAATGAACTGAAGAGCTGTACTAGTACTTTACCACAGTAGTATACTGTGAGTTCAAGTTCGGTTCATTGTCCATCATGAGCCTTAAGTCTTTTCCAGGTCATTTTTCCAGGATTGGGTACTGCTGCTTTTTTATTAGTAGGACTTGAATTTGTTATTCCTAGTCTAATTTCATACTGAAGAGTCATGAAGTATGAGACTTTTACTAGCAGCTAATTGAACAGTAAAATACAGTGATTTTTTTTTTTTTCATCATTACCTGTAACTGCATTGCCCTTGGAGCAGTCTGCTACATTAGCAGTAAAGACTTTATGTTTTGTTTTTGAAATGCAGGATAAGATGAGTACCTCTATGACTCCACTATAAACAAATCTCATAATGAAGATTTTAGTTTTCATACGATCCTTTAGGTCTAGCTTTCAGGAGAAATGTCATTTGCTACCAACACATTTTCTTTTTGAAGGCAGACTTCTTACAGTCTTTAAGACAGCTGGTAATTTTCTGCTGGCATGAATTGCCCTGTCCAGACTACATTGTAAAGAATTCCTGCTACTTGATAGGCTTGGAAAAGTGCTATGTTTGATGCACTGTCGTACTCTTGAGAAAAGGCATGCTTACTAATAAATATATTAAGAAAGCATTTGACTGAGAGTTGAGTATCCTCAATCAGTGATTGACCAATAGTTTATTTGTGGCTTCTGTGACATGTAATCATCCCTTTCCATGACTCATTGTCAATAAAAGCTATCCCTTCCCTGACAGTTTCTAGCACTTCTGCCTATGTATAATAGCTCAAGGTCTTTCAAACGACTTTTCCACTCAGTTCTTCCAAGTCTAATTTCCACAAACATCTGTTTCATAACTAACCCCTTCTTCACACATTGTTTTTGATACTAGATATTCTCCAGTCCCTTTGTCCCTTGTCATGGGTGCTGGTCCCAAGAAGAGCCTCCTCTGCTTCCCGTCCTAGCTTTCCTATTAGTCTGACAGCTTCATGGTGTGGAAGGGTAAATATTCAAGGAAGAGAAGAAGAACACAGACAGATATCCCTTTTGGAGGCAAGTGTCTGGTCACATCAGTACGCACAACAACTTGCCACCATCAGCTGAAATGCAGCTTTGGAGAAGAGCTCTGAGGATGTTCCCTGCCCTGCTCCAGGCAAAGACAACTGAGTTGGCTCACCACAACTAGATTGTCTTGGTTTGCCTGAGACTGGGCTTCATGAGTGTTTTATTTTATTCCACTATGGCTATGTAAGCTCCAGTGCTTGTGGAGAAAGAATTAGGGATGGCCATTTTTGAAACTGACATAGTTGCTAGCAAACTGTAACGGGATGAGTGTGATCATCCTGAGCTTGTTCACACATTATGTTTTCACATTTCATCTTATATGTCTTTGTGTGCAAATGTTTCTTTATTGACTTAAATGAATTTGTACTTTCTGTGTAGACTGTTTAGCTTCTTAAAAGACAGGTTAAGCTCTAGTCTGTGGGGAAATTACACTTCTGCATCTGATATAAACTGCTGCAAAATTATAAATAAATGAAGAAAGAATAAGTAGCAGAAACTAATGAATGAAAGTATGAATGAATGAGGAGAAGGAACATAATTAGTTCTCCAATTTAGCCAAACAACTGATATAACATGGTAAGATTTGTGCAATTCTCATAACTCTAGATCTGTATCAGTGTAATCAATGGGGATGTTCACAAATTCTCTTTAAATTACAGGCAATGCCATTTTTTATATGCTGACATTAAGCACACCTTTACCTCTTTTTCTGTATGACAGCTAAAGTTTGCAGCAGCAGGCCTGAAGTTACAGCCTAGTGCTGGTAGAACACTGTATTGCCCTCATCTTATTACGGTGTGATATAATAGTAGAGAGTTTATCAGACTGAACAACACAGCTTAAAGCATTTTAATAAAAATAAAATTCCTAGGTTGTAAAATCAAATGAAGTTAAAATGATTGTTTAAAGAATATCTGACTGGATTTTTGCATATGATAAAAATATTTGACATCATCACATATTTCATTTTCTTTGTATTTTAAAAGACAAAAGAAAAATACAGTAATTCTTACCCCATACATGATACAGCAGATGATTTAGACAGCATGTAAATCAACCAAAACCACGACATTAGACAGAAATTCAAGCAAGCAAATTGTCAAATAAACAAAAGTAAAAAGCTTAAGGCGTGATTTTACTATTAGCTATTTTTTATAATAGCCCTCCCACTCTGAGAAGGAAAACTGGCAGTCTCTTCATGGAGTACATCAAACCTCAAACAAAACCCCTTTGTTTTAATGTGTTAAAGTGCACACTGAAAAAGGCAGAGTTGACTCCTGAGGAAATAATCTTAAATCGGTTTAGAAATAAAAAGTTTGGAAAAATACTTTCATTTTCCTTTTAGTATTGCAATAGATGCATTCATCTGCCTAGATAATCTGGCATTTTAAACAACTTTACACTTAAGCTCTGTCAATTTGATCTCCCAAGGTTAATTGATTATTTCTTCAACACTCTTGCCAGAAAAGATCAGAGCACTTACATCTTTCTATTAATCCTTGCTGTTCAGGGAAAGGGTGCAAAACAGCAGTGCTATGATTGGCTTAAATCTTTTCAGGACTCTCACATCTCCCTACTAAAGTTGTCTCCTCTCTGATTAGTTTCATGTCACAACACTTCATTTCATTAGTTTTACTGACAAGGCATTTCAAGTCTGGTCTACATGTCAGGAACATCAAATCTACTTTTGAGTATCCATCACCATTCACCACCAGAAAAACTAAACCCCTCTTATCAAAAAGTGAAATGAATTGAGGGCTGTAAAATAATAGTGAAAAATCTAACTGATTTACAAGGAGAGAAGGAAAAGTTTCAAAACAACACTTTTGTAAAATTGACATCCAGCATTTTTGCTGCAGTAAACAACCATCAACATTCAACAAAGCCTCTTGGGGGTTTTCTAGAAGAGACAAGCTTTATCAGCAATTGCATATTTGTTATTGATGTTGTTCTTTGCAGTGGCATAGACAACACAATGGGGGATTAACCCTCACGCAAGACAGTGTGACAACTCATCAGTTGAAAAACAGAACCTGGTCAAATGTCAGTTTTTTAACCAGCATCAAAACTGCTGGCATAGAAGAATCCCTTAAAAACAACTAGACAAAAGCCCTGCTGTGGTTTGTGGGGAGTCTTCATTTATTTTAAATGATGGCAATTTGTGTTTTCCTCTCTGGGGAAAAAAAGTATTTCCTCCCCTCAGAATGCTAGAAATAACCAGAACAGAAAGATTCTCCTCTGTCATCATCCCATTCTCCTGCATTTCACCTTACCTCTTTTCCCCCTTTCAGTACAAATGGCAGGTACAGCGATTAGCAGTTCCCTCTTCCTTTTGCTTTGAATATAAATGAAGATCTAACTAGTTTAAAAAGATGTTGGGTTTCAGACATGCATGGCAGTTGAAGTGAAAGTCTCTGTCAGTTGCACTCTTGTGAATTAAAAATTCAATGACTGACATTCACAGTCTGTAGTTCAGTGCAGGATTTGTCCCTTAGAGAATGTGCGAAGGGTGCTGAGGTATGCCAGGTCTCCCTTCTTCTTTGGTTCCAGGCATAATCACTACTGTTTGGAAAGGCCACAGCTTTACTTAGGTGATACTTAGGGTACAACCGTCCTCATGGTTTTATTAGGATTACTGTATTAAATAATACAAGATAATGCTAAAGGCCATCTCTCTTTGCAGTGATTTACACTTAGATCAAAGACAGCAGAGTCATTTAGAAACATCCAGGGCACCAAAATTAAAACCTGTGTAAATTAAACACATGTGAAGTGCACAATATGTGGCAAATTAGTACAGAAAATACTGAGAAATGTGCATCTTCAGGATTTGCCTGCACACCATGATGTGACAGGTATTATTGCCCTTTGTACAATTATTTAAACCCTGTAGGAATTCCCAGTGTCAGAGTATGTCAGCATACTGTTATTAGACAAGTTTAATTAGGATCTACCCTGCTGCTCCTAACAAGTATTTAATTAACTTCTAGGCAGGGTAATTAGCTTTAGATTGTGGCTGATTTTCTGCCTCACCTTCTATTGACACTTGGCCTACAGTAAGGCAGCTTGCTTTGCTGACAGTGTAATGGATAGTCACTTTGAAAAGACTAATATCAGGGCTGACTAGATTAATAATAAACAAATAAATAGATAGATAGAAAGGGGAAAAAAGATGAAGATAAAAGGCAGAATAATGACTACCAGGTCAAGATTTGAAAGGACAAAAAAATGCCACCCACCAGACTGGCAGACACAAAAGCCTGGTAGTGGGAAAGAAACTTTAAGCATTTGAGAGGAACAAAGGAAAAAGTGTGACACTGAAAAATCAAACAAGCAATGCAAAAGGTTTTGAAAAGTATTTGTTTCACGTGTTTCTTTCAACCGGATAAATGATGAAGCTTAATTACGATTTACATAGTGCTATTGAGGTGTGCCTGTATTTTTCTGAGAAAGACTTTGCAATATAAATGTATCCTTGAATCCCTGCTCTAAAGAATTATGCCCCACTTCCCATCAGCACAATAAAGAATATGCCACAAAGTGAGCATTTAAAACAATTAGCATAGACCAAATGAACCATAGCAAATTGGTCAGGTCACCATTTAACCCGTTGGTGGCTTCTTGAAAAGCTATGTTATTTCCAAATGTGTAGCTTTTGATATATGGTATGCTATTCTTCTACCCAGTCCTGATATATCATTAAAATTAATGGGACTTCATTCAGTGCCACAGCTACAAAAAATTTGGGGCTAGAGGGAGGGAACACTCAGGAATTTAAAACCCTTTCCCTATCATTAGGACAAAAGGGTTATAATTCTCTTTCATTCTGAAAGAAGAATAAATTTTTAAGAAGTCTTTTAATTTTTGCAGTGTGCCCCAGGTATCTGAGCGTTGGTTCTCCCAAACCTACCTTAGTAACAGAAATACACCAGAATTGCTCTAAAGCATTACCTCTTGGAGAAATAGTGCTGCTGGGATTTGCATCATTGTTACAGAATAGGGGAATGTTCTTCTGGTAAGATTCAGCATGGGCTACTGTGAAAGAAAAATAAAATAAACACTAAAATGACATTCAAAGGAGTATCTACATATTTTGTATACCTTTCCATTCTAACATTTCAGGTGACTTAGAAAAATCTGGCTTTGTCTCACATTTCAGCAGTATCACTGCTCCATGATGAGGCAGCACCACCTCTGAGCTGAGTGGGAAGAAAACCAGACTCAGAGAGGCAGTATGGTCCTGGGATATCCACTAAAAAGCAATTGTGAATGACGTGCATGAAATCCCTCCATGGAGTTTAAAAACTTCCATCCCATAAACTGACAACCTCGTTTAGAAGAAGGCCAAGGTCTGGACTGGAACTGTAGTGATATGGTATGTATCAGGACACCATCTGTTTGAAGCCATGAAACACACACCCTGGGATCTCTGAAAGCACCTACCAGATCAAAGTGCTTTTAGCATGGAAGAAAATGTGAGCAGTTACTTAAAATAACAGCCACAATTTTAGATAATCTTGACAGCAAATAACCTCATATGTGATGAATAATGACATTAAAATAAATTTTGAACAATTGTTTTGGGAGATATCTCAGCTATATCAATCACCTTTTTTTTTTTTTTTTTTTTTTTTTTTGACCTAGAACTCTGATTTTGTGCTGTTTTATGTTGTTCTGTAGAATAAGAATAAAATTTGAATTAGGCCCACGACACCTCATAGGGCATTTTGTATGTGATAAAATAAATCTTAGTGAAGTAAATCATTATCCATTCTTCCCCTCTCTCATACTCCTCATGCTATTAAGAAAAAGGGAAGAGCAGGAAAACCTAGTGAAAGTGTTCAAGAAGATCTAAGAGTATGCAGGTCATGCTTTTCCCTTCGCAAGGTGGGTGAGCAGTGTTCAGAAGAACTAACTAAAAAGATTTGAAGGGTATCAGATCAGACTTCGACAAATGAAAATGCTGCAAAAGCTGAGGGAATTTTACTATCTTTTTCCCTGTCCCCATCTTAGGATGCTCACAGAAACTCAGCCTGAGGAGTCAGAAACACAGACTGTCTGACCAGAGGCACCTGTGCCATTCCACAGAGACAGCAAACCTGAAAGTCACTTCTGCAAGTTGTGCAGATTTTGCACACTAAAGGAGCTCTGCCTGCATACCTCCACATCTCAGCTCTTCAACAAGGCACTTCAAACTACCTGTCTAGCAGGTCCACCATGAGCCAACTGAGCAACAGACAATAATGGAAGCTTGATTAGTTGTAAAAGATCATTATACATGTGGAACAGATACCTTTGTTGCTGTCAGTTTTACATTACAGTCCTCTTTGTCAATTCAAATACACTGCCCTTATCCTCAGACGACCTCAAGGCACCTGTACTATGATTGATACTGGTACTCATCATGGTAAGGCATCTTCAGACCCTGCAGGGCACTGCCTGCTGATAAAAATAGAGAAGTGGATCTCACAAGTAACATCATTACTTCAGTCAGAACTTCAGGAGAAGGAGAAAGAAGCAAGAAGAGGAACAATTGACACAACGTCGACATGGGCTCTTTCATATCCCAGTGCCAATGATCAAAGAATACTGCTGTAGTCTTCAGAACAATCATAAAAATTGTTCTTTAAAAATACTTCACTTTAAAAATAAATTGGTGCTCTTCAGTGAATCTTTTAAAGCTTGACAGGACAAAGTACACTACAGAGAACAACACTAGAGGAGGGATATGAGCAATATAACCTAATGGACGAGATCATTAATTCTGTAATTTCTATTCTCTGTGATACAGTTGTCTGCCTGTCAAATACCTATTACACACTTTCTAGTGAATGCTTCATATAAGAGATGAATGGATTTTTCATAGCAGACACAGATATAACACAAGCCTTTAATGAAACACCGAGGTTACTTGCAACTGCTAAGAAAATGTCAGTGTCTTTGCTGCTGGGATCCAGTTAATTCGTACAGATATGTGTATAAGGACAGAATACTCAGAGGAGCTCTAGAATATCATGATGATGTATTCCTACCTATAGGGCCTATAGACAGGCAGACAGCTATACGCTATACCTGCTCTGAGTAGCAAAATTCTAGATCCAAACATTTGTCCAATTGTCTGTCAAATATTTTAAATCAGACAAAAGTATATGGATCAATATTTATTATCACATATATCTATCATCAAAAAGAATTACAGAACTCAAATGAGGCTAGTTAAACATTTCACTTTAATTTAATTCTTCCTCTAGAAAACGAAATGAACAATTTATCTCATAACCTCCTCAGCTGTAGTTATCAGGAGCACTAATCACATCCCTGTGGGATTAGAGAGAACTGGCTGTTTCTCCTTGCCTTGTAAGACCCCAGAGGTGTGATTATTTCATGGTTACCACACCCCTGTTGTGTCTCACTGCTTCAATGAAATAAATGAACTGTTAAATTGACAGTTACAAATGAAGTTCCTGCTGGCCAGCTGACTGTATGGCATTTGGGAAAAAAAAAAAAAAAAAAAGGAGAGAGAGAAAGAGAGAGAGATACCAGGGAATAGCAATGCTTTCTCATTTTTTTTTTAGTTTTTCTCCTGAAGTTGTGGCATGGAGCCATCATTGAAAAGAACTGTTCTCCTCCCCAGTATCCCTTATCGAGGAATCTGATAGCCATTAAGGCATAAATCTCAGCATGAGCAAGCAGAAATACTGTGAGAAAAAAGAAGTGACTGCTAGCTGTCAAAAAAAAAAAAGTCATTTATAGCAAGTATATCAGTAGTTCAAATGTGTCATTCACAGGAGATTGTTTGTCAGGCTGCGTCTCACCCAAAGCAGTGTATTTGGTTTTTATCCTCGTGACAAGTGATTACTCAACTTCTGTACCACCGCCAACCAGCCATGATACGTCAGCAAGCATTGTGATGCTCCATCCTCTGCTGCTGTCTTGAACATGCACGCACACACATTGGCCACACAAGTTATCTCTCTCTCACATGTACAAAGTCTGCAGAAGTAACCCCCTTCTCACTTTTGACAAGTAAACCTCTTCCTGCCAAGCTCTACTTGCACTGGAATTTATCCATCCACATCCTACAGACAGAGCAGCAGGTCTCACCTGAATCCCACAATTGTGCTGCTAACGATAAAATTCTGGACAGTGAGGAGAAAAATAAAGCAATATATTTTTCTCCATCAATAACTGGTTCTGCTAATCATCAGTTTCATGCTATTTTCCCTAGGTGCTGCAGCCACCTGAAGGACAGTTTCCCAAAGGACATTTTTTCTCTTCTGTCCACCCTTCTTTCCTATCCCTTACACATAATATGTGCCTGCTGCACAGTCACTGCTCCTGTTGGAGTCAGTAGGAACTGCATGTTGTTCAGGAAGGCACATCCAAGACCAGTTTGGGTGAAGAACCTCACTGCTGAGCTGTTCTTCACCTTTTGAGTGCTTCTTGTGCTTCCTCTGGGAACGCCTCCTTGAACTGGGAGCAATAGAGTTATCACCTCCAACATCACCTTTACGACCCTGTGATTGTTGTTTCCATGGCAGACAACTTTCTACTCAGGAACCGTCACTGAACTGTCATTTGGCAGTGTTAGGTCAGCTCCCCCTTTAATTCATAACAGAATTACCTTTTTCTGTGAGCAAATCCAGACTTTCTCCTCCTTTAATAAATTCTCACTTATACTTGGCATCCCCAAGCCACTTTCACAGTAATCTTCACTTGAGAGGATGTTATATCCATTTCACGAGTATTTTATGCTGACAAAGCACTCTAAACAAATCTGTTGTAAATCATAAAGTCATGTCTACGAATTTGTTATATGTGCACTTCTCAGTGGGGCCAAGAAGCAACTATAATGGGCAGAAAGCAATACCTGTCTATGAAACTGCAATTCTCAAAAAAAAAAACAAACCAACATCTATCCACATGATATTTAGACAGCTCCTGGAATTTACAACAGGAAACAGACCTCTAAAGATTCACAGATTCTTAGATTCATTAGGTTGGAAAGGACCTACAAGATCATCTAGTCCAACCATCCTCACACCACCATCCCTACCCACCAAGCTACTAAATCAAATCCCTTAGCACCTCATCTAAACGCTTCCTGAACAGCGCTAGGGACGGTGCCAATGAAAAGATGAATAGACATTATGAAAAACTTGCAGTTCTTAATTTCAAATGGATGGTCCTATGCTTCATACTTTCTTTTCTCCTGCAAAGCTTACTAGTTTTGCTTTGGTTCTCATTTGGTCTTTTCCCACAGTAAAAACGTAGAATTTTAAAGATTTCATATTTTTCATATGAAAAAAAAAATGAGGAAAGAACGGAAAAGAGGGGAAATGACAGTAACCAACTTCTTCAAGCTAAAGTGTATATTTACCTTTTTAATACTAAAAAAGTGTATTATGTGTCATTTTAGGTAGCGCATGGGAAGTATTGGCACATATATTTATGAACTCAAATGCACATGCATTATTTAGAGTAATGACAAATGAATCTAGCACCAGTTATGTCATTGTGCTGAATGCTAGAAGGTTTAAGTGCAGCTTCTGCTTGTTGACATATCTCTAAAATATGAAGAAGATTGCACTGTTGACAGTGAAAATGACAATATTATTCATTTTTAAACAGAAACAAAAGAAGATAAGTAGGATAAGTAACAAATTCTGTAAGAATGCATTTGCTTCTACCACGACTTTTAGAAAACAATTCATTTTAAATATATGTTAGTAATATTCTTCTGTTCACTACAAGTGAAAAATACTGTGCATATAGTGCTTTTTCATTTTTTCCTTTCCCCTTAATTTGTCTGCTTTGTACATCAAACATCTGAAAAAAAGGGGAAAATAAGATTTTCCTCCTGGAAACAGGACAGCTGTATTCCATATCTCCTTGTCTTTATCCCAGCTTCCTTTCAGTAAGGCAAAGTCTGGGACTCTCTTTCTAGTACTGCCAACCTTATGACAGTATCTTGCGGACAAAAGGTAACCAAAATTTGCTGCTGATCCAAATTAACTGCAGCTGAAATTAGACTGTAAGCTCCAGAGGACTCCAGAGAAGGAGAGTAATGTTATTAAGCTAAAATTGTTCTTTTTGAGTGTTACTTTTTCTTTCTTGGATTTCTATTCATTCTTCTTTCTTACTATCATATAAAGTGAGATTCTCAAGCAATCTCATGACTCCGAGTTTATAGACTGCAATAAAACTGCTTTGAATCAGAAGGTATATGCTAACTGTAGAAGCTGTTGATGCTGAGTCAATTTAGAAATTCCTAGCAGGAATGGAAGAGAGTTGGCAGAGGAAAACCCTCAAAAACTAAGTTTCTTCTGTTTCCTGTCCAGCTCTGACAAATTCTTAACCATCAGGAAAGAAGAAAAACTCTTTAAAAGTTATGCCTGCATGAGAGAACATCCTTGGACTTGGTAAAAACTGAAGCAACATGGTTTTGATCCCACGATTCCTATTCTGGATAGCAGCCCTTCTCTGCTAAAATTTAATTTGTGCTTCTGACACAATGCAAAGTCAAAAGGATCTGATGCCCGAACTGGCCTATTAAAAGTGCCAGAATGAAATGACAAGCAACATTTTTGTTAAAAGTGTTCTCATATTTCTGAGTGAAGACGTACCTAAGTGTGCATGTGAATATGCACACTATATCTAATCTATTTTAACCTTGCCAGTATTTAAATCTTCAGATGAGGATTTGGAACAGTTTCCTGAAGCGGAAGGCTCTCTGCCAGTTTCTTTTTGAAAGTTAAGAAAGTGAATGCTCTGCTGAATGTCACCCTTTGTATGTTTTCCCTGTGAATGCAATAATCTCTCATCTTGCCAGGGACTGTGGCTGCCAAGAAGCTCATGGGACTGACAGGTAGAAACATGCCTGACTCCCACATTACTTATCCTTGAACAGTTCTTCTTGGGATTGGAACAGTAAACACTAGAGGAAATCTTGCCTGAAGCTATGGAAGAAAACTGGCAGTAAAACTGTCAAGTCTGCCAGTCTCTTTTGGGCCTACCAAGTGATGGAGAGAAACAGTTCATCCAGACAGTGGAAAACAAAAAGGAGCCTTACTTGGTTCACTAAAAGTAAAAGAAGAAATAATAACAACAACCACAAAAGCAACAATAATAACAATAATAATAAACAGCAACAAACAAAACCCAAACACATTAACAAAAAACACAACTCAATGAATGAGAAGCAAAATATACTTACATCAGTATTGGAGACCTTCTGTCATCAAGATATTGTCACAAGACCAGATTTTAAATACTTACATGTGTACGTGGTCTGCTGAACAGTGACACTGTTGTCACTGGGATTATCTGTTGCAACAATCTAGTGTTCTCTCTCTTTTCCTCAAACTTCTACAGTATTACCTTAATACACCCACTTTGAGTGGGAAGGAACAATTGTAATATTAAGTACAAGCTGAACAGTAAGTCTGCAGCTACACATGACAGAGTTCACAGTGATGCCATTGGTAACTAGTTTATCTCTAAGAGGAATGAGCTCTGTCTCCAAGGTTTCATGGTGAAAAAATGTCCTGTTCTGGGGAAATGTTTTTCAGAGGCAATGCACAGATGAAGGCTGTGGAGCTGGCAGAGATGGTAATGCTGGAGCAGATCTGGCTGATGCTGAAGTCAGGTTCAGCTATCAGGAGCTGCCTGAGGGATATGGAAGATTGGACAGTTTGCAGAGTTCCATTTTATTTTGTGCCAAGTCATTTCAAGAGACGTTGTTTGGTATATAGAGGTCTGACTGATGCTGCTTGCAGATCTGTCAAGTGCTGCAGCACCATTTTAACCATGATAATTAATTAGCAGAAGACATATCCTTGCTTGGATTAAAATTGTCTCAACACTGGGAATTATCACCAGGAGAGAAACCTAATTATCTTGTTTCAAAAAAATCCATCTTAAGTAGAAGCAAGTTATGAAATCCTATGTGGTGCCCTGCGTCCATTGAGGACAGCAGCAGGTTTGCCATTGACATTGCTATGGCATGATCTCCTTGCTAATATTCAGTTGTTATTATTCTACTTTGCTGTGGCAGTGAATCTTACATCTACTTAGACGAAATTACAACTCCCCAAACTACAGCAGCATTTTAGGACTTGTAGTTCTCTTGGCCCAATTATCATAACTTCTTCTACAAGTGTTCATATTTTTAGGAGTTAATTAGAATTCTACCACATGTGTATATACAGCTAAGTTGGATTTCTTCACACCCACAGCATTGTGGAGCAGTGTAGGGCTAGGTACTCTTTTTAAAAGTCAGCCACTTAGTCAAAAAACTTTCAAAACAGTTAACTGGTAAATAGTGTGTTGTCTTGTAAGAACTGAAGGGCAAAGACTTGTGTGAAAATTTTAGATCTTTGAGTGATCTCACTGGCAATTCTTTAAATGTGAGATTTCTGTAAAACACCTATGTTATAGGATCTTGAGGAGCTAGAAGCTTGATGTTCCACTGTTAACGATGCTGTCATTTTAGCATACCTGTTTTTTATATATCTAATTGATACCACATTTCTCTGTACTTTATTTATTTCACAGGAAGATAGGGAACTCTAGTAATGACAAGATATGAAAAAAATGCTTGTGATATAACATACTATGTTAGATATATATGTATGTATGTATGTATATGTACAATTTTTTTCTTGCTTTTTTTGTACGGAGATAATACTCCAAAAATAAAGTTCATGATAAAATTTCTCACTGGATAATGTAAACTGCATCTTTGATATCCTCTATGTAAAAACTCTCCAGGTGACTCTTCTGAAATGAGTCAATGCATATGTCATGTTCACAGCTCTCTTGATTTAGGTATTGCAGCCCTTGGAAAATTAAGCTATGATGAAATATATGCATTTCTGTAGCAGCCATTTCAAATGCTGCGAATTGGTGCATTGTACATAAATAAAAGGACCTGATTTTGTGTTTTGAAATCAGTATTTTGCCTTCTGTTTGCTGCACAATGCCATCTGACTTCTTAAAAATTGGCTGATCATTTTCCTCATCTGCACCTGCTATGCTTCAGAAATACCATTTAGCAAAATCTTGGCCATGTTCTGTCTACTCTGATGTTGTCTTTGCCATCAAGAGAAAGGAAAATGTGAGGTGAGAGAAAAAAAAACAACAAGTATGTGTAATCTAAAGCAAGGAGAGGGAAATGATTCATATAATCAATCAATGCATTTCAATTTCATTTGAAAAAATAACGAAAAAACTGTTAGACCAGTGTGTTGGCAAATTTTTCCAAAATTGGCATGTTAGCTGATATCATCAGCCTGTATAGGCTGTAGACTTGCTCTACCAAACCACTGAAGTGTGTGCTTTAGCAATTTTGTTGTGTTACTGACTTCAGTGAGACAAATCAGATGCCTAAGTTTAATTCTCAGCATAATAGCTTTGAACTATAATGTTATAAAGAGATTTGTGGTATAATGTGGTATAATGAGTCTCAACCTGCATCATCTACAACGGATTCACTCACCTTTAGCTCAAGTGAGATTTGTAGACAGCTGTGCTAAGGAAGAATTAGTGCTTATAAAATCACTGAGAGTAAAGGATAAGGTGCAGAGATGGAGGGAAAGATGTCCTTGGGTGATAGTAAGGATCAGGCCCTATCTTAGGCTCTCTCCAGGTCTCCTTGTAGGCAACCTGAATCTCCTCACCTTCTAACTTTGAAAAACAGTTAACGTATGGCAAATTCCCACGTGATTTGCTTAAGCAAAGATGTTTCTCTAAATGAAGGGAATTTATTATTCAAAGATTACATTTTCGAATTGACAATATTTTAATACTGTTGCGAAGTGTTAGCTTCAGAGGTAAATCATTTTGCCACAGTTTTTCCAACAAATATTATTTAAGAAATGATCTCACTGTAATAAAGGATTTGGTCAGTGTTTAGCCAGCTACCTTGGACTGCTTGGATAAAAGGGGTAGGTCTGCTCTGTACAGATGTCAGAGCATCTGGGTTGCCTCAAGTTCTTGAGGTTCCACCTAGGAAGCAGAGGGGGGACTGTGGTCTTTCACTAAGACTCTGACATCTGCAAAATGTTTAGATTTGATGAGTCTTGCTCATCATGGCTGAGATAAAACTGTACTACTGTCTCTCACAATGCACCAATCCAGTACTTTCCTTGAAAGACAAAACTCAGGAGGTGAAGGACTGAGAAATGAATAGGGAAGCCAGATGAAGAAACAGAACTTCCTTACTGAGATGTACAAGCAGTGAAAAACTGCTTTCCTAAGGGATCTTATAGGATGAAGAATGAGAGAAGATGGGCAAAGGTGACAGGAGCATGGTTCTGTACAAGGAGAGGTTAAATAGACTAAAAGCTCTTTTTCTTGAAAAGGAGATGATTGAAGAGGTATATGGATCCTAAGTAGAACACAGAAACTGAACAGAAAATGCTTATTCTCTGTTTCTCTATGTACAGAAACTAGGAGGAATCAGCTAGGAGGTCAGAGAATAGGTTCAGATTGAGCAAGAAGGAAAATCATTTCCATGCAGCAAAGCACTGCCAGAAGATGCGGTTATGCAAATGCTTCTTGACTTCAAGGATTGTACAAGATAAGGAGAGAATAATTTTTCAGAGGGAAATACATTTGAGTATGACTCTTCTGACTCTCCCTGAGCCTGTGGTTTCTGAGAAGTGTGAGATGATGGGCTCTGTACTTCTTCCTAAAGCTTTACTTGGCTGTTGTAAGAAAGGCATAAGAGAAAAAGAAAACAAGGAGAAAACAGCATGAAAGACAGATGAGAAAAGGGAAAAGAATTGAAAGCCACAGGATCAAAAATGTGTGACTGAGGAAGCAGAAGGGATGTCAAGTGCTCTGACAACTCCCACCGGTCTGATGACATGTCTTGATCCTCCTAGAAACATGGTTGGAAAATGGAACAAAAAGGGTGCTTTAGCTCCCAGTAATGCTTCCCTCTACATTCCTCCTGCTGATGGCTTGAAAACTGATTGACTGGGACCAGGAGAAGGATATGAGGTGGTCTTGGTTACCTCATCAGCCTCTGAGACAGAGAAAATAGAAAAGCATCACTTAAAAGAGGTTCAGGAAGACAACTGGCTGTTGGAGGCAGAGTTCTAGGTCTGAGGGTCCCATAGGCTCACCCAACATGGATGTTTTTGATGTCTGCACCATAGTACCTGTCCAGCCGCGGTCTGAACTATGGAGCTTTTGATATAGTGATGAGGTACCCCCAGGAAAGTAGAAAATCAATCAGAAATGCTTGTCAAAAAAGACAAAGTATAAGGGAAATTTTGGACTAAAGGAAAGTTAGCACTATTCCTTTAAATACAGTTTTGCATTCTATAAATAATACATTCATAAGTAATTTCTTTTTTTCCACTAGATGATTCAATGTAGGCTTAGCTCCGTGTTAAAATGACTTCTCTGCTTTACTGTAATTTCTCTTTTTCTTAAGTTTCACATTTCCCTTTACCTCTGCTTTCCTTGAGTTAGTTCTTAAGATTCTCATCCTCCTGGCTAAAGATAATTAGATAAAATCTTCCTTTTTTTAAAAATTTCTTTCTTTTTTTTTTTTCTCAGTCTTACATAGAAACAGGCTCTTGCTGTTCTGCATTGGGACCTCTTGCTCAGAACTTCTCCCTCCTCCTGTTTTCAGGGCACACTGAAAGACAGAGCTGTACTTCCATGCATGTTAAAAATGATTTTACTTGATAAGTGTGAAATTACATCTAATTACAAAGTTAATGTAAGTGAATGTAATCAGATAATTACAATGGATAATGACATGATATTTACAACTTATAATGATCTTGTTATTATACTGTATATAATGACATTATCAAAATTCCTACTGAAGTTTTTCCCATCTTTAATTGGCCTTTTCATACAAAACAAATGATCTTAAATATTTTATAATTGTCTGACTGAATCCTTTACATTCTAACATATAGATTTAAAGCACAATTAAGTGGTTTGGAAATATTATGGCTACACATTCTTTTATTAAAAAACAAAAACAAAAAAAAGCTGCATTTTTTAAGGTGGAGTTCAAGAAAGTCTTTGAAAAACTCTAATTTCCATTCTTTTTATTTCATGCCACTTGAAGAAGTGTGCAGAATTGTTAATAGGAGGCAGCATGTGGTCAAAGCCCTATCTTAGGTAGCCATTGACCTCAGGACTATTCTCTTGGGCAAGTCATTTCACTACTTTATGCTTTGGTTTCCATATTTGTAAAAGAAGAATAAAGATATTTCATCTCATTTGTGAAGTAAATCACAGCATACAGATGAAAACTAACAAATATCAAAAGAAAAGGAAATTAAGATTCACAGAAGGAATGAAGACAGACTTTAATTGTAACGAAGGCCCTTCACTTTATTAAACACCAGGCTTGCCTAATTTATGAATATTGGTGCATGTCCCCTACCCCCTTCACACAAAGCTCAGATAATTGGCCTTTGTTCAGGGAGCTGCCTATGGGCTGGGATAACAGCAGGAGCTCCCTTTGTGAGCTCTTTGGGCCCTGCTCCAAAGGTCCTCTCAACAGTAGTGCATTCAAGGCCACAGCAAACATGAGGCCTGATTCATGTCACCCACGTTACACTGCTTTCATGGCAGTGTAATTCCATTTAAAGTGAAGGAGTTACTCATGCTGCATAATACTGAAGTAATTCACCTGATTTCAGTGAAATTACTCTGGCATAGAATTGAAGTTAGACAAGAAGTGATTGGAGTCTGTAGGACTTGAATCTTAATTGTTTTCTGAAGGCTGCTGGGTATAAAATGATAGGATTCTGGCCTGTGTGCATTTGACACTTTCTCTGCATGGAATAAAGTGCTTCAACCAAGAAGCCAGTGATTCAAATCCTTCTTACCGCTGCCTCATGATTTCTTTTTATGATAAAACTAAAGGAGTAAAAATGTGGGAGCTAGGCTTGTCTACAACACAAGAGAGTGCTTCACCAGACCACGTCTGCTTTGTTCCTTCCTCTGCCTTGGTGAGGTCAGGGCAATTAGAACACAAGTTAGGGCTCCATAGGAACTGCTCTGACAAAAGCCAATAGCCCATGCTGTTTCTCAGCAGGTCCAGAAAAGGCAATGCCAGCAAACAACTCATCTTTGGATTTAGAGGTGAAGATGTTTTATCTCCGTGGTAAACGTTGCTGTCCCTCACTACCTTCCCATTGTTACTGAGAAGATTAAGTCATCCAGAAGCCCTGATTTTTCAGTTTTCATTACTCATTTTGTATCTTTACTACTGTGCATTCATGAATTCTGTTGCGCAACTGGGCCTGTTGCTGAAGCTCCCAGCAGCTCAGATAAACAGGAAGCATCATAAAGAGGCTAGAGAAAATGGATGGGCTTGAATTAGCCTGTGATGGATGCCCAAACCAGAAGTGGTGACCAGAGAATATAATGAGATACTGTTGGCTGCATGTGGCTAATTGGCACTGACTAGTTTATGGCTAACATTGCCCAGGCAAAGCATGAATGGGTACGGCATTAAAAGGAACGAAGTGAAGTTTGTTAAGGATAAATTAAAAGCAGAAAAAGAAATAGAAATTTGATAAGATTCTGAAGACAGAATGCTTTAGAAAAAGTGTAAATCTGCAGGTGTTCTCTTATGTCAAATACCGGTTAAAATTCAGATAACTTGTGGAGTCAGCAGCAGTGTAACACCAGAAACATAGAATCATAGAATCACCAAGATTGGAAAAGACCTACAAGATAATTTTGTCCAACCGTCCACATATCACCAGTAGTTCTCTCTAAACCATGTCCATCAACAAAATGTCTAAATGTTCTTTAAATACCTCCTGGGTTGGTGACTTCACCACCTCCCTCGGTAGCTCATTCCAATGCCTGACCACTCTTTTTGAGAAGAAGTACTTCCTAGCATCAAGTCTAAATCTTCCCTGGTGCAACTTGAAGCCATTCCCTCTAGTCTTATCACTAGTTACAAGAATGAAGAGGCTGACCCCCAGTTCACTACAACCTCCCTTCAGGTAGTTATAGAAAGCAATAAGATCTCAGCCTTCTGTTCTCCCGGATGAACAATCCCAGCTTCGTCAGCCGTTCCTCGTAGGGCCTGTGCTCTAGACCCCTCACCAGCTTCGTTGCCCTGCTTTGGACATGCTCCACTCTTTGATGTCTTTCTTTCAGTGAGGGGCCCAAAACAGTACTCAAGGTGCAGCCTCACCAGTGTTGAGTACGGGGACAGTTACTTCCCTACTCCTGCTGACAACACTATTTCTGATACAAGACGGAATGCCATTGGCCACCTGGGCTCACTGCTGGCTCATGTTCAGGCAAGCATAGACCAATACCCTCAGGTCTGTTTCCTCAACACAGTCTTCCAGCCACTCTGCCTCAAGCCTGTAGTGTTGCCTGGTGTTGTTATGGCCAACGTGCAGGACCCAGCACTTGGTGTTGTTGAACCTCATCCCATTGGCCTCAGTCCAGTGATGCAGCCTGTCCAGAACCCACTGGAGGCCTCACTGCGCCCAGGTAGATCTGCACTTCCAGCCAACTTGGTGTCACCTGCAAACTTACTGAGGGTGCACTCAATGCTGTCATTCAGGTCATCAGTAAAGATACTGAAAAAGACAGGCCCCAGTACTGAGCCCTGGGCAACACCGGTCAACAGATGGATTTAATTCCATTCACCAACACTCTCTGGGTCTTTCCCTCCAGCCAGCTCCTTACCCAGCAAAGAGTGTACCTGTCCAAGCCACAGACTGCCAGCTTCTGCAGGAGAATACAGCGCCAAATGCTTTGCTGAAGTCTAGGTAGACATCAACAGCCTTTCCCTCATCCACCAGATGGGTCACTAGATCATAGAAGGAGATCAGGTTGGTCAAGCAGGACCTTCCCTTCATGAACCCATGCTGGCTAGCCTTGATTCCCCAGATGTCTTGCACATGCCACATAATCTCCCTCAAGACAATCTGCTCCATAACCTTCCCTGTCACTGAGGTCAGGCTAACAGGCCTGTAGTTCCACAGATCCTCCTTACAACCCTTCTTGTAGATAGAAGTCACATTGGCAAAACTAGAATACTTTGATCTTTTGATACTGATGTACAAGGAAATACAGTTAATTTTAATGAACAACTCTATAGTGTTTGTATGAAACCCAGGAAACATAAGACCTCCTGTAATTCATAATTCATCCCAGTTATAAACTGGTTCCTTCTGTTCTTCACTCACAAATGGATACTAAAGCAGCAGACACCATGGATTTCATCACAATATGTCTGCAGTGTGGGAAAGCAGGGAATGTTCAAAATCAGAAGTTTGAAGGGTTTTTTGTTTTGTTTTGTTTTGTTTTTTTTTTTTTTTTTTGAAGTCTGACATCTGAAAATGATACAAAGACTCAAATTCATTCAAATATACTCAGCTAGAAAGCCAGTTCAGTCTAAGAAATCAAGCAATCCAATTAGTTCATTTGTGGACAAAAGATAAGCATCCAGTTTGATCACAAAGAAGGTCGTGCTACTGAGGGTACAAACTACTATCAGCAGATTAGCTACAGAGTCTCTCTATGCACTTATTTATCAGCTGCGTAGGTAGGGTTTTGAACATTAAAAATAATAAATCTGGTAGCCAGGAAATTAAGACCTGACATTAGCTCTAGCCATCAAATCAAGGAAAAATGAAAATTGAAGGAAAGTTACTCCTAAGGCAGTCACATAGATGAGAGAGGTCAAGAACTTTTTCTTTACTGCAGGCTGAAGGATGGTTCAACAGAAGAACATGTGGTGGGAAACCCTTTGAAGAATAGTTTGAATTCTCACTATGGCTTTCAAGAAAGTCTTTCAAGAAAAACTTGGTGATAAGGCAAAGAGAGACAAAATTCAAAAATAGTGCCTAACATGCTGCCCTTCTTTGACAAGAGTACCTAACTAAGAAAATATGTTGAGCCTAACCCACTCAGAAGTATCAGGCTGAAGAGGAACTTTGGGCAGACTTATCAAGGTAGACCTAGCAATCACTTGTTCAGTATTCTCTTTGATGAAGAGAGGCAAGTTATTCATGTTTGCTGACACAAAGTTTTGCAGAGCCAGTGAAAGGAAAGAAGTTTACACAATAGTTTCCAGGATAGATTAGATTAATTCCTACGAATGAGACAAAATTTAGTGGGAATAGTGCAAGACTATGTACACAGTATCTTCTAATTACCAGAAGTTATTAGCTCTACAGAGAGGAACCATACCTACTAAAAACATAAAAGGTGGAGTACCATCCAGATAGAAAGTAGGATGCAGAAGGGAGGGTAGTATGTAAAGACTCTAAGTTACTATTATGATGCAGCAAAGAAAAGAAACATACATTATTCTAGCTGTTAGGCTATGTGTTTCCAGTAGTAATGGAAACTGGAATGCTGTTGATAAGAAGCTTCTGTGATGAAGCTGTGTTAAAATGAAGTGGATTCAAGTTTTAGTAGTTACAATGAAGTTTTTCTACAGTAATCAAAGGAAAGGACAGCCTGTTTTGCAAGAGAAGATGAAGAACTCTGTTTGTTTAGCCAAGAAAAACAAAGGTTGAGGGAGGGAATTACTGTGCTCTACAGATATGTCGAAAGAATAAGCATCAGAAATGAGAAAAAGCATTAAACTAAAGAATAATATTGACATAAGAATAAAAGGTTGTAAATTAGCTAGGAATACACTTAAGAGTGGAAATTAAAAAACACTTGCAAATGTCAGAGCTGTAGGGCTTGGGAACAATCTTCCAAAGGGCCTGTGTGGACAAAACATCCCAACCACTTTCCAGATAGGAACAGAACAGTTAATGAAATCCAATCTCCGATGTTCTTATCTATGAAGTCAAGGGAGTGGATTTGATGGATTTGAAGGTATCTTTAAACCCTGTGCTAAAACATAGATGTTCAATGTTATTATCTACCCCTATGCCTCAGCGTAATCATTTGATAAATGTGAATAACAGTATCTAAGTATGTCACATGACTTATTTGAACCGTATCTAGAGTACCAAGTATAGACATTTGTACACAAAATTATTACAGTTCATTAGGACGTTCCACAGAGGCATTAAACATTCAGAGAAAGAAAATACACACGTATGTACACATACGTATATGAATATATATGTATACACATACACCTCTTTTCATATTTATTTATTTATGTTTTATATTTTAACTCCTATTTTAATATACCTTACATTTTATTTCTATTTAGATACGTATAATGTGTAAGATTTTGAGCACATACTTTAGTAGGTAGGTTATAAATACATAGTTTCTCTTTTTAATCTACTGTTTCCCTTATTCCTTACAAATACTTATCCTGCCCATAGTTTCCAAAGAGCCCTGAAAATATAATAATACTTTATTCACACCTGTAATGCACTCCTAAAAATAATGTGTTTAGCATTACAGTAAGAATGTCACTTTGCATGACTGATGCCACTCAGTGTTTGATGTTTTCAATAGCATAATGTTCAGGATACAAAGCTTGCAGGTGGTAGATACAAAAAACCACCCAAATCCTAAGCAATAGGGAGCTAGGTTCAGTTTAAATTTCAGTTTATTCTGAGCAAATAAACCTTGCTTCTAACCCTTCACAGTAGTCAGGTTTAGATGACATCGGCCAGAAAGGACATACTTGGTCATTTACCATAAATCTATGCTTTTTTGACTACATTATTTATGAAAATCTTAATTATAGATGAGAAACCTGCTGTGTATGAACAGATAACAGCAAGAAATGGAGAAACACCCAAAAAAGGGATGTGACCAGTTTGAGAGCACTCCTTGCTACAGTGTGTGGCTCAGTGCTGAAAGGTGAATACTGGTGATTGCTCTCCATTCAGACCTGCAGGCTTTGCTCTGTCGCTGAAGAGAAAGGAGCTTATCAATTTCCTGTTGCTCCCAGGTATGTTTCCTTCAGGCAGGGGGGTGACATATCAGGCATCCTCTGCATTCTCTCCTGACAGCACTCGGTTTTGTTTCCAGCATCTCTATTAGCTGCAGGATTTTTTTCCTGCACAGTTTTAGTTTCAACAAGTTCCAGCATTTGAACTGGTACAAGTACAAAGATACATTCAGTCCTAGATTGTCACTATCACAGCCATAACTATCAAAGTGTTGCCATGCCACTTCCTAGGTCAATTTATGGCATAAATCCCCTGTCAAAGGCACAATGATTTATTCATTCTCCTCAGTGATAACTATCATATGGTGGGACTCATTATATGATTGATTTCAGCTTATTTGAATGATTGCATTGCTGAACGTGGATGCAAAGGGAGACACTGGAGTTCTGGGAACTAGGCGCATAACACTGACACACTACTTCTCAGGCTTCAGCTCCTGTAAGGTTGCCCGATCCCCTTCAAAAATAAAGGAAAAAAAAAAAGAAAGGAAGAAGAAGAAAAACGAAAGTTCAAAGCCAGTTCTGCTTAAACCCACTTGGAAATTTGTGCTTGTTTCTCCTGATCTCTCAGCTTTTAGACTAAGTGACTGCCTCAGTGAGATAGCAAACCTGAGAGAGGAGAGCAGCCTGGGAGGAGCACAATTTGAGCAGCTCTCTCCATCTGCTCTCAGATTGCAAGTCTGATGTGGCAGGTGGAAAAGCAAGTAGCTAACATTGGCTCTGTTGAACAATCACAGTGCTCCTCTGTGGTTCCACACGCCAGTAGTGATTTCAGCATTGTTCTACCCTTGCAAAGATGTAAGAAGAGTCAAAATTTGAAATTGAATGCTATGATTCATTCTTTGGAGGCAAGTGGAAACTTAGATAAAATGTATGTCTTGAAGGTGTACCTATACAACACCTACAGCTTTGCAGAATAAATGTCAGACATCTTCTTTCCCCACAGATATGCTTGGTATTTTGTAAAATCCATTCCAATGAATTGTTTTGTAGAAGAAGGCTAAGAACAGAGTCATTCTGATGAACTTATGAACTTGGCTATCTGAATAAAATCCAGTGTCCTGCAGACTACATCAGTACTTTGCAAATTCAAGCTGTTCAGAGAACAGCTTTCTGAATGTTGAATCTGTGTTCATATTACAATCCAGAGCAGGAGTGTCTTACCACATAGACCTCCCTTTTGCACTTCATTTTGCATTGTGCAAGTCTCAGACTAAGCAAACTGGATTACTTTCAGATGAAACTAAACTGGAAGACAGGCTCCAGATATGCACCTAGTGACATTTAACCACAAACACACAGATGGGAACAAGTCTGAAGTGAAAAAGCAAATACACACACAAAACTACTGAATACAATAGTTGAAGTCAAGTTAAAGAAGTCAGAGAATCATAGAACGAATCATGGAATATCCCAAGTTGGAAGAGATCCATAAGGATCACAGAGCACAACTCCTGACTCCACAAAGCGCCACCCAAAATTCAAAGCCTGTGTCTGAGACTGCTGTACTAATGGTCCTTGAACTTCAGCATTCGGGGCCGTGTCCTGTGCCCTGTGCAGCCCGATCTGTGCCCAGTGCCCTGTGGTGCAGCACTGTTCCTACCCCCAGCTGCCCCTGCCCTGGCAGCTCCATGCCGTTCCCTCGGGCCCTGTGGCTGTCACACAGAGCAGAGCTCAGCGCTGCCCCTCCGCTCCCTGTGAAAGCTGCAGCTGCCATCAGGCCTCAGCTCCTCTGCTCTGCGCTCAGCACACACAGGGACATCAGCCACTCCTCAAACATTTTGCCCTACCGACTCTACACCTTATTTATTTACCTATTTATCTATTTATTTTTGCCGTATTCTGAACATAAAAAATCTCTTTTTAAAGTTTACTTATATATATTAAAACAAACAAACAAACAAACAAACAAACAAAACGACACGTAAAATCTAAATGTTCAATGGAAAATGAAAAAAAAAATCACTTCATTTCTTCTATATTTTGTGATTTGGATCTGCTTTCTTAAGTCCCTAGAACTACAAAACTGAACAGTATATTTATATTTAAAAACTTATAGGCAGTTTGTCTCTCATGTTCAGCCTCTCCCCAGGCCCCACTGTGAAGTCACTATCCTTATTGTACTTGCAGAAACCTTTCAGTAGTCTCTGGAAATAATTGGGCTCATCCAGTACGAAATATTTTGCAAAATCACACTTTCTCATGCCTGAGAATTATGACTTGCAAAGCAATCTGTTCGATCTGATGTGAAGGGTCCACACCCCCGACACAAGGGTCACTCTGTGCTCGCCATCCTCTGGATGTTCAGAAGACACTGCTTTATTCTCATCCCTCTTCCCTTGAGCTATCCTAAAATACAGCTTTAACTTGCAGGAAGACATATGCGGGATTGATATGTTTTACTTCATGGGCCATACAGAAATATTGATGTGGTTTTATCTGTTCGATCTTGAACCAGTTATTATAGCTCCAGAGAACCCTGATATTAAGCTGCTCTTTGAGTCCTATCCAGGCATAATGTGCTGTTCAGTTGAAAGGCTGGCACTGTGAAGAAGATGCAGAGGGTGTAATCACAGCCATTACAGAGAGCCATCAGTGGAGCCAAACCTACACTTTCCACAGTCAGCAATAGGCAGCTAGATGAAAAGGAACTATTAGAAACCAAACCTAGCACTTGATGTGTAATAGACAGCAAAGAGAAAGCCTGTTAGGGAACTGTTTCCACAAAAGCAGTGAAATACTGTCATACAGAAAGAGAAAAGATTCAGTACTTGTTTAAAAAGGTCAGCTTTTCAGGGTAGACTGTCAACATTAATATTGGAAAGCTGCCACCTTTACCATCACTGCTCATATCTTCAAATTCTACCCTTCAGCCTTTGTAAGGGGGAAGAGTTTATCCAAAGGATGGCACTTCCCCCAATTCTTTTTTTTTTTTTTTTTGGAGATAGATTATCATTAAGGTCATTTTTAGGTCATTTTTACTCAGTGATTAAAAGGAGACGGACCATTCTAGGTATTTTTGATGCTCCCAGAGGACTCTTTGTCTCTCTTTCCTCCACACTGCCCACAGAGCTTAGGAAAAGTGCACTTCCTCCCTCCTTCTCAGCATGGGGAAACATCAGTGACTTCCTGAGCAGAATCTCCATGGGGAACAGAGGAGGTCAAGAGCAGTGTTAATAGTCACCTGTGTAAAAGAGAAGCAATAGCCAGTGAAGCCAAATATCGTTTAAAGTCAGTATTTATAAGGAGTTTGCATTCATTCACATTCTTGACATGACAACCAGTCTGTCTCAACAAATCATGGAATCACAGGGCTCAGAAACATCTCATCAGATGTTTATCTCAGCTGTCTGTGTGCTAAATTGAGTAGCATTTTATTTAGTGTGTTCTTTAACTCTGCCTCCTTTGATGATGAGGTCTCTGTCAGCTCTATAGGGGACTGAATCTATTATGGCCTTCCCTGTAAAGACATTTCTGCCAGTTTTAAACATTTAATGGGTGCAGACAAAACATCTTCATAAGTGAAAAATCCCTGTAGAGGTGAACCTTCCTACTGACCATATTCTAAGGATCTGGTTCAATACAAAAGCATGGAGTGTAATAAAGAGAAAGAGAAAAAGGATAAGATAGAAAATGTTGAAGGAAAAACCTTGTTTTGCAGTCCTGAAGATAAGTACTAAGCAAGGGCCTTTTGCTGACAAAAACTATCATCACCCTCAGCCCATACACAATATCACATATAAGATTTGAAGTTTCAATTCTTTTCTTTTTTAATTATTCTCACAGCTTTTGTGTGTGTGTGTGTGTGTGTGTGTGTGTGTGTGTGTGCTGTTATGCACAAGATATTTCAACAGTGACTGCAGGCATAATTAAAGCTAGAATTCTCAAATGCCCTATGTTATGTAATCTATTGTCATTGGAGTTCATTGGTATTTGCAGAACCTAGCTTTTTTCAAAAATCCCTGCAGGACTATGACTGAACTTTACAAAAGAGCACCCATTGAATGCTCATCAAATTAATCTTATATTTATTAAAAAAATGTAGAAAATGTAGTGGCTTAGGGTTGATATTACTCAAAATACTGCAAACAAAATACATAACTGTTTAGAGAAATATGGTGAGTAGAGTAAAAGGAGCAGAAACAACTAGAGTTTTGAGCTGAAATAATCAGTGATTTATTTCTAGAGGTTTGTGTACGGTGAAATAACAGATTTTATGAATAACACCTTAGATATTCAAAGGAACTCTCACTCCAAGGGAGTTTAGCAACATTTCTGTAATGAGTTCATCTCAGTAAGCTGAAGACCCTTTGAAGTTCTTTAAGACGTTTCATAATGAGACTCAGATAAGTGATATTTATGTAAAGTTGCCCTTCTAGTACACAGGGAAAATTTAGTTGACACTGCTATAACATTTAATATAATGGCAAATGAAACTATTGCTAGTTCAGAGCCTAAAAAACTGGAGCCCTGCATGCTATTGCAGGCTGAGAGTTTCAGAAAATCTTCGTTTATTCCTCAAAGAAAAAGTTTGTTTTCATTTCATGGATTGAACAGTGGGTCAACATAATACAAAGGCATTTTGTTTATCCTCATGAACAGTAACAGAGGTAGATCTGTTGACAGTTTGCATACACAAGACAAGTGAGTCTTTCACAATGGTACCTGAGTAGCACCTAATTCCTCGTTTTAATTCACAGCTTGTTAAAGATGATGAGGAACATGATATGAAAATGGGAAGAAGACAATCTGTAGGAAGAGCCACAAAAGAAATAGAACTTGTCAAAGACTGTTAGGAATTTTATTTAAACTTTTGGAATGTCTAAATGCCTTTGTAGACCTGGCTAAGGAATGTATTGTAAAATGTAACATATGATATTTGAAATTATAATCCTTAAATTCCTGCTCAGTGTAATTAAAAAGACCAAAAATCCACTAACCTCTCAGTTACAAACTTTCTCTACTAAAAAGCTTCCCTACAGTTCTGTGGGTTTGGGCACCCAAAGGTGAGAAGACTGTCACCTCTATTCCACTTAAGCTTTATTCACTGTACACATTTTCACTCGTTCACACAATTTATTATGGGCTGGTAGACAATCTCAGAGTTAGTGTTGGCTCCACATGAAACACTGCTGGTGTTAAAGAAAGAGGTGGTGGTCCTCAGTACCTGAGTAGTTTGAGAGTTTGACCTAGCATGTGAGATCATTCAGTTCTCTCCTCTACCTGAAGCGCTCAAAATCCAGTTGTCTCTGTGGGATGCATTCATTAGCCCAGTGAGGTGTGGCTGTTTGTCTTTCTGTTCAGTTTGTTGAGGTTATTCCTTGCATGGAAGACCTTGACTGGACAGAAGCAGTAAGACTGAATGTGACTTCCTGACACAGTGAGTAAAGATTGTTTTTGAGCAATTTAAATTCCAGGCTGCTCATTCCTCTTATTTAGTGTTAGCTGCAGGTAAAATCTAAGACCACCTGTAAAGAGCATATATGAGTAGGGACTAGAAATCTTTTTGTGAGCTACTGACAAACTTTAATGACTCCTTTCAGGAGCGTGCTTCTGGCAGGGTTACTCAGTTTTGCAGGGCTGGAAAGCAGTTGCAGCACATTATTAAGGGAAAGAAAAGAACTGTGGAATGAAGCAGGTACAGCAGCCTATAAGATGAGTAAAATACTTTGATGTATAGCATGAGCAAAACATATTTATAGCAAGACCACCCTGAGATCTAGGACAAAAGAGCATGTATATTTACAGGAAAGAGGGAAACCCTGAAATAGATTTGGAATCACAAGCAAAGGTGTTGCATCTGGATACTTCTGCCTCCTATCTTTATTCAAATATGACTTTGCATTCTTATTTTTGTAGCTATATATGACCTTACCAAAGATTCCTATTTACGTGACAGTTAATTTGGTGGAAACAGCCTGTAAAATCATAATATTACTTAAGGATTCTAGACTGAAGAGGAGATGAAATTCACTCCTACTGCCTTTTCTTGTATATTGAAGAGTTCACTTTCCATAGGACTTGATGAACTTATGCTCTACTGCATGTCATTAAGGTAATACTACCTCCTTGTCTTAAGGAGAAACTACTAAGGACTATCCAAGTTTCACTTGCTACTCCGATCACTATCTCATTGGATAGCATAATCTTTAAGTAATTTAATGCCTAAATTGGCTTGCATCTAAGCTCAGATATTTTTACTTAGGCAGGACTGGTTTATAACTTACCTATGCTATGTGCAAATTGTGCTGGGATACTACTACTGTTTGAAAAATGACAAGTAATTTGATCTTATAAAGTCTGATGATCGATAGGTTCATTATCCCCTGGACATGTTTAAATTCAGTATTTAAACTATGCTTCACAGTCTCCTGATCTCTTTGCTGCATACAATGGTAGATGGTGTAAGTTCAGCAGTACCAAGCGGAACAGATTGCAAGGAACAGTTACCCACCAGTGGCGATGATAAACAACCTTTTACAACAATCATCTAGTTAAAACACCATTAACAATTAATGACATACATCACAGAACTTACTGAACCCATTTAAGACTAATTTACTGGCTATAAAAATATAACATTAAGAATTTATGGATCATTAGCTTTTATTCCAGAATGAAATATTGCTGACTGAAACTAAAAGAAACTGTTGAAAACAATCAGTCATTAAAACTACATGAAATTAAAAGAAATAATGGCAAAAAGAAGGGAAGTGAAGGCAAGGCTTGTAAGTGTTTGGGTAGAGGAAACTAACTTCTTATGACACTGAATGGATGAAGATTGCATTTTCAGACAAGATTGAAATCTACAATTAAATAATTCAAACAAAATTTTAATGTATAATAAATTCTTCCTTTTCAAACCAAGGAACATTAGATCACAGCTGATCAAAATTCTTATCATGGTCTATTAATCACAGTCAGTTATTTTGAAACACTCTTAAAGAGACTATAACAATGTTAAAGTTAATTAACTAATTCCTCCAAATAGTTAATACATAAATTCAAATTTAGCAGCTGCTACAGGCTTATATATTAGAATTTCAATTATGCCTTGAGGCCAACACAAGACTATTAGAAATGGATTAGAACTAGCTGTAATTTCCAGTTCACTGTTGCCCAATGAGACTATCTCAGTGCAGAGCTCTACTTGTTTGTAATAGAAAAATTGTAAATGTCATATACTCTAAAGAGCTTTTAAAGTAAGGTGAAATACTCATGTCATTCTGTACTGCTTCCGTAAGAAATACTCAGGTTTATTTTTGATGTGTTTTCTTTTCTTGAGGAGCTGCCTGCTGGTTTTTTCTGGAACAACTTTGATAACATTTTCTAGATTCCTACAGTCTGATAATGCAAGGTTTGAAAATCACATTTGAATGGTCAAATCCCTGTATTATTTGCACCAGCTTCATTCTGTAACTTCCATAACATTCTGTAAGGTACATTTGAAGCACAACAGCACAACAGAAAAATCAGGATTAAACCAGCTTGAGTAAAACCATACAAAATTTGATTATAAAGTACAAAAAAAGACTAACAGTAAACTCTGTATTTAGTGTGTCTAATATTTTTATTTTAAAGAAACTTTATCATCTTTACCATAGCATGGTAATGTCCTCATGATTTGCAAAAACATTTTGTTCTTTGACAGGAGAAAAAACGAATGAACAGAAATCACAGGTAAACTGTGTACACACTTCCTGTGTAAAAGGGAAGGGAAGGGAAGGGAAGGGAAGGGAAGGGAAAGGGAAAGGGAAAGGGAAAGGGAAAGGGAAAGGGAAAGGGAAAGGGAAAGGGAAAGGGAAAGGGAAAGGGAAAGGGAAAGGGAAAGGGAAAGGGAAAGGGAAAGGGAAAGGGAAAGGGAAAGGGAAAGGGAAAGGGAAAGGGAAAGGGAAAGGGAAAGGGAAAGGGAAAGGGAAAGGGAAAGGGAAAGGGAAAGGGAAAGGGAAAGGGAAAGGGAAAGGGAAAGGGAAAGGAAAGGAAAGGAAAGGAAAGGAAAGGAAAGGAAAGGAAAGGAAAGGAAAGGAAAGGAAAGGAAAGGAAAGGAAAGGAAAGGAAAGGAAAGGAAAGGAAAGGAAAGGAAAGGAAAGGAAAGGAGGGAGCAGTGTTCATACAACCACTGTGTAGGAAAGAGCGCAAAGTTCACTGCCTCAGAAGAAAGAAATGCAGAATGCAGACAACAATGAAATGGTTGAGTATGACTCTTTAGCTTTAAAAAGTCGTACACTCAGTTAAGAAGAGTTCATCGTTATGTTACAACCAGATTCTTTGAGTGTCTGGATAAAGAACCTTATTTCTCATTGGAAGAGTAAATGTCTGTTACTTGCGTAGGTGATGCTTCCAGAACAGTAGCTTTCTGTCAAGAATCCAGACTTGGAAGAGACTCATTTCCTGTCCAAGTATTTCCCTCCAGCAAAGCTACAAAATCCTTCACGACGAGCTAAACTTGAGGTTTTCATAAAATCACTTGGATCTACAAGCATGATGGTGAGCTTGATGAAGATAAAATCAATAAAAGAGCAAATCATATGGTTTCCTCATTTAATTTAGCATTGCAATACAGATTTCATTGAAATATCTCCCTCAGTCTTAGTACTGCTTATGATATTGTAGGGTCAGTAGGACTATGTACAGCATTTCTTAGGACTTTAACTCATTTCTGTCCCTGCCAAAGCATCAAAAGATTTAAAGAGAGACTCCATATTAATTGATTTCTGGATGCCATCTAATTTTCAAAATTGAGTTCTCTACAATTTTAACTGTAGTGACTTTTTATTTTAATCCATATTTGAGACAAATGCAGAAGTCTTACCATTCCATAGCATGTAAAATTGCCTTCAATTCACTGCAGGAAGTCAGTGTCACTGGGTACATCAAGAGGACAATACTACTATGTAAAAGCTTATAATGAAGCATTGTCTATTTTGTTCAGAGCATTCTTCCCTTACATATTGATTTACAAGAACCATTCAAGGCTTTTCTAAAAATTTTATTAAATAAAAAGGCATAGACAAAATGACGCAGTGTTTGCTCTTGGGAAGACTGAACTATGCTTAAATTATATATAAATTAAATATAATTATTAACAGTATTGCCTTCTCATGGTATGAGAGGTAAATGTAGTGAGAATATTTCTGTAATGAATAAACCCTCAAAGAATGCAACTGGTCATACCTTCCATTACTTGAAATGAAAATCTGAGTCTGGGTCTGCATAAGCATGCGTATTTCTTTCTCTGTTTATGTGTCTGCTTAGACAAAACTGGTATAGGAAAACACACAAAGTCTTGGAGAAGCAAGTTTACACAATAAAGCATACATCTGACATTCCATTCCTTTATGTTTTGCAAAATACTGTGTTTATGCTTCAAAACATTTCATATACATTAGTTCTTTGGTTTCAATATTTGCAGGATTCATCTGTCCTCTTCTCTATCATTACCCAGATTTCTCTAAATAAAAAAAAAAAAAAAGTGAAAAAATAAAAAATCAGCTGGAACAGTCTATTTTTACCTAAATACATAGTAGGATATAAAATTACAAATCTATCAAGTTTATAAAGCAAAATGTTCACAACACACTCTTCTTCAAAAATGCCTATAAATGCATTCTCCCAAAATATTTCAGACTCTTACAGTTCATGCATAAATCCAGCACTCAGTTCTGTTCAACTGCATGATTTAATGTCTTATGAGAATTCATATACATAAAATTTGCACTACCAATGTTTTTTGTAGACCAGGAATACAAATCAACATATTTTCAAAATTCATTTGGATTGTTCAAAAATTCTTCTTCATGTTATAAACATCTTTAGGTAGAACAGAAAAGGACCACTTAACTGAACAAAATTTTGGGCAGAATTCTCCTTTGCCGTTGTACTATGAAAACTGACAATAAGCAATTCAGATGCAAACAAATGTAAACTAGAAACAATTAGTGTTATGTGTATAACTTACTGTATAAAACATGTCTTAGTTGATCAAAAATTTAAAAATCAGTTTGCTTGATCTCTCCTCCTGAATACAATGTCTAAATAATACTGAAACTTTTTCTCTGATCTTGACAGAACCTGGTTTTCTCTCTGTGTAAACCCTAAAATTATATGTCTCTGTGACAGTCAGCAGAATTAATTTGGTCCAAGTAGATGAACAGCGAGGACTATATTATGTTTCCTTGCTTGCTCTTCCTGGCAAAGCAGTTCTTTGTGCAAGAGAGATATGAGAAAGTGTGATGAAACAACTTTTGCTTGAGAAGTTTAGAACAGAAGAGCTGCTGTAATCTCCTTCTTCAGGTCCCTAGGCTTGAGACCACAAGTTTAGCTTCTCTATCAATTCCGAGAGGGTGGAAGGAGGATGTGTTCTCCGGATATCATTAATCTAGACTTAGATATAATCCTTCCCATAGATGGCAGAACATATGTTGCTTCTCACCCCTTGGTAGCATTTGCAATAATTCTGTGAGATCTTTCTTTAGTAGGTGATGGATCTGGGATTCATTTAATCTCTCTGTGCATGCACAAAAGTGTATGCACCTCTTGTTTATACTTTTGGTTTGGGTTATCAGAAACTAGGGAGATAAGAACCGTAGAAAATAATATTAAAAATTATCTTCCTACTTGCTCTTCTCCTCTATCTTTTTTTTTTCCTTTTTATATACACAATGAAGTTTATTATAATAAATTGAGGTTGCTTCCTGTTTGTGAAATAATAATTTTTCTCTTTGCTGAATAAATTGATTCTGAGGTCCATGTTGGTATTATTTCATTAATTCAAAGGCCAAAGATCTTTTAGTATATTAGCCCAGGGTGTAATTATTGCTAAATTAAAAGGAAGTACCCTTGAGATATTTTGGGCCATATCCTCAGTTGGTTTAACTCAGTACTACTCCACTGAAGTAATAGCAAGGAGATGTGCGTATTCACTGAGAAACAATCCAGCATTGATTATAAAGAGCCCTAGGAATGATTACTAATAGCTTAGTTATAGAGAAATAAGTTCCAAGCGGTTAACTCCATCTACTTTAAATTATTTTAACTAATTTGGAGCACATAAATTGAGGAGTTTTAATTTTCCTATATGGTGGTAATGGAGACAAGGAGGCTTCTTCAGGGAGTAACAGAGAATGGTTATCCATTTATAATAAATGGTTATGCATTTATACCAGGGCCGAAATTAGTTGATTATGTTCTCTGTCAGAAGATAATAATGTGATTGCGTTCAAACAGATGTATGACTTAGCACTTGCTCACTGATGCCAGAGAGCGAAGCCAGAAACAATTTCTGTGAGCTGATGTCACACACTATGTAATCCTAGCTAAAATTGTACTGAACTGTATCCTACAAGACCCACAGCAGTGAAGAGGGGTTCTGAAAATCAGCATCAGAATACAACACAATGTGCTGCTTTCACAGTTTTCCCTGTTAAAATGTGGAGATATAATGAAATGTTATTAATAAGAGGAAAGAGTCCTCAGGAGGTCAATATTTTGATTCCTTCCCACATCCAGATATAGATGTTGATATATATTTTCCATAATGCCTCTTTTATATCTCGAGCAGATGAGATTCTGTAGTGTTCTGGGCAATGATTTCCAGGACATTTCTTTAGGATTTTTCTCTAATACCTATGCTGTTCCATTGTAAAGATACTGAATTCTCATTATCTTTCCCTGGGTGGACATCAAAAACTGATTTTCATACTTTCTATAATTGTCAGTTACAGTGCATCTCCAAGCCTCTCAGCAATGCAGGCAAGACTGAAAGTCAACCTTCCATGTGAGAGAATGAAGCCAGATTGAATTCACAAGTGAGAAGATGCAGAAAATTTTTCTTATAGCACTTGTTCTAATCCTAGTGTGTGATTCCCTCATCTGGGTTCACCAGAATGGCCCCACATCTATCTATACAGCTTTCTTCTTGGAAGTAGCAACAGCAGAAGCCAGCCTGGCTTTCTAGGGCTCTGGCAGAGCATTGTGAACAACAAACCTATGACCAATTTAGCTGCCTCCAGTAGTCTGCCATGGTCACCTCTGTTTACCCATCAAAGAGCTCTCCCTGCTTTTACATATTAAAAGACTGCAGTGTCTCCTCTTTAGCTTTATTTTTCCTTTTTCTAAAACCATTTTTCTCATTGCTTTGTAGACTTGTCCTTAAACTGTGCTTTGTGTAAGGCTTGTTAAACAAACGTTGCATCATGGATGCATGGCTGAGTGGAACTGAAACAGAATCAGTGCACTGCATTTCTTACCTTTCTTACCTCCAATTCTCCCCTGAGTTTCATCTAGAATTAGATATGTCTTATGTAAAGACCTCCAGAAGTGCTAAAACTTCTACTCATATTCACTCAGCAAACTCCTGTAACAGTAAGTCCCTTTCTGATGAACTGCTGCCTCTTCAGTTTTTTGTTCTGTGTGTATTTGATGTCTCTTTTTGGTGCAGTTCTGTGCATTTCTCCTTACTGAATATTGTTTGACGTCCAATGTAATAAGATCAATTAGGTTTCTGATATTGTCTTCCCTCGTCTGTTTAACATTATGTCACCACAAATGTCTTCAGTGTACTCTCTGTTCTGTCACCCAAATCATTCATCAACATGTTGAATCAAACTGGATCTAGGACAATTCAGTGCAGAATCTTGCCTGAAGCACACCTATGCCGACAGTGCATTTTAGGTATTTGCATTTTAAGTTGCTTGTTTGTTTGTTTGTTTTGTTTTCCAGTCAGTTTTGCAACTATTTGCATCTAGATGGTGTTTCTGTTACTTCTGTATACCAAGACATGCAGAACAAACTCAAAACCCTTGTCATAGAATAGATGCATCACAGATATTGTGTCTTTTTCCGTCACCACAGCAGTTGTTCTCCTGCAAGATGAGAGTAGATTGATTTGACATGATTTACTCTTGACAAATCCGTGTTGGCAGTTTTAATCACCTTAATATCCTCAAGATGCTTATACATCTTGATGCTTTTGACACTGAATTGACTGTGGTCCTATAACCTCCCTTCTAGTGACAGATACTATACTATTGCCCTGTAGTCTTTAGAGTCCTTCAAAACCCTTCTCAAGTTGTCAAAGGTAGGTCTAGTGTCCTTGATCAGCTCTGGCTGATCCTTTAAGAACTCAGTAATGAACTCCATCAGGACCCACTAACTTAAATAAGTTCATGTTACCTAAATATTACTTCACCTACAACTTTGTCATGGCCTCCCTACTATTCTCTTTCTAAATGAAATGCATTAACATTTACTCTCAGTTAATATATAATTCTTTTGTAAAGACTGAAGCAATATAAACATTGAAGTTTCATCTTTATTTGTGTCTGTTACTCGCTCTTCTCTATTAAATGATGATCTGATTTTTATTTTTCTCCTATTACAAATACATATCCTTTTGGATTTTATATACTTATCTGGTATTAATTCATTTTGCACCTCAACCTTTCTTATTTGGTCCGTCATGCTTACGTTTTCTCATTATAAATATCCTATGGGCATGGACAGAGGTGTTCTAATTTGTTTTACTGGAGTAGATGAAAGAGCCCCTTATTGTTCATTATTATTGCACTGCTAGAGGTTACAGTCTCCATCCTTGCTAATCCATTTCAATGGTATACTAAGTGGGTTAGTGTAAATCACTGCTAGGGGTGAAATACAAAAGCTGTTCTGAAATACCCTATAATATATTCTTTTCCCACTTGTCTTTTGATTTTCAAAGATTTCCGTATTTTCATCTTTCTCTGCTTCCTACCTTCTTCTATGTTGACATAGTTGTACTTTTCATGTCACTGTTTTTCAACAGCTGCCAGATCTTCTGCACTTCTATTCTCTACAGTTGTTTACCCAAGAAAATCTATTTCAGGGTGGCTTCTGATTTTACAAAAATCTAAAATCATGATTAGTTATAGAGGAATTGGAAATTGATCAAGAAAGCTCGAGCAAGATAATTATGTTCCAAAAGAAGTATGTCTTACAGAGGCTTACAAAGCACACATCCTTTACGTGAATCAATGAGGTCAATGACATTTTTTTGCAGTTAAAAAAAGCTTTCAGACATTTAAAACAGACTACCTTTGGTTCACATGCATAATTCTAATTTTGAAATTAGAATTCTAAATGATCGGGTATGTAAAGGTGAAAAGATTGTCTTAGAATGAACTCATTTCATTCTTATATTAGTTTCAGCTTGTCTTGTATAAGCTCTGATTTGCATTCCAACAGTCAGTGGCAGTAAAATGTTTAAAGTAAGAAAGTGTGCTTTGTTGTTGCAGATCTCACAAACCTGACTGCAAAGCATGGGTAGTCTCATTTTCTATTCTCCAAATTTTTCTTGACTTGTGAACTGGTTGTCAGAGGACTTGTTGTTTTTGCTGTGGGATGTTTAGTATTGTTACACTCCCGAAGAAAGGAGTATTTGATGAATTTTTGTTGTTAATAATGTAAGAGGAATTGGCATATTGGAGGAAAAAATCAATCAATCATGCATTTAAAACAAACTAATAGTAGATACTTCGAAGAAAGATGTTCATATTCTTTAATATGCTACATCCTTGTAGTGCTACTGAATTGCTTTAGACTTACTGGTTCAGAGGACAGCACTGTTCTGTACTTACACCAATTACCTAGATATCATCCTATTGATAGGAGTTGTGCTGGAACTGCTTTAATAGTTAATGGGTTTTTCACAGGGAAAGAAAAATTCTCTTACTTATAAGCCAAAGTGAGATGGTGAGACTAATTTTGAACTTCATGTCCTTGAAAATACTGTGTTAACTGTGTAGCCATACAGAAAGCTTAAGAAAAAATCACTGCAGAATGAATGATAAAGGATTTAGAAGGGAAAAATGGTTGATTTCCAAAGATTTTTCCACTTGATGTAGGGTAAAATGACTATGACATCAACGCTAAAGTACAGGAGATTTCTTCTAGTGAACAATAGAAGTTTTTCTGCATCATTCTTCATTAAAGTTGTCAGTTTTAAGGTACCATCTAGTACATCTAATTCCAGCTGCAACAAGTAAGATCTCAACATCTAAAGGAAAAGGAGCAGAAAAGAGATTTTTTATCATATAAGCCTGATCAATTTCCTCCAACAGTATTTAAAGAATAGACTGATGAAATTTTATTTGTAATTTGAGAGCCTGGGAAAGATGAATTAATTGCCAGGAAAATGACTTTGGACAACAATGTTTTCTGTCTTTAAAAAACACAAGGTGTTTAAAAATTATAGACCACTTGACTAACTTCTATTTCTAAAAAAGCATTGAGTAATCAAACAAAATATTAGTAAGCAACACAAAGGTAAGGAGAGGAGGAATATTCACTATTGATTTGCCAAGAACAAATCATATCAAACAAGTCTAATTTCCTTCTCAGAGTGGGTATCAGACCTTGTTGACTTAGGAAAAACAATTTGCTATTTTTCTTGATGTTAATAAAGCGTCTGGCTTGACATTTACATAAGCAAGCAAAGGAAATAAATAGACAAATTAATGGATGTATGTAAAATGAGTTTTAAAATTGTTCTTAGAGAGTAGTTAGTGATGTTTCACTGTCAAAACGAAAGGCTGAACTGCGTGGAATTTCACAGGATTCTATCCTGATTATTGTCGTTACTCTGGATGGAGTGAGAGGTTCCCATTTTAGCAGTGCAAGACATGTGAATCCTTTCATTTTTGAGTGTCAGAGGCTCTGATATGAACAGCTTTACTTTCTTTCTGTCTTCTTGCTATAGCCAAGTAGTTAGAAATGCAATCATGTCACCTTCCTCACTTAAATGTGTTCCCCCTCTAAAAAGATATCCTGTCTTATTCCAGAAGGGACTGTGTAACTTTTAGGCTGGACTCCAGAGCCAGCTGCAAGGATTCTCTCCACATATTTGTGTTAGGGCTCCCAATACTCATTGAGCGTGACTACATATTCACCACAGGAATGTGAAAGCTCTTATTTTGGTGCGGAATGTGTGGAGAGAACAGGAGCATGAACACTGTTGAATGATTGTGTTAATGTCAGTCATAAAAAATGAGGAGGCTGCAGGACTGATGAGTATTTTCAAACTGACATTGCAGCCAACTGGATCAGTTGTCTGACTGCCAAAGGCATCATTAATTTAGACATAATGGCACTGGAACAAGCAGCAAGTAAAAGGGGATGGGTCTGAAAGGCAAGAACCAACAGGTTTCATTCAGAATAAAAATCTAAAGCAAAAGAGGATTTTGTTGGCTTTGTCTGCTCTCATTTGCTGATATGATGAACTCTACTAATTTATTCCATTAACAGGAGACCCGTCTTTGTGAGGAGACTGGAGTTTTCAGAACAAATGCATTTACAGATTGAATATAATATAAAGTTGGTTGCATTTGGCCTCTTAGGCAAGATACAAAACAACATCCTTGAAGTTCCATTAGTAGAACACAGTGTTCACATCTACATGATCCCCATATGTACTTTCCTATTAGCAGGATTTAAAAAATAATCAGAAGTTGAGAAAACTGCAAGCAGGGTACCTAGGAGAAGGAGATCATCATGAGCCTTCCCTGTAAAGCTCTTCCTCATTCATCCTCCAAGAAGATTTGCTATGCTTTCCGTTAAGCTGTGGAAATTCCACAGCCCCAGAGACCTTCATGCCAGTGTGTGCCTTTCTCTCCAGTAGTGCTTCTGGTTGCTTCTACTGAGGCTCAGAGGGGAACTCATTGCACTGTACAACTTCCTGAAGGGAGGTTTTGATGAGGAGGGGTTTGGCCTTTTCTCCCATGCAACAAACACGACCCGAGGAAAGAGCCACAAGTTGTACTAGAGAAGGTTTAGATTGGACATAGGAAAAACATTTTCTCTCAGTGTGGTCAGGCACTGGAATGGCCTGCCCAGGGAGGTGGTGGAGTCGCTGTCCCTGGAAGTGCTCAAGAGATGTCTGGATGAGGAGCCATGAGGTATGGTTTAATAGCTTGTGGTAATAATAGCAATGCATGGATGATTGCATGAGATGACCTAGTAGGTCCTTCCAAACTTGTGATTCTATGATTCTATACCAAGCAGATGAGCAGAAATTCTATGGTTCTATTAATGATTCCATGCTGTGATTCTACTAATTCCTCTGCAACATGAAACAAGGAAGTATAAATTTTAAAAGAATGTTTTAGAACAGAAAGGGAGATTAAAATAATAGATTAAGAAAGCAAACTCTCTAAGGAAACCATGCCTCCTTTTGCTGAGTATGTTGAAAATGCTATGGTACCCCTATTTCTTATCTTCCCATACCAGCACTACGTTCACATAGGAAAACATTTGCTTTATGCTAATGATGTACAATTAAGTCACTAAAACTCATAGGAACTGATAATGAAAAACATACTTGGGGCTAATGAAACCAATATCGTTTAACAGTCTACAAAATTATGGGCAAGTACCAAGATGCATATATTACAGATAGTTCTCTAATTGTTACAGGAACATCCTCCATTCTTTTGCCAACAAGATGCTCCATATCATCAGGCACGACCATTTCTCTTTACTGCTTAAATTAGATTTGCAAAACAAATAAGTCTTTTTTAGATATGGTAAGTTTACTCACACATAAGGTAAAGAAATATAGTGCAAATGAGCTTAATAAAATATGTTGACAAAATTATGCCTTAAAATTTGTCTTAATCTACTTCAAAACAGTACAAACTCAAACATTGTTGGCTTTAAAGGAAAACACAGTGGAATTTATAAAGAACTAAAGGTTTCCTTGGTACTGAGATACACTTTTCAAGAGGAAAATCCTATAACAGAAATGACAACAAAATACCACACTTAAAGGCAATGAATCTTTAAATTGAAGTAGATCATAACAGTTCAACTCCAATCACAAGCCCACTGTGTATGCTGCCCGTGTGTTCTGTGAATTAGTAGAGAGAAAGATCACAACCTACTAGTTTTTGTCACTGCTCAGGAGGTAACTGTATTCTTGTGAATGCTGGATGACTACCAATAGAAACGCCCAATTAATAGCAATTAAATCAATTTTATCTACATAGAAGCAGAAAGGAGTGGTTTTATGTTCCTACTAGTCCATTGGTATTTCACTCCAACTCCTGTGTGAGACAGTGTTGCTTTGGCTTCAATAACTTTATATTCGTGAACCAGGAGCATAGTAGTGTCCTGTCTGAGACCTCCTCTTTCAGTAATACTCCATGAATCAACCACATACAGAAAAAAAATGACAACAATAAAAAATAAAAGAATAGGTCATCAAGAATCGACCAACCATTTATTTGAGTCCTGTGGACTGTGTGGCATCACTGGCAATACTAGTTCAGATTAATATTCAGTCTAGAAATAGAGATCAAGAGACATTCAAAACCATCAGAGAAGAATGGAATTTAGGATTGATGCCACTTATGTGACAGACAGAGTAAGGTAGAAAAACCTTAGAATAGCACACTTCTGGAAACCACTGAGAACAAGAGACATTAAAGAATTTTCCAGTGATTTTGTGAGTATATATAGCTGTGTGAAAGACAGACATATCCATCCTTACAACCATCAGCAACCATCAGGAGTTTTCAGAATGTGGTTGTTTATCGCACTTCCATTTTGTCATAATCTCTTGTAACTATTACCCAGTTCAAGGGATCTCTGGCTTGCTTTGATTATATAAGATGTTATCACCAGTCATATCTTCTTTATGGAGAGTCTCAAACTTTTCGAAAAGTCAATAAAAGACATCTTTGTCCTTTGAAGACTGTGCTGTATATCTACATGCAATTTAAATGATAAATAAAATGCCACTGTGGTCAAATTATAAAAAGAGATGGTCTCACACCAAAATTGTTGACTCAATAACGTGTCATGATGCTTAAGAGCTCATCTCCATTAAGAATTCTAATGTTCATTAGAAAATATAGACGAGGTACCATCAACTCCTGAAGTTCATATTCTGTGAGAAAAATATTTTTTGAAATTACTATCAGTGACATATTTTTTTTGCTGGTAGAGAGGATTCTGGATGACCAAAATAAACTTGCAAATCTGGGGCATACATGTAAGCAGTGACAAAATGGCATGGCTAGATTCATCTTACCTAGCTTTAGGTCCACAGTGAAAATGGCTAATTGGTGAGGAAAACCATTTGGTTAATTGGTGGAGGAAAACTGGCTCAGCTAGCACTGTTTCCAACAGGTATTACCTTCATGATTAATATTCAATTAAACAACAAACAAGACCAAAAAAAAAAAAAAAGGGGGTTTATTTCAATGAAATTATGAGATAAAAATTTCAACCTTGTTAAAAACTGATTTTTTAAGGGACATCTATTGGATGGATTCTGATACCCACTTGTAACACACCATAAATAACAAAGGGGTTATATACATTAAAATGAAGTTATAAATGCCTGTCATCAGAGTTCTCAAAACTGCTCATGAGGTGGTCTCTAATAGTACAAGAGTTTACTGTTAAATAGGAATGCCTTTTTTCTTCCATGTCAATTTGATTTTAACATTTTTATGGTCAGTTACTAAAATGCCAGATTCTCATTAAGGGAAAAACCCCTCACTATTTAATACCACAAAGGTGAAAATACATGTAGCATCTTCTGAAAATTTTTTTGTATCATTTAAAACTCTTTTTTTTTCTTGCTGTTTTGAAAAACAGCATTTCTCGGTAGAAAGAAAACCTAAAGTGTGGATGCTACAGTGCTATTTTCATGAATCTACAGGCATCCAGACCAAATCAATAGTTCTAAGAGGAGTGCAAACTGTACCATTCATCTTAATGGGGTGTTTACTTTGAAGTCTATTTATAACCTTTTAAACATTATTTTTATTATTTATTGATCTACTTGCTTACTAGAATGGCATTTCAGACTTCTTTCAGCCACAAGTGGAGTTTTTAAAGTCTATTTATTTTTAAGTTATTCTCTCTACTTTATCTTGTCCCCATCCTGACAATTTCAAGAACATGCATCAGAAAAAAAAGGACTAATTTTCAACCCCAAACCATGCTTTGAACATTAAAGCTATTCCTGAAGCATCAGACAGGAAATCAGGTATTCCCAGAATCCAGTGCTCACAGGAAACTCAGGGAAAGGAAGTAGTTACCAGATATCTTGATAAATAGCACTACCAAAGCTCAGAGCTGAGAAAGCATGGCTGAGCAGCTTGATTCCACCAGAAACAGGAGGCCCAGTGGTATTTTATATGGTGTACACTCACTGCCAATTCAGATACTGCTTCATGAAGCAGTCTATTTGTTTGAGGAAAAAAAAAAAAAAAAAAAAAGATGTATACAACTTAAAAATATCTAAAATACCAGCAAAGAGAACTGAAGAAGGCAAAAGAAATGTATTCCGTCACTTACACGACAAGTTTTGAAGAAGACAGGATATATGGAACAAATCTAATTGTCGCCATTTCTCAGTGCTGAATGTTCTTGTAGTACCTTTGAGCTATTCAGACTGAAAAGTGACTTTTTTCACATAACATGGGCCTTAACATGGGCTTCCATTAATTTCTGTATTCCAGATAGATACACATCTGTACCAAAGTGCTTCACACAATCTTGTTCTGTAATTAATTTCATTTAGATACTGGAAATTTCTGTACACTTAACAAAAATGAGGCATATAGAAAGATTATGCAACTCTTAAAAAACTTTCAGCATCTTAAAACGATGAAATGAAAATTCTACTGAAAAAAATAAATAAATAAAATTGCACAGTCAGCCAAAGGAAAGAGGGTTCACACAGTGGGCAGACAATTGTTACATCCTGTTCTCTGATGAAGCAAGACTTGAGCTGGTGGAGATTCTGCTTCCAGAATCACCTTTGAAAGAATCCCTAAATGGCCTACATCACAAGAGCAAGGAAGGTGGCGTAAATGAGATGAGACAGTGAAGACAGTGCAGAGCACTGAATTCTTCCATCTGACAGGATAGTAATAAACTTGCAGCCATCACCTACTTACAAATGAAATGGAAGGAGATGTAAGTAGGGGTGCATGAAAACAAAATAAAAAAGCTTTTGCTCAATATTTGGTGTGCTGTGATGAGAGCTGAATCTGCAGTTCACCCCAGAGCCCTGGGATGAACTAAGCTCTCTCCTGTCACAGTGCTTCCAAGGGATGTGAGAGCTCTTCCTGGCATCAAACTGACATAGATGAAGAATAAACCAAGTTAGTTCATTCAATTAGAAACAGGGACCTAGCTTTTTTCCTATTTAAAGTCATATTAGAGCAAACTGAACTGGAAACATAGGGAGTGCAGGGGGTTGCATAGCCTAATCTGCAATGGATGTGCCAGATTCTGAGTTGCTCAAATCCCATCAGTCACATGAGATGGTACAGCAGATGAGTCTGATACTGAGTAGGCGTCCCTCAGTCTACATACTTTTCTGAACTACTTTTGTCTCAAAAAGTCCCATGATGTCTCTCTCACCTGTCAGTCAGACAAGCTGTAGAAAAATACAGTTTTCCCTTGACATATCAGAAGAACAGTGACATTTCCTTAATGGTACTGCCACAGTCGTGGTGGCTTACATGGTCTCGAAATCTGTTTCAGTGGCCCAAGACAGGTTTTGTAGGCAGAAGAAGCAGCAAGGGATCTGTGAGAGATGATCAAAGGACAACTTTTTTCTTAAAAAGCACAACTTAATGCCAAGGTCTTCAGCAAGGGAGGACCATGAAATTTCCTTGCAAAATGACTAGGGTTCCGTACACACCCCTTAGCTCAAAGCTGTCTAAAATGTTTGAACCACTTTTTTGCTGAGAGTGGTGATGAGGTAGCAATTAAACACTACCACTCAAGTCTTAGTTCCTTGATGGCTCCTGGATAATTAAAATATTTTAAAAGCTCTTACTGAAAATCTCAAAAGTTTTAGTTTCTGAATGTGTGCCTTCTTTATACCATGAGGAGAACAGGCATTTTCTCTTACAAGCTTGAAGAAAATAAAGTATTTAACATCTCTGTGGTGTCTTCATCTTCATTTATTCCTCTTTTAGTTCCCTGACATCCCAGTAGAACCATTAACTTACTCAAAATCATCATATTTCGTGGGTATTTAAGTCATGCATTATTTTGTATTTGTATGCCTTTCTGTATCTGCACCTCAAATTCTCTCTGTTTTTCTAATTCTCATTCTACCTTTTACCTCCTGTAAATTTTTCTTTAGTCTTCAGCTGGGTTAGAATTCTAGAGTTCTCAAAAGGATGATCTAGATGCAAATACAGTCTTGAGGCCTGCCATCTAAACACATTTTCATTTTTTAAAGAACTTTCCTTCTTAATTTCCTTATTTTTAATTTTTGTGCTTTCTGTTGATGAATTATATTTAAGTGGTCACCATCCTGACTCTATGTCTGCTCACCCTCAATGTCATGAATGTCACTGAGCCCAATCTTAAATGTAGAGAGTATTAATTCAAGCAGCACTCACAATGTGTGTCTTCCTTTGTAGTACTTCTTCACACAGTATGAAATTAAATGTAAGTAAGTGTAGGCTTTTTGTTCCTTTATTGTTTTATTTTAAATACCATAATCTCAGTTCTCAAAATCTGTAAATTTTGGCTTGAGTTTTATTCAAGGTCACCATGAGTTAACATTCTGTCCAAGGCAAACAGCCCAGTCCAGAATGGAATTGCAGCATCAGGAATGGTATGTACAGATATTAGTGTATGGTTATTTAAGTAGCAGTCCTTTCTACTCTGAAGTTTTCATTAGTTTCTTGTATTTAGGTGAGAAGTGTGTGAGTGTTGACTGAAGCAGAGAAAATGGGCTGTTTAGGTCTTTGAAGGTATTCCACTTCTATTTTTTTCACAAATAAAGAAGCCAAATATAGCATGTGTACTGATTCAGAGATCTTCTAGCCTCTAACATTGCTTGGATAAGCACAAGTAAATCCTGATTTCAAGCCAGGATTTTATGAGAACACGGTTGATTTTTGTTTGTTTGTTTTTAAGAATATTATTATGTTTATTAGGATGTTTAAGAGGTAAAGAGGTCCATATAAATCTGTTAGTATCATTAGAGAGCAGCTTTCATGTCAAAGCCTGTATCATACTGTTTTTTAATGATTCTGCTGTATCAGAATTTCTCTTAACAACTTCTAGAGTACTGTCTGACAGTGTTCAGATACACATTGGCTAGATTTCCCAATTTATCCACAGACACTTAATATTTTCAGAATTATAATCTTAGTGTGTCTTTTTACGGTATTGTGTCAGGAAAGTATTTCCTTCACAGAGCATTTTGCTTCTCCCCTACATCTATGTGTTAAAATAATATGTGCGTTAGCAGGTGTCCTTATGTCCAGTGTTGCCCCTAAGGATAGACAGGCTACTTGCTGGCTCATTTTCAGCTTGATTTTGTGCTGTTAGCTGTCCCTCAGTTAAAGTGCATTTGTGAGGGGTAACAGTTTTTGAGTGTCCATAACTTCAATCCAATAGCTGCATTCTATAAACTTGTGCTTGCAACACGGACAAGCAAAGTCCTCTTGCAGTGTTTTCAATTAAATTAATGCATTCAGAAGAATACAGAGATTAAATGATAACTGAATGAAACTGGAGTGAACTAAATCAAGAAGTTCAATGGATGGTAATTTGCTTACACTGGCTATGTTATTCAGCATTAATATGCCTAATTCCAATTTCACCCTCAATGTCATGAATTCTATGCCACTGAGCCCAATCCTGAATGTTGAGAGTATTAATTCAAGCAGCACTCACAATGTATGTCTTTTCCTTTGTAATAGTTCTTCACCTTTTCCAAATATTTCGTGGCATATCTGGGTTGTAAAAGAGAGAATTCCAGTCAATTTACCTGTATTTACTTTTTAAGACCTTGTGAGAGATAATAAACGTGCTGTCTGTCATTGAGCTTTATGTCCCATTCTCTCCACATGGATGAGCAATGCAAATAACAGCCCTGCTGTCATGCTGCAGTCTCATTATCTGGAGTGATCTTCTCTGCTTGAATGCTGCAGTATGATCTGGTTCTCTCCCCATCCTTCTCACTTGCCTTTGTCTCTACAACATACCACAAGATTTCTGAAGCAAAGATTGTATGTGTGATAAACATGTGAGCCTCTTGTGTATTTTCATAGAATCATAGAGTGGTTCAGGTTGGAAGGGACCTCAAAGATCCTGTAGTTCCAATTTCCTTGCCATAGGCAGGGTCTCTGACTGCTAGATCAAGCACTAGATCATGCACTAAAATCTCTTTTACTTGTATTTCTGAGAATGATAAGAATGATTTATGTGTGACTTCTGAAGGGTACCTGGCCAGGCCCAAGTTAAAAGCAGGGCCATCTCTGTAGTTAAATCTGTTTGCTCAGGGACCTGTCTAGTGTACTGTTGAGTACCTACAAAGGTGGAGATCCCACAGACACCTCTCTCATCTATTGCCCACTCTCTCTGTGATAATTAATTCCCTTACTTTCTGTCAGAACTTTTCTTGTGGCCTCTTGTACTCCCTTACAGTATTCACTCCCCATCAACACAAATCCTGTTAGCAGATTATTTGCTTTCTTTGATACAACTTACTCACAGCACAGATACCTAGCTCATATAACTTCAGGTTAAAAAACATGGGTTGCAAACTCTCTGTTGTGCCTTTTTCCATCACTAGGAACTAGAAGACTTCTCAGAGGTCTGTGTGGGTATTTGTACCTAAGAAAGCATTTTTTCAAAAGTTCACATCTCTTACTCTGATTACCCATGTATTTGTGAAGACCCACAGCTCTTACAAGGATCACTGCTGAACCATAGATTCCCATGTCATGGATCCACCACCTCAGGGCAGCATGACAGGGGCCTCAGCTAACACTGGTGCCTTAATATTGCTGAAGACCAGCTGCACCAAAAGCTTTCAGGTCTAAGCATGGACCAGATTAGAGACTATCCCCAGGAGTGGGGGACTTACCAGCAGGTAAGAACGAAGTGCATAAGAAGACCAGATACAAATGAAACCTTAAAAGCTACTTCTGAGCACATCTATTTCACTGTTAGAAAACAATAAAGGAAGATGCATTTAGCCATTCATTATTCTTTTCATCAAAATGCACATAAGGCTCTTCAATAGGACACTGTAATCGTGTTGACACATTTCTATGACTACAACACTATGTCAAAATCAATCTCAAGTGAAGAATTGCTGGGGATTTAGAAGGAATGAGGGAACTTCTTTTCTTTTTCTTTTGAATTTCTTTTTTTTTTTTTCTATTTCATACTGCTTAAAATGAAGGAAAAAAATCAGGTCTGTGACCTTCTCCAGTTACACAAGTAAAATCACTTCTATTTTCCTCCTTTTTTTTTCCCACAAACTTATTCATGATAATGTCTGAATGGCTATTACTTTAATTTGCTTCTCTCGTGCTTCTTTCTTTTATAGTTACCTTCATTAAGGTTACTTTATGCAACACACTCAAAAAACATGACAATTGAAACCTTTTGTTGATAATGGGAAATATGTTTTTGTGCCTGCAATAAACTGAATGACGATCTTACTCATCAGCATTTATTTTCTTTATTTTTCTTGTTTAAAAATTTTTAATATGTTTTCTTTAATTGTGGCTGTAGGTTTTTGTTTCTGCCAGGACTTTCTCGTCACAGCCTATGATGGAAACTTCATTTAAAAATATTTGTAGTGTATTTTTAAAGAGTAATTATTCTACATACTGTTGTTTTTATTTTGTCTTTTGATTCCCTATGTTTTGTGTTTTACAGCTGAAATGGAGTATCTCTTTCTCTCCCTGTATGTCTAATAGTATAGATATTATATTAAAGATATTATATTTTATGTACATGCACAGATAGATAAATAGATACCATCTCTGTAAAGAGTTATTTGTATGACCTGAATAAGTATTTATTTTTTGTTTGTTTCCATAGGATTTAGGGAAAGACTCTGAGCAGAGAGGGTGTTATAGTATGCTTTAGAAAAAGAGAAACAACGCAACATATCCAGAAAATAATTAATCCATGCTGCAGGCTGACAGAGTGTAGCAGAAGCTCTTCATTGACTTTGGTTTCCATGAAGCAGATATTGCGCAGACTGGAAAGCTACTACCAATAGGAATACTTTGGAAATCATGTCTCAGAGCTCTTCCTCTCTATTTAGAACCAATTCAGTTTGTTCACATGCATTAATGTTAGTTAGTTAGTTCTTAGGAATCACTGATTTGTAGGATGCCTTTCATACTGTATTTTGTAGAAACTTGTGGAGTGTTATGGTTCTTTAACTGGACTTATATCTGCCAACAAAGTTTGCCTTTTTTTCTACTGCTGGAATAAATTTTAGCAGAAATACAAGATTAATGTTTCTGTTCTGGTTCTTTTAACAAACAGAAGGTTGAATTATATTTAGAGCTTTGTTTTGTAGTGTTATATGGCGATGAAAAAATCATTTGCAAATCATTCTGCTGAACTCCATTTGAACAGTGATGAGCCTCAATGGATAGATATAATTGCATAAAGGAACAGTATTTGTGACCAAAAAGTGGGAAAAAAAATCTGGAAAAAAAAAACCCAACAACTTTATTTTGAATAAAATTATTAAAGTAAATGTATAAGGAAACATAAGTATTTATGACAATCAGTCAGCAGTTGGGTAGTAAAAATATCTGCATTGTGACTATATGGATTACAGTGAAAATGTGAGACTTGAGGCTTGAATGTAAGATCAAAGTCTTTGGTCTGCTCCACTTCTCACTGACTGCACCGTGGCACTGCTCCTCACTGTCACAATCTGGATGTCTGCGCGACTGTCATGTCAAACCTTGGTAGGGCCTTAAGATCAGCATCTAGCTCCACCTCACCTGCATGATGGTGATATTTTCACATCTAGAGGATCATGTATGGTTCTGATTGCTTTCAGCCTGCTCAGCAGCTGAAGGATAGGATGCAAGAGGAGGCAGTAATAAGAAAGGAGGAATCACAGCTACAGCCTTCTGACATGGAGATCTACATTAAGACCTGCTTGAGGGTACAAGAGAGAAGTGTGACAAAGTATTTTTGGTATCGCTTTCAAAAAATACGAGTCAGACATTGGAAAACTGAGGTGAAGTGGTTGAGTAGATTGAGAGCAGGCTCAGAGAAAAATAGGCTGAAAAAATATTACTAAGATCAGTAAGTATGGTCTCTTCCTTTCACTTGCACTGTTATTCACGGAATTGTAGTGGTTGGAAAGGACCTCTGGAGACCATGGAGTCCAAAACCCCTGCCAAAGCAGCTCCCTAGCTCAGGTTGCACAGGTAGGCGTCCAGGCAGGTCTTGAACGTCTCCAGAGAAGGAGACTCTACAACCTCTCTGGGCAGCCTGTGCCAATGCTCTGTCACCCTCACTGTGAAGAAGTTCCCACGCACATTTGTGTGGAAATACCTATGCATCAGTTTGTGACCACTTCCTTTTATCTTATCACCACACTCTGCTGAGAAGAGTCCAGCCTCATCCCTTTGCCTCCCATACCTTAGATATTTATAGATATGGATCAGATCCCCTCTGAGTCTTTTTTTTTTTTCAAGGCTGAAAAGACCCAGGTCTCTCAGCCTTTCCTCATAAGCCTTTCCAGGCCTTTATCATCTTTGTAGCCCTCTGCTGGATTCTTTCAAGGAGATCCTTGTCTTTTTTGTACTGGAGAGCCCAGAACTGGACACAATACACCAGATGTGGCCTCACCAGGGTAGAGTAAAGGGAGAGGATTAACTCCTTCAACCTGCAGGCCATGCTCTTTTTAATGCACCCCAGGATGCCATTGGCCTTCTTGTCCACCAGGGCATACTGCTGGCTCATGGCCAACCTGTCATCCACTAGGACACCTAGGTTCCTCTTCTTAGAGCTCCTCTCCAGCAGGTCATCTCCCAGGCTGTACCAGTGCACTCAGTTATTCTGCCCTAGGTGCAAGACATGCTCTTTTTGAGCCTCACACCTTTGGTATTTACCAATACAGAAAAAGAGAATGCATCTAAAATGTAGCATTTATAAACTAGTAAACAGATAAAATGGCGTAAAATATCATAGTTTCTATCCAATTTGAAATAACTCAAAATAGCAGGCAACAGAGGCACTAGTTACTAGTTACTTCAGAGAGCTATAGTAGTGACATGGATAATACCAAGAAGTGAATGTTGTTTGTATCGAAATTGAATCCCAGTGAATATTTACTGTCAGCCATGAGCTATAATTATAAAATCATGGAATCATGGAGTCACAAAATGGGTTGGGCTGGAAGGGACTCAAACATCATCCAGTTCTAGCCTCCTGCCACAGGCAGGGTTGCCAACATCTGAATGAGGCACTAGATCAGGCTGCCCAGGGCCTCAGGTTGCCCTAAGATGCCACTAGAAAAACAATGGGGGACAGTGTCCATTTTTTTCCCAAAGGGTTGTTGTTCCTCCCACCCTCACCCCCTCCCCCCAAAAATGCTGTCATTAAATCAACATCCTTCCTAAAATCCATTACATTTAATATATAGAGAGAACCATTTCTGAAACAGGCTCAGCTCCCTTGCTCTTATTTTAAATTCACAATTTCCACTATTTTAATTGGAGTATGCTGCTATATTTTAGGTGCATTTTATAGGCAAATGTGGTAAGTTAATTTCCATCTCATTCAAAATACAAATCACAAATCTACCTTCCAGTATCATGTAGTCTTCCAAGACACAACATCTTGTAGAGCTTTTCTAGTAAGCAACATAAACTGGCAGGCTAATGTTACCTGAAAGCTGTTTATCCCTCTGAAGAGTACTTTGTATGACAGACAGGGCCTGAAGGAGAATCCAGAGTTATAGCTGAAGCATATTGGCTATGAAAGCCACTTAGGGGAGTTTACATTTCAAATGGTATTTTCAGATCAACTTGAAATTTCAGAAGTGGTGCTCTGGATGGTGCCTGCCCTCTGAAAACCACAGTATTTCAATTGGCCAATACTTAGAGCCAGTCCAAAGCCTCATGACGTCAAATGGCATGCGGGCTGAAAAAATCCATTTTCCTTACAGATTTGGGGAACAGGTTCAGCAATTCTTTTTGTCCCTGAAGCAAGCAGCAATGGTCCCAGTGCCCATGCAGATAGTTTATCTCTGTTCTTGTTCCCAGCCACTCTGTCATCTCTGGGCCAGTAGCTCTTCCTCAGTTACTGTGAAGTGCTTCCAGGCTACTGGAAAGGGGTGCAGCTTGCACTGCCCATCTTCCCTTCTTCCATGCACAGCTATGTCCCCCAGTAGCAGTAGCAGCATAAGAGAAGAAGAAGCAAGCACAAAAAGGCACAGCAATACAACCTTGGTTTTCTGCTTCTCAACCCAGGGGCTTTCTCCAGTTTGGCCAACTGTAAGTAGTGTAAAGACAGAACAAAAGAGCGGTGCTCTGCCTCTGACTCTGAATCTCCAAACACAGAGCAAAATAACAAGGCTGCAGCCACAGAACTTGGAGATTTTCTTCCCTTACTTTAGGCCATGATTTTTTTGCTTTTATTCATGTGCCATGCTTGAAAGCTGCTGCATTGCTTATGCCTAAAGCAAATCCTCCCTATGACATTACCTGAAATACTGGCACAATTGTACAATTTGGTTCTATTTCAAGGTGCTCAGAAGGACAAGGAAGGAAAATGCAGGAAAAAGATAGGCACTTGAAGATTTTCTGCTTAGACATTCTGCTCATATGCTACTATCAATCTACCTTTAGTATGGACACACAGAATTCATTAGACAGTAAACTGGTTATGGATATCTATAGCCTTCAAAACAAAAGTCTGGACATCAGAGAAAATCAAACAAATATGACTATAAGCTAATAATAATTTCTATAGATTGTAATGCACAGATGTACAGCAGTGTTTACTAGCTACTAAAAGAGTAGCTTTGTAGAGATAACAGTTCATTGAAATGAAAATAGCAGGGAACCTGAGTTATTTTGCTGATTCATGAACTCCGCAAACACAAATGCTGGTGGAGTAGTTATTCAATACGCTTCCATTACATTAACAGAACTGTTCTGGGTATTACTACTAGAAAAAACAACCTATAGAATCAAGTACTTAGGATCTGATTTTCAAATTGCCCTCCTTTTTGCATTTGCATTGGTGTTTTGCATTTGTTTGAAGCTTGCATCTGCTTTCAAACAATAAGCACTAATTTTAAACCTGTTTAGTACTCATTTAACCCAGATAGTTCTTTTGTGGCCATTTCACATGCATCTGGGATTCAGTGCAAAGAGGTTGCATGGAACAAAATGAGAGGAAAATGCTACTAGCCAGCAGCTGCAAGAAAGGGCCAGAAGAAAAAAACAAGTGAAAACATCTATGAATACACTACCATTATGTCTTGAGAAACAGGCACATAAATAGTGACCCTGTGAACTGTGGCAGGTAGAGACTGCAGTGGATGATGCCTGGATAGTGGGAAACCTGAACTTGTTTTGTTTGATATGCTTCTCACTGGGTCCGTGAATATTTGATTCACTTTAAATAACTTGCATAATGTACTTATCAGATGAGGTTCAAAAAAATGGTAATTACCAGAATTGGACACAGAAAAGGGGATCTTAAAAAAGAGGATGCCAGGTAATGTAAATTAGCAATATTAGAATCTTATTTCACGTTAACAATTAAACAGTTACTAGAAATCGTTCTCCCATGAAAATTCCAAAAAGATTGTTGGATTTGTTTAGATTCATAGATCCATAGATTCATAGATACAGTAGGTTGGAAAGGACCTACAAGATCATCTAGATCATCTCCCACCACCATCCCTACCCACCAAGCTACTAAATCAAATCCCTTAGCACCTCATCTAAACGCTTCTTGAACAGCGCTAGGGACGGTGCCCCAACCACCTCCCTAGGCAGGCCATTCCAGTGCCTGACCACTCTTTCAGAGAACAAATTTTTCCTCAAATCTAATCTAAATCTTCCCCAGCGCAACTTGTGGCCATTCCCTCTCGCCCTGTTCATATAGGTGGCATTTCAAAAGTGTCTGTTCAGAGGGACATTGGCTGTGACAGAGAAACCAAAAAAGATTTAGCTGCAGAGTTTGAGATGGTAATTTTCCTATTCCTGATATGTGGTGGATAATATCCTGAGTATACGCATAATTTCCAAAAACCTGATTTACCATTTTCTGAATTAAATCTTCCTTCCAATGGAGAGAGGCATGCATGCACTAAAATGCCAGACTCTCGCCTAAAGCATTCGGAGGGAGCATGTGTGCTCCCATCAGCTATCTCTATTTTCTAGCAAAAGCAAAAGTGCCTTACAATCAGTTGATAGGAAAGAAATAATCTGGTTTAAAAGTCAGCAGCTTGCTCACTGAATGTGAATCATAACCGAAAAGTACCCGTTCACATCTGATCTCTGAGCTCTATGGACACTTTTGATGTTTGTACATATAAGCCCCCAGATTAATGAGGATTGAATAGCTGAGTGCATGTTACCCAGATTCCATGGTCCAGACGCAACCTTCATTTAATCAGATTGTATTAATGGCTAGTTAGAGACATGACCTAATTAAAAGTCCCCTGAGGTTAAAGATACATGTGCTCACTTAGATTCCATCATTAGGTAATAATCACAATTGAGAGGAGAGCTGTTCATTCATTTTAACTACCTATAATACAATATAACATTACAGTGTACTTGCTATCCAAACTAAAATAGTGGAAACTATCCGCTGCTAATCTTCTAGTGTGGCCCTTGTTGAGCTGCTGTGATCTGTCACCCCTGCTCCCACAGTGGATCTCTGATTTTCTTTTTCCTACGATGACTCAGCGTACAATGTGACAGATATCTAGAATAACTCCCAGTGCCAAATGCCACATCTGCAGTTGCATTTTAAGGCAACTAGAGTTCTTGATGTTTAGCTACTTATGTCTGCTGTCAGCCACTGTCATCACTTGAGGCAGTCAAAGGTAAAGTGAGAATAGAGATTTCTCCCTTTGAAAATGTGAATATGAATTCCATTTCACCTTTCTGAAAACATGGTTGATAAAGTCTCTGTTTTGAATGCAACACATTATCTTAACATTATCTTAACACAGTGAACTCATTTTGTCCGCACTCAGTTAAAAAGTTGGCAAAGTGTATAGAAAAGTATACAGTGCTTCTACACCTAGAACTTTTTCTTGCTGTATAGTAGCAAACAGAAATGAGGAACAATGTTTTCAAAGTGATGTGTATATAAGTGGGGCTTCAGAGTTTCATTTTAAGTATCTGCTGCTCCTCCTGAAATCAGTGGGGATTTGCCAGGCATTCAACACCTAATGTCTCATTTAATGCTAATCAGAAACACATAGAATTAATTAAAAATACATATTTCTGGAAATTTAACCTTGAATTACTTTATCATCTTTTTTTTTTTTTTTTAACTATGGAGAAAGTATTTATACAAAGCAAACCTCTCTCTTTATATCTTGTTTCCATGGGTAAAACAAACAGTCCAAATAATAAGTAATAAGCAAAAGATTTTTTAAAGACCTGAGTTAGCTGTCTGTACAATCTAGTCCAGTAAAAATAAAATACAAAATATAAGTAGGAGACCATCAGCAGACACATATTGCTGGATCAAAAACATGAAAATCTTTAGTGGAGCATTACCCAATACGACATGTAATTGAATAACCTTGAGAGGAAAGACTGGGGAGTTAAGGGATAAGATCAATTTAAAATCACTTAATGGATGGAGGCATTTAAAATTTCATAGACTAAAAAGGCAAAAGGTGCTATGAAATAATTGCTTCCATTCTCTGGAGATAGTGTCTTAAGATGTAAATGAGAGTCCATGTTTCACTGATTTATCATATGAGAAATATATTCTTGCCAAGGAAAAAAAAATGTAAGAGAAAGAGGAAGTGGTTTCTGAACCCTGGAACAACTTCTCCTGTGGCTTCATTCAGCGTCCACTGCAGTCATTGGGAGATTTTATTCTCACTGAAAGATGCCACTTGTAGTTCAGAAGGGTTGCATGAGGCCCCTTATGGTGTTATATTTTTGCAGGAGATATATAAATTGTTACAAAACAGACGTCAACTCCTGAAGCTCAAATTCATGCGCTCCCACAGAGAAAAAGGCTTCCTGTCATGAACACATTTGTCCGCAGCAAGAGAAAAAAATTGGAACTGATCCAACTTGGAAAGCTTCTCTAAACTGTTTGGTGGACGTGATCTGCTCCAAGCTTTGGGTACCTATATTCTAAGCCTCAGAATATCTACATCTCAGCAGATAACATATCCAATAAAGCCTTGTGGTATGCAATATCATGAATTTATATCAAGGACTGTCATGGTCCGTAGTCTGCAGTCTCAGGCATACAGTGGTCTGAACAAGTGTAGACAGCTTTGCTCTAGAGTGGTCCTTTCATGCTTCAAGGGTGTTTAGGACTGTGCTAAGGTTGGCACTGATTCCAGTCTTTATCCTTCTGTGTCCTCGGGTCCATGCAAAGTCCCTGTGTAAAAACATCTAAGCAGTCTCAAAACCTAGGACTTCTTCATTTCAGCATAGAAGCAATAAGTCCTTTACCAGAGCAGCTGACAGCCACACCTCAGCAAAGGTGCACCTCAAGGATGAAATCACTTGAAGCCAGAGCAAGTCCAGTTTTGGACAATTTCTTGCATAAGTTGCATTTCCTCTCCTGCAAACAAACTGAGGAACACTAAGTAGCAATTTGTGACAAGCATGTCACATTTTTTTCAAATGATGGGAACTACGCGACAAATTACCCATTTTTTACCATACCTCAGGTACTGCAACAGAATCTTACTCTTCCCCTTCTTTGCTGTTTTCCTTTGTGTTTCTTTTATAATTATTTTTCCCATGATGAGCAAGCTCTGGGGGAAAATATCTCACAACCCATGATAAACTTCTCCATGGAAAGTGTGGATAATTCCCTGCACTGCATACCTTCTTCTTCAATGCACATCAGCTAATCTCTAGCAAGCCACTGGCAAAGCTTAAGGAACACGTTTACAAAGTAGAGATTCTGCTAGCTGATACTTCAATCTCCAAAGCCTCTACCTGACAGCAAATGGTTCTTTCACTAAACTCTGACACTGCTGCTACTGAAGTGCACTTCAGTTCTGAACACACTGTTTTACCATTCATAGCCTTTTGAACTGTTGCTTTTAAATGTGGCTGTTGAATTAATGAATAATTTTGCCAGGTGTTAGGGCACATAAAGGGAACACCAGCCATATACATAGGTGGTTTTGTGCTCATTTTTACATTATAAAAATGTTTTTTGGAGTAGGCTGAAAGGTATGGCTCATTCCCATACCTTTATTATGAAATTCAAATAATAAAGGCAGAGATAGAAAACATTTTTGAGAAATGAATATATACATGTGATTTACAGAGTGGGGAAAACAAATTATACATATGCAGCATTGATTAAAATTGTTGTTTATTTAATCTGACTTAGATCAAACGAATAATGCTGTTATATCAAGTTTCCATTATTTTTCCTGTGAGCACCATGACATAATAGTGAACATAAAATAAAGTGGTTCTGATAAAAAAAAAAATAATAAAGAGATTTCAAGTATTATAACACCAGAATGTTACAACTAGTTGATTTTTGAAGGATACTGAAGAGAGATTCTGTTGCTATTCATTTGCTGAAAGATAAGCGCCTATTTTTACATTTCTGTTTGTCCATAAAAGAAGCCAGAGAGGAGTTTGTCTCCCAGGATGAAGTAGTTTTGAGCAGTTGTGGTAAAAGAGTAGAAAGATTTCCCTTCTTTGAGGCTCTAGAGATAGACTTTACCTAAGCAAAAACTCTGTGGGAGTGGTTGTGCCAGGAGTGGAGCTGTGCCTAGACTTATATTTTGATATATACTATGACATTTGCTGTCTTAGTCCCCAGCTTATCCACATCAACACCCCCGCACACGCTCTGCTCTCAATCAAGTTGCAGGTTCTGCTTTTTCCTGGTTAGAAATCAGGATACAGGGAACAGTGGAATAGTCTCCTGCCAGGCCTGCCTCATGATGAAGTGTCTGTGCAGAACTGGAGGATGATTGCTGCACGAGACGATATGGATTTATCCATAATGGCATATAAAAACCTTTCTGCGGTCATCTGTTGTACCTTGCTCACAAACTGACATTATCTGTCATCACCATTGCGATATAGAAGGAACACATTTTCTTACAAAGACTATCAATATATATTTTTTCTCATGATGTATGAACCACTTCCTGGGATGTCTGAACAACTGACAATATAGAGTATAGGTTATTGGCCATCCCAGGATCATTATTCTTCTTTTCCTCTAGCAAGGTATGAGTTTTGTGGCTTATGCTGTGTCCCAGGGAAGCCTTCTAGGCTGAATCTTTATTACATGCCTTCTTATAGTACATAGGGCTTGGTGCTCCCTTACGAGAGCATTTGGAAGAATCAGCCCACTACACATACAATTCTCCCTCTGAGAGTGATAGGACAGAGAATGAAGCATACACAACAAAAGTTGGCTTCAGCACTTAAGGGCAGCCTCACATTTAGAGCCACAAAGGCAGTGTAAGAAGCTATGTAGAAAGCAACCTTAACAGGGAAAATCTGAGGGAAGATAATGAACAAATGTGTGAGTCATACTGTTTGTCTCTTCATAAAGTTTATTATGATTGCTTAGATAAACTGTTTTGCTATCCAAGAAATAGTGCTTTCCCTTCTGCAGGTCTTAGCCAATGGTTGCTACTTAACACGCAGAAACAGGCATCTTAAGAAATGGGAGAGAGACAAAGAACCTCTCCTTGAATACACTGATATTAAGATAATGAAAGGTTTCAATGGTAGTATTATTAAAGGCTGAAAATATTGGGTTTTATTATTTTCATTATATAGTTCAGGTAAATTAAACAAAACTATCTCTTATCTGTACAGCTCCTAAAGCCATAACGTGACAACAGTCTCAAGATCATTTTCTGTAATATACCTGAAGTCTGGGTGGGTCAGTGAAGAAGGAGCAAACATCAGGTACATTGTTCAGACTACTAGGAAAGGTACCAGCAAGATGGAAGCAATGACCTACACGATTCTTGTATGTTGCATGCACTTCAAACACAAACGAGGAATAATCTGAGCAACATGGTGTAGATAAAAATGACAAAACTCTTGAGGGGCACTACGGATGCCTTAACTGATAGCTCAGTGTCAAAGATATGATGCATACAAAGTTCACTGTAAAAATGTCAGCATTTGTCAGTTGTGACATTTATCCAGGACTGAGGGTCACATAGATCAAGTGCTCGCCTGCTTCTTTAGCACATAGGCCATTCATCTCTAATTGCAACCCCAAATATAAAGTGATTAAGTAGAGCCTGGGAGAGCCTTCAGATAAATAAACTATGTTTAAAAGCATCTCCAACTTCTCATTTGTAAACACTGTGTCTGTCTACTAATATATATCGAGAAAATTAGTGTTTTCATGCAATGTTTTATGGTACATTACCTAAACTCAATGAGCAACTCACACTCTGTGTTTTATTGCTAACAGTAGATCACAATGTTTCACTGCCAACTATGTGTGTCACAGCAATAATTTGACAGGCAATAAAAAGAGAATACACTCTTTCGTGTAGTTTTTACAGTTTATTTTACACAGTCTCACTCACTGAAGTGGAAGAAATGAAGACATACAGTTTAACCAGTATGTTTACATGCATCTAACTATGTATTTTCTTTAAAAACTAATTGAATTACAATAAAAATTCATTCTTACGGCATTAGGAATTTGAAGTAACTTTTAAAGAACTCTGAAGTTAAGAAAGTAAGAATACCACATTTTTCATACACTGAAAAAATAGTGTATGATCAACAGGGAAAAAAGTGCTATAATATTTTTTAATTTGTCAATTTCCTTAGTAATCGATCTTTAGATTCTTAATTAGCAAATAAACAAATTGTGACATTTTTAATTTCCAGGTGAAGCTGAAAATTACTGCTAAGACTTACAGCAGCAAAAGCCTCAAGCTATATCAAGGATGCTGATGTAGCCACAGCTTTGCAAGACACTCAGGCATATACTAAAATGCAAAAGGAGGGCTCACTCAAATTAGTAGGTGCTCAGTGGATCCTAAAGCAAGGTACATCTATCTGTGTGTTTCTTTATTAGAATTTCCTGAAATATTGTTAAGGTAAGGATGCCTAAAATATTGCATAGTTAAAAACTAAAAATCAGGAAACACTGACGTAAAGAAGTGGGCATTTTTACCCCTTGTATACTATAGCAATATTTTTAATCGGCTGTTTGTGAGCTATTCCTCTGAACTACATGATTTATACAAGAATAGTTCCCAAATATTTGAAGAAGTATGAAAAAAAAAGCTCTTGTAACTAACTGTCTACCTATTTAAACAACACCTTTTGAAACAGCCAAGAAGATAAAACTACAACAAAGGCTTCAAAACAAAAAAAAACAAAAAACAAAAAAAAAATAGCTTCCCAAAATGAGTAGAAACTCAGTAGATGCTTGTGGCCTAGAAGGATTTCTTGTGGGTCCATACATGCCCTTGTTGAACTGTGAGGCTCCCTACCATGGTTTTCTGACATGAGAGAAAGAACCAAATGGGATTGGTAAATTAGTAAGGCGCTGCCTGGCCCCCATAAATGTTTGGTGTCAGTGAATGTCAGCGGGTGTGATTTTTTCCACATGGATAGATGACAGCCCTTTATTCCATCTGCACTTCCATGTCAGGTACTATTGTGCCAGATTGTCTCTTTGCTGTCATCTGTTCCACAGCAACAAAACATGAAGAAATATTGTTGGAAAGGTTCAACTTCTACTGCCATGCCACCAAAATCTCTCTCTGATGTTGTGGGCCAACCTTTTAAAATAGGAGGCACTACTTTTGTAGCTTTCATCATAAAAACTACTCTAAATCTACATTATTTTCCATTCTATTGCAATATCTCTAACTTAGGCAGGACTTCACATGGTTTAAGAGGGAGGAATGTTTGACCATAACATTTTTTAAAAAGCGGTTATGAACTCATGTAAAGCACAATTCTGCCTAACAAAATAACAGCATACATGTTTGTCCAAGATAACTTTTCTAATAAATCACTCGAAGTATGGCAATAAAGATACTTCTGGTGCTAGGTGCTGAATGGTTTTAATTGAACTAAATTCCTCTAGTGTTTTCTTCAAAACCACATTATGCTTTTGGTAGCTAGCTTTTGCTGAATGACCTCTAAATTTTATAGCCCTTTGTGAGTATAGAGTGCGCAGATCTACATCCTTGGTGGCCCTTGCCCACTGTATGACAGAGCATGTTTTTTACCCCTCCCTATGCCTCCTCCATTTAATGACAGTGTTGGTGGGCAAGGGTCACTGGAGAGTGAGGGATGAGACAAGAAGGTGAAGGTAGGAAATCGGGTGGCCTTGCAGTTGGGTAAGGAGTACAATATTTGGTAAGTTCTTAAGCAAGTACTTGTAACAGGAGCATATGGCTCAAGGAGATCTGCAGGATCAGTCACTTGAAAACAAGATAGCGCTCAAAGCTGAGATTGAATACTGGCCTACGTTGAGACAAGTTTCTTTTGAATGTGGGTTCAAGTACTTTTTGAATTGGAGTTCTCAAATATCTTAATACTACAACTTAACAGCAGAGGAAAAAATCGGTTTCATGTGATTTCATGGGTTTTTTGTGTTTCAGTTTCTTGCCTGTTGAGGTTTTCCAAAACAGTCATTTTTGTTAATCTCTTTAAAGGAAAAAATAAGAAGCTGTAAGACATGTAAATTACATAACTTTTAAGATATGCTATGCAGCAGTAACTATGGAATAGCAATTGAACTATTTGTATGTTTTTATCCCTGAGAAGTTCGTACACCTTATAAGTTGTAGAGGACCATATGTTTTCATTTTATCTTAAAGATGGGGTTAATGCAGTTAAACTGAATGAAAATATAAAATGAACCTCTGGCTATCAGTGGTTACTCTGAAGTTTTTTGAAATTTAGTAAACTACCATATTACCACACTTGAATAAACATTCAAATGCAGATATCTATATGAGAGATTAGACAAGTGTGTTCAGATGAGGCTCAAATTCTCAAATGTTATTGAGAGTGATTCTTTAGAAGGATCAGCAGAGTAGGTGAAGCAAAATCACACAGAAACTTGTGGGAGGCAAATTGTTTCTACATGGGTGCCGTTCTGGAAACAGAATTGAGCTGGTAGCAAGAGTCAGCAATGATACCTGAAAAATTACGTGAAGTGTGCAGCTTGGCAGGTCATAAGGGAACTGACTGTAAAATATGCTTGTGTCTAAAAGGTTTATTTTAAATATGGAAATAGCAATACAATTAATTGAACTCAAATTGGTCAAAGATGCATTTCAAACAGCAAATTTGTTTAGAATCTTAGCACTGTCTCTTGCACGCCACCTAGTTTTAACTCTTCAGAGAAAAACTGAAGATATCTTGCAGCAGAAACAATGTCTGCCCTCTGGAACAGTCATAGACAGTGGAGCATCCTTTTACAGTCTATTTATCAGAGTACCGAGGAAAATGACATGTCCAGCTCTTCGCCTCTTCTGACTCCTATACATCTTTTTGGAAAGCCTGCAAATTTCTTAGGCCAGAATTAGGGAATTAATAGGAAGACAAAAGTTAGAACCTGTCTTCAAAGCATGCTTGTATGAGACGTGAATATACCTGTTTCTTAATCCTGCTCCAAGTATTTGAATTATTTATATGAGGTCCTATCAAGTCTCTGACGTGAGCAATCTCCAAGGATACAAGTCCTAGGGGTCTTTCAGAATGATGGTGTGACTGCCCAGCTATTATGTGAGAGGTCATGCCCTATGAAATTCTATTCCAATTTGGGTCCATAATATTTTTAGTATTTTAATGGTAATTCATCTTGCTTCAGTACAAGACATTCAGAGTTTTCAAGGCAATGTGGTTGCCTCTGTAACTTAGGTAGCACTTGTTCCAAAAGGTGATTTTAAAGAGCTCTTAATGACAGACCTGAATCTCTTAGGAGTGAGCTTCAGAAGAAACGAATACCTATTTATTAGATTTCAGTGGTTTAGATATTTGGTGTCCATATACAGATGTACAGACTCACACATACACTCAGATATGACCTCCCTCCCACCACTCAGCTCCAGGTAAGATGATGTCAAAGCCAAATGCTAAGGAGCTTCTTCAGTTAGAAGGTCAGTAGTGGTTTGGAGATTAGGAATCTAAATTTTATCTTTGTCTCACTAGGATTCTGTGCAGCTCAGAACAGTCAATCGAGAAACATTAGTGAGGCAGGATACTTTACTAATGCATCTGTCTGGTATCTGATGCCTGAATCAACTCATCTGGGGATAACTCAGACATCTGTGTGTAGCATGTTCTGTATCATGTAGACATGCTTTTAACAGAGAAATACCTAGAAGTGTGTTACAATGCTCCTGGCTCCAGAGGGAAGTCATTTGCTTCTGGTATACAGTTGAACATTTTCCCTGCTGTGCTGATTCAGCTGTGCTAGCTGGCAAACTGAAGGAAAGAAGCCAAATATCCACTCATTTCCTCACTCTTCCCACTCATTCTCCATGAAAAAGAGGCACTAGCAGCTGTGCAGAGCCTCTATTATGTTGCTGCCTGTTACTAGAAGCAGCCCACACAAAAACAATACCACTCTTGCTATTAGTAAATAAAATAAATGCCACGATAATTTAAAGATGATGAAATAACTCTTAAGCAGCATTTAATATAGATTGCCAAACAGAGGGAAGTTACGATGACAGAGGCATCTTCCTCACTTAACGTGTTGCTCATAACAATGGAAATGACTCAATGTTGTGATGATGAGAATGTCAGGCTCTATTTTTAATGATATGTAGAAAAAAAAAAAAAAAAAAAAAAAAAGCAAATATCAACACATGCAGCAGGAAGAAGTGGAAGGAGTGATGCTGAATGAAAAGGAGTTTCTTATAACTTTGTTCTTTCAGTCTCATGTAAGGCCCTTGACAGATAAGTCTCGATCCAAACAGCCATGACACAGACTCTAAGGGCTGAAAGGGACCCGAGGGGATAATCTGCTCACTTTGTAGTCCATGTCAGAAAAACATTGACATGACAGACACCACAATCTCTGTATTACCAGCTATACATCTTTGCTACTCATATCTTTAGAAGGCTTTCTGTACCCTCAACCTTAATCTCTGTTGTCAGAACAAATTTAAAGGCCAAGAACAGATACTTGTCTTTTCACTGTACAATGATATTTCATCATTTTGAAGGCTGTAAACTTCTTCTTAATCATACTTTTTACAGATAGCTACAGAAATATTTCAACATTTCTTCGCTAGTTCTGACCCTCCATTGTTGCTTCTATCATCTTAACTCCTTGCCGTTGGTCCTTATCTTTCCTGAAAGGTATTAATGAAAGCTGAGATGCCAAAACGAGTGTCTTATTAAAGTCCTTAGAGTACTTAAGTACACAAAGTACTTAAATCAAATTTTAATATTTGGGGAATTCCAAGACAATGAAGAATTGCAATCAAGTTTGATTGCTCGGAGGACTCTGTTCAGTAACCAGAGACAGTAGCATAGATTCAGTGGTTTCATGAAAAAATGTTTTGTTTTTCTTGCAACATAGACTTTAGGATTACAGATATAACTGACAGTCAGTATGCTATCATGAAAATCAGATCCTGTCAAAAAAAACCTTACAGTTTTTAAATTTTTACAAGATTACCGTTTTGCTTGATAAAGGCAGCTGTTCTGGCGTAGTTTTCAGGATTTTCTCCTGGGTTTTCAACACAACACTGCATGATTTAAAAACTTACAGTACATTGGATTAGCAGGTGCATATTGCATGGACTAAAAATTTGTTCAGTGGTAGGTTGTAAAATGTGATTGCTAGTGGAAAGGCATCAATGAGCGTTACTTCCAGGACTTCCAGGGAATGACTCTTGGTCTCATAATATTACATTTTCATCTGCTGCATGGGTCAGTTATTCCCAGACTTTCTGCTATGGCACTCTTCTCCACTTAGGCTCACAAATTTCCTCCTGATATAAAAAATATAATGTCTGACAGGACTCATCCCTCTACCCTGCATTCACACATGCTCTGCATGACATGCCATGGTCCAGTTTGTAGAGAAACAAACATATTTTCCACCTAAAAAAAAATTGAAAGATGATGATGTTCTACCTGCTCAGCCTTTGCAAGATTTGACTTTTGTCTGGGAAAATAAAGAGATTTCAGGCATCTCTGAATGCTGGCAGCTGGGAAGCTAAGAATGCCCATTTTGGTTGATTTGAAATCTTCTTCTCTCTCTCTCTCTCTCTCTTTTTTTTTTTTTTTTTAACAAAACAGTCATTTGCCTTCTGACCCTTTAAAAACAGAAAAAGATTTGGGAGTTTGACTGATTAGAAGTTTTTTATTGCTCAGGATGAAATTCTCACCATCTCTCCTCCAAACAGTGAAACATCTTGTGAGACCCTGGATGTGCTATGCTTTGGAAAATGCTGTTAACATCAATACAAGGCAATAGTTGAGAAGAAGAGAGCACAACTTCCAAAAAAAGTGAAATGGTCAAAAAAGGTATATTAATAATGTCACATTACTAGGACAATAGATAATGCATTTTATACAGAGGTCACTTTGTTAGTATTAGACTACTAAGTATTGAAATACTGAGTATCAGGAGGGCTGGAAATAGAGGATGACTGCTCTTCTTATCCCTCATCTTATCTGATACAGTCAGTTATAAAAAGATAACAATGTCAATGACATAGAGGTCTATAACCTCTTATTTGCCTTGTATTAGTGTGTAATTGCTATATTACCAAATAGCATGGCACAGTAGGAGGCAATCGTTACAATGAAACATCTGGAGCTATTTCTCCTGAAGTCTGATATTAGCACTTTGTGTGAGTCATCTAAAGTTGGAGCTTCATAGTACCCGTAGTCTTGACCCATGTACTAAACTTCCATTGGTAGACCAGAATCACTTCTGAATTCTGACTTCTGGTAATGTTACATCCAAAAGTACTCCATTCTTCATGCCCTAAATTGACTTCAGGATGTGCACAAGATCACAGAAAATTAAGAGGACTATAGCAATTCCTTTAAAAATGGTCAAAATAAAGAAACTAGTGTAGACAGACAGTAATGTTAAAATACCCATGAAAAATAAGCAAAATTATGATGTTATCTGAATGAATTTAGAATAACTTTCTTTGACTTTGTCTGGGGAACCCATCAATGGTATGTAAATATGTATATTGTAAGAGGACATTAAAATGTCTAAATTCAGTTATTAAACTAAATAAAATTTGTCAGTCATGTGGATAGGAGCTGAGCAGCTCCTTTCTCCACAGAGCCACAGTTAGCAGCTTGAGAAACATGGGTCAAGTTCATGTATTCCTCTCAAGGGGCTTGTGAAAGATAACTATAAAAGAAAGTTCATGTCAACAGGTGTAACTTTGAGCAAGGACAGAATTTAGGTTTATCTGATGGAAAAAGGGCAGAGAGAGAGGAACAAAAACATTTATTTCTCATTCTCCCTCTCCCTTAAGTGCATTTATCCTCATCTGACTTTTAACTATTACACATTTGAAAAGATATTTTGCAGACCCTATATACTTCTCCCATTTCTGACGGTGGAAAACAAATAGTAGCAGCTCTCCAAACAAGGTAATGACAACTGCTTACACAGTGAAGATACACAAGAATGGCAAACCATGGCAAACAAGGATCAAGAAAGAGAAAATTTCTTTATGAATATAATTCCCAAGAGGGCATTCCAAAGAGGAATTAAGTACATAGATTAACCTAAAGCTGGACAACCCTGTGAAGATATTTCATAAGACTCCTATCACTGAATTATCATTAGTGAAACAAGCCCATAAACACATTCAGAAGGTGTTCTTGCTATGTCATTAGAAGGTTAACAACACATTTGGAGGATAGAGGGATACAATTAGGAAACGTTCTAATGGAATGGAGAGAGTTTGAATGTGTCAACTTAATCCACATTGCAAAAGATTTTACAGCTCTCGCTCCCTTTTCCAATGCTTGTATAATGCTCATCATTTCACACAGGGAGAAAGTTTTACCACCAAAATCTTTCCAGCTATACACAGACATGATGATACTAAATGCTGTCTTAAGCCTGGTAGTCTAAGAGAAGCCCTGAGGAATTACCTGCCATAAAGATATTTTTCATGGTACTGCAATAGGAATAACTCCATTCTCCCGTTCATGTTATGACATCGGGGAGGATTTGCTCTTCGACAGCAACTTATAAGCAATAGGAGAAACAGCTTGGGGAAAATATACTCCACCCCATCCAACTAGATCTTCTACCTGCAGCAGCTGTTCTATAAGAAAAGATGCAAACAACTTTTGGAATTTTAATGGGTGATGTTCAGCTTCACAGCCAGACACCTTCATCATGGGTTTACAATGCAATGCCAACATAGGAGGAAGGTGTCTAAACACTCACTGTATACAGAGCATACAGTCATCAGAGTCTAGATATATTTGGCTGACTAACACAATTTTCTTTTTTAGATAACTTAGATAACTTCGTTCACCTACATCAATATGTCCTACATCTTCTACACACTGCGTCTGGATTGGATTCTACCATAGTAGCCAAATACCAGCATTGGTGAGACCATAATAAAGGCAAGAAAACACGATCCAGCAGCTCTAATTTTGGAAGTTAAGAAAATGTGAAGGATATTTTTTCACAAAAAGTTAAGAAAATGTGAAGGATATTTTTTCACAAACTATAAATTTGTATAATTTATGTGAACTAGTTGATTTAATATCACCTCATTCATGAAGTGCATGTTAAGGAATATAAGATATAGCTCTATGCTCCTAAACAATAAATTTGTTAACAGGTTAACAAGCTGTTCTGAACATAAACTGACCTTCAGGTGACAGCATACCCCAGATATTCTGCTGAGTTCACGACCCCATTTGGATTTATGACCTCTTTAAAAAGCAATGCACTAGTGCCAGAACTTTGATTTGTAGGTTGGCCCAACCAGGGATGTGAAGCATGGAAGAAAGCAAACAATCAACATCTTGCAAAGAAAATTTATGTAGAAGCACAGACTGAAATACACATTTCCTTGTTCTTCAAAATATAAAATAAATGCAAATACCAGGGAAGATATAGTGCTTGAAAATTTCACACTCTACCTGAAACAGGACAGACTGCCCACAGTTACTAAGCAAAACCTATGCTGGCATCCTACAATCTTGGAATCTTTTTTGTCCACCTTAGAATCGAGTACTAGACTCCAGTTTGGAGCACTTCTTTCTTGTGACTCTTTACCTTACACTTTTCCTAACCAAATGCAAGAACAGAAACTTTCTTAGCTTCTGACATTTCCACATAGATCTCACCCAAAATCATATTAATTTGATAAGACCAGGACAGCAATAAGCTACTGGGCACTGTGAAGACTACTACTTCACTTCTTTCCCTGTACTCTTATCTCTGCAAAGACTTGTTATGCTTAAATAGCCTTCAGAACAAGAAGCTGCACCCTGTGTGAAGGCAGTGATAGGTACACTAAACTCCTGGAGTATCACAGTGCAGAACATCTCCATGAGAACAATCAGCTGTGTGGGAGGTGTTTAGCTGTTTTCTTAAGGTGATGTATCCTTTACTGTTTGGGTCTTCAAACGAGAAGACATCTCATTTGCACAATTAATTGCATTTTCAAGTGGAAAATGCTGCAGTGCTTCCTGGAGTTCATCTGAAGCTGGATTACTAACGATCAATACTTACTGAACTGCAGTCACAGATTTTGCTACAAATTGTTTCACAAAATACTGTACCTAAAAAAAAAATGCACTTACTGATCTTAGCTTTCTTGATTAATAACAGGAAATGCGGAGAGATTTTTAGTTGCTCTGTATAAAATATACAACTTGAATCAGCTCTGCATAGTACAATCTAGTAAAACAATATTATTATTAATAATTATTATTATTAATAATAATAAATAATACCCAACAAGAATTTGACAGCACATTTCCTTATGTTCCTTTGCATATTGTAGAAAACAGACAAATATTATAAGAATGAAAGCAATTACTTGGATCTGCAAGTTAAGCAGCTAATCCGACAAAAACAGGGCACTTTAGAAGCACTGTCCAGTTCTAATTTTTATGACTGCAACCTACTTTAAAGAAGATATAAATATTTTTATGACTGTCTACAGAATTTAGACTGGACAAGGTTTTTGGGTAACTACATTTGGGTGAAGTTAATCTTCCCTATATTAACAATGCCCACATGCACATACCCACACAAGACTGTTGTTAGCTCTCAGCTCAACCTTTAGCAGCAATACAGCATGAGAACGCACTGGAAGTTCCAGAACTTCATACATACCTGCAAGTTTTGTATACAGCAATGGTTATAAAATGGCCTTTTAAGCTTCTTGCCCTTTCTCAGTCTCCTACATTCCTATTCTTGTCTTCTTGTGCTTTGCACCATAGAATTCTACCCTTCTGACAAGTAAATTTAACTGAGTAGTGTACACATAGGTTCATAAGAAGAATCTCTTCGTTCTTTATTTTTGTTACTCCATGCACATGGGAACATGATGTCTTTTGCTTTGTTCTCTCCTCTGTGCCTCTACTCTTCAAGACTCCCTTCTGCAAGTGATACTTAAAAAAAACCTAACCAAAAAATAACGGTGAAACATCTCTGTAACAACAGCAGTCATTTATTCATTTATAAAAGTGATACTTGAAAATTATTTGGCATCATCAAGCTGTGACATTATCAACCTATGCAATGAGTAGGAATCCACTATTCTTTCCTTCTCTGCTTCTTTCCTTGTTCATGTTCACCTCTGTCTTAGATCAAAAAAGAAATAAAGCTCTTCAAATCAAAGACTGCATCCTCCTGTATCTTGTGAATTTGGAGTGCAATAATCATGAGAAAGTTAGGTTATGTATAAAAGTTATGATTCACTGAGGAAAAGTAGAAATTGTAAACAATCAAAATTAATAATATATTCTGGGTCAAGAATGATCCAGCTTGTGAATGACATTTAAATGATCAGAAAAAGCTTGTATCTTCCTCCGAAGGAAGAACTCTCAATAGCAGCATTCAGGAGGGAGGTAGAAAGAAATGAAAGTTAAAGCAGGGAGCAGACAGTGTATGTTTGTATAACTGTGTATACTGCATAAAAGTTTTAAAAAAGACTGAGCGCTAACATGGTTTCCTTTTCTTACATATCTGAAAACAGTCCACAGTTATTTCTTTTATAATCTGAAGGGAAAGCAGCAATACATCTATTCAGCTTCCTATGTATTCCACCATGAAATTTTATGTAGGCTGACCTAAAGTTATTCATGTTTGTGTCTTATGACATTTTTGCAGAACATTCACAAAAATATTGGCAGAGAACAGGAAAATGGCTGTACATAAGGCTATACAGGCTATCTGCAGTATTGCCCAGTTTAACCACCCTTCAGTTACTACTTACAATCAGATCATGGCACATTTCTTTCACTGAGTTTCACAAGGTTTAAACAGTGGTTCAGAACTCAATGTAGCTTCTCGTGTTAGATAAGTATGTGGTAAGTAAAGTAATGGGGATGCTTCATTGAAAGGAAGAGCAGGGCATGGAGATCAGATTCCTCAGAGTATGAATGCTTGTTTTAGTCTGAGTCAGAAACTTGCTCCTATAAAGGATTTCCTGATTGGCAAATACAAGCCTTGAGATGGAGGCCACACACTGGAATGGTAGAGTTATCTTACTGAGAGCCTTGTCAGATACAGTGCCAACCAAAAAATACTACATAAAATTCACACTCTCTAGAATGACATTGGGTCTGAAAACAGCAATTACTTTTGGCAAGTGGTTACCATTGTGATCGCAGTGCCTCAGAAGACCAGAAAATGGAAAACCTCACTTAAAAAAAATTAATTCTCATTGCAAAAATGTACTTTATGGCAGCAAAATTGATCTCTATCCACTACACATATCAGTTTCTCCCTAGCTGTCAAAGCCTTGAGGCACACCTACTTTTCCACTCACATCGGCATATTCTGTATTAAACAGTAGTGTCAGTTTTGTTATCACATTCTGTATGACCATGATTTTTGTTACACATTATCGCAAATTGTACTTGCTAATACAGTACATAGGATGTCTCTGTATGAAATTAAAATGAATTCTGTCTCTGGGGGCAAAATACTATGGTTGTGTCTGAAAATGCAGATCCATCAACACCAAAACATTTTACATGAATATTTACCAAACTTAAGTGAAGTGCAAGCAAAATAGGTTTCTGTTATAAACCTACTAATTTCTAGCAGACTATTCAGTAGTCTGCTGGAAATCTTTTCTTTTTTGTTTTTTTTTTTTTGTAATATATATCTAAATTAAGAAGGTAGTTGTTGGATGCTATGAGAAAGGGACAAATAATTTTTAATTGCCCAATGGTGGAATAGTACTTTTAAATATGACATGGTAAAAAATGAAAGAGTTGGTTGGTAGGCTGTTTTTTTTTTGTTTGTTTATTTTTGAAGTATGATTTGGTTCATTTGTTTTTTAAATTCACTTCTGTAAACACTGTGACAGTTCTCTTCCCCCACTATAAAATAAAAAATGGATAGACTTTGATGATCTGCATTGATCTAATGGAATTGTCTTAAGTCATGTAACAACCTTTTTTATTTTTAAAGAAAAGGTACTGGGTAAATCCTTTTATCTTACTGTTGAAATCAAAAGTAATTTTAATGAATAATGTGGAGTCACATAATGGCAAATAGAAGTGGAAGAACACTGACTTTGCAAAACACAATGTCATGCCATTTTACTTTTAAAGGAAGAACTTATGCAGTGCATCATATTTGTTCAGTAACACTATAAAAAAACAAACACCACTATATTGATAGAGAAATAGAGTGAGTAAAGGAGGAACTACCAAGATCATGCCCAGAGTGCAGTGGTCAATGGCTCAATGTCTGGATGGAGAACAGTGATGAGTGGTTTCCCTTAGGGGTCAGTACTGGAACCAGTGCTCTTTAACATCTTTATAAATGACATCAACAGTGGAATCGAGTGCACCATCAGCAAGTCTGCAGGTGACACCAAGCTGTGGGGTACAGTCAACATGCTCAAGGGATGGGATGCCATCTAGAGAGACTTAGGCTCAAGCAGTGGGTCCAGGTAAACCTCAGGAAGGACAGGCTGAGAGATCTGGGGCTGTTCAGCCTGGCAAAGAGGAGGCTCTGGCAGTAGACTTTCATTGACTAAAGGAGGGGCTATAGGAAGGAAGGGGACAGACTTTTTAGTGGGTCTGCTGTGACAGGACAAGGGCAAATGACTTCAAACTAAAAGAGAGGAGATTTAGATTGGATGTAAGAAAAGAGTTTCTAACAATAAGAGTTGTGAGGCACTGGCACAGGCTTCCCCGAGAGGTGATGGATATCACATCCCTGGAAAAATTCAAGGGCAGGGCTCTGAGCACCCTGGCTGAGCTGTAGGTGTCCCTGTTCATTGCAGCTGAGTTGGACAAGCTAGTCTTTAAGGCCTCTTCCAACTCAAACAATTCCATGATTCTAAGATTCTATGATAATCAGCAAACACCATCACAATCTGGAAATCTCCGCCTCAACTTAGAAAACGGTTTCTTAATGGCACAGGGGGAGAACACGACAGAAAGCTTGACAACATAATTAGAAGATTGTTACAAGGAAAGGGAAAAGCATTCTTTATACAGCTCTTACTACTTTCAATAAGATTATTCTTCCTGAATAGCTAATCAGCTTTTCTAGCTTCCCAAATCCATGTGCTTTAAGCTGCTCTCACAGTTGTTCTTAGTTGCTAAATGGCAAACAGTGACACCTCCAAAAGGGAAATTTAAAGTGTTAACCAAATGTGAGCAAACAGCATGATGGAGACTGCAGATAAAGAGATCTTTGGCAGATTAGCAGCAATTTAAGAAGATCACACTGTTACACCTGGGTTGACAAGAACTGACAGGGTTTGTTGATCTCTGCTCCTATCTCCAATTTGAGTGTCATGTCTCAACAGAAATGAGAGGAATACAAGAAAAAAAATCCTTTCAGTATACCGAACACTGGCTCCAAAGCAAGTGTTTATGGCAACTGAAACAAAAAGGAGCTAAGGAAGTAGATGAAAGGATTAAAATAAAACTGTTCATCTCTAAGTGCACAGCACTTCTTCCTAATGATGAGTGTCCCATTCTCTCCCTTGACAGAACCTCATCCCAGCCACTCACTACCCACTTTGATGTATGGAGGCTTTTTCTGACAGAAAATACCATGAAGTTATAAAGGTTGAATTAGAACTAGGAAGAAGAAGAGGAATAACAAAAAAAATTCTCAATAGCAACACTGCTGAGGACTGGTTTTGCATTGCTAATGATGGGGCTTGTTAGAGGGCTTTTTGATTTTGTTTTTTTCATTTATTCATTTGTTTGTTTCTTTATGTTTTTCCCTCTGTAAATCAATTACTGGGCATTTATTTACTGAGACTTTGGTCCTATTCTCTTGCAGTTTCTGTCAATAATGCTCTCTCCTGCTGAACTTTGTCACCTTTCCTTATTTTAGAAACCTTTCTTGAAAGGAATCCTTGTATAGAGTCTGTTCAAAAGAAAACAAGTTATGACTTCCCTTTAGAAGAGAATGTGGGGCACATGAGGCTCCTTAAATGCCCCTGAACTCATCATCAACATTAAATAAATAAAGAACAGAGTAAAGAAATAACTTAGAAATCTTCAGAGAGGTATACTGGGAATTGACTGTGTTGGTCTTCCACCATGACTAACAACCACCACTTTCTCAAGCTTAAGTGGTCTTAAAGTGGCTATCACTATAATTCAGCATCTTGAAGGATCATATATATTTACAAATCAAATAAGCATCTCCATGCACACCTTGTTTTTTCCAGCACAAAACTCTGCCAGGCAGATGGTGAAAAAGGATACCAACCTCCTTAAAATAAAGATATTACCTTGATGTTACAAAAAAATGCATAAAGATCACCTGTACAAGGATGGAAAAACTCTAGAATATTTTGGGGTAGCTGCTCTCTCTTGTAGAAACAATCTGAGCTCACCCTCTCATTTCATCTTTGTGCTTAAAACAGTTTTACATTCAGCTACTGCTGATCAGCACATTCACATTATCCTTCCATCACATACTATCCCTTTTCTGTCCCTTTCCAGAACTGTGCAGCTGTGCAGTGGTCCAAACATGAAGTGTTGATTAGTTTTCCCGTAGATCAGTAAGCAGACTCAGGTCACCACATCCTCATTCAGTGGATGGAAGGGCCTTGGAAGAACAACTAAGGGAAAAGACAATGTATCTCTGTTACATTAACAACTGTAGTTAGATAATCAGCCTGAAGTGAAACTGCAATATCACTAGGAAGACAGTACAGACATCGCTTTTTCTTTCTGTGTAAGCAGACAGTATGAAATTCAGCCATGCCACCTAAATGGAGAATTAAACAGTGATAAGAGGAATGGAAGACTGATAGAGAGCTGGCACTGTCAGTCATCTGTGGCAGGACTTTCAGGCCTAATTTTCCTAAAGAGAAAATGCACTTTCCAAATTACAGTGCAATTTTCAAAAAGTGGGAGCTGAATATTTAAACGCTTGCTTCCTCCGCACCACTGTGTTAAGCACCCAGCTGTGCTTTCACCTAAAGTCAATTTGGAAATAGTAATAAAAAAGCATACTGCAAGTAGTTTGCACATATAATGGCATCCCCAGTAGTGCATGAATCCTTCTAACTCCATTAACAGTCCCTTATTTTAATACACAATGTATAATCCAATTAACATCACTTGCATCTGAAACATTAATATCCCAGGCCTTGTTCCAGTAATGAATCTTCATGATCATACCAGGGCAGAAAAAAGGGATTGTGGCCAAAACACAAATTGTCACCATATTTAATTCAGTCTAGTCAGAAAAGTTATCTCCCTTATAAATGTGAGCTTTACTCATGCAGACCACCCATCCGTTCTGACATGATGGTGAAAACTTTGGAAAGTAGGAAGATGAAATGCCTACTTTAAATGGTGGCCAGCATTTTGGTTAGCCAGATGGAGAGAGTTTGAAAAGAGAATCATGTCTCAGTGGGGTTGTACTAGCAGATAACTGGGAAAGGTGTATGTCTGACTCACCTCACAATGAACTTAAACTGAAGGAATTGAAATTAAAATGCCAACCTAATGGACATCAGCTCCAGTGCTTGCCAAAATAGATATGAAGCAGATATTGCAAGTCACCATTAGTAATGTACTAAGAGGAAGTGCTGTGGAACAAAAAAGCTTTAATCTCAACACATGTTAATTCTGTTCAAATCCTTTTCAGCCACCAGATACAACAACTTGTTCAACTGCAGAAACTATAAAGCATACCTTTTCCTTCCTCCTTCTGCTTATTCCCAGCTATAGTGACATCAGAATTTTACATTAGGACAATATATTTCTTTGTCTGGGAAAAGCATTAGACTCCTCAGTTCAGAAACTGCAGGATACCCATTAACTGGTGGGACAGGGGTGATAGCATACAGAATACTTTCACATCCTCACACAACATTGGCTACTGGCAGGCATATACAGCAGAGGCAGACAGAGCCAGCACTGTGTCCTCAACAAAACATCCTAATTGCCAGTCAACATGATCCAGCTGTTGGCAGGCTTTGGGGAAACATTTGTCAACATGGCTTTTGCTCAGAAAAAGAAGGCAGATGGTGTCTCAAGGTGAGAGAAAGGAAGAACTATTAGTTACCACTCAGAGGTAGGAGATGTTATCCACAGGCTGTGTAATACACCATGGTGGAGAACTGAGGCTATGCTGGGTTTTGCTGAGTCTCAAAACAGTGTCTCACTCACCCTCATGTTCATTCTTTCTCAACCAAATATTCCCTGAGCATCTCTCATGGGTGACAGAGATTCTGAAGTTAATGCTGATGTGTTTTAACCCAGATGGTGGCTCAGCACCACACTGTCATCCGCTCACTCCCTCCCTTCCAAGGCTGATGGGGAGCAAATAGGAAGGGAAAAAAACAAAGCAGAACTTGTGGGTTGAGATAAAGCTATTTACTAAGATAGAGAAAAGTATAATAATTATGACAGTTTTATGTACATGAATGTATATAACAAGAGATGCACAATCATTGCTCACCAGCTACCCCCACAATGAGCAGAAGAGAGTGAAATGAATGCTTACCCCCTTCAAAATTTCTTCTGCATGATGTCATATGGTTTGGAATACCCCTTTCATCAGCCTAAGTCAACAATCCCAATTCTGTTCTCTCCCAGCTTCTTAGGCCCTTCACTAAGAATGGCCTTGGCTATGTACCACACCACTTAGCAGCAACTATAAACATCAAGGTGTTATCAATATTGTTTTTCTCCCAGAACCAAAATGTAGCATCATAGCAGACACTGTGAAGAAAACAATTCTGTCCCAGCTGAAACTAAGACAAATGCACTTCAATGAAGGTTGGGCTAAGAATATTAACTAACTGTTCCATTTTTTGTTTGGTTTCACTGTAATGTGCCAAAGCTGTTGCTGTTAAGATTACCCTGTCCCCTAGTCATTTATATTAGTACTGCAAAACAAAGTGCCAAAAGCTATATCATGCTTTCTCTTGACATCTGAAAAGGCTGTTATGAGCCACTGTACTTATGTCTTTTCCATATTCTCTGAAATAAATTAGTTTAATTTTTAGATAAGCAGATTTTTTAATAGCAATATTTATTCAAAATATACAAAGTATATAACTAAGGTAAGCTAGAAAGATTTCACAGCTAATATGAAATAGGAATATGGATACTTTACTTCTACTGCTGTCTTACAAATATTTTTTTTTAGAGTTTTTAGAACATTTTTCATTTTGTAATCTGAAGAAACAACCAGAGGCTTAAGAAGATTAGTCAAATATTACACTTACAGAGAATTCCTACTTGGAAAGCAAAACAGTCCAAGAATTACCAGAAAGGGAACAGAAAGCTAAAAGTGACTAAGTAGGCATTGGTAATAGAATCTGAAATGCAAGTGATGAAAAGGAGTAAAAACCATCCTGTTTGTCTCCCTGTGAGTGCGAGATTATCCTCTCTATACTTTTGCCAGTGCTAGGTACATTTCAGTTTTTAAAGGACTTTTTTATTTCCCTTAGAAGAATTTTTCACTGTTTAACAAACAAGAAGTTTTTGCAACAGCTCTTTCAAGGGTTTTATTCATAGTGTCACTTCGTTAGTGTTAATTACAAAACAGAGAGTAATCAAATGAAACATGTATCCATATAAAGGGGTATGTTAATGTTATGCCATTCCCCTACTGTCCCTACTTTCACTCTATCACCTTAGTCATTGCTTAATCAAGCAGCATTTTATATATTCATGTCTACACCTCAGTCCACTCCATCTTTTAACCAGTTGTGTTATTCTTTTCCACATGCCCTTCTAATTGGCAATATCCTTCTTGCAATGCAATGGCTATCTTCAGTTTTCCAGGAAGACTCAGAAGTTCCACTAGGATAAAAGGATGCCTTAAGAGTGTTCAATTTAGGATTACCCCAGCTCTAGGACAATGAAATGCCTCCCAGTCTGTATTCTAGGATTTTTATTTTTTCAATATTTCCCCTTTCAAATTTTCACTGACATATTGAGTCATATATTTCACATGATCGTGATTGCTACCCATCATGAAATCACAATCATTCTTTTAAGCCAGATCTCATTATTTTCATCAAGCCTATATTTTCAGGTTATAAGCTTTATAACCTGAATATAATAGATAAATAATAAATATTTACCTATTTTAGCGAAGTTTGCAGTTATATCCAAAATAGTACTAGATGAATGGCTCATACCACCCTAAAGAAATCTTTAGTGCCTCTGAAGGAAAGAAAATATTCACACCATGCAGGATCAGCTATCCATTCCTGCTGTATGGTTATCTACTTGCATTCATGTGCATAGTAACTTTTGGAACAACAAAAACATTCAGAGATTATGGTTTGTGCTGGTGATTTTCAGAGAGGAGTTTTTGTACACCTTCCTCTGCAAGCCTCTAGAAAGAGCATTGGTGTTCTCTACTCTTCACCTTTTTCCTGATTCTTGGTAAAGATGAAAAGCAGGCACACACTGAAAGTTGAGCTATTTCTGTGACAAGGAACATGTAAATGGGATAGCATTCACCATGACAGATTCTGTGGAAAAATCACTCTTTGGTTGGGTAGCTATCAGCCAACACATCATATATGCCAGATTCCAAACCAGGTTCCTAAAGATGTCAATCATACAGAGCTGTTTTCTGACAGAGGAACACAGTGACTAGGACAGATCTATAACTGCCTTAAAAATGTGATTGACAGAATACCAAAACACAATGTAGACTTTGTGATGGCTGACATTAATGCCAAAGTAGGCACGACAACCAAAGAATGGAAAGAGCAGCAGGGAAGCTTGGGAGAGGAACTTATCAACCCAAATCCAAGAGTCTCTGGCAATGTGCTTTGTGTCTTATCTAATCACCACAAGTCATTTTTCCAAAATGAACTTGAAATTTGTCAGACAGCAAGAAGATTCCAGAATAATGAAAAAATCTTTTCTTTTTTTTTCCTTCCTACAGATCAACAACACTGGCATCAATAAATAAATCTATAATAATAAATTATGCAAGATGCAATGATGTGTGGAGGATTCACAATAAAACCAGCACCCTGGACACTCTTAACAACGTGTCTCTGAGAAACACGTTGCTAGTTAAAGCAGAACTTAGGAAAGGAATAGCATCAAATATAGTGTACAGAAAATGCTGAACTCATCAGTTCAGAGGAATACAGATGTTTAGAACCAAAATATTTTGACATGATATTGCGAGAGTTAATAATCTACTAGGACATTACAAGAAACTAGGCACATATGAAAGGCCCTGACTGGTTTAAATTACTGGTCTTTGATGTGGTGCATCAACATGCAGATACTTCTCTACTACCTGTCAGGTATGATTTTATCAAAATCAGACTGAAACACTGAATGAGTTTGGAGTATGTATTTTTGATACCAACATACAAACTCTCACCTAAAGTCAAGTGGAAAAAAAAAAAAAAGAAGCAAAAAAAAAAACACAACCAAAAACAACAACAAGGGTACTTCCAAGAATCTCTCTCAGGTAAGCAGAATGAAAAAAGAAGGTTGGTACAGCTAACCTAAGGAATCTGTAGCAGATGGTAGAAGCAACCAATGATAGCCCATAACAATGGTCTACTCAATGGTAACACAGCAACTGTGTTACCAGCATTAATATCAGCGCATATAAAACCAGCCGTATTTGTCCAAATGATTTGTTAGCCTTGTGAATGCAGATATTCTTGGAGACTTGCAGAAAATGACTAAAGAGTTACTAAAGCAGATTCAGTGACCAGTCTGATGCCTGGACAGAATTTTCCAGGGCTTATAGTCCCCTTATAAATAGGGTTTAATAGCATGAGTACAATCTCACAAGCATGAAAAAGGAGATATGAAAAGATTAAAAAAATAAAAATGGAGACATGAAAAAGGAGAGCAACAGAAGATGTTGCTTCACAATTCTGTAGACATCCTACAAAAAATCTCCGTCCTTACATGGGTGAAAATTTTAACCAGTGAATCGCCTTGGAGGTCATTTACAACTGTTTGTTGCAACTAAAAATGTTATTACTACATTTTCATTCCTTCTGTTTTCTTCACTGATGGCTCAGAAATAAAGATCATCTTTTTAGTACAGGTCACGCAAAAGTGGTAGCATTTCCATGAGAAGTCCTCTGTTTCACTAAGCCTTTAGTACTCATACAACTGATATTAATCTATAATAATTCATGAAGAAGATCCTTCTTTATTTCTGTCATTAGATGAAGACCTACAAGTGTAAGGTTACAGAACAGGATGAGAAAGTTAAGAAAATGTTACAAAAGAGATACAGAGAAAGAAAAGGAAAGAAAAGGCAAAGGCAAAGGCAAAGGCAAAGGGAAAGGGAAAGGGAAAGGAAAAGGAAAAGGAAAAGGAAAAGGAAAAGGAAAAGGAAAAGGAAAAGGAAAAGGAAAAGGAAAAGGAAAAGGAAAAAAAAGGAAAAGGAAAAGGAAAAGGAAAAGGAAAAGGAAGAAATGTTCTGCAGTAGAATGGTTTACAATACAGTGGAATTCTTCTCTAACTAGACACACAAAACTCCCTGATGCACCTATATTCACTCTTGCTCAGCTCAATTATGCACATCCAGAAAAGAACAATTGCAAATATTCAAGGAATCTGCTCTTCCAAAATTATAGCAGTGTATTTTGTTTGTCACTTAAACCTGATCTGTCTGAATGAGCACTCATATTTTTCCAAAGAACAGATGAGATTTCACCAAAGGACCTTTACCAGCTGACATAAGCATAAAGTTGTAAGCAAATCATTGTATCACATCCAGACATTGAGGTAATGCTTCTACTTCACAGCCACAGTCAAAAGGTTATCAGTCTTTTAATGTATTATACATCGTTCCCTTTTTCTTCTGTCACACTTGCTTCAATACAAATATTTCATTCTATCATATCAGCTTACAGTGAAGTGCAGTGTAACAATCTAATGCCAGTGTGACACATCTGAAACAAAGCAGTACACTCCTTCTCTCTTGGCCAGATACTTCTTACAAGCCCAACTAGTGGTGCAAGCTGCTGAAGTGGTGTGAACAAAGAAACGTCTGTTACAGATGCCGGCTGGCAGGTCACCAAGTACCCAAAGACAATCTCAACTTTCAACAACATGAAAAGCAATCAGGCAGCTTTCTAAACATTGCTATTGGATCTATCTCCCTTAAACATTTTCACTATAAAATTATTTCAGTATTACTTAAAAAATAATATCAATTTAGGTATAACATTTCAGACAGCATTTAAAGCTCAAGCTGTAATGGTTCTTCCCTCATAGGATATAATCTGTATGTGCGTGAGGGTGTGCACATACACATAGGCATGTACGATTATTTGTGTACATCTGTATATGTCTGCCCAAAGACTTTTGAAACCTTATCCAGTTTTAATCAAATCTGATAGAGATTAGAGATCTCAGAGCTACAAGTTGTATGGAAGTTGATTGCCAGGCAGAGAAGAATAATTTTGATACTATGTTTGCTCTAGGAAAAAGTTCCTATGTGAGTTCAGCCATCACCAGACATGAGACAACCTGATTCTTATGTTTCCATTCTGTGCAATTTTCAGGATTTTAATAAGACACAAACCACCATTCTCAATTTTTTTCTACATCTTCAGAGTTAGTAATGTCTCTCTGATAAATATTCTCTGATGTTTATGAGGAATTTGTGTAAACTGCATCCATGAGTATAATTCATCTATGTAAATTAGCAAGGAAAAGGACCCAATTTTCAGAGTATAATTCTCTCTACTAAATGATGTTATTTTTCTCTAGAAAGATAAGAATTGCAACTGAAACAATATTACAAGCTAACCGAACTCAGTTGAAAAATAATACCAGGAGGATTTTTTTAACTTGAAACACTGTTGAAAAGTTTGTTAGGAAATTTCTTAGGAGTTCAAGTACCCACTTTTTATTCATTCCTTCATATAAAGATTTCTTCTCTGATAACATAAGTCTCCTATAAAACTACTTCTTCTGTAAAAATTATTTTGTGTTTAGGCAACTCAAAAATAATTATGTTTGAGAAGCACAGCAGTAGTGCTTGAGACCCAGACCAATGAATATGCAGTTGCAAGTGCATCCAGTATGCCCAAGGGAGGAGTGTGTGCATGTGGTTAGACTTGAGAGATACGGACATAAGCCACTCTGTATTATTTGTCTTGAGGACCATCTCCTTTACTGCTGCAAAAATAGCAAGCATGGGCAGAACACCACTCCCATCTGAGGAAGTTGAGTTTGAATTCCTATCTACTAAGTGTGTCTATGGAAAGTCACATAAGCTGTGATGGATTATATCTGATAAGTGACTTGTCAGGAAAAAAAGAAAAAAGAAAAAAAACCCACAAGTTCGGATCTCTGGCTTCTATGAAAGTTTTATAAGCATGTTGACTTTCAGATCTCTGCCTTAGATGCTAATAGGAAAGTCAAAGGATGCAGTCATATAAATCAGTCTGTTGCTGAATTGGCTTTTAGCACATTTATGATTTTTGTCTTATTTTTCCACCTATCCTGAGCACTACTGAATTCCTGAGAAAATCAGATACGAATTGTAATCAGCCAAAACATATGTGTGTTTTGTTTACTTTTGTTCCCATCCTTCAGTCACTTAAACAGGAAATCAAATGTGAAGGTCTGAATATTTCAGTTGTGAGATGAAAAATGTAAATTCTAAACAGAAAGTGGGAAGAAGAGATTAGGCTATTTTAGAGGCCCTATGATGCATTAAGAGAATGTCAAGAGGTTTTTTGTTGTTGTTGTTGTTGTTGTTTGTCCTGTATTATCACATTGACAGCTTGGGAAGGAGCATTATTATATTCTCAGAAATCTTGCATGGATAATATGGTAAAGCAAATCTACCTGCAGAAACACTTCAATGTAAGGAAAAAGATGGCAAATAAATGACAAAATACACTGTAATTCTCTCTTAGTCCAGAGAACTAGACTGCAACAACAGAAGATACCATGATCAAGGGGTAAGTACATACTTAAGTAGCCTGAGAGCAATCTAGGGAATGAATGGTTACTCAAAGTTGCTATTTGATTGCTTGTTATTGGTTGATTTTAGGAGTAAGTTTACTGTAACTTGACTCAGCCTTTTGCCAAGCAGAACTTGCTACTTTCTATTCAACAGTTCAGTGAGTCTCGGCAGAGCCCTGGGACGTATATGATAAAACAGCTCATTTCTCATCAATTCGCTGCCTCTGATGCTGAGGTTTCAGAAAGATTTTTAGGTAGGGATGCAAGAGTGAGCAATGACTGCACAGCCATAGAATGGATCTGGCAACATTTCTTTTCATTCTCCCTCACTAGAATATCCAGTCTATCAAATTTATAACTCAGCTAGCAGTCACACTGTGTGGGCTGTGGCCAGAGAGCTTTCTTTCTGGCAGAGGTCCCTTGAATGATGAGACCCCACAAGGAGCATGCCCCAGTCAACAGACTGTTTTGCAGATTCCCATGCTTGGTTCCCCACTGACCCAGCTGACCAGCCCAGGCGGCACATGCTGGAGAAGTTTGATTTGGAACTAACTGTGTGGAGTCTTAATCTCACTATTGCTGAAGTAGTTTTGATAAGTGAAGAGGTTTTCCTCATTTTCTGTGGACTGGATCTTGATATGATGACTTTGGGCTGAAAACTGCCATCTGTGTTTAAGTCAAACAGTATCTTTCTCACCAACTAGAACATCTGCACCTGAGGAGAGTGTCTTTGTGCCAGTAATATCTTGCCAGGGTACCTAATATGTTCTGGTTTTCTAAGGACTTAAAACTGGGTGTCAGTGGAACTTGGCTGGAGCTGCTTTCCGGGATATGCATGCAGGTTTCCCTTCTGCTGCAGTCAAGAGGTGGCTGGTACAAGGGGACTTCACTGTGATGTGGTGTCAGAATATGGCCAAGCCAACATGGCCACTTAGACTGAGAAGCAGCAAAGTGTTCAGAATTCAGGATTAAGTACATACAGATGCCTCTCTAAAGCAGTACCCTCTCCCTAGTCCAGTTGCAGTCTCTTTCAAGAAGCAGTACTTTACACAACACAAAGAATAGTGGCAGAAATTAGCTTTACAGCTCATTCATTCCAGTCCTGAAATCTATTTCACAGTTGTTATTTACAGTTTAAGCCTGTACATTTAAGCCAGCAATATAATTATGATATAAAGATTAATTATAGAAGATTTCTTCACCAAAAACCATCTCTCTGAAGAGGAAATTGCTAAAAGCAATGATCTCGAATTCTGTCTTTTCACAGGCTATTACAAAGAAGGGAGCCGCAAGTTCCAGTGGTGTTACACATTCATAGACCAGGGGATTTATGTTAGTTTACAGATCTTTTATTGACTATGTTTATAGAAGGGGCAGCGATCAGTCCTCCATTGGTATTCCTCAGACTTGAATCACTATGTAGAGGTTCCCCACCCACTGCAGGTTCAGATATGGACTAACTCAGAAATTTACATTTACAGGGAAACACTATCTGCTGGAAAGGCTGGGGTTTCCAGTGTAGCATGCCTTGCCAGAGCGGACAAAAGACTTCCCCAAACACTCACAGAAACTTAACCCACATTTCTAAATTGCAAATGACTTCATAAGTAATTTTGCTTAGAAAAGGCCTTCAAAAAGTCATTAAGTTTTTCAGTGTACATTATTTCCCTGTACATCAAATGGTGGTGGTATTGACATTTATCTGCACAATGTGAACTTATGTGTTCAAGCCACTGCAATAGGAAAAGAGGATAAGTCCCTGAATACTGCTTTTCTGTATCTTACAACATGAGTGCTTAAATGTTTATCCTCTTGTATCAGCTATTACAAACAGCGTTTCCATCACCAATGGAGATTTGCTGATATCTGGAATACCAGTAGTCTGGAAATTCAAATAATAGACAGCCTCAAATCAGCATTTGTTGAATTGAGCTCTTATCCTGCTGTCGTGATTTCATGGACCTCAAAGTGCTGACATATGACCAGTGGTGACGAAAAGTTAGCTTTTTTAAAAATTTATTGATTTATTTTAATTTTATAATTCTAGCATCTACGTTTAGAAAATTGAATAAAGAACAAAATAGTTTCAGGAACGTTTCTTGGAGGACATAATTTTGCATAGTAACCCGGCATTAAAACTAAGCACATAACGTGATCACTTCCCACTCATTCATTCTCTTGTTAACACTATTCCCTGAAGTACTTGGCTCTGTCCTAAATCTACTCTCTCTTAAGCCAATGGCTAAATTTCTAATCATTTCTAATCACTTCAAATGAAGAAGAATTAGGGTAACAAGAGCTCTGGCAATACAGTATGGTAAATACTTTAAAACTTTATTTGTTGGCAGTAACTATCTAAAAGAGATACAGAAAGAAAGAATTAATGTGGAAAGCCTGAAGAAAAGATTAAAAAAAATCAAATATTTGCTTTTTCCTATCCCTCCAGTTCCCTTTTCACTAATGTGAAATGAAGTTTTGTTTCAATGTAAAATAATAAGTAATAGAGGAAAGAGTTTATGTGTCAGACTCTCAACTGGTTTAAACCAGCAGAGCAATCTGTATCAGCTGAGAGCCTAGACCCATGAGATTATTAAATGATTGTTAATTATTAGAAGAAAATAGCTCCTTTCATGGAGTTTTCCCTATTCACCCCCCAAGAAAATTCACATAATGGTTAATTCCACTCTGTCAATTTCTAATAGGTTTTAAACTTTAGTGTAACCAGAATAAGATAACGATATTTTAGCACCTTTATTTACTGAGGTATGAGAAGAAAGCAAAATATATAGCTTCTTTGTAAATATAAAAACAAATGTTGAGAGAAAAATTTTTGAATGTTTAAAAATAATGCATAGCTGCAGATAATGTTTCTGTAATTGTATTATGAGAAGAGGTTTCTACAAAAAAATCTATTAAACTAAATTCCTGAACGACATGCAACAAAATATTTAAAACAGATAATTAAGTGATTGGTTAAAAAAAAGGAAAATATACAGGATATTTACTACAAGGTAAACAATAATTAATTGGCCAAAACCAAAGCCATTCTCATCTGCTGAAAAAAGATTTGAGTAATATTCTAATTAAACATATTTGTATAGGTTGCTCTGAAAGTAATGCCTCTTATTTGTTTCCATAGAAACTACAACAGATACTAAGAGCACAATAATACTATTTGATAGAGAAAATTCTCAGCTACAAAACACTTTTTTTTTTCAATGCAGTCACTGCCATTAGAAATGCATTTTTCCTAGAGATGAAAAAGAGCTGTGTGCTGCCCTCACAAAAATCTACACCAGAGATGATACACTGTCATCACTACTGAAATGCACCACACACTGCCTCATTATGCTCACATCCACTGTCTGATCTCTATAAGAATTCAGTCAGTATTGGTGAAGTTCAGTGGGTGCCATTTTTTCTGCCTGGAGGAATTTAAAGATACTCCTTTGCTACATAAACACTTCCATGTCAGATGCCACTCTGTCAGACTGCCCCTCTGCTGCAGTCTGTCGCACAGTAAGAAAATGTAGTAGAATATTGGTGGGAAGGTTCACCCTCTACTGCCATACCATCAACATTTGCCTCTGATGTCATGAGCCAATGTAATAAAACAAGAGGCACTGCTTTTGGAGCAGCCCTCGTAGATAGATATGTAATAGTAATAAATCTGAAATATTATGAAATGCATACACTGTAGATTGGTGTGTTTCTCATTTCAAATCAGACTTATTTTATGTATTCTTGCTCTCGCTTCCACTGAGTTGACTTCAATTCCAGTGAGGCTGGAGAAGAATATAGAATAACTTTCTAAAGGTAGCGTTGAAGATAACAAACAATAATACACATATTGATCAAGAGTGAACCTGAATAATTTGAGGATACAACTGATACAACTTGAGGAGAATATCATAGTTAGCACAGCACTGACATTTATTCAAAAATATCATTAGACAAGCCAAAAATGTAGATACTTAAAGAATGGCTAAGAGACCAAAGGGGAAAGGTACACAGGAAGAGTAACAGTTTGTTCTAAAGGGACACTTCTCTACAGGGCCATTTTGCTCTGCATTAGAAAAGCTTGCTTTGACCCATGAGGCACATACACTGGGAGAATGAAATTTGTTGATGATACATCCCAGGAAGGGGCAATCAATAGAAAGAAGAAGGGCAAAAAAGTCAAGATGACTCTGACAGAATGTGCCCAAAGGAAGATAAGTGCCTTATGCAATTAAACATAGAGAAGTGTAAGATAATGAGATAAGGGACACAAAATATGAGAGAATGCTTATGCCCTCTGTGATCATATGGCACAAAATACAGAGTAGAAGCAGGATGTGGAGGTAGAATGAGACAAAAAAAGCTCCAGGACAGTGGTTAACAGTAATATAAAGCGTTAACATTAATTTAGAGACGTAAAAATAATATTCTAGATGAAGTTAGTCGAGTTCCCAAATAAGGGTTTTATGGATGAAGGTGCATTTGCAATAATGTAAGGAGTTCTGTATGTCTTATAAAAAATAGCAGAAGCACAGAGAACTGGACAATAGCATAGTGTAGCTGCAAAATTAATTATTCATAAAGGTCAGTGAACAAAACAAAATTGTCTGCAGTCTTTACAGAGAAGGAAGAGGAAAGAAAGTAGACCTTACTGAGGAATTTGAGATCTGGACAATCATGGGATGAAAGTATTTGTAGTAAGATTTGATCTACTAACCCTTAAAATCCTGTGATCCTGTGATTTCTCTGTTTATGGCGCCCAAAATTATTTGATGTATACTTTGCTATTAGAGACAGCTCTCAGTCTCTCAGTATTTATTAACCAAATGCAGTGCTCTTTAAAGTAGAAGGGAAAGGCCTGGGCAGTCTAATCAGAACTTGAATCCCATTTCTTCCCAGATGACAGACATTCTCCCTTAAATTTAGGTGGAACTTTTCACCCTTCTAATCAATTTTGCATTTCTTCTTCAATAAGGTAAAAAATTAAGCCCGGGTTATGGTGGCTGTCCTCATGAATCTATTCTGAAAATAAATCTTTGTGAGAGGATTCAAATTCAAGATAACTTCTAATTTCTTAGGTAAATTTTAAAGTCAACCAACATAGATATATAAAATCATTGCAATGGTTCTTCCAGCCACATTTATAGAGTGTGTCAATGAACCTGAAAAAAAATAGACTACAAGCCTACCTTTAGCAGGACCATTTGTGAATGCCCAGGAAGTGGAAGAGGCTGCTAGTTTCATACCGTGAGTAACACTTAGCAAAATTAGGGACATCCTATCTGTGGTCTTCCCATACTAAGTCTATGTTGACCTTAGATGGCCTGTTTTATTTTTCTTCCAAGTTACCAAAAGGGCCCATGGGAGTTGCTCCTACAGCACAACTCAGATCTAAGAGACCTGATAGATTTAAGAACTCCGGAACTCTCTTTATAGATTTAGCTCTAAGCTCATTTCAAGATGCTTCTTTATATGAATGCATCCATGTGTTCACATGTGCACTTCTGTAAGCTGAGTACATTTGTGCATTCTGTCTCACCTTTCATCTACTGCTTGCCTTAGCTCTTCTTTTTGTCACTCTTTGATTTAAAAGTCTAAGGACTACTGCAGCAGTGCTTCTTCGTTACTTTTTGTATTCCTTTCTACTTACAGCCTGGACATATTGGAAGATCTGCTCCTTCTTCACAGACTAGGAAGGACCATATGCTTGATATCAGCTCCTTTAACAAGTCTGTAATACAACAGGTGGCAAATGTATTTTTGTTGCTAATAAATTCCCACTTAGGTTTCAAGTTGCCTGAAATCCATCTTCCTTTATAGCAACAATAATTCAGAATTCCTTTCGTTTTCCTAATTTTATCAATACATCCATTTCTGCTGCTGCCTGAATCATTATGTTAGTTTTTAACATGCCAGGTTATGACTCTTTTTTCATAGATCTGTCACTTATTTTCACATGAATATATATTATAACATGATATTACACTTACATTATCTTGATACATAATACGTACCTTAGCTTCCTATGTACCTTAGCTTCCTAATCAATCCAGTCTTTTAACTATTAAATGCTGATGGTGACAAGGGTAATACTTTAATAATGACTAAGGCCTAGATTCTCAGGATGATATAAACATGTGCTCCCACCAAAACCAGTGGGAGCAAAGACACTTCCACATCTTTGTCAGTTCAAATTTATATCCCGCCAACTTTCCCTCTTATTGTTGATTTTTTAAAAACAAAACTGAAAGTACAGCTCTTTGGTGACTTTTGGAGCTACTTATATTTTCTGAACTACCTGGAGATTGCAAAGCTCATGCACAGATCATAGGGTTTGTAAGAAATGAATGTAGAAACCAAATAGCCATCTCTGTTAGCAAAAGGTATCTAAGATGGTTGGTTTGAGGTTCTCCAAAGCTGTTTCTGTAGATACTGCTGAATTGCACTTGCACTCTTCAACTCAAATAACTGCTACTTATATAGCTATTGATCAGATTTTAAGTAGAACTATTTTTCTTCCCATGTCTTTCACAAATATCCTTTTTTTTCCTTCTTTTTTTTATTAATCTGCATAATAAATAACAGCTTTTAGTACGGTTTTGTCATCATTTTCTCCACTTGAATGTTTATATTACTTTATCAATTTTCTACCCATGTTAATACTTCATAAAATAATGGATGTTTGAACTCAGACTAGAATTTTGAGAAGATTATCAGAAATATATCATACCAATGCATCTAAGGCAGAAAATACGCTCTCTGACCATCAGAAAGGTTATAAAAATGAGATGTGTAAGATTTTATAGTAATCCATGAAAATAACTGATGAAAGCGTGTCTTAAAAAATGCTTCAGCTCCATGCAAATCCTTTACATCTAAATTTTGAAGTCTGGATGCCTGTCTTCACAAACACATGCAAGTAGTAGCAGGTAGATGAGTGGCTTTTGTACATGAAAATATCTCTGTGTATGAAGATGGAGATTCTTGCTGTATCCTTTGAAAATAATAGTTAATATGTAACCTCAAGAAGGAAGATGTTGGGAAGAAACTCTTCACAGTGGGGGTGGTGAGACACTGGAAGAGGTTGCCCAGTGAGGTTGAGGATGCCCAATCCATGGTGGCATTGAAGGCCAGCCTGTATGGCTTTCAGCAATCTGGTCTAATGGAAGGTATCCCTGCCTATAGCAGGAGATTGGAGCTAGGTCATCTTAAAAGTCCCTTCCAACCCAAACTATTCTATGATTCTCCGAACTTCGGTGTGTGAAGGTTTTAAGGAAGGAACTTGGACATGTGAAGCTGGATGTACACAGTTCAGATATTTGCCTCCTGAAGACAGGTATTTGGATTCCCAGTGATGTCTGCCCCCTCATCACAGTGGCTGAGATACTTCAGTCAGGACAACTTCTTATTTGGCAACCAGGGATATGAAAACTAAAAACTGCTTATTTGATCTGTCCCTTTGCCTTTTAGGTAGCATATCAATCACCAGTTTGCTTGTCATGCAAAATTGTGGGCCATATTTCAGCTGAAGGAAATGGTATGATAAGGATTCACTCTGCATTGCAATTTTAGTTGCTACCAAACTGAAAACTTGAATTATAAGGTGGCAGTTTAGGATCCATAGGTGACAGCAGCCGATCACAGCAGAAGTACTTCAACACCAAGAAAATGAAAAAGTTGCTAATCAAAGCCATTGGCTTTTATTATATATTCATATTACTTACTATTATGTGGTAGTGATCACAAAACAGGTGATTGCATTTTACAATTTTCTTCATTGTACTCAGGCATTACTTGACATCTACATCACCTACTTTTCTTCAACAATTCTGTAGCCTGTTAAAATTCCTATAGGATGACAAGATTGTACTTCAGAGTGTCATTTGAGATCTACGCAATGGCAGAAATAGGTATTTAGAGTTTTCAAATATGTTATTTTAACTTTGGGTTGCCATTTAGATAACATAAACATACATTTAAACAAGTCAAATAAGAGAAAGGACCAAACATTTGAACTCAGTATCTTGAAATTAGATTTGTTAGTCAGCTCGCAAGAAGTAAAATAAAACCACTGAGAGTTTCCAGTGATTTTAAGAATGTCAGGATGGTTTGTTCAATTGTGGAAAAAACATTTTCAAACTAGTATTCTCACTACCCTATAAAAGATTTTTACAACACAAAAACACCAAGAGCTTCCTTTCAGGATCAAGGTCTTATGATGCTGTGCAGAGTAAAAGCATTTCTGAAAACAAGATGCTCCTTAGAATATAACATCTAAAAACGCAGATGACACAGAGACTGAGGAATGAAATTCATTTAGCATAGTTTCTGTGTGTCCCTGCATTTAGATAACTATACAGAAAGGAACAACAATTATTATATGACTTTTGCTCCCACAACAAAATGATGTTGATGTACCAATCAGTTCTCAGGAAAGATTGGAAATGTGTGGGAGATAGGAAGGTTTTTATGTATACATACTGGAGAAAACGTGTTCAAAACAAATAAAAGTTAATTAGAATACAGTATGTGCATACATATATGTATACACATTTTTAAAATACACATATACAGACACATACTTGGAAATGTATCACAGACTGCTACAGAAAAAGTGAAAAAGGTGAAAATCACCATTTATTTTCTGTAAGAGTGTGGATACAGAACACTTTGAGTCAGATGTTTATTGCATCTTAATCTCAATCCAAAGTTACAAGAACTCAGGAGATACTATCATCTTACATTGTTTATTAGGCTTTGTTTCAGTTCCTCACTTTCTGTCTAGGTATTATATGATAATATCTGTGAACGGCCACTATGGGAAGATACTGTTCTTTTTATGGGATCGCTTGTCTTTGCCTTCAATAGAGAATATGTTGAAATGGGCAGCTGTTTCTATGGAATTTTGCTGTAAGACGTACCTCAAATTTATTTATCATAAACTGCATGAGCAGTTGTGGAGATCCAACTGTGGAGCTGTGTTCACTCCTGCTGAAACCATGGATACTGTCTCTTCTACAGTCAGTAGTTAAGTTTCAGCATAAAACCTGTTATCTGTAATTTGAATTCGTCTGACTATCATTTCTAGTTTAAGGGAAGCTATTGATTGACATGTGGATATGGAAAAAAACATATTTGGAGATGGAGCAACGATAGTGGAATACCCATGATAGAAGAAACAGTATTCTTAACAAGACAGCACTTACAGAACAATGTCAAAGAAGACAGAGGCAGAAAACTAAACAGTTTTCTAATACTGCATCAGTGTTGAAAAGGAGATCAAACTTTGCACGAGCCACGAAACTTTAAAATGAAGTAAAGCCTTGGTGTTCAGTAATATCATCTTTAAAGAGACATTCCAAATAGTTTTGGATGAATTCAAATATTTCCTCAGATAGAGACAAGTGCAATTGGCTTCAAAGAAGCTTGACAGTGTAGGAGGATGCCTCCGGAGTAAAAGTACTTTTAAGGCACATTTTTGATGAGGGTGGGACTTGGTAGAAAACACCATCTAATCAAGAAATAGCAGATAAAGTATATTTTATGGAGTAAAGTAATTTACATAAAGTCACTTAGTGGGAGGGGTAGTGTAGTGAGACCACCATCCTCATTTTTTTCCCTATTTGGGGGAAAAATTTAGGGGCTTTAAACTAGATGTATCTTTGTTCTTTCTAATTTGGGATGTAATTAGAAAGTAACAGCAAAGATTTAAACTCACAGTGATTCAGAATTTTGTTCTCATTTGAGACTGAACATTCTACTTGGCTGTGAATATACTGGAGTTCAGTAAGTTGAAAAAAAGAGTGGGGGATAGTAAAGTTAATTTTAACAAACCACCAGAGCATTGTGTGAGATATACTGGAGTTACTGTTACAGTACTGCCTGGAATGGCTGATGGCCATATCATGCTGCCTCAGGGAGGGAGCAGAGTTGTACCTTATCTGTCCTACAGAACAACTTTTACAATCATAGAATGGCCTAGGTTGAAAAGGATCTCAAAGATCATCTAGTTTCAACACCCCCTGCCAAGGGCAGGGTCAGCAACCAGGCTGGTGACTTTTCTTGTTCTTCTTTTAATGGATAGTTAATCCCAGCACTAAAAGGTGTTTGAGGCCTAATCTCCTTGCATTCAGGCAAGAGCTTCAGAGATGAATACTTACTGAAATCTCTTTTCATGTTCCTCAACAAAAAATTGTAAGAAATTGACTGCCAACTATCAATGTATATATCATCGTCTTTCATTCCTTACTTAGTGGAATACGTAAGAGTTTCTGCAGTTTTCTCCGTATGCATAGAACATGGAACAAGTAGAGGAAGTCCTGTAATAAGAGTCCACCAGAGTGACAGACAGTGTGTCCTTTCTCTGTTAATCACTTTTCCTCATTTTTTTCCCAGTATTGCAATAGTAAAGAATGAGTGTAAAGCAGTAACTTGTGACACCATCCTTCCCAAAATCAAAAAGATTTACTTAATCCACTTGATAAGTTGTGTGTCTTTCTCTTCCGATTCTGCTTCGGTCAGTTCATTTATCAGCATGGGAATGTGCATCAGCACAAGAATCTGATTTTGAGATTTTGCCCATTCACTATAAAAATACAAGAGTGATCAATAGTTGCTGCCTGAAAAGTGTCTGTATTATAGATTGATAATACGATTGATCTTATTCATAAAGTGAATTAGGCAGATAACTCACAGATTAAACAGCTCTGTGTATTTGAACCTTAAAACTGACATCTAACTTAATTTTTTCATCAATATAATCTATCCTCAATTATACTCAGTACTTAGAAGTATACGACTAGCAGGAAGAAATGCAGACACCAGTAAATTAAAATAAAACTTTAAGTCAGTTCCTTAGTATTTTCTGTATATTTCAATGCTATATCTCATTTCATTTGCAAATATGTAGAGATCTGCACATTACTGTGATCTAATATACAAAGAAAAGGCAGTAGAGAAGAGCTATTGCCTCATATCAGTCTGTAATGGTGTGTTCTATACTAGAAGAGAGAAGAGGGAGCAGGATTATGTAGTTTGAGTATGAGAAGGCACAGCTAATAGATTTGGCTGCTCAGACAAAAGCAGGGTCAACCAAAGTCGCCCTCCTCTTCACCACACTTGAAAGTCAAGATCTACCATCAGCCTGAATCACTGCTGTTTGAAGTGCGGGCCATCGGATAAACCTGGAACCCAGAAATAGGGGGAAAGAGTTAAAAAAAGTTATTCTGCCTGTGGAATGGCATCACTAGTCCTCCCCCACCCACAAAATCAGCACTTTCCTAGGATGTCATTGGAATGGCAGGATGGAGATCCCTGGGGAAAATCTGTTTTTCAGGCCTGCTACAAACACAGGGAATAAATATAGTCTCAGGTTCTTAAATGTAGAAAGCATAAAATGAAGTGTAGAAGTCCTAGAGTTTTTTGAGACATCATGAGCACAAGTTTGAAAGGATGTATAATAGAAACTTGCTCATGTTTATATTTCTTAGGTGAAAAAACACAATTGGATCAATTTGATGCAAAAACAGGTACCAGTTGGAATCTTAATATATAGAACTACCTAAACATATGGAACAGGGGAACTGTACCCAGCAAACACTGACATCACGGGCTTTGTAAAGTTGAATGCGCTGGCAATGCCACTTCAGTGTTTCTGGAAGAAATGTAATACACTGTATGCTGAAACAGAAGAGAGCGTCATTTGTTCTAGACATGAATGTGGCAGTATTTCTAATTGAATACATAGTTTTCACAGGCAGACTTAGTTTGAGCATCTCTGATGAACCCAACAACACACGAGGGCAATAATGAAGTTGAAGAGATCATCTCCTAACTGACAGAATTTATGGACTAATCACTGAAACAAGATGTGTTCCCAAGATGAAAAGAATTCAGTGCCAAGTGGAAAGAGAGAACAGGGATCAAATGATAGAGAACTGACATAGGTTAAGGGTGACTGATAAATGAAAAGATTTATTGTAAGGTGGCTGATTGGTGAACAGGATTTCATAGGCTCTGATATTTGTATGCCTTATTTTGCTGGTCAAAAGAAAAAAGGTAAATGGTCAAAGTAAAAAGGTAAAGATTTAATTGGCTTGAAGCCCAAGTCTCTTTATTTTTCACATGGACCTAGTGAGTAATCTCACAGTAGGTAAGGCTCTTAATAGGCTCTGTGTGGTCCTAGTTTGTGCTTCTTTGGTGAATTTCCATAAAATGAGTTATACTGACTAAAAATTAGTGGACGTGAAGTTCAAAATAAAATTTCTTGCCATTGAAAATTACTTTTCAGTGCAAACATATTAGTACTAAAAAATATCTCAAACAAATACGTTCCATAAAAAGGTGCACTGTCCTCATGACTTGCCTAATCATGACAAATAATTAAAGTAACTCAAATTGTGTACTCATAGGAAATGGTTCATGGAGCTTAAAAAGCTCACCCCAAAATAATCAAATACTTTGAATAATGAATAGATTAGACAAAATCAGGACTGCTTCTGCATACACCACAATCAGAGAGAGAGGCTAAACTCATTGGATGCATTATTCATCGTGAATTATTTGCTCTACCTATTGGTGAGGAAGCTTGCAAACACTACTGCTGTTCTGTGATCATCTAACAATCTGAAGAAGATCTGATTGCCCTTATCATTACATAGCATCTTGCCATTCAGATGAGGATTCAACTTATTTATTTTGCCTGATAAAAATGTTGTCCATCAAATGCTCAAACACGCAATGGACAAATGGCTGCTGTAATGGCAAATCATGTCTCTTCAACATACCAGCATTCTTTGCAGAAGTCAGGGAATGAAGAATAAAGAAGAACTGAAAATATAGTGTGTCTGGTCTGTCAGTGAAATTTATTTTAATATTTTATCACAAGTGATAAAAGGAACAAGCTCTGGATAGGTAAATGTCTGTATTGGGCTCTAACTTTGAAAAAGAACAAATAATGAAACAACACGGTTTTGAAACAGAAAAGAGTTAAGTTTGTGTAAATGAAAATACAGATCTAGAAAGCAATACAAATTGATAAAATTTGTCTGTGAAACTATAATTCATTCTATTTTAATCTAGTATGGACTGATAAGGAATCTGGGCAAGGATGTGAATCCATAATAGAGTAACAGATGAGAAAAGAGTCCTTCCACCATGTACAAAATATCACTTTACTGTACTGACTGTACTTTGTTCTCATATCATATAAAAAGAGCAACTCTGACACATTTTGGAAGCACTGCTCTAATTTTTTCACATGGTGTGACGTTGTAAATTCATTAATGTCCAGGAGTACCAACTAGACTTACTGTAAGATGGGAACAACAAATGATACTAAAAAGCCCCAGCAATTAAGGGATCTCTGCCCAAACTTTTCACAAAGTCTAGCTACTGCTAGACTTAATGAAGTCAAACTGCATATTAGCCTAAGGCAGCATAGGAAATCATATTTGTATAAATAACAAAATCTCCCTAATTTCTGTAGCCTATCATTAATATGCCCTTTAGGAATCCATTCAAGTAATAGAACATCTACAAACTTCAGGATTATGAGCAAGGCACTCATATATGCAATTCCTAACTTGTAAAAGCACATGCTTATGTGTTTTATGAAGAGAATACATATAATTTTATCAACTTAATGATATTAAGATACTAGAGAGCAGTCTACTTTAGTTACTCTGACCTCCTTTAAAATGCCAGTTAATGGAAGGAGCACGACAAATGTAAAACAGAGTTTGTCTGCATAGGAATGGTAGTTTCTGTATTGCAAAATCATCATTTTAGCTTATTTTAAAGGGAAGAATTGACAATTGTGGCAGGTCTTGGGCTAGAACCATACACTTCAATGCTTTCTTCCCCCTCGGCAGATGACTTTGATACTGTAGAAATGCCAAATTACCAGTGTCCTCCCATTGAAAACCATCTTAATTTAACATTGCTTTGGCTGTGCACAGATATTATTAATCCAATTTCTTTCATCAATACACTGGGAGATGCCAAATCAGGATATGGATGTGAGGAGCAATACAAAAGGTTATTTCCTCTACAATAACTCTTCACTGCCAGGCAGTCACAAACAAATATTTCAGCGTAGTTCTTAAGACACTGATGTTGAATGGTTTTCCTTCAAACATGCTATAAATGATCTCTCCCAATCATGACACATGCAGAAGGATGTTGTGTGATTTATGCTTCCTCCTTCCTATTACTAGAAAATCATTGCCATTTTAATATCATAGAATCATAGAATCATAGGGGTTGGAAGGGACCTCAAGAAATCATTGAGTCCAACCCTGCCCCGTCAAAGCAGGTTCCCTACACCAGGTAATTAGCTTGACTAGTCAAATATTTTCAGCCAATTTCTTCTGTGATAGTGTTTGCTTAGAAATCTAAAGACAATTTAATCAACTTTTAATTAAGTTACATTTTTCACTTTAATAACTGCTTCTTCAAATCAAATGCAAATGAGATCATTATAACTAGCAACAATAATACGTGCAAGAAACTCTTTTGGTCATTTTCTTCTTATGTATTCCTTAACATTCAAAAAATCCTGGAATGTTAACATGAACATTCACAGCACATAGGAGGATTTTAATTATTTATTTTTAGTCAGAATTTAGCTGCTGCTCTATCAGTGCAAAATTCAGTTCTGGAGTTCCGTCAGCCATAGAGATCTGCCAATAACATGAACTTTAGCAAAGCACTTATCACGCAGTCATATCAAAATATGATGTAAAAGGCTTCCGCTAACTCAGTACTTTAACACATCAGTGTTAATGTCTTAATGAACATTTTGAAATATACAGAATAGGTAAGGGTTTAAAAATAGCTGGTATCATGATGGTGAGTGAGGCAAACATTCATATGACAACATTTTCATACTATCTAGCAAATTGATCATTCTGGAATTTTTCACAATCATTTTCAGAAAGTAGAAATCATATGAAAATGTGGCTTTGAAGAGACTTCAGGAGGCCTCTTGTCCACTCATCTGTTTCAGAAGGAATCGGCTGTGCGATCAAACCAGGTTTTTCAGGGTTTTGTATCTTGAAATCCTCTGAGAACGGAGACTACAGAACCTTCCTAGGCAGCCTTAAGGTTATGAAGCCTTAAGCCAACACAACTCTCCTTCTGTCTCTTGGAATTCAGTCCTAGGTTTCTGGTAAGTTTAGAAAAGGTACTGACTGAAATCAATGAAGGACCCAATGTAAAATTAGTCAGTGTTCTGCTACTGTAAAGTAAATCCATGGACAATGAGAATTTTAGACTTTTATTTAACAAACGTTTACTAAGGAGATCCTTTTGTCCAGTCAGAGATATGTCACTGTAAATTTTTTACATTTCCTGTGATAAATTTCTCCTTGCTTCAATTAAAAATGAACTCAAATTCCCACAGAGATCAAGGAACCACTGCTTCTGCACTTTCCAAGCATGGGAACACATAAATCCAGGAGGGGCTCACAGTCTGTGATATGAGAAATGTGTCTGTTTCTCCTAAAACAGAGGAGTAATTATTCTTCTGTTAATTTGCACCAGTATCATAATGACAGTGCTGGTGCCATCCTCCTTCTCAATGGGGTGTTCCTGTGTTGCAAAGCTGGGTCCTGCAGTGCTGGTGTTATCACAGGCAAACTGTGAAGACTTCCTTGAGATCAACTGCTAGAAAAGCATCATCTACATATGCAACATCCAAATTCCTCTGGGAGGGGACTCCAAATCTGGAGAGGCAGAGCATCTGTGAGAGGGGTTTTGAGGCAGGGTTCGGCCCTGCAGTCATCTCTCCTGAGGTCATCTGGTGTTTTGTGTGAAGCTGGGATGGTTGGGATTTGTGCAGAGTAAGGAACATGTTGTCACAGAATCACAGAATTGTAGGGGTTGGAAGGGACTTATAAAGATCATCTAGTCCAGCCCCCTGCCAAAGCAGCTCCCTAGCCCAGGTTGCACAGGTAGGTCATCCAAGCAGGTCTTGAACGTCTCCAGAGAAGGAGACTCCACCACCTCTCTGCACAGCCTGTGCCAGTGCTCCATCACCCTCACTGAGAAGTTGTTCCCATCCACATTTGCGTGGAACTTCCTATGCTTCATTTTGAGACAATTTCCCCTAGTCCTATCACCATGATCTGTATTTGTCATGTCTCTGTGAACAGCCTCACTGAGCTGTTTTCCTGTGCTATTCATGTCAAAAACCAAATGCCTTTCTCTGTTGTCTGAGCTGTGGGAGTGTAAGTCCTTCCCTTTCAAATCCAGCTTCATTTTGTTTTTCAATTGTGTTGGCCAGCACAGGCAATTGAAGACCAGTGTACTTACTGGGATTTCTTCAAACGATTCTGACAGGTACGTTTTGTCAAAAATATATCACAGCTGCGACTGTCTAATCCCAAAAAGCCTTTACTTAATTTTGCATGTGTCAGTGCAAAACATGACCAAAGAAAACAAGCAACTGTAATCAACTGAATGTGTAACATGGATGCTGAATTACTGTTATGCTTCAAGAAAATCTTTGTTATTCCTTTCTAAAAGAAAAAAATATGAAAAGTATGAAAGTGATATTAAGCAGATGTTAGACTGGAGTTGTCAATCTTGTCTAAGCACGCAGGTGCTAATGTGTTATAATTATCCCTTTTGGCAGTTGATATTTAGGATTTTGGATCCCACCTAGTCAATCACAGCTGTAATTGTTAAGCTACTTACATCGCTAATATGCTGGGTAATAACCAGATCAAGATTTAATATTTGACGTTTACCATCAATTATCTTTTCTTCTGACATACATCTCCCCCACTCAGGCTTTTGCAGATCGGAACACTCTTCTGATTTCAGTAAAATAAATAAGAATCTGGTTATAGAATGAGCTTTAAATAAAAAAATATTCCTGTTACATGTCACACTTCCTCTTACTTCTTAGGGAAGATGCTTTCTTATTACAATCTGTATAACTGTAATCTTTTAATTCAGAATTATTCATTCCCTTTTAATTATTTTATGCATTTTTTAGAGAAAATCTTGTGCCCGCTACTGCAAAATGTAGTGTGAGCTTGTTAACCTATGCTGAGTATATTTTTGGATGACAGAATTTCTATGAAACATAGCACTGGTATTTGTTTTGTAGTTGGAAAATATGTTAGTACCATATGTTATGTCAAAATATGTTTCCCGCTAAAAGGACTGTGAAAATTAATTCTGGTTTTAAAACATTTTAACATGAGATTTAATTTGCCAGTTCTGCATTTTTATTCATCTACTAACTAAAATCTGTTACATAACTTCCTCCCAAAAGCACACGTGAAACAAGAATTATTTTTTTCCCAAATGTTCTCAGATTTCATTCTGTGTAATTATGCTGAAGTTCAGTGCTTTCATTCCAAATCAGCATGCAGTACTTGCAGCATGGTCAAAATTTAGTACATCTAACATTGTCCAAGGACCTGCTAAGAACTTGGTGGAGCAATTTTTCTGTTTCTGTAATTATACGAAAGCGTTTTAAGTAGATGTTAGAAAGAGTTCTCTATTATTATTTCTGTCCAGCAGCAATGACATGATTTGCCTTTATCAGAGAGCAGTAGTGGCTATGTCTAACAACTAGAGTGCAGTCTCAGAGAAACTTTGACCAAAGGAATAAAAATGCGTATGTCTTTTGTTGTCAACTCAGCAAAGTTCGTAAGTATTTACCCTCATTTAGATACACTGACTGTGCTGCAGATCGTATTTTCTATTTCCTACAAAAAGCTCCAAGTATATAAGATTTAAGATGAAAACTCAGTTAATATGACTCATCTAAAGGGTGTCAGAAAAACATATTCAGGCCAGGCTACCAGTCTTAGATATATCTGTGTTTTTCTGAAAAGATACAAAACTGTATTTAAATGCTTTAAATAATTTTCAGTTTTATCCTCCATAAGGATGGACACAGATAATCTAAACTGCAGTTTTCCTTATAACATCATTTCCAGACAAGCTAGTACTGAAGCAGGTACCAGTGTATAACATTAGACCAATGGAAGCCCCAAAACTAAAACTGCAGACACCTTTACAAAAAACAAAAAGTTCTCCCTGTTGCCCAGAGAAGACAGCGTCTTGTTTCAAGGGGATCATGCTCCAAGTTTGAATAGGCAAAGGCTGCCATCAGACAGCCCAGGGACATCAATACTTCAAAGCAGAACAAATGAAACTGGACCTAGTCATTTTGCAATAAGACGCAAAGTCATGTAATAGTGCCCTTTTAAGCCACTTGTGACTTTTAAGGCTTCAAATGGAATGCTATTAGCACAGACAGATAAACATGCTAAGCTGTTATTTGCCTGGGGTGATACCCTTGTGATTTGTAACAGGCAATGAAAATATAGCAGCCTAGGTGTTCAGAAGGAGCGATATGAATGCCAGTAATCTCTTCACAGTGATGCCAAGACCTTTGATAACAACGCCTCCAGAAAATCTTGGGTTAGTCACAGTTACTGGATATTTTTTTTTAACTTATTATGAAAGTTTTCTGAAACAGGAAAACATTTTAAAAGCCTGATGAAATTGGTAGAATAATATTTAGGTTAACCTCTCATTTCATGTCAGAAATAGAAAAAAATCACAATGACTTTTAGAAAAGAGGTAACAATACCTGCCTTGATTGTAGATTGTTGCACCTCAGTCTACTTGCCTAAACAGACTCTGTGAAGTTCTTGGTGCCATAATCTGAGAACTGCAACACAAGTATTTACAGGAGCTCAGACTGAAACCAGGCAACATTTGTTTAAAATATTGCATGGAGAACAGGTCTCCTTCATGACTCATATAAAGATCTTATTATTATTCCCATTCCATGCAAGTGCTAAATGGACAGCAGTCAGCCATTCTGCGTTTAAATTTTACCCCAAAGATGTCACAAACTGGAAGCAAGTATGTATTTCTCGATAGAGAAAGCAATAATTATATAATATTCAACCTCTTCTCATGAAGTTTTGGAGGATGTAAATAAGAGAGAGAAAAGTAACAGGAGGCTGGGTTTTAATACAGAAGAGCAGAGCCTTCCAAAAAAAGAAGTCCCATCTTTTTCAGAGCTGCATCACAGAGCTCTGCAAAGGAAGTGCCAATCCAAATTAACCTTGAGTGCCACAATAGGCCAGGGTGTAAATTTAAACAAAAACCTGGATGGCAGCTTCGTTTTTTAACAAGGGCAGTATATCTAGTCAATAACTGATGTATGCTCTGTTTTTCCAGCTGGCAGAGGCTCCAGGGCTATGCAGGCACATATTTCCAAGCATGTTGTTCTTCAAGTTCTGTTTGTGCTTGGACCATAACTGCAGTCTAGGCAGCCAAAATGAAATATGCCAAATAATACTGGCTGAGAGACAGACAGATTGGACCAAATTCCTGCCTGATACAATGTGTTTGACATCAGTAGAGTCACGCAGTGACAGTTCATTGTTCTCTACTTTCAAATACAAAATATGGAGGGGTTTAATGTAGAAGAGCTAAGGCATTTCTGCTGCTGCGATTCTGAAATTGACATTGTTTTAGCCTGGTGACAACAAGGAGTTTTTAGCAATGAGGATTCCCTGTTTGACCTAATTTTCTGACGGATTTTCTCTCTTACCATATACAGACATGTCCAGTGGCCTTATGTAGATACAGATTTACCTGGCACAGGAGACAGGGAAAGCCTACCGGCAAAATTCCTTCTCCCACTCCTCAGGGACAGTGTCACAGCTCTTCTGATCCTTTTTCAGGTCCTTGTAGAGGATGTGAGGCCATACCATGGAGAGTCTGGTCCTACAAGCTGTCTTTGTTACCCGGTCACCTGCTTGTCCTGGGGCTAAAAACACGTGTGGTTTCCTCCTGGAGGCATGGGGTAGGCCTCAGCAGGTCTGCATCTGGCTCATGCATTTCAGTGGTAACCCAGTGGGTCAGCCATAATTTTCTGCCTCAGTGGACGAGCAGCAAAGTAGCTCAGTTGGCTCTGGGTGTGTAAAAAGGCTTGTCTGCTTGTGCAATTCTTGGTACTCAGGTGATAAAACTGGCATGAGGTTTAAATAAAGGGAATTACACATTCTCAGACAGGTTATATGTGAAATCCATGTGGCTCAGCTCTGTTCTACTATATGCAACAAAATCTGAAGGAAAATTCTTGACACTCAAGACAGACTCTATGAGGTAAAATGTAAAACAGTTTTCCTGGTACGCTTTATTTTATGATTAAAATCTAAACTAAATATATACGAACTCCAATAAACAAAAATAATCTCCTATAGTTTCATTTAAAGCACCAAGCTATTGTCTCTTTAAATAATAATGAAAAAGGAGAAAATATTCTACAACTTCCATAGAAAATGTCATATTTGTATAGACCCCAAATCCCCTCTGTTTAAACAGGGTGATTAATATCAGCTCCTGTAGGAAATTAAATTCAGGGAAGAACAGTAATATGCAGATATGCAGATTTCCAGGCAGAATGGCTAGCCCTGGGTAAGAGAGTCAGGTTGATTAATCTGCATCCTCAGAATACAAAATGAAACGCTGGGCTCTCCTGGGTTAGTACCAGAAATGACTTTTCCTTCTTACATTAGAAATAAATGGACAAACACATGCACATATATAGCAAAAGGCCTTAATATCACATGCAGTGTTTACAAAGACGATAAGAGTTTAATATTTAAAATATCTTATTTCACTTGGGAGGGGACAAAAGAAAAAAAAGAGCTGTTTTTGATTAGGATGAAGAGTAGTGTTTTTCTGAAAAAAAAGTGTGGGTTTTTTTCATCTTTCATACAGACTACAGATTTATAAGGAAACCCTGTATGTCAGCACGAAAGCACATCTTCGATCTGTTCACAAGCATTTTACTGAAATAATATAGTTTAGGGAGATACTGAGCTCAAACATTGTCATAGTATGGAAAAGAATGGGTTATAAAACAAAAACATTCATTACAAAAATACTTCATGTAAAATTCCGTGCATTTTCATTTTTTGATTCACAATTACAAATGCAATACAGACGCACAGTAGACCAGAAGTATAATTCCACAGGCTTAATTTCCACAAGAAGAAATTCCTCCATAAATATCACCTTTCTCTCATTTCAGAATAATAACATTTCCATATTACTAAGAGTAAATATACGATTTCGATAATTTAATCTTTTTTTTTTTTTAAATCACCCTCAAAACCTCAGAAAAAATATTTACAGCAAAACGCAAAATGTCCTTTTCAGATTTTTTTTTTCCCCTGTCGTTACTGGAAAACCAAGCCTGTTATTTAAAATCATTCAGGGTCTCTCCAATAATTGTATAGAAGTAGGCATTATGCTATATTATTAAAGCTGTAATTTCCTGCTGAATCTGGCTGGATGTTTCTTTTTATCACTTGGCAATTTCTATCTAGTTATGGCATAATTAAGTTTCCTGACCCTTGCTCACTCTCTTAACAGGACGCTTAGAAATATACTAGAATTGCAGATCTTCAACCTGATGTCCTCTCTCCCCACACAGTAATGGAATAAAATTATTAATCCAGTAATTGTACAGAACACATTACTTTGCATTGAATGTTCCTATTTCTCATTTTCTGTTAGTGACAATCAGGCAGAGGTACAAATCATTTCTGCAGGGAGCAGAGCCCTTGAAAAAGCCTCTCATTCACTCCACTGGAGCTACCTGTACAGCTGTGATTATTCAAAGTCTAACACAGTACTAGGCTCAAGCGAACAAAACAAAGTTAATAAAATGGAATAAGGAACAAGATATTTTCCTGCTTGCAGCCTCCTATGTGCCAAAATTAGAACCTTACTTCCAAATGATAAACCACACATCCAACTGCATTTTTATAACGAGGCTAATGAGTCTCCGCTCAGCGTTTCAGACTTGCTGGCATTAGCTGGGGCCATCTACCACTGAGTATGCTCTGCATGCTCAGATCATTGAGAGTGGGTGGAAGGGGGGGAAGGAAGGAGGAAAAAGTTTGGAGGAAGACAAAGGATCCTGGTTCTCGAACCTTAATTTGAAAGAACCAGTGATGTACACCCACACATATTAAATTCTCTGCAGAAAAAAACACTAGCTGCACCACAGTTGATCACAAAATCTCCATCACATTCAACTGAGTTAGTAGGGAATTTCCCTCTAAGACATTTGTAGTTTACCCTGAATTGTACTGCTTTGACTCTCATTTTTGTCATGGCCTATGAGGACAGCAAAAGATAGTTATGCCAATACGTTACTACTTACACCACTCAGCTGAGTAGGTACCACAAGGGAATAAAAGCCCCGAAAACAACTAATTCTTAATTACAATAACAAAGCACCAGATAAATGTGTTTTCTTTTCAGGTTAACTACAGCTAGTAAGGGTGAGGGGAATGATGGATTTTATCACAGTTTTCTAAGAATCTAAGTTGAATATGCATAGAGTGCCTTGACTTTATCAATAGATATCCCTAAAGTACACAGTCATAATCCCTGTACTGGTCTCCTCCCTCTTTCCTGATTGTGCCAGGCACATTCTCTCTCTTCCTCTCAGAAGAAATATATTATCTCAGTAAAATGTTCTGGTTTATTGGACTGATGTCCTGCAAATACATCTTTAGCATGCACTTAAATTGATGGAAGAAGCTTGTGAGAAAGGCCCTGAAGCAGTGCTGCTCCTTTAATGAAAACCTGATCGGAGGGAGGATAAATAGCGAAACAAAATCTCTGTCATCATACAGAACTCTTGTGATTTTATTCAGAGGCAACAGTATGTTTCAGACTGAAACAAGGCAAAGTGCTATGTATCATTACAGAAAAGAAGCACATAAATAAGCATAGCATGCTGCATTACCTTAGTCCATTTGATCACAGTTCTTTCTTTGTATTATTCCACCCTCTTGCTATGTCCTCTAATAATGCATATCTTTTGGTTATTTTGAAGAGCAAACTGCACAGCCAGAGAGTTCTAGTTGCATAAGCACTTCTGTGACAGACTGTCAGGTTTATAAACTCATTTGTTTTTCCTTACTTTACATCTGTATGAGGGGAATGCATGCAATTTTCACTACTCTGATCAATCAAACGAATCAAATAATAAAAATACTGATATAAAGTGCATTAGACAATAGACCATTTCCAGTGAAAAACAATACTATAGCAGTCATCTCAGGGTTTTTTTTTGTTGTTTGTTTTTTTGTTTGTTTGTTTTGATATTTTTTTCTTATTTCTGTACCTGCTACAAAATAGCTCTGGTTTTATTTCCATTGAGTCAGTCACTGCAGAAAAGGTAATCGCTATAATCACAGCAAAGGTTTCTGTTTGTCTAGGGCACTAGACAACTGCCATCACCATTGTGTCTGAGCACCTTCCAGAGAAGTTGTGTTACACAGGAGCCCTGATACGTACTAACTTTGTTTAATTTATAAGGCAGATCATTATATCTCTGACTTCCACAGTCATCTGAGCCACTTTTACAATTAAGAATCAGCTTTTATACTGAGGATACTTCCGATCTGAGGTAATTAGAAATGGAGAAAATAAAAATGGTGAACTCTTAAAATACTTGTTTCCTTGTCCTGCACTCTCATTTTAATGCAGCATACACTAATTGAAGCCCATTTCTTTTCCTATGTCTAACACAAAAGCTCCATTTGCACAGATCAGCTGCCAACCAAATAATATAATGATTCATCAAATTATCATCTCCTTGCACATATTTGGTATGTGGCAGATTTGCAAGTGTATTATAGATAGAGATGCATGACACGAGTGTAGTGTGCACAAATGTACTCAGGTATTTATGTGCAAAACAGATGAATATAGCTTTGCACCATTGGCTCTTTCTGAGATTTTTGCAATAGGAGCACAGTCAGCTGTGTGGACACAGTTATGTGAAATAAATTATATACCTGCGCAATTCATTTATTTTATTTTATACAAAGATCTGCATGTATAGAGACAACAATTGCTTTAGCAAATCTGCAGGAAGTGAAACTGTTATTTCAGACATAAAAGACATTACTAGTTGACTTAAAGTTTTAATAAAAAATGGTGTTACACTTTCTTTCCCAAACTTTTCCTTCCTGACAGGACAAGCATATCTATGCACAAAGCACACTGGCCTGCTGGGTCTGGCTCTGCTGACTTACTTCATGTAGCTCACAGGACAGTGCATGAATTGCCCTAATCAATATCGTGCCCAATTTTATAGTCAGATGGTATTTATTTAGTATTGCCAAGTATCCTAAGCAAAAATATTATAAAGAAATAATGTATATATCATTGATCCACCTAAGTAAACCACCAAACAGTTGCATAAAGCCCACAGTATTGCATATGTTCACAACTTCAAACCAGGCCAATTCATATTTGATTTAACCTGTTTAAATCACACCTATTTTTGCCAATTAACAAGAAAGTAATCTTTAAAAATGACATCTTAATATTCTGTTATTTCTTTTACAGTGTTTCATCTAATAAGAGACTAGCAGAGAAACAGAAAGTCTCCAAATCAGCTCCTAATAAATAATGCAGATTCATTATGAGGAGGTGGCAGGGAGGAAATATCACTTTGCTTCCTATTGTTTCATTGATAAAAATGGTCTTGGAAGCAAGAGACTATATTAACTTTTTCCTTTTTTTTTAATATTTTTATCTAGAAGTCTGGAAGACATTTCTAAAATAGATCTATTTTCTTTTCATTCTGCAGAATAATGTGTGAATGATTATAACATATGCTCTATCTCCAGTTTTTTCAACCAGTGGAAAAGTGCCTGACACAATAATCACAACTTGTTGGGTTTTCAATCTGATGCTGTCCTATTTTATCATGGTAGTTAAATGTCCATTCTTGTTCAGTGTGATAAATGTTATGGCCATTTAACAGTACCGAAAAAGAGAGACATGTTAAACCAAATATTGCTTCAGATTGTGTCTTTTATTCTCCTTTATCATCATATCTTAATTTATAGTATAATCATCATTATCACAACTGTCAGCCTCATTTAACCTTCCCTGATCTCCCATGATTCTCCGCTGTCAGGCCTGATTGCCTGCCTTCTGCTGACTGACTGATAATGCCTGACTGATTAGCCCTCCCCAAGAAGAAGACAATGATATATAGAGCAGTGCCGCTCGCTCTATATATTAATGAGGAGCTGGCAAAGCTTTGATAAGGCTGTGGAATAATCCATCAGCCAGGGAAGGGGCTTGTAAAACTGGTGCAACATTTCACAGGAAAAACACCTGGGAAGGATGTAATGACCCAGCAGCTAAATACCTCTCAGCCCTCGTTCCTCTCTTGTAATTAACATCAGATAGCTGCCATATGGAGTTTATCGGTCCCCGAATCCAGTTTACATTCTCGTGATTTTGCACCTAGGGTTTTCGGCCTTTACAACATATTTAGCAAGCAGGCAATTAATAGCTCATTTTCTTTGGTGTTAGGAACTGTTTATCTTCTGAACTAGCTCTTACCATAGGCCTATCCCTGTGAAAGGCAAGAGTCATCGGCGTTTTGTGCTTGAGTTGTTACACTTACTCAGCAGAGGCCTGCTTCGCCATTAGATACAAAGCTTCTGATGGCTACTTGAGTTTGAATGCACTGTTATTACAGGTATTATATGAAATTGCTTGTGTTATGTGAAGGGGATTATAGAGGTTCTGGATCAATAACTTCAGTGGATGTTGGGAGTGATTACAGTGCTCTGTCAATTTTTCCCATTTGGCTGTCAGTACTGATTTACAACACACCACCTCTTTTATTCACATCAAATCACTCATTTCATTGGTAAATTCTATATATCTCAATTTACTTTAAGTAGCTGATTTGTGTAAAATAAAATGACTTCCTCTCTTCTGTGTATATGAGTGGGTGTGTACGCGTACACATGCAACAGTCATAACCCTATAGAATCCTTATGGGTACAAACATTACCGTGGCTCTTTGTCCTCTCAATAAGGGCACCTAAATAAAAACAAATAGGTATAGTCTTGAAGTTTTTCCAGTGACTAGCTCTTATTTAAAAAGCTATGGGTTTTCTTTTTATCTTTCATTACATAAAGGAACAGACCTGCCGAGCTGCAATTGATCAGATGACACAGCTGAAGTATTTTATGTTGCTAGAAAATAAATAAAGGTATGGGCCTTTGGAGTAGTGAAATGTAGTACTTTAACAGCAACCCAAAGAAACTGCTTGAGACATTTCAAGCTCCAGACCTGGAGGTTCATGTGGATGACCCAGTCCTACAGAATAAAGCTCAAGAGACACTGAGAATACCAAGGACCCATCACATAAGACAACTCCAGTACGACTGCTTGGTTTGATTTATAGTACTGATGGAGATTGACAGAGATTGATTCCTAAGAGGAGGTACTAGCTAATTTGGAAATTCAAGGCCTAATGTAAAGGAAATTACATTCCATAGAAAATATTGGGCTTTCTTGTTTACAGACAACATTTTAGAATTGATAAAGGTTAGTGAAAAAAAGCATAGGCTCTTAGAAATGACTAGTGAAAAAGAAGGTTTGGCAAATGCAAGAGCAGTGAGATTAACACAATTAAAGAAATCTAAGTTATTAATGATCATGCACCTGTTGAAATTGAGTATTGGATCATAGAAGCATCCTGTGCAAAGCCTTCTAACAAATATCAGTTAAGCACATATATACTTCCAATGTTACATTTGTAAAGTAATATATGTACGTGTTTCATCAGTTTTAGAATAAAAAAACTCACAGTGTTTTTCATTAACATTGACCTAAAAGGGATCTTAATTTTTTCCTTGAAATTAAATACTACTTACAGAAACTGTCTAAGAAAAACAACTAAAATAAAACAAAACCCTTCTAATGTTGTGCTTCAAAGACTTAAGTGGTTAAAATACTAGATTTACAAAACTATCAATTCAGGCACTTTTTGAGTGATTAAGCCACTACATTGCAATAATAAATCTTAGAAAACAGAAAAATTTATTTATTGTCATTTGTGGGAAAAAAAGTATTTTTTTGTTCTATTGCGATTTTATTATTATTAAAATGTATAGATTAATCTTTCTAGATTTGCAAATTTCCATCATTTTGTTTCACTGCAATGTATTTTCTAACATCATTTAGAGTTTTTAAAACATGATAACACAGAATGATACTTAAACAGTAAGAAGGAAAAATTCTATCGACTGTCTGTGTATCTGAAGTCATTACTCCAGATAATGCCATATTATAGAAGATGATTCCAAAGAAAAAGAACACTTAGGCCATCTTAATTTATTTCTTAGAGTCCTAACAAAAGTATTTCCAGAGCAGTTTAGTACTTCTACTAATATAAAACAAACCCCCAGGTTATATGTTCTAATTTTCCTAGTATTAAAAATGTGTGGAGGAAAAAAAAAGATAATGAAATAAACCTTCTTTATCAAAACATCCACACAGCAAATTAGTAAATTAATAAAACATTAATAAAACAACATGTGTCATAAACATTTATCCACTCATCTTTTGACAGGTGAAGCTAGTTGGGTTTAAAGTTGGGATTAAAAGTTAAAAAAATTCAGAGTTCCAAATAACAACTAAAGTAATAAACTAATAAACTAAGCTTTATATCAGTAGTTCAAGACTAGTTCTGCTAATATATCTGTTGGTTGAGCTGATGCTTTGTAGGAATGGTGTTCACCCTTGTGAGTTACGGTGCTTTCCAAATTTACATTGAAATAACTTTGCAGAGAACTAGGATGGATAAGCTTGAAGGTATTGCAAGTACCCCTGTAGTAAAGTTAGGCAAAAAGTGTAGGTAATTTAATAAATAGAGGCTTCATCGATTATCTACATCAATTTTGGCTCTACAACATTTGGAAGGTGTAAGATAATTGAGGATACATATTGCATTTGCAGAACTTATTTAATAAGGATTTACAATAGCCAAAAGAAGAATTAATTAATAGCTCCAATAGTGTCACTGCAGTGTCTTGGGAAAGGAGTATTTATTATATATAAATGTCCTATAAAGAGTGATTTACAAATAGAAAACTATAATCTTGAAGATAGTGTTACAGTATATTGGTAAAAGAATACAAATACGTTCAACTACTAAATAACTATTACTTCAACAAAATAAATTAATAGAAAAAAATAACATTCACCATTTGTCAACATATGTTAACAGGTCTCAAAGAAGGGATATGAAACAAGTTCTGTTTCCAGCACAAACTGGTGAAGAAAATTTTAGGGGCAGGAGAAAAAGAATGTGGCAAGATGACACTTTTGGGGAGAAAGCCGTTAGTCGTAGCATAGGGAAGCACTATCTTGTGTCTGCTCTTTCCATTTAAGACTCCATATCTCTACATGGGGCATGGCAAAAGACGAAGAGTATTTCCAGCCAACCCTTGTTACTGGGAGATGTTCCTAAATCCTCTCCTCTCTCTCCCTTAGACAACAGGACTTCTGTTTGCTATTAACCTTACACATATGGAGCAGCTCGTCTTCCAGTACATCAATCCAGTCTTCACTGCCATCTCATCTACACCAGGAAGAATCATCCTGTTAGCAAATCCACGGGAAACCAGCATGACATAGGGCATGTACCATCTCTGCTGGCTTTGGGATACCTACACAATATATCTAAATGCCTTTTTCCTGTTCTTGGTAGGATAGGGCTTTCAACACAGATCTGGGCCACTTAAAACACTGGCTAGAGAGTGGTTAGTTCTGCATTTGGCTAAACAAAACACTACAAGCAAGCAAGATCTTCTGTTTCACAGCAAATAAAAATTACATTTTGCAGAAGTTTCCTTATTTCAGTTGTTTGGATAAAGCCCTGAAGTATGTTCAACAATTCTCGATGCCAGGCATGGTCAAACTCAAGGCTGATACAAATATCACATGACCGCCCACAGAACCTTGAGAAAGCTTTGAAAAAGCAGTATTAAGTATTCCATCAATTTTAATTCACGTGTATTGTTGCTAAATCTCTGTCACATTTAAATGGCATTTTTAAAAATATCCTACAGAAATGAGAGGCATAAAAAGTATTGTTTTGATGAAAGCTTGAGAACTTCATACAGTCATATAGCTCTAGCGTTCAGAGGCCATGAGAAAGCAAAAACAGTTATAAGGCTCATGAGGAAGGTGTTTGCCATACTGGGGCCATATGCTAAATGCCAGGAGACAGTGAACTAAAAATTGTCAGAGCAATATGAACCATTTATGAAGTAAATTTGACAAATGTGTGACTATCTCAATTGTTAATGATGTAGAAAAAAATCTTCAAAAATTAGTAAGTATGAATAAAATTGTGTCTTTTCTAGGAAAAGGAACTAAAATTATCTAAATGACATTTTAGTCTACACCATACTGAAAACTTTTGAAGTGTTTTAATGTATTGATTCATGGCAATGACACATTTGTTGACATTGTAACTCCTCAGTAGGGTTTTGTGGTTCTACTGTAATTAGCCACTGTGAACGTGGCATAAAATGATTAAAAGGAAGCTAGGTTGAGGTTTGCTTTGGGTTTGAAGGGGAGAAGGTGATAGTCAGACACTCGTTACAAAATTTCCAGGAAACTAGAAGAACTTTACTTCTATCCTCATGTAAAACTCTCTTATTTATTTATTTATTTTTCCTGAAAGAATACATTTCAGTTTTGGATTAGCCAATTAAGACAGGATTATTTTTTGACTCTTTTTTAAAAAAAAGGCTGTGATCTACATAAATTAATCTTTCCGTGAAAGCCATGGGATTTTCTTCTGCAGTTCATCTACATCTGTGATTTAGTTGCTTAAGTAGGCAAACATAGTTGTCTTACTTGCCTAAACAGTTACGTACAAGTCTTACGAGGAGCGGCTGAGGGAGCTGGGATTGTTTAGTTTGGGGAAAAGGAGGCTTAGAGGAGACCTCATTGCACTCTACCACTTCCTGAAGGGAGGCTGTGGTAAGGAGGGGGTCGGCCTCTTCTCCCAGGTAACTAATGACAGGACGAGAGGGAATGGCCACAAGTTGTGCCGGGGAAGATTTAGATTAGACTTGAGGAAAAATTTTTTCTCTGAGAGAGTGGTCCGGCACTGGAATGGCCTGCCTAGGGAGGTGGTTGAGGCACCGTCCCTAGCGCTGTTCAAGAAGCGTTTAGATGAGGTGCTAAGGGATTTGATTTAGTAGCTCGGTTGGTAGGGATGGTGGTGTGAGGATGGTTGGACTAGATGATCTTGTAGGTCCTTTCCAACCTAATGTATCTATGAATCTATGAATCTATATTTGAGATGGTTGAGGGTCTCAAGGCTTTCCAGCCATTGGGCCAGAGTATTGTTGGTCTTCATATCTCCTCCAGCATACCTGTCAATTACACAAGGATGTCTCAGACAAACTAAGTTGTCTCAGATAATTCTAGCTGTCTCTGTATACTGAAGTCCACAAGGCTGACAGCCAAAGAAACTGATCTCTAATCATACACTTGCTGAAAAGTACCGATCACAAACTTGTAAATAATGGTTCTGAACGTTGCCTATACATGTAAGGCTCCTGTTCACTCACATTTTTATAAAAATCTTCACTCACACGAGGAGAATATTACAGTTTTATGTGGATATCTTGTTTGAAACTACTCTATATTTGCTTTGCTGATTACTATAGAAGACATTTTTGGTACAACCAAGAAATGACCTGAAAAATGTGAGCCAACTCCCACAACCATTCTGTGCAACAAACAGTATGTGGGCAGACTGCTTACTTACTTATGAAATGGAAAACGTGCAGAGTAGTTTGTCACTGTATCAAGTTCTTTTCATGAGTAAAAGTATTCTTTCCTTGATTTCATTACCATCTCTACCTCTATCGGACATCACACATCCGCTGTAAAAGATGCTCTTTCTAAACTCATACAGCCCTAATCTTCCTGCCCATCATTCTCCATGAATCCCTGTACTCCCAGAAGTCACAAAAGGTCAAGTACTTATACCTCATGGCTTTTAATCCAACTGAAATGAAGCATGGATAGAAAGCTCCCAGGAGCTTTGCCACAGGTCATACTTGAGGGCAGATGTGTACAGACCTGACTCACTGCATAAGTTCTGGAAAACACAGTCCTCTGGTTTCCACTTGACAAAGATAATTTTTAAGAAGATAAAAAAAATGAGTAAGACAGAGGAGCCTAACCTAAAAGGAGCATTCAAACTATACGCTGATCAATGTGTTTGTGAGACCTTTGCTCATTTGCTGGAGATGATTGTGCCTGCCAAGACACTCTGTGTATCTGTACCTCTCCACAAAAGGAAGACATTCTCCTTATTTATCTGTATACCATCTACCTATGGGTTAGATGACCACATCTTGCCATTTCAGCTTAGGCACTTCATCTGAACTATGTGATTTGCAAGCTAGGATGCACAAGTATACTTTTCATTCAATTTGAACTGTGTTGCATTACTTCAGACATGCTTTTACCCTAGTTGAATATGTCTCAAATGTAGCTGAAAGTTTTGCTCAAGTCCTTTGCTGTGAAGTTTCAGATCAACGTAGGGTTAGGATCCCAGTGCTCATAATTAAATTCTAATCTTAACTGTCAGTCAGCTTCTTTGGAAATCAGCATTCACTGCTGTAAAATTGGAACATGTTTTTTATTTTCACTGTGAGCAAGAAGTCATGCAGGACTGCAGGCTACCCATTACAATGTGCGCTACTTGTTTGGATCTCTATCCCCCTCTAAAGGAAGGGGAAAAGCAACAGTTTGAAAGTCTCACCCTGCAGAGGAGGAGTATGAGGGATTTGGTGATTTCAACCCATTTCACACAATGCTGTTCAAGTAAACGCTCACCTGTAAGCCCAGACTGGATTCTTCTAGAAGATGGGACTGCATTGGATAACTGACAGGCAGGGGCTCTGTCTGGTTATCATCCCCAGGCACTGGAATGGGAAAACGAAAGCTAGCAGATCAAAGCTTGACCCCATTTTAGATGCCAGGTAAAGAGAAGGCTGATTTGCTGGCTCACTGGAGAGCTCCTACACTGTGAGCAACCTGGCAAGAGTACAGAGCCTGGCAACCCTGCCCTGTGCCACTTTCAATGGCTTTGATGAACATAAGTGTGAGAACGAGGCTGCAGCTACGGCATCCACTGGGACATGATGTTACCAACACAAGGAACAGGTAAGAAATGCTAGTGAGATATGTGGTAACAAAATCTCCCATGAGAAGAGCTTCCTGTGTTTAATTCAGTGACTGCACAATCAGTGGTCAGAAACCCGTCATTCTACAGCCTACCTTATTTACAGGTGAGAGCTGTTTCACGCACATGAATATGCACACCCAATGTTTTATCACATACAACATCTAATTCTTGGAAAACAGCAAAGATTCTGAGGTGGCAGAAAGGCTGTAGACAGATTTAGCCAAAAGTTTCACAGCAACGTGCTCATTCTGGAAACACTGTGCACAAACATGTTAAAGGGCAGGAACCATTTTCAGTACGAGTATCCATAAGTTCTCTTCATCAGTCACCACAGCAAATCCACAAACAATTTCATTTTGATCTCAACTATTTTGGAAATGTACGTTTCTCCCTTTCTGTTCAAGACCTCTGTCTCCATCAGAAGATGGAACAAAAAGGATTTTAAATACACGGTATTTGTTGTGAGGGAACACCTGGCTATAATTGGCACACACCTGGTGTTAGGAATCAGTACCTGCCCTTTCTAGTAGTGATGCTTACCTACAACAGTGGCCTCAGAAAACCATGGTTACCACTTTAAAACTATGTCTATACATTTAAATAAGCATTCCCTATTGAAATGCACAAATCTGATGATCAGTCCAGTATTCTGATCTTGCACTTAATTCACGGATGAAGAGATACTTCAGCTCTTAAATACTGCAGGTGCTTTCCTCTCTGTTAACAAATACTGATATTAATTTAGTTGCTCTATTTTGAGGTGTTCTAGTTTGAACTCTCTTATGGTAGGACAAAGTCACTCTTTTTTTAAAGCATGGTAATCTATGTGGGTGAAAACAGCAATGGGGAATTTATGTGTGACACATTTAATAGCTCAAATGAAAAATAATTGAATACTTTGCAGCTTGAAAGTGGTTTATCACCATGGGTATTGCAGTGCTTAGAGTTACTTAGTTTGACCATGTTAAAGCAGGAATGGATTGCTCAGTTGTGAAGCATATTATTTGTGGTCTATTTAGTCTGCTGTTTCTTCCAGAGAAAAATCCTCTTTATTTGGAGTAGAAAGCTCAAACCAAACTGTGTAAGGGAGGGTAAAAGCTTGCCATAATAAGCCCTTACCCGAGGTGAAAACATTACTATTTTGAAAAACAAGATAATTTGGGAGTCTGCCTACACTTACTGATTCCTAGCAGAAGTGACACTTACTACTATCTCAGCTGTTACATATTTTACAACTCAGTTTTCTCTCTTTTTGTTGATGCTGTTGCCAATCTTCTATAATCAACTTCATGAAATTGATCACTGAATTGAGTATTTTGTTATCATGATGAGGATAAGCTTTCAAGTCAGCCTTTTCTTTTCACTTTGTTTTCAAAAGCACCACAGTCCCTGAGAAGGCCGATGAACGTCGAGCAACAAACCCATGACTTTGGTGCAGTATTCTATAAACTCTACTTAGAGTTATTTTAATATCTCTCACCTTCTGCAATGTCAGAATTCTCTCCATGAACAATTCCCCCCAGCTGATAACTTTTGCACTGTGAGGAGGGTCACACATTCAAGAGAATGTACAACTTGAAACAGCACTGAAGATGCCTAATCCATTTTCTAGTCCTGTAATAATCAGATTAAAATTCAAACATATCAAACCACTGCTTCCCACACATAGGCAGGAGCACAAACACCTCGCAGCTGCAATGTAACCAGCTGATTAGAAGCAGCTTTTATTTCTTTTATTACAAGTTTTGCTCAATTTTAACCCCAAGATTTGCTTTACAGGGAAGTGTCTGCATACCGCCTTCCTTTTGTCTCAACCAGAGGGTTTAATAGCTAAAGTAACTGAAAAGGACTAGCACCAGAAAGGCTTTGGTTACCAGAGTAACCGTAAAAACAGACCCCAGTCTCCATGGCAAAGAGAAAAGCTATTTGCTGCAGCCTTTTCAGACCTTGAACAGACACTGACAGTTTTCCTATAATCAGTGCAGATTATTTGTAGCAACTAACTATATTATAATGTTAACTCTAGGAGGTCTTTGAAAATATGCAGTGAAGGAAAGAAGGAAATAAATATAAGAAATTTTTGTCAGGTTAGGTGTGACTGCATTATACACTTAAAAATGATAACATAAATCAATCAAACATGGTATTACAATAGTGCCACTTCCTCCTTAAGGCTTTTCATCTCTTTTTTTTTTTTTTTTTTTTTTTAATTCTGCATTTTTTTGTGTGTTTTGGGATGTTTGAATACCTAACATTCTAGTGAAGAAATTCATATGATAAACATACATGTTACGGTTCTATGGTATGTTACTTTCTATGTGTTTTTCCAAACCCTAAATATCAGGGCTGATTTATCTTATCTGAATTACTCGATAGCTGATTCTTCGTGGTGTCTGCTTCAAGATATGTTCAAATTGCACAATATATACTTTTAAAAAGATCTCTGTAATTCATGGATCTACAAACCCTGCAATACAATTACCTAAATTACCAGTGCACATTGTAAGTGCTCCTTGTGGCTAATCATTCTATCCTCAGTGAATTGCCTGACTTGCCAGTGGCTCATTCTCTATAGCAGCACTGCTCACTCTCTGTCCTCCAAACCTATGTCTCTGAGTCATTAATTCCAATATGAGTTATGGGGAAACTTAAGTCTTTACCATTTCTAACTAAATCTATTCAAATAGCTGGTGACTGCACCACGTAGAGATATACTGCATTGTACCAAGTAGCCTAGTTTCAAAAGGAAAATTTTAAGTGAGCACTCATTCTGCATTTTAATGAGCGAGGTTAAAAATGTAATGAACAGAGAAAGCAAATATTTAGAAAAATCGTTCATTTTTAAATGCATATGTGCATATGGAAAATAACACTGCAAATGTGCACAGCAGTGAAGGTATGAAGGGTAGTGGATGTTTTTAAAAAATATTTGATCTATCCTATTCTGAATTTTATCAATAAAATAAAATTTAAATACATGTTTAAATGTGGCATTTCAAATACACAGTATATGCATTCTCTGTAGCTATAGATACTTGGTTATATATTATAGGTATTCATTAAGTTAAAATATGCAAAACATACAACTAAAAAATTCACTATATCACCTCTGAACTATTTAGTAAAAGTAGCCAAAAACCGTGCTGAAAATACAAACTCAAATACAAAATGACTGCATTTGAAATAAAGGCAAATAACTGTTTATTATTTTAAGCCTATATTTCAATATCTGTGTCTGTGTTGTAGAGAGCAAAGTATTCCCTAAATAACAGAATGAAACGTTATTGCCAGATACCTGTTACGTCAAAAAGAAATAAAGTTTTTATCATTTTGTATAGCACCTTTGCTTTAAAAGAAACTGAACCCTGTTTTTATTGCATTTTCTGTGTTCTGATTCTGAAATGCAAGACACACTAAGCTCAAGCAGATGCATTTTTGGAAATTCTGGAAGACTACCTTTGAAAAGTGAGAACTCTCCTTGGAATTGGGGTGTGTGTTTTTATCCAGTGGCATTTTGACTCAAATTAAAACGAGAGCTTCACTGAGGGATGAGAAGCAGAGTCTGCTTGAGTGCAAACTAGAACACTAAGAACATAATCTGCTTCATCAGTTTGTCTTGAAAATGACATCTTCACATGAGAAATAAACAAATTAGCTTATTAAAATCTACTGTTTTCTGAGGAGATGCTTTGAAATGAGGTTAAAATAGAAAAAGATTGAGGCTTTAAATTGGAAGTAGAAAAGACAAAATATTCTCCCTTCCAAAATGACATTTACATGTTAGGAAGATGGTGGAAGAAATGCTTTATGGAAAGATCCTCATAACAATCAAAAATCATGGTCCTTATAGTCTGTTTCACCAAACATATAGTACACACACTGTCTCCTGCACAACCTGCTTGCTGCTCTAGATCACTCGTCTCTTTAGTGCAAAAAGTCTTCTAACAATTAATTTCAAGTCCCTATTCAAAGATTATCTTGTTACAGTCAGATACACCCACCCAGAATCAAAAGGCAGCAAACTGGGCTTAGTTTGCCAATGGGAGAATGGCAAAGCAGGCATTTAAAATATTTTCCTACAGTTCTTTTTGCCTGGATTATGAGGCCATCAGTTATTCTAAAGTTTGTCTTTTTTATTCTACCTTCTTCCTCCTGAGGTGGATTGGGACTTTCTGAAATCACAGTAAGTTTTGAAGGACATCCTATGCCAAGATTCAAGACGAGTAAAGCAAAACATCAATGTCAACATTACCAAAGGAGATTTTCTGCTGCATCTGCTCATTCAGTGACTCCTAAGGATATAGCAAAAAATCTTTTGAGTAGTAATGTGAAGCTAAAACACTTGTGACCCAAGCTACTATTTCACATGGGTTCTGCAGAACGTGAAAAGGCAGGTGTACTTCACTGGATAGCCTTTCTATATGGATTATCATTTTTTTTTATGTTCCATGCTAATAGAAGTGTCTTGAAGATAAAAGAAGGAGATGTAAAAACAAGTCCATAACAGATAAAATATAATGTTGAATTCTAAGTATAATGACAAGCACTGCCGATGCCCCTAATATATCTGAAATTGCCATTCAGTTACACTGAATGTAATTCATGCTATTTTTCCAAAGTATAATCCCACAAGGATTTTGACCAAACAAAAATGCTCTAATAACTGCAAATGGTTCAAATATTCTGTCCAGCGAGTTGAAGTTAAGTGATAAAAGTTTCCATGTTAAAAGAAATAATAAGTGGAATTTCACACATATTATAGTAATTGTGAAGCATCCAATTTACATAGAAATAATGTAAAAGAATTCTGACCATGATGGTTTAAGTGAATCATTACATGCATCGCTGATACATTTAGAAAACTGCAGCATGCCAGGTATGTTTCTTTTAGCATAATAAGTCTTGTAATGGAGCCTTTAAAAGCCTTAAATGTATAGTTAGATTAACCTTTCTGTTTGGATTAAAAAAGGGGAGAAGAAGGAAAAGAAGAAGAAGAAAACATATAATCATTAATTGGCACAAATAGCCAATTAAATCAACATTCATTTATCTTTCTAAGTTAGTACAGTTTCTTTTGACTGTTCCTCTCTTCAAGGGACATGATGTAATTTATACCACACACACATCTAAATTGTTCTGCTGTACTGATGCTTTTTAGTTCCACAGGAGTTCATTCCTCCTGCCTGGATCAGTTACAGTTCATGGCAGTCCTGAGGTACCTCCTGCTTTCCTCCAGGTTCAGACGGCATTCCCAAGCAGTTGTTTCACACAGACCATATAATAAAACTAGATTCTAAGGACTCTGCTTTCAGGTGAAGAAAGCCTTTCACCTACACAAATTGCACCAACTGTGTGATAGGCAAACAAGAGCAAAGAAGTACGTTGGTTTGAGTGCATCTTTAGAAGTCATCATTTAACAGTGACAAAACAAATTTTTAGGAAAGTGCTGGGCAAAAGTGCTTTGCCTCAAAAGCTAACATTTATTAATGTTACTGAACATTTCTGCAAGCTTTTAAAATTGTTTATCCCATTCTTATCTCTTCAATAGCTTCTTTTCAGTTTTAGACTCCACAAAATAGACGCAGAGAAGGCTGAGATGCTCAGCAACTTCTCTGCCCCAGTCTTCACCAGCTCTCAGGCTTTCCACATCTCTCAAGTCCCTATAACTCTTGTCAGGGTGTAGGGGAGCAAAACCCTTCCCACTGTAAGCAAAGAGCAAACTCAAGACCACCTTGAACAACCGAACATTTACAAGTCCACATGGCCCAATGACATGCCACCCACGGTCCTGAAGGAACTGCCTGGTGTGACTGTCAAGACACTCCCCACTATATTTGAAAAGTCATGGCTTTCAGGTGAAGTTCCCAGTGAGTAGAAAAAGGGAGACATCACTTCTATTTACAAGAAAGGGAGGAAGGAGGACTCAGGGAACTACATGCGAGTAAGCCTCACCTATGTGCCTGAAAAGATAATGGGACGGACCCTCCTGGAGGACATATTAAGGCACATGAGAGACAGGAATGTAATCTGAGACAGCCAGCACGGTTTCACAAAGGGAATGTCATACCTGACCAATCTGGTGACCTTCTAAGATTGAATGATGGCACTGGTGGACAAAGGAAAGGCAAATAATGTCATCTACCTGGACTTGTGCAAGGTCTTTGACATGGTCCCACATCACATTCTTATGTCTAAGTGGATAAGGAATTGGTTGGATGGTTGCAGCCAGAGGCCTGTGGTCAACAGCTCTATGTTCAGGTGGAGGGCCAGTGGTGAGTGGTGCCCCTTCACAGGTTCATCTGAGTACCAGTGCTTTCCAACATCTGTACTGATGACACAGGCAGTAGAATCAAGTGTACCCTCAGCAAGTTTGCTCATGACATTAAACTTAGTGGTGCAGTTGATACACCAGAAGGAAGGGATATCATCCAAAGGGACCTGAACAAGCTTGAAGATTGGGCCCACATTGACCTAATGAGATTCAACAAGGACAAGTGCAGGGTGCTGCACTCCCATCAGGGCAGTCTGGGATATGTATATAGACCATATAGAAGAACATATTGAGAGCTGCCCTGCAGAGAAGGACTTGGGGGTTTCTGGTAGACAAAAAGCTGGACATAAACCAGCAGTGTGGGCTTGCAGCCCAGAAGGCCAACAGTATCCTGGACTCCATCAAAAGAGGGACAGACAGCAGGGAGAGGGAGGTTAGCGTCTCCCCCTATTCTGCCCTTGTGAGACCCCATCTGAAGTACTAGGTCTGGGGCACCCAGTACAAGAAGGAAGGAGCTGTTGGAGCACATCCAGAGAAGGGCCATGAAGATGATCAGTGGGCTGGAGCACCACTCTTACAAAGAATGTTTGAGGAAGCTGGGCTTGGTCAGCTTGAGAAAGCTCCATGGAAACCCCACTGCAGTCTTCTAGTACTTAAAGAGAGCTTACAAGCAGGAGGGAGATCAACTTTTTACATTGTCTTATAGTGATAGGACAAGGGGGAACAGTTTTAAACTAAAAGAGAGGGGATTTAGGTTAGACTTTAGTGGGAACTTTTTTTACTCAGAGAGCAGTGAGGAATTGGCACGGGCTGCCCAGAAAAGCTGTGGATGCCCCATCCCTGGAGGCATTTAAGGCCAGGTTGAATGGGACCCTGGGCAGCTTGGTGGGGTCCTGACAACTGTGCCAAAAACAGAGGCTTGGAACTGGATGTTCTTCAAGGTCCCTTACAATCCAAGCCAATTTACAATTCTATGATTCTATTGTGTACTTTCCGTGCTTTATTTTTTTTTTCTTATAATAAAAAACATACATGTGAAGAAACTTGACTATCACATCAGAAGTTCCTAAAAATCAAACCTCTCTCAGGCAGTTTCACTTCTGTTTGTCCTTTTTTCTTGCATGGTCTGTGATTATCACACAATTTGTATTTTCTATTTCCTTCAGATCTCAAGGGAATTCAAATAATATAGATCCCAGAAACAGATCTGGATTAAATTTGATTCTTCCCAATAGAAAGTTCAAACAGCTAAAGAGGGTCACAGAATCAATATGCTCAAAAAACATGGTTATTTCAGGAAAAAACTCAGTCAGGATATAAGGACGAAAAGTAACTGTTCTCCCCTCTGCGCTCTAATCCTTCAACTGTTGCTACTTTCTCTTTCCTATTTCCTTCCCTTTTAAAAGCTGTTTTCTGTTCTCTTGTTGTTGTTGTTGTTTTGTGGGTTGGTTTTATTGGGTTTTGTTCATTTGTTTGTGTTTGGTTTTTCATTTATCCTTCTGCAGCTAGCCCCATCTTCCTAGCTGCTGAGCTTTTCCAACGCTGACATCTGCTGCTGTTTCTGCCACAAAGTCGGTGTAGCCTTTCATGTCAATTCAGAGGCGTGAGGTCACAGACAGACTTAAATTTTAAGACATTTCTATTCAGTGAGAAAAAAAACAACCACACAGACATACAAAAAGAACAACCCACAAACAAGTCAACAGCTTATGCAGTCTGACTACTTTTCACAATAACTTGTATTTTTAAGAGGTAACTTCTGAGCATGATAAAGAGGCAATATAAATGGACATTAAATAAAGTAAATCCAAGGCCCTACAAGATGTTAGATTTAGTTAATTTGAAATAATTATTTAAAAAAATAAACACCCTATATTTTAATTATAACGTGCAAGTATACAAATCAGCCAATCTAAAAATGTATACGCATGATCAGTGCCTGTGGATGTAAAGAAGTGATGCCTCCCTGAAATTGCTTCTATTGAAAATAAAATCTGCACTGCCTAAAAATTGCTGCAGATAGTTCGATAACATTTTTATTTTTATTTTAGCATTCATTAACAGAGAGTAGCACTATTCATTTAAATGCTGTTACACTGTCTTTTTTGTTGGTAATGTACTTCAAATCAAATGCTTGATAATAAATATGTTCCACATACTAAGAGATAAATCACTGAATCACAGAATCACCTGAGTAGGAAGGGACCTGTAGCGGCTATCTAATCAAACTCCCCTGCAATGAACAGGGACACCTACAGCTCACTCAGGTTGCTCAGAGCCCCCGTCCAGCCTGATCTCAAGTGTTTCCAGGGATGAAGGATCCACCACATTTCTGAGCAATCTGTGCCAGTGCCTCACCACTGTTAATGTAAAACAAACAATTAATGTCTAGCCTAAATTCCCCCTCTTTTAGTTTGAAACCATTTCCTCTTTCCCTATCACAACAGGTCCTGCTAAAGAGCCTGTTCCTTGAGCCTGTGTTTGAACATCTTTAATCCCAGTATGCCCTGCAAATGATATGGGCATATTACAGTGTAGAATCACAACTAGAGCTTCTTTGCCTAGTCACTGAGATGTAACATGCAGACCTCCTGTGAGATTCTCATTATCTTCCAAAAGTCATTTCACAAGGGTACAAATAACCTACGAGAGCTAAGTTACATCTGATGACCTACTGCAAATATTATTTTGGTCATGCTAAGGCACCCGAAAAAAACGACATCAGAAGTCTATGCTGGGTAGCTGGATCTATCCTAGCTGAATTCAATTTTTCACAGTATCTCAGAATTTAAAATTCATAGCCATCCTGCTTGCAAAGAAAGTTTAGAAAATAAGACCTGTGTATAACCAGCACTATTATATCTTCTTGAATTCCATGAGAGCTCTAAGGTGATTTGAAGAGCATTATCTGACTAAGTTAGCAATAATGGGAATGCGAGACTTTGCAGCTTAGACATTTTTTCTGAATTCTAAAGACTAAGGTAGCTGACTTGTTAGCTTGCCTACGAACAGAGTGGTACACTCTTTCTGAAGGGGATTACATGGCACCGGGATGATGAAGTCGCTAACATGGCCAGTTAAATCCAGAACATATGCAAGAGAGGCTTGACCAACATTATTGTCAGTCCCTTCTCCATGGTGGCCTCACATGTTGCAGAAGGCATTGAAGGAGGAAGAAGGTGAATACTGGGGCCAGTCAACCCACCAGAGTATGAATTAATGCCCTGAACACTGATGATTCCAATTGTTTTTGAAGCTAAGAAGGGCTCTACAGCTTCTCTAAATAAAAAGAATTTTTGCAGGTTGATTTTCAATCAACCTGCAAAAGAATGAATGCAGGAGTTGTCTTCCTGGTTCAAGAACATTTCAAGACATGTCTTAAATATTAAAAAAAAATAAATCAGAAATTCTGTGTTTTTTCTAATGTGCACTGAAAGGAAATCCCAGCAAGAGGAAGCATTTCTCATGAAAAACAAATGAGAGGTTCTTCCCAGTTCTAAAAAGGAATTGGAAGTGACACAGAACAGTGAAAGCCAAACTTCATTTTTATTATTACATTAGTTCTTCTTATTATTAGAAATTCTAAGCACCTTCTATTCAAACACTAAATAATAGTTGTTCAAACTGCCCAAACATTTTCTTCCACATCTTCTGATGAAACACTTTAGAGTGGCACTTTTACATTTCTTACTAAAAGCCAAACACAGACCAGAAAGTCCTGTGACTGAAGAAATTATTCTGTTACTACTGAGCTCATAACAGCAATACATCTACAAGCTATCCAATGAGCTGGGCTAGATTAATTCAGAGAAGGATAAATACTTGTTGTCTGCGAGGATCCAACTTTTATCAGCTCAAGCCCTTTCCTTCAGACAGGTGTTAACATTTCTGAGTTCCTATTGCATTACTCTGCAGTAATAGAGTTAATTTTTCCACCTAGAAGCTGGGAACTGATTGCTTTGTCTGTACCAAAAACTGCACATACCTGCCAGGGGATTTCTGCAGGATGTACTAGGAGCAACAAATACATTATGATACAAAAACACCAAAAATCCTGTTTTGAGAAAACTTCAGTTCCAGGGCGATATATCCAAAGGACTGGAGACAACCTAAGCCCTTACTGTCCTATGGAAGAAATTCTGACAGAAGTGAAAGAGGATGACTGACAAAGCGAGAACTTGTGAGTAGGCGTGTTCCCTGAATGTTTTGTCACAGATAATATATAAGCTGATGCAAGCTTTAAAGGTTACCTCCCATTTTCATAAGGGTCAAAAGGTCTCATGATCACGATTAAACTTTGATAAAATCTTTTTAAATCTATCCTTGCATCCTACTTGTCAGCTACTGAAGGTCCCAAATAAGCTCTGTGACACTACAAAAGGCTTATGATTAAAGGCATCCTTAAAAACTGCATGAATATACTGCTGTGAAAGAGGTTTTTGAAGAGTTTGTGAAAGTTAGGAGGAATTGATCTGGATTTTGTAGGCCATTCAGCATCTTCCTCTTTGTTCTTCTTCCCCTTTTTCATACAGTGGCATATCATACAATTTGAAGGAAAGGAAGGATCCCACAAACAGTGTTTCTGAAAAAATTCTGGGGTATATCCAAGTGTATGAGTTTGCCTTGTCTTGCTCTTGATCTCAGCTGGCTGGAAATGAGCAAGCCCCAGCCTCTGATTTGGATATCTGTGTTAGCATGGCACCATGCCCAAGATGATAAACCTTTCTGGGAACACGGCCAGATTACAAAACAGACAGATGAGCATATATCTGTCTGCATCTGGCCACACCAGTATGTATCATTACCTACAAGAATGATTCTACTCAATACACAAATACACAAGCACGCAGATCCATATATACATGCAGAATGTACACAGAACTCATGTCCAGACATATGAACATCTGTGAATGCAGCAGCAAACTTATTCTAGCATCAACAGAATTAAAAACTGATCAACTGAGATGAAAAAAAAAAAAAAAAAAAGATGTAACTAATATCAATTTTACCAGAAGAAGATCAGATGAATACCACTGCCAACATCTCATCAAGAATATCTTTCGGATTCAGAAAGATTGATGGAAAATGCTACAAAAGAGATATTATATGGTGTAATAAGTGCAGTTGTTAAAGCACTGAGAGGACAGTGGGTGGTGGTAATTCCAGCAGACTTAGCAGCCACAGAGGAGGGTGTATTAGAGAACACCAGACTCACTCTAAACCAATTAGTAGCATGGAACTGAGGAGAGCACAGCAAGAATACCTAATAATAAGCATTCTTAAATATAAGAAACTGATGCAAAGGACAAATTAAAGTCAAGGGCCATGATTTTTTAGGAACCCAATTGTAGTTTACCATCGATTTAGTGTAGTTCTCCTGCCAATTGAAGTAATGCTCATTATGTGAGATTAATACCATGTACGTTTGAATTCAACTGCATTCTCCATGCTACTTTTTTTTATTATGATGCGTATACCTTTTAAGCTAATCAGTAAAAAAAAAAAAATCCGATGATGCTTAGTGATTTTTTCTCCAGTTTTGTACTGTAATAAATGTTCATTTGACTCTGAAATGGCAATTAAAAAAAACGTATCAGTATAAGTGATGGCTATTGACAGCAGAATAGAAAAAAGAAAAGTTCATAATTTCAGAAGAACATAAATTATTCAATTAAAAAATATAAAGAAAAACAATACCTTAGATTTTAGTTCATTTTCAGTCCAAATTCATCAATAAAAATAGAAGCCCTGGTATTAAAATGGAATAAATAAATAAATATGACATTCTGAATAAAATCAATAGAATTCATTAAGATTTGACATTTTTAAAGGAGCAAACTACTTTTTCACCAAAAAACAAGTATAATTTGAAACAGTTTCTGAAAACTGTTCAGTAGACAGTTCCAGGCAAACAAAACGAAAAATAAAATGAAAGAAATAAAAAAAATTCAAAATAACTGTAATAACATTTCTGAAATAATTCAGCTTTTCATTTCAGATTCACTACTAATTTGTAGCTTCATTCACATAAGTGCTAGTCCTGCTAGAGTTGGTACTAGCTCTTTTTATGCCAGTACAGTTTCAGTTTCCAAAAGGCAATCTCAGGTTGCACAGTTAAGCAGATCATTACTATTTGTAGAGAGAGATGCTAGAACAAGCTGGCTACAGAGGATCATTTTAAAAATTGGAATTAACCTATACACTCAATTTGTGTGACCCAACCTATAAAAATTCATTGCATCATGGGAACTGAGGGCTGCTGTCTTAGGAAGGCAACAACATTAAAATAGTTTCAGATATCAAGCACTTGTGATTAATTCAACCATTTATTTCATACAGTATTTGTCTTGTCACACAGACCAGCCTAATTCTTCTCTCCACAGGCACTTGAGGGTAGACTTTCCTTTCACAGTCTCTGTACTGTTTCAATGACTCCACAAACAGTAAAATACTTGTTCTGATACATATTTAAGCCCAACTGGTTTATGCCAAGGATTTATCTTCCTTTTTCATGCTATGTCTTCTAACTTGCTCTCTCTCCCTTCCCTTCACTTATGCAGGCATGCACATGCACAGCCACATGCCCAGACCATGAAGCCCAATACTCAAATATTCAAGTGGCCTGCTGGACATAGACATGTACCTTGGTCAGCTTAAAGAAGGGCACTTTGCTCACCACTGTCCACTGTTCTAGGATAGTGCAATGTATAGCAACGCTTCTCTAGAGATTGTTCCTCTCTCATGCAAAAAAACATCTACATATATACAAGAATTCTCACTTGGCTGTAGCGCTTTGTTCATCAGTCTTATCCTCATCGCTAGCTGCCTGAGGCTTGGACAATTCAAAAGTGGACTTCCAGTTTTTGTGTTTACACAGCATTTATCCCAGCAAGACCTTCTCATAAGTAGTGCTGATAGCATTGTGATAGGACAAAAAAAAAAAAAAAGAAGAAGAAAACCCCCAACTGTGCAAGTCTATAAATACAAACTTATTGGGAAGAGAGACTGCTCAACTTAATACAATTGAAATACCTAAATTGTTCTTTCCTTCCCCTGTGTGTGTAAAGCCCTCCAACTGTGGCATGTTCAACTAACACAGTTCTGAAGATTAAATAAGTACCTAATCTAAAAAAGATAGATAATGAAGAGGATTAAATGATAAGATTAGGTTCTGTGCTTTCCCCATACCAGATAGGATATATTCTTAATCTCACAAGTTCCATTAGCCCAAAGAAAAGTGAGAGAATCTGACACAGTCTGCTCTAATGTAGGGAAAAGAAGTACTGATGAGATAAATGAAACCTCCTACAAAGATTAAAGAATGACAACTAACTAGTGTAAAAAATAAATAAATAAATTCTTCTTCTGATCACTATTCTACTGCTTGATAATGTTGATAAGCATTTTTATAAACAGATGTAATAAGAAACTAGTACAACACTGTCAAAAAACAAGTAATAAATATCTGACAACTGTACATATCAGCTCCTCCCTTTTCTTTTCCAGGTATGTCTAAATGCCACACTAGATGCATGTTACCTCCTGTTACTGAAATAATACCTTTCTCTCTGTAAACGTGGGATGGAAACTGTTGACTGCCAAAGATTATGCATACTCCATCCTCTGTCATGAGCATACTGAACACCTTCTGATGTACCGGTAATAGTAAATATGAATTGATAAGTGATATTAATACATCTCATTCATTTTCCAAAGCTGTACTTTCATGGCATTCTAGAGGAACCAGGAATTTCAGGCAAATATTCCTCCTTCCAGTGGAAGGATAAAAAGAGAATTGGCATCTGCACATAAACAGTCAGAGATCTTTATCCTCTCCCTCAAAGGGGCACTGGTCAAAACCCACAATGAAAGAAAGAGAAGGATGCTTTATATTACATTCTATATCTATACCTCTCTTCTACTAAACTGTCTTTTGTCAGTTTTCCGTCACTCAAACCTCATTCACTAATAGCAAGAAGAAATGTCATAATGCAGATTAATAAATATTTGATGTAGCACTACACTTTACCAGTAATACAATGCTGAACACCAGCTGTGCAACATCCAGGATCTCCCACCACCAGTTATTACTTCTTAAGTATCTATGCAACAGAGGAGTAAAGCTTTTCTTTACTACAGAAAACATCAAAAATCACAACCACTCTTTCTGAGCCCTAATTTTCTTATCCCAATCTGGAATAACTGCAGAAAGATGTTTCATAAAACCTGAAAAATGTGTTTCATGTAGGAAATCATCTACAGCTTTGAAAATATTTCAACAAAGATCTCATCATACAGATTTCACATCTGAACACTATTTGGCAGCATATAGCTCCACCTGTTGAACAGGTTTTAGTGAAATAATCTTTGTTATTCGTTTTCTTTTGCACCTTGCTGATTCTGATTAATTCAACTTTAAAAACTTTAAGAAAATTTGTTTCCAAGTCTCTTAATCAACTGGAAAACTCAATTATGCAATAATTTCTGACAAATCAAAGATAAATAGAGATTAGGAGACAATATACAGCCAACCTCGGTACAAGTCAAAAAGAATCCCCCCTCCAGTTAACAGCATGGCTACTTCTAAAACATTTCAGAAAGAGAAAAATGTGGGAAAGAGCTCTATCTGAAATACCCCGAGGACGTATATCAGAGAAAGCATGAACCTTCAGCAAATTTGTCTCTGTTTGAGGTGAATTCCTACTTTTCAACACAGTCAAGCAATGGAATAGGCATAATAATTGTTACCTTTGCTTTGGACAGAACAAAAATGCTAGTGGTCTCATTAACTTTAAAACACACAACATATAAAATATGCTATAAGATTTTAGTAGAAAATATTCTCAGCTACTATTAAACAGAAAACAATCCAGGTCTCCCTAGAAGGCAAAAAATACCGGGGACCAAATACACTGAGTTACAGATGTACTAATGAAAACCCTGTTGGCTGGAGTTGAGTCTGACAGAGAGAGTAAAGGAAAGGGAAGCACAAATTTCTGCCAGTGCTTTGAATAGCTACCACACTGAAGGGATAATTAGGAATATCCTGTACATATTGTTTCTACCAATGACTCTCAATAACAAAACTCAGTAACTGATACGTATAATTATTATGTTTTGCTACCATCTCTCCTAGGTAATCTGCTGGCATGTAGGACACACACACACCTCTTTCAGTTATCCAATTATAAGGGCTCTGACCGTGCTTCAGTGGCAAAAACTCCTAGTAACTTCAGCTGAAAAGGGAACAGACCTCTGGGACTGGAGGAAGCATTGCTTGGCCTGACTTTCTTTCACTAAAAGACAGCAAGGATGCATAGATTTCATATAGTAAAAATGTTAAAATAAAAATACAAGTACAAACTTAAACTTCTAATATTTTATTTTTCATGTATCCTAATGCCGTTAATTAATTAAATTGAAGTCAGTATCTGAGAGTAACAATACGTTCTATCAGACAGAGATTCACTACATCATCACTAGATTCTGCTGATGTCCAGAACTGTACTATTGTCTAATCATCAGCATATTAAGCTAATTCCATGGGAAGGGAGAGGAGAGTCGTGTAATTGGGAATGGCTTGCCATTTACTTAAGTGCCAATTTGTTGCATTATATCTTCCTTAAAAGAGACCTAGAAGTTCATAAGAAGTAATTAAAAAAATAAAAATGCTTCAACTACTGAGATTTATGAAAATGAGGTATCTTTACTGAAACAACAAGGGAATTTAATTGCTACTGTTACTGAAGTACCTAGAAGCCACTAAAATAAACAAATTGTATTATGTGTACAACAGTCACACAAAAGCTAGAAGTTGCACGGCTTATCCACAGACTTTGTGTGATTCTTTATTCAGTGGAAAAATTTTGGCACTGGGTGCAATGACCCTTCTGACCCATCTGAGCTCTCTTTGCAATGCCAATTACTAGCAGGCTAAAAGATGCACCCAGACATATTCAACTGCTGAAACAAGTTTAAATTTTGCTCAAGGGATTTTGGAAGTAAAAGGAATGTAGCATTGTCCAGTCAAAGTTTTTTAAGTGTGACCATTTTTTGAACAATGTAAGCTTTTTTGCTGAGAAAAATCTGTCTAAAAATCCACACAAATACACTTTAGATGCACCGTCACATTATTATAACAAATTTAATGCATCTCATGTTAAAGTGCCCCTGTGGGTTCTTTTATAAATCCACCATCTCTGTAGTGTGGACTCACTGGTTGGACTGTCTATGCAATGCTCCTTAACAAACAGTGTCTGGGGACTCCCTGTGACACACAAAAACGACTCCCTTACTGAGGAGAGTGCTGTACAGTTTGGGATTTATTTTCTGTACAACAAGCCCAACTGCAGCATTCAGAAGAATTTCCACAACGAATCTGCTTGGACAGAATTTTCGTTGTGGCGCTGGTGATTTTTTTCTCTTTTAAGGAAAGAATCAAGATAATATTTCTTTCCTTCTCACTCTCCCTAAATTTCTCTTATATGCTTCTTTCCCAGTAAGTTTTACTTACTAGTTTCCTTTTTGGTCTGTTGACAAAGAATGGAGGGTTCAAAAAGATAAGATGCATAACCTGAAGATTGTACAGTAAGGCCCACTCTGAAAAGTTTGTATCCATGCACCCCATCAGCTTAGCTATGGTTCTGAGCCAGGGAAAGGGACACTTCTCTAGGGCACATACAGCACCACAAGCAAAGAACTGACACAAGATATGTGCAATTGACTTGTGAATGATTGTGGTGCAAACAGAATAACTTCAAGAACCTTCCTCAGTCTTGTTGCATCTTTACCATAGCATGACATCAGCTGGAATTGTCTGAAGGCAGAAAGATGTGTCAAGTAAAAGCAGCTATAGTGACTATTTGAAAAAGATGAATGTTTAGATGGAGATACACAGACAAGTTCCCTCCTCCTCACTGGGCACTCTCTAATGAGGAGCATACACAAAGTGCACACACAGTTACATCAACTCATGATTCACACTCAGAGCAGAGACGGTGGGAAAGATGAAAGAGTAAGTCCTGTTATCCTGAAAATCAGGATAACACAAAGAAAATTCACTATACAGGAATGCTGTCGAGCTAAATTTCGGACAAATTACGTGGAAAAAAAAAATTCTTATGCAAGGATTTGGGAACGTTATTTCTTCTGTTAACGTGTTCCCCTTCTCATTCACAATCCCTTGTGCAATAACGTAGTGTGCCTGACGTGACATACTGCCCTACCAGGAACCTGTCAGATATTTTCTTCTGAAAGTATCACACAAATCTGTATCACTGCATAAATAAAATAGTCTTTTTAACAAAATCCGGGGGGGGGGAGGGGGGGTACGAGAAGATTGTGGATGTCACGTTGTGACTGTGATATTTTGTCACTAGAATTTAAGCAGTTTATATTTTCACATCAGTGCTTTAACTATTTTTTTTTTTTCTTGTATACAGGTATCTAATGGAAAATAGTGCAGCAGGACTTCACAAATGAAAATGATTTTTTAAGGACAGATCAATCTAAGGGTAGATTTATAGAACAGTGTTTTTCTAAAATGATGCAAAACTGGGATTTTAGGAATCCTAACAAACCTCAAATAAAAGAAACATTGCTAAGAATTAATAATAATATGAAATACAGGGGGAAGTGGAGAAGGAAAAAGATGTTTAGTTTCATTTCTTAAAATCAGTTTTATTTGGTGCAGTTTTCATAAAATGCACACAGTTAAAGGTGATGATCTTGGCAAATATCAGAAGAGAAAGATATTGCTGTAGCTTTTCCTCACACCTCAGGGGAAACAGACTGTGATATTTCAGCGCTCTAACCACACGAACTGTATTAACCCATCAGAAGTACCCCTGGGCTGCACCTGAGGGTAAAGGATCGTGGAAGGGAAACAGAAGAGTCCTAGGGATTCGCACTAAGTCCTTATACCAAGGCTAGGGAGGCAAGAGGTCACAGGACACACAAACACAGAACTAGGCTGCTGCTCAGCGATTATCTCTTTTCTCTGCAAATATTGCCTTCAGTGCATTGTGTCAAGGCTATTCCCTTGAGTCTGAATCAGAGCGGCATTGAATGACAGCTCTAACAAAGTGTAGGAGAGGTGGTAGTTCAGTCAGGAAGGTACTGACAGTACATTCTGTGGGTAATTGCAGGATTCCCTGTAGTACGTAGAGCAAATTAGAAAATACAAATAAATGAGGGGCAATTACTAAAATGTTTGCTTTGGAAGCCAGAAATATTTTTTCCCTGCTGTAACAACTGTTGGCACCTGAACTTCTCATGAATTTAGAAATGGGTCCCAACCTAAATTTTCAAAAAAATTAAGGTTGTTCTGTGACCAGAGAGACTTGAAAAGCCAGGATTCATTTTTGTCTCCACAGTGGAGACTCCATGATGTCTAATAATATTGTTCATTATTATAATAACAATAAAACTGCCTCCATAACATGTCTCTTGCAGACAACACGTTTCTTACCTCAAATGCAAGTGGAAAGGATCAAAGCATTCACTATTTAAATGGAGGGAGCTGCTTGCAAAAGACAGTACAGTCAAACAGCCACGTTTCTGCATGAAGTGGCCAGAACAGAAAACCTGCAACAAAATTCTCAAGCAACAATAATGCAATCAAAACAATTCTCAGAAACATTTGTGACACAGTGAATCTTTTTAAAATTTTACAGCAGCAAAAATGTGAAGTGGAAGGTGAGGGAAAGACGTGAGACACGTTGCTCTATCAGACAGATAATCTATAACTAAATGCTTTCCATGCTTTGAGGCCTCAGTAACCATTTTATGTTTAGATTGCATTTACACTACTGGACATGAGCAAATTCCCAAATTGTACTGACCACTCCAGCTATACTGCACCCACTGAGCCTGTCTATAGTATCAGGGAGAGACAAAAACTGCAGTTTTCCTGACCTTCAACAAGTTTAGAATGAAAACAAAATAAAGCTAAAAATCCACTCAGTGCTTTTTCACACATCACTGGAGAACAGGCACCACGGTAGAATTACACTAAGAATTACTAATTGAATTAGGATTCAGCACACTCAAGCCACTTCCTTTTATTGTTTGAGACTTTTTAAAAACCGTGAACACTGTTAGGGTTTGCAAGCACTCACTGAATACTGGGTGGGTTAAAACCACACTATGCCTCTGTTTTCCTAAAAAGGCATCCTCTGCAAGTGCTTTGATGCTGATCCAAAAGCAGCATTCTGTGTTTGTCTCACGCTGGAGGGTTTTTGGATTCTCTATGGCATAATGTACCAGAGCAAACAGAAACAGGCATATGACAGTTTGCTACATCTGTGCTAGGATAACTCATTCATCTCAACCTGACACTTCTCTCTTTTCCAAAGTGACACTGCAATAGAGAAATATGCTTGCTCATTTATGGAAAGAAGAGTAATCAGTCCTGGCAACCCGAGCTGAATTTCATTCATACGGAACATAACTCACAGTTTGGACTTTCATTAAATTTCTATGGATAGTATCCCACTAATTTAAGCCAGAAAGCTATATTTCTAAAATTATTGTATCATTGAACTATCAAATGGGGTCCTGTGAGGTACTTTAAGAGATATTCTATGGCATCAAGAGTAAAAATAGCAGTACTTTCTTCAGAAAAATTATAGCTGCCAGTTCCAGATTTTCTGTGGTAATTAACCTAGATGCACTCAAGTGATGAGTACTCTCCCTAATGACTCTATTGGTTCAAAAAAGGAACATTTTCCTGTGATCTCCTCTGACAGTATCATCAGGATGTTGTCAGTGCAAACAATACCCTTATCTAGCTTCTTTTCAAGTCACCTGATTAACTGGAGAAAATAGAAACAGAAAGAAAAGAACATGTCCTTGCACAGAGGCTGTAAATGTCACTGAAAGGCCAAGGGAGCAGTCCCACCTGTCCTTCCTTCGTTAGTTCGGCTTCTCCCGCTGAAGTGGCAGCTTACAGGGGTGCTTTATTTCCCAGTCTCTCTGCCAGAAGGTGGATCTTTACTGTTAGAAACCCAGTTCATGTATCCTGATCACAATGGTGCCTTTGTAAGGGGAACAGTGGGTACAAGGCTTGAAAAACAACTTTCCTTCCCATTTAGAACCCTATAGGCTCATTATTCAATAGCACAGTGGTAACATAATGCATTTTCATTTACTTCACCCTAAATGTATGTAAATTAAAGGGTGGGTTTTTTATTAAAAATAACACTGATGTGTTTTTTGTTATTCAGAAAAGAAATTGTATTAGTGAAAAACAGCACTAATGACATTTCACATTCAAATTTGCCACTTGCTGGAAAAAGGCAGGTCTCACCCTGTGCTCCAAATATAAAAAAAAAAAAAAAATTCAAAGTCTCTACTAATTGGTACTGTCATCCATATGGCTAGCCCATATGTGTGTTTCACTTGTTTTAACTTAAGGTTGTCTGTTTAGATGCAAAACTGTGTACTCTAAGAAGCACTTCTCTCTTAACAACAGAAAACAGATCTCAAACAAAATGGCAGAAGTGCTACAAGACAACATGGGAGGATTTCTGAATGGAAAAGCATCATCTTCACTGGTAAAGATTATATATTTATGACCCCTTCAGTATATGAGGAAACCAGGGATGCTGCATGATGTGGCAACTTGTGTTTGCCATTTAAATTTCATAAGTACCCAGGCCTTGAAATAAATAAGATTAGAATCTTATGTAGCACAAACATTTAAATGGCTATATTATAAGTTCCTATTACTGTACCTGTACCAAGTGTTTGCCTTCATAATCAAATCATCAGCAAATGAGTAAAAATACTCTTCTTTCAAGGCTGTCTCACCTGTGTGAATCTGAGGGTAAATGGTGGATTGTTGAGGTAATTATGGAGTATAGACAGACCGTGTATGAACACCGTTTGAAGCATTTACTCACATCTAATATAAACTCCTCCTAAAGCAAGACTATTTGCTCATTTTTCAGTTTGAAGCTCTTTCAGTCACATCTCTGGAAATGATGACCTAATACACAGATAAGCACATATATAATGAAGAAGGAAAAAGGGGAAAAAAAAAAGACACTGACTGTGTGTCAGTAGTAAATAATCAAAATGAAAATTTTGAGTTTTGCCTTGTATTCTCAAGATGTTGAAGCCTTTGTTTCTTTATATTACATGATAGAAAGTTACATCATCTAGCTCTCATGTTTGCCACTTTCCATTCCTATTACAGCTCTTTTGATTCTAGTGGACCAGATTTGTCATGAAGGTCATCCTTGCAGAGGAAAATATAATTGCCAAGAGAGGTAGAAACAACCATATAGAGAACCTTAAATATCAGAAAGAGACCTTGAACCAGGATCAGAATTCAATGAGGCGAAAAAGTGAAGAAACACTAGGATGTGTTCACAATTGACCTACATTGTCAAATAGTCTGCTGCTTCCTTGATTAGTTGAAGCTCTTTCCAAGGCACTTTGTTTCGTTCCAAGGATACTGAACCAAAACAATCAAGATTGAAGTCAAAACTGCATTAGCTAAACAGGAGCTCAGTCACAGAATGCAAAACTGCAGATTGCTCTCCAGGTTGCTCTGCAGTGTTTTGGTGGTCAGACTGTTAGGACAGAGAGAAGCCTCTAAAAATCCAAGAGAAATTACAAAATGGGGAAGGAGGTTAGCAATGTGAGGGAAAACTCTGAATAGTGGGAGAAATGCTAAAGGAAGCAAGTTTCTGTGAGACTTACCCCTGTACTTCACGTTGTTTATCTTGGTATCAGTTTTGGTTACGTAGTGAAGAACTGCAAGATGCTTTTATTAAGCATAATAGAAAGGAGAACTCAGAAGGAGTTCATGGAGTGGCAAACACCTACTGCTTTTTTCTTAAACTGTGTTTTCCTAGTGTAGATTTATGTTGATTTTGAACATTCTGGAAGAATAAGGAGTAATCAGCAGGTGTGAGTAAATATGGGAGCAAAGCAACACACTGGGCTTTTACGAAACCAAGGAAGAAGAGATGTTTTTGCCCAAGCTCTTCTTCCTAAAGATTAAGATAGTTATATTTGGTTGCTAAAAAAAGTGAAAGAGTATGGTTACCTTTATATGTAAAAAAAAAGGATGGAAGAGAGGTTTTAGAACCATGCATTGGATTAAGTTTGATTAGTGCTACTGCCAGCTGAAAATTACAATAAATTACATTTATGCTGGTTCTCTGCCACATTACTGGGAAAAGAGACATAACAATGGGAGATGGCTTAGGAACTGAATAGCTTAAGGCACTGCAATATTTTTTGAGAATTTTGGTTGCTATATAAAGATGATAAAGGATGTGGAACACCTCCCTTATGAGGAGGCTGACAGACCCGGGTCCATTCAGCCTTGAGAAAAGAAGACTCAGAGGGAATCTGATCCATGTCTATGAATATATAAGGATCAGGAGGCCAAGGGACGAGGCTGAACTCTTCTCAGTGGTGTGTAGTGATAGGACAAGGGGAAATGGCCACAAACTGAGGCATGTGTAGTTCCACAGAAACGTGCTTGGGAACTTCTTCACAGTGCAGTGACGGAGCACTGGCACAGGCTGAACAGAGTGGTGGTGGAGTCTCCTTCTCTGGAGATGTTCAAGACCTGCCTGGATGCCTACCTGTGCAACCTGGGCTAGGAAGCTGCTTTGGCAGGGGGCTGGACTAGATGATCTTTATAAGTCCCTTCCAACCCCTACAATTTTGTGATTCTGTGATAAGCTACTCTAGATCTACTGTATTTTTACTTTTGAATGGAGAAGCTGCCAGGGTCACACGTAGCAAGCTCTTCCATAGCTTCATTGAGCAACTGGGAGACAAGGGGAATCAGGACACTAAACTTTTAGAAGAAAAGGTATTACATGTTCTGATACTGACTTCAGTCAGTTCTGTCTTGTGATCTAAGAGTCTATCTTCAATAAAAGAACTATAGAACAGTCACTCCAAAAGTAACTCTTCCTATTTACTTCCATGGAAACTGACACAGATAGAAAGAGCACAATAATACCAGAACACTATTTTTCAACGCAGTCCCCACCATCATCTGATATATATGGATGAGCTGATTGAGACACTCTTCATTTTGTATTGCAACAGCTGTGCATGGCCATCCAGAACATGGCTTGTCTTTCACATTGTTGTCACCACTACTGCACCACCCCCTGCCTCCGTGTGTTCACATCCACTGTGTGCTCTCCACAAACATTCTTCAAGCATCAACAAAAGCCAATGGGTGCCATTTTTCCACATACTGGAATTCAATGGCACCCCCTTTACTTCATCTGCACTTCCACAACAGACACCATTTTGTCAGACTGTCCCTCTGCTGCCATCTGTCTAGTGGCAACAAAATGTAAGAGAATTTTGGTGGGAAGGTTCAATCCCTACAGCCATACCACCCACCAACAGTGTGGGCCAATGTTATAAAAAAGGAGGCATAACTTTCACAGCAGCCAATGTAATCAAATAGGAGGCATAACTTTTAGAGTAGCCGTTGTGTGAGAGAAGCTGCTTCTGAGACTAGAGCTTTGAATTCTGAGTTAAACATTTTACACTGTGAGACTTGCTGAATGTGTTCACCTTTCCTTTCATCGCATTCAATATTAATATGAAAGATGCATTTTGTACCAGTTTTCCTTGACTGCTGCCCTTCATTCTTCAAATATTTTTGTCCTGGCTCTTTCCCTCACAGGTAATCCCAGAGCTGAAGAAAAAGAAATCCGTTCAGGAGAGTTTATTATTATAATTAATGTGCATCACAGCACCTCAAACTTCTTACTCTTCAGAATGTTGTGTTAGGAAAAGCTGGAGGTGTATTTTAGCATCTGAAAAGATGGATTTAAGTTTTAATATCTGAAATGATCCATGACTTTCTGAAGGCACATTGGAATTGTAATTTCTCATTAACTTTTCAACAAGGATGTTCTTAGACCAGTGAACTTGTGGCTGGGAAAGGAATACAATATGACTTTCTATGGAAGCATCAATCATTACTAGATGTAGCATAGGTCCTACTAACTTTTTCAAAAACGTACACAAAATTAATGAATCTCTATGACATATGTAAAAAACAAACAAACAAAACAAGATTAGAATTCTAAAAAACAAAACAAAAAAACGTGTTCCCGTTAAATATTTTAAATAAGCACAAGCTGAAGCCTCTGCAGCATCTAATTTGGACAAATAAATGTCAAACTTATTTATGAACCACTACAGTCAATGAAAGTTCATGTGTGATCACTCATAACAAGTGACCAGCCGTGGACACACATTTCTTTGAAAATGAGTTGCAATTTCATGGCAAACATAGCTATAGAAAAGGAGACTGTCTCTCAAAATCTTTCTTACACTCCTCTGTTATATTGTAAGTCAGGATTAATCATTAACAAAAATAAGGCAGAGAAGCACAGCTACTGGTTAAACATCAAACCATCTGTGCCATGTCACTAAGGTCCAATATAAAGTAATGATAATTATTAATATCTTTTCATATACTCTAAAAATTATTTCTTATGAAATGAATTTTCTACATGTAAACTCACTTCCAAGAGACAAAGTAAAGGTCTAAAAAGCCTTTGTAAGTTAATGGTGGAATTTAATTAAATCCATAGTGCTGCCTAAAGTGGATTCACAGTCTCCAAGTATGCTGAAAAAGAAAAACTGTAAAACTAATTTTCTATGTCTTACTGGTATTCTAATATGAATTAAAGCTATTAGAGTAACAAACTCAGTTCTAATTAGAAACACTGGAACTCTTAATAAGAACAAAGTCTGAAGTTCAATAAATGCGATTTTTTTTTTTTGAATGTTGCATATGAAATACTACACTTAATTTCAGTTATCCTATACTACAAGGAAGAAAAAGTGAAATGTGAGAGAATAATCTTAAGAACTTTAAGCGAGACAAGGAGAGTTGGCTGCCTTTGGTAGTTGCCCTTGTTACATTTGATAAACTCCACAAGATAGGGTAAAACTAAGTTAGTCCTACTATGCTGCAGGAATCCCACCAGCTTGCTGAGTCATGGCAGGATAACAACTGCATAAGAAAGATGCACAACATCAAATGCTGCTTATTCAGAATTTATATTATTTCTGTGCAAAATATGAGGGCAAAAATATTATTTTTGTATGAATGAAACACTTGCTGTCAGCCCCACCTCAAGAGGGAACTCTGTGAATAACAGAGTTTTTAGAGGGTAAATGAATGTAGATGGAATTTCTTTATGCCTTACATGTGCACCATAGCGCTCTCCTCCTCCTCTGTACCTAACCTTGAAAGCAAAAGAGGCAGATTTTAAGCACTTTTTTTTTTTTTTAATCATCAAATCATTTTGATGGGAAAACACCACTAAGATCATCTAGTCCAACAGCCATTCCATCACCACCATGTCCACTAAAACAAGTCTCTAAATGCCATATCTACCTTTTTGTCAAACATTTCCAGGAATGGTGACTCTACCACCCCCCTGGGCAGCTCATTCCGATGTTTCAGCACTGTTTCTGAGAAGAAATTTTTCCTAAAAAGTTCCAAATTGACTACAGAAAATAAAGAAGTATACAATCTTACATTTAACTAGAATTGAAGATAAACCCAACAATGCCTAACCAGTTTGTAAAGACAGCTCTAAGAGGTTAAGGCTTGACACAGGCCCATGATAGCTCCCTTTCCTACAGACCTTGACTCCTTCAAAACAGAAACATGGTTTTATTTCCAAGATGGGCATGACAGCAGCCTCCTTTTCATAACTTCTGATACATCTCTGATTTATGGTAGTTCTAGGCTCAAAGATCACAAATATCCACTGTCTGGTTGGTAAACTGAGCTGAAATGCAGTGGAGAACAGGATGAGTTTGTAGGCTCGTGACAGCCTAAAACACTGGACATGCTAATCTTCAGAAAAACTCTGCAATAGTGAATGTGTATAGTGTTGCTATCTACATAAGTAAATGTGAGAATGGGGGATATAAGGGAAAGTACACACCATTAAACAAGGACAACTAGGAATTAAAAAGCTCAAAGTAAAATAAACCTATTGGTTTATTCACACCTGCTTTTGTCCCTTTTTAACTCCAATGAAATACATCAGCTTCTATTCATACCATACTTAAACAACCATTTACCACCATGAGAATTTTACATACTGCTCTTTACTGCATGGGGACTAAACTCTTACTGATGTCATTTCATAAGGTTCCACTGAATTGCACCACGAATTAATTTGGCCCTGCACCTCTGCAGCTGTGTGGAAGATTGGCTTTTCACCAAGTTGACATAAAGATGGAAATATTAATTTTCCACCGGTAATTTGCAGCTCCCATATTTGTCAAAAGCAAAAAGCATATTTTTACTTACTTTTTTTTTCCATGGATATTGTTTTGCAAAGCACAAACAGAAAAACACAAATAGAAAATATAGTTATCTCCAAAACTAAAAATTCTCAAAATATATTAAAACTTGCAAATACACTAAGTTCAAATACTTCAAAGTGCATTTGCACAATTTCTACAAAATTTGTTTTCTGCGAAATCTTAATAAACTTGTTCCTCTGCTTTTGTAGTAGTCCTTGCTTATGGTGATGAATGTCTGCAATAGCTCTTTCTCTTTCAAGTTCAGGCCCTTCAGTTTCAAAAGCCCGCTATTGAGATCAGTGGAGAAGCACAGAAATAAAGTTGGACAGGACTATGTGCTGACACAGAGTATTCAGTTCTCAAGAGTTAGCTTGTGGTCACTCTGTGTGGATACTCAGTCAGTGAGTGCTGGGCGTGTTGGGCAGAAACGGCAGGTTGGAACTGATAGGCAAGAATTGTGTTAAATTAGCTTATAAATTAAGAAATATTTAGAAAAAAAAACAAAAAACAAAAAAAAAAACCAAAAAAAAAAAAACCAAACAAACAAAAAAACAAAAAGGGCCAGTGCTGTACTGCGGATCAAGTAACACAAGTCATACTTCAGTAATTCATTACAACTTCAAAGCAGTTTACAGATTTGTTTAACTGTGTACTATCAACTTGCACTTCCAGAGACTACTAAGAAAGGTCAGTAGGAAGGCACAGCCTCTTTCTCCTCCTTCTCAGCCTTTAGCACCACAGTGACTTAACTTCTAGGGACATTAGCTGCTTGAATCTTTCAAATAAGACAAAGACAGGAGAATTCACCCAGACACAGCACATTACTCAGTAGCAGAGGCACACTGACTGAGTGAGGGAAATACTTCAACAGGTGTTCAGTGGACTCACAGGAGATAAAGGTTGCCTTCTGTTGGCTTAAAATATTGTGTTTGGTCATCAAAGAAGTCTTATATTACCCAAATCCCATTTTATTCTTTAGATGTCTTATTTGCCAATTTTAAAATACATTCATTCATTCATTATGTGTTCATCTGATAACCTTTTTTAGGGTCCAAGCTCCTTTAAATTTTATTTCTGATGCCTTTGAATTTGAGCTACTTCATGTCACAAGTATGCTGGAATTATTGATGTAATTGTGGATTTCAGAAGTAAAACTATCACAGGCTTTATTAAAATTTGGGTTGCACTCTTCAACAGCATGGCTACAGGGACAGTAACTGATGACTTGTGTCTGGACATCTACACCTAACTGCCTAATTCTCGGGAAACAAACATACAAACTTGATGAAGTGTTGATGGCTGCCCTGTGAAGTGCTATTGCATATTCCCAGTTCCCATTACAGTAAGCGTAAAAAGAATATCCCAAATATCTTACAGAGTCTAGGCATTAGTTTGCATCTTCTTTTCAACAAAAGCTGAGTAATAGACCACAGGTATTATATCCCGCTACTTCTAGTAGAACTTGCAGATTCCTACGTATATTTTTCAACACTTCCTTGTAAAGAAGATGCTGCTTTCAAAAAAGCCCATTCTATTGCATTCTACTGCTTTTTGTTGCTGTTGTTTGGTTCCTTCCTTTTGATGAGCTTTGTTTTTCTTTACAGATAGGAAACCTTAGAAAGTGCCAAATTCTTTTAGCCTAATACCATGCAGTGCACCAAGCAAGGATTGGCACAATCTCAGCAAAAATGGGTGTTTAACAACTCCTGTGAATGCCTGAAGTGTTCAGACAGAGCACTGCAGCAAATGTAGGACCCAGCTTTCTGAGGTGCTCGAGTAATTGCTTGAAAAGCTTGGAGAACTGTTGAGACCACCGTGTTTTACTGACTTCAAAACACATGAGGAGGTCTTTAAAATGAATAGGTCACTTCTGTCATTAAATTCACATTTGAATTTAATTGATGCCCTCACTTCTTCAATGGATAGCACAATCATTCAAATTTTGCCTTTTTTTAAGATACGTTTAGCACAGCTACCTTGGGATCAACAGTATGGATGCAACATGTCAGTGTCATTCTAATTCACCTGGCTTTATTTTGAGACAGAAAAGCACAAAATCCTTGTCTCTTGCAATCCAAAGGTCACCACTGTTGTCTCTTACATACGAAAATAATCCAGCACCAATGAGGACAAGCACAATAAAGAGGGAACATAATCCCATTACTGCAAACTGAACTTTCTAGCTGTAGCTATCCCTGCTGATTCCCAACTCACAACACTGGAGCCAAGGCCTGAATAATGGAACTTGCAAAGGTGACAATATACAGTTAGACACTACTATTGCTGATGAGCTTCACTGAAGATGATAAAAATAATTCCTATGTAGAAAAACTCCCATTCAAATGTCCCCAACAATCCCAAGTGAATTTTGCAGCAAATAAATAAATTATGCAGAGACAGAGCAATTTGACTTTTCCAAATAAGCTCCCACTGCCTTGCGTAGTTCTCTGTCAAGAAGTACAGACACCACATCCGATAAATAGTCCTCACCAAAAAGTAAGGACCTGTGTGGCCATAAAACAGTAATAAAATGTTAACACGTGCCTTTATTACTAAAAACATTGATAAAATATAAGCACTGGAGCACCAGTGGGAGAGTAATGATTAAATTACCTGATTCGGAGAAGATACCTTTATTGTGTAATAAACACTAGCATTAGAGCCTGACTTCTAGTAGTAATAACCAGTAGCTGATTATAACCACTTTGCCTTCAGTGTTTATTTGTCTGCACCTGGATATTGCTGCTTGGCAATAATTGGGTTCTAATCACTCAAGCGAGCTTTAAATTTACCAAGTGCGAGCAAAACACTCTGTGTTCTGTTTACTCGAGAACAAACTGGTCTCATTCAGAGAAAGGATGCCTAGTTGCCTTGCTTGGCTAAGTAAAAAAAAAAAAAAAAAAATCAATTCCGCAACAGAAAATACAGCTGACAACTTTTTCTACACTTTTGGGAAGCCTGCTGTAGGCTACCAGCACACCTTTCTCTTGGCAAGGAAAAATACATTTCTTTGGAATAGAGGAATATTAAGAAATACTAGTCATCAGATATTGTTATAAGCTCTCAGCCAGCTAATGAATGGATGCTATCTCTTCAGAGGGTGTTTTTTTTGCTGGATTTCTTTTTTTCTTTTGTTATCTTTTTTTAGGGCCAACTCCAGTTGGGAGTTGGGATCAAACATTTATGAGAGGCTCATTAGCACCTCTAGTGTTTGCCAAGATCTTTGCTAGGTCAAATGCAACTCCCACATAAATTCTGTATAAATGACATATTTAGAAAAGTGCTCAACCTTTTAACGGAAGGAAAGACCCTGTTGTGGAGATGAACTCAATTGTTAGATTTATAGTTATTCCCTTAAATTTATATATATGTATACACACACATATATTTAACCAGTCAGGCATCATTTGGCTTGCTTAAAACCTGTCCTATAGACTTCTGCTATGACGGATGCTGGGGAAATGCATAATTAAAAATGAAAAAGGCTTTTACAGGCTGTTTACTTCGGTGACTACTGTGAAACAAATGTTTCTTTCTCCTTGCATCGCCCACCCACAGAAAGGGAACAGAACAAAGATGGCTCTGTCAGGCCTCTCTCCACTAGAGAACGCCTTGAGAGGCCAGAATGTATTAGGGCCCTGCTGAGCCCATTCAGCTTCACATAACACTCAAACACACCGTACAACTAATTACATGTCAGATTAGTGATTTCATTATTACCACACTACCACTAATTAAAACTGCTTTGATATTGCTCAAGTAGTTTTGTGTGTTTACACAGTTTTAAAGTCTGTTTTTTCGTATTATTATTTTTTTTTTTTTAAGAAAATCAAATAGGCGTTATTTAAAGGGTAAAGATAGCACACTGTGGAAGCAAGATGTATGCTGGCTGTTTTCTCCTGTAAACCAACTTTTTTGCAAGTGAATTCAAAGTGCAAAGTCCCGACTGTACCTTAATCTGCAAATTGATGGATTTGTGTCAGCTTTTCATTCCTAACACTGGCCAAGGCTTGAGTTATGCAAGTAAGTAAATAAAGTTACATCATTTTAATCTACGTTCATTTTAATTGCCTGAATCTTCACTCCAACAAAGTAGCACTGTAGTTTTATGGTATTTGATTAATGAGGGCAAGAAAATTGAAGTTTTGCAATAAAACTAAAAAAAAAAAATCAACAGACTTTTATAGTTTTTTCCCTTATGATTTTAATTTAATGGCTCATGTTTTCATTACTGCAGAGGCTGTACACTTTAGCTTGCAATTATGTCCCATCTGTGAAGCACTGTGTTATTACAGTTTATTCTAGTAGCTTTTCAATCACTTTTGAGTTGTGCTTTACAAGTATTCTTGCAGCAGGTGGGCTTACTGGCATGGGACCAGAAATACACAAAGCGCAAAGCTGGAGTTTAATGGCAGCCATATGCATGTGGCACAGAGCGCCAGCCTTCCCCCATATGCTGCTAAGCAGCCCCTTCAGCCTGCCAGTCACTCTTCTTACTGACTACAGTCTCTAAGTAGTTTTCTGCCAGGGAAAAATATACCAAGGCAGCAAATTTCTCCAGTGCACCATCCTTATTACTGAGACAACCCTGTCATTAGCAAAAGCACAATGAACCTGATCTGGAGATGCATACCAATTAGGTTGCACGGAGCACTTTTCCTTCTTATCTCTATGGAAACTCGGCCTCCCTGGCTGCAGTGGACAATCAGTAATGTTTCATCCACCCATATGTCACCTAGTTAACACTGTACACTTTTATGTGAACTAAAAATCTGCCGTAACCCTCTCAGTAAGGCAAAGGCAAGAATTTAAAGAAAGGAAATGAGCAAAGTGTTCGGCTTGGTCCTGAGCAAGTGCTCTTTGCAGAGGGGAACCTGCACAGTCAGCACTCATGGCCCCAGATAAACAGCGGGATCTCAACTCTAGCTGCATTTAACACAAAATCCACACTGAAAATTTTCAGTTTTCTGAGAAATCTGAGAAAGCTTGTATAATTAACTTGAAGCAAACTTCCCCATTTAACAGATATAGCCTTTAAAATCTCATATAATTATTGTGCTTTCTTCACCCACAAAAGTGGTTTGTTAATTTCCTCCATTCCTAAGTGTATTTTTACCCTATACACCCAGAGCATTTAAATAACAGGTAGATTTTTACTTTGAGTTGAATGAATATTTCTGTTCATGTTTGCCTCACTAAATAGGAAGGTCTCTGGGAACAGAACAAATGTGCCTGGGTTCCTTTCTTCTCCAATTATTTTTATGTCTTTTGGGCATTTAAGGCATTTTCACATTTCTTTGTTTAAAAACTGCTACAGAAGAGACTGGGACAAGATTGCCACGGTATTAATTTCAGCCTCTACAGGTTTTGTCTGCAGTTTAATGCAAGAGAATGGTACCAATAGACATGACATAGACATGTCAAGAAGTGCAGTAACACTTTAATAGTACAAATATCACAAACACAAATAAAATATAAGCAAAAGAAGGTGCTTTCTAGTTGTTTACAAATGGTGCTTATCACCTCCAGTGCACGATGCCATTCTCTTTGTTCTACAGCATTATTTCTTCACTTTATATAAATTGACAGCAAATAAGGTGTGACATAGCTGTACTCCGTCTCTTTCGGGCATCAGCACATTTTCTAAGAAAGAACGTCACCTTTGTAGTGATAATTAGCAGAGAAACACCTCATAGGTGCATTGATTATTGACAGAAAAATAGGACAATCAAAAGGAAAAAGGGAAATCTCTTTTTGAAAACATGCAGGTCTGAATGAGTACACTTTGCGAAGATCCCAGATTAAATGAAGTGAATGTACGATACGGGCAATGGCACATCAGAAGGAATGAACTCATATTCCAGATGAACAAATACTTTAACAAACAGAATGTAATTAAAATAGCATCTATCAAACAATAAGTGCTGAAAAAGAAAGCCAAGCTGAGAACTGATGGTGACTCAGGAAGATGGAGTGAGAAGGAAAAGAAAGAAAGAGGAGTTAAGGAATGCTGGCTTCTATCACAGAATTGATTAGACTAATGTCAGTGCTATAGATAGTGACACTATCACTTATAAAACATTTATTTTTTGTTATAAAAGCAATTCTGGATACGGCATAAAAGTCTCATTTTTCTAGTAGAAGCAATTTAAAACTGAATATTCAGATTTTTTCTTTCTGTCCTGTATGCCTCTTTGGATCTCTTTTATAGGTTTAACATATCATAGGAAAAACAACTTCTGAAGTAATCATTACTAGTTGTGACCCTTGAGAACAAAGGAGAAAGACTTAGCACAGTGTTGTGAGGGAGCTGTTCATTCAGATGTTAAATACACTTCTAGTAAAACAGAGAGAGCTAGAAACGAGATTAACATGAGACAGCAGAATTTTGGTCAGTGTGGACAATGTCATTACTATCCTGCTATTCAGCTATTTACAAGCAGAGTTTGCTATAAACAGAGATTCAGATAATTTCTTTGAAGATTTTATTTGGTGAATAGAACAGTTTTTCAGTAAAAGCTGTCATACTCAATATGAGCTTTTTATTCATTCAAGTAAAAAAAAAAAAAAAAAAGAAAACAGCTTAAACATTTCACGTTTCTGTTTCGTATGTGAAATTCATTGCATTTCTCAGCCTGAAAAATGAGCTCTACTATGCTTGCGGTATCTGTACCCTGTAGCTCTACAAGGGTAATGTTACAGTAAGGGCCCAATTCTGTGTTCAGTGAACAGTGTGAAAAAAGCTCTTTTTAAATGAGCTTTATTGGAGTGGAGGGGGATGCAGTACTTGTTTATACATATTTTAGTTTCAATAACTATGGCTGAAAATACACAGTAAGAGACTTCTAGCAAACAGAATCTGAATGCAGAAGAAAATATTTATACTCATGGGACTTCTATTATTATTTCACAAAGCATTAGGCATCTTAATTTAAGCATTTTGCTTAATTTAATTTGAAAGAAAACCAAAACTTCCTTTTTAATACCAAAGCTGAATACAAACTACAGAGGATGAACAGTCATACTGAAAAGTATGAATCACTGCTCTAGGGCTCAGAGTCCCTGAAATTTCACATTCATTCTTGTAACGTAGCAGGTCTGTCATTATTTATGTGGTGCCTGCCATTGTTGTGTAATGAAATACAATAGTCTTCAGATAAAGTTGGCTTTAAGGCTATAAAAAAGTGCTTCCTAGAAAGCCTTTTCAAATATGTCCTTTGTTCCAGCCAAGAATGACATTTAAATCCTTGTATCACATAAACCAAAATTCTTTGTATTCGGTTTATTTTACATTTTGCCCTTGGTTAAGTCAAATTTACAGGTCATTTCTATTTTTCAGAGAATTTCATTAAATACTTTTGAATAGAAAGGTAAAAAGTGCTGCTTTGCCTTAATGCTCGTGATGCTTCTATAGAAACTCCAGAAAGGTCAATTTGAGATCAGGGGTTATTTCCGTAAAGAAAGAAAGAAATGTAATTGTCTATCTATCTTCACAAGCGTAAGGTAAAATGGATTTCAGTCAGTATAACTATACTATACTTTCACTTGTGAGGACGAGTTCAACATAGAGTTCTGTAATTTTTTCCTTGATATCAAATTATCGACACTTGGCCAAATTCAATACACTTTACTTTCTTGTACTGCAGTATAACCCAGTGGAATAGCCTCAGGACAAAGCCAAGGAGACAAATTTCTCTGATCTGAGCTGTGCTAGGGACTTCAGGAGAGGTGAAAAGATGTTTGTGCTGCTTTTCTACTGTATGAGTTCAGAGCGATTGGGAGCATCAAGGAGCATGCTCTGGGTTACATCAACAGCAAAATTCTTGTAGGAGCCAACTGAAGTTCAAAGAGATCAAGCTGTCTTCTCATAAATCCAGCCTAACTTCAGATACCTCATCAAAGAGCTTCCAAACTCATCTCCATCTACAGCAAGTGGAGAAGAAAGCCTTCAGACACTTGAGTGTCTGCTGAAGGGGAACCTTTCTCTCCATGGCCTCTCATGAAGCCAATGACTAACACCTGTCCAGCATAAAATCCTCTGTTTAATTTCAAGCAAGAAGAACCTAGACCCGAGCAACCGACCTTTTTAACAACTACATGGTGTGCTGTGGCACCCTGCCTCAGTGCTAAGGGAGAAGCCTCGCAGAGTTAAATCTGTAGTTAAAACACGGCAGTTTTACAAAATGAAGTTGTCCACTTCAACCAGCCTTTACTGAAATGACACTTCAATTTCCAGCCATTTGAAACCAGTTTATTTATCAGGAAGGCCACATATGGCTTGTTATTGATAAAATAAAGGTTTTTTGCTGTTTTTTTCCTTTCTTGAACCGGAGTGAAAGCACTACCACAGCTGATTGCTTGCAATGACACTAAACGCTGACTAATGTTGAATTTGACTTGCATATAAAATAAGACAATTTGTAAAGTTACGGCATATTTGTCTGTCTTTTCTACTCCACATGAAGGCAAAACCTATCCATCAGCTAAACCTCTAATACACACCTGTAACTAAGGGGAAGAAATTTGAGTATAGTGATGACAATTAATGCCGAAAACACAGAAAATGTGAAAGGTAAAAAAAAAATCCCTGAAAAGCACTGAAATGCACATGATAATTACTGTCCATTTCTGCCATTACTCCTGAAAACTACCAGAAATGCACACGTAACATTTCTATCCATAAAGAATGCCTTTTATAATTTTCATTCCCCAAAATAAAATGGAAGTATTTTTTTTATAATTTTTATAATTTAATGATGCAGTGTCCCCTTCATTATTCTAACAGACAGAAACAATAAAAACTACTTGTGCTTGAAAGTCTAGGAACCAGAATGGAACAAAATTATTCAAGAATACTGAAAATATAGCTTTATATTTTTTCCTCATATACCAGACTACTGAAACACAAACAGATGCAGTTTTGCACATCAAGGAGAAAGGTTTTTCCAGTAAATACATCATTTACAGGGGTTATTTTGAATGGTGAAATGGGACACCATGCATAATGAAGTAAAGTGGCACATATGTTTGGAGTAGAGGTGCGTTGTTTAGAATGAACATCCTTAGAATGAGCATTCTAAACAATGTCACCAGCATAGAGAAATCCAAAATTAGTATAAAAGTGAAGTATCACAAGCTTTATCAGAAATACATAATTTATAATGCCATGTATGAAATCAGCATTCAGGAGCAATATTTCCTTCACCATTTTTGTTAGAGTGGATGGGAAGCAGACAATATATAGTCACAAATCTTGAAGATCTTATGCTTAGGTCAAATGGTTCATCCAGTGATAAACTTACAAGTGGGGTAAACTTACAAAATTATGATGTTGATATGTCAAGATCTAACAATTCATAATTATCTAATTTAAATTAAGCACAGCCTTTTATATTTTCTTGTCTTTATGTTCCTCTGTTGCTTTTCTATTTCGCTTTTGTTTCTTTTTGGCTAAATCGTTTCTGTATTTCTAATAACTATGCCTTTTGATACAACATTCATTTTTAAGATGTGACTCAGAACCATTTGGTAAAGCCTTTCTTTTTATTTCCATATAACTTGATACAATCCATACGGAGACTCCGTTGCAAGGTAGCAAATTCGCAAACCTTTTCCTCGGATGAAATATATTTCTGCATTATACAGCTGTAATTCATGTAAAATAGATTATTTGTTAGCATTTGATGGCCATGAACAGTTGAAGGCTTTTATCACCAGCACTATTCTAGAATAAGTTTATCCAGTTGAGCTACATAGGTGATTATCTAAACTATATGGCGGCATTTCTGTTTCCTTGTCGAATGACCCAAGAAGCACACATGCACACACATATGTATGCACTTACAGATACACAATTCTCCCTATTCTGTATGTTCATCTATATATATGCATTTACATTTACAGACTTCTCAGTATATACTCACACATATTCAGATACATATACACGTATATGCATTTGTACCTGCACATATGTGCACACATGTTAACGTCTGCTATAATCAATTATTTTCACAAATGAAATTATTTCTCAATCAATTTGAATTCTCCACCAGTTCCTCCCTTTATTTTGCATTAGCACACTTACAGAAAGGGGATGTCCTTTCTGGGAGTTCATAAAATGAAAGGGAAATCTAAATGCTCAAAACAAGATACTATTAAAAATCCACCAAAAACTCTACAGATCTTCCCTGGTTATTGTCTCTCTTGCAGTCTTACATTGTAAGAATTCCTCTTGCAGTCCAAATTAACCAGGGTACCATGCCACACCTCCTCAGGCAGAAAGGCATACATACTTCTGTTACATAGTGTACGTATTATATGAGAAAATCACTTACCTTACCATTCTGCGACTTTGAGAATGTCATGCATGATTTTCTTCCTGGCTCATATCCCATCTTAAACCCAAAGCATTTTCATCTTTTAAAGACACCATTGTTAGCCAGGAGCACCCCAGGAGAATCAATAACCCCCTGTGGTAAATGCACACTTCTCTGGCCTGACATATCCAGTCCATCAAACATTCCTCTGCCTAAAAGGGAAGCAGAGCTCCTCTTCCCTGTCATTAAGTCAATTCTTCAAATCAATGTACATATATTAATTATGTGCACAATTAATGAAATAAAGCAAATGCTTTAAAAGCAAACCTGGTATCCAGGCATAAGGGATGGATAAAACATGAAGTAACCAATCTAGGCACGAAAGCAGGGCAACAGATATGCAGCATGCTACATTCAGAAGCAAAGGAAACACACAACCATTCTCTCATCATTTGCCATTTCTGCCCATCTGCTACACAGTCAGAGGGAAGCAATGAGAAGGTGTGCCTAGAAACAAGCAACTGGAAGCAATTAGCCAAGCTGATAGGTGGATACAACCATAACTGGGAATGGACAGTGGAACCCAACACAGTGCCACTAAAGGAGTGGTGAGGTTTCTGGCACGGCTTGTGCTTTCTATCTCTCCTCTCCCAGACATGCATGGGGCCCATCCCATGTTGCAGTTCATCCCAGAACCAATTCCGCGTGCCAATTTGCACGTGGCTACCCTGATTTGGACCTAACGCCACAGACATATGTGGTTTGGGTCTATTGACCTCAGTGCCAGAAAACCGTCCCAGCATATTTGACTTCCTGGTCTAGATGGCTCCATACAAAGACAAATGTGGCAGGGTCTTGCAGGTTTGGTTTCTTTTTTTCAGTCATTGCTCTACCTAGTGTTTATAAAAGTATACAATAATATGCCAGAGATTTTCTAGGGTTAGTTTTTAGTGAACTTGTCAGCTGCACAGCTGAATGGACTGAGCATGGGGAAAGGTTCCAGCAGTCATACCCACAAGGACATGGCAAATGACTTTGAGGAAAGAATAATCAGAAATGGCAGTGATGAGAAATGGCAGAAGTGGCACGTCTGAAGTCCCACTGGGTGATGTGCTATCACCCTAATTATCTACCTGATCCCTACATCAGAGAGGGAATACAATGGAAAACAATATGTCTAGTGGGGATCAGGAGAGGTGGAGGCTAAAAAGATGATGCAAAAGAAAGGAGCAGTTGTTTCTTTCCCCTACACGTTAGCTACTCAGGTGTCTCTAAACAAATGTGTAAGAAGCATCCCAGTTCTGTGCTTCAGGTACATAGATTCCCTCAATCTGAAATATGGGTGAGGCCACTACTAGCCTGTATGAGTTATCTGAGGATGATTCTCCACCCTATCCTTGGAGAGCAGAGTACAAGAGGGGACTATCTGAAAAGCAAAATCTGACAGCAACAAGGGAAACAGTATTTATAAAAGACTGTGTAACATGTGCTTGAATGAGAGACTTATAAACTCACATATAAACTGTGCTGCTGTCAGATTTCATGATTTCATTCTTAGTCTTGCAATGTTTAGTGTTTCTTTCTTAAAGCTGCCATCTGAGCTAATGATATGACTATGTCAGCTTGCCTCTTTTTTTTTTTTTTTTCAAGAGGTAAGGATAGAGTTCTGTCTGCAAAGAAAAGCTTAAAATTTAACTGACATTTCCTTCTATGGTGAAAAATATGTAAAAATCACTTAACAATGATTTGAGAGTTGTATATTTCATTTCACATCTTGAATGGTAGCATGATTTATCAACTGGGAGTTTTAACAGTTTTGCCCATTAGAAACACCAGAGTTAACCGCATATAAACTCAAGATTCTAAGAGTTCTGTAGAACTCTGGGTTTATTATGAAATATTAAGACAGTGAGTATTTTTCATAACCTTTTGCTGGCTTTCAAGTGTACGTTACCTCCCTCCATTTGTGTTGCTGTATGTTTCCTCGGTTCCCAGAAATCTACCCAAAAATACACTTTAAAAATGCATCTATATTAAGAGTATGGATAGCAAGTCACAGCTCCATCTGAGCAAAGACGTACAACTAATGACTCTTCAAAATGAAGTTGTTAGTGGAAATGCACTCCTGAAAAATGTCAGCCCCTTGCATACTTCAGCTCTCAGTGTGACCTGACTGAAAGCCTGCTGAAGCCATAGCAAAGGCATTCACTGACCTATATGTCCTCTGTACCATGTCTCTGCAGTCATCAGGGTACTTCTTCATTCAAAGAGAGGAGGCAAAAATGTTTTTAGTGAATCTCTATAAAGCAGATGGAGAATTTACTGTGAGTTGGTTATTCGAGATTTGTGCAGCTTAACTCACACCATTTTCCCTTTATGAATTTTCTCCTTACAGGGGATGTACATATTGCTTCTGGAACATAAATACATAACAGCTCTCTGCACCATCACTGCTTTCTTGCATTCATCTCAGTGTAAACATGCTTTGTCACTGTGGGGCCAGCTTACTGTGTAGGAGACCACCCCTCACTGGAAATAAATGGAAATGGAAATAAACCATTATGCTTACAGAGAGGGGGGGGATTTTAAGGATATCTGAAGTATAACAAAATAATTTCTCCTTCCCATCAGTTTATAAAATACATGTATGACAACAGTGCCTAATCTGTGTTCCTCCATAGCAAATTACGTATAGAATAATATTAGATGTGCAGCTGAAGTAAAACATCTACTTTAATTGTCCATTTGCAGGTGAAATTGAAAAGTGGTGGGCTAGCATCCATTGTCACCTTTTTTGCTTTATTTATTTATTTATTTTTACTACATGATGTAGAATCAGATTGAATATAAACACAGGTGGAATTTCTATGTAAGGCTTAGTTTCTTTTCATCTCTGCATTTCATCAGTACTTTCCACATTTCTAATCTGCGGGATTTCAGAGCATTTTGTAAGCTGAACTCCAGTTCTGCAATAGCATCCCCAGGAAAGTAGCAACCAAACATCACACTATAGCATCAGTTGATAACCAAGAGGGAAACAAGAGAAAACTGGCTCAAAGTAACCCAGGAGAAGTGAAACTCCCTCATCTACTCTTACATTCAGCATACGATGGCTTCAGTATTTACTGATCAGCTGAAACAAGCACACTGAGTAAATAAATGATTTTTTTCTTCCTTAGAAGGACTAAATGTTCTTGTTTGTCAGGTTTCAAACAAACTGGTTTGTTACCTCAGAAATTTAACAAAGAAACATAAAGTCTGTGGAAATCCCACTTCTGCAACAACTAATGATTTCAAGTTTTGCCCAGAGATGTTCTTAAATGCTCACTTGATGGCTTTACTTTTCCTCACAATATTCTATTTCAGTAATTTGTAAAGAAAAAAAAAAACATTAAAAAATGGATAGCCCTTCTTCTCCCTTCTCTGTCCATTAAATGACTGATTTCAATTTAATGCATTGAAGGTCTTTGAAATTCAAAGGTATGTTTCTCTTCCTATCCCTAATGGGATAATAGCACATACTAATGCATATGCATTTGTTCTTTAAGTCACAATTTCATAAGAATTGCAAGTTGCAAACATTATCACTTTATGACTATTGTGCGATTAGACAAAAGAAGACATACACAGAGACCAGCACACGAAGAGGGCAGAAGACAAAGATGCTCGGTAATACAAGCTTTTTTCTTCTAGACTACACAAAATTCCATTTATAGTTTCCAAATTTCATAAAATCAACCCTTCTAACATCTCCAAAAAAAAGTTAGAAAAAGACCTAAAATCTGGTAGTGCTTACATAGCTTATCTGATCTCTTGTTAAACCTTCCACCTAAAACTCAACAGAAAAAGAAAGCACAATGTCCTAGTATGGTCATGCAAAACGTACAACAAATTATTTTTAAAAAGAAACACTTCAGCACTAGCAAACACCAGCTATCTGCTCTGGAGCTGTCAGCAAAGGACACTTTAGACATTAAAGTGCATTACTGGATAGCAATAGTAAATGGCTGAATAGAATCTCACTGGTTGTCATTGCCATTTAATCATTTTCTTTCCCATTCGCAAAATGGATAAATGAACGTTTTCATGCTCTCAGAACAAACTGTATAATTCAAAATTGATAAAGTAGTTTTAAATAGTTTTCATTTTAAAAAATTGTTTTGATCCACTGCAACACTTCAGCTATATATAACCACAGTATATCTTGTATTTTCTTTAATTTAGCTCACTCCAAATTAAGAATGGAATTCTATTTCTCACAATTACAGGCTCATTTCCTTGTAGTAGGATCAGGGGTTTAACTCACAGACAGTTATACTATGCTGGAACTCATGTCTGCCTCCATCTTTTACATTTATGAACAGCATCTACTTCAACTAATACTCAGTTATGCCATTTTTGTTATCGCATGAGGACAATCATGTAATGCTTAAAAATATATTTAATAGAGCATTTCTTCTGCTCTGAGTATAGCCCTTGATGTGCAGTTTTTTTAATTAATTCTCGTGTACCCAAGTGACCTATCCAACTGGGAGCCTATGTACCTATTTCTCTTTTGTACAGGAATCTGTGCTTAGCTACATCTCGATATAAAAGCACGTAAGTGTAAATACACTGCATCAATGTGCACGTGAGCAAAAACACACCTCAGGGTGCCTACAAGGATCTCAGGAAGGAAGGAAGGAAAAGTGTGAAGATGGAGACAATCACAGAATCATTTAAACCTTATTGTTGGAAGGGATCTTTAAAGGTCAGCTAGTCCAACTTCCCTGCAACGAACAGGGACACCACAGCTCAATCACGTTGCCAAGGACCTGATCCAGTCTCACTCTGAAAGTCTCCAGAGGTGGGGCATCAGCCACATCACTAGGCAACCTGTTCCAGTGCTTCACCTCTTGCACTGTAAAATACTTTTTTCCTTATATCTAATCTAAATCTACCCTCTTTGAGCTGGAAACCATTTCCCCTAGTTCTGTCACTGCAGAACCAAATGAAGAGCCCGTCCCCCTTCCCTCCTGTAGCTCCCCTTTACATACTGAAATACTGCTATCAGGCCATCTTGCAGCCTTCTCTTCTCCAGGCTGCACAGCCCCAGCTCTTTCAGCTTATACTCGTAGGAGAGGTGTCCCACCCCTTGGATGGCTTTTGTGGCCCTCCTCTGGACAGCTCCAACAGATCTATGTCTCTCCTATGCTGAGGATTCCACATCTGGATGCAGTACTCAAGGTGAGGCCTCACCAGCACAGAGTAGAGAGGCAGGATCACCTCCCTCGATTTGCTGGCTGCACTACTTTTGATGCAGCCCAGGATATGGTTGGCTTTCAGGGCTGTTATGACACATTGCTGGCTCAGGTACAGCTTCCCATCCACCAGAACTCTCAGGTCTTTATTGGCAGTTCTGTGCTCAATCCTTTCATCCCATTCATGAAGTTCACCTGCTCAAGCCTGTCTAGGTCACTCTTGTATGTCAACAGCACACCACAGTTTGGGGTCACCAGCAAAATAGCTGAGGATGTACTCAGCTCCACTGCCAAAGTCATTGCTGAAGATATTAAAGAGTATTGGTCCTAGCACTGATCCTTGTGGGACATCACTCATCACTGACCTCCAGCCAGACATTAAGCCACTGACCACCAACTTTGGGACCAGATCCTGCAGCCAGTTCTTCCTCCATCAACCAGTCTTCCCACCAAATTCATCTTTTTCCTTTTGGATAAAAGAATGTAGTGGGGTACCATGTCAAAGGTCTTACTGAAATCCAGACACATGACATCTGACATCAGCGGCTCTTCCCTTGACCACTGATTCAGTGCCACAATCATAAGAGCCACTAGGCTACCAGCTTGCCTGCATTGTTCACTGTGGGGGGGAGGGGGTTGCCCTCCCAGACTTCGCTTTTTCTTTTTAAAGGATAAGAGGAAAGGGTATTGTTTTTTTGGGTTTTTTTTTGTTTTTTAAAGTATGTCAACTGTAAAAGAAAGACTAGGAAAAAAGTGGGTCCCCTACAGAGGGGGGTTTTCTGTTAACAACAGATGCCAAATACCAAAATGCCTTATTTTCATCTGTCTTTACAGCGGGAACATTCCTTTGGGACTCCTGGATCCTGGGAATAACTGAGAGGATCTGGGGAATGGAATGCTCCCATTTGGGGACGGAGAAAATAGCCCAAGAGCATCTAGGCAACACCAATGTATACACATCTATAGACCCCAATGGGATGCATCCGCATGTACTGAGGGAGTTGGCAGAGGTGACTGCTGAACCACTCTCTATCATCTTTGAAAAGTCTTGAGAGAATGGGAGAGGCTCCTGAAGACTGGAGGATAGCCAGTGTCACTCTACCCTTCAGAAAGGGCAAGAAGGAGGATATGGAAAGGCGATGGAACAGTTTGTTGTGGATGCCATCTGCAGGCAATTGGAGGAGAAGAAGGTTAGTAGTAGTCTGCATGAGTTCACAAGGGGGACATTGTGCACGACCAACCTGGTGGCCTTCTATGATGTCATCACTGGCTGAGTGGATGGGGAGAGAGCAGTGGATGTAGTTTACCTTGACTTCAGCAAGGCATTTGACACTGTCACCCACAGCATCCTTATAACAAAGTTGAGGAAGTGTGGAATAGATGAGGTGGGTTGAGAACTGTCTGACTGGCATAACTCAGAGGATCATGATCAGCAGCACAGAGTCCAGTTGGAGGCCTGTACTTAAAAGTGTTCCTCAGGGGTCGATTCTGGGTCCAGTCCAGTTCAACATCTTCATCAATGACCTTAATGAGGGGGATAGAATCCACCCTCAGCAAGTTTGCTGATGATACAAAGCTGGGAGGAATAGCTGACACACCAGAAGGCTGTGCTGCCACTCAGTGAGACCTGGACAGGCTGGAGAATTGGGCGGAGAGGAACCAAATGAGGTTTAAAAATAAGTGTAGGATCTTGCACGTAGGGAGTAATAACTGCATGTACCGGTACAGACTAGGAGATGACCTGCTGGAGAAGAGTTCTGAGGAGAAAGGTCTTGGGGTCCTGGTGGAGGACAGACTGGCCATGAGCCAGCACTGTGTCCCAGTGGACAAGAAGGCCAGCGGCATCGCAGAGTGCATTAAGAACAACATGGCCAGCAGGGTGAGGGAGGTGATCGTCCCCTCTACTCTGCCCTGGTGAGGCCTCACCTGGAATATTGTGTCCAGTTCCAGGCTCCTCAGTACAAAAAAGACGGATCTCCTTGAATGAGATCAGCAGAGGACCACAAAGATGATAAAGGGCCAGGAACACCTCCCTTATGAGGAAAGAAGGGCTGAGAGACCTGGGTCTGTCCAGTCTTGAAAAAAAGAAGACTCAGAGGGAATCTGATCCACATCTATAAATACCTATGGAGTAGGAGGAAAAGGGACGAGGTCAGACTCTTCTCTGTAGTATGTGGTGACAGGATGAGGGGAAATAGCCACAAACTAAAGAAAAAATATGCCTGGGAACTTTTTCACAGTAAGAGTGACAGAGCACTGGCGCAGGCTGCCCAGAGGGGTTGTGGAGACTCTGGAGATGTTCAAGACCTGCCTGGGTGGTAACCTGTGAAACCTGGTCAAGGGAGCCTGTTTTGGCAGTGGGTTGGACTCAATCTCTAGAGGTCCCTTCCAACCCCTACAGTTCTGTGATTCTGTAATCTTCCGCTTGAGGTACCTGTAGAAGACTTTATTGTTCTTCTTGGTATCCCTTGCCAAGTTCTGCTCAAGCTGAGCTACAGCTTCCCTGAACCCAACCCTACACAGCAGCTTCTGTATACTCTTCCCACAGTACATGTCCCTGTTTCCACTGCCCATGTATTTTCCTCTTACTCTTCAGTTTGACCAGCAGGTCCTGGTTCAGCCATGCCATACTCTTGCCTTCCTTTCCTGACTTGCTACATCCGAAGACAGAGAGCTCTTGCATGTTGAGGAAAGCCTCCTTAAAGATCTGCACTCATGACAGTTTCTCAGTCTTTTTTATTTTATTTTTCTAATAAACACAAACTCCCTGATGAACCAGAAGGAAGAAATGGGAAGCTAGTGCAGTTACCAGTCATGAATGAAAGGAGCACAGACACTCAGTTTGGCATGCACCCACATAGCACTACACTGTTTTACCAAGAACACTGATTCACCCATTCCACTCCAGAGATGCTGTAGTAGTCAAAAGACAGAAAATGCTTCTATGAGTTAATTTTGAAGCATTTTTTTGTTCGAAAATGAACAAGCCTCCCCCTCTCCCAAAAAATAGAGGGAGGAAAAGATACAAAGAGTTTAATGAATCACTGCTCTTTCTGCCCCGAGTCAGAGACTGAAGCTGCTGAGAGTTCACTGCTGTCAGTGCTACGCAGAATGAGAAATGCTACCACTGCTGCAAACATGAACAGCTCTGTCAGAGGGAAGCGCAGCTGATTAATCAACTTGTTATTACCCGAACTGATTAAACAATGAGACGTCCTGGGGTTTTGCTGTCTGTCCTGATGAGTGCTCATCATAACTATTAGTACAAAACCCCAGCACATCTCCTCTGGGAGTAAACTACTTTCTAATGTTTTTCCTCTAAAGATTAATTCCATTGTTATGGAACCTGCGTATTAAAGGAACTATAAACTAATCATTAGTCATTTTCAAACAATTTGACCTTTCCAGATTTGACTAGTGGAGCGTTTTTGGAAGAGGTCTCGTTCAGTTCCCCTTATTCAGATAAGCTGGTTTACTTAGAAAAATAGAAAAGGGATTGATACCTCCTCAGCATTGTATTAATTTCTAAAGCAGAAAATGTGGACATTTTTAAATGAACTTTTTCTTTTTTCCTGAAGTAATGTTTAAAAGATTAGCAGCTGTAGAAACCATGAAAACCTTTGCATTGTTGCACCAAATGACCCAAACCTCTGCCTAACCTCCAGGACAATAAACTTGTCCATTAAACTTGAGTGTTACCTGCAAAGGAAAACAGTTTTTTAAATACACACTTAAACAGAGGTTAAACAGTGTATGTGCCTTATGTTAATAAACAATTTCTGGATTAAAACTTCAGAAAAAAATCTGGGTAAAAAAAAATCTGAAAGTCACATTTGAAGTGCATATTCCTTATATGCCTGAGATGTGGCTTTTCTATCTACCTGATTTTTAACATATGATTGCTAATGTGTCTATGGCAATCTTTCTGGTTCAGAGCACAACACGAATAATTACCCCTGTATTCTCTTCTTTTTGGGGGGATACAGGTCATTCTGTAACTCTTTATTTTTGGTCACAGTATATCCTCATCTGTGTTAGAAAATGCCAGTTTCATGCTTTCCATCAAGACCATTCACAGCTTCTTCACATCCCAACTTGTAAGATTCCATCTGACTGAAATCAAAGACAGGAAAAGACAATTTCTTCTAACTTTGTATTCACTCTTTTTTTCCTCATTTCCAATAAAAGCAGCTTTTCAACATTTAACAGCTTTGTTATCTTAAAAACCGATATATATCCATTTTAATTCTTGCCTGGTTTAAAGAATGGGAAATATATTTTTTAATCTATTTAAACCTTTTTCCCTTCAGGGAAAAGGGTTCAAAAATAATCTCATGTATGAAAATTCAGAAATAATTTGGACTGGATTAATCAATGAGCCTTCTGTCATACACTGCTTCTGGATTTATTCTTGCTCACTTCCTTTTACTAAGTTTTCCTGGTACGTATGCAGGTCACAGTAAACAGATCCATAAAAACTTCCAAGCAAAGCCAGCTCCAGCCTTACAGACATTATGGCAGTAGACTGTGGTTCTCCATACCTCAGTTTCCCCCAGGGCCCTAACACCCAATACAAAAAAACTTGCAAGGTTTGTTGTTTTTTTTTCCCCCCTATGCTTTAAAGGTGTGCAATAGCCTACAGAAATGACAGAGTCCATTCATTCATTGATTACAAACTACCAGAAGTGCTAAAATTTATTTAGGTATAAAATACTGCTGGAATCCTTCTGGTTTATTTACAAGGCTTATATATACACTTAAAGTTTTGGAAGTATCCATTAGTTAGACTTTCCAGTAAGCACCTAAAACCAAGTGGCATTTCTTATGGGCTGCCTAAAATGAATATCAGCTCAGCACAGTTTTTTGTAGCTGCAGTTCTTTAGATATTTAAGCTGCATCTAAACATCTGCATATATTTAGAGTTGTGAACTTTGTGTGATTATAATGTTTGTCATCATGCAGCTTCCTCAAGAAAACAGTCATATGTGCCTCATCATATACCCACTGTAGAACATTCCCAGTCATCTAATTGGTAATTCTGAAGTGCATCTGAAAGCTAAGAGAACTAGACTGTTACCACAGGCATTAGCCATATACTGATCCACTGAAAAGTCTTTTGCCATCTTCTCTTAGGTAGATGACAGCAATCTCTTGACTGCAGAGCTAGATTGGCAGTTTGTGCACAAGTCAGATAAACTGAAGTAATCTCTATTTAAGGCACATTTTATATTCTCCTAGAACACAAAGAAACCTCCAGATATTTTTCTCCATTAAAAAAAATGTTTTAGAAGTGGAACTTTTATTTCAAACCTGCACTCTTTGAAGCAATTTCTTCTGTTTGTATTAGCGGCAATTTGTAATATGATTTCTCGTTACTTTCAACATATTATTTTAAGATCTCTTTCAACTGCAATTGCATAATTTTAAAGCTATGGATAAGGCCTGCATAAAATCAGCCACAGTGACTAAAAAATAGCGATTTCAGTTACCTATGCAGCAGCTGAGACACAGACAATTTAAAAGCACAAGCTGGAAAGTCCCCCTCCTGTCAAAAAGTGTTGCCAGCAACATTTCATTAGTTTGTTTACTGATCAATAAAATCTATTAGCAGACAAGATTTTGCAGTTTCCAGAACATCAATACAACTAGTTTAACTTCAGATACTGGTTGACTTGGGATGTCAAAGCTCCCACAGTTGTTGAGAGTCAGGCATTAAAAGAACAGATACAATCCTAAGCCTAAGTGTTAACAAAGCCTGTTGGCATCCCAGAGGAGATTAGGTTGCTGATCTTGTAAGGATCAGCTACTTACTTAGTGATGTTTACACTGACATTGATGTAGTGACATCCTGATCTAATTACATGTCAATAAACCACAGTCCTGATGCCCTGAGAAGATCAGAAGAGGATTACAAGAACTCCACTGCCAATTTCTAAAGCCTAGGGAAGCAACCTTGTGATTTAATTACCATGAATTCAGTAACTGTAAACCTATTGTTTTAAACGGGCCAGTTATTTTCATTATTAGACTGCACTCCTTTTAACTCATGTTTTGGAAGACCTTCTACATACAATTCACTGCTTTAACAAACACTTTGGAAACTAGCTCAGATGTCCCTGGGTCTCTCATTTATTTATGTCTAGAATGCCAGTTTTTATTTGAGTCTAAGCGCTTTTTAAAAGTTGTGCTGAACATTCCTTGGCATACTGCCAACAGTAACTTCCTCACTACCTTAATCCTGTCCATCCGTGTGTGTGAGTGCCTGTGTGTTTATCTCTTTAATGGCATCAGCAGAGGACGATCTACAGTGGAGTCTTAGGGATGCTGGGATGGCTGCTCTTGCTCAGGAAAAGACATTTATCATCCTAAAGGTGGCAAAATGCAATTTTGCCCGAACTGCTAGGAAGAGTCACTAGCATTTTACTGCAAATGCAAGGAATGATCATATCTGTAGTACAAACCTCAGCACTACTATGCATCTTGCTACAGATATACCCAGTTTCAAGCACTTACAGCTAAGTACAATTTTTACAGTGTGGCACTCATAGGATCCCCTCTTGTCTTTATTTGATGACTCTAGGATTAAGTTCCAGGTTCGCCAGAATAAAACACAACCATGGAATCATTTGAGCTGGGAGGGACCCTTAAAGGTAATCTAGTCCAATCCCCCATAATGAACAGGACACCTATACAGCTCAATCAGGGTGCTCAAAGCCTCACCAAGCCAGATATTGAGTGTCTCCAGGGATGGGGCATCCACCACCTCTCCGGGCAACCTGTGCTAGTGCCTCACCACCTTTATCATAAAAGCTTTTTCCTTATATCCAATCTACATCTCCCCTCCTTTAGTTTGAAACCATTTTCCCTTTACAGGTTTCTGCTGGGCCCACATTTTAAGAGCTTTTTACGTATGCTGATATAGCAAGAGTGAATCTCTTCCCCCACTCTTATTTCTCATTGCCTTTAAAATTTAAAGCATCTTGTATTTGTTAGGACTATATTGCATACCTAAGATCCGCCCAGCTGAGAAAGGGCAAGGTCCTCAAGAACTATAAGACTCCGGCAGCACATGCAAATGTCTCTGAACACTTGCAAGGGCTCAGGCTGCCCTAGAATAGAGTAGAAATCCATGACGTAGGAAGTGATAGAATGACAGCAAACTAATCATGACACGCAGAGGTCATTCTTGACACAACAGACGTCCTACACTGTTCAAAAGAATTCCAGTGTTTGGATGGACTCCATTCGCAGAGAACTAGTAGTAAGTGCTTTTAAGAGGAGAAAATACATAAGACATATATGCATTTTCATTTTTTGAAAGTCGCAAAATGCAAGGGTTGATGCAGGTACCACTTTTTGCCTATTTCTGACTAGGAAACAAAACTTGGATAACTCAGCTAGTGACTAGATAAATAGGATAATTCTGCTTACGAGAAAAACCGTAAAAATCAGTCCAGTGCTACTTTTTCATTTGGATAGCTTTTATTGTGCTTAGAAGGACTTGTTAAACAAGACTTAACTCAGGAAATTTGCATTTCCATTTATTTTTTGGCTTGCTTGTAACCAGAATAGCTAGCATCACTGAGAAATAAACTCCACATCCCTTCTTAAACGATCAGAAAACATGTAAAGGTTTGATTGAGTCTTCCTTGCATGCAGGTGGGATATCATTTGTTCCTATTGTATTAGTGAGGTGCTTCTGTCCAGGCAGAACTCAACAACAGAGTCCTCTCCCTGTTTCAGGTGCCCAGAAGCATTCTGCACAACCCCAAACAAGGTGTTTTGCCTGCTTCATTTCTCAGGCACTGAGAGACCAGAAGGAACAGGACAGGATGGGAAGCCCAGCTGGTTTGGTACAATTAATCTTCCTAGAGCTTTGAATACTATTACTGTTTGAAAAAGAATAAATCATATTCTGTGTGCTGTACTCTGTGTTGTGGGGCTGAGCTAGATGACTGTCAAATTATTCTGTAATTCTATGTCAAGTGGTGAAATCTATATAAAAACACTTTTTTGCCCCTGCTCCTCAAGCTTTCCCTGGTCTTTTAGTTCATCATTTTAGTCACCCTTCAAGTAAACTACTAGGTAGTGATGTATAAAGCTTTCATTATGATATCTAGAGGTGCGCTGCTGTTTCATATTACTGGAAAGGACACAGTCTTCAAGAGCAGTTGAGTAACTTACAAGTCGAAGGCCCACTTTTAAAAATGACTTTTGCTCTTTGAAAGTCAGTGCTGCATTGCCTTTCCATGGGAGATGACAGCTTTCAAACATTTCCTCCAATGCAACAAATTGAAAATAAAGGAGTTTCTCTTTAATGGTAAGCTTTTGAATGATGAAAGCACTCGGGAGGAGGGGGAGGATATGGATGACATTGAAACCTGACTCTAAGGGTGTTTTAGTGGTTTTGAAGACAAATATGTTTTTACTGAAACAGGTCCCAGTGTGACCTTAACTTGATTTGATATAAAATGTGCTATGGATAAAAACAAAAATAAGAACCAGATTCAACCCTAGAAGATTTCTACTGACCTCATTGAATTTACACTAGGGATAACCATCGTTATTTCCACGTGTGCAAAATAAGTTCTTAATAGATTCTTTCCACATATTCTTTCCTTCTACATACCTACAGCACACCCTGTAACAGTAGTAATAACACTTAACACTTTATGCTTTCATCTTCAAAGCTCTTCACAAACGCCATCTGATAAAAAAAATCTCGGAAGAATAGTTAGATTTGGTTGCATACCAGATAAGGTTTTATAGACTCAGTATCCACAATTCAAAAAAGACTGAAAAGTGAACGTGTTTGCTGCAAGTAAAACTAAATTTCCTTGCCACAGAATAACAACAGTACAAAATACCTCCAGTGAAGAGGGCTGCATACCTCCCCATCCACAAAGCTCTGTTTGATGCTGTAGGACACTAAGCTACATACCCTTATGTCAGCAAGGCATACAAGCTTTTATTTACATCTCATCATAGGTACCATCAGTCTTCCAGACAACATTCACAACAATTCACTTTAAGTAGTCACTGTGGCTGCTCTGATTACTCTCTCAAGATTCCTGACTTTCTTTGTTTTCTTAAAGCACATACAGGAACTTAGGTTCCTAAAAGTAATAGTTCTGAGTCACACCTTAATTAAGAAACTAAAACATGTGATGTGGATACCTGCTCTTCTCTGAGCATTTGCTCCTCTGCATGAAGCTATTTGGCTGCTGTAGGCTTTCTTGAAAGTGATGGGGTCAAAACTGGTGGGGACTGCAGACAAAGAACCATTCTAGACCCTTTGTAAAAAGACAGGGAAACTGGTGGAAAGCCATTTGTGTTCAATCAAAAGACACCAGCATAGAAAGAGTCACAACACACTAATTACTCTGTTCACTGGCTGAACAGTAACAAAAACTATGAAATACATTTTCAGCCTGCCTGTTTTAAATGAGAAACATGAACAGAAATACTTGCTTGATTAAAGAAAGAAGAAAAAGAACTTCAGAAGTATTGTGCTGAACATTTAAATTTACGGTTTCTCATTCACAATATCAAAAGGAAATACTTAAGTACACGCACATCCAGTACTAAAAAAAAAACAACAAAACATTTTTGTGGCTAGGTGTGGGACCTTGGAAGCACTGAAACTGTTTCTGACAAACACTTTGCAATACCAGACAAAGGATCATTGTGAATATCAATAAACATATAAAGGAAAAAGTTAACTCACTTAAATGTTGAGAGTTTCTCAAGTCAAAAACACACTCTTCCTCAGCAAGCAGCTTTTACCCAGGTGACCTTCTCTCATTGGAGACTAGCCTTGAAATGAGCCCAGAGAGGGATGGACCATGGTCCACCCAATTCCAGTCACATGGAAAGCACAGGTGAATTGTTTGCAGCTGTGCCCCCTGGGCCATCCATATCCTTCACCAGGTGCTCAATTACCAGTTCAGGCCCTGAGATAACAGTTCCCTTACACTGTGGAAGTACTAGCAAAAAAAAAATTCTCTTATATGCTGTAGTATACATAGCATTTAGTTCTGTGTGACCACATAAGCCTTGTTCAAGGACACAGAATTCTCCTTAATACTCCTTACCTCAGCTCAGTGGAAGGATGTTAATGTGGGGCTGCAGTTTCTGTTTCTTCCTGAATCTATAGAATCTATGGTTTCTTACAGTAAATGTTCACCTTTTGGGGGTTTTCTCATGAAGAAAGGGAGCTAAGATGACAGTCTATCTTTTCCCAGACACACAGATTAAATGTTCAATGGATATGTTTTATTATCATCATCATCAATCTAATTAGCGTCACCCTCTGCCACAGTTAAGTAAGAAGCTGTAACGTATACATGATGAAGAACATCAATGGGAAGGAAGCATAATGGTGATGGAGACTACATCAAAAAAAGGAACATCATTTAAAAGGCTAATATACTGCATTAAGCTCAGAAGATGAACCCTGATCTAAATTCTGGGCTCAATATATCCATTTGTCTAATTTCCTTACTTCTGAAATTAAGCATTATATAAATGTGTCACAGTGCCCTAGTTGTTCATCTCTTAAGAAATGAAAAGCTCTGAGTTTCATTCTGCATATTTAAAGAAAAATAAATTACAATCGAGAGATATGGCACTGACTAAAATGGAATTCAGTGTTTATTTAAAGTGAGTCGGCTTTCACTGAGACATGAGAAGTGTTAGGATACAGCCTGCAAAATTCCCATCTTCTCCAGTACAGTAAGAACAGACTTCATTACAAGAGTATAATGCGAAATAAATTTGTGTACCTTTTAAACAGGTGTTGCTTAGGTCATTTTTTAATGGTATAGATTTTGTTCGCTCTGTAAGATCATAAATGTTCGCAGGTTTTTTCTCTGCTGTATGTTATAAGATATTACAAGTAGCTGCTAACCAAAGCCCAAAAAGTAGACTTTTCTGGAACCACTAGGAGCTACAAAACCACTGCTGTCACTGCTGTCAATTCATTCACACAACTCCGTGACATCTTCTAGAATGTGAGAGAAATTTACAGCACTTGAAAAAAAAAAATATATATATATATATGTATCACAGATTTCAATTAGTTCCTGTTCTGTTGTGATTTACCACACTCTACTAACCCACCTTCCATCAACACAAGATGTGACGCTTGTGTCCTCTTTGGCTGTACAATGAGCTATGCGGCAAAGATGCTTTGGAAGTCTAAGGAGTCGTGATCTTGCAGAAGGAGCCATGAAGGAGCTCTCTGACTGACACGGTTGCAGATTTAGGAGTGTAGGGAAGGGCAAATTAAACAGATATGGCAGTGGCCTCTGGCTTCACCTATATGCTTTGTTTCTTCCTCATTCCCTCCATGCACACTTGTCACTCCCACACCTCTCACTGCACTGTATATGATCTGGTGCCTCACTTTTCAGCAACTCTAGGAGGCCTTTGTTGAAATGCATTGCTTCAGCATTTGTTGTTTTTAAATCACTTTCCAGTGTATAATGTATGCTTCTCTGAGAGCCAAAAATAAGAAATACTGTTTTATCACCTCACAGATTTCTCTGCAGTTAAATTATAGCAGTTCATATGATCTATACTGAAGTTAATAGATTTTGTTTATCTATAAAAGTACCAAAGATACTGTCGCTGACAATAGTGTCATTACATCCTGATGCTTGCCTACTCTGCAGAGTTACGGGGCAATCTCTTGGCTTCACAGGCAACCTTTGGGTCTTCTAGAAGTGCTGTGCATACCTACACTGACACTGGGAACCCTGGTCTCCAGCAGAGACATTTCACTGAGGAGAGTCATGGGCAATTGACTAAGTACATGTTTCAGTTCAACACAGAAAAGCTGGCATTTTTGTATTGGGCAGGTTTTCAGGTCTCCAAACCTCAGGGGGATGCCAGCAATCCTGAGCAAGGTTCTTTGCCCAAAGACGAGCAGCAAAGAGGAAAGTCAAAAAAGAGCAATTACATGTCTTAAAGCAGGAGGTTATGAAAAGAGGCTTATAAATCAGTTGTTATTGGCAATTTCAGTGTGTAGTATTAGAAGTCATAACTTGCTGTGGGGAAATAAATGTTGTTTTTGCATAACAAGATATTACGACTTCAAAGAGGCACAAAGAGGCACCACAAGCTCTGACACAAGATAAATTCCTGCTTGCAGAAAGGAAGACCTGCATTTTTTAGAAACATCAGGAGACGTACTGGTACAAACTCGTTCTGTGTTTTGAATGATAGCAAGAGAGAAAAGTTAACTATGAGAGTTTATCACAGCATATCATAAGTAAAAACTAAACAGGAATGGGAGGAGAACAGAGGGGGGTTGACCAAGCAGTAAACAGAGACAAGACATCCATTAACTGAACTGGAAGCATCAGACAGGCTGTAAACCCCAGAGTACTCAGCCAATAAGGAAACAAAGGAGTTTATTCACATTGGAAAGGAGGAAATATAAACTGTTTGTGTCCCACGCAGCTTGTTCTTAAGGCAGCTTCCTCTTGTAAGAATGAAATAAACTGTGATTTGTAGTAAATTCTGCTTGAATCTGGACTACTGAATCCAAGCATTTCTCACATTGCTTGTAAGCTTCTCTGCAAGACATTGACCTTTAATTATTGCTTATCCCTGGAGGTTGATCCAACATTAGACTTTCCCTGGTGTCAGAGGCCCAGCCATCATTTTGATTCCACTAACAGCAAAGGTCAGCAGGTTCTCTGCAGTGTAGGAGTGGGAGTAAATAAGAAAATCTAGTATGTAGCTCCTTAGGAATAGTTACAATTAAATATAACTAAGGAATCACCTCAAATACCAGAGCCCTTGTTTTCACTGCTTAATCACTAGCTCCCATCTTAGTTTTTTTCGAATGATTGCAGGAAGTTTTCTCCAAAATGAAGTCCGAGTGTGTTCTGGGGATAATTTGGTCTAGAAACTATTTCCAGTAAAACTGCACTACCTTTGGCTCCTATTGTTCTGTACAATCCTTCAACTGTATTTCATCGGGTTTTGCATCCTTCTGCTCAGCTCCCTCATGGACCTTCATATTACATTCTGAGACATAAAAACATGCACTGTGCACTGATTCATACAAAAAAAAAAAAAAAGCATAAATACAATTCTTATTCATCTAGCTTTTTAATTACTATGTGGATTATATGGTATTTAGGAGTATTAGAAAAGACAATGGAGAAACAAGGGTTTCTGAATGCAAAGGAGGATTTTGGAGTACCTCAGTGTAATGAAGAGATCAACTGAGCTGTTATATCAGAATGAAGACGCTGGGCTGCTAACAGAGAAAACTGAGCAGGCCACCACTCTTTTTGAACTAGATGTGTTGTGCTGCACAGCCAAAAATAATATGCATGAAGAAATGTGAGGAACAGCCCCAAAGTCGTTGTGTTCACTCCACAAGCCATTAGGATTCTCTGCTAGTTCACGACCCCTGCACAGCTGCACAAGACTTCCACAGACTGCCTAGAAACTAGAATGGTTTCTGCTGCTAAGCCTCTCTTCAGTATTCTCAAGTCATCCAAGCAGAAATTCAGAAAATGGCTTCATAGAGACCTAGAGATAGAATTGTAGTTTCTCCTATAGTCTGTGGAAAGAAAAAAGGTGTTTCAAGAGGATGAGTCAGTTCACTTAGGATCTGAATTGGTTTCTGAGCTGCACATTTATCTTCACTGCTTAAGAAGGAACACCACTCTATATTAGGTATTTCAGCTAAGCACTAAATTTAAATGGGATGAATATGGAAAAAAATGACAACAGACATCTGTATTAAGTAGCTGCACCAATATTTTAGCTCATCTCCTCTTCTATGAACTGATGCGCTGGAAAACATCAAGGCATCAAACTGATATACAAAGGAATGTGCACATCTTCACAGAGCCTTTCTTCACAGCCTCTCCTTACACAGGAGGGCTGCATGGTTTGTGCAGCTGTCCAGAGAAGACAAAAATGTTTGCTAAATTAATAACTGCAGTAAGTAGTGAGAAATTGCAGAGAATAGCAGCGGTAGAGATTTCACAATGGCAATAGGCCACAGTCTTATTGAAATGAAATATAATCTAAAAAAAATAAAAACACCTGTGTCAATGATTGTACCAAAAAGAGCCTCCAAAACTACTTCTCTTCATACAACCTCCATCTCAATTTGACAGAACTGCAAAGCTTTGAGTTTGCAGTGCTTAAGACTGAGCAGCAGAAGCATCTCACCATTAAATCTTAATCCTTTCTTTCCAAGAAAAAGAAGGAAAAAGAAAAGAAAACAAAGCAAAGTATCCAAGGTGACTGCCTTAAAAGAGGAGGAAGCAAAGGAAAACAGCCTGGGAAAAGAGATTTTTCAAAAGCTAAGGACAGACTGCACTGTGGTCATTTACTAACTCACAATTAAGGCATAGTCTCTGCAGCAACAAAGAGAATATAAATTTTCTCAAGGAAAAATAGACCTGTTTACACCTGTTCTTACTCACAGTCTACTTTTGCTTGTGATTTGTATACTTTTTTATGGTTCAATATTTACAAAAAGACTGCAAAATTAAAAGAGATCCCACAGTTACAGAAGACAACATAATTATAAGGGTCAACTTGATAAGACATATAATCTTTAGAAACCTGCAGGTTTGCCTAATAAAATATTTATATCATTCACTGTTGGACACCAAGTGAGAGCAATGGAAATGAATTCCTTAGGTGTAACTTTTCAGCACATGTGAAAATGTCAAAGAAATGTCGTATATGGGAAGATTTGAAGAGGAAGCCAGTATTTTTCTCTTATTCTTCCTTACATGACATAATTGCAAATTAAGTTAACACTCCCTTTGAGGCACATTGACTTATTTCATATTTTACTGTCAAAGGATTTTTCTTTTTATACTCAGTATATTTGCAGTTGATCATAAATTTGTGTAAAACAAGTCAATATCTCTAGAAGTTCAAAATCCATGTATGTATTCTCAGCTTCAAGTCAAAACTTGATGTGCCCAGTGGAAACCATTTATTCCTGTGCAACCATAGGACAGACACAACTAGAATAATGGAACTGTACATTTAAGGCTTAAGTCTCAGTGAAATAATAACATACTACTTTCAACTTTAGATTTTTAATTTAGCTATTATACATCTTAAAACATTCTGATACTAACTAATCAAAACTAGAAATACTAACAGGTAGATGGAAGAAAGGAAAGACAAAAAATACAAGGCATGGGAGCAAAGATATAAAGACAGATGTTGAAGTTCTTTGTGTTTTGGTATCAAGCACGGACCTGAGAGTCCAGGAAAAAGCAAGGATCAACTTCCTGTGAATCTAGTGAGAAGCTATTTCTAAAAACAGTATAAAGGAATGAAAGAAAAAGTTATATAAAGTTATATAAGTTATATATAAAGTTACAATGAAAACTCGTGCTGCAATATCTAACACAGCTGCTTCTGTTGTCTTGTAGTATTGTTATGGCACTTCTGGCAAACAGAGGCTTCTGGACTCTCTGTTCATTTAACATGTGATAGCAGAAATCCAATTTGGGGCTCTATTTTCAAAAAGCTGTAGTTCCAAGTACGTGAGACATACTGGAAGAAGGTGCAGTGAAGTCAGTGAAAGGAGCAGTTGATAGAGAACTAAGGTCATTGTAAAGCAGTGCAATAAAACACAAGAGTCACTTAAAAAGTGATGTCTGAGTTATAATAAAGACTGAGGGCAGGAGCCTGATTTTCCCAGGAGACATCACTAGTCAGGTGAGTGATGATGGCAAAAAAAAAAAAAAAAAAATCAGGCACTTCTGAATGAGCTAAACAGAAGCAAAGCAGGAGTTTGGATGAAGAGATAAAGATTTCACGGGTGGATGAGGCAAGTTTCACCTTCTTGTTGCAATTCTATGAATGGTGTGGTGACGCAATTGATGTCACAGCCAAAATTGTGTAGATCTTCACACTGCCTCTTTCACATTTGTGTGTGTGTTTGAGACATACTGTTCTAGAGTACCACACCCCCATTTGAATCCAGGCATGAATCCTCACAGAAGTCTCTTTTGTAACCTCCTGTTTTGTGCTGAGACAAAAGAAAAAAGCAATCAGCAATGAGAAAAGAGAATCAGATAGCTTAGAGCCTAACAAGTGTCACTGCTGAGCCTCCTTCTGGGTGGTAGGAATTATCCTCAGCACTTCTCTTCTGGTATGTCTCAACATATAATTGCAAATTAATTACCATGCGACAATAAACAAACAGCTACAGTACACAGCGTATTTACAGTACAGAGCTTTATTCCATCTCTCTAGTACTTCAAACAGGTGTTCGGTGTTACCTACAGCTAGAATTGGGGCTACAAATCAGCATGAGATTCATCAAAACGGATCCCTGCCACTTCACACTATTACTCCAGCAGATATAATTCATACTGCTCAGCAGTGGAAGCATTATATGCACCTTCCCCCAGCCTCTTTCTCCCTCCTTGCAAAAATGTCAAGAGAGACAGAGAGAGAATATCGAAGGAGATCCTGAGTGTCAATGAAATATCCCACGGTGCTGAAGACAGAGAAAACACTAGCAAGCTGCTTTAATAAGGAAATGCTAATGTGCCATATCCAGGCCCTAGAAAGAGGGAGCAAAACTATGGGGAGAGATAAAGGAAGGAAAAGGTAGATTATATACAATGTCTGTAATATTTAAGTAGAAAAAATTGAGACTCATGAAATGTGCTGTAAACCATTGCCTGAAGGTAAGACTTTATCACTTAAAGATTAATTGTTAGCAAGTTAGGAGGTGGGAGAGAGCTTTTTAAGAACACACTGTTTAAGGATAAATGATGATAATGGTATTATTACCATAGTATTATTTTATTTTAACAGATGATTGAGACACAGTAATGGTGTGCTAGTCCAGATTTAGGAAATATTCCATATTGACTTGCACCTGGTGACTGTTATGTAGGCATGTCACATCTGCAGGAAGTATGGATAGAGGTCAAAAAGGGAAAAATGCATCCAGATGTCCCAGTGCCTTGTAGGAGCTTAATTCAGCATAGTGTTATTTTTAGCTGCTGTAAGGAACTTGCATGTGAGTTTGCAGATCTGATCATTCAGACACCATCTGAAATGCCTGACCTACTATGACAGACTTGTGCTTGACATTTGGTTGCTGTCACTCTCAGCTATACTTCTGGAAAATCTAACAACTCTACCTCAAAGAGCCATGGAGACAATTTCTTATGCACATACATGAGATTTTCTTTACCCTTAAGAAAACTTTGCTTGGAGTTCTCAATAAGTGAGACTCGTCTGCTGAGTCTACATCTCCCAGACAAGAAGATGAGAAGGCTGTGGGATCTCTACAAGTCTCAGGTTCTGCAATTTCTATGGCTCTCACCAGCCTGATGCCGATCCTGAAGATGCTACAGAGACTGTTCTGCCTCTCTCCTTATGCCTTTTTCACTCAGAGAAGGAAAGTGATAATGATCCAATTCATACTGGTTTCAATGCCGCTGTAGCCTATCCTCTCATTTCTATAATATTAAGTCCCACTTTTATGATAGTTTAATATCCTTTCACATTTTCAAAAGTGAGCAGTAGCACCTCACAGTAACAATAGGCTCAAGTCATTCATGCTGTTCCTTGTTCCCTCTAATACTGGAATCGCACATATGCACCTAAGTTAGCTGTAGAGGAGCCCTGTTTCTTTTCTGGGCTGTCCAGAAAGTATGTGATGATTTTGATTTGCCCAAACTTCCTTCCATCACTTTATTTCAGTATCAGTCTTAGCACAAGTACATGTACAGCTACAAGGCTCCTTGCAAAAACACCGAGAGAGTACCACAGGAGACCATGAATGTCAGTAAGTATCCAGGGGTACCAAAAGTAGGGAAGAATGGCAAGCTGTTCTGGTCCAGAGCCTTGAGTCTTCCACTGCACATCTCTGCAATGCAAGACAACTTCAGTGTTACCAGTAATATCTCTACGTATATATAGACCAAAGCTATGAATGGACACATGGGTATTACTAATCTGTATATGGATAGAAGAGCAATCCTTTTCTTTCAGATGTAGATCCACTGAGGGTTAGCCAGGGATTTACCAGTTTAAGCTTAGTAAAATGTGCTATATGCAGCTATGCTTTAAGTACTGCATTTTAAGGGGAACTTACGGGTTTATGTTTACAATTCTGCAATATCATCCCTATACAGCACTGCTGATTGTGGGCTGATGGAAAGGTTTGATCCAAAACATTCAAGCTCACATACCTAAAGGCCCTTCCTCTACAGCTAAAGTACCTTGAACTAAATTGCTTGATTTTCAGATGTGTTGAGCACTCACAGTTGTATAAAATACCAGTGGGATTGAGCATTAACGTGCACACAGTAAACTGGTTGCAGCCACATTGTGGATACAGACTGCAGCACCCCTGCTACATGTCAGAGAAGGAACCAGGTACAGTGAGATTTATAGCAGCCACAGGAATAAAGGAGGGAAGCTGGTTGCCTCCTGCCTTCTCCAGTAATCAGTCCATACACAAGGGCAGAAACAAATTTATATCATTTCCGGTTCATTCTGTGGTATTCATGTCTATGTAGCATACCATTCTGTCAGTGGACTGTATTAGGGTTTCTGCATACCATTAAATGTGGTTGTGATGGAGACATCTTCAAGTATTGCAGCAAGGAATTCCCAAGGAACTTTTCCCGTGTTCTCAAATAGAGGGAAATCAAACAAAGAAAGATGAAGTTTCTCTCTCAACGTGAGCTTCTGGGGCTCGTGCATTTAGTGGTCAGAATCTCAGCTGGTATACAACAGTATGACCACAGAGCTCTGTGCATCAATGCATATAGTGCTAAGACAATCAAATATTTTCATAAAACCAACAGAAACTGGATGCACAATTTCCTCTTAATTATTCGTAAAGCTCCACAAGAATACAGACTGTTCATTTGTATTTTAAATTTGCTGCAGGGAAGGATTAAATCCTTTTGGCTCCTTATGAACTTCTGCATCGTTGCCCACACACAATTTTCAAACGATTAACATGGAATCATAGAATGCCTGGAGTTGGAAGGGACACATAAGGACACCGAGTCCAAATCCTGACTCTACAAAGGACCACCTGAAAAAAAAAAAAAAAAACACCCTTGTGTCTGAGCAGTGTCCAAACGCTCCTTGAACTTGGGCCCTCAGGGCCGTGCCCACTGTCCCTACCCCCAGCTGCCCCTCCCCTGGCAGCTCCATGCCGTTCCCTCGGGCCCTGTGGCTGTCACACAGAGCAGAGCTCAGCGCTGCCCCTCCGCTCCCTGTGAGAGCTGCAGCCGCCATCAGGCCTCAGCTCCTCTGTGCTCAGCACACTGAGCGATTCTCCGATACACATAAGCACCAAAACGAAACTCTTGTGAATTTCAGCAGATCTTTTTCTTTTGAAGAGGAAAACAGATGTACGTATCAGCTTATAATCTTTTTTCCCTATGTTCCTCTGCTCTTGGAAGTTCAAATCTAAACGATCGGACACAGAAAGTTCAACCAGCTTCTGTACAAAAATATTTTCTAAAAAGATTAAAAGTACCTTCGCAAATGAAGTCTGTGCAAGAGCGTGACTTGAACAAAAAGTTCCTGCTGGTTATTTTTCTGTTGAGAAGGGAAGACGGTCTCTTGCATACACAAAAACATGATACTCAGCTTCTTGAAATATATTACAGCCAGAAAAACAATTTTAACTATTCATTTCAATTATATTCTACAGTGTGGAATAAACTGTAGTGTCTGGAGCTATGCAGTCTTAAGGCTCTTGAGTGGAAAGCAGAAATAAATGAAGTTTCAGAATAAAATGTTCATCACAACTATCTCAAGCTTGACACAAGAAAAGCAGCTTCTCCTATTACTACAAGTCAATACATAGCAGTACAATATAAGTGTCTTCCATTTTCCCCTATTTCACGCTAGATTTGTCTGATAGATGAGTGTACTTAAGTAAATAGCACATGCAATTTTAATAGGACAGGTGCTCTGAATGTACAGGGAAGGTCATTCCTATTATTTCAATTAACAGCATAAGCTACAAAAACACATGAGGGTGAATTAATTTAAAGCTTCAATTTAATGCTACTAGTAAGGACATCCTTAGGCCTCTTGGTTGTCTTGACAACTCCTGCATCCCAGCCAGCAGAAGCCAATCTCTGCTGTTCCCCTTCTCAGCATACAAACAGTTCAGATAGTACATTAGCAAAGAATATGATGCCCATGTAAATGTTGAAATATTTTTGTTGCCATAGAGATAAGAAGAATGGCAAAAATACAGGAGCACTTGACATACTCCAAGGCAGACTTTTAATTAAAAAAGCCTCAAATGACAATGCCAAGATGGCTGAACATACCATAGTGCTTTTATGCTAACCTACAGCATACAAAATCTGAGTCCAAATAATATTCTTGCAGGTGGAGAGGTCTAAGAATTGCAGATAAACCATATATCAAGAAACTTAGGATTTTCAGGAGATTAAATAATCATGATTTTTTTAATTAACCTTTATAATAAGATGTGTTTAAAAATGGTGGGCAGTTCGTAACATTTCTGTGATTTTAAAGATGTTCAGAGAAACGAACAGCATAAATATTCATAACAAAAATTCCAGGCAAGGAAAGAGCAGTAACTAAAGTGTTTTAATCAAAGCTACACTACCACTCTTAGAATTGTAACGGATGTGACTAGGTGAAACAATTTCATTCAGTGAGGATCAGCATTTCAGCTCTACTTCTATCTGAAATGGACATTCAGTTCCACATCCACCCTTGCACTTTCATGTGAGAAGAAGCCACACCAGAGTCAGATGAGCCATTGCAATTAATCAGTTTAGCATCTGCATTTCAAACATGCTAAGAATGACTTAAGCTCAATGAACTTTTACCTGATGAGATAATAAACTAGGACTGATAATACATTTCCATGGTATTTGGTAACTACTTGTACTCATCTCCAGTTCTGCTAATACCTTCTAAATATTTGACTATGCAGACAAGGAAAAAGTGAGGAAGAGGATGGCTCTGATGAATCCTCATCAAAACAGAAATCATTCTGACACATTATTAATAGACATAGAATCCAAAGGGGTTAGAAAAATATTTGCTTAATTAATTCTGCTGCCATTTTTTATAGAGCCATTTGACTTCAAACTTGCCATAAAGATGTCTTATTTACACATGAAAATGTTGGCCTGAATTCAAATGAATATTTTATGCTCTTAGTTTAAGAGTAGAATCCAGTTCTAGGAGAAATACAAAGTTCAATACACAGCATGTTTTACCTGCCCTTACTGATTGCATTTGGGGAATTTTTTTCTCCTCCTGAAGTTTACAGATTGGCTCAAGTTGTAAACTCTGGTCTGCAGAGTTGTATAATGTCTGTTGAGAGAGATATTATAAGATGTGTTCAGGCACCAGGTCTACTACTGCTAAGATCAAGGCTTCCTTTAATTACTGCAAAGCAACTACTCAAAAACTTCAGCGAGAAAACTCATCTACAAAAACTGAGCTCTTCTCTGCTCATGTGTGGACCTTAGGGGTACTTTACAAATATCCACCTCACCAATTAGTATCGAGTGTATATCAGAAACTTACTTACATCATGGATTTCCCTAAGAGCAAATGATAATTAGCCAAACTGACTTTGCACCCGCAGAAAATAGTCTTTTGTGTCTACACTGTAAGTCTAAGTGTGTCTATACTGTAAGTCATGCTAGTTCTGTATCGTGTGTTTGTGCATTCTTCACATATATTTTTTGTATATACTATGAAAACTACTAGCAGTATGGAAAAGGTTTTGTTCATTGAACTTTTTCTCAAATTATTTTAATTAACCAAAAGAAGTTACAAGAAAAGGAAATTTGTTTATAAATGTTCCTGAAAACAAACAAAAATTAATCATAAAATACTAAAAGAGTGCCAAGCATATGTGCTCATGGGTATATAGGGAGCTAGAGGGCCCTGGTGGAGGGCCCTAACTGGGGGGGCTACAGACAGATTTAGTTGGTGAGGCAGAGTTGGGTGCTGCAACCAAGCAGCAAGCAGCTGCCCCAGTCTGTTTATTCCTCACTAAAGCTAGCTTCAGAATGGCAGTGAACTCTAGTATAGGTTGATAGAAAATCTTCCCTGGATTCGCTCTCAGAATATGCATGGAGGCATAGATGGACAGGAATGCTTGTCACAGAGATGCTCAAACTTCCCAGGAACAAGTAGTATGCTGTATGCTGGCTCATATTTGTGTGAGTGAAACCACAGCCAAGAGATGCAAGAAATGCTTTTATTTTTGAGATTAGCAAATATCCTTTCATCCTGAGTGTGAGCATTACCAGTTAGCTTTGTCTTTTCACGTACCCTTTACTGTGGTCATTTCCAATTAAGATTTGTGAGTAATCAGAATATTACCTGAGCCTTGATAGCTCAGAGATATGTAATTACTGAGTTACTGAGAAAAGCTATGCAAGAATGTTATGTATTATTTCATTAAAAAAAAGAATAGAATAGAATTGGTCATGAATAGATTATTCCAGCTGACCAGTAGATTTTTTCATGCAAATGTGTTTTGGTTGGTGTTTGTTTTTCAGAATAAATGTACAAATCTCAGGAATTTTTGGTGAAAGTCCAATCTCACAAGCCATTGGAAGGACCTGGCAAATTTTCTCTCAGCCTCACATTAAGGAAGCTGAAGCTGAGGAGATGGCAGGGCTCTGCAATTCCACCTTTTCTAAGAAGTCTGCCCTCTATTTACAGCTATCTCAGAAGAATTCTTTGATCCTGAGGGAGGAGTAAATTCCAAAGAAATATTTCTCAGCCACCTCTCTATTTTTCTCTACTGAAGAAATTCCAACAGACTCAAAAACCTATTGACTAGAGTACAACAAAAAGAAATACGGTCTTCTCAACGTATCCTGCTCGTTGTACATCCCACAGGGTAATTCTCATGCTATCTTCCACCGACTGCCATTTCCAGAAACCCTACCTACTTGAATAAGCCATTTTCTGACATAAAGCATGAGAAATGCTGTCTTCGTTTATAAAATGCCGTCTATTGAATGCATTCAGATATTAGTGTTAACTAACACTTTTCTGTGTCTGTGTCAATCCTTGAGCCCTTCAATCCATTTTCTCCTGTTATACCACTCTTTAGGTATTATGTCTCAGTAATCCATGTTAACCATACTTCTCATCCTTGCTCACAGCATCTGGCCTACAATTTTACTGTTCAACACTTACATGTGTATGAATATTGGAGAGAGGATGCGCAGAAGCCCGAATAATGTTTGTGCTGCACTTCTACAAATTAACATGTAGATCTTTAAATGAGGAATGTGGTGCCAGGTATAAATGCTTAATGCATCTCTGAATATCCATTTTAGCTTGGCATTCACATGAAAAGCCACTTAGAATTGTTATGCTTCAGTAATTCCCAATCAACTTACTGACAAAAAGATGGGTTAACAGGTCTAATTGGTCTTTCCATTTCTAATACCAGTAATGTGATGAACAGATTGTTCATAGCAATAATAATCAGTACAGTATTTATGACCAATCTCTCAATATGTTTGTATTAAGAGAGCCTAAAAATTGTTTTGAAAGGATGTGTGTAGAGGGAAGAGAGCTGGAGGTATTAATAATAATAATAAAAAAAAAAAAACCCTGAACTAGTAAGAGCGTTTCCTTCTCATGTTTGCGTAGGAATTTAAATCTGAAAGGTTTTTGAGCTAAATAAAAGGGTGTGATGGTTTCAGCAAACTTTCCTGAGAGTCTAAATGATGGTAAATGGTTCTTGTAATAGAAAAAAAGAAAACAAGTTATTGTGTGTGTAAGAATTTAATTAAGAATTACATTGTGTTATTTCTTTCTTTTAATGATAACAGTGGATTCCAGAATATCTGAAGATCTATAATGGTGGAAGCCTAGAGGCTAATGGCAGACCAGCTCCTCGTAGGGAATATATTCCCTTCACTCCAGAAAACTATACAGGAAAGATTCAAGGACATTGAAAACTAATATTATATACTGTAAATAGTGAAGTCACGTACAGGGTGATTGACCATTGATATTTGCTGTATTTGCTAACTCCAAGTATTTCCCTCATGAATTTCAAACATCCAGTAGTTTGTCATTTCCACCCTTCTTCCACCTTGGTGGTTGTGTTTGGATGATAAAATTAATTTTGTCTGAGCCTTCATTCCCTCACCATAACTTTTCTCAAAGCTGCATTTACCTTGCTAGCATTCAAACTACCTATCTCAGCAGGTCACACCTTGAGCCAAGGTACCTTCCTTACTTCATAGTATATATTATGAAGTAATGTGTATAAAGTATATATATACTACATTTCAGTAAATAAGACTATGGGCAACACCTAGAGAACTGGCTGGTGGGATCTGGCTACTTGTAACTCATAAACAGAGTTCTAGAACCCGGGATCCTGCTGACTGGAATTGGGGAATACAGAATTAATTGTCTACTCAGAAGGCTGCAAGAAAATTGGAAGAATGACAGAGAAAAAGGGATATATTTGAGGAAAGAGCAGAAAAGAATTGGTGTCAAGGTTTGTGCAATCCAGAAGTACATTGAAAGGCATAAAAGGCATTACTTAGGAGAAATCTTCATTTTTTTCCACTGACACACAATATTCAGTGTGCCTGCAAACTACCAGAACCTTGCAGTTTTGTACTGTGGCACATTCATATTGAGACAAATTGTTTTATACCAATTAAAATGCTTCCCTCTGCACCCCTCCTATAACTTGGGATCACAGAAAATAAGCTTTGCATTCAGGGATATAATCCCTCCTCTTTTCATTCTCCCCATAATAAAGCAATTCTAAAATCATTTAATAAATGTGTGTGGTGTATCTATGTTTGTTTTGTCTGTAATCTCTGATGACACAGGAAGAATGCATGTGGACCAAAGCTTAACCTCCATTTCTCTTGACCTGTATAATTCACAGGTGACTTGGTTGCTGATCCCAAATGATACACAAACACATCGTTGCGTGTCCTCATTCTACGGATGATTAGGTGAGAAAGAGAGGGAGAGATGAAGACAATATATGATGTCATGCTACTGCAAGTCTATTTGGGACAGCCAGATTGCTCGCAAGAGCCACAGCCAATTCACTGTGCTGAACTTCTGTCACTCATGCAGGTTGAGAAGCAAAGTCCTATTATCTTCCATGCCACACAGCTAAGAGGTGGCACTTTACAGGCAGGGATTGTGCATACGCATAGCAAAGTGGGTTTACACGGTATCTTTAAGAGATAGAGCCCTCTGCAGACAATATGCCACTACATACTTCTAGAAAGAATAAAAGACTCGCAGCTGATACAATAGCTCGAGAAATGACTATATGCAAGATCAAAAGAAGCTGAACTGTGGTATGTCATGGAAAGGAAAGCAGGGAAGAGTTGGGTTGCCGAGGACAAGAGAAATAAAGGCTTAATAGTCCAGGAAGATTGAAAATCATATCATTAGCTGTCTCATGAAAGGCCTAAGTTTGTACCACGCTGTAAGCAGTGCTCCTGTCTGAATAGCGCAGAGGTGGCAAAGTTGTGTGTCACCAAAGCAAACACTGCAAGTTCCAAGGCAATTTAACAGGTATTTTTCTGGGTATACAGAGTGGGGAGTGGTTTAAAGTACCTTTTCTGAACACAAGGCAGATGTGCTTGTAATTCTTCACCTGCTTTCCCTCCAGATGCCATTGATTACGGAAACATTCATGTAATTGTGCAAATGACAGTGTGACCCCAACAGCCTCAGTGTCTCCCAGAGCCCAGGATGGGGTGAGGCAATTTTTTTTCTTCTTCCTGCTTCAAAAGTGGCATATTTGGACAACATTTTCACAGGAGACTGGTGATTCTGGTTGATGCACTGATCTACTAAAGGACGAATGCCCTGCAATTTCTAAAGAATAGGCTGGTTTAAATAATCTAAACTCTTTTGAAATTTTAGGCCACATGACTTGCCTAAATTGACACTTGTGCAGGTGCGTGTGCATACCGGATGAGGGAGGAGGAATTCATGTATTTATGAGAGGACGCGTTAGTCCCCTCCTGAAATGGAACACGAAAACTGTCTGATTAAAAATAGCAGACTGTTCATCCAACACTTAAAATAACATTAGACTGCCTCTTTCTCATGCATCCACAGAGGGTTCTAGCCGCAAAGTGCTAGCGGAGCTGAGGCATACCAAATTATAAATAAGAAAATGAATCTTATTAAGAAAAATATTTAGACAGAAATAAGGTCACAAAGAAAGAAATTCCTTAGGTGCTCAAGCAGAAATGGTGGAAGCAAGATAAAGATAGCAAGGCACTTCCTGTAACTACACATAGGGAGATTTTACTTAATGGACAAATGAAACAGAATGGTTTAAACTTCGGTGGAAAAGGACACATAAGAAGAGAGCACAGTATTGAGGCAGAAATTATTGAAAGCTTAGGTTTTCATTGTAAATCATCAAGAAATAGCAAAAAAAAAAAAAAAAAGAAACCACCACCACCAACAAAAACCCTTTTGTATTTAATCATACATTTAACTAAATAGGAAAGCAACACTGCCCTTCACAGACCAGATACAGGCTGAATGTAATTCAAACAAGGCTCACATCAGGAATATTTATTTATCAGTTTCTAGTTTTTGGAGTTGTTGGAGCAGGTCCAAAGGAGGGCCACAGAGATAATCAGAGGGCTGGAGCACTTCCCCTACTGGACTGTCTGAGAGAGCTGGGACTCTTAAACCTGGAGAAGAGATAGCTTCAAGGTAGCATGGTGGCCTTCCAGTACCTGAAGGGACCCAGAGGAAATGTAGACTTTAAATAAAATTCTTTACTGTGAGGGTGGTGAGACACTGGAACAGGTTGCCCAGAGAGGCTGTGGATGCCCCCTCCCTGGAATTATTCAAGGCTGGGCTTTGAGCAACCTGGTCTAGTAGGAGGTGTCCCTGCCTATAGCAGGGAGGTTGAAACTAGGTGATCTTAAGGATCCCTTCGAACAACAAAATATGCAAAAATATAATAAATGTCTTTACATTCTCTACAAATCCTCACCTTTCTCTTCGTGAAATATGGGAATTAATATAACATATCTTGAGAAAGATGAACACTTTGTTTTGTGTGGAACACAGTATTGTATGACAGCTCTGATATTTGGAATATAAGGGCTTTTGTTTCTCCATAGGTTTTTAAGGACAAAAATATGTTATCTTCCATCTGAGGTATCTTCCATATCACTTCTCTGCAGTCTTGGAAGACAGTTTCAGAAGAGCAACAGTCTTTCTAGTTCCAACAGGGAAAATAGGAACTATGTATGTGTCTACATATGTATGTGTCCTATTTCTCATAACAAGGTCTATGTAAAAGAAAGACCAAAAGAAAAAAAAGATACAAAAATGAAATTCTTTATGTGAATGTTGAAAATAATCCTATTCTTCAAGGAAAGAAGCTAGTGATCTCACACATCACAGACTACACAGATATTGCTCTTTAGACTTTTCAGAAGGGATTTTTTGCTTGTTTGTTTTCCACAGAAACAACCTTTTAATGTGTACATTTCCCTTTTTGGAGAAGACTTAATATAGAAGCTGCAGACAAGCAGGGCTGCCATAGGTCTGGGGCAACACAGAAACAGGCTTTTTATTACTTGCAGTGAGCGACTGGGGCATTGAATGAGGTGAATTTATAAATCTCAAAGATTCCAGCTTGAGAACATGCAGAGAAGAAAATCGTAAATTCATGTGGGCTTGGGAACACTTTTTCCTTCCTGAATCCTTTGTGGAATAAGACAGATGCCTTGAAAACATCAGAGAAGAGTTCAGAGATCAAAACAGCTGATTCTGCATATAACATCCCATAGAAGAAGCAGATATCCTCCCAGATTGCGACAGAAGAAAAGTCTGGAAGGCTCTTGGAACATAAAATATGACATGACAAAGCTCAAATCACTTGAAGACTCTAGGAACGGTATTTGCAAAATGTAGAGCCTTTTGCTTATTCATTTGTTTATCTGGTACACAGAAAAAACAGTAGATAAAAACAAAAAAACTCCTGAGGAAACTGAACTGTATCCTGTAGTTCTACTTTGAAAAAAGCTAGATATTTTCTTCATTTCATCAAGTTTCATCATTTCGCCTTCATTTTGAAATCTTTTTAACATTCTCTGATATAAATTTTTCCAAGGATTTAAGCACGTGTTCTACATTTCAAATTGTACATTCAATCCAAAACACAATCAGAGGATCTGAATGCAGACACCATTGCTTCATCAGAGAACCAGTCCCTGAACCTAAATTGGTATCTAGAACTAATATAAAAAATCCAGTAATGCTACAATAAAAATGAACTTAGTCTTAAGAACAAAAATCAAACTGCAATATTTGTATAGGTGTCCACTCACTGAAAAGCACAAAATTAATCATACTTAGAACTAAATGTTTTTGCAGTTATTAATTTTCAGTGACTCAGGTTGCCAAGTGAATCTGAGGAATATCCATCCTTGGAAACCCTACTTGAGCAGGTGAGTTAGACCTCTGGAAGTGCCTCCTAATCTCAGTTATACCTGCAGATCCACTAAGTTTTAGCCATTATTCTCATGCACAGTGTTCTTCACCATTTGAAATTTCTAAAACTGTGGGATTCAAATCGTCACCTAAACTTAAAGACATTTTTTAATTCCCTTCTTAGGTTATTTCAGGAAGTGTCAACCACGTACAAATACACATTTCAGAGTCACTGTTGGAAATCCATACTACCATAGAAAAAGATCTGAGATGAGAATAAACTGGAAAATGAATTTGACCAGAGTATTTTTCAGTGTAGTGTTAGAGCCTGGATTTTCACTGATTTGCTCTAGGATGTTCTCAGTTCAGAGCATGACAGAGTGCCAGTGTGCCTCAGATTTAGATTTAATCTGTTTTTTTTTTATATACAATTGTCCAGAAATCTGTCCTTGTAAAAAAGTTCTGACAGAAGCAGTAATTAATAAAAATGACCATATAAGAGGTTATCACTCAGAATATTTTTCCAGTGAGGCCAGGATCCTTTCAAGATCATAGCAGATTTCCAGCTCCAGTAACATGAGACCAGGCATTTTGCCCGTGAATAAACACATTAGAGTTAACATTATTCTACGGTAACTAGTATTACAAACATAAATTCTTGAAAAAGATTACTTCATGTTTATCAAATATAACCATCTTCCAGTTTCCACTAGGGGCTTGAGATAATCACTAATACAGTCAAACTAAGTACAAACACAAATGCCACCCTGCCTCAAATAGAGAGAGATTAACACGTTGGTGTTCATTAAGTCTGCTCTCAAAGGATCATGTCCATTTTTACTGGCACTCAGAGGAGCAAGGCTGACAAACAGAATGATGTCCTATGAATACCATCAGGAGTTCACCACACCATATCAAGTAATGTGACAATCCAATCCATGGATTAAAAACCAAGATGCTGCTTGTAAGAATAATTTTTAGCTCATTCTGTATATCATTGTATTTCCCAATCTGGCACCATGAACCATAAATAATCCTATCATTTATTAATTACATTTTCTAACCTAGTCAAGAAGAATCCTGCAGTGTGAAGCAGCAGATCATGAATAAACGGTTCATTGAAAAGCAACTCTTATTGCCAAGTAGTTGTAAATTAGGGTTGTGATAATTACCCACTTTAACCTTTTTAAACAGGTTCCTCTAAAAAGCTCCAGGATGGATGTTTTATTATAACAACTTTGACCTCCAGCACAGAACAACACAATTAGTTTTGCATTATGACAAAAGGATGCGCCGATTAAAAATCTAGTGCATTACCTTCTGTTATAAAACATTGAAACAGTAGGTTTATGTCTGTATACACATACACACGCATATATACATATTCATATATCCACAAAATGCTCATCTAATGTACTAAATAGAGCTAAATAGCAAACAAATAACAACAAAAAAACACAATAGGCAGCTGAACCGCAACAGCAATGGAATAGCCCAGGAAATAGTTTAATAAATAAAATCTGTAAGCAACTCCTTTACAGGACTAACCCACATGTAACTTTATATGCTAGTGAAATATAAGCTGTGATTATTTAGCCATATTCACCCAATAGGTGAACATTTCTAAGAGGAAATAGTTGTTGCACAGGAGCTGAAGTTTGTGTGCTTCTAGTAATTTTATTTCAGATTGGCTGTGTTCTGCTCCCCTTGGCTAAATCCCTATTAATGTTTGGAATACATTAGGTGACCTCCAAGAATGCATCTTTCAATTTGATTTCATCAAAAAGAATCAAATTAACATGCTAGGAGACTGCTCTGTGATGTGAACCACAGTGCAGTGTGCTGGAGATAAATTGGTGCTGTTTTCAAATTCATGCTCCAGAGCCAAACTAAAATACTAATGTTGATTCCTCCATACTCGATCATACTTCAGTCGTAGACATGCTGGTGGAGGAAAAGCCTCCATTAAGCCTGAAACTGGCTGTCATATGCCAGCATGCAGCTATGAGAAATTAACCCCGTACTGCTGTGATGGTAATGGGACTATGCACAAGCTGAAAGAGCCAGCAGCAGAGATTTTGTAGATTATGGAAAGCTCTTAATGTGCTTTCCTTAGTGATAGAAATACTCATCACTTTTCCATATATCATTTACCATAGCAGAACTAAATCTATAGGAAATAAAGGAAAGAAAAATGGTGATCATCTGCACTAGGATGGGAATAGCAAGGAGTTTCATATAACCTCTGTTTAGCCAATACAGTTGTACCAGGTCTTGTGTTCAAAGCATGCATCTCAGACCACGCCTTGCTATTTTCACGTGGACAAAGGTACCAGATGGGTCCACAGGGTTGCATGTCTGCCCCTGCTCCACTGCTACCTACAGCCTCCTCAGTGCCACTTGTGCCAGTGCTTTCCAATAGGGAATTTCCAGTGGTGTTTGCATTTGTGTCAGAATTTGATGATAGCAAAAGAGGGATTTCCTGAGCATGTTGCTTGCCTTGGCCAGCTTGCAGTATGAAATCCTGAGACACAAAATTCATTGAGTTATAGGCAAAGGTGAATCCTTTACTGTAAGGGACATTTGAGTGCTGTAGAGAACCGAAGAATGTAAACAAACATGAAAGGCTTACTGCTACAAACTACTTGCTGACATAGAAAAAAACAATCAAGATGTGCTTTTACAAGGAGTAGAACCTAAGGCAGGTAAGAGAACAGTGTGAGGCCATTTGAAAGGACCACTGTATTAATATCTTCAAGGAAAAACATACATTTAATGACTATTTGTTGATACATTTAATGACTATTTGTTGATGCAGAACCATAGAAATAGCTATCAGCTCTTAGACTACGCACAATATCAATATTTGTTTGTTTCTAAGGCTCAAAAATTTAAAGCGATGGAAAATGGTTTTAATACATTTTATTTCTTTCCCTCTCCCCTTAGGGATTTTTTTCAACAAAGACATGATTGGCAGAATTAGATTTAATGATGCCATTTCAGCTCTCACTTCTTTGGTAGCAATTATAAATGGTTTCATGATACGAAACAGGTGTTCCAGCATGGTCCATTGGGCAGCATGAGGAACATTTTGGTCCCTTATGTCATTGTACATGATGTATTCAATAATTGCTATTTTCTGATGGAGAATACATTTAGATGTGCAGTAGGTAGAAATTCAGCTGTTTTGTATGTTTTGGTTGGTCCACTGAACAGGAACTTCTGAATTTTCTGGACTGTGACTGGTTTTCCATACTCCTCTTGAGTGACTAAATATAAAGCAGGAAGGACTAGTTATTATTTGTATATATATTTTTTTAATCACCCACAGTTTGGCCAAGAAGACCAATGGAAAGAAAAATACATGATTTTCAGAATGTTATCATTTTTTGAAAACCAAGAGCTTGATACAAAATAAACCGCACTGACACATTCAGGGATGACTGGAATGAGTCTTGCTAGCTAATCCTGAATCCTATTTAAGGGAGGTAAGAGTTTATGTGCCTAAATGCATCTCAGCACAATTTTATATCTTAGTCCACTGCTGGATACATGCAGTGATCTGTTTTCTCCCAACACTGTGGTTTCAAACAAAGGGAAGTTGAGGGCACAAAAAGCAGACAAACTGATAAAATCATGTTCTATCCAGGGTATCTCCATAAGACTCTAGGACGCACCTCGACATATCACAGAATTTAAATCTAACTTTGTGTCATTGCTCGTAATGGCAGGAGTGCTGAGGTTAAGGCAAGAAGGAATGCTAGAAGAAGAAACATGGAGAACATACCATCCCAGTAAAGTTATAAGCAGAAAAATGACCCTATTTAATACACGCTAATGGTAAAAATGATAATGAAAAGACTGTTCAGAGTATGAAAAAACATCTGCAGAAGAGGAAGAGCACAAGGGCAAAGTCAGTGATTAGTCTCCTTGAGCTGCCATCAGTACCTTACCAAGAGTAGCATTGACCAGAAATGTCTTGATCACCATCCTAGATCATAGTCTCTACTTCCTCATTGCTGCTGTAGCTGTCTCTACTCTGCGTACAATCTCAGTGGGTGACAAGGGGAAGTCTAGGATAGAGACACTGCAGAAATTCTTTGAGTTAGTTACATAGAGAGCTAAACATAACTTGTCAGGGAAATGATGTATTTACAGAAACAGAGATTTCATCATCACTTTGGGCCATATTCAGCAAAGAATTTTACATATAACAATAAAGGGAATGTTCATCTCAACAGATTCTTTTGAAACCGTTAAAAAAAAAGAAAGAAAAATAACTTTAGGGGGTGTTTTTTTTTTCTTTTCTTTTTTATTTTCTCTTTTTTCTTTCTTTTCTCCTTTTTTTTTTTTTTTTTTTTTTGCATTGGTTCCTCTCTCTCTTTCCTCTCTTGTAATTGATTTTCCTTCTGTTCTAACCTAAACCTGATTTCTTTCTTCTGTTTTTGGAAGAGGCCATCCTGTCAATATAACCCATAGGTGACACAACTTTATAGTTGAGCTACATAGGTATATCTCACTTAAGGCTCTTGCAGCAAGTTCATTCTCTGTACTGAGAGAGCTAGTTCCAGTACTCTGATAAGAAATTAATATCTTTAAAACTTCTTGGTTCACCTGGCTTGAAAATCAGTTTTATTCAAGATATAATCACAAGCTGATTTAACTGTGATTCTTCCTTTTACAGATGGACATTTTGTGTCAGTCCCTTCCTTGATATGTTTCATGATGCTATCTCCTTTGAAAGATAAAATAATACTTTACTGATATTTTTATGGGCAAGGGGAAAATGCATTTAAATTGTTTTGTTAAAAAACACATAAAACAAGCATGTATTTATGTCACAAACTATGCCCTAAGGGAATGATACAATTACTATACTTCGCCACTAAGATAAAGGGAGGAGTAGAAACAAATCATTTCTTCAGCATGGAATCAATTACTTTCCACATATAACTGTTCTCAATATATAACTAGACTACTGTTTAATACAGCCATCAGCAAATAATCAGTCAAGGATATATTTAAGCAGAAGCAGTAGCCAAAGCTGGCCTAAACAGTATCAGGCAACGAGTAACAGCTAAACTGGCTCAATTGAAACCAATAACCTGATTCCCATTAATGAAAGTTATGCTTGGTTATACTTTTGGCTCTCTTGGTTGCAGAAGTCATCCCAGACAAGCAGAATGGATGAACTGCCCAAAACAAGGACTACAGGTGAGAGACTTTCCCAGCTCATCTCAGGTAAGCCTGAGACCCCCTGTCTGCTTCTGCACTGAGATATATTGCTAAGTCCTACAGAGTGAATCTGTAGAAACTGATTTCTCCTTTTGTAGAAGTTTTTAAAACAAGGTTCATTCATTGTGACTAGAATGAAAGGTGAATCCATACATATGGCTCATATATGCAGCACATATAGAACATCAGTGTATCAGTCAGTGAGGTTGAATACAATAAAACCAGCACACTCACTATCTCCTGTCATAATTAAAAGGAAAAACAGGATCAACCAAACAGGACAGGAAAAGAAATCCATAAGTTAGCCCTTGTAAAATCTGGGTGCCAAATATAATTTATAATGGAAAAGCGATCTGTAAGTTGTTTGTGCTGGATGAGTGGTTGAAGGCCAGAGCCAGGGAAGATCTGTGATAATTACAACAAGCATTGCTGACAAAGGTTAGGGTAGTACAAGTATCCACATACTGCCAGAACAGTAACCTTGTCAAGCCTCTTGGCAGAGGGGAGGCAGCTCCTGCTCTTCCATGCGTCCTGTCATTAGCTATTGATCACATCCTATTTTTAAGCTTTGCACTAGATGCAAGTGAATAAATTGACAGCTTCATTATTTTTCTATCCTAGAGACGTTCTCCTAGCCTCAAGGGGAAAAGTTAACTGTAGATATAAGTACAAAACAGGCTGGTAAAAGGGAAGATTCCAAGCAGAACATCATGAAACATCAAGCCATTTCTGACACAGCTGCATGTCTCTATGCTGTAGAGTGCATGTGGATAAGTACAGCTTCCAAGCTGTTCTGAACACGAAGAATTCATACCATCTTTAGAAATAAATTCACCATGCTAGGAATTGCAGCTGACCAGCCATTGCAGGATCAACATCTGACTGGTTTTGGTTGAAACGGAACTCCTGTTCTTTTTGGATATGGGCCTGTAGCCTTTTGGGAATCAGTCATCCCCCACAGATGAGATGAATGCAAAAGGACAGAAAGCCCGTGGTGATGCAGCTGCAGAGCTTCCCAGAGTGACCTGCCAGTGCAGTGGACTTGCACCAATTGCCACACCAAGGTCCTGCCACAGCAAGTACCATAGGCCTCAGGGTTCTTAGGAATGTTCAGGTACCCAGGTGCAAGCACAATGCTGTCCCTACTGAACATCAGAAAGACAGAGAGCAATGACAGCAACCCCAGACATGCTAGATGCTTCCCAGAAAACAAGATGTGCATCTTCATAATGCCTGGAAAGCACCAGAAGAACACACATGCTGCGTATCGGTTTTCACCTCTCTCGAGCTTCTCAAAGTCCATGCTCCTTATTTTTCCCTTTCTAGACTTACTAATTTACTGAGGTCTGGTGAAGGCATCAGCAAGGATTTGGAGATATCTCTGACCTGTCTTCATGCAAAAGGAGAATGACTCAAAGGACATGTTCCTTCTGGTGCCTGATGTTATACCAGGGTCTGCCAGCCTTCAGAGATGTAGCACAGCATGGCCAGCTGTCTCTGAAAAGATCACCAGCATGAACTGAAGTTTAATTCTCTCTCATATGACATTTAAATGCATCATTTCTGATCCCTTTCTGAGAGATTCAAGAAAGGGCAGCACATTTCTGCATTTTACCTTTACACTCTCTAGTCCTGGTTAAGTTTCCATAAGTGCACATGGAGATTGGCATCACCCTGAGAAAAGGCAGCTCAATGGTTAAAATCAGTTCTGACAGCCTCTTTCTGAGGCTTTTCCTTCTCTTTTCCCATAGAATGCAGCTCCTTCTCACCTGGCAAACTGAAGCCTTAGGAACTTGATACGGAAATTGCTCTGTTTGTTGAGCTCCATGACATCTAGCAATTATGACAAAAAGGAAGAAACAACAAAACAGCAACTCTTAATGGCAAGGTTTGTTCTGTAGTGTGAAAAAAAATAGCATAGTTTAAAATCTCATTAATATAAAGACATGGCAGAGCAGAGTGCAAGCTGTTTGTCTAGTTGTATGGGACATGTCCACTTCATTGAAAATACTCATTAATTACTATTTGGTATCCCACTTAAGTGTAAGCATCTGTTAAGTTAAAAACAAAATAACAACAAAATGGATAGGCAGGAACAATTTCATTTCTGTGTATGTATTGCACATAGGCAGACAGTAGTTCCATGCTTGTACTTTGGGTTTCTATAGGATTTTTCCCTGCACATTTTGTTTAGGTCGAGGAACTTCTCTAGGACTGAATAGAAGACAATGTCTGGAATATCACTGTAAATGTAATGGACAGAGTAAATTGACAGCAGCTCCAACTAAATTACAGTTTAAAAGACAAGGGAAGGCTCAAGGGACATCAAACAAAGGAAACTCTAGCTGACCAGCGCTCAGGTAAAATTGAATTGGAAATGTTCCCTGACTGATTAACATAACAAAAGTCCCAGTGTTTAAAAAGAAAGTCATTCTGCAGAAATAAGAGGGAGGAAAAAAAGAAACTGATCTTCCTCCAAACATACGGTAGTTATCTTTAAAAATATGCGTTCAGAGACAGATCTAAAATATTAGTGTGAATAAGGACTTTTTAAAGAGGTTTTTTTTTTTAGTGATGTCACTCAGAAAAATATATAATTTTTAAAGGAACACGAATTGAAAGTTTCTCTAGTTTCACTCCCTCCATTTATCCCTTATAAAGAAGATCTGTTTTAACAATAAATAAAGTTAGAATTCCACAGAATGTACATTTTTAAACAAAAATGAAATGGAACTAAAAGCTGAAATAAGTGTGCAAGCTTTACTTCTGAAGAACAGCTGTGTAACAAAAAGGTTTATTTGTCAAAATGTAACTAAGCAAATAATCAACTCTTATTTAACTTACTTGTAGATTAGTAATTTATTATATAACAAAGCTATTTTGAAGATGTAAGAAAAAGAGATGATTGATACTCGTGTTTTAAAATCAAGTCTTTTCAACTGCATTTCCCTAGTTAGACAGAAGATTTTTAGACAAATGGTGTATCTGCATTCTTTAAATGGCAGTTTTATTGCTTCTTTTGCTGGCCCTCTACATGCTAAGCTTTCTGAAACTGTAATCCAGAGCGGTCCTGGGACAGTCCTCTGTATTGTAATAAACAAAAACAGAAGGGAATTTCTGTTAATTTTATAACATTTTCCGCCAGCGGTCTACAGAAACAAACATAGAACAAGACCAAGTAAATCAAAGGAGTCCTTCATAATGTTCATAACTTTCAGAGACATGGTTTGGGGAAAATCTTGTCTTGCCACAGCATTGTCTGTAGATATTTTGTTTTATCATCCCAAATTACTGTGTGAAATCACACATTTCTCAAGCCAATTGCTTTATTGGAAGTCGGGAGCTCATGAAGGGTGTTGCTAGCAGCTCTGAGACAAGTTCTGCCATCAACATTTTACTGAGTAAGCTTCGTTCCTGCTTCTTGGCTAACAAATTTCAAATTTTTTACAGTATATTAGTTGTCAGATGATGTGCATTTTCTAAAGTCTGCATCTATTTGTAGATCCAAGTTTTTGGAAAAAAAGAATCAAAAACACAACAAACAGTTACCAGTAACAAGACTCAGAGCTTAATTTAGGTTTATTCATGTCTCTTGCTTCCTACTTGATGTTAGTAAGCTCTGGCTTACTCAGGATCCCAAGAGGACAACCCCACTGACAACAATGTTGGGAGCAGGTCCCTAGTGACTCAACACAGCCAGAGGAACGTAAATTCAAGTAGAAAGGTAAAAGATTAAAGTTTATAGTGTTTTGCTGAAAGCCATCTAAGATATAAAACAGAGGTCTAGCAGGAACATTTCTTCTTACAATGCATTGAAATGATCCATTCTGTGAGAAAAATAAAGAGATTTGGAATTATCAATAATCAGAACAGGTTATACTTCAGATTTTTTCATTCTGCTTGTGTGACTATACTGCTGATATGCCTGCTTATCAAGAGTCAATAGAGATGTAAGATTCAGAGGACCTGTGTATAGCTGTGTGGCTTGGCAGCTACAGCTATGGCCTACAGGGGAAAAACAGAGGACCCACATCTGTAGAAAAAACGAGCTTTATTAGTCTATTTTTTCACAGGGATATCTGCCAGGACACTTTCCTGTGCGACCTACTGAAGGGAAGCTGCTCTAGAATGGGTTGGATCAGATGATCTCAGAAGGTCCCTTCCTACCCCTATGGTTCTGTGAAATTATCTTTTGTTTTTTTTTCTTCACTTACTGGGTAGATAATAAGTTTGAGAGACAGTTTTTGGAATATAGGCAGCAGGCACAAATCTAGACATTCAGGTTTCCTGTTCCCAGTCTCCTGAGACTGTTTCAGACAGGCACAGAACTTCCACTGCATCAGTCCATCGTCCGCCAGCCTAAGCTGGATGTCTCACATACTCTGAGGTATGCAAAATATCTCCCAGCACATGCATTTACACACGCCCAACACCTTCCCAAGGATTGTTTAATGAATGGCTACTTCAGAAGTTACAGGATGACATTCAAATGATAGACTCCCTGGTTCCCCTGTTTGATAAGAAGATCATTCCTCAGAAAGACTTAATTTTCACTAAAAACATAGACTGAAACTCTGATTATAGACATACACTAGACAACTGCAATTGACACAGCTTAGAGGGTCATAATCCCTCCATCATGCTGCAGCACTGAACAATCAAACTGCACGTTAAAGATAAAATTAAAACATGAGATCTTCCTTTGAGATGAGAATAGCAGTACAGAATAAAAAGAAAATTATATATTAAGAGAGACAGACAATTAATAAACTATATTTTTCTATTAGAATGTTAGTCAATAGAAAATGGATTACAATGGATTAGAAATGTTTAAAAAAGCATGCACGTGAAAGAAGGGGATGGGAGGGAGGACACGGTTCTGTAGAATGAATGTGGGAAACTGAATGTTGTCTATGAGACTTGATTGAGTGGAGGATGAGTTAGCAAAGACTTACAGTGTATGTATTTTGACTATGTGATGAAGCTGCAAACCTGGAAGATCCTGAAATGAAATCTTTTAATTAAAACTTGATTTTGTAAACAGCTGTGACTCTACTTGGTGCTTAGATAACGAACTGGTTTCATCTAAAATATAAAGATGAACCTTATTTATTGAAAAAAATATCGTCCTAATGTATCATTTGAAAGGAGTTTTCACTCAGGCTTTCACTCGGCATTCAGCAGAAGTGTCTAGAATTATTTTCCTCACTCCAGAATGATGCTTTTGCTGGGTGTCCTGTGGCTTTGAACTGCCATCAAGCAGACAAATTGTTTTATGTCTCCAATTTGGCAACTTTGCTCAAGAATGTTCTGTGCCATTCTTAGACTTGCTTTCACAGGATTTCCTTTTCTGATCTGCTTGCAGCAAAGCTGACAAGCAAAGAAGATTTTTTAGGGTCTGAATTATCACCATTTATTTTGGAAATTTTTCGTGGAGGGGAATATGGTGGGTACTTTTACTGTTTTGTTTCTTGGATACTTCCATACAAAAACACTGAACCTGTACTGGCATCCAGTATGCTTGTAAACACTTGCACAGCAGAGCTAAACAATGAAATAGTTCAGACATCAATCACTCCCCTTAATTATGCGTTTTATTCACAAATGCCCTTCTTTTTTTTTCCTTCTTTTTTCTTTTTCTTTTTTCTCTTGTTCATAGAGGATGGCATGTGGGAAATGCAGGAAAGACAGTAGATGACCTGTACTGAGATGAGATCTGTTTGCCACTACCACCTAGCTCATCACATCCACGTTGGAAGTATCATTTACCTTTAACAGCAGTGTATTTTAGAAAGTCTTAATTCACTTCTGTCAGGCAATCAGATTGTTACAAAATATATAAATTCTATATACAAATACCATCAGATGATGCAGCAGGCAATCACTGTGGTAATTAATCCCACATTTCTGTAGTTGAAGTAACAATTCTCATTTCAGGATAGAGTTTGAGTAAGAAGAGCCTATCTATATCTGTAAATGAATGATATCATTATTTTGGGAAATGAAAGTTTAAGCTCTGTAAAACATACAATCCCATGGAGATCTCAGCAGAGGAACTTGTACGTGCAGGTGTTTAATGTGATAAGGTACGTTACCATTTATCTGTGTACTTGCAGACAAATATTAACATAGTCATGAATTAAGCTTTTAATCCCTTTTATTATAAATTGAATATCTTTATTTTAACAAACATCAACAATGCACATTATTGTGCTCCAAACTATTCATTACTATTCCCCACAGTGTACCATTACATGATACGCCATAATACATGTGTTAATATAATGCCAAGCATCTGCTTGAGTATTCCATAGTATATTTCATTCTCTCCCTCTCTCTCTTTCTGTTTAAACAAAGAGGCAATCTCACAAAAGACACTTTTTTATATAGGAAACCACACAGCAGTTCAGCTTTATGCTGGAGAAAGACAGTAGCACTCTACATGCCATTTTCTGATGATTCAGATCCTGGTTCCTAGTGTTCAGACTCCTTGACTTTTGAACAAAGAGGAGAAAGTTAGAGGTAGAAAGGTGTACTGAACTGATAGTACTCAGATAAGGTCACCAACACGATGTCTCAATGATGAGTCACGAATTGCTGCAGTACCAAGACCTGCCAGTGAGCACACTGCTGAAGCATGGAGGGAGCAGCATTTACTCCAATTAGAAAAATGCTATGAAAGAATTACTCAGAAACGTTAATTTCAGGTTATTTAGATGGGGGGGGGGGGGGGGGGGGAATTTACTTAAATCCCATATAAATCAGGTGAAAAATCATAGAATTATAGAATCAGGTTTGGAAAAGACCTCTAAGACCATCCAATGCAACTGTTCATCTACCACCAAAAAAAAAAAACAAAGCCAGAACCAGAATTATGAGGAAATGAAGCAGGAGGATCACTATGTTTTTCTTATATCACATGACATCTGCCACTGCTTTCCTAAAACAGCTGACAGTAACTAGATTTACAAGGACTTGTCATGTCACTTTCTCGCACTAAGCAAGACAGAGCTGCACAGTGTGCAAAAATAGGGAAAACAAATCAAACTCACCAAACAACCGAAGAAAAACTAAAATCAAAACAACTATTTCCTTTACTCACACACACATAACTCCAAGGAATTAAACAGAATCAAATGAGTCAGAATTTGAGAAGAGAGGAGGGTAGAGAAAGGGAAAGGGACAGGGGCAGGTAAAGAAGTTTTGGAATTGTAATATGAAAGAAGCACTGTAAGAAAAAAAAAGAAATAATATTTTGATCAAAGGTTTGGCTTGCATTTCAGCTTCCACAGAAAGCCTCATACTGAAAATACTGTGTTAGTAACATTCATTGGCTGGAGATCCTCTGTGTTTAAACTACTGACTCCAGTCTTGCATCTCTTTTGCTTTTTAGGAGAAATGCAGAAAGATTAATATATATATATTTGGAGTTGACCAAAGTATCAACGTTACTGCAAAGAGTCAACATTACTGCTGTAAAAGAAAGCACTGTATTTCTGTCCAGGCAACTCGCTAGCTTGTTTACTTATTTTCATGTTTTTGTAACAACTCTTTTTTCTTCTAGTCATGACTGTTAAGAAAAATGACTAATAATTGTTACGTTAAATGAAAGGTTGTTCCAAATACATTATCCCAGAGATCTCATCAATTACTGTAAAGGAATTCTGCTGAAAACGTATTCCAATAGTTCAAATAAAGTGTAGCTAAGCAGAAAGAAAAGGGAAAATGGATTATAGTATACGGGTTCTGTTTTAAAAGCTGTACATTGAGTCTAAACAATTCAGTGTAATCTTCATTATCCCCCAAAAAGCCTTTTGATTGTTTTATTCCTTCAAATGTGCCCTATTTAAATATTTTTCAAGCTTTATATATGGTATCTATGTTATTAGCTCTGGAAAGTGTTTACATGAAGTCTCAAAATGCAATCCTCAAGGCACTGTAATTTACAGAGAAGTGAACACTGTCATAATAACATCTTTATCCTACAACATATCACAGCTTAAAGTAATATTGCAAAGTCAAACAAATCCCATTAAGGAAAACAGAACAAACAGCAATAAAATTACAGTATGCTGAATCACCCGTGTGAGAGCACCGTGGAAGCCAGACTGAGGACGGGTGGTGAAGGAGAACAACAAAGCGAATGATGGGGATGGGAAGCAAATAGATTTTGGACCCTGTTAGAAGTCAAATATAGACCCTTTCACCCCTAGGTCAGAGGGGAGATCAGCGCCAGACCTCTGTGCTTAGTAATGAAGACTTTTGGAAGGCTTCTGTGGAATAATTCAATGGCCGTGCTAAATTCAGGGCTTAATGAGTAAATATGTATTTTGTGCATTACAAGGGAGTAACTTCTACCACAACAAATAGCAGCACTGAGCAAATGCAGGATTTTGTTCCCGCAGCTGCTAGTCGTCTGTGCTCAAACTGCAACATTTTAAATATTTACTGAGTTCTGTTAGCAAATAAAGCAGCTGTCCCAGTGCGTGTAAACAATTAGCAGCAAAACACTACAACTAAGTAACAGTGCGCAGAAATTATGGGTCAGTATGCTTGTAAAATAAATAAATAAATAAATAAATACCTGGTATACAATCATGACTGTAGGCTCTCTGGGGAATAAAAAGGATTCCCAGCCTATTTCCTGCCATAAAGTCGCATCGCTTCTATCGGAGTACTAACAGTGCCTTCTTTTCACTCTGCTGTTCTGTTAATTGCTGTTATTTTTACCACTCCAGGTTGGCTCCCCACATCATTCACTGCTGTCTATAAAATATTGAAGAGAATTACTTCAGGACAACTACAGCAGGAGAAAATTTACTTACTGGGGTAAAATCTTAGATCTGGTGAAAGCTTTGCTCTTGAGTTTGGAATGTTTGGGATTTTACACTCTTGCTATTTATGTACATGCTCAGTGATTGATACAACTCTCTTTCTGGATAAAACTGATTTCAACTAGTTCTGAAACCCTGAGATGCACCAAAACAATCCTATAAAAGTCAGAATTTTGCCGTACCAATTTGCCTGATCTACATCTCTACCAGAATTTCTTTCAAATGTAAAATATCCATCACTGTAGTGATTGCAACGTAGAAAAAAATATTATTATGAACATAAATTAGTATTTTTGTCTGAATTTGGAAGAAATCGGACAAAAAAATACTTCTAGTTATAGCAATGGTAACTTCATAACAATCACTACTATATATGGAGGACTGCTGATCACCTTTTTAATATGTTCATAATGTGCTCTCTTACTCATTCCTTCTTCAAGGGGTGTTTTTTGTCTGATTTGAGAAGACAAAGCAAATCTCAGCTGCTTTGAAAATCTACAACATTTTCATTTTAAAACAATTATGTGCTCATCCTCTTAATGTTGAACTGTTTTATGAATGTGACCTTCTCTGAAAATCAGAAATAGAACATGGAAAAATTAAAAAAATAAAAACAAAAAAAGGAATTAGACTGAAGTAGTCATGTGAAACAGAAAACGACTTATTTTCTGTTTTGCACAACTCCAAGAACTTTATCAGCACGCTACAAGCAACAAATTTATGATCATACTCAGTTATCTCAGACACTTCTCTCAGATTCTAAACAAACTAAAGACCCTTCTCTAAGCCTTGTGACAAAAGTAAATGTTCTTCATTTTTTAGATTTTGCATATAATGGAGACCCCTCATACACAGCTATTACCACAGTCAAACAGCCTCCCAGAAAAGTAATAAAATGTATCATAGCAAACAAATAAAGAAGAGCAACACTTAAAAATAACCCCTTTCTATTCATTTCTCTGCACAGTGAGAGAAGAGACTAATAAATCTCCAAAGCACACTGCTTTTAGCAATGGAAGCTGGATGAGATCATGGTCATGTGTTCAAAGTTGCAGAAACTCATAGGTAGTTTTTCATCTTTCTGCAGCTATTTCCAATACCTATCTTCTTCCACTACCAGAAGTAAGCTAATTCGTAACACTTTCATGCTTAAACAACTCTTCAGGAACCCACCTCCACCAATGGAGAGTAAAAGAAAAAGCTGGAAATAAGCTCTCTTCTGTCATACTGAACCCAAAAACATGGAATGTGTCAGACTGGGACCACAAAATGAACGCAGTTAAAAACAAATAAAATTTACACTAAAAGAAAAACTGTCATGACATTATGATATTATCTCTTAGGCCTATGCAAAAATGAATACTCTTCTGCAACTATTACTGAATAGTAGGGGGGAATATTTTAATAGTCTGTGTATTTGTCCTAAACAGTTGCAGTAATCCTGCAATTAATAAGCAGAAAATAATCTTCTACAGTATCACAAGTATCACATAAGGTCTTCAGTGCAATTCTTAACACATCAGGAATATGTCTGTGATATGTCAAGAAAACTATCACATGAAATGGTATGGACATTCCAAGGGTACTGCTATTCCAAGGCAACCTTTGGAGTACATTGTAGTAAGGATGGCTCAAAACTGATCAAAGCTCTTTCTCCTTCATCCCATGGGCTGAAACACAAAACCGTCTGATGAACTTAAAATTATAATAATAATAATTTCATTCACTAGACCTTTAGTTCCATTAGTTTCTTCCATTCACAGAGCTTAAAAACTTCTTAGCAAAGACTAACTGAAATTCCTTCACATATATAGGTTTTTGTCTAACACCATAAGAGCTTAATTGGTTTTCACACTCATCTTTACTGATCCTTGTAAAAGTAGGCCAAAATTTGCCAGAGAACAACAGAACTGAAAAATCAAAAGGCTGTATACTGGCTCTGTCTTCAGGAAACAACAGCCTACAGGATTTCTCTATCAAGGCTTTCATTTTTAAGTAAATATATGTGAGATATAGATAGCCAGTTTTGATATGAGGACTTACAGTCCAATAAGCCCTCAAAACATTTCACCAGTAGAAAACTATCAGTTAAAAATGCTTTTTTTTCAAAAAAAAAATCTAAGCTGAAATTCCAGCATTTCTGCTTTCATTTGTTAATTAAAATTGCCTTCTTTTTTAGAGACCTTCTCTCCACAACAAATAAGCACCACATGTCCATATCGAAACAGAAGATCTAGAGCGGTAATTCTGAAGGACAACAATGGTACTAAAGGAGTGTCAAGAGGACATCAGTATGGGTTAGGTTATCTTGACATTACTATAACAAAATTATCATTATTTTCTTTTCTTTTTAGCTCAGTGTCAAGAGGAGCTAACCAATACTGGAGCAGTTACTACCATAGCACATGGCAAAGCACTATCTCCAGTTTAAGGGTGCAAAGCAAGACGTGAGGCAGCTAATAATATCCTCATTTAACAGAGTGAGAACCAAAAGGCACAGGCAGTCTGAGTGTCTCAGGATTTGCTAAAGCTCTTAAATCTTATCCTGTTGTATTAGCACAAGTTCCTCTCAAGGTGTTCTCTCATTTATGTTTTTAACTATTTTGTTCTAAAATTTTGGAAGGACAGTATGCAATTCATGCTTGATGTGTCACCAAGCTCCAAGTGATATACTGGAAGAATATTGTATATTCAGAAGCCCAGCTTGCTTTAAAGACAACCCTCCTGTAGGTAATGTGCCTCTTTGCCATTACCAGAATGCACACAGAGATTGTGCAGCTATCCATGGAATGAGTCCTAATTCCAAACTGCAGTTATAAAACAAAAATGATTAATTTGGCTTTACAAATCACTCCTCTGTGTCACTTGTCACATCTTAACTAGAAGTATCCTGAACCTTCTATTTGCAAAATGACATTCAAACATGAACTAATTAATCCTGAACTGGCTCCCTGATGTGAAGAAACAGTGGAAGAAGTTATTATAGTCCCTTTATTTGTGGAGGAAACTGAGACACAGAAGTTGGGAAACTCAGTGCAGTTTGAGATTAGGCTGCACAGCTCCTGGTGCTAGGTTCAAAGATGTTGACAGCATCATGTTTCCTTTACAAAGACACTCTGAATGACACACCAACAGAATTAGGTCCATCTTGTGACGGAAATAGCTGTGTTTTTTTACTTCTTATAAAACACACAATGGAAGAAACAATTAACCAAAACAGAGTAGGATCTGCATAATTTTCAGATCATCCTGTATGAAGGTGTGTGCAGTATTTAACTTAAAAAAATATTCCTAGCTCTCTTAGTGCTGAAGTATTTTTGTAAATAATAAACTATCTAAACTGGCTGATACATTAATAAACAAAAAGACTTTAGGCCATGCTCCTATTAAACTACAACTGTGCCATCAGTAAATGAAAATCAACTGAAATCAATTTAGCTTGGATAAAAAGTCCCCTTCCCCTGCTGCAGCTCATCTGGTGTGCTAACAGCTCCCAGTGATGAAACAGGTGCTTGTAAATTAATTAGCCTACTGAAACACACCTTAAAATGAATTTCCCAGAACACCCTGGCAGTGAGCCATCCTGGTCCCATGAGCTGATCAGTGTTCTGTAAATATTGAGATTTGATAAAGTAAACGCTACTCTGGCAGCAGATGGTTTGGAATGCTCTGTTGACATTGCCTGCGATTACTTGGATATGAAGACTTTGCTTCTCATAGGCCTCCTTTGGGAGCCACTGGAGGACTTGATCCCCTCTCCAGCTATTTGCCTTCTAATTGAAAATCCTTATTCCCAGATGGAGCATAATGCTGCTGCTTCAGGCGTCTAGCTCTGCACTGCTTGACTGTTGATACATGGGTAATTGCTTTCAGTAATGCAGGTTAAATGTGACATTTAGTGCTTAATAAAAATTATCAAGGCCAAAGCCGTTTATCATTCTTACACTTGGGCTGTCAGTTCTAAAGGAATTCTCAATTCATTTGAATTCTTGCTGGAGAGCCAAGCAGCTCCTCACTAGGAGAAGGGAAGAAGCTGTCTCCAAACTTGGGTGTTTTTCTGCTTTATTTCTGATGCTTGTTTGCTAAACTCCCCCCCTTTAAAATTAAGCTATCAAATATGGCAACTATCCACCTTTGTACTTAGCATGTTGGTGAATAATATATAACCAGCAGCCACTGCGTACACAAAGAACATGAAACAGATGCACTACACTGAACCTTCTGTGAGTGAATGAAAGCTGGAAGTTATTCCCTTTGTAGCATCATAGACAAATGAACCTGAAAGGAAATGGACTGTGTTTGAGTCATTTAAGATTACAGAATCTTCATTCTTGGTTTCTGAAAAATACGGACAAACGCTTTCATGACATGGTAGGCTTGGCATATCCTCTTCCCTAAGAATATGTAGGATAGTTGCTGCAAGTGCTTCTTTTTTATTTTTTAATTTATTTATGATCGCTCCTATTGCGGCAAACAGACTAATATTCTTACTATGGATCAATGATAAGAGAGGGAGAGGCTGTAGTCCACAAGTCTTGCAAAGAACACATTCAAAATCAGGGTAGCCTGGATATGCTAACTGATAAATAACTGCAATCACATTGCTGCTTTCCAGTCATATCATCTCAGGTTTATAAATATGATCTCTAGGGACAGCCTAGTCGTAACTACATGGGTTGGTGAGCCAAGGTTTTGTCCTCCCAGAAGTTTATTTTCCAGTTTAGAGATGGAACCTTGTTTTTCCTAACTCTTGCTCCAATTTTCAAGACAGATGAAATAAGTAGCTAGTTAACTAACAGTACCCCTCATCTATCATCTTTAGACAGATCCTTAAGAGAAGTTATACAGGTAGGTTAGACATATAGGTATATGTAGAAGTTATACAGCTAGACTTCATAACAGCCTAAAAGGAGATGCCCTGTCCCCTGTGCATCAAACAAACAGTTTGGTTTGTAGCATGGGAAAGCTTAAAAGCTTTCAGAATGGGGTAGCTGGCTGCATACTTCAACTACCACAAGCCTTTGATAATGGTCTTTTATCTACATTTCCTGAATAGTCTTCAGAAAAGTTCTTACCTGCCTACCAGATCACAGTGTGATTACGGGGTTGTCTTCAACAGCTGATCTGAGTTTGAATAAAAAGTCAAATGCATTTTTACTCACAACATGACAATCAAGCTGAACTCACTTCTCATATTAGTGAAGAAATAATGTTTTTTTAGCAATAATGACATCAGCAAAGAACAGAAAATTAATCTGTATTGTAGGGGTATGAAATTTGGTCTCTGTACTTCTTGTGATTTGGAGGACACCTTCAGCCACCATATCTCTATATCTTGTAATATATAATCAGTTTGTAAAAATAGAGCGAATCTAGACACACTAGCGAGTCAGATGGCTGAATGTCAATCATATCAAGAAAGTGATACAGGTAATTCATTAAAATGAATCAAAAATACATATTTCTCCAAATATTGTCACTGGTAAGATTAAGGCCATAACCCGTCCCTGACCGTGCAGTTTTTTAAGTTCTATCTTTTCCTTTTGGATAAAGCTCTTATTTTCTTCCTTGGTTAGCATATTATAAAGCTGTCTTCCTTCTCTGTATATCCATTACAACAAAAAACGTATTTTCTTAGTTTCCACAGTTCAATGCCTCTCATGTTTCATTTTTCATATTAAATTGTTTGCTTCACCAGAGAAAATATAAAAATCTTGAGCTTGGCTCTGCTGTTGCAAAACAATTTTTTTTCTCTTTTAGGAAGCTTGACATGTGCCTATCAGACAGCCTATATAAGAGCCTGACAACTCAGAGCAGATTAGTCATTTCAGCTAAAGGTGGAGTCCAAATAAACTGACCTCTTGTAGGCTTCTAGCTCAGGATTTGTGACTAACTCTTCTCTATCCACCTCTTTTTTTCAAGAGTAACCTAATGGAGGTCCATCTGGTTTTTACTCATAACATGGAGCCAAAACATTTTGTTTGTATTAATTTCCTAGCGTGGGTATCTTCACAGAGATTCTGCACATCTATAACGTGTACAGTGCATCCAATCTGACTTCTCGTTCTCCTCTGGGAGTACCCCATGGATCCCTCACATAAAGTCTTACAAGAATGCTGGATTCCAGAAATTAAAGAAAAATCTTAGATATAAGTTATGCTTCTTATTAAAAAAAAAAAAAAAAAAGACAACCTTCTATATGTTGTCCACACAGAGTCCCAGGACAGACCACAAATTCAGGAGATATCACATGGATTTCTCAACACTCCTACTATCTACTATCCTTTCTAAACTATGGGAATTTAACATAGCAGAAGATTATTTCCTGTAGTTACTTTTCTCTTTTCCTTCTCTGCTAGAATACCATGTATTAGGAACTCCTCAGGGGAAAATAACTTAAAAAAAATGTAGTGGATGCTAAGTAACTTAATGGATAATAAAGTGCTTTGTGCTTCTGGGACTGCTATTTAAAGGCGAACTTGATGTTTTATGTAAAATAAGTATTGCAGTCTTGGGACCTCACCTTGCATTTCATCAGGATTGACTACAGGTAAAGCACTTTTTCCCCAGTAAGAGCACACAATTCTAGGAGTCATTAATAAGCTCCCTCGGGACAAGTGGCCTTTTTTGCTGCTCCCACCCCCATCCCCCAAAAGTAGGAGTTACTAAAAATAATAAAATCAGTAACAAAGTTGGATGTCTTTTCACCACATAGACAGTGGTGCTAAAGACTAAGTTAAATATTGTAATAAGAACTATTTTGTGTAAATACTTTTTGTCCTCTCACCTGAAGTATGAAAAATTAACCAGTTTTGTTTCATTTATTGTATATAAGCCCATTTATGACTTGAAATAAGCTTTTCATTTGCTTTAGTCTGTGTTGGAATAAGAAATAGGAGTATACACTCTTCTAACATCAATCTCAATATTTTTACAAGGGCTTTAACTATCTTCAGAGACAGCTGGAGGAAAGCTGCACCAAAATCAAGGCAGTGAACTACATAGCACACAGTATCAATTTATATGAAAAGTTATGTGATTATCAGAGAAATACCAGCCTCAGAACTTCCGAAGTTTCTTAGGATATCTGTGTTCAAACTCAAAGCCTCTATAAGGCACTGGAAACACCAAAGATGAAAAGCATGTGGCCCTTGGGAAGGAGCCCTCATACCATTCTCTGACGGCTGCGTACAGGGTATTTCTATCATCTGTAACAACTGTATCTAACCACAAACGTTGGAGTAGAAGCTCATTTTCAACAAGGAATCAGGGGCAAGCAAAAAGTTATGTGTTACTAGGTACGTAAAAGTAAAAAAAATTATGTGTCAGCCTTCTCTTGCTACATCCCTCCATGTTATACAGACCCATATTAGTCTTAAGATCAATACTGTTTTCTCAGAATAACCTGTCCTTCTTATCATTAGAGAAAGAAATTCTTGCAGTAGCTGAGCAAGTGAAACTGAAAGTTCAAAGTGGGAACCAGTTACTTCTGGTTAGGAGTGCAAGATTAACATAGATGGTCATGGGCAGGTGGGAATCCCAATGAGCTTGCTCAAGTCTTAAATAAGCAATTACTTCAGAAACTAATAACAAAGTGAGATGTAAAAGATGTGGTCATACAGATTATGTGATCATCATTTTATGGGTTACAGAAAGAACTCCTTGTGTAAAACTTGCACTCTCCAGATATAGAAAATTATTGTATAAGATTCCTACTACTGTAAAGAGAATACTCTTGTTGGATCATTTATCCATGTCATCACAGCTAGGATAAGTTGAAGAGAATACATTTAGGAAATATTCAGAAAATAGCAAAGTATTGTTCTGACTCTGAGAGGTCCCACTTTGGCAATCTCAGAGAAGTTTTTGGAAGAGATAGCTGCAGAGTTGGCAAGGAAGGCAGAGGCAGTGGGGTCACCTTTCCTTAGTGCATTAGACAGGAGCCTGGAGCTGCTAATATCATTCAGAGAAGACACATCGGAAATCCCGAGGAAGTTCATTACAAAAGATGCTTGACTGGGGGAAAGCAGTCAGTTGGAAAGCAGTATTTCAGTAGAAGTCATGTATTCCCTGCATGAAATTCCTTTCCTGGAATTTAAACTTTTTTTTTTTTTTTAATTATGGCTATCAAGGATTGAGGTGACAGTTTCCTCATCTCTAATTGATTACAAATCTAAATGGCCTACTTTAGTCCAAATTTTTTTACTCTTTCTAGCCACTGTATGAATAATGACTCCCTTGTATTAACATTCATTGGCCTCTTTCACAGTCTTGTGCATCTGAGCCCAGAGTAGCACACACACAGCTGCAAGAAGTCTTTGTGGCATGATGTCTGCTTTCTGTGTTTTCAGCTATCATCAAATCCTCTGAAAACCCACAGATTCGTCTGCTCTAGCTTAAATTTATAAGAGTTATCTTCTAATATTCGTTACCAGCTTTCCTTGAATGGTACCCCAAAATTCCCCTGCGTTACTTTAAAATTTCCATCTTCCTCTTCCAGCACAAAATCGCATCGGTGTGAGATCCCAAGACAGGATTTATGATTTGGCTGGGGAAAAAAAAAATCAGTCCCTTAAATCATTGTTTTCTTTTATTTTCTTACTCTTCTTCTATCTCCTTATCAATTGTACTTTTTGTTTCCAGCATGCAGGCTCCGTGAAATCCACTACTATCATTACCCACTAACAGTACCAGCTTTGATGGTATAAATAAAGAAAATCTTTAAAATTTGTTATTAATGACTTAACTGTTTTTTAAAAAAGGCACAAATAACTGGTTCTCAAACTAAGAGAAATTTTACAGCCCTTTTCAATCATAAAACATTTGTTTATTCAATCCAAACTTGAGAACTACTGTTTCAATATTACCTACCAAGGTTGTATTGACAGAGAAGATATTTTTATGTCTATATACTGAGCTCAAAAAACAGTGTTTGACCACTCATTTTGATTTTTTTTTCCCTGGAAGAAAAGGAATACTGATGATATAGTCTTCTCACAGACTCTCACCAATAACAGGACCACTTTATAACTAGCTTAGGAAAGTGCAGATTTTATGTCAGGAGGTACTGCATTTCCTACAGAAAGTCATTTTGAAGAAGAAAATACCTTTCTTTACAACTGAAATGTAATGGAGTAAAAAATATAGATGCTTTTTTTAGCTGATATGTTTCTTCCCTAGACATCCTATTTGGCCATCTACTGGTACAAATGTAATGACATAAAAGATGATTACCCAATACAGTTTGTGAATCTGTTTCTGCAACTATTTTATTGTGAAATAAAGTAATTGTTTCAGGGCTCTTTAATTTATTCTAGTCATAATTTTAAGTGTTGCTGACACTATTTTGAAACAAATACTTCAAATATAAAAATGAAATGAAGCTTTTCTACTGTCAATTAAATCAAGTGTTTGGTCTGTTATCAGCATTAGTTTCTGACTGTTTTTTGTGGTATTTGACCAGGTGTTGTATGAAATCTTAAAGACTGTAAAAAGTCTTGAAAATCTGAACACCCTTTAAAATCTGTATACTGTTAATATTCTTTAAAACATAATTACCCTTACATAAGAAGAATTGCAATCATTTTAAAAGAATTAATTATCTTTGATCTATATTACTATTATATAAATAATATGAATCTCTGTGATAGGTTGTTATTAATCAAAAAAAAAAAACAACTCTATCCAAGTAGGCTAATTATATGGTCAGTAGAACAAAGCCAAGAAAAGAGTATTTTTTCTTATCTGAAAAGATCTGTCAACAGCAAGTGCTAAAAAATATTCCAAAAGGAAAAATAGTTTTCTTGGGGGCAATATATATACATGAAATTATTGTTATTAAGTTATTAAATAATTCCTGTCTGAAGACAGGAATGCAAAGACATAACTGATTACCTCCAAAATCCAGCAGACTGAAATTTCTATTACTATGATAAACCAAATCTGGATTGACAGGAAACAAATACAGAGTATGCTGGATTTACATTCTGATCTTCCACATTTATTAACAGTTAACTAAGAGATAAATTTATAAATGGTTTTGGGAGTTGATGCTTATCCTTACATTACAAATATTTATATGTTATATATGTGTGTGTGTGTGTATATGTAATATATGTATAATATGTATATGTTATATAATATAGATATATATTATACACACACATATTTATTTATTTATTTATTTATTTATTCAGAAGAACAAGAGAAAATGATAGTGAAAAATGACATGCTTCTTCAGAACTGAATTAGCCTGGCAAACCCACAGAAGTGTATGTGAAAATAAAGAACACGGAGAATTCCAATAATGTACAGAGTTTGTAAAGAAAACTCCTTCCTTCCTCTGGAGAGACTTCAAAAACTCACATAATTTCTAGGGAAATATAACGAATGCTGAGAAATTAAATAAAATTATGCATCCTTGTGATAAAATAGGAAGTTATTAATCAAAAACAGACATTATCCAAGTAGGTTAATTGTATGGTCAGAAGAAAGAAACCAAGAAAAGAGAATTTTTTTATAATCTGGAAAAGTACTGTCAACAGCAAGTGCTAAAGAATAGCTGAAAAGGGAAAAGAGTATTCTTAGCTATTGATTTTCACCCAGAGTTTGGACAGTCTAAACTCAAGAGGGGAAGCACGATTCCTGTGCTTTCAGTACATTAACCACTTCCTTCCCAAATGAGAGCCAAAGTGTGACAAATTGCTCAAGTTCAGAGTTGGGTTCTGGTAAGTCTGGTAAGTTTTTAGTGTATTGCTCTGAAATCAGAAGTGAGCAAAAAGTAAGGGCACCAGACTGCAAAATGACAGAGGAACGTAAAGCAGGAGCTAGGAACAAAATTTAAGGTAGCATTAGATAAAGATAAAGACAAAGTATTCGAGCCAGAACCTAGAAATAGAAAACACAAAGGAAGTAAAACAAAAAGATCTGAAAGAACTTTAGCATTCCTGAGCAAATTAGTTCCTGAAATGTCACAGACAGGGTTTATTACCAGTTGTGCAAAAAATAAAAAAAAAAGTATAGAAAGATGAAGAAAGCAAAATATTTGGAGAAATCACATGAAATAAATCTGAAATACATATTTGTCATTTGGAAAGCAGAAAATAATACAATTCAAAGCCATCTAGAGTTAAAAATGAGATATGATATATCCTGGAAGACCAACACACATCTTTATTTTTGTTGTCTTTTCTGATCTCCAAAGACAAGACAAATGTGTAATGTGCCTGGCAGTAATCACAGAATGGCTTGGCTTGGAAGGGGCCTCCAGGATCACCAAGTTCCAACCCCTCTGACAAAAGCAGAATTGCCAGCTGTAAGATCAAGTCCTGGATCAGATTGCCCAGGGCCCCATACAACCTGGCCTTAAACATCTCCAGGGATTGGGGATTCACAGCCTCCCTGGGCAGCCTATTCCAGAACCTCAACACTCTCTCAGTATAATCTTCCCCTGACATCTAATCTAAATCTCCCTTCCTTTAGTTTAAAACCATTAACCCTTGTTCCATTACTATCTACCCATGTAAAACATTGTTTTCCTTCATGTTTATAAACTCCCTTTAAATAATGGAAGGTCGTAATGGGATCTCCCCACAGTCTTCTCTTTTCCAGGCTGAACAAGCCCAATCTTCATAGGAGAGGTGCTCCAGTCCCTGGATTATCCCCATGGCCACTCCCTGGACCCTCTCCTAAAGCTCCACACCCTTCCTGTGTTGAAGGCCCCAGACTTGGATGCAACACTCCGGATGTGTCTCACAAAGGCAGAGTAGAGAGGGAAAATTACCTCCCTATCCCTGTGCTGGCCAGCCCTCTTCTGATGGACCCTAGGATACCATCAGCCACACCATTAAGTGAATCTTGGAATTGCTCCACCCCTACAGTAGGGGGAAGTTTGCTCTCCCAGTTCCCATCTAGAAGTTCATGTTCATGGACTGTGGTCCTTGTCAACCCAGACCATTCTATGATGATGAACCTTTGATGATGAGCCTATAATGAAGTTCAAGGATGTGAGAATCCTGGCTGCTAGTGAAAACTGAGGCAAAGAGCTCATTGTGTACCTCAGCCTTCTCCATGTCTGTTGTGGCCAGTTCTATTTCCTCATTTAGCAGAGGAGGTACACACTCTTTGGCCAGTATCCTCTTGTCTATGTTCCTGCAGAATCCCTTGTTTTTAACATCACTCACTATTTGTGCTTTGGCTTTCCTAATCCCAACTCTGCATGTCTGGACAGCATCCCTGTATTGTTCCCAGGTGACATGGAAACATTCTGTGGCAACAATTAGCCCCACGTAGTTGGGGGCTAATTTATCACTCTCAGATTAGCACAGGTTTTCACTCATGATGTCACTCTTTCTCCAAAATAGTTGTATTTGAAGGGTTCTCAACAGACATCTCTTCTGCTTTTGAACAAAGTTGATATGCCAGTGTAAATTTGTCTCTATTACTCCCCTCAAACAAATTCTGCATTCTACAGATCTGAAATTCAAAAGAACATCTTAATCCTTACATGACATGACTATTTAACAAAACTGCTAAGGAAGATTCTGACTAATGAAAAACGGATTTCTGTTTACTTTTTTTCTAAAAATACTAAAAAAAGTCTTAGTATCTTTTTCTGACTGAGAATATTAAAAAAAAATCCATGAATTTCAGTTACATTGTATTTATAAAGTATTTAATATATATTTGTCAGAAGGGCACTCTATAAGGACAAAAATTTAAAGGCACATCTCTGATGACAATCTGCTTTAGATAGGTTATAGGAAGACTAGGACTTAAATGCTGGTAGCAGAAGTATGGGCAGCAGATGGTTGCCCTATCAATAGCACGCTTCCCCAAGAGCCCACTTATCTAACAGGTGTTAGCAACCAACATTCACAAGTTACAGGACCTAAGAATATCTCTTCTTCACTAATTAGCTTCATGATGTATGATATGATATATCATATTTGACCATCCCTGGAGCTACAAGTTTAAAAAAAATAAAAAAAAAATGACAGCTTATTATATCGCTGTGAGGATCAGGTTCAATCTAGTAGTCAATACCACATTCAACCATTTCAACTATTACTCTCAGAAAAAATCTAAATAGGATTTGTACTAGGAATTTCTTTAAATACATAGTAAGGATGAGATTGTACTGGGTTCAATAGCTCTGCTTCCCAGTCTTTCAACACAATACCAATAAGCTTTGCACATTCACTCACACTTGCGTATTATCATCCCACTCTCCAGAGCATACAACAAATATTCTCTGTTTCGTGCTGTGAAAATACCATGGCTGTAGGCTGCAACAGAGTCCACATATTATTTTGGACCTCTTGAGCTGAAAATACCTCACTAAATATGAGAATTAAGTCCTGGTCCCAGAGAAATGGCATATCAAAGCCTCAGCCCACTGTTACGTTGTGAGAGGGCTGTCAGTCTAGTCCACAGGAAGCCAGTCCTAAGCACTGTGGACACAGTGGTATTCAAAAACACACGCATTTTTCCATCACAAACTTCTTGGGTGAGTATACACACTTTGGTGTTAGATGATCTTTCAGGAGATGTCTACACAGATAAATGAAATGGAGCATATACCATGAGTAAGCTCACTGTTTGAGGGTTAACCTTTGTTCCTCCCTGTTAGAAGTACCCATTAGGAACAGTTCTTGTAATATTCCATCTCCTGACTCACCGTAACTGATGATGGGACAGTGTCCCAACCTATGCCTTATCTTCATTCTGTTTCTGTTCACAGCACTGCCTATTAGATACCTCTCTTATGTAGCAGAAATTCCCACTTGCACTAACAAATATTATTGGATCCCTAGGGTGATGGATTTTGAGCTAAAGGCAAAGACTCACTGGGATGAAAGAGGGAAGGAAAACCAATAAAAAATTCTGTCATTCAATATAACAAAAGTACAAGTTTTTCTTATTACTAACTGCCGCACAATAACTTTGTTCTATAGTCTGAAAGCATCCTACTGTCTTCAAGAAGAATGTGTCAAGTATCACTGTAGAGGTTGGTATTCAAAGAGAGGTTAACTGTTCCTTTGTCACCTGAATGACAGATGTCTACGTCTGGGGAACCTAAAGGTTCAGAATTCACATTAGACTAATGGCCCACAAAGGAGGCCTCTTGTGGTTGGTTATGCTGGATTATATTACATTTTTTATGTAATGAGTTTATTTTATTCAAAGAAGGCAGCAAATGAGAATGAGATTTCTTCTTTACCGTTATAAGCCCTAAATTATGGTGAAGAATGCAAACAAATGCAGATGGCTAACCTAGTTATTATTTCTAAGTCAATTTGCTTTTTAGAGTTCATCATCTGTTAGTTTTAAAACAGACAGAAGAAATCAGTTAAGTTGGCTTCCAAAGCCTTTAACAGAGATCACATTTTGCTGAAGGATTTACATATTGGATGATCCAGCCAGCATGAAAGCTCAATAGAAAGCAAATTTAAAAGTTTTCAGATAGGCTAGATGAAAAATAAATAAAAAAAATCTAATATTTAATCAAAAGTGTAATATTTAAGTACTAAATATTTAAGTAGTTCTAGCAAATCTCATGACAGGTTATCCTCTAAACAGTTAAAAATAGTAAATTATTGCACATTAATTTGAGTACCCTTCTGCCAAGCTAAATTTCTGCCACCTTCCAGTGAAAAAAAATTTCCATATAGAAATACCCTGCTTCCACAGTTTCATTTCAGAAACAAATATTTCCTAACGTGCAAATGTTATCCTACACAGTTGAGAAAAAACTATATCAATTTTACTTTAAGGAATAAAACATATATAATGCTGCAGTGTAAATAAAACTGAGTTATTGTTGCTGTGGGAACCACAACTTTGAATATCTTCACTATTGTACATTTAAATTCTCTACCATAATGTTGTGTTAACATTATTTCTTTTTGCATTACATTTATATCCAATGTGATTCCATTTCCCACTCTTTACAGATGCAGATTAGCTACTGTAATGTTCTTGATGCAAAAACTGTTTTTGGTAAATCATATCAAAATGCTTCATGGAACTCACTGGAACTGTTGATATATGGAAATTGGTCTTTTTAAAAATTTCCCCCAAAAACCAAATTGCATATTTCGAACAACTTCTCCCTTTCTATCATCACTTCCCATATTTCTGCAGAATTAGAGGAATGGCACATCTGTGACATTTCAAAAGGAAAGTTCCCATTATTGTTTGTCTAATACTTATTCCAAATACACTGTGCAGCAAGTTACAGTAATCTAAACAAACAAATTTAAGTGACAAAAGTTAAAATCTTGCCAAATTTATCAGGCTTGTACTGATAAAGAATTTTTCCCTGTGAACTGTTAAGCTTTTGGTATAAAAAATCTGTGCAGATCCTGTTCTGTTCAGAAGAAAATAATTTCACATTATAATTCACGACTGATGACTTATGAACCAGCAATTGACTGGTAAATTTAATACCTTATGTAACGTACTAATTTAAAACATGTTGTGTGTTACAACCATCACTGGAAATGTCCTCTTACAAATTAGACGAATCCTTCGGAAATTGTCTCCTCTTTCTCCAGTTATTTCCTATCTGTTTTGATAGGCTTTTTTCCAGTTCAGAACAAGATAATGACAAATTAGTTCCATCTAAGAGTCAAATATTTTTTGGTACTTCATAGACTATTTTTTTATAATGAAAATAATTGTAATTATTGAGATTAAGGTACTTAGGGACAAATAGCATAGGTTCCAAAGACAGTATAATAAAAGTGCCCATTAAAATCAAGGTAGAGCATAGATCAATAGTACTTAAGAGACTGGTTGCTTTCAAACAACTCACGGGAGAGGTTAAATTATATCTATACATTATGTTATTTCATTGAACAGTTCTGATAAAAAAAAGTTGAGAGCACAGAACTAAATCAGCTACTGCCTATTTCCAGTCAAAATATTTTTCCCTTAGAGATCTTGCAAAGTTATGTTGCAGCAAAAACAAGGCACGTTAAAAAAGCAAAGTGTTTTGCTTCTCACTGCAATTCAGCAGGAACAGCACTTCACTTCCTTTTTTGTGGTGTTGCATTTGCCACCGACTTCCTATGTAACCACGTGTGAATTCAGCATCTGGTCTGTCTGTCCAAAATCCGTTCATGGCAAATCTATTCTAAAAGTGTAATGACATGCAAAATAATATTAATGTGGAAATAAAAGCAAAACATGACCCTTTACTTCAAAGTGCACGTATAATGATGTGAATGTGCAAACCAAATATGTGCATACAGATGTATATGTTCGCACATGCCATTCACATCTGTATTTCTACACTGAGTGCCTATGTACAGATAAAACTACACACATGCAATTGAAGCCATTATTAAATAGAGTATATGTGGGGAGAAACTGAGTATATTACAAACTTCTGTAATTTGAAATTGATCACAAGTCATTCTCAGAAAATCCATTTATTCTAGTGTCTTGCTAGCTCTGACTTATATTTATAATCTATCAAGCACTTAATCAAAATGTTACACAGCTTTGACAGAGAACTTTCCTATACTCTACAAGATATGACTGTAAAATGTCTTCTTTCTTTCACTTCATGATTGAAAAATCAAGCTTTGAAATTTTATTTTAATAACATTGTTAGAGGTCTGTGTATTTCCTTTCATTGTCAAAGTCTAATAGAATAATAAACCTTGATATTTCATCAGCCTTAAGTGTTTTCTTTTTTCCTCTCTCTTTTTTTCACATAATGGTTTTAGGATTTTAGTTACTTAGTAGATTTAAATGGTACTCTTGGCATCTTTATTATTGATTCGGGTATCCTTAACCTCTTTGAACACACAGAGACATTCTTTGGTGCTTCAATAAAGTGGAAGTGTACATAAAAGATGTCTAATTTATAAAGATTCCACAAAAATAAAAAAACAAAACTTAATCACTTTCTGGAATTTCTCTTTTGCTTTGACTTTTACTATGTTTTGGCAGATATTAATAAATGAATAAGAGTAATAGATGAGGATAAATGTAAGAGTTACACTAATGTTCCTCTGAAAATCATTTCCACATGCATGTAATTCAGAAGTGAAGAAAAGAACAACAATACCCTGTATAATTTTGTTCTTTTTTTTTAATCTACAGCTAAAGCGTTCCTGTAAGATTTATTTTCTATGTGTAAATAGTACTACTGATCACCAAAAAATAAATAAGTTTGAGTTTCTTTTGAAAGCTTAAGCTATTTGCAAATTTCTTCCATACATACCATGGTCCAGTTACCATTAAAATATGAAATACTTTCTCCTCTTTGTTTTTGTTAATTTGTTCTTTGTTTCTTTTTAGTTCTAATTTACCAAGAGCTGAATTAATGTATAAGAATTACATATTTACACTTGGAAATTTCCCTCAGAAAAGTCAAAAGGTCTAGTGCCTATAACCAAGTTTTGCCCCAGATAACTATCTTTTCTTTTCCCTGTACACTTTTTCTTACTGGTTTATTGTGGAAAAAGGGAGGAAATAAGGAAGTATTTTCTGGCACGGCACCTACGTACCCTCTCTGTGATATCCTATTTGAAACTGAAACCAAGTTGAATGACAGGAAATACAAGTACACATATAGTTCAGTGTTTCTGATTTGAGCAGACCTTTAAAGAGTGTGTTTACATTTCTTTGGGAGGATTTGCAAAGCAGAAACTGCATCCTCTGCGTACTGAAGGTGCAGGAGGTTCAAAAGGACTTCAGCACAATCTTACAGTGTAAATATTGTGTAATTGGATCAGCTCTGCTTTAACCTTTCAGTTCTCACCAGCTCCCGGTGTGTATGCTTCTTCATGTCCCCTCACATGGCAAGGTGAAATATCCGTCTCCATTTGTAACCTGCAGCCTGACCTCTGATCTAGACTGTTCACTCGGAATTCAGTTCCAAATGACTAGTGTTCTGTCAGACAAAATCTACATAATCTCCTGTCAAAGACTGTCAAACAAATGGTTGACTTCATACACCCCATTTCAGTAAAATGATCAAAACATCAGAAAGAAAAAAATATATATACTTTCTTTCCTTGGGATGAAAATCTGGTACAAGTGGAAGAAGCTTGGAAAAGATTAAAATCAAATTATTCCTGGGAGGATGTAAATAGGCAAACAGAATGATGAATGCATACTCTTAATTTTTACCTCAACTGTGGAATTTTTTCCCATTTCATATCTGAATTCTGTAAATTTATTTGTTTCTATATTAAAAAAAAATAAGAAGAAGTTGTCAGACAGATAACAGTCAACATAAGTTTGAGAAGAATTATTAGACAGCAACAATTATATGTGATCCAACAATTATGCAGGAATATTTCAAATCCCAAAGTCTTTGTTTAAAAACGTCATCAAACAGTTTGATTGCATATAAGCCACCATTAAAAATAAGCTTATGTATTAGTTTTCCCTCAGGGGAAAAGGGCAGTTAATACATCCATTTCCAAACGTAATTAATTTTCAGGGCTACACATATTTTATAGCATAACTTTTATCTTAGTAAATCGTTCTCTTTTGTTCTTGCAACAAAGTTCCTTGTAAAGTTGAAGGAAGAAGCTGCAGGTATCCTCCATTTAATCCGTGTCCATTAGAAATTACATATTTTGCTTCCTAAGAGCTGTATGCGCTTTTCTTACCTGAGGCTGTTTTCTTTTTAGTGGCTTTTATGAATAAGTATACTAATTTCACTTTATTCTTTCTCTACATCTATCCTGTTATTAAGGCTTCAGAGACGCTGTATTCTTGCCCTGAGAAACAGCAATTCACTCTGCTAAAGGTAATACGCTATTTTGCCTCATTATAATAAGCACCAATGTTTTTACAACTGCAACAGTTCTCCACCAGTATTAGCATATTTTGGCTGAGGTATTGTTTTACTGTGACCTGTATAATAAGTGTCACATTAGCAACACAACAAATCAAACGTTTGTTAATTTCCCTCGCTTTCCCACACAGCTGCTAGTGTTATCGTGTCACCAGATTTTAATTAATATGATAAGTAACACTTGCAAGGCAACAAGCTGATTTTTTTCCCCCGTGTGCGTGTCTCTGTGTGCACACGTGTAGACCAGAAAAGCAGCAAATAAGAGACTTTTGTGGCAATTGCCTTGCTCACGTTTTAAACAACTCAGTATTAAAAGATAAATCTCCTTCAGCTTGCCATGAGAAACCAGCATGTGACTCTCAAAATACGTTACAAATGCACTTGGTTTGCCCATTCTACTATTTTATTTTTATATTATTATGCTTTTACCACCTGAGATATATGTGGTAGACTATTTCAATCTGTCTCGTTTCTTTTGGCCCTATATAAGTAATAACAAATATACGCCTGACTTAGAAAACCTTAGAAAGTGTTTTTTCAGGTACCGCATCCTACCAGCTGAATTGCTTTAGTACAAGTCAAAAGTGCCATCTATTTGTAAAAGCTAGAAGTGCACCAGCGGCCACTGCTGGAGTTGAGTGTGTGAGATACCCACATGCTTCCCCTGCACATTGCTCAGCTAGCCCACAACGTAGGTCACTAAAAAGCCAGCAAATGGCTTGAGATAATTATTACAGGACGCTTAGATAAAATTTCCCTTGGAAGATGTTAGCCACCCTATGACTGGGACACTGAAAGAAATTCCCTTCTTCTGCAGAAGCATCCAGCTAACTTTCTAGCCTCTGTCCCAGGAAGTACAGAAAAGAAATTATTTTCAGCTAAGCTGTGGATCTTGCAATGTTTTATAGAGTGCAAAGATTTGAGTATCAGGCCATTACAGCATGTTTTTAAACTCATTTACATCATTGGATATAAACATATACACATTAATGATTTTATCAAATTACTATACAATGATTGAATAGTCAAATGTGTTTTCATTACATTCACAATGTCAAGTTGCCATTTCCACCATTCTTTTAGGCATAGGATGATGCTCTGAAGATTTTGCTTCCATCATTACCAAGCCCTCCCAGTCAGTAGAATTCTTTTCAACATATATGAAAAGCAGGGCTACCTCTTAAAGAATTTTCACGTCAATAGACTTCTCTTTTTTAAGGGCAATACTGAAGTTTCCTACAACCTTCAAGTGGGAAGGTTGAAGAATATAACATATATCAAATGAAAGGCGAAAACCCAGAGCAGCAGGGATCTGAAAGCAGAAAAGTGAGATGGGAATGGGTCTTGCAGAGAAAATTCCCCTGCTGACATCAAAGGAAATAAAAGTGCACACACACACACACACACACACACACACACACACACAAAAAAAAAAAAAAAAAAAAAAAGACACAGAGCTGCCTTTTCTAAGGCCCTGTTACACACTACTGCTGATATCAGGCTGCTGAATTTTAATTCCCTTCTCCACTAAAATGCCTTTTTTTTTTCCCTTCTTTTAACCTATTTCTCATTATAGCTTGCAAACGGACAAACTGCTTAGAAGATCACTGGGAGAAAAAAAAAATGCCCTGATAAACTACCAGCATCTCTGCTCCAAGCAGAAAACTCCCAAGTTAAATCACATGCTTATGCCAGAAGAAAGGAATGACTCTTGGTGTCTCTGATCAGAGAGAAGAAAAGTGCTACTGAGCGTTTCAGAAAATATGAAATAGACAAAAGGAAAGTGTTGTCCATACTTAAAATGCTTGTGGGTTTTCTGACCTTAAAATCAGAATTTTGCAATTCTAAAAGAAACACTGTCTGGCATATTTCTCAAAGTCTTGCAGACTGAATCTGCTCCCTAATAAGTTCATGTGATATTCCTGTACAAATCAAGAATAATATTGCAGTAGAGCACATAAAATCCACAGGATAATGCATTTTCCTGTCAGTCCACAGTCTGTACAGCACCTTGGTTAAAGGTTGCTGTTTATATCCCAGATATAACACCAAAATAGAAATGGATATAATATAATAATAATTATGTCTTAGATATTTCACTAGGATCAATGAAAATTTATATTCCATGCTGAAACAGCTGCAGAAAGATTGTCCAGTGTGTTCCTGGCTAGTGGCTTCCAATCCCTCTGAGCAAGAGGCCAGTATATTGCTGTTTCTTGGCTTAGAAATTAAAACAAGAATATGAACAAGCTAAAACATATCTGCATGCTTAAAACTTCTGGGGTTAAAAACAAACAACGTGAATAGCTTCAAATATAACTGGGAGAAAATGTCTATTGTTAGGTAAAATATAGAAAGGAATAGTGACCAATCTGCTGTTCATCTAGGGACAAGTTGCTTCTGTGACTGAAGAAACTAAGATATGGCTGTGTTAACTTTGAAACTCTGTGAGCCATATCAGTAACCTATTGAAAACTAAGTGCCAACTTAATTTCCATAGCTATTTACATAAATCTACATGCAAATCATACATCCATACAGGCATAATACTCTCATTGTTTGCATTTTTATTCCCTTTGACTGACAAACAGAAACTGCTTCTCTTGTGAGTTCTCTAGTAATTAAGAAAAAAAAACAAACCAACAACAAATGAAACAAGACCAGAGTGGCCTGAACGATGGCGCTTTCCATAGACGTGGGGAGATACCAAAATCATCTAGATGCAGACGCAGTTCCAATGAGGGCACCCCACAGCCTGAATGATATTATGTGATCAAAAACATAAGTCTTGGCTGTCAGTGCAGACGGGGAAAGTTAAATTTGCACTTGGACCCTCTCTGGGACTGAGAAACCAAAGACTGCAAAATAACCCATGGAGCTAGAGGTTGGAAGCCAACTCCTTGCAGAAAGCACTACACTATCCCCATGCAATATTTTCATAAGGGAATTAGAATAATCTATTCTGTACCAACCTGGGCACTCTTACCACTCCTAGACAAGTTAATAATGAGGAAGTCTGCCCTTGTTACAGCTAAAGAAATACCAATATTTAGGAATTCCTGAAGAAAAAATTGTCAGAAAATATTAAAGGAAATATTGAAAAAGGAATTATAGTCTTCTCCTGTGCAAAACACTTCAAACATGCCAACCTCAGGGGCAATTCTGTAGCCTGCTTGGTATCAAGTAGATGACACTATCTCAATTTATGACAAAAAAGAGCAACACTCAGAGGTGAAAATGAGCTCAAGCAAAGTGTTAAATCTTTGATTTCTTAATCCACTATCCCAGTGCTGTTGAAAACAAAGAGATCTGAACTCTACCTTTTTTCAGCTCTGTGACGTCCAAGAGTTACTTTAGAATAAGTGAGCCTTCAACTGGTAAGTCACAGCAGTTTGCCAGACTCTAGCAATATTACTACAACACTGCAAAGCTAAAACTTATGTCCAGGACATTCTACAAGTAGAGGTACCATTCTCATGGAAAACTTTCACATTAATTTTTGCTTCTAAATTGAAGCGTTTAAACTGTACTTTTTTTGTATTTACAGATTCACCATTCATCTGTTATATGCCAGAAAAGAAAGACATATGGAAAAAAATTATTAAGAGTTCTCATTCAAGCAAAAACATCAGCAGTAAAATTTCAATATCTGAAAGTATTTTGCTCTGTTAATTCATATGTTTACATCAATTGCCAGTGTTGAGTTAGTAAAGATCTCTGCAAAATTATCAAGGGGATCTCAGTGGCCTTTTCTGGACTCTGAAAAGTAAAGCTAGCCATGCAAAAGGCATATGTGACAGCTTAGCAGGAGGAATGACCAGTTCATACTGTATCACTAAGCTCTTGCCTCACCTATATAGTCAATGCTAAGTAACTAAAATAAATATAAAATAATGTCGTTTAATAGGGAGGGGGTTGGTTTTGTTCAGTCAGTGTACAAAAAGTTGGGAAACATTTAACTGAAGAACCTTCTTTGAATCTGGTGTGTTTTTCTTTAAGAAGGTGACTAGCCTGCTTTCTCTTATGCGGCACTGAAGAGGTCTGAGGAATCATGTGAGACAGTAAATGAGGCAGGAGAATTGTGTTCTCGTGCTTTTTGTTAAATTCCTACAAAATTGTACTTGTAATGCAACAATCACTTTGGCGTGAATAGGGCCCCTTGTCATTTGTTAGGTGACCCATCTCCGTTGTTGCAAAAATCAAAAGGGAATTGATTTTGATGAACTGACATGCAACCAAAGGGTAACACAACCACCAGATGAACAAAAAGCCAGCTTCACCACCAGTAGGTGGATCAATACTGTACCTATGTCAGGTATATGTGGTTATAAGAAAAGAAGAAGAAAAAAACAAATAATCCCAAACTACGTACCTCTTAAAATCTAAGCCTTCATTGTTTCTTGTGTTAAATTTAGGGTTTTGCTGTTTTTCTCACCCACTAATTCTTGCATCTTAGAAGAGGAGAAGCCTGCCGTACAGGTGTATATATTTGCAAAAGTATGTCCGATCAAGAAACCTTGAAATAACAGCCCTCATATTTAACCTTGTTGATTTATTGTATTTATATTTATTTATATAGTGTATTTAAATGCTCTGTAAGCAACACACATGAATAAGTCTCCATGTAAACAGGCCTCTGCTTATTAACAGCCACAGCTCTGTTCCTTACACTAACCATTCAAGTCAGTACAAGAGAAAAAGTAGAAAAGGTAAAAGAACTTTATATCATACTTCCCTCTGCTAATTTAGTGATTGCAAACAGACCAGTAATCCTAAATCCCTCAATCCTTTATTTCAATACAGATAGAAAAACTATTTTGCAAATGTAACATTCAGGAAGTAAGCAGTCGTATGACTTGTTCATAATATGTCTATGAGATTCTGATTTGAAATGGAAGGGACAACCTTAACTGTTAAAGGTAGGCTGACTGATTGCCTTTACTGTAAAAACAAGCTGTGATGTACTTGTGTATGTCATGTTACAGGGCATTGTTTTCAGTTGGACCACAACTATATGCAGGTTCTACTTTGAACATTTCTAGGAAAACATCCCAGAAACATTCCAAAATACATGTGGGTGCTAGAGTAAATAAAATAAAAATTAAAGTTCTCAGAATTGTTTACAAAGTACAAATGCATAATTAGATGTGCTGGAAATAAACCACGTACTCATTGTGGAGATTTAAGGGAACAAGAAGTCACAGTGAGAGCTTTCTTCCAGATGATGCCACCAGAAAGGAGACAGCCCTATCATCTTTACTTATACAAAGGTCTTCACTTACATCAAAGAAAGCAACCATTTGAGGAAAGGCTGGAATAGGAAGACTCTCCATAGTCCGTTTCGTTGTCTGATATATGTCTTCCAGGAAAAAGGAGGCAGTCTCACCTTAGTTCCCCACACTTTCTGTATGTTACACCATATGTTTTCTCAGTGTGAAAGTAAAGGCTTTATTTCAACAAAATTTTCTAGAAAAAATATTGCTCCTACATATTTTCACGAACAGGACATTAATAGTTTTTGTTTCACAAAACTGAAATCCGATATGTTCCTAATGAATCAATTTACTTTTCTTACTGTCCTTTACATCATTTACCTAGTTGTTCTTAGATACGTGCATTTATGTCTCATGAATATTAAAGATATCCACATATTAGCATGCCGACATGTTAAAAACTTTGATATATTGGTGTGTAAAAAACTTGAGAGCATGCATGTGAATGAGCAGCTGTTAATTTTATTCATAATTGGTGAGAAAGTCTCCCAAAGACATCATGAAAGCTCTAACACTTAAATATTACTTCTGGTTATTTGCCAGGGGGGGAGCGTGTGCTTGTTGAAGACCTCTCAAGTTGTACAGATCTGTCCTGGTTCCTTGGGAATGCTTTACATATTTTACTATGTAAATTAACATCATTTAATGTAAATCATATAATCTAGTTGTGTATTTATCTGAAAGACCAGAGTGATTCTGAAGCATTTGTTTTATTTTCTCAGAGCCATGTGATATGCCTTTAAAGAATTACCTTGTTATGGAGTATTTGCCAAAGCGACTGGACCCCAGTTCCTTTTCTTTTCATATCCAGCACTGAACTTCTTTTATGCTTCTATTAAAAATACTCTTGGGTAAATTAGACACAAAAAGCTGTGATTAAGTAATATTATAATGGTGACAGAAACAGAGAAATCAACAGTTAAAGCTCCCGCTAATGTATGCGCCTACTTCACAAAGGTGTATTTTATATAACAATGGAAAAAGGTGACAAAGTAGGATATGTTTTTCTTGAATTTATTAACCTATAGATGTCTGAGATATTTACACAACCGAATGGGTCATTCCACCCTTTGAAAATCTGTTGAATTCTAAGAGTAAGAAAAGCTATACCCAATTCTGTTCTGAACAGGTCAGTTTGTGAAAAAAATATATTAATAATAAATTAAAAATTTGATGCTGTTCATGGGGCACAGTGCTTTAGGTACAGTGGAACCTAAAATAAGGGAATGTTTAGGTTTAGAATACAGGTATTTTCACAAGGAAACCCCAGATCAGATCTTTTTATCTTGCCATTTATTGAGAAGCCATGATTATATATAAATAAATCTACCAGAATACTAAATGCAACTGCAGAAAATTGTCTCAGCAGATGTCAAGCTGGATGATGAATAGTGCCTAAGATGTGACAGTCTTTAGTACTGCCTTAGCATATCATTGGATAGAGATAGTTTGGCTTTCCCTTCTGTCAACAGTGTCTTAAGCAAGCGAACAGACTTCAGTGCACTCTGATATAACCCTGAAATATCGGAGTTGATGCAGAAGTAACACTTGTTTAAAAGACATGTGAAGGATGTAACAGTCAGTTTCATATCTTTCCAAACACTAACAAATAAAAATAAAAAGAATAAAGCACTTAGACCAGCAGTTAAACTGTTAAAAGTGAGCCTTAGGTTTGTTGAAAGGATAAAACAATTAAAGATACTAATTTACTGATTGCTGATAAACATCTTCCTCTTACCTAAAGAAATTTCCATTACATCCTTTACTTGATGTCATGGCTGAAATAGAAAGTCCTGCTGTAGGCTGATGATATCCTATAACATACCTGGATGTAGCCTGCCACCCTGTTACACACCACTTCTCTTAAGGAGCTTCCCATTTGTAAAAAAAAGTGAAGGAATGGCATAACTCCTTTTTTGTTTTTAAAGTAGTAATAACTGAAAATTACCATTTGCTGTTTTCATGACTCCTGACTAAATGTTAAAAACAGGAATTGAACTACAGTCCTTCTTCTTAACCCTCTAGCACAAAAGCCATTACCCAGTTCCAGTGTTAGATGCATTTCTATGATGTTCTCCATTCTCCATGAACTCCTCCCTGTCTTAAAAGAGTAGCTATTAACTCAGAAGGGTTTGGGTTCACTAGCGTGGCCTATTCTGCCCTAAAGACAGAGGCCATGGAAAAGGTTTCAATGAACTTAGATTTTAGTGTTGATTCTGGCGGACTGGTAGGCTGTAAGAGTACATATTGACACCCACTTACCTAGGCTTAAAATAGAAGAACATGACTCTCGTTGGCTTTCTGGATATTAGATAACAGGCTGTGACCTCTTTGGAGCATGAAGGAAATACACAGACTGGCCCAGGAACAGGAAAACAGCTTATGCCATAAATATATTAAAAAACTGTACTCATGCTTAGGCTGTCCATGTCTTGCATGGGCCAGGAGGCAAGCTCACAACTCTAACTCGAGGAAAGGGGGAAAAGAAGCCTAACAGTTCTCTGCTGCTCTGAGCTAAGCAGAAAGCAGCACTGAAAGGTACATCTTCCAACTTTCCATGCCAAAGCGAACAGATGTAGAGGGGAAAAAAAGAAAGGTTTGTTACAATCAATAAGCAATACTGAGGTAGAAGTTTTGTTTGTTTGTTTGTTTGTTTTTTGTTCATTTGGTTTTTTTGTTTTGTTTTGTTTTGTTTTTTGTTGTTGTTGTTGTTTTCAAAATAAAAAGGCTGAGCAAGGCAGGTATTTAACTGCTGAAACCACAACCAAGTTATCTATCTGAATAGAAATCCACTCTTCATCTGTTCAGAAAATTTCTCAGTCAAATAAGAGAGGCTGACTCTGCTTTTGTATGATTTAACATGAGCCTAAGAGCTGTAGATAAGTTTTTTCACTTGTTCTGTCCCACAGCAATAATTGAGTGCTAACCAATTGTATTCCCATTTAAAATATTTACCACTTTGAAATTCATTTGTAACAAGCACTCTTGTTTTAAGTCTACTAAGTCTCCACTAAGTCTATGTTTGATTAACAATTTACAGATCTGTTTAGATCTTTTAATATGATCTGTTTAGATCTTATTATAATGAGTGACACCCTTCATTCTATTCAAGCGACATGGAAATTAAACTAAACAACTGAGAATGGAAGTGAAATCCCTCTTTCCTCAGCCAGATCCTTTTTTCCCAGTCAGATGAATTTTGCCCTTGCTTTGGTACAATACTGAAGACATTTTGCTTTAATCTCGAGCACTTACCTGAGAAAACTTCTAACAGACATTGGTACCTTTCTAATTTCATCATTAAATTTAGAATACTATGGGGATTGTTTGATCAGAGATCATATAAAAACACTTCTCTAACACATTTTTACTTCAAAGGTCTGAGTTTTCTAAGAAGAACAAATTGTGTATAAAAGATTTTTGGGCCTTGGTATCATCACCTACAATTTATTTTTAGTAAGCACTGCACATTTTACGCATCAGTGCTCAAATTTCCCAGTACCAGTGAGTGAAGGAAGGCACTTTCTTAAATAGTTCTGCATGCACAGGAAAGGAAACCAGCAAATCACCTGAGAATTCCAAAATCATAAATCATGAGTTCTTATGATTGCCATTTCAGCAACAGATTTTTCTTGCAGCTATATTTATAACTTCTCTTTGGTAAGTCAGAACTCTATTAATCTATCTGAGAAAACAAAGCAGTGTCTGTCTATTCCTTACTAACAACAAGCACTCAGAAAGTAAGGAGGAACAAATGTCTTCAGAAAGTGTGATCTAAGCTCAGATAGCTCTGCTTTCAAAGCTAGGTCTAAAAGTTTACCATACACTGCCTTTCAGCCTTTACCTGTTAGACAGGCATTTAGGCAAAAATACAATATATGGTCCACAAAGCTGTACAAGAATGAGTTAGCAGCTATCAATTTTATGAAAATGAAACTAATTTCCATTTTTCCAAGGCTTTATTTCATTTTAAGATTGAAAAAAGAAAAAAGAAAAAAAACCTCTTTACAAAGCCAAAGAGAAAAAAAAAATGTTATGAATATAGGTAGTCTCAGCAGTACTTTTTTTGATCAATGAAGCCAATTCCAGTGAAGTGTCTGGACAGAAAACAGCTGAATCCAAAACTAGCTTTGCTTTTTTTGCTCTGAGAAATTCCATCAGGATAACCTTTCAGATCAGATGTTCTTTGGTCTTGCCTTTAAATGTGCTCATGTACCTTCCCAAGTATTATGCCTAGAAGCAGGGAAGAAGAGTTTGTCATATTTCAATTGCAACCAGTTCCAAGTCATTTAGTGATAGGACTAGAGGGAATGGCCTCAAGTTGCAGCAGGGGAGATCAAGGTTGTATATTAGGGAAAATGTCTTCTCCCAAAGAGTGGTGAAGCACTGGAACAGGCTGCCCAGGGAGGTGGTGGAGTCACTGTTCCAGAAACATTTAGATGTTGTACTGAGGGGCATGGTTTAGAGAGGAAGTATAGGTGGGTAGGTGGATGATTGGATTGGATGATCTTGGAGGTCTTTTCCAACCTTGGTGATTCTATGATTCTATCTCTAGAACTGGACATAAAAAGGCATTCAGCAACATACCACACTGTTTTATATAGGACAGTCAAGAAGTACAGCAGATAACAGGAGAGGAAGCATAGCAGAACAGAACTCAAAACCAGTTCTCCAATATGCGTATATATAGTGATGCTGCTTTTTTGGGGTTGATGAAGAATCATTTGTTCCCCTTATTTAACTGAACAGCAGTAAAGGTTTTTTGGGGTTTATACTGATGTGAAAACAAGTAATATTTTTAAATCTGAAATGTTTATGTTAGATGTCTTTCAAAGAGTGATATTTGTCTGTACTTAGTGACACATGGATAAAAGAAGACAATCAGTATCCTTCCAGAGATTTGAAGTTTATACTGGAGAACAAAGTTTGACTAATTGTACTGTGGCTACCATAAAATTTTGCTTTCTTTCTGAGCAATTTGACTATGCTCAATTTGTCTAGCAAAGGACTACATAAGAAACCACAGTTAAATTTCCTAGTTGCCCAGACAAAAGTGTTTTCTCAGTGAGATTTTTTAATTCCAGTCATTCTGTCTAGAAGATACACACAACACAGCAGACCACACTCATATCTAGAACTGCCTTTAAAATAATTGGAGCTCTATGCATGCCAAGGTAAAGAAATACCTTATTTAACTCTTCAAATTGCAAGAAATGCAAAACATGGAAGAAAAATCAAGTTTTTATTCAAAATTAGACAAAATCATTTCTTAGAGACAGTATAGTCACCATAGCTTAAGACTTATGTATTAAAAATTAATTATTTAACTCTCTCATAAACTGTTCAGTGAGACTGACACTGAAATAGTCTGAGTAGTCTGTGATATGATTTGATAAACATTTTTCAGAGTTCTCAGAAACGCCACATTGGTGCTAAAGATTTAGTATAATCAAATAGAATTTATGCCATCACATCATAGCACATTTGTTTGATTAGTTTTTTTACAGCAAAAACCTACAAAAATACAGGACTGCCTTAGAAACTGAAGAACCTATGTAGATCAAGAGAGGTGATCTTTTCCCTCTATTCAGGGTTAGTGAGATTACACCTGGAGTATTGTGTTCACTTTGGGGTTTCCCATTACAAAAATGAAATTGGCAGAGCTGGAGTGAGTCTTGCACAGAACCACAAAGGTGGTGCACATGATGCACAAGAAAAGACTGAGAGGGCAGGCTTACTCTACTTTATAGCTGAAAATTGATGTCCAGGCTTTTCTCAGCAGAGGATAAAGCCCATGAAGTCTAACGAAATCTGGCTGTGCATGTTAATAAAGGTAGTAAGTAAGAAAAATAAATAAAAAAGGAAAATGAAAATGGATAGAGAAGCATAAAAAGGGTGATGTGCTTAAAAAGTCACTATTACTTTCATAGAAAGATAAAGGTAAGGAGATAACTACTTCCTTCTTTGTATACAAACCTGGTGTGTTTAAGAGTAACATTACTTCCAAAAGTGGGAGGGAAGAGCCAAAGCTGCAGACCATCACAGCAGCTGTGACTGTGCTGTGAAATGGAGATGCTGCTGCTGCTCTTAGGAACAAAGCAGCAAGAGCTGCACTCTGCCACACTCTAGCATAGCTTTCTTGCCATGCCTGTCCCTTGGTTTCTTTTCAAGTCACCAGCGTAGTCCTGAGCAGTACAAAGGGTCGTGACCCCTTTGGAAAATAAATGAAAATATTTAGGCTTCTCTCAAATTTTTGCAGAAATATTTTCCCCATATGTAATTGTGCTATACATATTTTTCTGCTTAGCAAGTGCACATTTGATTTTATGTCCTGTTCTCACTACAGTCACCCAGATACTGATTTTTTAGCCCCTGCTGAGTTGAACAATAAGATTTTTTTACCATTATTTCAAATGTTTTTCACAAGCTTGATTCAAAAAGGGATAATTCCCCACTATATTTGCAGTCTGATTATCAGATGATGATGGACAATAGATTGATAAGAGTCACTCAAGAAGATGCAAGCTCTTGTGTATAACAGCCACTGCAATTATCAGACACTACTAAACTATTATTGATCCTGTTCACATTGGGTGATAACTGAGCATTTTCCACTTATTTAAAGTGCTGTTAGCCAGAAACTCCCATCAATGAAAAGCATTGTAGACAAATTTCTTCAAACGTGGTTCAATAAATAATAGCACATATAGAAGGTCCATAGTTCCTTAATCTCAGTGAAACAACTAACTGTGAAGCACAGATATACCATCTAGTTGTTGCTAAATGCTTGATTACAATAAAAAAAAAAAAAAGGAACCTCCACAAGGTCATTTAATATGTAACCCAGGTATCACTGACAGAACCAATGCAACCATACAGAAAATATGAAGAAAAAAGGCTGTTGTCTTGCCAAAGGTTCAATAATATCATCAGGAAAAAAAAAAAAAAAGCTAAGAAAAAAACATGCATGCATGTCCAGAACAAAAACAAAAGTAGACTTCTCCCTATAGCACCATGGGGCAGATCTCTGTACGGCAAGGTTTTCTTACATATAATTGTATTTTTTCAAAGATATGTAAATCTGTGCTTAATATTAGAACTGTGCATTTTGATAGAACCATAATGACAGCAAAAGTGGTCCTTATCAGTGAAATTCATATTACTTTCATTTTGTTCTCTTTAATACTGGGGACATACAGGATGTGATCTGATATTCAGTGTATTATATTTCTCAAGCAGGGCCAGTGGCAACATAGCAGTGGTCTACATGTAAAACTGGCTATTAAGGATATTAACTAGTAATTGCTTAGTGTAATCTCTCTAAATAATCAGTAATTAAAAAAATAAATAAAAAGGCTGACCATTGTGATTTAAGTTCAGATTAAAATTGACCAAAAAAGTCAATTGGAATGGTTTTAATTATTTATGGTGCCGTATTTTCTTTCAACAGAAATGTTTTATATTTTAGCCAGGACAAAATAGATAATTTGTAGCAACAATGGCTTTTCTTTTATCAGTTGAATAAGAACACTCTAATACACAGGATTTCAAATCAAAAATATCTTATTTTGTTTAAAACAAACTGCTAACTTGTCCTGTTTCTTTAATCTTCTACTATGACATCAAGCCCCATCAGCAGTATGCGTAGAGTCTGAATAGTTTTGGTGAAACAGCCAGCTAGTTTGTCTGTTGCTTTTAGAGTTGAATCGTTTCAGCTTATGCAGAGGGGGGGGGAAGTATATAGATTTAATAGAATCACAGAATTTCTTGAGCTGGAAGGGACCTCCAAAGATCAAGTCTAGCTCCAGGCTCCACACAGGACCACCCAAAATACAACCCCTGTAAGTGCTGTCCAAACATTTATTGAACTCTGGAAGGCTCAGTGGTGCAATCACTGCCCTGGAAAGCCTTTTCCAGTCTCTGGCCACCCTCTGTTGGAGAATATTTTCTTAATCCCCAACCTGACACAGCTCCATGCCATTCCATTGGGTCCTATTGCTAAGGAGCCATACAGGATCTCCATGGGCATGCTCATTAGGCAGAGTTCCTTACATCTATGCTGGTAGAAGGCCTCTGTTCTTCTGGGGCTATCAGAAACAGGACAAATGCTTAGCCCATCCTCTTCTGACTCCCCAGACCTCCCCTTTCAGTCTAGATTTCATGTAGAAGGGATAAGAAGTTTTCTAGTGAGCCTCGTGGAATGTTGTTCTTGCTGGAATTCGTCACTGGAACATCAAGGGTATTACACTTCAATTACTGAGCTCTATTGAAATATGTGACTGTGTAAGTGGGCATCTGTGAAGGACAGGACTTGGAAATCGGCTATGTGATCATTTAAGCACCTCCTCCACATGCAAGATGAAGGTTCTGGATGGGGGTTGGTTGTTGAATGGGCTACAGCTCATGTCTGGCCTAAATAATAAACTGGAAACTTGCCAACTTGCAGTGATAGGACAAGGGATAACAGTTTTAATTTAAAAGAGAGTCAGTTTAGATTAGATATAAGGAAGAAATACTTTATTCAGAAGGCAGTGAGGCACCGGAACATGCTACCCAGAGAAGCTGTGTATGCCTCATTCTTGGAGATGTTCAAGGCCATGTTACATTGGACCTTGAGCAACCTTGTCTAGTGAGAGTTGTTCCTGCTACCTATGGCAGGAGGGCTGAAACAAGGTTACCTTAAATAGTCCCTTCTCGCTCAAACCATTTCATGATTCCATGATTCTACACTACTTCTGTGCAACACTGAACTGGATAGTCCCTACTCTCAGATAAATAAATCAATCCTTGGATTCCAATACTTCTCAGCACAGAATATGCTTCATACAAAGTTTTCACAGCAACTGCATAGTCAAAACTAACTACTGCTATGCTCCAGAGTAAGCTCACACATCCATAAAAAGCAGGTGAAGGCCCAGGTTTCAATGACCACTCCATCTCTGATCCTTGCCAAAACATCTTCAAAAGACATCCATAAAATAATGTTCATGGCATTCCTGGATACAAGAAATCATAAATTCATAGAATTATAGAATTGTGGAATGGCCTGGGTTGAAAAGGACATCAAAGATCATCCAGTTTCAACCCCCTTGCCATGGGCAGGGTTGCCAACCTCTAGACCAGGTTGTCCAGAGCTACATCCAACCTTGCCTTGAATGCCTCCAGTGATGGGGCAATCCATGACCTCTCTAGGAAACCTGTTCCAGTGCATCACCATCCTCTGAGTGAAAAAGTGAATAAAAAATTCCACAGATATACTGTGTTTAAAACTTACTCTTCCCTCCCATTGCTCTACCTGTCTGCACATTATTTCAATTTCTGAGGAAATAACCACTGTTAACACCCTTCTACCACAAAAAGCAGCGACATTTTCTTTCAGACTAAACAAAATATATGTAGATTAAATCCAGTGGAAATATCAGTTGTTGTGCAGATTTGAGATGTTTCTCTCTTTTTTCAGAGGGATAGATGTGTTTTTGTATGACCAAGAGGTTGCTGATATTTTCCATTTATTCTAGTTCCTACTAAAATATGTTTTCTTTGTCTACAAGACTTCTCTTAAATAAAACTAAAAAAAACTAAACTTAGATAACTATAACAGTATCAGAAGAAAAGTGTTTCTACTTAACTGAAGCATTTGACAGAAAAGATAATGCACCCACATTCCACAAATAATTCAAGATATAATAAAGATATGAAAAAAAAAAAAAAGAGCAATTGACTTGGTTCTAAATGATACTGAAGGGAGAATTTGTCTGCTAATTCCTGTGCTATGAGAACTGTCACAAAATTACCTTTACCACTAGACAACCTGAATCTAAAGAGCAGTTGCCTTCCAATCTTCTGTTACAAAGCTTCAAGCAGAAAGGCAATTTGCTAGTATTTCACTATCAGAGATGGAATTCTTCAGCAGGAGGAGGGTATCAACCCAAACTCAGAGACACGTGAATAATACCTTCTAGAATGGCATGACTACTGGCTTGAAAACCAAAGCAATAAATACAAAACTGTCTATTTATATTGATGTTATTTTAATTAACATAACAGCTTCACCATCTGTGAAAGTTCATCACAGCTCTATACCTGCAAATGGTAAAGAAACAAGCCTAGAAAGACTAAAGGGGGCTCTAGTTAGATCTAAGAATATAAAATTAGAATCATAGGGGTTGGAAGGGACCTCAAGAGATCATCAAGTCCAACCCCCAAGAGACTTTGATTCTTTCATTTGGGCAGCACAGATTTCTACCACTCTAAATTCAATGGGTGAAGCAGGACACCTCTACTGAATATCATAGAGGCACTTTCTAGTAGACTCATTCTTACGTAAAACTGAAAAATACTCTTCAGAGAGAAACAAATACTGTTATTCCTATTTTACAAGTAAGAATGTTAATTACTCTTTGTGAAAGTGACTTTCTTTTCTTTTTTTTTTTTTTTTTTTTTTTTAGGATTAAGCTGCTAAGACTAATTAGGAAAGAAGTTCCAAGGTCCAGAGTTTTGAGCTGAGTGTCTTCACACCAACATCTAACCAAACCATAAAGCAGTAAATCACTCAAAATCTTTTTCAAGCCCTCAGGATCCACTTGAGTTCATCTTCTAGACTTCTTGACAAGTCATGATTATTTCTCATTTCTCTTATAATACTGTTTATCATTCTTTATTCATCTTTGTCTTATTTTAACGCTAGCTGAAATTGTCTACTATTGCCTTGCTTTCAGAAGCTGTAGTTGTAGATCAATGTCTAACAGTGAGAACTACCATAAAGCTCCTGAAAACAGTGGAGCCTAAGCTGACACTACACCACAGCCATAGCTGCAGGATAGCTTGCCCACTTCAGGCAACAGTGAGGTCTATCAATGCATAAAAAAGTCAGCAGCCTGTCCCAGCTGCTTCTTTATGCCAGGCAGAAAGCAAATATGTATCTATTTCTATTTCTTCAGTGCTTTACAGGAGAAGCACTAAGAAGCATCTAATACTGCTAGCTAAAGTTATACATGTGAAAAATTATTAACTCTGATTTATCAATGGAAAGAAAAGAATATGACTTAACCTGTTGCCAATTATCGAGCTGGTTTTTTGTTGTTTTTTTGTTTGTTTGTTTGTTTTGTTTTTTGCTTTTTGTTTTTTTTTTCCTTGAGTCTCATTCTTCTTGGTAATAAAACCAATAACAAATAAGTAAATTTATATATATAAAAAAAGAAGTAGATAAACCCAACATTTTAAATGCTGATAACATTTTGGAAGAGGCATAAAACTGAACAGAAAATTGACCTCTCATCTCACAAAGGAAACTGCAGTCTAGTTTAAGAAAAAAAGTTAGAACTGTAAGCAATTCCTAAACAAATGAAGAATAAATTTGGTGTTGATGGATTACTGCATAGAATTTTTTTCCAAAGGAAATTACCATCAATTTGAGTTTCAAATTATATCAACCTTTTGAAGTCAGGATTCAGAAAGAAGTCATTTTAGAAACTATTGGAGTAATATACTGCAAATATTTCAAAACTTTCATATTTAATGTATTTTAAATCTATGTTTAGTCTTTCAGATCTAACATTATCTGTTGTAAGAGTAAGGAGTTTTTTTTATTTTTTTTTTTACTGGCCTCTGAACTTTGCTAATCTGATCCAATTAGATTCCTCTGCACAACCAAGCACTTAAGTAAAAATGAGTCAGTAGACAAAAAGAAATGCTTCAATTACTCAACTCCCAGTTCACCCACTCTTTCTTATCTGACAGACCCTTTTAGATGCTGACTTTACTGGATAATCTCTGAGATGTATACAGCAAAACATTTTGAGGGAATTTCAGAAGGAGAGCAGCTACAGGATCCTGAAGGACTTTATTTTGCTGAAGTTCAATGGAGATGCTGTATAGACATCCTATAGCAGAGCTGCAAAAGCCAAGTGATAAAATCCTACTGAAGTGCCCCATAAAAGTAATGAGCAGTGCAGACAAAGTTAGGCTTATAAAACAAAGTGCAATAGCCTTAGCATTAATTACGTTGCTTCTCATCATCTAGCAGCATGCCAAAGAAATGTGAAGTGAACAAAGAATACTGACGTTCTTTCTCTCTTAATATAGGCACAGAGGAATCAACAAGAAGCTACAGTTCTGTATCATGCAATTATGTGCCTCATTCATTAGTACCACATCATTGACTACACCATGAAAGAAGTGACAAATTAGCAATTTCACTGGAGTAGCATAATATTATCATTTGTATCACCAAGTCAGCAAAATCTAACCTCCAATATTTCAGCTCACCATTCTAACCCTAGGCTGGCCATCAATACAGTTTTATGTCCCTTGTACTAATCACTAAAGTCAGATAATATGCAAGGTTAATGGTTGCAGACAGTCTGGGGAAATATCCAAGATCTGATAAGGAAACCCCACATTATTGCTGTTCTATGTGTGTATATCCCAATCAAGAATAGGCAAAGGAAGGAAATCAATACTTAAGGCAGTTGTAATACATCTCTTGGTGTAACATATAAATTGGCCTTTCATTGCCCATTCACGTTTCAGTTAATAAATAGTTCAGGCACAGGACACATGGATAGTGAAGAAGTGTAACTATTGTATGTTTGTCACCCTTACTTTAGATTTATACTGTCTTAGTACAACAGACGCTATCCAGTGCTTTTAAATTACTTCAGTAGTCTTTTAAAGAAAATAAGAAGTGATGCTTAATCCTGATCAGTAGTTTGTTATATATTCTACTACCTGAAAAGGAACTTGATGCATTCTGCCTCATTTAAACAAACAGATAATCAACTAGGATATTCTCATTCTAATTATATCCCGCCATTGCTTACAGTCACAAATATATATCCCGTCTTCATTGCTGATAAAGTTCTTATTTCTATACTAATTATAGCTGACTGGACGTTGATTTTCTTTTATATTTAGCACTGAGTTATCCAAAGATACTCTATAGTAATTTGCAGAATCAGAAGTCCAACCTCAGTGTGCTCATGCATATTTTTAATGTAGTATTGCTGGTAATATACAAATTCACATTACTTAAATTTGTATCTGTCCAATGTGCCTAAAATGTTAAACTCTGCACTTGGAAACTTTTTTTTATTTTTTTTTTAAGTAAGCTCTTTTCTCACTCTACTATAATTACATCCATTTACCCTCTTCCAGACCAAATACATGCAGGCACTGTTTTAATTTGTAACTGCACCACTAAATGCAAATGTAAAATTGGCAGCTTTGATGTTGCAGCATTAAATATAGCTTATCTCACCAGTGACAGTGAGAAACAGACACTCTCTTAGGACTGTGAGTTATGACAGTCTCTCCAATGAGTGAAAAATCATCCCTGTACAGCTGTCACTGATGAGATTTTCCTTTTCTTTTTCTTATGCCTCATGAGTGTTTCAGCATAGATGAAGCCACCACTCCGGTGGCAAAAATGGAGACTGCTTTTACTGCAACTAAGTACACCCTTTTGCACTGCATAGCTTCCTTTGCAATTAAAAATAATAATAATAAAATCTTTTCTTGAGAAGAAAAAATAACATCAAAAATTGTGCTGGGCCCAGTAACTAGCTGATATTAAACAAATACATTTTTTGATGAAGAGATTAGAAAATGATAGGCATAGAGAGGCAAGGCTTAAGAGATGCCCCCAGTGCTCATGATACACAGCATGACTTCTTTTTGCAGATTTATAAAGGTGCATCTTTAGTCACTTTAACATAAGAAATTACCAAGGTTGTTCTTTAAAGATAACATCAGAGCTACAAGTAAATTCAGCCACAAATGAAAAAAACATTGTTCTGGGCACTGCATAAATCAGCTCAGAAAGAAATGATTTTATAAAAAGTTTGTAATCTGAAGAGTGTGTAATCCACATGCTACTGCCAAGAACACAGCAGATCAGTATGTAGTGCTTATAGATCCTGGCAAGTGAGACTCCTTTCATTCAGTAATTGTGGAACAGAGACACATCTTTCAAAACACTCTTGGAAGTTTCAATCACAGCAATGTTAGATAAACGGTGATAAATACAGATAAATGAGGGAGGCACCTAACGTAGCATACATACCTAGATTTGCCTGCTTCTGACTATGTGACTTTACATGGTTGTGATCCTTTTCAGTCTTTGTGTGAGCAACAGACATTGCAGAAGGATTGTGGACCACAGTACAGAAGTAGGATGCTGCACTGCAGTCACTTTTTCCACAACAGGAGCACAGGACCCAAACTGAGAGGGTAGAATCCTGATTTAAAGGAAACAGGAACAACTGCTATGTTTGTGCTAATTTATCTGATATTCATACTTGAGTGAATTCACTATGAGTCTATTTCATAAAACATTTAGCGAGGACTTTCAAACAGCCAACACTCACAGATCACCCTCATTCTCTCCCTCCAAAAAATGTGTTTCCTAACAGACAGCGTGTTCCCTTGGTCCCCTCAGATAGATATCCCTAGGAGATGAAAGGGAAAGACTGTTGGTAATCCAGTGCTCAAAACCTAATAATGCAACCACACTTTTTGTTTCAAATCTGCATTTGTGAGGAGACAAAAATGCATCTCAAATGCAGTCCAATTTGCAAGTGCGCACGTACGTTCGAGGTCAGCTCATACAGCTTTTCTTCCTCTTGCCTGTACTTTCTAGCACGTGTATTTATTCTAGTAATACCAATTGTTTAATGCCCAAGTATAACACAAAGTCTTCCTTAGTTCTGATTCTGATATCCCCTCTGTCATGATCAGTCTTCAATTAGCACTATCTGAAGAGAAACAAGTGTGTAAAGCATACAATAAGGCCGGGAGACCTCAAACAAGATGAATTTGCTCTACACCCTTTTGCTGTTGTTAACTCAAAAGGTCTGCGGAAGCAGTAGGAGACAGTAAGGTCTGAGGAAGCTAGGGTACTGACTAGAAGAAACCTGAACTAAAGAAGGTGACAAAATATTTTATGTGGCTTTAAGCTCCAGTTGCAAGATATGCTTGCATGTAGTTCTCAGTGATATCTTGGTTGTAAATGACAGCTCAGAGAAATTTCCTATTGATAACAATACAACTTTCAACCTAGGAGAGCCTCAGAAATGTGGTACAGTTTATAACAGAGTCCCAGAAACAGAATATAGAAAAACCGTGCACACAGGTATCTAAATAGGCTGTACACTTTATATGAATTAGTGCATCGCCTCTCCAGTGTCAGTGCCTTTCAGCGCTATTTGTCTTTTGGAGGCAGCACTGCAGAAAAATGTGGTGATTATAATAAGCTCCAGTTTTTGAAGTAAAACCGATAAGGTAAGAACCATAGCAGGACTTCTGCAAGTGAGCAAACCATTATTGTGCAAAATATTGACATCTTTAAGGATAAAGGAATAATAGCTCTCTTCAAAATCCTGAAAACAAATGTTCAGCATTGTTTCTCTGAAAGCGTAAAGTTAAGGATACAAAGGTTGAAAGAACAATTAAAAGATAAGGACTGAAAACTATCCTACATGTTCATTGCAACCAATAATAGGAGCTGCTCCCCAGTGGCCATTTCATTTCTACTACTTATGGTAGTTTTACTTCAACTCATAATAATGCAACACTTCTTTTTCCTTACCCTTAGAGATACAGTACTAGGTTATTATGTAGTTATGACCTATATTTCATTCAAAATTTTATCTCCAAAAAAAGTAAAAGTGCAAGGTGTTGCACTTGGGCCGGGGCAATCCCAAGTATTTATACAAACTGAGGGAAGAACTCCTGGAGAGCAGTCCTGTGGAAAAGGACTTGGGGGTCCTGGTGGATGAGAAGCTGGACATGAGCCAGCAATGCATACTTGCAGCCCGGAGGGCCAACAATATCCTGGGCTGCATTAAAAAGATGTGGCCAGAAGGGAGAGGGAAGTGATTCCCCCTCAGGACTCCTGGACCATGACAGTAAGAGAGAGGGTCTGGGGGAGGGAAGGCTCCAATTTGGTGAGGGAGGAGATGGTCCAAGAGAACCTAGGCAACATCAATGTACATAAATCCATGTGCCCCAATGGGATGCATCCATGTGTGCTGAGAGAGTTGGCAGAAACAATTGCTGCACAGATCTCTATTATCTTTGAGAGGTCTTGGAGTCTGGGAGAGGTGCCTGAAGATTAGAGGACAGACAATGCCACTCCAGTCTCCAAAAAAGGAACAGAAGGAGGATCCAGAGAAGTATAGGCTGGACTGGTGCTGGGCCCGGTCCTGTTCAATATCTTCATCAATGACCTTGATGAGGGGATGGAGTCCACCCTCAACAAGTTTGCTGATGATACAAAGCTGGGAGGAATGGCTGACACACCAGAAAGCTGTGCTGCCATTCAGCAAGACCTGGACAGCTGGAGAGTTGGGCAGAAAGGAACCAGATGAGGTTTAACAAGAGCAAGAGTAGAGTCTTGCACCTAGGAAGGAATAACTGCATCCACTGGTACAGGTTGGGGGATGATCTGCTGGAGAGAAGCTCTGAGGAGAAGAACCTGGGTGTTCTGGTGGATGACAGGTTGGCCATGAGCCAGCAGTGTGCCCTGGTGGACAAGAAGGCCAATGGGATCCTGAGATGCATTAAGAACAGCATGACCAGCAGGTCGAGGGAAGTGATCCTCCCCCTCTACTCTGCCCTGGTGAGGCTTCACCTGGAGTACTGCATCCAGTTCTGGGCTCCCTGGTACAAAAAAGACAGGGATCTCCTTGAAAGAGATCAGCAGAGGGCCACAAAGATGATAAAAGCCATGGAACTCCTCCCTTATTAGGAAAAGCTGAGAGACCTGGGTCTGTTCAGCCTTGAAAAAAGAAGATTCAGAGGGGATCTCATCCACTTCTATAAATATCTAAGGAGCAGGAGGCAAAGATATGAGGCCAGACTCTTCTCAGCAGTGACGGTAATAGGATGAGGGGTAACAGTTACAAACTGATGCATAGGAAGTTCCACACAAATGTATGTGGGAACTTTTTCACAGTAAGTGTGACAGAGCACTGGAATAGGCTGCCCAGAGGGGTTGCGGAGTCTTCTTCTCTATAGATATGCAAGACATGCCTGGATGCCTACCTGTGCAACCTGGTCTAGTGAGACTGCTTCAGCAGGGGGGTTGGACTTCGATGTTCTTTTCAACCCAGGCCATTCTATGCTTCTATGAAAAATCAGATTTCTAGCATGCATTTCAAGCAAGAATCTCATTTGATTGCTAAAACTTTTATTTCCTCCTTTTCTTGAAAAAAACCCACAATGGTTGGTTTGGCTTTTAGCACTTTTTACTTCATTTGCTTTTCAAACAGTGATTAGATTGCAGAGACGATCCTTAGAACTTTACACAAATAAATCTCATCTGTATATATCTGCCAGAGTCTGCTGAAAGCTTAAAGCATAAGTTCTGAGATGCATGTAGCCCCATTAACTTCAAGGGATGGTAACTCTGACTAATCACAGTGCTGTATCTGTTATTGGTAATTACAATTAATCAAGACCAAAAAAAAGAGAAACATTATCAGAGCTGTTACGTTATTCTCAATAACAAAAAAGCCATCCAGGGCAAGACAGGCTTAAAATTCAGAAGAAAAAGGGTTTGTTTTTTTTTGAGTTCTGCTGTCTTTGGGGTGTAAAATGAGAGCGGAGAAATAAGCAGTGCAGAATTCGTTTTATTTCCAAGAAGTGAAAAGAATGGAAAGCACAGCATTGAGAATTATGGTGAACGACCTAGGAGAATAAAATCTACTAACATCTGACACAGATTAGAACATGACACATTGGAGGGCAGTAGATCTGTGATCACTAAGGGATTAATGCCATTAATGCTCATGGCAAAATCCATACTGATGTTAACATAATCAGCATTTTATGCTGTTCTCTTCCACAGTGATAGCCAAAGTAGTGGCATATGGGTGAATTTGGAATGTCCTCATTTAAAAAGGAGTTTGCACATAGCAACTCAATATTGTTCTCATTTTCCTGTCACATGCCTCATGCTTATTAGATCTAGGATGTTACAGATGTCAGTATAATGAAAATGATAACTGGAAATGTTGCACTACTCAGAAATATGGTAACAACTTCTAAGCTAAAAGGGTTGAGCTGCCTTCCCACCTTCTTTAATTTGCTAGTTATATTGCTGTAAAAGTTTCTGATGGCAGAGAAAAAACTGAAATGAAATGAAATCTGCCCAATCATGAGCTTCTCTCATCAGAACTTTTTTCCTTTTCTTCCCCTCTTTCTTCTTTTCCTCCCACATTCTTCAAATTACAGTGAAAATATCTTCTGTTTGCTTGCCAGACATCAGCTTTAGGCAGAGGGCAGTAGACTGAGTAGACAGGACATCGATGAAACAAGGACTGATCCATACTGCAAGTGTCATGCATTCACAATATTTAACATATGATCTTGGGAATTCTGTGTTACTATACTAGCTGATTAAAGAGAATTGGAAGTAATCCTGGATATCTTCAAACTTCAACTTTGAATACAAACATTAAGACATCTTGTTTCCTGAATAGACAACCTGAAATTGTAGTACCAATATAAAAGAACCTACGTAGAAACGTGACACTTTCCAGATCTCAGGTAAGTAACTGTACTGAGGGAAAACCACATCTTTTATCATAGCATTAACCACTGAAGCATTGCTGTCAATACTTGGAAGGAACAGAGTAAACATTTAACTCAGCAGTTGGAGATAGGGGTTAAATGACTCTTTGTCAGAAGCTTCTTAAGTTTTCCTCTGATATTTTTCTATGGGTAAGGGTTAACTTAATGACCTTTCTGGAAGCTATCACCAGCATCTTCCCTGGTTTTCTGCTCCTAATTTTCTGCAGAAGCAGTAGGAAACAAACAGAGCTGACTGTGAATTTTAAAATAATATACATAAAATGGTTTTGATAGAATATCTCATGAAAATTACACGTACCTGTTCCAGGAAACTGAGTGCTTTCACACAGAGGAGCAGCACACAGCTGTACCTTTCCTACTCATGGTTCTACCATCTTTCCCAAACCTTCTGCCATAAAATGCCAAGCTTCTTCCCAGAAGGGAATATTTTGTGTGAAGCTACTGAGTGCATGGAATTTGCAGTTCAACCTGGTAGCTAGCCTGAGTCAAAGCTTACACAGTCCTAGAGAATTATTCTTGGTACTTTATGTGTGGTCTGTCCATCCCAAATTACACTCTTAAAAAGAGAACTCAATTAGTAGTAAGCTTACCTATCACTTATCAGCTGACCATGTAAATAGCCTACAAAATAGTAAAAAGGCAGGTGGTAATCCAATGGGATAATAGCTCAGGGGAAAAAAATATGCTATTAGCTCTGCTGGGGTCCACATGGCAAACAGCCCTTTCCACTCATAAAACTGTGAATAGATCCGCTGCACAGCAAGAGCACAGACACGTTCAGCAGCATGTATTGAGGCAGGGAGGGAGTGAACCTGCTCTTGTGAGACAAAAGGCTACACTCTGTGAGATAAACAACGCTAAGGCAGCATGATCAAAGAATATTTAAAAATAACCATAATGCAGAAATGCAAAGGGAAGAAAATGTTCAAACAAGCCGAGTGGAATCTTACTGAAAAATAAAATAAAATATTCATCATGCCAAAAGACTGAGCGTTGTCTTGAAGTCACAGTTTGTATTCTTCCTCCTGCTGTTTCAAGGCCCTAAGGAAACCAATTTAGAAAATGAGGGACAGGAATTTTATCCTAGCCAGCTCACCACACGTTGATACCAAGCACAAGGAAGCAGAATCACTGCTGAGATTCACCCATCTCTAGCTCTGGAAGAGTGCAAAGGAAGAGGGTGGTGGTTCTAACTAATCAAAACACACCATCTCTTTTACTACATGAAGCCTCCTTCAGCAAGATTAAAAAAAAAAAAAAAAAAAAAAGGGCTATAGTGCTTAGAAGCAAGAAGCATAACTATAACTTATTGTAAGGCAGCATTAGATTCCCCTTGGCTTTCCCCTCATTTTCCATTCACATCTTGCTGGAGTACACATCCACTGCAGGCAGCTTCATCTTGAACCAAAAACTTTCTTTGTCCTTCAGGATGTCATTTTGCCTATCTTTGCCTCCCTTGCCTGTCTCATGTGTAAAATGAAGATAACAGTACTTATTCACTGGCTACTCCACAGCCACATTAATACCTGTGTGGTGACTTGTGATCATCAGATAGCCTGGCACTGACATCGCAGTAGGGATGATTAGAAAGCAATAGCCTGCCTGTGAGTCTTAGCGCCAGGAGAAATGGTGTAGGCAGACCAAAGCTGCAGGCAGCTGGTCACCCACAGAATGATTAAATCACCAGTTGATTTGCAGTGAACCAGAGCATTTACCAGCATTCAGGTCTCAGTTTTATGTAAGGAACTTTTAATGTGTTTCATCAAATAGTAAGGGATGGCACGTGCTGTTCTCTTGAAAGATTTGTTTTACTTATCTATGTTCTACATTTGCAGTTTTTCAAAGCTCATGTATGTGTTTACTGTAGCAAATATAAGATGTAAATTTTACTTTCTCTGCTCTAGGAAGATCTGTATTTAAATCTCTAATTCCTTGTGTCCCTGAAAAACATGCACCTAGTTTATCTGATTATGTACAGTTTGAAGTAGCTTGGCATCAAAGCAGTAAAAAATTAAACACCTGAAAAAGCATTTTCAGGGGGGTACAGAGTACCCAAACATTTAAATATCCAATAGTAGCTGCAGAAGTTTAAAGTTACAGAAAATCAGCCTCTTATTTTCTTCTCCATGGTGAACCGATCTAATGAAGGAAAAGGGAAGATGGAATTAAAAATTTATACTTCCAAGGCAAATAGTGATCTTTAAGACTGTATTAAGTCTGGAAAATGGTGGTTTATGGAAAAACGAGCAGAAACTGGGAACAAACCTGCAAGAAAAAGCACCAGCTTTCTGTTTTCTCCTTCAAGCACAGTAGTACATGTCACTCCACAACTACAGATTACTACGCCACTGAAAGAGCACGCTGGTTCTGTATCACCAGAAAAGCATTATACGCAGTTGAGAAAGTGATAGAACTTAAGTAATGTAGTACAGTTTCAGAAAGTGAGGACAGTCTTCCATCACATCAGAAGACAGGAAGAAACCTGTTTGCCAGACTATGCATTCACTAAGTATTCACTAAGAATTTAACTAAGAGTTAAGTTCTCACTTATAAGAAGACTACTTGAGAACACTACCCACTTCCATCAGCTTTCCTTTAGCCTTCACTCCTAACTCTTGCCAGGACCACTGGGAAATTGCACTGGACTTTTCTATCAAATTATGTTTTCATATAAGCTCATGACTACTGAAGAGAAGGGTTGTGTTAACATTTAATCACACAAAAGAGCAATGTACAGGAAAAGTGTGTGAAGTGTACATCAAACCTGAATGAAAAACTAACAATGGTAAGTAAAGTAGAGTGAAATTACCCTACAATGCACATTTCACAGTGAAACAGCCTCTGACTCTCTGCCTTCCACTTCTTCATCTCTTATTAAAAGTCAATGCTCCTAATTTAATAGTCTTACATCAGACTTGTCAATACAAGACAAGCCTGAAAAGCACCACGAAATTATTAGTGAAGACTACAATTACTAAAATAAACAAACAAACAAAAAAGAAAAACAATTTGAAAGAAAAACCTCACGAGTCTACTGAAATTTTTACTTACTGAATATGTTCAAACAAGTCCTCAGAGTAGTGCTTGTCAGATGCAAATTGCCCCAAACTGGCCTGTACTTAGCTAGCCCTTTCATTCAACCTCCTTATGTAGTCTTCCAAATTCCTCAGCAGGCAGACTTGTAGATCTGAATTCCTCCTGTTTCTTGAAGTGTCCTTTCCAACATCAGTCACATCTTTCACTCCACCATTTATCCTTTCTGGAAAGTTTCCAGGCAAGAGATCTCTCACAACAAGACTATCAATGCTTTTTACAAAAATGTCATTATCTTATGATAGCTTTTAGACGTCAGGTTCATCTAAATTCATATTTGGACAAAAGAGAATGTATAACACTATGATTTTGAGGCATATATTTCTGTTCAGCTACTCCACAATTATGTTTTCTGCGCTTTGTGGCTAAAAATACTGTTTCTCCTCCTCCAAAAAAGATCATCTTCTCACTAATGGTTTACTCACTGTTATTGACAGAAGTATTAAATTGTACCGATATCCCTAAAAACCTAACGTGCAGGGTGAATATTCATCACATCTAAGTGCTTGTAGTCATTTAAGGCCAAGGTACATGGTGAGAGGGACAATTTTTCCAGCTGAGATGAAAACTGGTTGACAGGCACATATCTGTTCTAGCTGTTCAACCAACAAATTGTAGCCATTCTTTCCTTTTTAACACCAACAACCTCTAAAAGATTTGAACTCTACCTATATGCTACAAGAGCACATGACCACGTTTTGAAACAAGCTAGTTAGGGACATTTTCAAAAGTATATTCAAGGCATGGAATGATTCTTAACCTTTATCATCAGTAACCTCATTGAGAAGGCATGAGGTAGCTGAGGATATGGACACTGAACCTACAATACTGCAGGGCAAGATTACATCCAGTTCATATCATACTCGCCTACCATCAGAGAGCACACTGCATTTACAAGCAGCTGCCCTCTAATCTTTGAATGTGCCTCATGTTATCCAGCAATAGCCATCCCCGTTGCCAGAACAAGTTCTGATGGTGGAGAGTCCCACCTAGGAAAAGGCAGTACTCAGTCCTCCTCTACTCACGGTTAAGACAGTGCTATATTGAGCCATGTGACAAGGGTGCACTGCAAGCACAAAAGTCATTCTGAATAAAATGGGCCTAAGGTGCAGCAGCTTAGAAAATACTTTTGACTCTGTTGTAAAACTGGTCCACAAAACAAGGACTGAATTTTCAAAGATTCATGGAAAGGCAAAACTATACTTTCTCTGGCTTCTCACAAATTTAAAGAGCCAATACCTCATTCATGTGCTCATACTGAAAGTGCAAGAAACCAAAGGGATAATTTATTTCCCTCACCTCAGTGACAGAAAATGAGACTTTGCCATAGATAATACCACTGATTACAGGCAGAGGGAAAAAAAAAATAACTTTGAAGTTAAACTGGTATTTATTGGTTTTAGAAGAGAAAAGATGGCAGAATATACTAACATCCAGAAAGATAAAAGGGAAGGTTAAAGGAATGTTCTCATTTATTTTGATCAGAGGGTAGGCTGGGATGCTGGATCAAATGAAATCAAGTGAGCCTGTTTCACTGGCTCCACTATTAACCTAACCGCTCTGTAATTACAGTTTGCTGTATAAGTGCTTTCTAAAACAAATACATTTTGCTTTCTCAAAACAGGCCTGAATCAAATGCATTTCTAGACAGAGACCAAAACACCTTCTCACTCAATATACAGGCTGTACCATGCATAAGTACAGCACTGTCAGTTGAACAGCAAAAGCTTAAAATGAGATGTATCACTTAGATGGGGAGAATTGAGGCTGACACGTACAAAACTGTCCTGGCAAGACTGCCGGACTGTGAAGTTATACCTCTTTTTCCAGACCTCATTTGCCATGTCTGTGTTGCTCTTACCACAAAGACTATGGTACTGGAAGTGGAATAGAGATGTATGTCCCACACCAGGATCAGCTAGAGGGAGGTAATACAGAGGACCCAAATCACTGAAAATTCATTATCTTGCAAGGCATGTTCAGTCTTCCCTGCATAGATAGACATTTTAAATATCACTCGTGTTATTTCACCAAGGATTGTGGTCACTATAACAGCATGAAATCAGCACACTGAAATTCAAATGGTCAGTCTTTTATGTTTGTGCAAAGTATAAGTAACAAACATTCACATTTGGCAAACTTCTGCATTACTTCATTTGATTACGTGATACAGTTTGTGGGAACCCAATGCAGAAGCCCTCTTCAAGCACCTCTGATCTTTCACATTTCAGAAACTCGATGTATGAGACCAGGAAGGCCTTGTCTGTATTACAAAATTGGTCTTTGTTTACTTCATGATGTACCTTTCAAATACTAATGTCTATGATGCAGTGAGAACAAACGTGGGAAGGAGACAAACTCTTTAACAGAATCTGTTGTGATAGAACAAGGGGAAATGGTTTCAGGCTTAGAAGGGGTAGATTTAGATTAGATATAAGGAACAAATCTTTTACAGTGAGGGTGGCAGGACACTGGAATAGGTTGCCTAGAGATGTGGTGGATGCCCTTTCCCTGGAGATTTCCAAAGCAAGGCCATGGGCATCCTGATTGAGCTGTGGTGTCCCTATTCTGTGCGCGGAAGTTGGACTAAATGACCTCTGAAAGTCCCTCCCAGCTCTAAGGATTCTATGATTCTAACAGGAGAATTAGAGAGATTTGTTATCAAACACAACGTACTTGATATCGTTATGTAGGAACTTTCTACTATAAGACAGTTTCAGGATCAGCCTTTACTCTGTAAGAGACTAACTTACATTAAGGAATGTAAATCTCTCCAAAGTGTAAAACTCCCAAGGTCTTCAAACTTTTTTTCCATCTTGAGAAATATTTCCTTAAAGCCTGTTTCTGTCTATTCTTAGTAAGAACCTCACAGATTTTTTTAAGAAGATATAATCAACAAAACATATTGTTCATACTGTGAAATATTTAAAATGATATAAATGACAAAAGAAAGTTAAAAGGTAACATCTGAACTAGCAACAAGAATACAAATTTTTGTTATTATCACATTTACACCATCACAAATGTAGTGTTATGATTTTTTGAGACCTCCACTACTCAGAAAACCAGTAGCACCTACAACATCACATTAAAGAAATTTAGCCAATAGATGCTCCATTTGATCATACACATATATAGTAAATAAATAAAATAAAAGTTGGTGGTGTAAGGTAAAAAGTCAGAAAGCAAGCCATCCTGAAACCATTCAATCTGTCCTTCATAGAAAACACACATGTGGCCTCCTACTCCATTCCCTCCTGTTTGCTCCACACTCCTTCCCAAGTGCAGCAAAACTAACCCAACCTACTGTAACAACCATACTGAGCATCTATTTTATTTCACTAAATAAACAGATGCACTTGTTATGCTCTAAAATATGCCATTAACAAGTAAAAACCCTCACATAACAAGTTACTCTTTGCATATGTAGTTACGAAGTTTTTTGGGCAAGTTTCTAGAAAGCTTGCTTTCATTTGAATGGAATTTAATTTCGGTGGGCTTTTTTTGCTCCCCCCCATTTTTTATTTATATATATAAATAAAATATATATATTTTTTTACCTCCAAAGGCTTGATTAAATATTCAAAGATAGGCATCTTAGTCATAATCAGTGTATCATAACACCCTAACCTTGTGGGTAGCTTGGCTGTCCATTTTATCCAGTTTCTGTTGTCTTTATTTGTCTAATGGTTCAGATGTCAGAACAAAAGAACATGTTAAATATTGACACAAGGAAGGCATCAATAAATTTACACTGCTTTTGTTTATTTTTATACACTAGTAAATGCTTGTTCTAGTATTACCCTAAATCATCTGCACTGTTAAAGAACTTTTTTTCCTAAAACTAACTGCTAGTTGAATTAGTTTAAACCTCCAAACAACCATTTTACATGTTAATGATTTGACTATCTTATTGATCCTATCTCTTAAGGCTACTCCTGTGTCAGCTGCATTGCATGACAGATATTTGCTCAGCTGAAAAAGAACGTGTACTGTTTCTGTTTACAGTGATCCTACCTCCACTAGCATATTTTTATTTACAGATAGTTATTTCATTTCTTGCCAGGCCTTGTCTGCATCACTAACATCTACAGCAATCATGATACGCCATGTCTCACTGCAGCAGCTACTATAGATCAAGATGCACCCCAATAACTTTGTGAAGGACTTGTCACTGTCTCACAGAGTCTATTTCATTGAACATTTATTCAGTCTCTTTTAAAGGGATGATGGACAGAGGATAAAAATAATACAAAAGCAGATTTAAGGTATCTCAAGGATTTGAAATAGCATGCAATTGTTTTTGTTCTTAAAATACAATGCAGATGCAGTGCTGCTTTTTGCCATACCACTTACATCCTTTATCTTTAGGACTTTAGTATATTTTTCTCATATAAGAGTTATTAGCACTTAGTGCACTGGGAGTTAGAGTTAATGCTCCAGTTCTGTGGATTGCCAAGAGTTCCAGATACATCTGTCTCAGAAGAAAATGAAAACTACATTTTCCAGCGGACTTTTTATTTCCATTTTCCACTCAGAGGGAAAGATAAGACTGTTTGCAGTTGTGAGACATCACTTCTTTTCTGCTCATCTCTGCGTGCGTGTGTGCTCCCTAGCCATCTCACCTTCTGCAGTAGGGTAGCATCTTCAGTTTATGAAGAACTGTAAAACTGTAAAACCATAAGGTCTATTAAGACCTTTCCACATCAGTTTCACTTGTGAACAACTTCACTAGAACTCGTCTGACCTGGGAAGCTTTTTGATCTTTTGAGTAAGGTGTTTTTCCACCACACAAACTTTTTTTAATCTCTTCTTCCTGCAGTGCGCATGAGTGATTATGAAGACTATGCCTCTCAGCTCACTCTGGCCCTAAGAATATTTACTCCAAAACTAAGGGCAGAAGAAATCACTGAGCAGGTTCTTGGTTGTATAGCAGAAAGCAGGCAAAAGGAGTAGGTATCAGACACCCTAGAACAGCAATGTGTTTTGGAACATTTCGCAATGACTGCAAAGCACTGAGCACTGCTGTTTGACAGTGCACGTTGCCCAATTTATTTAAGTCTTATTTCAACCAAGGACAAGTAAATATCCACAGCTCAGAGTACAGAAGAGCCAAAGGCACCATAGCTGGAGGAGTATATGATGCTTCATTAAGGAGAAAAACAAAAACTGTTAAAATAACATTTGAACAGCTTACTTAATCATTCAGAAATCAGAAAACACCATTGTATTCCATGGGCTTTCCCTAGTCACTGGTACCCAGGTGCTGCAGATGTCCTCAGATGTCCTCTAGCAGCATCAGCATTAATTTGTCTAGGCACACAGATACCTTTGTTCTCATCAGAGCAGGCATGGATCTGCTCTAAGCAGCCTGTGATAGAGGCAGTCACAGAAAGGACAGCATCTGGCTGCTCTGCATTCAGGTACAGTGCAAGGTTACAGCTCAGCACCCTAGAATACAGTCATTCACAACCCTTCCACATGGCACAACACAATACCATCAAGATTCAAGTGACTACATTTTTTTCCCCTTTTTCCTTTTGTTTTTCTCGAGTTAACTTTTTATATCAGGTAAACGTTATTATTAGGAATAGAAAAAAAAAAATGAACACCTGCTTTTGAATCAAAGTTATATAAGTTCAAGTAGCATACACTTTGAGATGCTGGTTTATATTAGCTCAACATTAGAACTACTAGAATTTCATCCACAGCACTTTCTTCTTGCTTTCTACATAACTGAGAGGGACATCATTCCAGATGAAATTACTTAAGCACAAGTCATATCCTAATGCATCAAGAATGAATCATTTATCTAATTATATAATCTCTGTTCACATTCAGTTTCGCATATTAAAAAGACACATAGTAAATGTAATCTATTTTTTCTCTCATTTACACTTTTAAATATTAGTTCTTGATAGGAATTCATAGAATAAAAGCTGTAGCAACTAAAATGTTGAACCTCATGCTTTTAGCTATTACACATTTTAAAAGAGTATACTGCTGCTGATTTGCATACTCTGTCATGTTGCTTCAACTTGATTTTTCTTGACAGAAAAAGATGACACTAAAAACACTGAGGCAGAAACTGAAATTAAACAAAAAACCTTAACACAAAAGCATCTCTCCGCTAAAGTATATTTGTCTGATCTTAAAACTAGCTCTATGCTTAAGTTCACATCAGAAGATTCCAAAAATATTAGGCAGATAAAGGCAAGTTTCCTACCTAGAATTCCAGACTAATTCTGATGTGTGTTAAGAACAGAAGACAAACAGGACGAAGGGATCAGACAGGATGAGAAGCTGCCTGAGAAATAAACACTAAAGAATAAATACAAAGCCACAAAACGGTGGTTGAGGATACCCAATTTGACTCCAGTAGAAACAAGCAATTAAAGGGGTTCAGGAGATGAACAACATTGATTTAGCCACAGGACTTCAGGTCTTCAATGTCTCTGATCTTTCTGAAGAAAAACAAAGAAAACAATAGAACATTCCCATAAAGATATATCATGATGCTTATGGCCAAGAAGAAGGGCAGTGGAGAATGGAGCAGTCTGACAAAGGGCTTATGTTTAGAGGTTCCTAAGGTATGAAGTGCCTTGGTTTCAAGACCTCCGTGGATCTGTTCCTTTTGTCCCCCTGTTAGTAGCATAACCCCTGGCTGAGCACAGATTGGTCAAATTAATGAAAATTACTACTATGTAATTCAAAAACTGTGTTTTGTTTTTAGGCCAGAGCAACTTCTGTACTGATCACTTCAGCAAAACTTACAGGTCAGTTCTGGATTTGTATAAACACAATTCACCAGAGAAACTGGACATGAGCTCATACTCTTTTCTATCCGTTATTTCCACAAACCAGCATTTAGCAACATACCAGTTTGGGATACATTTTCAGCAAAGAATAAAGGCTTCAAGAAACACTAAACCTTCCTTATTCAACTTTTATTCTGAGACGAGTTGCAGAATTGATCTAAAACACGTCTTCTGTGTCTTTGTTAACTCAACTTTGTACAGCTCGCTCCTATTTATCATTCTTGACGCCAGGCAGCAGATTTATTTTACTTAGGGATTTTAGCGACATCTGGTGGAACCGCGAGAAAGCTCACCTCTGAGATAGGCCGCAGAAAATCCTGCAAAGCATGCTTTGTAGTTGTCTGCAGCTAGCAACTGTCAGTGTTCAGTTTTGATCAGGGTAGACACAAGGTATCTATTAAAGACCATATTAAGATGAGGTGGAGAAGATCCTCAGTTCTCCTCTGACCAAATTCATCATTGTACGGAACTCTAACAAGTAGTCAAAATAATTCCTTTACTGTATTTGTTTTGTCCTTATATTGCAACCAGGTCCTAAACCTGGATCTGAATTCCAGACTCCGCAAGCCTAGCAAAGTGTCTCTACAGTGAGCATCAAGAAAGAAAAATCATTCAACACAGAGAACAGAGCTCAAAAAATCCTCTCTACCTACTGAAAATACAAACTGTATATATTGTATATTTCAGAAAGCAAGCTTTTGTAAGTTACTTCTGTATAGAAGCTGAACAAGTTTCCAGAAAAGTCTGTAAAACATGAAGCAACATGAAGGAGACGTGAAGAAACAGTTGTTAGTCAGTTTTCACCGACCTGCAGCCTATTTTTTTTTTAAACAGTATAAATATCTTACCTAAATGATTCTGATGCTGCAAAAGAAATGTCAGCCGAAGCCACTGAATTTTACCTGTCAAAACCAAGGGGAAAAAAAAAAAAAAATCACAGGATTTCTGTGCCAGTTTCTAAATCAGGTACTGATATCAGAGACAAAATATCAGATGTCTACACGATCACTGGTCAGAAATCAGAAAACTTTATAGAAGAAGGAACTTTCAGTGACTATTAAAAAAACCTACATTTACCTTATAAGCATAGACTAGGTCCATTGAAACCTTTCTTGTCCTGATTTGTTTATTGGATCAACTGACCTTCAATGGTGAAAAACAGACATTCCTGACAGATTCCTCAGATTTACATCCCATTAAAAGTACTGTCAAAATCACTGTGCAGCAGCTGGTTATGAGCATTTTTTCTTTTAATTCCTTAGAGGAACTTTTGGAAGAGCTGCAGTTAATTAATCATTAACCAGTGACATTTAGACAGTTCTCAGTTCCACCCATCATAGATATTCAAATTCACTTCTAGGCATCTGGATGTTCTAATTGAACCTGATACAGAGTCTATAAAAACTTCTGGGGAAAAAAAAAAGTGGCATTTGGAAATTATCCTTCCTGGTACATTCAGCCTCTCCACTCAAAACTAAAACCATCACATGCAAATACACAGGAAAAAAACAATTGCAATATAAACAGTATTTCTAGAAATTAACTCAAGGAGTGGACTGTAACAAAGCTGACCTGGATGAGGGGATTGAGTGTACTCTCAGAAAGGTTGCGGATGACACCAAGTTGGGAGGATGTGTTGATCTGCCTGAGGGTAGGGAGGCCCTTCAGCAGGATCTGGATAGGCTGGACAGTTGGGCTGAGGTCAATGGGATGAGGTTCAATAAGGCCAAGTGCCGGGTCCTGCACTTTGGCCACAATAACCCCATGCAATGCTATAGGCTTGGGTCAGAATGGCTTGAAGAGTGTATGGAGGAAAAGGACCTGAGGGTGTTGGCTGATGCTCAGCTCAACATGAGCTGACAGTGTGCCCAGGTGGCCAAGAAGGCCAATGGCATCCTGGCCTGTATTAGGAATAGTGTGGCCAGCAGGAGCAGGGAGGTGATCATCCCCCTGTACTCAGCTCTGGTGCGGCCGCACCTCAAGTACTGTGTTCAGTTTTGGGCCCCTCGCTACAAGAGGGGCATCGAGGTCCTGGAGCATGTTCAGAGAAGGGCAACAAAACTGGTGAGGGGTCTGGAGCACAAGTCTTATGAGGAGTGGCTGAGGGATCTGGGATTGTTTAGCCTGGAGAAAAGGAGGCTCAGAGGAGACCTCATTGCACTCTACCAATTCCTGAAGGGAGGCTGTCGGCCTCTTCTCCCAGGTAACTAATGACAGGGCTAGAGGGAATGGCCACAAGTTGTGCCAGGGAAGATTTAGATTAGATCTGAGGAAAAATTTTTTCTCTGAAAGAGTGGTCAGGCACTGGAATGGCCTGCCTAGGGAGGTGGTTGAGGCACCGTCCCTAGCGCTGTTCAAGAAGCATTTAGATGAGGGGCTAAGGGATTTGATTTAGTAGCTTGGTGGGCAGGGATGGTGGTGGGAGGATGGTTGGACTAGATGATCTTGTAGGTCCTTTCCAACCTAATGAATCTATGAATCTATGAAAGTTGGGTGAGGAACAAATTCTCTGCCTGAATCACAAAGATCTTGTTTGGAAAATAAGATTAGGCTCCCTTACTTCTCTGAACTATAGAAGGGGAAGGTTTTTCCTTTTTTTTTTTTTGAATAGACATTCCCAGCGAGTTACTTAATCACAGTTATCCATGTACATCACTAAATCAAATGCATAATACTTCTTGGGAACATTAGACAACATACAAAGAGGTAAGTACAATTGAAAACTCAGCAACTACAATTGATGTGTTCTGCTCTTCACAGAAGGCAACAATAAGTCATCCTTAGATAATCATTACAACCTTGACTCTGACTTAGCGTCTTGTGAATAATCCATAGCTAGTGATGGAGGAGTACAGCATGCTTCTCTCTACTGCAGCAGGTGCATTCCTAGGAGTGGGTGAAAGGAGGGAACATGACAAGGACTCTCCTGTATCTCAGTGAGTCTTGACTGTTGGAGTGGCCTATTGACACTCCCAGCAGTTGATATAGATTGAAGTACTTCGGGAACCACTCTGTCTTGCCTTACAGGAACTTCAGCTCTACTCAGCACTGGTGAAGCAACAGCAAGAGCACGATGTCTAGTTTTGGGTGCAGCACTTCAAGATGTGATCCAAACAGAGAGTGCAGAGAGGTAGAAAAAAAAACACAGAAAACATTGCTTGGGGTAACAACAATTTACTAGAAAAGAGGAAAATGAAAAGAGTCCGTGAATTGTCTATAAAGATTTAATAATTTACTGCAGAAATAGGCTATATTCTTAGGAACAAAAAAGAAAAAAGAAACAGATAAATGGCATCATGGATACAAAAGTATTTTCTTACAGTACTGTATGAATAAGTTTTTGTTTCTTACACAAGTAACTGCATAACTCAGGAGTTAACTTTGGAAAATAATATATACCCCAAAAGCTGATAATTTTTTTCTAAAAGAAATGCTGAGATCAACAGAAGTCAAAATACAATCAAGATGGATGAAACTAGACAACAGCTTCCAAGGTGTGAGGTGCTGTTCACATCTATATTTAAAATTTCAACATTATCTTAGTCACTGTAGAATCTGAAAAAAAGAAAAAAGAATCCTACTGGAAAATGGAAGAATGAAGCAGAATGATAAAGTTTTCATTCTGAAAACTGGCATGATATCTCTCTTCTTTCTCATGCCTCCTGTTACAACTTCCCAGATACACACATTCATTTTCAACATCTTGGAAGCAATAATAATTTAGCGTGATAATGCATTCATTTAAGAAGTTAATGGATGAAGGAAACCTAGAAGGACATCAGGATGGATGACTATGAACTGTTGGAACCTATAATGCTATTTCTCCTAGTAAAGTGTTTTAATAATATAAGCATTATTTATTATTGTGTTGGATTTATTATTATATGAATTTTACAATGTCAGTCTGTTTTGGTGGCCAAGAGATATGGAGCCCAAACGATACTCAGACTTGGGTCTATAGAAGATAAATGCAATATATAAATCCCTGGAACTGCAGATGAAGCCATCCTCTCTAGAAAAACTCCGAAGTGTTTCAGAACTTTCTGCTTTTCTCAGCATAGGGGCCAAAATTAATTCCTTTTAATATGCTAACCAGGGTAAATACAACCTTAATTTCTGTATACTTCAGTTTACCTACTTCTTAGAGCTCTTGTGAGACCTACTCAAATACCTACTATACTTTCTGAAAGGCACAAAATTGAATAACATAAATAGCACACATGAAGATTAGGCCTTTAACTGTGATCCTACTTTCATCAGAATTTTTTCAATCTGGCATTTTTTTTTTCCCCTCACCTGTAAGTACACAAGGTTTAGGAAAAGGCAGTTAAAATATGTTTGAATAGCTCAGGGGAAAGCCTGGGTCAACAGTGAGTTAGCATGTGGGCCTCTCAACAGGCCAACATTATTAAGCCGTTTTTCCAGGAAATAAATGTAGTCAATAAAACATTAAAGAAACATGTTTAAAAAATTTAAAAGCCCTTTCAGATTCAGAGAGACCATATTATGACAGCAACTGGCCACTCCAGGATGCGCATTACTGAAGCACAAAAGCACTGCTGAAGTGACTGAAGTAATTTGCCTCTGGTCTTGTATCTCACAGCACACCCAAGACACACATTAATGGATTAATGTATTATTGCTTAATTAAATGATTAAATGTTTCGCATGTGAAAGACAACCTGTTAAGTGGTAGGTTCTGGCACATCTCACCCTGAAAACGCATTAAAGCCTCTTGCCATCTGAAAAGATGAGGGGCCCAAACATTTGGCTCTACCCTACATAAAATGAATCCAGCCAAAACATAATGACAGTGACAATAAGCACATTAAAACATGGAACTTCACTTCCAGTCTCTGACATATAGGAATGAGAAAATAACACATGTGAGTCATCATCAGCTGGGACTGGGAAAGTACCACAGCTCTGAATAAAAACCCCCTGCAAGGTCCTCCTTTTGTCCCAGAAAACCTAGTTTTGTTCCATACTGCAGGAAATTGCTGACAGATTTATTGTTTAATATAGAGTTTAAGCAAAAAAACTGAATGATCCAGCTTGCCTTTTGAGTCACCAGGTTTCTATAACTAGACTTACTACATTCCACTGGCAAAACCAGTAATAGAAATACTTAAGAGCACAGCCTTCAGGCTTGACAACTCTACAGAAAGCAGCCTGTGCAGCTTTATCTTGACTGGGAATTTCAGAGAGATATGCAAGGCCAGAAGAGAAAACAGGGACACCTCAATAAGACCACTGAAAGTCACAGGTCCACAGAAAACCAACCAGCGTCAAATATTTGCCCTTGAAGTCAAGCAACAAATAGGCCAAGTTCTTTAAATAAATAATGTGTTATTTTCTTGACGTGAGCTAAATAAATCTGCATATTCTCTAAAGTCTTCTCTGAGGACCAGAAGTTGAGAGTTATACAGGTGTACAGCTCTTGACAATGAAATTCAGTACAAAATCAAATAGATCCTACAGTATCTGTACAGTAAGCATCTAGCTGTTCAAATGACAGTAGACAGCAGGCTAAGCAGTACAGTGAAAGACAGCAGCTAATAGCTCTCCAAGAAAAAATGCATGTGCTTAAGGACAGCCTTCACAGACAAAAAAAATCACTTCCTGTTTCTACAGACAAGTATACAAGACATTTTCTCCTACATTTATATAGCAAGGTGCTAGTTAAAACAAAGAGCAGGATACCTTGGTTCAATGGCTCTCTTAAGCAGAAAGAGCTCAAAACCAATATGTTGGACATCAAGAGAGTGCCCATCCAGAGATGGTGTTGGTAGAGGATACTCTTCTCTCCTAGTTCTATTCCTGTCTTTTCCTAATATGCTATGTTTATTGTAGCCAATGTTTATCTAATGTTTCTTTACTCCTCACCTACAGGATTCTTCTAAATCACTAAAATATTTTGAATTCCCAACCAATCCTTCTGTATTTTGAGCACTGCTTCCAGCTTGATACAAGCTCAACAGTATGCTCTCTCTTCTATTGTTCACATCATTACTGGAAATAGCGATTACCAGCTAAGCAGTACCTAGATTTAAAATAGCCTTATGTCTTTACAAACATATTAAGAAGCCGAGGGCATTTCACTCTGGACCTTTAAGGTCTTCCGCATTATTTGTCATCCCTCAGCTTCAATAATCTCCTTAGCTGTAATCTATTACTTTTAAAGTTTATCAGATTTCAGTTACTCTTATAGAGGGTAGTACCAGTACTTTAGGTGAACAGATTGGCTCTTCCATCATTTCAAAAATAAATAAATAAAATTATTTTCAGTATTAGTAAAAAGACAATCTCCTTAAATGACCTCCAGAAGAAAATAAGAGCAGTGAACTCTTTCCATCAAAGGAGCTCCAAAAGACTTATTTCATGCACCATATTTGAGCCTCTTGTTGATACAGTACCATTTAGCTTTGTCTCTAGCATAATACTTTAAATTGATGATTGGACAACGGGTCTTTTATATCAGAAAGTCAGCTATAATAAACTTAGGCAAGTGGTACAAAGCAGATTGAATTTGATTGCTGTAATGTACACTGCTAGCAGAATTTCTTTTGGGGAAATCAGAAGCCTAGCAGATTGGTGGCCAAGGCCATTGTTATGATGATGCTCTTCCTGAAGGAAGAGCATCTGCTGTTGAAGGGATACATGCTGAGATAATGAATCAGATTAAGTATCATGATGACACTTCCAATTATGTTCCTTCCCCAGAAAGGTCATCAGATTTTGTCAGGTTGGTGTCAACCAGCTTTGGAAAGGAAGCAAAGAGCTTCCCCTCTTCCCTAATACAGCGACCTAGGAACAGCAACACGCACGTTTAAGGCCAGGAGGCTTGATTATTGAAATTCTGCTTCACCTTGAAGAAGGTTTAGAAGTATGTATACACACTGGAGTGAATATGAAAACCTTTATCTATGCTATGACATAATGGATTAATTTTGATAAGGAATACCTTCACCTCAGTCAATGGAGTTCTTCCACGGTCAGTAACAAGTGGGCCTCCATACTTGAATTGGAGTAAGTGTTGGTGCAGGGTGAATACCCCGAAAAAATAGCACCCACACAAAATAATGAAGGTGGACAGTATGTTTTTGTATGGCTTATCCATATAGTATAAAGACAACCAGTAAATTAAGAAAGCTCACCTGTCACTGATGGTAGAGGCTCGCCTGGAACTCCACACAGAAGGAATCTCCAACAAGAGATCCTTCCCCAGTGGTGGTCAGCCCTTAAATGGGGCCTGGGAAAGGTGGAGACAGATTCCACCCCTTCCAGTCACACAGGTGAATTGCCTTCACCTGTGCTCCTGTGCCTGACTCGGTGCTCACCTCAGCTGATCGATCAGTGATTCAGGCCATGATTGAACAGCTCCCATACAGTTGGAAAGCAAAAATCTAGTGGTAATAAATTGGCCTTATTTCCACATATTCCTCTGCTAATCATTTGTTAGGGGATCAGTCACCAACGTCGTGGCAGTGGCTTTTCCCACTCACTCAGCAACAACAAAACCATCAATGTGCTATTAGCACAGTCTGGGCTGAAACTAGGACTGAGGAGAGTACAGTGCAGCACTAACTCAAGTTATGGCAAATTTTATACATTTTGATACACTGGCTAAACACAGTCTTGTGAACAGCAAGTATATATACATATATACACAGCCATGCTTATTGTAGCAATAAAGGAATTTTGAGAATAGATTTCAAGATACAAAAATAAAGATTTTTTTGTTAATCTGCAACTTTGTTTTCAGTCAACAAACACAAACCTCCAGATTTTCACATGGAATGTAGAGTCACAATTGAACATTCAACTAAAAAAATCTGATCATGTCTTTTCACTAAGCTTTTATAAGCTTACCAGAGAGAAAAACCCCTCACTTCAGAATCACATCTTACTTGTGTAAGCGTTGTTTGGCAGTACAAACATTTGTGAACAACTGTTTTCAAGGATTAAGTACAGGAAGAGTAAAATTTCATCAAAAAAATCTGATGAATACTATGAGAACTCTGTAAGGATTGCAATGAACTGGACTGATGCATTAGATTCATAAAAACAAGGTCAAACAACCCACCATTTGTCTGGTTTTGCTGCTCTTTTTCATGTTTTAATAAAAATATGAAAGTATGAGTTCTGCTACTTGTATTGGCTACAATATATAATATCCAAAGATAAGATACATATCTGTATTTTTAACAAGAGCAAGAGTAGAGTCTTGCACCTAGGGAGGAATAACCACATGCATTGGTACAGGTTGGGGGATGACCTGCTGGAGAGGAGCTCTAAGAAGAGGGACCTGGGTGTCCTGGTGGATGACAGGTTGGCCATGAGCCAACAGTGGACAAGTAGATCATACTGGAGTGCATTAAAAAGAGCGTGGCCAGCAGGTCAAGGGGGGTGATCCTCCCCTTCTACTCTGCCCTGGGGAGGCCACATCTGGAATACTGTGTCCAGTTCTGGGCTCCCCAGTACAAAAAAGGGATTTCCTGGGAAGAGTCCAGCATAGGGCTACAGAGATAATAAAGGGCCTGGAGCATCCCCACTACGAGGAAAGAAAGATTGAGAGACCTGGGTCTGTTCAGCCTTGAAAAAAGACGACTCAGAGGGGATCTGATCCACATCTATAAATATCTAAGGAGCAGGAAACAAAGGGACAAGGATGGACTCTTCTCTGCAGTATGTGGTGATAGGATGAGAGGAAATGCTTCACAAACTGAAGCATAGGAAGTTCTGTACAAATGTGCGTGAGAACTTCTTCACAGTGCAGTGATGTAGCACTGGCACAGGCTGCACAGAGAGGTGGTGGAGTCTCCTCCTCTGGAGACATTCAAGACCCACCTGGACTGCTAAGTGTGCAACCTGGGCTAGGGAGCCTGCTTTGACAGGGGATGGATTATGACCTCTAGACATCCCTCCCAACCCCTACAACTCTGTGATACACAGCCCAAGACGACACCTCTTCACTCAGTGCAGCCCAGGCAAGCCATATCGTTGGATACCCATAACATTAGGTTTCAAACATACATGCAATCTGTGGGGTTTGCTTGCTGGCCTTTAAACAACATTCCATCTTGCTTTACATCTGCCTCAGTTTTTGTTTGTTTAGCTGCTTTGAATTACTACACAAAGTAGAAGCTTTGTTTTTCTTATTTTAGCAACACTTCTAATGGACTAGCTACTTAGTCAAAAGCCTGGCTTCATCCATTGCTTCATTTCCTTTTGTTACACCTTTTGCTCTTCGCACGAGAAAGACATTAGGAAGAAATAACAGAAGCTGCTGGGACCCAAGGAAGCATGTCAGCTAACAAAAATAGTAAATCTGGAAAAGCTACCTTTGTAGACACTGACAAGGTACATACTTTCCATAGATAAAGCAGATTCTGAGACCTTCTAAAATACTCAAATTCCCCAGACCAGTTAGGCACTGTTTACATTGCATTCAGGTGACTGAATAGGTCTGAAAACATTTTCAATCCACATTAAAGCATCAAGGACGACTCATATGCCTAGCAACTTACAAGGTTCAAATAATTTGCTGAGATGTGAATAAGTAGTTAGAGCATTTAGTTACATCTTTTCTTCTTAAACTAGAACTGTGACATTGTCCATGGGCTTCACAAAGGGACAGTTTGTAAAGGAGGACATATACCATTTATTTTATCTGTGAATAACTTCTGTTACTGACATTTTTTATTTAGAGTTTTTCTTTATTGTTTTTGCTTGTTTTATTTCATAGTTAAGGATTGACATTTTCCACCTGAAAAAGTACTCAGATACTATAAATTATATGACAGCTTTCTCAAGTGTTATAGTGAAAAAGCAGCCCACGTGGACAAACACCTTGAATCTCTCTAAATTTCTGCTATTCTCGTATGTTTTATGGCATAGAATTCATCCAAAAAAAAAAAAAAAAAAAAAAAAAACCACTGGTTCAGGATGCATCTAGCTTGCTAGGAGAATACTGACACTGCTGGAAAGGACGTAGAAATTTGGTGCCGTTTAGTTCTAAGCAACATCTTCATCTCATCACTAGATGGCGGCGACCTTCACGAATTTCTAATCAATGAGAGCTTTATTCTCAAAGGCGGTTGGCAAACATGCCTTTCCCTTCTTAAAACCCACCTGCACCTCTTCGATTTGTATTTTATACGTTTCCCTGCAGAATGCTTTTGCAAACAGCATAGCAGATCTGTGTTTAAGTAAGGGCATTTGGGGGGGGGGGGGAAGGGTATGTTTTACTAAAGCCACAAATTAATCTTTTCAGAAGTATATCATTTCATGAGACTTTGACAGTCTTATAATGTCACAACCACCCCACGTTCAGTTTGAACTAATTATATTTTTGACTGTCATTTAAAGACATTAAGTTCATCTTTATTACTACTAATATAGTACTACATTATGCAATACAAATTTATTTTAGTTGTGTTAACAAGAGAAGTTTACACTGAGGAAAAAAAAAAATTTATTTTTAACCAAAGTCTGTCACTTAATAATGCCCCCCCCACCTCCATACTGCCAATTTAAATACCCACATAAAGATCCACTGTAAACATTTACTTATATGAATGTCACCAATGCAAGAACAAGCCCACCAACAAATGGCTGATGAGTTAATGTGGAGGTAGTCAAGGAGCATGTGAAGTAAAGAGCTCAAAAATACCATGAAATGATCTCTCTTCCCCAAATTCTATCAGCTAATGCACATGGTCATGTGTGGCTGGCCACCTATAGACATAGTTCACAACTAAAAAGAAGAAAAAACTTTCTATTTTCTAACATTCCAGTTGCCAGAAGTTTATATAATCAACACAGTGTACTGATGACATTTCATATCATGAATAAATGTCCAATAGTTTTTTCTGGCCTCATTTGCAAATCTATACATATATGTATAGATATATATGCAGACAAAGGTATTACATACACATAACCAGCACTTTTCTAACATGCTTATTACCATGGTACTTATTAAGAATGAAACTGGAGAAATCAGACTTTATATACATATAAGAGTCCACTGAGGTGAATCTTACTTCACTCATTATTTCATTTTAAGCACCTAGGTGGTTGTGTTTCCCAGACTGGCAATCTCCTATGTAGTTGATGGAATAAACCTCACTCTGAGGAGTTCCTTTCTTTCCCCCCCCCCCCCCCCCCTTTATTTTTTAAACTACAGAGACTGCTTAGTGTGACCCGTCTTCACACAGGCACTTTCCTAAATTTAGATAAACTTGCTTATGACCTTTCTGATAAAGTAAGTTGCCTTCAGTTTCTGGGATGAAGCATGAATAGCTTATCTACTTTCTTCTGCAGTAAAAATAATTTCAAGGAAAAATACTGGCTTACACCAGGCAGAAAGACAGATCAGAGTGCTATCTGCAGGTCTCCTGTGCAGTATTACACTGCCAGTACTAGGACTGCAATATATAAGAAATTATAATAATAGTGTCCAAATTGAATAGGTTTGAGTTTATGAGACAAGAAGTATATCAGTTATTTGGGGCATCATTAAATCAATATAGAACCCTATAAGACAGTTCCAGCTCCTTGGTACTCTGATCTAACGGTCCCCACACTTAAGAACCTACTTCGATTGCACAGCGTCACCTTGTTTCAAATGAGCACAAGTGCTATGAGTTTTGATAGTCAGGAAGTATGGGCAATTTTCTTTCAGTTAGTTGTAATCCATATAGTAATTAAGACTGAAGAATGGCTTCAAACCATGCACAGCCTTAGAATAGCAAAGATCTATTGATTAGTCATTTAATTAGTAAAGAAAATCTTCCATGCTTACAATCTAAATGTTTTATCACTATTTTCTTCATTCTAAACAAAACTTCAACCTCCGTTTTTTATACTCTTTACAAGTCCAGAGTCTGTATTTATACAGCACACTGCAATGGGGCACTTGGGGTGAAGACGTAGTGACTGGAATGGCATTAGCTTCCCCCACCCCCCATTTGACTATATAAGTACAAGAAAAAAAAAAATCACTAAACTTGCTTTAAAATAGACACACTGTCTGTTTGATGATCCAGTTCTGTGCAGCCCAGAATCCCAGTGTACTAGTGTATCTTAAATTTGTTAACTCTTATAAACTCAAGTTCTATCAGTTAATAATAGTCACTATTTGCTCCTCTAGAAAATGGAAGGCTTCCAGAGCCTAATCAGACCATGTGCACTGGAACAACGATTTTAGGAGTGCGAGTTCTTGTCCCACATATTCAGGGGTGTAAAACTTAAATCTAGGCACTGAAATCTAAAAACACTATTAGAATTTCTAAATAATGATAATAGTACTGTTGAATGAACATTAAGGATAAAAACATCTTGAACTTCTTTCTTCCTTGCTAAGTCATCTGTAGCTATTAAAAGATGGGAATTCTAAATAGTATTTGACTGGCTATTGTGTTCAATATTTGTAAAGCTTGTCACAACATAGCCAGTGGATTTTATACAACCACCTCTATTTAATATGCCAGCTTTGCTCACTCTTGAAAAAGAAGTTAGAGATAAGAGAGCAGCTAAGAGAGCACCAAGAACAGAGAAGTGCACACAAATTAATTAGCAACATGAACTGTGCTGCTGCACATAGAAGATTCCAGTCCCTTCTGACTAAGTCTTTCCAGAAAAAGAAAAATCAAAAAACACAGAAAGTCACTCCCTTGTCTAAGTTAAGATCTGCACCTAAGCTTTATCCCTTCTTTCCTTCTGAGTATCCTCAGTGGTCTTTTTTTAGTTTTTTGAAAAACACAGTGAGCTAAAAACTTTACTTTTGCTCTTCTGTATGCCAGTGAGACCCTTGGCAAATGAGAGATGTTGATGCAGAACTCATATCCACTAAGAAACTCAGATCTACACTGTAAACTATTTAGATATTATGATAAGCTGGAAAGCATTTACATTAAGTGGCACCCCTTCAAAGGGCAGAATTAATACTGTAGATTTCACTGTCTGTAAACTGACTAATTCTGTAGTGGTGTAAGGAAGGAATATGCAGTGCATATATGCAAAGGGAACATGGAATCTCCCAGGACAAGACAAAAGAGTTTATGGCGTATATATTCCTCCTGAACCTTTTTCCATGTACTTGTATTTTTCTTCTCCCCAGTTTCCAAGGCTGTAGTTTCTGAAGAACAGATACTTCAGTGTTACAAGCAGTATATAGGCTATAACTACAAGGCTAAGCTTCTTGCTCCCTCCATTGCCTGTAAATCACCATAAGAGGTAGTTTTCAATGTTTTCAGTTTGGCTTTGTAATTTAAGGTTTATTTTGTTACAAAGTAACTCTGAGCTGAAGACCTAGAAAACCTCTGCCATCAAATAGAGTCATGGAGAGCTATCACCTCAGCCCCAATTCTGTAAAAGATAAACAGTTACATGCTGTTCTTTGATGCAACATAATAAAATAATAGCCATAATTTAGTGTCTGTCAGTCAATTTTATACTGTATTTATTCTCATAACTGTTCCCTCCCACAATACAATCTCCATAGCCACATGAACAAAGTAGCCTCTGTAAAGTAAATAGTCCATACAACTTCATGCCCGTTTCCTCCCTCAGGAGTATCCCAAACACCCATGGCAGCCTGTGTATTTTAGAACTAGAAATATTTGAGCATTATATTTGTTATAATCTGATAGAATCCTCAGGTTAAAATCGTGATCAAAGTTAGATCACTACCTGCCCACTTGAGACAAAGCTTTTCCATGAACTGTTATCACGAATGTTAATCATGTGAGATGTAGAGCAAGTTCAATCAGAAAATATTAAGTCCGTGCTAATTCTCTTACCTCCAGCACAAGTCAGAAGTATTTCCAAAGCCTTAGCCTAGCTCAGTTCAGTCCTCCTTATTCCCACCCCCTTCCTCCATAATGACCCTACCATGATTTATTTCTTTTATGGGCATACTGAAAGTAGTTATTTCTCTTAAGATTAATTTTGCATGCACTGTTTTGTTTCACAAAAAGAGATCCCCCCATTTTCTCAGTGAACTCCACAGCCCCTTGCCGTGCCAATTCCAGTCTGAATTCACATCTTTCCTTAATGCTCTTAAACAACACTACATGCAATAGTAGTTCAAGAACAGCACATAGCTCTTCTATTCCATTATCTTTTTGTCCAGTTCATTTTCTAAGTTCACTGTATCAGCACTGTTGGTATGATTTCCACCTCTCACTTTTGAGCCCTAAGGCAGAGCATGAATATATATCCAATTATTCCTGAAATCCACAAAGCCTCCTCCTTGGATCTAGTGTACTTGCAGCAATTGAACATTTTGTAATAATTGGGTGTTGCTATGTCATTGGTGATGTCATTCATTCAGCAATGGGACCTCTCCAAGCAATACATAACATCAAAAGGTGGAATCGAGGAGGAGGTGGGAGGCAAAGTGGGGTACAGAACGAAGAAAGGTTGCTTGTAGTTCAAACCCTCAGAGAGAATGAAGAATTTCTTGGAGCAGGAATAGTTACTACAGTAAGGTATCCAAGGAGTACCTATTTTGTACCACATTTGTTAACCCTTGTTAACCCCCTCAATCCTCAAAACATTTGCTGAACACGTGTTGTTGCAGACGCATATACTTTTGACAAGCACCAAATAAAAGCAAAAAAAAAATAAAAAAAATTCCTAAGTATTCTAGCAGTATTTTAAGCCTTACAATCACACATCATTATACAACTCGTCTCATATGTCTCATACTTTAACATACTGGATCAAAGTACAGCCTTCAAAGTTTCTCTGATCTCTTTACACAGATAAAATTCTGGAATTACAATCCTGAAGACCCCATAAAACACTCAGAAATAATTGCATTGGCACAGCCCACAGGTTTGCAAAGGTGTGATTGGAACAAGGACGATGATCAGACAGCTAGATCTCTTCTGTAAATAAAAAGAGGATGGTACATCTACAAAGATAAAACTGAAGACTCAAAAGTGAGCTAAATGCACCTTACCCCTAAAGCTTCCAGGAAAAGCAACTTGCCCAGTCAAATAGTAACAAACTAGATGGAAAACTTCTGCAAGATTTAACTCCTGTTCCTTCTGAAACCATCTGTCTGTCGAAACTCCACTAAGAGTCTTGCCAGTTCAATCTCCATTCTTACCTGATACCATTCCTTTAAAAACCACGCTTGCCAACTGAACATTCAGCTTGCAAGTAACACTGTTAGTAAGAACAAGCAATAAAAAACAACTTAGAAAAACTTATGCAAAAACTACTTTCTTGACATTTCCCTCATTAGACTTTTATCCACTCCATATTCTGTAGAACAGGGAAATATTAATCTTTGTAGATTAGTCACTGTCTAGTGAAAGCAGCTGTGTAGTTTTAGTCTCCTACTGCTAACTTCATCTTCCACGGTACATGACAAACAAGCTTTCATGATTTATGGGTCTCTCATGAAAAAGTAAAATCCATGATATATCAGAGCATCTCCTAATTGGGAATTCTTCCTACAGAAAAAAAAAAATGAAAGCAACACATGCTTGAACTACAATTCTATGAAGCACAGTACAGGATTCTTCAGTCCAGTTTCTTTAAGATTTTAATTGAAGTTTCCTTATTAAAAGTATCTTCCTCCTGCCTTCAATGCTGCTGCTCAACCACTGCCCCCCTCCCCCCCCCTCCCCCAAGAAAAAAATAAAAAAAAGAAAAAACACTGACTTCAGCCGATAGCTGCCTTGCTTAAATAGTTCTGCTGCTACTGCAAATTCAAGATGGTTATTTTCACCTGCTGTCATAACAACACACAGACACCAAGAAAACTAAAGCCATATGATGAAGTTCAAAACAAAAATAGATGATCTGCTCTTACTATCTCAAATGCAGAATAGAAGCTTTAAATTTCCTTGTATAATTACTTGTTTTCTCCTAGCTGAAAATGACTTACTCTAGGATAGAGGTAGATAGTTCAAAAGACAGGTGAAACTCACAACGTGCATGGAGTATCCTACTACTCTGACAAAAAGTGGGACCTGCATAGAAAAGCTGGTTTGGATAGAGCTTTGCTTACGAAGAAGCAAACCTTCTGACAGGTTCTCAGTGATACCAGGCCAGGTATTCACAAGTTGGCCAATAATCACATACAGAAAAAAGAAAGGAACTCACCCAACTGATGAAGGGGCCCTCTGAATGTGCAGCACTCCTCTCCAGCAAGCAGCCCAGATCCAAGAGACGCTCACCACCTGTGGCTGGCCCTTACATGAGCCCACGGTGGCTCCACCCTGGGTCCACTTCATCTGGTCATGTGGTGATCACAGGTGCAAACAATTTGCCTGTGCTCCCTGGGACAGCCATGCTCCTTCACCAGGTGCTCAATCAACAGTTCAAGCCCTGACCTAACAGTTCCCCTACAGACAGTTATGCAGACTGATATTTTAGTTCATTTATTTCATAAAGTTAAATAAAAATCATATATATAAGAAGAAAAGGTGTGGTGTGAAAATTGTGGTTAAAAAAAAAAAAGACATTCTCCATCACTTTCAATTTTTCTATGTATATGCTTTTAAAAATAATTATTTTTCACTTATTCAAAGTTTCCAGAAACATAGTATCTATATATTTGCTCCCTACTCCATTCTGTATTCAGTATTCAACTTTTAAATATGGACAGGAAAGAAGTTTGAACGGTTTAAAATTGATCCAATTTTTTTAATGTTTTGAAATTGTTTTGCATCTGTACATAAGACTGTACATAAGACTGTTGCCATATGGTGTTTCCTTATTTTTAAAATGTTGTACTAGTGAAATGAATCAGAAACAGTCAAATTTGTCTCAAATGCAGTTTGCATTACTTCGGATCACTTATAATTTTGTACTTACAGAAGTAATAAGACTGTTAACTCAACAGAAGTATAGAATTATCACATTTGTTCATGTCACTCTGTGAATGCCCACATTGGATTATCAAAACATACCTCACCAGTACAAATACACATAAGTATCAGAGAATCAAGCACAGACCACCAAGTAACCCACCAAATTCCTTCATACTACACTAGGTGATGCAGGAAAACAGAAGGTGAGTCACAGCTTCCCACATTTGCGTGTCATATTTCTCTAGAAACATACTCAAGATTTCCTAAAATATAATGAGTCACACCAAAGTATTTCTAGGGAATATGAGTAGTTTAACAGAAAGCTAATTAGGTTTTAGCTATGTTTGAAAGCACCATTTTAACTTATCTCCATTATTTAAGTTGGAAAAGCAGCACCATCCACATGCCCATGAATGGAAAAAGACTGTCTTGATTTTCGCAGAACTACATCAAAAGAAATAAGGCCAGCTTTTTTACATCAAACTGAAATCTGGGGGATTTAGCCCTCTTATCCTACTGCAATACTGGTTCTTATTTTGCAGACACTTCAGCATGGGTTAATCTGGCAGCAGCTCAGCAACAGAGTCCTTTGCTCACTGTCCTCAAGTGCAAAGAGAGAGACAATTGGAAAGAAAATAGATCTTGTAGGTTGTGATAAAAACTACTTACTGAGACAGAAAGGAAAAAATGAAAATTGCAATTATAACAATACATACAGCTACAACACAATTACTCACCACCTACTGACCCACTAGCAACACTATGTCTCACCATCACCAAACTATACCCACAAACCTCAAACAGGGGCCACCTTAGCCACCTACCCATGGCTTTATAGCCCTCCATATGTATCACATGGTATGGAATCACCTCTTGCCTCATTCAGGCACTTGTGCTGGCCCCACTCCACACCATCATGGTGTCAGCTCTTTCCTGCAGAGTGGTCCAGCCCTGCCCCAGCCCTGCCCCAGCCCTAGCCCCAGGGTCACTCCCATTGCTAGCAACAACCAAACTCCAGAGTGCTATTAACACTGCTTCGGCTGAAACTAAGACAGAGGATAAGTGCTTTTGCATCAGTAGCTGTGTAACATGACATTCCTGAAAAAAGGAGATATTTATGCTTTCTCACCACCCAGATGACTCCACACTCATTCCAGGGCCTGGACCACAGCTAGGTCTGTACAGATGAGTTATGCAATGCAGCACATACAGCTCCTGCATCTCCTAGACACATCATGCTTGCATGTACCCTTTGTCCCTTCTTGTTATTACTCTTCAAATGTCTTGCATACAGGAGTGCAGAGATACTCCAAGCAAGAGTCTAGAATGTACTGACACATCACGAGAGAAATATTCTGTATGTATTCAGACTGTAAACATCAACAATCAGTAAAAGAGTTCAAAAGGAAAGCAAATTTATTCATTAGACACACATAAGAGAGCATTCAGACTAACTAGTTCTTCTCACCATACCACTCGCTTTCATTAACACTTTGAAACCCAGAGACAATTTGGTCTATTGCACAGGTGCACTCCTTTGACTCCTTACTCCAGGATGAAATGAAATAAATGCAGAAATCAAAACAGATGAACTCCAACACTCGGGGCCATGCCCACCGCACTGTGGTGCAGCACTGTCCCTACCCCAACTGCCCTCCCCTGGCAGCTCCATGCCGTTCCCTCGGGCCCTGTGGCTGTCACACAGAGCAGAGCTCAGCGCTGCCCCTCCGCTCCCTGTGAGAGCTGCAGCCGCCATCAGGCCCCAGCTCCTCTGCTCCGTGCTGAGGACACCAAGGGATGTCAGCCACTCTTTGTATAACTTCCCTTCTTGACCCTTCAGCATCTTTGTAGCCCACCTTTGGACACTCTCTAATGGCATTTTGTCATTTTTTATACTGTGGTGGCCAAAATTGTGCACAGCGCTAGAGATGTGGCTGCACTAGCACAGTGTAGAGCCAGACAATCACTCCTCATGACCAGCTAGCAAGTACAGGGTAGAATGTGATGCTCTACAGTGTTAGAAAGCAGCAAGACCCCAGGCCATGAGCAGCACTGCACTCTGCTTTAAATTAAATAAAGAAAATCTTCACCTGCCGTGTCCAACACATTTTATCTACAGATGACCTTCTTTCACCAGCAGCGATCAGCTAATCTCTCATTCCTATAGTACCAGCATGTAGATCTACTGAGATCAATGAAGTAAAGGGTGAGCTTGCTGTTTGCAGAGCTGCTCTCAGCAGTTGCTGCAACCTGAGTACGTTCTGCATTTTTGCTCCTCACCTTTGGCAGCTCAGTGTGAGAAATGTTTTACCACTTGTGAAATGGATTAGAGGGAAGGATTTGTTTTATGTGAATTTTAGCTAAAGTCTTCAGAACTAACTGTGTGAAGTGACTGGGGAAGCTGATGGAATTAAATTGACGTAGAGATTTTTTTCCTGTTCTACAACATTTCCTGGGTAACTACAAGCCTGTCAGTGTGGCCTCAGTGCCAGGGAAGGTTATGGAACTGATTATCTTTAGTAAGATCACATGGCACATGTGGGACAAACAGGGAATCAGGCTTGACCAACCTGATTTACTTCTATGATTGAGTAACATGCCTGGCGAATGAGGGAAAGGCTGTTGGTGTAGTTTACCTAGCCTATGGCACTGTTTCCCACAGTATTCTCCTGGAGACGCTGGCTGCTCATGGCTTGGACAGGTACACCCTTTGAATAAAGAACTGGCTGGAGAGCTAGGCCCAGAGAGCTGGAGAATAGAATCAAATCCAGCTGGCAACTGGTCATGAGTAGTGTTCCCCAGGGGCCAATACTGGGGCCTGTGCTGTTTAATATCTTTACTGATGATTTGGATGAAGAGATTGAGTGCACCCTTGGTAAGTTTGAAGATGACACCAAGCTGGTGGGAAGTTGATCTGCCTGAGGGTATGAAGGCCCTACAGAGGGATCTGAACAGGCTGGACTGATGGACTGAGGCTGATGGAATGAACTTCAACAACACCAAGTGCTGGGCCCTGCACTTTGGCCACAGCAACCCCAGGTAAAGTTACAGGCTTGGGGCAGAGTTTCAGAAAGACTGTGTGGAAGAAATAGACCTGGAGATGTTGGTCAGTGCACAGAAAAACATGAGCCAGCAATGTGTCCAGGTAGTCAAGAGGGCCAATGGCATCCCGGCTTGCACCAGAAATAGTGTAGCCAGTGGGAGCAGGGAAGTGATTGTCCCTCTGTACTCATCACTGGTGAAGATGCACCTCAAGTACTGTGTTCAGTTCTGGGCCCCTCATTAGAAGAAAGACATTGAGGTCTTGGACAGCATCCAGAGAAGGACAATGAAGCTGGTGAGAGGTCTGGAGAATAAGTATTATGAGGAGTGACTGAGGCAACTGGGACTGTTAAGGAGAAGAGGATGCTCAACAGAGACCTTATTGCCCTCTACAATGACCTGAAAGAAGGTTGTAGGGAGGTGAGGTCAGCTTCTTCTCACTGGTAACTAGCAATAGGACGAAAGGGAATGGCCTCAAAGTTCTTCTCTGACAGAGCAGTCAGGCACTGGAGCATACTGCCCAGGGAGATCATTGAGTTATTGTCTCTGGAAGTGTTCAAGAAACATACAGATGTAGTACTAAGAAACATAGTTTAATGAGTAATACTGACATTAGGTGGGTAGTTGGACTGAATGATCTTGGAGGTCTCTTCCAACCTTGATGTTTCTGTGATTCTGTGATTCTATGAACAGAGGGCCCTGAGTGCCTGGACTCAGTACACTGTTTTGCGTATCAAATAGATACAAAATTGTCTGCACTAAAATAGGATGAAGTCCAGCTAGGTACACAATAGGCTGTATTGGCAATTATATAGCACATACAGGTAAGCACCTCCCAACTTTAATTTTGGAGATACTCATTACCTTTCTAATGCACAATTAACAATCTTAACAGGAAACCAAAGGCCACTCCTTCAACTTTCTCAAGTCCTCCTTAAGATGTTGACAAATAAGGGGCAAGTTCCTTTAAGCACCTTTCTATGCACATTGAATGCTAGAAGTCACCTTTCTGCAGCACAGAATTTCATTACATCACTTAGATTTTCGTGAGAAGCACAAAATGTCACTGTCATGCCTGCAACAACATGCTGAATGTAACCAGATGAAGAGCTCTGGATTCTCACTATTTGGTTCTGTCTGATCAGATCTGACACTTTCAGTGAAGATAAACAAAAATGGTATATAACACTTCTGACACTTCTGCACTGTCGATCAATAGGTTTTTCTTTCTACTGTGCAGTAGTCTAATTCTTTTCTTGGTGTCTCTCTGTTGCTAAACGTATTTCTGATGTCTCTTGCTAGTTATATCTCATTTTGTTCCTTTGATATTTCTGATGTTATCTTCACTTGCTTATGCTCTCTCCTTTTATACTCTCCTTTAAAATGAGACTCAGTCTGGACTGTGTGTTCCTTTTTGCATATCAGAAGTCAGAGTTCTCATTGTCTGAGTTTTCCAATGAATTTTCATCCTTTTTGTTCTCCATCTTTGCTTATCATGGCTATTGAGTTTTAATTCTTTTGTGTATAGCCACTAAGCTTTAGTCAGTGTCTTCCAGAAATCCTGACTTTGTCACAGTATTCTATTTGCCTCTCTTACACCTCAGGTTCTTTTCCATACAACCTTTTTGCCCCTACTTGTTTTATCACGGTCATAGAATCGTTTGGTTGGAAGGGACCTTTAAATGCCATGTAGTCCAACTCTCCTGCAATGAACAGGGACACCTATATCTAGATAAGGTTGCTCAGGGCACCATCCAGCCTCACATAGAATGTCTCCAAGGATGTTCCAGTGCCTCACCACCCCTATTGTAAAAAACTTCTTCCTTAAATCCAATCTAGATCTCCCCTCATTTAGTTTGAAACCATTTCCCCATGTCCTATCACAACAATTCATGCTAAAGATATTATCTATTCTTTCTTATAGACTCTTTTTTTAGCATTAGTATACTCTAAAATTTCTTCAAGTAAACTTGTTTTTATTCTTTGAACTAACTTTTTCGTTACCAAGGATTTATTTTTTTTTTCTTCAGCTACACTGGAATCATGAGAAAACCACCTCTGTTTGTTTGCTTTACTGGTATGAAATATCTTTCCCCAGGTTGTGCCTTAATTCATGCGACCGACTCAGACCATGCTTCAGAAGTTAGATTTTTTTGGCTATATCTACTTTCATATTTCCAAATGCTTAGAGTGTTTGTATATCTTTGGTACACAGTAACCAACTACTACATAGACTGACAATGATTAAAGGGCTCGCCTTCTTTTGTATTTATTTTAGGTACATTGTGCAGGGGTTGTAAACATACTTTGATGAGGTGCAAGTTCAAGGGACAATACCACAGGGTACTTACGCAATTATATGAATCATCTACTCATACATTCTTTGGAAGAAGTGTTTTTTAGGGGAGTCTGCATCTCCTAGACAAAACTGAGAGGGAAATAACACATGACAAATAGTAGGTAACCTTATAACAAGAGATAGATAGAGGAACACTGGCTGATATGGTCCAACAAAGACCAGCTCCATACCACACCTTGAAACAATTGATCATAGTCAGACATTTATGAAGCATATTGTCATTACCTGTAAAGGATGCGTCCCCCAGGGAACTCAGACATTCAACGAGTACTTCAGTTTTGTACCAGATACTGCACTGTGTGGTTCAGTACTAGGTTCATTTATCTGCTTATCCTTTCCTGGTAGCAGTCACAGAGCTTGAATTGTGAACTCTCCACTTGAAGCAAAGCTAACAATCTCTGAATCTGCTTATCCAATTATGTCATTGCTTAGCAACAACCTTGTCCCCAGGAGCAGTGAAAGCTGTGAGTATACAGATAATGTTGCTTATTCAAAGACTTACATTGACCAGTAAAGTCCCACCCCATTTCTTCCATCAGCCATTCATACTGACACTACTAACTTCTTCAAAACTTTAGTCTCCAGTTCTTTCTAAAGTGAACTGGTGAAGATGACTTCTGTAAATACTGTCAGTAAACTAAATTGCATGTGGACCTATGCCAAAGATGCCTACACATCAGATTTTTTTGCATTCAAGAAGCTCTGTCTGGTTTAACTCTGAAAGTAGCATACTGCATTGTAAAAATATATATATCAATAAATTAAAATCACACCCTGCATACCAAGGCAGGAAGTTGTGTTTTTCATTTCATAGGAAAATGTAACTAGCTCTGGTTTTATTATTTTTATTGATGTGGCATATCATCTCTGATGTCTTATAGAGCACAGTCATGGAAGAAAAGGGATGTTACAGCATGCTACAGAAACAGTTTAAACAGGCAGGTCCTCTTCTGGAGATCATGCTTTTAGACAAAGTCAATAGAAGTTCTCTTTAGAGAAACTGCAGAAAATTAAGGAGTGATTAAAACCATATGGCCCGTGATTTGCAGGGAAATATTGAAATATGTGGATTTTCAGTGAGGAAAGGAAGATAATGTGCTATCTGAAAGTGAGATATTAAAGTTATTAGTTAAAAGTAAAAAAATCTCAGTCTATGGTTTCATATTTTCAAGATCTTCCAGCTGCTTAATTGTAATGTTTTGTTTTGTTTTTCAGTTTATTTTAATGCATGCTAACAATTTATTTATTTTTTCTCTATGAGTCAGGAAATATCATTTCAATGAAAGACTAAAAAAATCATCCCCCCAAAAAAGTCCCAGAGGGGGAGAGGATAAGAATTTTGACAAACTGCTACTGCCATCTCTGTCTCTCTCTTCCAGAAAAATAGGAAAGAATGAGGCCCTTAAAAGAAAAAAGGTAGTTTTTCCTATTGATTTTTATTTGATCTGTGAGATAAAATAAGCATTTACAGTATGTAGTGGAGATTGGAATAGAAGTGTCAAGGCTAACACTCAAGAGTTGCTAAAACAGATGACTTGTATTTGGGCAGCATACTATAAAGAAACCTAAGTTTTAGAACAAGCATATTTTATCTGTAGCACAGCATATGGCTTTAACTGGCTGTGTATAAGAAAAAAAAAATGCATTTATCTATAAGCTTTTCCAGTAAACTATAATTAAATAATTTCTTTTTCCATTTTGAGCAGAACAAATTGTATTGAGCAGAACAAGTAGTGCTGCAAACAATGAGTGAGTGTAAAAACTGAACAATACATCCTCTTAGGTAACACTCAGGCACATTTTGTTTAACGATGAAATAATCATAGTGTATAATGACATCTTATGATCTGTTTCAGATCATTCACAGGACACAATGCTAATTAAACTTGACTACATTCTGATTACTTAATGCTAAATTTGTAACATTTTACACTGATGGGATAGATTTAACACTCCATCATTCACAGGTGTTCACAAAGGTACATGGTCTGATGGACATGGTTTAGTGGGCATGGCAGCAATGGGATGATAGTTGGACTAGATGATCTTAGCATTCTTTTCCAGCCTTAATGATTTGATGATTCGATGACAGATTTCCATGGTTCTTGTGGATCTTGAACTGCCAAACACCATTCTGAAAACATGTTAATCACCTCTAAAAAACTCTGCAAAAATTAGTGCACAGCATTTTAAACTTGTATACTTGTGGGTAGAATATTTCTGCACACTTGCCCCACTTCATCCATGCCCACAAGCCTTTCCAGTGATCAGAAGGCTCTCTTTAGCCAGATTTCAAACCCAAAGATTTGAACACGGAGAAGCTCACCCTATGGTTTCAACATCTATTTGACAACACCTCTGTAAATTAAGTAACCCCACTGTATTTGCAAAAGAAGGGGGGAAAAAAAGAAAAGCACTCAGCTCCCAAGCAAAAAGAATCATGGAATCATTAAGGTTGGAAAAGACCACTGAGATCATCTAGTCCATCTGTTGAGATACCTGAGTACTTAAAGCCAGAGTTCAAGAGAAATGTTGCTAAGTCCATCAGAGACCTTCCTCCTTACTTCAGGAACATACAACCTCTGGAGATGGCTCATTTCTCAACCACTATATTTCACAGCTGCCTAACTCCACCTGCAGAAAAAATACTTCCTTCTTAGAGACTTGAACAAGGAGATACTCATGGACTGTGAGCCTCCATGGGAAAGCTAGGCACAGGAGGAAGCATTGTCCCAGCCCTTTTTGTACAACAGCATTCTGGTCCAAGAAATCAATCTTGAGGTGGACACCTACCTGTCACTCACCCTGGCCTCCTGAAGGTGCCACAGTGATGTTGAATAAGCTGGGTGCCATCACCCATCCTTGTGGAAGCTGTTCCACATGCATGAGGGCATTAATGAGACATAGGCCTAGAGAAGAGGAGCATGAGAGCCACACAATTCTTCAGCCAGCTGGCAAGGACACTGTATGACAGGACAGGGAAGAGATCCCCACTTGAACATGAGAAAGGCCTGTGCATGAATCTGCTGCTAAGACATGCCCCAGCAGTGCTGGTAGAAGTACACAGCTCCCACAGAGAGGCAGGGCCAAGGAACGACACAGACATACACATGCTCCAAACTGGACAGATCAAAGACGTCTGCCAGAATTAAAGCCAGGAAACTGCATGATTCTGTATTCTTGAGATAATTGATCTTCTTAATCAATGTGGAGAAAAGTGCCACTGCAAGGAATTATCGTGCCCTTATTTAGGCCAGCAGAAGACCAACACTTTTCAGGTAATCTATAGTTGATGAAAAAATGCAGGAATTTCTAGAAAATGATTCCTTTCATCCCAAAACTAATGGGTGATGTGCACTGCTTTCTTGAGTTGCCCTTTCCTCTGCAGCAGTTGCAAGGCACTCTGGGTGATTAGCACAGAGGTAGCTGTTGAAGTGGGATGAGATTAACTCCACCTATGATTATCTACCAAAACAATGCTGTATCCAATTAACAATAATATCTTACATAGCAGCAACTATTTCCCTCTTTTAAATAAATAAATAAATGTGTTCAGTATTGATTTAATCCCAGCTTGCTTCTAGGCAGCAATTAAGATCAGGCATTCCAAAAACAGATACTAAATTCAACACTGTGATGCTCATACATCTTTCTAACACTGTATTTGCTGAAAAATATATGTATAGAGGAGAACGTTAATCTGTGCTGTGAAACACTATCAAAAATCACTGACCTCACTCTTGTTCCAGAAGGACCTAAAAGACAAAGCAAGAGGAGCAAAAAGCTCCCACCAAACCTGCCATGCAAACTACTTTCTTTTGGCATTGTTATGGCCTTGTATATCTCCTCATAGTGACTCAAGCTGCTTTTGGGAGCTCTGTGAGGGAGCTAGGGAACAAGTGGTTCTGCCTCACTTCAGTGTGTCAGTGCTCTTAACATGTTTTCTTTTCCAGTGACTGTAGAACAGAAAGTACAGTGGACTTGAACTAATCTCCTCTCCCCCATATAACAAGTAGCAAAATAAAACTCATCCTGCCTCATTTTCTGAATACTGAAGTTAAAAGAAAAAGAGCATCTACACCCAGAACAATCTTCACAGGTAGTGACAGTGGCATCAAAATCCTCATTATGGATAAACATATTTATTATTACTGCAATATCAAAATATATACTTTGTATTTGAGTAAAAACAGAATTTCAGACTGGTAATATGGATAAGAAAGCAGTCATATATATGTGTTTACTCATAGTTCATTGAAAGTTTAACTTTGACTCTGAAGACAGATGGAGTAACTTCTGGAGTAATTTTTCTTTGCCATAAACCAGTAGTGAAGTATTCACTGTTATGCTGTAAAACTATATAGTATTTCATAGGCAGGCAGTTAGATAAGCAACTAGAGTTTCTATTTAAGGTTTCAGTGTCTTGGCATGATCTCCCACATGCTTTCCTCACCGCCATAAACCCAAGTGATGTGAGAAATACGACTTGGCATAGCTGAGTAGTTAAATTATATTCTGTGGTGCTGTCTTCACAGTTAACATTAAATCACTTCATTTAGAAATTATTAAAACAATGTTTAATGTTATTTAAATAACTAAATCCTCCTTGATTTCATATAATGAAAATTGATGTTTATTTTAGATTCATAAGGGTGATAGATGTGCAATGATTTCATTTACCTGTGCAGCCTGCTGTAGGGAGCCTGCTATGCAGCAGGGGGTTGAACTCAGTGATCTCTAGAGGTTCCTTCCAACCCCTACAATTCTGTGATTCTGTGATTTCCAAAAGTGTTCTTTACCAAAAAGTATTATCAACTAAATGGTGAAAGACTATAGAGGCACGATTTTTTCTGACCACTAAGAGTTTGTGGAGGATAGAGTCTAGAAGTGCCCTCGTTCCAATACTTTTGGAGAGATTGCAGACAAGATGCAGAAGTATCTTCATCAGGGAAATGTTCTACTACAAAAACTCAGAAAATCATGAAATGGTATTATATTACAGTGCCACAGTGTGATTTCTTAGTATTGTAAGCAATAGTTACCTAATTCTATTGAAGCATATGATATCCTATTTAAAGAAGCATACTCTGAAATCTATTTTTCTTTTCAGAAATTCTTTTGGAAGATCAATTTCCAGTAGCAGCAGCTCCGCCTGACATGAAAGACCGTGTAAAAGACAACAGACAAATTGAAGAAAAGTGAAGTAATTTTATTTGATGACACAGAGAACGAACAGTTCTTTTGTTCATCTCATGTTTTCCAGATTCGTGCAACTAGAGGAGAAATAAAATCTTCTAACTGCATTCCTTCAGTCAGAGTATTCACAATAGCCTGGGTAGGAAACATAACCATATACCATCACATTGACCGTACTGTGAATTTCACTGATAACAGATTTCTGTGGAGACTGCTGTATCATTTAATAAAATATTCAAATTGTTCCCATTGATGCTCACTGTTTTTCACCTCTGGAAGCAAGAGCTATCAGACAAAACCAGACACTGTTGTAAATGAGAGACTCCTGGCACCCTGAAATTAAATTTACTGAAACAATGATTTGTTTGTCATAATGATTCTGAAGTCATAAATTCCACAGGCAGTTGCTGGACCACAGTGACAAGGGAGAATACTTTTGCAAAACACCTTTGCAAATCCAATGCCTATTTCACCATCCCACAGGCAGAAGTTTCAACAAGATGTGGGGGGATAATCACTGATATGATCTCTTCAGAAAAGTCTTTTATCCATGGGCTTGCTGCATCACTGTCCCATCCTACAAAATTGTTACTTGGGGTATGGGGAGAGGGGCACAAGGTGCACACAGCAGCAAGCAAGGAGCCCTAGAAAAATTTCATCCAGCCTATGTCTCCCAATGTCAAATGCTCTTGCTTCTTGCAACTCTGTGAACATTTTAAGGGTGGATGTGGAAAGAGGAAAGACTGCATGAAGGCTGTGATTTAGTGATGGTGCAGTGCCACACAGATGCTCACATTCCTCCTGCAGGTCTCTTTCCTTGTAACTGGGCACCGAGCAGCAAGTGGACTGTCTCACCTACTGCTCCAGTAGTGCAAAGCAGCCAGCTTTGTTGGGATTATGCTCTACTCTCTAAATATTTTGGCCGTACATAATTTCTACCTTCAGGATTAACCTGTGATTATATACTATCATAGCTTACAAACTCACTACTCTTCTAAACACTCAGTGCATACTTACTGATTCCTATGAAGCACCGACATTGCTTATTGCAAAGTGTTTCAATCTTTGATAAATTAAAAGGAGCACTTAATTCAGGCATATCTGAATGAATTTTATCCGCTTACCTGAATGCAGATATAAACTGTGATATTCTCTGCCCAGCATTCACAATAAAACAAATGAATGCTAGTTACAAAAGTACCCTCTACTTTAACAAATTGTTTCTCTCCAGTAAGTGCCACTGCTTCCATAAGCACATTGTTACAGGCTGGCAACAGTCAAAAAAATACACATCATTGCAATGGAACTTAATCTATTACTGCTTAGTTTAAAAGTGCTATTCAAATGCGGCTTATGTGTGAACTCTGTCATAATTGTGTAAGAGAATGGAATGATTAAAGTCAATTGGATCTGCATTCTTCTCAAAACACAGTAAAATAGCCTGTCATAAATAAATTTGTGGAATAATATGAGAACGTTTTATAGTCAATGTGTATTCAGCAGGAATATTGTATTCACATTAATTTCATTTTATTAATTTTAATATGGAAATCTGAGCTTTGCTATGGTGCAACAAGAAATACATAATAACATAAAATTTCAAAAGCACACAAATAAAATTATGCCTTACCAGCTTTCATTTCCCCACAGCACTCAGCAAATAATATAAACAGAAGTTGTGCCTCAGGATCCGTGTGGCAGAACAAATTTTGCTCAGGCGGAAAGCCAAGTCACACGTTCAAATCCCTACCCTTGGGCTCTGTTTTGAGCAAGGCACTGATCTCCCCGTGTAACCTGAAGAAAAAGCAGTGTAACTGAACTCAATGAGCCTGCTTCACCATTCATGCTGTTACATCTTCTCGTGTGTTCCTTCGCTGTATCGTTGTGGTGCTCTGAGGTTTCTCGCCTGTTTCTATGATGAACTGATACAGCCCTGACACCATGCAACATCTATGTTTCACAGTTTGTAATATGTTTATTTTTTTACATAAATACTATTCCACTATCTTAATGCTTCCTGATTTTGAGCAGTACTGAGCACCTCCGCATCTTTTTCACATTACCAGCACACTTGAGTAATATTAGAGGAGCACAGTTGAGTATCTATCCCACTCTGCCAGTCTTCAGTGAATTCGTCTGAATTCTGCTGTTCTTCTGCTGCTGTGTACACAGTAGTACTGTTCTTTTCTTCAGCTTCTTTATTTTTTTTTTATTTTTGAGGACTTGCCTGTCAAAGCACTTTTTTAAAGTTGGACCTGCTTTTCATTGTGTTCCTAAAGCTCTGTTCCTGGCAACTATCTGCACCATCAAGACTTCCTCTCATTGATATTAGCTTTTGTCCAGGTTCCAGGAATTCCCCCTTACCTGCTCCTGCCTTAGAAGACCCTTTTAAACCTGCTCACATTCCTAGACCATACTTCACAATCACCACCCTTTCTGCCACCATCTACTCCTCTAAATTCCTCTCTTCCATCACCTTAGTAACATATCCTCACTTTTTAGGCCTACTGCCAAATGGAGTACACCAACACACCTCCAATCCTTTTGCTTTTCCCTGTCAGTAATATCAATGTCTGTACAGTTTGCTTTCTTCTTTCTGAAGTGCTTTCTTCCTAGATGACCTAATTTTGCAGGGATTTTTTTCTGACAGTACACAAAATCTCTCCCTATCTTTAACAAGTCCATTCTTAAAACCCTCCACTCCCTTCCAACATCAAATTGGCAAAAATTAGTTGAAAACTTTTCATTTCTCCAAATTTAATTGTCATCCTCTGCTCTTCACTGTAATTTAATCTTCCTATATGGTAACATTTCTCTTTTAAGTGTAGTTCATTTGGTATGGGGGGTAGGATCTATATCTTCTTGGTTGCTCATCACTATTGCAACTGATCTCTAATCCACAAGTGGCCTTTCTAAAGATTGGTGAAAACTCAATCAGAATTACTAAATCTCAGTCCAAACCACATGCTTGTCCCATGTCTGTTCTTCCCCAAGTGGACTTTTGCTGTTAGATGTTACCAGGAATCCTGTGCTTTGATTTCTGGAAATGGCACAGTCCAGCAACCCCAGAATTCAATATTTTACAAGCAGTGAGCAGTATCAGCAAGGTATTCCTCAGTATCTTATGTGCCTATGGCTGCTGTGTATATTTTATTTTCATAACACACAATATCTTTCAAAGACTTTGAGATCTCTAAATGGAAAGCCTGTAATGTTTGCAAAGAATGAAATGATTAATTCAAACACTTCCTAACTGTGTCATCAGCAGGAGAGTACTGCCTCTCTTTTTTCAAAAGTTATTTTGTTGTGTTTTTTTTTCCTATATGTTTTCAGAGTTTAAAGCACTACAAAACTGCTCTCAAAATAATGTTCATCATATTTTTGTAGACTATATTAGTAGCATGTGCCAGTTTTGCAGCAGAAGTGGCAAAACACTGTCAGTAGAGTCAAGACCTGTTTAGCATATAAATGCTGGGTTTGTTTTTCTCTTTCACAGTAGAATGATCCTAGTATACATTTGTCTGGAGATCATTTTCATTCAGACTTCTGGCCTTATTATTGCAGCTGGACTGCTGTATATGTTCTGGTGAATCAAAATCCAGCTTTGGTGTTCTTCTGTTGAAGACAACTTCACAAGTACTTACGAGTGCTTATGTTTAACTTCGTAAAGAACAGTAGATTCATTATACCTCCTCAGTCCTACACAAATGACAGCACTGAGTGAAGGGGGTTGTGCACAGGTCCAATTATGCAATATGTTACAATGTGATTTGATTTACTGAAAGTTCCACCAGAGTATAATCAGCCCGGCAAAGTAGAAATCAAAATTACTGACTTCTCTGCCACACACGAGAGCCTGAGGTAAACAAGATGCTGCTACTACACGTTGGCATGTCCTACCTTCATGCTTACTTTTAGTGCATTTAGCAGTGCAAACACTGCTTTTTTCTTACAATATCTCCATCTTTAATCATCTTTCTTACTGCTAATTGCTTTCTTTTTTTTTTTTTTTAAACTATCCCTCAGATGCCACATAAGATGACTGCTCATTGGTAATCACTTTCCTACTGAAATTCTTGTTGTGTGGTCTTGTGTAGCACTGTATGCACTTGGAGCAGCCCCAGAGCACAAGAGCTTTTAAAGCATTACTGCACTAAACAATGAAAATATTTTATCTGCTGGCAGGTAATGGACAAGTGGTTTTGAATAACTATTGCTTATGGAAGTGATAAAATAGCCACATGCTGGGCAGCATCAGGAAAGCAATGGCAGCAGGTAATGGGATAAGAACATTCCCCCCCACTTCACATTGCTGAAACTCATGTGAAGTGCTGGGTTTGGTGGTGTTCAAAAAAGACACCCAGACAGAATCCAGGAAGGGGCTAAAAATGCAATGAATTTCCTCTGATACACATCACTACATTTCACTAACAAGGATATCTAAGGTATCTTGAATTCCTCTCAGGAATACACAGATGGAATCAGAAATTAAAAGGATACAGGATCCCACCAACCTCTGAAGTTCTAAACAATCACAACAAACTTTGTTGTTCCACTGTAAAGTTGGGCATGGGATGGAAGTAAGCCACAAATATTTATGTTTTACAGTGCAAAGTAGCCTTTCTACTGGTTTTCACCTGTAGGATTCCATGATAATGGACTTTATTTCTGTTTTCCTGGCCTTTCATAGCCTACCCAGACTGTATCTTTTTGATTTCATGCTTATGCAGATCAATCAAATACACTCTTACATGATGGCTTTTTGCACAGCTATTTAGTTCCTGTGGTGGCCTTCTCATGTCTTGCGTTCCCACTGTGTCACCTGTCTGCCATCTCCCTGAGGGCCCCGTGGAGTGACTTGGTAACCAAGCTGCCTTTCAGCAACCCTCAACAGAAAACTGTAACTGAAAGGCACAAGGAGGGAGTTATTGCTTCAAAGCATGTAGAATTTAATGTGGAAAAATACTATATTCTCCAAAATCTTTCAGTTCTGGGAAAAAAGCACGCTGGGAATTCAGCATAGCCCTGCATCTTTAGTTCTGTCTTTGATGCCTCAGAAACAGAACAACATCGATGGCTTGTTATTTTTATCTCTTTCCATACAACCTAATTTTGTACAATCAACATCCCCCAGGGCTGAATCACACGATCTCTGGCAAGTCTAGCAGGGAAGCAGAGAGCAAAGCGGAGAACATACAGTGAGGTCCTAGATAGCTCAGAAGTTAAGCCTGAAAACTCAGTCATGCAGAGGACTTTTCAGCCAATGTGGAAGAATAGACCAGATAGTATAGGCTTCCTTCAATACAGAAGCAGGTGCAATAGCCTTCCAACAGTCAAAAAGCTGTGGAACACTAATGGGAGTAATAGTTAATGGAGATGAAGACCAAGGAAACAGTTTTAGAACAAAATATGTTCCATTAAATGTCCTTCATCACTATAAACCACTTTCAAGCTGCTTTTTTTCTTTTTTCTTTTTTTTTAATAAACCACCGAATGACCCTTCATAAGCCCTAAAACTTGTTCTGTAATCACAGGCAAAAACAGGTACTATAAGCCACTGGGATGGATGGAAGCCTGTACAGCTCCATTTCCCATGTACATCAGCACCTGACTGTATTGTGCCTGTGAGAATGGCATTACAAAGTTTTTATATGAATTCCACTAAACCCTGAATTCATAGAGTTGTGCAGAAGATCTGTACTGGATGCAAAATTCCATTTTCATCAACTTTCAAACTTCCTCTATAAAGCATAAATAAAATGAGTAACATACAACTTCTGGGTCATAACCCACTAAACAACAGCAGTCATATTCATGACTATGATTTTTTATTACATTCTAAGCATTTCAGTTAAAATCCACACTATCTGAAATCTATAAAGCTTGAGTCATAATTTTCAAGATTAGCCCCGTGACAGGAATACAGAGCATCCTCTGATGTTAAATGTCTGGCAGTTTCCATTTGTTACTGAAGACTCTTGGGGAAGATTTCTTCCTGTATTTTTCAAAAATTCCATCTGCACTGAACTACCCAATGCATCAGCCCCAGCAAAGGGGGGATGCTCATTCTCATTTGAACTGAAGGGCTAAGTTTTGAAAAATCCTCCACATCTGGAAGCAATGATTTTGCTTCTAGGTGAACTTTGCTTTCTGCAACATTCAGACAGCTTCTGTGCTACCACATAATGGCAAGGGTAAGTATGACTGATGGAAAACATTCTTACAAAAAAGTGACCCGTGTCTGCATGAAAACGAGGAATGCCTTATTAATCCTTACAACACAGTGGATTTGCAGAAAAAAAGAAATTAAAAGAACGTGATGGAAAAGCAAGCTTCATTTCAGCAGTCATCAGCAAATGAACTTTCTGTTATCTTCAGCTGAAATATTAAAGCAAGTGTTAAGTCCTCAGTTTTGCAAACAGGTTCCCATGCTAAACGATGTGAAGTCATCACTCAACAAAACTCTTCGTGGGCTGAAAACCAAGGAAGTGTTTGTAGAACTGAAGTCAGATGTGTCTAATGAGTTTATTCTCTTTGCTAATGAAAAAATAATTAAGACAAACAACTGAGCCATTCCCATTTTAAAATTTATACTGACTGTAAGTGGGTGATTTTCACAAGTCATTTTCTAAATGTTAAGAATGGCTATTCATATAAATCAGAATGAAAAATGAATGTGGTACTATGCAAAGGTAGAGAGCAGATGTTACAAGCACTAATCTTTCTTACCAAAACCAGAGTAAAACTGTACTTACAAGAAAAGAAAATCGGTAACAAAATGTACTATTTGTGATTAAGTCATTTAAAATTTGCTTACAACCATAAATCCAAGTTTTCTAACAATTGTTGAACAACGAAGTGTACTACAGAAGAGCTCAAACTGTTGAGATAAAACTGTCAAATATCCAAGTCCAGAACATGTTCATATTGCAATTTCAAATGTTCGTGAAACAACCAAACACCACTATCAAGAAACATATCTGCTGAAGAACTCAAGCAAAAGAAATGAAAATCTATGTTGTTTTTAGTTTGGAAATACAGATCCTAATGTAATGATAATGAAAGAGCTTATAAAGATGAACTGAAAGAAACCAAGACAGTGAGTAGAGAATTTCATATGTTCCTCAGTTTTTTTTTTTATAGTGTCATCTCTCAGATAATATGTATATCTTCTTTAATAGGTACCACAGACTGTGGTGTACATACGCTTCCCCAAGCATTATTTTTGTAGTAATATGTTACAATTACTAATTATTTTAATAAATTGGCTATTACTAATTAGAACTCTTATTAATCTGTCATTGTTGGATCATGATGTTTAGTTCCTTTTTTTAAATCTTATATTGACATCGTATGGAGATTCCAGGAATATTCTACTGTTAGCCAGACACCTCCATTTACAAGACGCATGTAATATTTTCTAATTGATGCTGAGTTGCATTATGATTATTTCATAGAGAAATTTTTGAAAAGTTAGCCCTGGCAAACTGATATGTGTGAAAATTATCAATCCTGCTTAGCTTCACTGTGCAAAGGAAAACAATACATCATCATACCCTAAGAAAACATCCTCAGAGTAAAGGCCATTTACACAAATCCATCTTCCTCCCAGTGAAGAGGGCCACCAGAGTGCTCAGTCTCAATCACAAACAAGCAATGAGATATGTGTGTTTGCCTGTTTGCATCAGAATTTTTTGCCTATGTGAAGATGTGAGGTTCATTGGAGAAAATAGTTTTTACTGACAACTGCACACTAATCATTGAGAGAGATGAGCAGGCTTTACTCCTCATTGAAGCAAAAAGTTACCTGCATAAAATGAAACTTCTTCAAAAATGTGATACTTCTGTTATAATGCTTTATTTATACACTTCAGTTAAGACAAATGGCAAGTCTGTCACCTGAGAAATAATTTTAGAGATTTAATATTGTCTATCTGAGGACAGTATCTCAAATTAGTTTCTCAGCTCCCAACACATTCTTAATTTTGGTGACAGAGTAAATATTCATAGGTGCTCTACAAATCACATGGCAACATGGTACCCCTGGGTCTGGACACAAAGAAGTGTCTACCAGCAACCATAAAAGACCGTCTACAGCAACAAGATAATTAGGACCATGCCTGTACCTTGAGCATGGCATGTATTTGCATATAGGAGCTGAAATCCAGTGATATCCTTTAGTCCTATTTGGAATCCCTCCTATGCTCAAGAGCTCTAACTTATCACATTTTTACTGGCACTATCAACAAGTTGCCACCTTGACACTAAGTACATCCATATTTGATTCTTCACAGTGTTTAGAGAATAACATTACTCTGGTACTAAGAAGTAAAGGTAGGCAAATGGGGGAAAAAAATTTCATTAGTTCTGTGGGCCATAAGAAAGAGTTGTGGGACAAGTGAGTAAGAGGTCTTTTCCCCAAGTGCTTGATTTCTGATAGGCATCACATTGCCATTTCTCTACTAAACTTTCTCCAAATAACCCCTTCAGTTGCTTTGTTCATTCAGAGGGGTATTAGTTGATTTAATAGAGCATCTTTCTTATGTGAACTTACTTCAAAGCCCTGTGCGCTAGGAGATCTAGCAGACGCATCAGCTGAAACATTGTGTTTACTTGAAATACCCAGTTGTGCTTCAGCTTTAATTGCGTATCAATATGAGCCAAAAAAATTGGTGTGCTTAGCTTGTACCCATTCTGAAACAAGGATCTTTGTATAAGGTCAGTGAGATAAACATCTTGAACCTGACACCTCAGAGATTCATGACTCTTTACAACTCAGGAACCAACTTTTGCTGAGTTCCGTCCTTCGTTACAGTATGAGTCAGTACCATAGAGAAACAGCTCTCTTCTTGCGATTAATGAACAGCTGAAGGCACTCAAGAAACTTATGCCCACAAATGCATCAAAGAAGCTAAAGATGATCTGTCAGTGTGACTACAAAGCCCCAAATCACAGCAGATTAGAGATGACACAGCATGAGTTCAGAGTGATATAAGATTTTTAACAGGCTAAGGGTTTAGAAAGACTTAGAAGGATTTAAAGGAGAGAAAGCAATGCAGGATTTGTCTTCTTCCTTTTCAAAAAGCAAAAAGCTAAAGCATCAAAAGAAGCTCATCTCTGAGTATAACAAAAGTTCCTTGCCAAGAAAGAGTAACACCAGCAATGGGAGAGAGAGTAAGGGAAAAGGAGGAAACTGTCATGATTTAGAGAGGCAATTGCTTCCCTTTTATCAAATTTTTGTATGCTCGTTGGTTTTACCTGTCCCCAGAATTGAAGTACTCAGGAAAAGAGAAATACATTCTTTCTTCTTTCTCAGTACTAAACTGAAGTAAGATCTGACAGTATTTTCTTCGCTTTAAGCTTCCAGCACCAACTAAATGAGCAGTAGTTTTCCTCTTCTGCCACAAGGCAGCTGTACAGAGAGGGTGCAGCTGAGGAGGGGAGCGCTCTGGAGTGTTCCACACAGCTCACGTGTTCATCAGCTTCTGGAGAACATCAGTTCATGCTCTGCCAGCCAGACGCCTGTACCTTAGCACAAAAGGTGATGCAATGTTACTGCCACACAAGGTCAGCACCATGTGACCCTCTAGCAAAGTAGCTGACAAGCCCTTGTTGCTGCTTTTAAAAGCCAGCTTGATGAGAGCATTGGATGTTAGCTCCTCATTGACTTAAAGAATCATTATTGTCTAGAATTAGCAGATATTTCGCCATCTCCCAGAATAAAAATCATGGGAAAGGTAATGCTTCTCAGCCATTCAGAATAGAAGTGTTATTTACAGATAACAGAATCACCAGAGCATGTGACTGGCTCTAGAGCTTAGTAACTGAACAAATATCTTTCTATCTTTAGGTTTCTAAGTCATATCCAGTCTGGATTGAGAGCACCTTTAAATTATTACCACCTACCATTGTGCTTCAGCTATCCCTTATGAACAGTTAGTCTCAAAGCATTTCTGCATGATATTACCCAGGAAAACAGACACTGGTGGTTGTCTCAGGCTGAGAAAAAAGAGCTCGTGGGCTTCAGATTCACATATATTTTTACAGCACAAAAGATACATTCAGATCCATCCTTCCAAACAACAGGCCTAATACTCTCTTCAGCTATAAATCCACTAACACAAAGGTTTCATCCTCTGTCAGTTCTGTACAGCAGCTAGCACCTTCTCTTAGTTATACAGCAAATGAATGCAGTTTATCTTTCACAGACAGATGAGGCATATCCAGTCTGTGTTGAAAAGCCCAAACAATCCTTCACACACTATTCAGAGATATTTGGGAATTTCCTTGTCTCTTTCAGTGTCAGGTCAAACTTCAGTGTCAGTTTCAAACTTCTTAGTGATAAATGTGTCACTGGCTGTTTGCCCAAGACTGAACTACGACACCTTGTTTGTCTGATGAATAACATGATGCTCTACTTGAACAACAGCCTTTAGAAACACATAGTACATTGTCAGAGCCTTGTAAGGCTCCAAGAAAGTGCCAGCAAGTTTCTAAAAGTTCACAGAGCATGTTGCATACCCAGTTTCTGCAGTGACTTGTGGATGAAATTACCAGCAGCATTTCATTCTCATGCATGCCCTTTGATTCATGTTCTTTGCATGCAACTAGACCTCCACTTTCAGACAGAACAATGATTTGAAATCACTGACACATGCAGCTTAAAGATACTTTGCTTCTTTGAGCAGTATTTCACCTTTTGCTGAGCTGTCACACAAGACAGACCTTATACATACAAAAGTTTGATCTCCAGGGACAATGTGAATGCAGTGTTCCAGACAGCAAGCTCCCTTAGCAAATGGAATACTCTGTTTTTAGCTTTAAAAATAACTGCAAAATTCATCTTTCTAAGAAGTTCTGTGTTCCATGCTGAGAAGCAGGCTGAAAGAGGATCAATGTCCATTTTCGTACAAGTCTCACTACAAACGAAACAAGATTTCTATGCACTAGTGCTGCTCTGGAGTGGATTGACATAAAAAACTTAACTCTCCAGCATAAAAATTTGGACACTTTCAAAGCTGGGTGTTTCTTCTGCATAGCAACACAGAAACACTGATCTGTTCTGCATTAGGTTGGTGTTGAGATATTAAGGCAGGCTCTTCAGCAAAATGTAACCAAAAAAAAAAACAAACAGGAAAATATAACACAAAAATTGTTCTCCTAAGGGCAAGGTTCTCACTAGTTTTGCACTCTGTATCAACTGTACCTTTTTGTATACTCAGCCAATCCAGGATACCTGCACTCAGACTTCAATTCTAACAGTGATTCTGCTATGTCAGTCTCTGATATCCACATCTAACTACAAGTAACTCATCTCTCACATTCTCATTCTGTTCCACTACCCAGATTGTTTAGCTGATTATAAGTGCTGCTATGCTTTATTTAGTATAATAGGCTGTAAACTCTCATTCAGAATATTGTTCTGGTTTGGAAATCTGTGAAAAATATTGAATTATTTTTAAAAGCTCTTCACAGAAGGCCTTCTTATGAAATTTTATTCTTCCTACAAATAAATCATTTCTATTATTTCTGTACAGTTATGTCAGTTTATGAAATAAATTGATGATCAATGGTCTATTATCCATTTTACGTGTTATCAACGTGATACGAAAAAATCAAATATAAAATCAAATGTCATTTCATTCTTTAACATTTGTTGATATGTTTGTTTGTTTGTTTGTTTAATTCTCAATTCAAGCAGCATAATGTCACGTTTCCAGAATGGTGAAAAAGTAATATTTTTGCATCCACTATGGTTAAAAACTTCTAAGAGATCATGATGAAAGATTAAGACCAACTCCAAACAGACACAGTAGAGCAATTCTCAAAAACAAGATATGCTTTGCTAGCTACTATACGATATGAAGTTTTTGACATACTTTATAAACATCTTGCAGCTGGATGTTCCATCTCCCAGGGAGACTGAAATTACGTTTTTGTAACTCTGTATAATCCTTGCTGATTGATAGAATTATAAGATGTAGCCTTGCTTCAGTGTAATCAGTACATGGAAAAGGGTTATGCAAGTGTCTGAGGATGAGTAGTTAATACCCTGGATGTGCTGTCAAGCCCAGACCATGAAGGCAATCTTCCATAACATTTTAAAAATGATAGGCCTTAAAAGTTTTCATTTTACTGCCACTTAATTCTCACTCTAGTTATTCAGCTATTTCATTCCCTTCAGTGTGGCAGAGGGAACATAGATTTTTACTGACTACCTTAATGCTATCGAACATTATTATGGAGGAAAACAAAGTTTTTCAATTCTTTAACATTTGACAATAGGAAAAGTGACTTGAACAATTTTTACAAACCTAGCATTTTACTCTAAGAGAACAGACCTGATTCCCCAGTGTTTCCCATCACTTTCTCACTGGCATAGATCTGATTTCACATTCGTTACAGACGTTTTTAAGTGACGGAATGCTCTAGGGAAATCAGACCAGTGCTTTTAGTAGCGATAAACTAAAATTAAGAGAAGATGAAATTATTTTGCAGCAAAAAAAAAAAAAAAAAAAAAACCAAGGAAAAAAATCAGTGGAAAAAAAAAAGAGAAAGAGAAAGATCTGTCTATCACAAAGACACAAGTAAGCCTACTTTAAAAAAATGACTGTTGCATGTTGTGTGGGAGTCTTCTCCAGATTCCAAAGCACTGCCAGTTTCTGATGCTTCCCCTCAGTGCTGTACCTACTCAGTATAGGTAGTAACTGTGGGTCTGATTTTGCACCATGGCTGTTGTCATCAGAGATGGTGTCAGAAACATTTTGAGAGACCATCTGATCCAGAATTTACTTACTTAAATGTGGTCCTGATTCTTCACAGGTCTTCAATATCATTTTAAAACTCCTTAATTTTAGAGTCACAGCAGGCCCTTTTTTGATGTAGTGGGATTGCCCTGGACCCCAGAAGATTGCTGTATCTATTTCCTTCACACCCATTCAAATTTTATATTCTAACCTGCATCATGTCCTGTCCTTTGGACTCCAGTGCAGCTGCCACATCGGCTTCCATTTTTAACTTACTTTGTTGAAATCACCAAAGAAAGCACCAAGTGCCATGCCGTGGAGAGGTAAAATATTGTATTTGTAACAGCATCTCACTCCTTATTTGATTTTCCTATGATTATTTCCAGTGAATTTTGAACCTCTAAAGGAAGGCTACTGAACTGAAATCCCTGCTTTCAACTCCTGCAGCTCCTTAAGTGATTACATTGACAACAAAAAGTTTTACTTTCATTAATTCATTTGTGTCTTTCTTAAGAGCCCCAGAGGAGAAATATATATTTCCAATGGTCTTTAAGAAAAAAAATGAGCTGACTTATGTTGTAAAATTATACTTCCTTTATGACATCGCGGGCGCTGAGAAAACTTTAAGGACTGCATCTCTCCATAAAGTAGATAATTCATATTTCAAAGCAAAATACAAGTATTCAAATATCTACATTAAGTAGTCATCAAACACATTAAGGATATGCTCTTTTGGCTGGATGCATTTCAGATTGAGAAAGTAAGAGTGAGTTTGTAACAGCTGACAGTTCTAACCTCAAGCAACTGAGAAGCAACGCCTTGTTGACAAAGCCCTTCTTGGATGTCTTAATGAAAATATTTGAAGCACTTCATATTATGTATGCCACATGGATTCAAGCACACTGATAAGGCAGAGAGTATTGAAAGCTGAGAAGGCAATAAAAACTGAAATCTACTAATCTTATATTCTAGCAGAAAACAAAAAATTGCCCATAACCAAGCTATTCAATTTCAAGCAAAGACAGACACGAATGTACTGAAGCTTTGAGATGCTCTGAACTTTATCTTTGCAATTTGCATAAAGTTGAACAGCATTTAACTAATGAAAGTTTATTAAACAAGAATCAGAAAAGTAAAACAGGAAGATAGGCAAATACTCATCCATCTGATGGGGGTTGCAGTTTTTCACCTTCATCATCATCGTTATTGACAAGGATGCATTTCATCTCAATATTATTTTTACACAGTCAAAAGCCATCGGACTTACTCTAATCCCAGGATTCCAGTACTGATTTATTATGCAGATGTGCCTTTACTGAATACTCTTCTAAAATAAAAGATGCAAACCCATCCCAGGGGACTACAAACTACATGAAAAGTAAGGCTGAAAAAAAATAAATACACTTAGTACAGAAGAAGCAGAGATATAAAAATACGTTTAAAAGTTCTCCCATTTTAGCTAACCTTAATTCACCTTGTTTCCCCTCTCATCATAAGAATAATCTTTTCTTCCAGTGTTAAGATGCATTTATCAGGTAAAATGTGTCAAACTAAAGTGTATCATTGTTCTTTTTTTTTTTTTCAGAGAGTTGAGGGCTTTTAATTACTTATAGTCTTCAATGGTTGGAACTTAACATTTATTGAAAAATAGTTTTAATTTACCTGCTTTGTTTTACACTTGTAGGGAAATCCTTAGTGCGAATTTGTTCTCTAGCATCAATTGATACCTAATATTTCAGGACAAATGTTCAGCATGTCATTCTACCAGATTTGTCAACAGCAGGCAACTTTAATTTGCATGTTACAATAAGCACCATAAAATATATAACTACATAGACTGAAAACGTGTTATTTTGTGAACTTACAGATGTTAATTGCAATTGAAAATGCCTACAATTGTAAGTTACAGTGGAACATAAAGGTAACATTCGTAAACATCAAATATACTTGAATTACAGTGTAGTAGAGTCAGAAGCAAATGAGTTTGGAGGTCATTGACTGATGGAGTGATGGCTAAATATTCATAATAATTCCAAATAATAGAATAGTATTTAGGCTTGAGATACAACAGTCCATCTCTTGTGAAAAGATTATACTTTAGAAAACAACTGTCCCATTCTAGTACTATTAAATGAGAACCATTTAATATTAATGCAATTTAAAGTCTTAACTTTCCTTGGGGTTTATGCACATACCAGAGCTTCATCAAAGCACAGAGCACCTAGAAGCCTCCTTTCTGCACCAGTCCCAGAACAAAGCTTGCATTTCCATGACAAAGGTGAAGCCAGCATAAGAAACATTAGGAAACATATCCCATTCAAACAAGTTCACTAAATCCCATTTAAATACAGCAAGAAAAGCAAGACAGTTCTTTTTAAACCTGCGAACAACGTGGATTCTTTGGAAAACTTGTTACACCTTTTTGATCTATTTGGTGCTAGGGTTACAGCACTGTCCAACTGCAACCGAAATGTTTGCTTCTAAAGAACTTCAACAACACTGCATACTGCAGCTCTGCTAAGCTTGTAACTAAAAAGCTAAAATCACCACCACATCTGTCAGTTCACCAGTATCCCAAGGAAACAAACGTCAACACATTGCTAGATAGTTTGTTCTTCAACAAAACAAAAAGGATGCTTCAACTGAATAGACTCTCTGTTCTCATATTAGCAAGTACCAAAAAACGCTCTATTATATGCTAAATACTTTTCATTCAAATGCACTCAGAAATTTCATTGCATTATCATTCTGTTAAACAAAAGCGATATTATTTATCTCAATTCAAGTTTGAATGCAGTACAAAGCAGATTTTCCAGTTGGGAAGAAAATTGGAATTCAGTACACGGTACATTTTGTCTAACCAGCATTTACCCACAAAACAATTTTTTGTTTTAGAAATTTCTTCTAAACAGAGTTAATCCAATCAGTAACAAAGACATTAGCAAATGTAATGTGCGAAAATATCACCCCCAACTGCAGCAATAAGGCACACACCAATATTAAAACTCTTTGAGAAATAAAACGTTGTATTTCTGAGAGCCAGACACAGAGGTATGTTAAGTGAATAATAAAAACACACTTGTGTGTACTAATTGGATAATGACATATATTGCTGTGACTGTCAGTTACCACTGTGCCTTTAAAAGTTCCTTTTGCTAAGCATATAATTTCACTGTTAAAAATGAATAAAAACCTATGTAACTACCTCAAGACAGCTTTCCATATGGTACAGATTTAACTTTAATATTACTAAGAAAAGAATACCCTTTGTAAATCTTTGCACTTCACATTCTTGTTTACATCTGCCAAGGGTATGTTTTGTTTTGTGTTTTTAAACTTTTCTGAATCTTGGTGAAAGTTTATAGGGTGAACATTATGGATGGTATTAATCCATTCTTCACTGGAGTTAAAAGGAGTGGAGTCTGGATTACACAGACCTTTCCTGTAAGGATGCCCTGGGGAAAGCTTCTTGCCACTTGCCACCAAGACATCATCTGTCCTCCAGTCTTCCCATCCCATTGAAATCCCCAAGTAATGGCACAACTCTGATCACTTCCCAGGCTGCCTCTCCCCAGCCACTCTGATGGGTGTTTTTAATGCTACTCCTGTCACCAAGGCAGGGACACTCATCAAAATTAAGATAAATCCTGAAGCAATCCTCCACTTCAGTGCATACAGCAGGTAAGACTGAGGAATCCTGCTCCCATATGCACACGCACCCCCAAACAAACATGCCTGTGTCTGAATGCAATTTTATTCTTATTACCACTCAGGGCTCAAGACTGTGGAAGCCATCCACCAGGTGAAAGAACACACAAATACAGAACCCAGGGAGGTCTGAGGAATTCAGACCAAACTTTGCCCTCTGCTCCCCACAAGCTGAGGCAAAGAAGGACACACTCCCGGAGTTCTCTGCTAGCCCCTTGCCTTTGCCCACACGAGGAATCTGAAAGCATCCCCCAGCCATACCAAGACCCCTAGCATCGAGTGGCAAAGCACGGTGCGACAAGGTGCACCAGCACTGGATCAAACCCCAAATGCGAGTTCCCAAAAGCACGCAGACGAAGGCAACGTTTCCAAGAGCACCCAGCAACAGAGTGGGGAACCCTGGCTCTGCCCCTCGCATCCTCCCTGAGCCCCGCTCTGCTCCCGTGGCTGAGCACACACCATCCATCCTCCGCGGGCTGGGGGACCGCTCCCAGCCAAGTTTGCCCACCGCCGTGCGCCTCTAACCTTACCCTGAGGAGAGGGGAGAGCCTTCCTCCCGCGCTCGGCAGTCCGGCTGCGCGCGGGGTGCAGCGATGGAGAGCGAGGACCTCTTCAGTGATAATCAGCGCTGAGAGGCTGCTCCTGTGAATAGTGTACATCCTGTAGCAGCAGGCTCTGCTTCTAGCAGCTGGCAGCAGCCTTCGCGGGAGCAGTGATGAGCACAGCTTGAGATCTTCCACAATTAACCAAATATTGTATAGCAGCAACAAATCAACAACTAAAGCCCGGCTCGCAAATAAAAGCAAAGTACAATTTCAGATGGGAGCTGAAAGCTTAAGTCACCGAATGCTACATTTCTTCTTCAAGATTATTCCAGCAAGCTCCTTCTGCTATTTTTACTGTACCATAATGCACTAGGTCTGGCTTTTACCCTATTGAAAGAACATGAATATATTATTATCCACACAAAAGAGCAGGTTATTGTTTATGAATTACCAGCCTTCCCAGCAACAAAGGCTATTTTCATAAGAAAACTCAATTTCATTTTAGCTCCAATTTGATTACCAGCTGAAGAAAAGCAGCCCTGCGCCTAAACCTCAAAGGATTTTTATTCATACCATTGAATGGGCTTTATTGCTTCCTTTTCAAAACTGATGTAGAAAGCTTTTAGAGTAAAACATTGACAAAAAATTATTGCGCTGCTATTTTGTGCAATAACAGAGCTGAAGAGGGGCAATGATTTCTCAGTCATCCTTCACTGTACTTCAGAACAGTAAAGGCTGGAATTAATGACAGACCATAGAGAGGAGCTAAGCCAAGGTCTCACAATGCATGTCAAATCTAAATGATCACTATACATTGAAAAGACCCAAAAAAGCCTGCAGCTGATTGATTCATGGCTTTCACAAGAAAGACAGGCTTGAAGAGTTTATTGCACCACAATTTACTCTGAATTATCATAAAAATGAATGTAGAGGCTGAATGTCACCCCGGCACACTCCAAAAACACACATCCAGGGACAAAGTTCACCCACGAATTATAGCAGTGCCGTTCATGCTACTATAGTTAAGGGTCTGTCACTTTTCTCCTATTATAGGGGGTTTTAACTCAGCTGTAAAGCTGTGCTCCAGAATGAAACTTGGCACAAAGGTCTCATTTGGAGGGAATATAATTTTTTTAAACAAATGTAACAGGAAAAAAAAAAAAAAGCCCTTCCTGGCTGTTTTGAAGTTAAACATTTCTGAAAGCTGCTTGCTGATGTCTGAGGCTTTTTAACAATTGTGTAACTCAAGATCAGGTTTAGGATTTTTTTTTTTCTTTAAGAAATAAAAATTATGCTGTCAGACCAAGAAGGGAACAAATCAGTTTTGCTGTATCAGACAAAAAGATTTAAAAATTGTCAGTTTTTTTTTTAATGGCTTACAGAACATGTGATAGAACAGCAGAACTGAACTGGTAGCTGACAGACTTTGCTGAAGATACCTGGATGCTGTACTAGGAATGCAGCCTCTGTACCACCACTGTGATCTGAACTGGTTCTGCCACTAAATTAAGGAGCATCCCAAAAATTCACACACAGCACATCAGAATGACTCAAACGCTGCACATTTAAGACTACTGATTATGAGACAATTTCCATGTCTTCACACAGATACAGCAAAAATGGAACTAATTCATTTTTATCTCCTAACGGTTTGACGTCAACTTTTGAAAAGCAAAAGAAGAAAACAAACTGCGCTCATTACCACAAGTCCACGCTGGGGCTGTGCTGGTGTGTTTGCCTAACACAGAAACTTCAAGAACCAGATTTGTTTTACAAGTGAACGACTATCACCTCATGCTGTATTCCTTTTAATCCATTGTGTGCTCTCAGAGTCAGTGGGCCTGAGCAGAGAGTCAGGTCACTTCTTTCAACCTCATACAGATTTCACAGACAAGAATTCTATCTCTGGTTGTTGGCCTCCTAAAACTGTAGTAGATCTCAAATCAAGTACAGCAGAATGCTCCGGGGTTCCTCTCTGGTTCTTTCATTTTCAGTATGGGAACATCTCACAATGAAGAAGAATCTTACTAAAAGGAGAAGCTGCTCCTGATGTGCTCACATAAGCTCAGGGCTGCTTAAATTCCAACAGATTTAATCCCTGATGCTCACTCACTTCAGTGAGCTGGAGTTGCTCTACTGGGATAACAAGACTATTAATGTCCTTTATGAAATATGAACTCATTCTTGTAAATTTTGGTCTTGTAGTACTTTCACTGGAAATTATATAGAGAGTTTTGAGAGCAAGACGAGCCTGAAAACCTCTTTCTCACCAGAGACAGTGAGAGAAGGTGTGCACTTAAAAGAACCATATTTTGAGTTAAATTTTATAGTGCGATTTTATTAAAGCTGTTTCACAAAGTCAGGTCACTACCTACAAAATGCAGTGCACAAGCAAACTGCTATTAGCTCAGAAAAGCAAGGTACAAAGAAGTATACAGCTAAATTTGTAGCAGAGTCTCATCCCACTCACACCTCAAGCATCTTCATTCTTTCATTTTAGATTTTATTTTGTTTGAAACTTCTCTGTAGAGTAGGTGGAAAGGGCTTGCATTCCCCTGAGGCATGACTGAGTGCTGACAAAACTGATGTGGGAAAAAAGAGGAAAAATTTGTGTCCAGAGCAAGTAAAAAAAATTAAAAGAATGAAAAACTGATCAAATATCTTTCAAATAAAAACATTCTAATTCCGTAGTATTTAAAAACCTAAAACAATTGAGAATGTTGTACAATCGATCACTTAGGCATTCCAGCATAGAGAGAGGAAGGCTACCACCACTTGTATTTTGAAATGTAGTACTATTTAGGAAAATGCAACTAGTGAAAATCATCTGCACAAGTACAGCAATTCCAGCCTGTGTTCACAAGGCTTACTGGAATACCCAGGTACAGGAAGCATCTGCACAATACCACTACCCAGGGACATGATGTAACCACAGACTCCCATATTCTTGGCACTATTTTTGTGTGAAAAAGCTACTGAAGGTTAGAAAAATGTTGAGCATCAGAAGAGGTCTCATACATTCACATAAAGTATTTAAATTTGTGTATATGTTCATATGCAACCTATAAATAAATATATACACACAAAATCCATCCAGACTTGTCAGTAGTCCCACAATTTGTATGTTTATGTTTATTTATTATATGCAGCCACACACAAGTGCACAATTTTGTTTACAGAAATTTCTTTCTGAAAATATCTTTTGTCTCTAATTCTACATTTTTTAAGCATAGGTGATCTGACTGACCCGGGAAGTCTCATACACAGACAATTTTTCAGTAGGGTAGCATGCCCTGAAAGGCTGAAGTGACCAGGGGAATGGACCCTCACAGCAATGCCTGCACCTAGCCCCTTCTCCCACTTGCTAACTATCTTTCTTCAGGACAGGTGGCATTCACAGCAGGTATAAAAAGCCCCACCACACAAAGTAACAAGAAAACTAATGACAAACAGCCCTCTAACACTTGCTGTGAAGCTCATACTGCAGAAATTCGACAGTATTTAACACATTTATAAACCAGAAGTCAGTCTACTTGTGTAAAAATGTGACCGGAGCTGGAAAGCCATTCTTTATTTGAGTTCCTCAACATGCACAGAGATTGGCACTGTCAAATGGGAAGATGCCTTTGAATGGAGGAGATACGGTTTTGTATTGAGTGCTCTATCAGGAAAATAAGCAGGGAAATAGCCCTAGGGCTTGTCCACACTTATTTGCTAGAGCAGTGCTCAGGGCAAGCAAGAGAAGCCACTGTTACCATTCAAAAACAAGAGCTGCTTAAAATGCATTGACTTACTTCTACCAGATCTTCCTCACTAATCTTTCCATGAGATCAATGAAGAGTCATCCCTCCCATACCTTCAACAAAATATGGTGGGGGTGTCCTTAATCACACAGAGAAAAGCAATACCAACAGAGGGTTTCCAGCAGATGCTACTCTTCATTAAGCCTTTTCCTCTTCTCATTTTATCTTTCCATAGCCTTTGCCATAGACCCTTCCAGTGTTTCCCATCTCTTCAGGTTTAATTTCAGCATCAGTCTTATGCTCTCTCCCATCACAACCTTGCATTCAAGTGAAGGCTGTTATATGACTTTCCCAGCAGATTCTGGCCATTCTTTTACCTTTGCCTGCTCTCTGTTAAGAGGCTGCAGTGACCTGCAGAGGGAGAGATGGAACAGACTTTGAATCTTTACCTCAAAATAAAAATGCTAAAATGTGTGACCCATTCTACAAGTAAAAGCACTATTTGGCCAATATATAGGAACTGTCCCTTTTCAAAATAAATGAAGTAGTCTACCTTAAACTGTTTGAAGCAGTCAGCACCAGGCAATCCCCATCGTTTTATCATTTCCATACAAGTGTAAGTCAAAACACTGTCAGTCTTCTTTCTGCTCTTCAAGCCCACAGGTCACCTTTCACTTCAGCACTCAACAGATGCAGAAGCCTTAGAGAAGAGCTTAGATACAAGACCACAGATGTCTCTAATATGCAAAAGAGGAAGGCAAGGAATTACAGAACTTCAAACTACAACTTTGTTTACTCCTTTCATAATATTTCCACTTCTGCTAGGATTAGATTAATTTAACTTTAATTAATGTATTGACTTTTTCATTGTTCCTATTCTTTATTGTCTGCCCTCTAACAAAGGCCCTAGACCTGAGCCTTCCAGCAGCCAGTCCACAGGGCTGCTCTGACTCACCAGAGAAGTGTCTGAGACAAATCCCTAGTCACTTTTGTGCTTTTGTAAGTATTCCCAAAGACTGATTTGCAGGTGGCAACTGGATCTCAGTTCATTACTGGCAGAAGGCAACCAGCTTTCCAACTACTGTGAGACAGCAGAGGGAACACAACTCACTGTGCCTTTTTGTTAAGATATAGGTGGTCAGATCACGTGAGCTTAAAATCCAGTTTAGATCTCTGAAGGATACAGGCTATTGTCTCTCCTTGGCAGAAATCCATTAGCTCTAATCAGAAAAATAAGTATTCACATCAGAAAAGCAAATACTACTTTTTAGAAATGCTATTTAAAATCAGGAAGCAAAACTCTTTCTGTAAGAGTTACCTAGCAGAAAAAACCCACATCAAGTAACATAAAAAGAATGTAAGGAAAGACTAGTTGCTGGGAAGCACAGTACCATAGAATTGCTCAGGTTGGAAAAGATCTTCAAGGTCATCAAGTCCAACTGAACCAAACTATACTACCTTAATTCTAACAACCCACTGTTAAATCATGTCCTTGAACACTGCATCCAGACAGATTTTAAACACGTTCAGGGATGGTGACTCAAACACCTCCCTGGGGAGTCTATTCCAGTGCTTAACAACCCTTTCTGTAAAGTTTTTCCTTATATCCAACCTGAACCTCCCCTGGCACAACTTGAGGCCACTTTTCCTTTTTCTGTGACCTGTCACCAATGGGAAGAGATTAACCCCACTCTCACTGCAATCACCTTTCAGGTATCTGAAGAAAGCAATGAGGTCTCCCTTCAGCCTCCTCGGTATTCTAAGATAACTTACAGACTACTACTGAGGTCAGCTTAACTAAGCTGTAGTTTTGAAAGTAGCAAAGAGTAAGTAGACGGGAATAGCTCCAAGCAACAGCAGCCATGTGGGGCCAATTTTACATTTCTGACAGAAAAGGATCCTGAAGAAAATAACTACTGATAACTAGTCTTATTCGTAATACAAGGCAGGAAGTTAGACCTTGTTTCTCTGGTTCTTCTCATTGTGTTCTCAGGATGAGAACAGGTATGTTTGAAAAAACAACCAACCAACCACCCTGTACACATGGCATTAGCACATTCTTCTATCTTCTTCTCCTTCTTCTACTGATATTTCAAAATAGATATAGTTCTCTAAACTTCACCAGTGTTATTTGTGACAGGATATGGCTATATCTGGTGCAGTGCTATTTGGAAGGAGTTCCCTTCATTTGCAGCTTGGGGGTGGGGGGGGGGGGGGAGGTGGATCTTTTTGAAAATGAGCAAGAAGAATTAAAAAGAAATGGAAAAGGAAGCTGATAGCAAAGGCTGAGGAGAAACACAAAGGGTCTATTGGACAGCATTTCTATTATTCTCTGTATGGTGCATTAAGTGCATTACAGCAAAAAAAGGAGATTTCTTTCCTTCTCTTTAAAGTCCAGCATTATTGAACTTGAAACCTTTAACTGTGAGCAAAGCTGTGGTTTTTCTCTAATACAATTCTGCTATTGATTTCTTCATGCATTTCATCGGAACGATTCTGACAGTTTAAAAAAAAACACATTACCTTGATGAAAGATACAATTTTCCTCATGGAGAAGTGCATTTGGGTAGGCACGTGCGATGTATCAGGCATGTGAATCTTCAACAATACTCTGAAATACAAAAAAAAAAAAAAAGATAGAAATACAAAAATTTGAAGAAATTTCATCCAATTAACCTCATATCTTTTCTAACAAGGTGCACTTCAAATCTGTCTTAATATCAAAGGAGCAGCTGTTGTTGTACCACCCAATAACTACTACAGAAACGTATCTTCCCCTTATCATATCCCATATCACAGTCTTCCCAATTGCACATCAACTACCTTTGGGTTGTAGAATCATATCATAGAATAACAGAATGGCTTGCGCTGGAAGGGGCCTCATAGCGCTCACAGCCTCGCCCCGTGCCATGGGCAGGGCTGTCCCCACCAGCTCAGGCTGCCCAGGGCCCCATCCAACCTGGCCTTGAGTGCCTCCAGGGATGGGGCACCACAGCTTGTCTGGGCAGCTGTGCCAGTGCCTCACCATCCTCTGGATGTTTCATACTTTAGCACACATTAACAAGGCTTCTTTTTCTTGCAGGCATGAACTGTGTGAAACTCACAGATTTGAAGGGCAAAAGTAATCATGTAACCTAACGTTATGCATTATGCACAGTATAAGATTTTCCCTGTACATGCTATTTCAGTTTTGAAAGCTTTACTTGAACTGGAATGCATGTGTAAATTCATCTTGAGGTGAAATTTGAGCAGCGAAGGACATTGTTTCCCTTGATAAATTGTAACAACATTTAATTTCCCACACTGTCAGAATTTCCTTCACTCTGCCCTTACTTCAAGTCTGAATGTTTTTCTGCTGCTTTGAAGACAGACACCAATCAAGCCTCCATAGGCAGAATGTGCTCTGGTTTTTATCTCATTCTGGGTGCGAATTCATGAGAACTAACAGTGGTGGCATTTTTTATTTTTTTTCAGTCCATATTTCGCACATCCCCAAGCCTACCTGAACAAACTGTCAGCATGCTGCCAGCTGTAGGCCTCGAGGAGACAGTATGATATCAGCAAGATAAAGTTTTGAGAAGATACTGGATTTTTCATTTTGGAAAGCTGTCTCCTTAAAGATAGCCCAGGCAAATACTCCCCATGCAAATCTGCCCAGCCCATTCTCCTTTTCTGTAGAGTAATGTAAGCAGTTCTACATGTCCAACCACTGGGAATACTAAGAATATCATGATGCCCTTAACAAGAATTAAGTTTGAATATTTTCCTAGGAATGTAAAATGTTGCAGCTCTCAGTGTTTGTTCATAGGAAAAGAGCAGCTTTGTGGATGAATGGTATTCTGCTGGAGACCTGGAGCAAAAGTTTACATTTTCATTCACAGACTCCAACCTATTCACACCTGCCAGTGTCAGAGCCTTTTGCAATTACATCGCTCTTCCACCTGTCTCTCTGCATGCACAGCATAACCTGCAGTACCCAGAGTCCTTGCCATGGCCTCAGGAAACACACTGAAAGATAAATACTGCAGAACTGAGATGGTAGAAAACTGTGGAATGCCTGGGAAGTAGCCAGAGGGGAAGAGGGAGGTAGCAAGTTGATTTGGGAAGCAACAAATGTGGGAAAACAGAAGGATAAGCAGATAAAAAGGCTCAGCTGTACATAAATAGGTTGCTTGTCTGGACAGTCAGTTTTTTCATTTGATCAGTGCAGAACTCTCTTGTTATTAACTTTCCTTCTAGCCCTCATGAGTGAGGGCTCTCTATTCTATGTGCACATGTGTGGTGGGGGTCTGAGTGCAGCAATCAGAGTGGAACTTTGGGCCACAAGGACCTCTGTGTACATGGAGGCAATATGGGTGTGAAGGTGAGTGTGCGAGCTCTAGCAAAGACAACCATAAACAGTGATAGCCAAACTTCAGGAGACCTGATGTTCTGTTACCCTATCACTTTCCATGTAAATATTTAGGAAAAAGAAAGAAAGAGAAGCAAATCTTCAGTTCATAGTGTGAAATGTGCAGCACAAGATGTGGGTAACTTTTTGCTTCCTTTCAACTTTTCCCCTTACTAAACAAGAAACCAAAAGCTATACACTCTTTGAGAGGATATCCCACTCAAGGTCTTTTATTTTAGTTTATAAACAGTAACAGGCAACAACTTACTCGCCATGACACTGTTCCTTACTCACATCTCTCCTTCAAGAATCAATGCTGTTGAATTGAAATACCACAATTCTTTCACAGAATCATTTGAGTTGGAAGGGACTCTCAAAGATCACCTAGTCTAATTCCCCTGCAATGAACAGGGACATCTACAGCTCTCTCAGGTTGCTCAGAGCATCCACAACCTCTCTGGGCAACCTGTTCCAGTGCCTCATCACCTTTATTGTAAAAAACCTTTGTCCTTACATCCAATGTAAATCTCCCTTCCTTTAGTTTGAAACCATTTCCCCTTGTCCTGTCACAACAAACCCTGCTAAAGAGTCCGTCCCCTTTTTGCTTTCCCACAAACTCTTCTTTAGATATTGAAAAGCCACCCTCAGGTCTCCCCAGAGCCTTCTCTTCCCCAGGCTGAACAGCCCCAGCTCTCACCCTGTCCTTGTAGATGTGTTCCATCCCTTGGGTCATTTTTATAGCCCTGCTCTGGATGTGCTCCAACAGGCCCACATCTCTCCTGTTCTGAGAACTCCACAACTGAACACAGTACTCCAGGTGAGGCTTCATCAGTGCAGAGCAGACTGGCAGGATCACATCCCTTGACCTTCTGGGCCCGCTTTTGATGCAGCCCAGGATACAGTTGGCTTTCTGAGCTGTGAGAGAACATTGCTGGCTTAAGTCCAGCTTCCCATCCACCAATACTCCCAAGTCCTTTTCAGCAGGGCTGTGCTCTACCCTTACAACCCCCAGCTTGTGCTGATAGTCGGGGGTTGCCATGCAAGACACTGCATTTGGATTTGTTGGCCCAATGCTTGAGAGCGTCCGTGTCTCTCTAGATGGTTTCCCATTCCTCAGTTGTGTTATCTCACCACACAGCTTGGTGTCATCAGCAAACTTGCTGATTACCCATTCCATCCCACTGTTGATGTCATTGATGAAGCTGTTAAAAAGCCCCAGTCCTAGCACTGATCCCTGAGGGACAACATTTATCACTGATCTCCGTGTAGATGTTGAGCCATTGACCACCACTCTCTGGACACAATCTCACAACCAGTTCCTTGTCTACTGAACAGTCTGCCCATCAAATCCATATCTTTTCAATTTGGAGAGTAGCATTTTCTGGGGGACCATGTCAAAGGCCTTAACACCTTAACATCTAACCAAAATCTCCCCCATAAAGAGAGTGGCCAGCAGGTCGAGGGTGGTGACCCTCCCCCTCTACTCTGTCCTGGGGAGGCCTCACCTGGAGTACTGCATCCAGTTCTGGGCTCCCTGGTACAAAAAAGACAGGGATCTCCTCAAAAGAATCCAACAAAGGGTTACAAAGATGATAAGGGACCTGGAGTACCTCTCTTAAGAGGAAAGGCTGAGAGACCTGGGTCTGTTTAGCCTTGAAAAAAGAAGACTCAGAGAGGATCTGATTCATGTCTATAAATATCTAAGGTGCAGGAGGTAAAGGGACAAGGCTAGACTTTTCTCAGCAGTGTGTGGTGATTGGACAAGGGAAATGGCCACAAACTAAAGCATAGGAGGTTCCGCACAAATGTGGACGTGCAGTGACAGAGCACTGGCACAGGCTGCACAGAGAGGTGGTGGAGTCTCCTTCTCTGGAGACATTCATGACCCACCTGGACACCTACCTGTGCAACCTGGGCTAGGGAGCTGCTTTGGCAGGGGGTTGGACTCCATGATCTCTAGAGGCCCCTTCCAACCCCTACAATTCTGTGATTCTGAAGTCCAGATAGATGACATCAGTAGCTCTTCCCTTGTTCGCTGATGCAATTACACCATCATAAAAAGCGACAAGTTTGGTCAGGGGGACCTGCCCTTAGTGAAGTCATGCTGGTTATCCCATATCAATTCTCTCTCGTCCACATGCTTTACCATAGCTTACAGGAGGATCTGTTCCATGATCTTCCCTAGCATAGAGCTGAGGCTGACAAGTTGGTAGTTCTCTAGGTCATCCTTTCTACCCTTCTTAAAAATGGATGTGATACTGCCTTTTGTTCCAGTCACCAGGGATTTCACCTGACCACCATGACATTTTGAATGTCATTGAGAATGGCTTGGCAACTACATCAGACAGTTCTCTGAGGACTCCATCTCATTGGGACTTAGAGAATAACGGTTGTTCAGGTTTCTCAGGTGACTATGAGCCTAATCTTCACTTACAGCAGGAGAGGCATTTGCTCCCTCAGTTCCCACCTTCTGAACAATATGCTCAACAGCTGTGTGTAGAGTAGTCATTAGTGAAGACAGAGGCAAAAATGCTCTTGAATACCTCAGTCTCCTTCTAGTTTTTTGTTACTAGCATGCCTGCATTGCTTACTAGGGGAGGGTATGCCCTCTTTTGGACCTCTCCAGTTGATGTACCTACACAAGTCTTTCTTATTGTTCTTTGTACCCCCTGCCACGTCCAGTTCCAGTTGGGCCTTGGCCTTTCTGACCTATCATCCCTGTTCTCCTCCCAGGTTACCTCTCTCTGGTCCACAGAAGCAAAATGACCTTTTCTGCATTAACTATTCACTCATAATAACATTGGCTAAAACAACTCCTGGCCTGGTTCCATGCCTTCCTTCTGGTTACAGGAGAACATCAAGCCAGAGCTGCTTTTGCTTTACTGCATTGCTGAGAAAAGATGCAGAGCCTCAGCCAGGACTGGCAGGATGTGAAACATAAACTGCATTGCAGTGCACAGTCCACAGGTCTGAGAGCACTAGCTCAATCTAGGCCAAAATGGGAAATTTTCCATGCAGAAAAGTAACATGGGAAACCATGAAAGATGGAAAGTGTAAGATGCACCAGGAACAGATGCTTCAGTCTTGGCTGAACATGAACACAGAGTCAACAGCAATAAGGCCTTATCATACTAAGATTATCAGCTAGAAACGTTCTGATTTTGAAACACCAAGTTCTTCGAAGTAAAGCTATTTAAACTCTTATGTAAGATGAAGGAAAGACCTTCCACAAGATAAAAACCCTATATTTACAGCTCTTGCCAAGAAATGAGAGGTGTAGTTTTGAGGTTTTCTTCATCCTTGAAGGAGTTTGGTCCCCTTGTAAGAAAACTCCAGCTGAGGCTTTCATTAAAAGATAGCATTTTCCCCTTCTCTACTGTACTTATCACATCAATAAGACCAAATGCTCTAACTAAAACTGAAAATGCATTTACAATAGTAGCATTAGATTCTTATGCACACCTTAAAATCAAGAATAACTTTTGTAACTATTTTTTTCCAACTTAACTCACAGCATCCGCTTTGAATTCTGAGTAGGAGCCCCACTGAGTCTGTAAAATTAAGCTCCCTTAGGAAAGCAAACTCAGAGCTATCATACTGTGCCCCTTAAAACCATTCTGAGAAAGTATTCCTGCAGCATAATGCTCACAAAACACTTGACAGAGTTATAGTTTGCAGAGATTTTCCAGTATTACTGCAGTGTTACTTCAGTGATGCTCATTATCCCTAAAGAGAAAAAGTAAGATAGAATCCCAAAAAAGGAAGAGGGAAAAAGTGCATTCAGAATAACTTTTTCAGGTTCACACCTGAAGTGTGAACCAAGTTGCTTTGGTGCTTAGTCCCCTTTGGAGAACGCAGGTTGAGCTGGGTGCTTTTAAGCAGCAAGCCAAACCAGCCCCCTGAGAATTTCTTGCTGTGCATTTTCATACAAGGCTGAATTCTCCCAACATGTGTTGAGCAGGCTTGCTCCTTGAAGATCCATTCCTTCAAGGGCACGTGCAGCAGCTGATGGACCTTCAATAATATTAGACACCGGCTAATCACCTGTCTTTTCCAATCAGACAACTTCATGACAAACTTAGGATTCTAGCTGGATGGAACTAGGCACACCTCTAGGCTGAGACATCAAAGCCTTAAATCTGCCCATCTTCAAAGAGTGAGGAAACATTCCACAGGTGCTGAAACCCAAAGTGATTAATCATAGGATGATTAAGGTTGGAAACAAGCACTAAGACCACCTAGTCTAACTGTCTACCCATCACCTCCATGTCCGCAAAACCATGTCCCTAAATTCACCCAAGAAGGAAGAGATTTATAATAGAAATATTAAAATTGGTATGAATGGAGAGTGACTGGGCACAGCTGGATGTGGAAGTGTCAGAAGGAAAATCAGAAATAAGGCTGTAAGCATGGCAAGTGTTGGTAGCACCTAGGTTAGCAGATCTGCAAGCTCCCTGTATTTTTGACAGTGTCTCCGTCCATCCAGATGGAACATGCAGATTAGCACCTGTGAACAGTGAAGCACAAGTAAAATTACCTTTTTTTTATTATTATTTTTTGAAAGAAAAGTATTTGATATATTTGAATCAAATATATTTGATTTGATGCAATATCTCCTGGAAGTCAACACAGCTTTTCAACTGGACTCTCTCACAGAGGCTCTGAGTGTACTGATGGACTGGAGACCCTTAAGTCTCCTAGCATCTGTTTTGATCCCACGGTCTTCCCAGGTAAATGATGAGATGAAGCATGAATTTTCACAAAGCCCGCCTCTGCCTCATGAGAGGGAACAGGTATCTCATGGAGGCAAAAATCATGGAAATTACTCTTGACTGACGAATGTATATGCATCAAACCTCCTGTTTTGGAGATCAGTTGCTGAGAATTTGATAGCTATTTAGAGTACTCCCAGTAGACCTGCCAGTGCTGTTAATGAATTTAGAAGAGTAGACATTTGCCATTTGAAATGATGAGAAATTATTCTTGGTCATCAAGGATTCTCCCCATGAGGTTCACCTCAGTCACACTTTCTCTAATGGAAACAAACTACTGGGATACTGGTAGTGTCTGCTGTTGTTGTTTAGCTGTTTACAGGCATTGCACTCACAGTTCCTCCTCCTCAATTCCCCATGAGGGAGTTAAATGCATTTGTATATCAAGGCTGTATTTCAGCTGACAAGTGCTACATGCACAAGCTAATAGGAAAATAGTCCCTGAGCCTTCAAGTATATTACCTGTGGTAAATTAATCATTTAATATAGGTATATATTTATGTAATACTTGCCTAAGTATTGCTCTGAAATTCTCTTTGAATAATGCACAATGAGATATAAATGTTTTCCTCAGCTTTCCTTTCACGAACACATTTTCCAGATTTTCTCCCGTCATTCATTCCACAGCTACACTTCATCTACTTTGTAAAATTTTACTACCTCACAAAGATATAATTTGCATAGAAATGAAATACAAACAAAAATGCTGGAGAAAAGAGAAGGCGATTTAAACTAAGTACAGCGTCACAAACAATTTCTTTCATAGGTGCTTTCAAGTGCAGTTGGAAACAGTTGTTTAAAAGAATACTATCAAAGAACATGCTGTACCAAGAAACAGTATATTATAAACCTGATTCAAGCAGACACATCTAAATTCCACATGCAAGTGGATTGAATGATTGACTGATTATTACTGGCATTTATTTCACAGAAAGAAGGAGGCTTGGTAAAAGTGTATTATTCAGTCAATGGTGTGCTATGATGGATAAAGAGGTGAAAATCGCAAACATTTAAATCCAACAAAAGGAAGAAGCCAAGGAAAGCAGTAGAAAAGAGGGGAGAAAATGTATTGCTAAGTGATCATCTTTTAGTCTCATCCATTGATGACCTACTCCAGCAAACAGTCTCAGAAAACAGAATCACAGCTTGTCTTTACAGCTCAAAACATGAGGAAAAGCTGTAATTAATAATAAGATATCACACTGGTCCCTGAGGAATCAATAGGTAGAAGCATCATCTTTTTTTTAAACTGCACTTCAAAGTTAAAAAAGCAATTCATGGAAAATTATGCCTTGGCCAGAATTTAGAAACTGCTTTCAGGCCAAGGAGGAGCAACTACTCTTTCTTTTCCTTTCTGCCCATGGCACATGTACTCCCACTCATCTTCATTTCACTAGCAAGACAGGTCTTTGTTGTTTAACTCTTACAGACCAAAAAGCAAATAAAATTACAGCAAATGTTGGTCTCATATGTCAGGGAGTCAGTGTGCACTACTTCAATGCATTGTACCACACAAACTAGGCCTGTCCAACGTGCGGCCTGCACACAGCCCCACTCAGCTCTCAGTGTGGACATCTCCAGCCCTTCACCATCGTGGTGGCTGCTCTGTCCCACCGAGTCAAATCATCAGTGCACTATTAGCCCTGTCTAGGCTGAAAGCAGCAAAAATCTCTGACAAACACCTGGAGAGCTCACTGACAGCCATAGCCACTGCCCCTGAACCTGACATTGGCGCATTAGTGTCACAAAAACGGGGTCACGTATCTCACTTATTTTAAGGTTTTGTTCCTTCATGTGAGCAGTGGTGGTGTGTCTCCACAGCAGTGACAGTGATTGCGAGTCACTTCCACTGCACATTTTGATGCCAAGTAGCAAAATAGGTGCTAAAATTCAATTCCCTGCAAAGACCCACTACTCTTCTTCTACCTGTCCTACTATACCCCTGTGAAATATTGAGCTGAAGCACACAAGTCACTGAGGGACATGACTTGGAAATAACTCACCACTCAGCCACTCCTTGCTAGTCCATTTTTTATAAACAAAAGCACAGGGCATGCTATACACCAAAATACTTGCACGTTTTTGATCCCTCCTGCTCTGAAAAATAAAGAGTCAGCTTGCTGTCTTTATTGTACATTCTAGGAAATGCTTAGCGTGAGGAAACATACAGTCTACATCACAAAATTTATAGTGCTTCAGTATATATATTAAGCAGGACTAGGTAAATTGCTGAGACATCTTTGAGTAGAACTCATACATTGTTTAGGTTTGACCAGTTATTAAAACACAAAGAAAGTAACCTGCTTTCTGTCTAGAATAACTATATACACATACACACATATATATGTAACTCATTCTTTTTTATTTTTAACCTAGGATTTTCCGGTTTAAAGTATTCCTATTACACGTACAAAGCAGTTTCTGAACTGCAATCACCAAACTCTTCCCAAATTTTAAATTATACCTTACCTATGATAACAGGTCAGTGTAATGGGATAACCCGCAAAATGTGGTTCACATAACTCCTGGAGTTTGCGCTGCTCTCTGATTTTTTACTGGTATTTTTTAAGAGGGATAGAGAAGAATTTCTTGACTTACTAGTTTCTGCTTTATGGCTTTCTCACACATTGTTCAGACAAAGAGCGTTTGGAGAACCTGTTACCTGAACAATGCTTTTTAAATCCTTCTTAAAAATGGCATCTCAATAGTATAACATTCCATTTCTTCTCGGCAGACTTACTTTAATGTCAAAACAAAAAGAGATGCTAGAATTACATGAGTTATTAAAAGTTAGTATTCATCTTTATACTCCCAGTTTCCAAAGTCTTCAGGTTTTGGTTTTTTTTGTTTGTTTGTTTTTTTAAACAACCACCATACTAAATGAAAAAAGCAGGTTACATGACACTTCTCATGGCAGAAGAATGGAGCTGGGAGAGGTAAGGATGGTAGAAATAGATATACCTGGAAAACTCCTTTTCTTAGTTTTTAGCCTTAAACACTAACAATCCCTGGTACTTGAAAATACTCTTGTAAAAGTGAGCCTGGCAAGGAAGACCTGAAGTGCACTGAGAAATATCTGAATCATTTATATATTCCATTCTTTCAAATTTTCTGAATACAGGGGAAAATATGTGATGTTTGCAAATATATCTTTTTTCCTGTCAGACAGTTCTTTCATTAGAAATGGAAAATATGTGATGTTTGCAAATATATCTTTTTTCCTGTCAGACAGTTCTTTCATTAGAAATGGCCCATGTACACTCATTGACTTTGCTTAATGAATATTGACTTGAAAACTCTTGCTCTCTGTAAGTCTTCTTTGGGGTGAAAATGAAAAGTAGGCACCTCTTTGGTCCTCACTGGAATAGCAACTGCATGTCTCACTCTGCCCTCCTCCTGCAGAAGGGCAGAATTCAAACTTTGTATTCTGATCATTATGCTACCAGTTAAGTCCGTGAAAATATTTTACACTTGCTTTTCATGGTAGCAAGTGTCCCAGCAAACAAAAAAGTAATGTGGACTACATTCTTGGAAGGTTTTTATTAATCATAGCTAGCAGATGTGTGAACAAGGACACTTTTTTCAATCTCTTGCAAGTTCTCCATAAGGAGTCTGACACTAATAGCATACCACACTTATGTATCTCATGGCCACATTGTTAAGATGAATGCACAAAAAACGCCAGCAAAGATTAATCATAATCTCTTAATTCATGAAGAACCTAAGATCTTGGATTGACCCTGTAACAAAAATTGGGCAGGCAAGGTTTGAGCAGAAGCTGGCCTTCCAACTTAGCAGAGAGAATACATGGCTGTAGATAGAGCAGCTATTGACAAAGTCACTTGTCAACATAAATAAAAACCCACAACAGGACAGTCCTAGGGAAAGGTTCAACTAGAATACAAAGCATGTCAAACACAGAAGTTCTGGAGAATAGATTATTTGAACATAGGCTTAGGTAGCCTCAAACTGAACAACTGTAACTGTGCAAACAGACTGTGCTGAATGATTTGGATTTTTTTTTTTTTTTTTTTTTTTTTTGACACAAGCACGTCTGCAACAAATAAATATCCTGCTTCATCATAGGTTTTGTTCCTGACACAGGAAATTTGCCAGAGGTCTGAAAACGGGACTCAAGCAAGGACTCTGCAAAGGGTCCAAAAGGAGTAATATTACACACTATATTCTCCATTGAATGCCATTGTCACAGGAGTCAAAGAAATTATAAACTAGTTTATTATAAACTAGATTCAGATGTACATAAACCTTTACAATGACTAAACTAGATCTATGTAGCAACTAGAAAGACAAAGTGCAGTCTAGACCATGATAATCCATGCAACACAGCTAAGTGGAAGCACACACCAAATATTCTTTCTTAATGGAAGCTTTTTAACCTGGTGTAGCTTAAAATTATTAAAAATCCCTAGAAGCAACATGCCATGTCCGCATTGTCATAAATTTTTGCTTTGCAGTATAATCCTGGAACTTCACAGAATCGCAGAATTGTAGGGGTTCGAAGGGAACTCTAGAGATCATCGAGTCCAACCCCCTGCCAAAGCAGCTCCCTAGCCCAGGTTGCACAGGTAGGCTCCCAGGCAGGTCTTGAACATCTCCAGAGGAGACACCACCACCTCTCTGGGCAGCCTGTGCCAGTGCTCAATCACCCATACTGTGAAGAAATTCTTATGCATGTTTCTGTAGAACTGTTTATGAGGGCCCAAGGGAGTAAGAAGAAGGGCACATGTTGCCCCTGCCCAAATAGAAGATTCTCACCATAACTCTTTTGTCAGCAGTGCCCCTAAAACCCTCCTGCAATCCCTATGCTCTGGTCTAGTTCATTTAGAATGCTGCAGTCTACTACTCCTGCATCATGTTCTATTAGTCAATAAAAGACCTCTGCATGGTGGATATAATTGTTCCTGCTGATGATCTCTTACTGGTGGTGACTTAATGTCACAAATAAACAAACCTTTCAGAGATACGCTATAAGTGTCTCAGAAATCCCCCCATCTCAGACTTGCACATACAAAATAAAAGTACGTGATTAGGTGTAAAATCGTCTATGTTAAACTATGGTGTTAAACAGGTGTTGAGGTTGCTTACAGCACCTTTGTAAGGCCTCCTTGTATGCAAGCAGTGAACCTTCGTTCCACCATCGTGATCTAAGCATCGTGGGATCCAAGCGTGTGTTGTACATATTCCATTATCCTCTCACACTTCTGAGATATGACCATAACACACTTTCACACCAGCCAGCTACTTCTGAGGTTGCCTACAAGTTCAAAGCACACCTTTTACCTAACAGAAATATCTAAGCAGCCTCCTCTCTCTGATCAACTTAGGAGAACACAAGCCTTCTGTAACAGGAAGAACAACGTATCAAAACTGGGCACGATTTAAAACATATCTACTTTAACCAAACTGGAGGTTGTGTAATTGTGCATGTAGAGATGAGACCTGTTGCTTATAGTATAGGAATCAGATGTTAAGAAATATTCAGTACCTTTTTCCATCTCATCTTCTTCCAAGTGGTTTTACACAGGCTTTGACACCGTTGCCAGTTATGAATATTGGTCTTCACAGTCTGGTCCTCTCTGAGTGAAGATAGATCACAAGAAATGATGAGCAGTCTATTCTGCTCAGTCGAAGTATCAGGAAAAAATGGAGCAAGATCAACTTCCAGAACTGAAACCAATGCATCCTGCTTGTGATGAAGTCAGAAGAAATGGCTACAGCTTCCTGAGAGGATAGATGCTTTGGTATAATTAATGGTTGAATTTTAAACATGAGATCCTCTGCATAGTTAAGGGTCTCCTCCCCACACACACTCTTCCCAGACAGTGAAGTCTGGCATGCTCCACACTAGGGGTTTCTCTCTGGCATCCCTTCTGTAACACTCCACACCTGGGCTGCCCCTTAATTGATAATGTAATTATCAGCATAGGCATATTACTTCACACTAAGCATTTCCAACCATTTATCACAATGTTGATCTTTATTTTAAATATAAATCAGGCAATCATTTATGTCTTTTATGTTCTTTGTATTTATTCAAGAATATTTAACTGTAGACAAAAGGTGACTTATTCATTATTCATCCTGAACAAGGCAAGTATGGCAATTTGAAAAGCCTGACATTTGAGCTTTTTGCCAACACTAGCAAAATTATATCCTTCCCATTGTAAATCAATGAAGTAGAATCATTGTGCACAAAAGAATTAAATTGCCTTGTCACTTTAATAAGGCCACCTTATATACAACCTTCAACCAATGCCATTGTGCAGAAAAAGGGTGCATCCTTTGCCTCAGCTGCCTCAGATCTCAGTAGGCTTTCCAATTAAATGAACATCCTCTTAGTCTTTCACTCCACTCCACTCTTTCTCTTTTTTTGAGAAGCAATGTCAGAATGTCATAGGCATAACTTGCTATCAGTGGCATGCACACATCAATGCGAATTAACTTCCTCCAACTAGTGCTTTCTTTTGGCAGCGTTTTTTAACTTGTTTGTCAATTCCAAAATGATGGAACTCCAAGAAAGGGGATTTATTTTGTTTTAATTGTTTACTGTGCTTGAATAAAAGTTGGATGGAAATAGCTATCTGCTATACAAATGTGAGAATCCTTCGCCGGCGACGTAGATAATGTAAAATGGCAAAGAAACAACATGTCCAATCAAGCAGAGCACAAGTGGCATGAGCCAGAAAGAGAACAACTTTGTGTATTCTCAATTCACAGGCTAGGACCCTATTATTATAATCAGACCTGATTTTTCCCATCTAACACCCCTTGGATGCATTTCACCCTGAGAGCAGAAACCTTTAACCAGCCATTTCCAGGCTTTTAAACGGCCATCCAGAGCAGCTATTTCATAATTCAACAACAGATGGCTGTCTGCAGTAGTCATTTGCCTGCCCCTTCCTTTCAATGGTGCACTAGTGTGCTGAGGTAGAAAAGGAAATTCAGCCTGGATATTGCTCAAAATCAGAGGAACAGAAACAATGAAACAAAGCTGTGTATGCTAACAGCTGAAACTCAGGCACGTGAGCAAATCTCCATATTTCAAAACATATTCAAAAGTTTGCTGCGTTACAATTGTTTTGGAGCGTCAATATTTTGTGCTGTTTTGATAGCTAACTGAAAGGTACGCCATGAAGAAAAGCACACATGCAAGAGCAGAAATGGTGACAAAAGTATTCTTGATGTTGTTATCACTTTGAGTTTAGTCAGAAAATGTTAATAACAAATGACCTTTTTCTGAAGGGTATTTTAAGGAGACCAAGCAATTTTCTGTGATGTGGTTACCATAGTGATTGGCCTCTAAAAAGACCAGACAAAAAAAAAAAATGATGTACATCTGTAATCAAACAGCTACTGCAACAACAAATGGTCTGATAAAGCAACACTTTGAGTTTAATTCCAAGCCGGAAAGATTCTGCCTTTGGAAGTATAAAAGAAACTATTTATGGATGAAAAATAGCTCCTTCAGTAAATATTACAGAACATTTATGCTGACCCAGAAGGGATTTTCCTTGAAAAATACATTAGTGCATAATAGATCATTTTTTTTCTTGGAAAACACATTATCTCCACTTTACTGACTAATTCAGAAAAAGAACCCAGCAAGTACACAACGATGACAAATAGGAACCTCTGCCTCCCCCACTCACCATGTCTTGTTTTTCTCATTGTTCCCTTGAAAAGACAAAAAAAAAAAAAAAAAAAAAAAAAGAAAAAATATTGCAAGAGGTTTAAATGTTTTGTGCTGCTAGACTTGCAAAATAGCAGCACAATGTTTTAGCCCGTCATCTTATGCAAGATTTTCTTTTCATCCATAAATTGTTTCTTTGTTTATATATTCACGCCTAGGATTGCCCTGAACTATGTGATTGTTGATCACCACATAGTAGTTAAGGACAGGAAGTTCAAAGCACTCTTTACAAAACATATAACTGGACATTTACACTAAAAAATAACGTTTTAATACTACAGCCACCTTCTGAGTTCTTTTCATTGCTCTTTCACTCTGGTCCAACACCAGAGTCATCCCATTTTTCATGACAAAGACCCCTGGAAGCCTAGCATGACAAGCCTGCCCTTATCCGTGGAGCCTTTGCCATGACAAAATGCTGCAGTCTGAAGCCCAAAGACAGACATCTTTCCCTTTGTAAACTTCAAGATTTAGGATATGTCTTAGAAACCTCAAAACACAGCTGTACCAAATGTTATGACTTGTTGCTCTATTTTGAAGCATCTTTAAATTAACTTTTGAGGTTAAAGCACAACCATCTTGTAACCATTGAAAATAGAGAACAGAATAAGAGAATACAGCTTAGGAACTCACTTTCATGAATGGTGATAGACTAGCTCTCAGCTGGAGAATGCCTCAGAATTTAGCATAGAATGAAGGCTCAACTTGGTAAGCCAATTAAACCCTTCCCTATTTCCTGTGATGATAGGCATTTCTGGGGCTGCTCTTTCCTAGAATTATAGCACCATAATTGTTTGGGTTTGCAGGGACCTTAACGATTACCTAGTTCCAAATCCCCACTGAACCTGGCCTTGAAAACCTCCGGAGGTGGGGCATCCATAACCCTTCTGGGCAGCCTGCATCACAGCCTCATCACCCTCATAGTGAAGAATTTCTTCCTCATGTCTAATTCTATCCTCTTTTAGTTTAAAGCCATTACCCCCTGCCCTGACTCTACACTCTTTGATGAAGAATCCTTCCCTAATCTTTCCTGTAGGCTTCTGTAAATAGTGAAGGGATTACATAAAGTCTCTCTGGAACCTCCTCAAGGCTAAATAATCCTAACTTTCTCAGCCTTTCTTAATAGGAGAGGTTCTCCAGTCCTTTGATCATTTTTGTAGCCTCCTCTGGACTTGAATTTAATAGATCCATGTCCTTTTTGTTCTGGGAAGACAGTACTCCATGGGGGCCTCATGAAAGCAGAGTATAGGGCAAGAGCCACCTCCTTTGACCTGCTCACTCCACTGAGTGCAAGTGAGAGTAGATTACCTTTTGGGGCTGCAAAGCACACATTTCTGACTCACGACAAGATTTTCATCTACCAGTAACCCTAAGTTCTTCTCCACAGGGCTGCTCTCTCTCTCTCTCTCTATCTGTGTTTACATATTCATGCCTAGGATTGCCCTTGCACCTGCCCTTGTTTAAATACACATTGTTGACACAGGTCCACCTCTTGATACTGACATGGTCCCTCTGTATGACCTTCTTTTCTTCCAGTAAGTCAACTGCACCACTCATTTTTGTGTCACCCATTAGCATCTCTGAGGAACACCAGTTGCCACTGGTCTCCACACTGAGTAGTCCCTGGTTTGAGTCTCTTCCTGACACACCATCAAATGAGCTGCCCTGAAGGGGATTCTTCTCATTTGATCACGAATACCTGGAAGGGCCATGGCCAAATCTCTGCTAATCACAACCAGCTTCCTTTATAACCAACGGAGAGAGACATAGGTTTAAATGCAGAGCAATTTACTTGACTAAAATTTGCCTGTTAGGTTATACAATAGAAGCTCATCTGCACACCCACAGAGAAATAAAAAAAGGAGAAACAACAGCAATTGAAGACACTCAAATAATACCTTCCCTGGCAACTCAGAGGTCCATTCTAGGACACTTCAGCCCATTAAAGATCCACCTCCACAAGCTGTAACTAAGTCCAGATAAACAATAGCCATTCCTGCTTCATTTACCAAGCCAGACATGTAATCATGGAAATTTATCAGGTTGGTGAAGCAACTCTTTGATAAACTTATGCTACCTATTACTGATGATTTTCTTGCCATTCATGTGCCTGAAAAAAAAACCTCTTTCTGGCAGTCCTTGGTTCTCAATTAGATCCCATCACCATAAAAATCCAGTTCCCTTTTATTGTTAACTGCTACAGAACTGGAATATTCATAGATAGTTACATTTCAGCTGGTTCTCATATTTAAGTAAGTCAGCACCACCATAGAACTCCTAATCTTTCAGACTGTTACCAGAAGAGCCCCTTCTCTTTTTGATTCTTTATTAAAGAAACAAATTCTCTCTCTATGCTACTGCTGATCCCACCTTTATAATCTCAAAGATATTGTCTTAGGTTTATTTGTCTATAAAACAAATTACATCTCCTAGATACGATATAACTCTACAGATAAGCATTCTAGGCAAATACCGTGCAACATTTAGTATGGCAAGAAACAACATTACAAAAACCTCTCTGATATCTGGTATCAAATAAAAATTTGAAGTTTTGGACATATTCTCATGAATCTCTCTGTTGATATATCACCACCTCTTTCAAGACTTTCCTAAATGAAGAAAACAAAGAAACTCAGGACCTCATCAGGCAGACAAGCAGTGTGATTGGCATAGCTGTGAGCTCACGAATACAAGTCAGTGTTTTAACAGTAGTGACATTATTTTCTTTTCCAGCTATCATTTAACTGACTTTAAAAACAACAATTTACTTGGATGAACAGTTGAAGTCTCTATACATTATTTAATCAGGCATTAATGACCAGTTTGTAATGAGAGCATTTCACGCTCCCAGTGTTACCATGTTAGTTCGATCTGATACTGCTCGAAGATTGTTTGGACTTTTAATTTCAATGTACATTTGGATAAAGCATATCATTAGAATGCTTGCTAACACATGCTAATGTGAAATGAATTTTGAATGTGAATTTACAATCAACTACAAAAGAAGTTTCGCTGTAAAGATATTAGTAACCTGCAACTTCTGATAAGAGTTTATTTTTAGGTTGATATCAATTGTCACACAACTGAGATTTAGTTAACACAGTCCTAACTACTTACCATGAAGTAGTTCCCAAAGTATGGATAACTGATTCAGGCCCTGAGTGAAGCACAGTCAGTGTCATACTGACAAAATATAAGCAGAATAGTGGTACTGGGGGTCCTGAAGCACTTGTAAACACAACCAGCTACAACTCATCAAGACTGCCTGAATTGGTACCTCTGTAACTTATATGACCTCACAGCACTACACTTAGTGATGTGTCTAGGAGGTCTCTTAAAGGGATACAAAGCATTCGGGCTCCTGAATAAGGTTAATCCCAGCCTTTCATCAACAGAAAGTCAGCAAGGGATTGTCAGGAAGGAAGAGGCATCTCACATAGAAAGTGATTTACTAATCAGAAATGTGCGAAGCCAGTTTTTGCAGTGGTTCATAGAATGAAAATACAAAGGAAAAATAAACATCTTAAACAGCTCATGTTTCAAAAGCACGCTATGTAAAACAAATGGGAAAAACAAGAATACTGAAAATGAGACTATGAACAAAAAGGAGGAACCTTCAAGAGACATGAAGAAAGTGCCTACACAGGAGACATCATGGGAGAAAGATGTCAAGAAGTTTCCCATATCCCAAAACCACACCTGAGATTGCAAGAACTGGAAAATTCCACTTCAGAAGAAGAGTTCATGGCCTTCAAAAAGTGAACTCAAGAGGAACAGGAAAGGGGACTGAAGTGCAACTAAGCTCTCTCCTCATAAAGCCTGGAATGTGTTCAGTGTCATAAAAGCCCCATCTTGGTCTTCACAAAAGAAACCATTTACACAGAGCTGATATTATTCCAGAAGAGAGACAACAACACAGAAATTGTGACCTGAAGACATTACAGGTATTTTCAAATGTGTGTTATCCTCCTTTTTCCTCTATGTATTTGGACATTTCATCAAGGTAAGATTTGTAAAGAAAAATATTACCTTTCAGGACACTATCTGATATATCTAAAGAAGAAATAGAAGAGCTTTTAGGCACACAAAACTCACTCCAGGTCTGAAGAAGCATCACACATGAGGCTAAGGACAGAAGGAGCAGAAGACCTAGAAGCTTAAATTAAATAGTTAGAAACACTTAACTGGTACCTGTGCAGCAGCAGGAGGCAGCAAGCAAAAGCAAAATCCTAGGGCACAGGAGACAGTCACAGGGTAAATACTGCCTACAGGAAACAGAGACCACAAGAGTAGTATAGCACAGCAAAATAATAATGTTGATAAACACAGAATTTTTTTGTCAGTATTTGGCCTAAGCTGTGTTAGAGTAGAAACACCACTGAGCCACAGGTCAACAGCAGAACACAGTCTTCTCACAGCTCTGCAGCCCATAGCTCCAAGCTGTTTCTATGCCAACTGAAGACATAACCAAGTTCACAGCTTTTTCCTTTTCAAGAATACTCTAAATGTTTGCTGAAATAACTACCCATCCACTCTGTATTTTTCATAAATAATAATACAGAAAGCCTCAGCACTTACAAGCTCTCAAAGAGATCCATAAAGTTGTTTCCCACAAGCCCAGTCATTAACACAAGTCCTCACAAAACCCAGAGAATTCTATCAATGGGATCATTCAATAGTGGTGATCACTACCTTATGGCCAAATGCCTTTTACAAGTGAGTTAGGAAGGTCAGAATATTTATAAGAGATCATGCTGGTACTGGAGATACACTGAGATTGCTGCAGATAGCAGTCGCTAAGACCGTCAGAAGATTCAAAATGCTGATGTGTAATTTGGCACTCTGTGAAGATAAAGGATTTCATCATCAGCGGTTGTTCATTTCTTCTTCTGATTCTTTCTACAGTATATTTCAGCTTTCTGCAAATAAACAAACAAAACCAACAGAATTGTTAGAGGAGAAAAAGTCTCCTCACTAACATTTACTTTAGTGTATCAGTAAACTGAAGTGGGCCAGAATGTCTGTCTTTGGGTAAGTTCTGGTCTGAAGGCTTATTGTACCTGGGGCTTCCCCAGCTGCAATCAAAGGCCTGAGATAGAAAAATACTCTCCACATCCACACAGAAAAATACTCTCCACATCCACACAGAAGGAAACTGTAGGGCAGCAGCTACACCTGCTACCTTGAATGTCTGATTTCAAGAGCTGGTAACTCTGTGCCCACACCTTGTGCAAGGATGTACTGGACTGTCCTTGCTCTACACATCTTTGAAATCTAACTCATGGCTTACGTAAACTTGCACAAGTTTAGCCTACTATAATTTGCATGAAGAGCAACAAGTCAGGCCACAGCATTACTAAGTTACTGAGGAACAAGAGATAAACCCTAAGAAAGGGAAGTTTAGAAGGGATTCAGTCTTAAAATCAATGACCTAAATGAGTAACATGAGCTCAGTGTCTAAGATCCCATTACAGACTACAGAGAGATAAGGCTAGGTTCAGTTGCTTATGTGTGGATATCCAGTATAATTTAAGATGAGCTGGGTTTTCTGACCAAACTCCAGCAAGGCAGGGTACTGTAAGACATCTACGTGAGGCTGACAGATGTTCTAATACCATAGGGCACCAGATTTGGCAAGATATGTTTATATTTAGGCAACTGAATCAAGTCCCGCTCATTAACAGAATAAGTGGAGCCCAAAGCAAGGCCCAGTTCATCCCCTAAAGCAGACAGCAAATGTCTGCATGCTTCTCTGGGTTCTACAGACAATGTTGACCTGATCCTGGGGCAGCATGGATACTTAGCTCACACAGAGGTGATTTATATGTCTTGACTGTAGTTGACCTTCACAACCAGGGCAGGATTCAGCTGCCTAAGCAAGGATCCTGTCAAGCCCATCCAAAAAGACACAGACAATTTTTCTCAAAACCTCTGTTCAGTGGAATAAAATTATAATCAGTCTGTCACTCTTTTTCCATGGCTGAAAGGAGTTAGTCTCATCAAATCACCATCCAAGCTTGAAGAGCAGAACACACAAAATGGCCTCGTTGCGCTTCACTGCACAAGTAATTCTCTCCCCTACCTTTACCTTGTATTCAATAAGCAGGCAAGCACAGATGATCCTCTGGAGAAAAAAAAAAAAGAAGAAAGGAAAGAATTTCAATATCTGTGAAAGCCCCTCTGTGCTCAAAACCAAGTTATGGAAAATACTAGTTCAGATTTGTCGAAGCCAATAGAATTAAATTGCTTTAAGAAAGTAAAAGCACTCACCTGCTGTACATAAAGGCAGTGAAGGCCACCAGCAGAAGTGTTATCAAGCTGGAGAACATATTCACATAGGCTGAAATATAGTTGAACTTCATCACTGACAGCTCCTCAGTATTATTTCTTCCACCTCTTAACAATGACAGCAGCAGACCTAAGACTGCATGCAAGAGTGGCACAGACAGCAATACACTTCGAGACATGATGAATGTTAGGTATCACTCACAGTGCTGGAAAAGATACTGGCAGAGTAGGCCAATAGCTGGGATTTCATTTTAGTTTCCCTGAAAGGAGGGAGGGGTTCTCTACTTGTGACTTGTATCAGTAAGTAGACACATTTAAATGGAGAAATGCAGAGAAGAAATTTTTACACAACATGAAATAACAGAAAACGAAACTGAAGAAGGTCGACGTGCATATGTCTGTCTCATGTTTGACACATAGAAAAAGGAATTAGAGGAATGAAAAAAGTTATGAGGAGTAGGTGAGGGAAGGGAAGCTTCTAACTCTGTAACCTGAACATGAAGACATGACCATGCGGTCATGTCACTGTTCCTGGAATACCCTAATATGTATATCAGATGCTTCTTTTTCCATTCTGGAATTAAAATCTTCTGAGAAAAGAATGTTTTTCAGGCTACAGGGGTCAGTAATCTCCCCCACTGTGTTTCATTTATTTATTAGATATCCATTCCCACATCGGTACTGCAATTGGTTTCACAGCGTTTTCTAAATTCTTAATTATTATTCTTCCAGGCTTTTCACGTTGATCTGGTTTAATTTTATCCTGTTTGGTCAGACCAGCTCACCTCCATCTATTCAACCATCATATTTTTTAAGAGAACAGCATTCCAAATATCACCAGCTTGCATCAAGACAGGTCCAAATTATACGCATACAACCAGTGCAGAAAAAGTCAAAGGAAAATCATCTCTCACTTCTCTCTGAATGTGCTCTTTCACAGATTTCTCTCTCACCCATGAAAAAGTCATGCTTGCCTTATGTTTTTACATGCTTCTTCTATAGTTCTTTTGGGTATATTTCTATCCCATTATAAATAAAGATCCTGTTTTCTAATGTGTCTCCTCCTCCTTGTTCCATGGGGAGCTGAAATCAACCCTATGAAATTCAAGAGCAAGTCAGTCTATGAACACTTGCTTTAGTACCTGAGGTGCCTTGAGCACCAGCCAATCCTTAGCTATCTCCAAATAAACTGACTTCTCAAAGATTAACATTTGAAGCCCCTCCTGAATGGTTTTATAATAAGCTTTCCAGTAATTTTAATTGGATATTGAGTATTATTCCTGAAAATCCTCCTCCCATGTTAACCACCTCATTAAAAACCTCTTGGTTCATCTAGAATCAACAATGAGGAGCCCATCACCAGAGAAGGCCACAGGGGCAGCAGGGCATTAACCTACTCAAAGAGCCCACATTTGGCACACTGTTCAGTTTCAAGGAGGCACTGGCCTGTATCTTCCTGCCTGAGACAGGCACACCACAAACACAGTCCACAAACAGAAGTTAACTCCAAGCAGTGAATTTTACATTAGCTTTCCATTTAATTCCACTGAAAACGGTTTCATTATCTGAAGAATCACTGAAAGTGAAATCCATAATGCATATCCAGAATAAAGTAAAGCTGGAAGCAAACAAAACAAAAGGAGAATTGACTGTTCACAGCAACACAGACCTCAAGTCATAACGCACCTCAGTGGAAGGCTCCTGGTGATGCCAGTCTGCGAGCTGAGAACACAAGGCAGATTGAATACAATAGAAATGGTGAGATTCCATTTGTAACATACAATTATTTCATATTCAAATATACGATGAGTTTCAATTATCCACATGAGAGGAATTCAGGATTTCAAGTCTGCGTAATGGAACAAATTTTTACTCCCAGTTTGACAGGAAGGAAGGATGATAATGAGTATGTACTACACAAGAAGATTAAAGAAAAGCACCAATGCTGTGACTGACCATTTTCAATGCACTTACAATAAGCAAGCTCAACATTTTCATCAGGAAGGCTTTTTGTAGTGTAAAGTGAAAAGGGGAATGCAAAATGATTGCAGCTAGAAAAAAAGCTAAAAGCAGAGGGCAGGCTCTGTGCTGGCACATGGGCTGGCTCACACGGGACGCTGCCTGGAGCAGAAAAGATGCTGAAGTTACAGCAGGACGCTTCCCAGATGCAGAGCTGATTTTAATTGAGGACAAACATAAGAAAGGCAAAATGAAAAGAGCTGTTACTCATCAGATGTCCTTCGGCAGCTGCTCCTTTGGATGTGTCTGTGGTCCAGAGCCGTAACTGAGAGCAGCATACCTGCCTCCCCTTAACTACTGTGAGTAAAGGGAGAGAAGAGACTCAGCAACCAGTGGAACAGAGTCCGAGGGCTCCAGGACAGCTGCTTCCATTAGCCTTGTCTCGCACACCACATATAAAAAGATACCTATATTAGGAAGTTCAGGCATTACAGCACACCGCAGTCTCAGAGCAGTTTCACACTGCAGTACACAGCGTGGAGGCACCACAGGAGCATGCCATGGTGGTCAGCGTGGGGCACACAAAGGCCCCTTCCTCCTTCTTACAGCCCACAGACAGACATCAGGCTCACCACGCTTGCTCTCATGCAAACAAACATTTCAAGAAGAAGAAGGAAAGAATGAATGAAAGGGGAAAAAGAGCGAGAGCCGATCCTATACAGCCATCCAGAGCCAGGTCGCCCGCGGGGAGCAGCGCGGCCGCCGGGGCGAAGGAGGAGCCAGCAGGAGGAGCTCCGCCACTGCTAACGGTGACCCCGCAGCAAAAACAGCTGGGACGTCGCATCCAGCAAAAGTACATCAGTGAACACAAAGCCACCGCGTGAAAGCACAACGCAGACTTCGCTCTTTTCCAGGTGACAGAGATCTCCTTTATCAGGAGGAGAAAAACGCCATAGAAAGTTCCTTGTGCCACTGTGCTTGGGTGGCTGTGGGTTTCCCTCAAGCAATGCTGCTGCTGAGCAATGATTATTTTACTCTGTACGCTACCTTTATACCTTTTCCTGGCTCCTCCTCTCCCCACCAGCCCTCTCACCTGCTCCCACGTGTGCTGTGCTGAAGAGTTTATTTCTACAGCACCCAGTGATCTTCCGTGCTTGGACCCTCCTCCTCACCACAGGAGATCACAGAGCCAGAACCACTAAGCACGTTAAGGGACACAGGGAGCCAAGAACACACTTGGTTCTATTCCATCCCAGCTCAGTGCTCTCAGGTGTCAGTTCCGAACCTCAGTTTCATCACCTCGGACACAAACAACACGGAGTTCCAATAAGCACAAATGGGAAGAGAGAAACTAATAGGCTTCTGATTCCCGAGCCAGTGCTACTACATCCCAGCTATACACAGCTCTTGTTAGGATTGTGTTTGTTCCAGATATAGTACAGTATTTGTGGTAAACTCCTCTGGATCTAGTTTTATTTTTCTGCAAATTTGTCTGTACTGCATAACACACTATGTTATGTGTATGTGACCACTCATCAAATCACAACATCTTCCTACAATAAGGCCTCATACAGCAAAACAAGATACATTTGAGCTTTGAAACAGAATAGAAGGGATTCCACAGGTGCATTGGTCCAAAGGAGAGCATGAAAGAGAAGGGAGAAAGCACAACAACAGATCTGGAGATAGCTGAGATACTCAACGAGTTCTTTCCTTCAGTTGTTACCATAAGTCAGGCTTTTTATGCCTCCCAAAACCCTGAACCTCTAGGTGGTGGTTGGGAGAGCAAAATCCCTCCCACTGTAAGCACAGAGCAAGTCTGAGACCACCTGATGAGACAGAATATTTAGAAGTTTTTGGGGCCCAATGCTCTACTCCCAAAGGAACTGGTTGACATGGCTGCTGAGCTGTTCCCCATCATATCTGAAAAATCATAACTACCAGGTGAAGTCCCTGGTGACTGAAAAAGGAGAAACATCACTCCCATTTTTAAGGGAGAAAAAAAGACCTGGAAAACTAAAGGCTGATGACACATGCATCTGTGCCTGAGAAGACTGTGGAACAGATCCTCCTAGAAGAAATGTTAAGGTACATGCAAAGTGAGGAGGTGACCAAAGACAGCCACGGGTAGATTATGTCTGACCCGTCTAGCGGTCTTCTATGATGGAGTGACAGCGTCAGTGGACAAAGGAAGGATAACTGATGTCACCTACCAGAACTTGTGTAAGACCTTTGATGTGGTCTCATACCACAACCTTACCTCCAAATTGGAGATAAATGGATTTGTCCGGACTATTCTGGGGATGAGGGATTGGTTGGATGGTCACAGTCAGAGGACAGGCTGAGGGAGCTGGGGCTGTTCAGCATGGAGAAAAGAAGGCTCTGAGATGACATGACAGTGGCCTCTCAGCATCTAAAAGGGGGCTATAAGAAAGAAGGGGACAGCCCAGCAAACAGTTTGAGGTCACTCATACTGAGGGCTGTACTGAAGAGATGAAGGTCATAGACCACCAAGATGGCAAACTATTTTGTTGAAGCAGAGAAGCAACTTGCTTGCAATCATTTCTGCTGATTATGAAGTAAGACAAAAAGCATGCATTCTGTCACAACAAAATCCATCCATCTTTTAAGTCAAGAAACTGTATGCACCAGGACTGAGATAGAACAGGGCCCTGGAAAACTTCAAAGTTTACAAAAGAAAATAATGTCCTCCGATTTACAGAAGAATGTAGCTTTTAATTCATAATGACAGAAATGTAATGATGGAATCAGAATGGTTTGGGTTGCAGGAGACCTCAAAGCCCATCCAGCCTCACCCTTTGCCACAGGCAGGGCTGTCTCAGGCCCCATCCAACCTGGCCTTGAGCACCTCCAGGGATGGAGCACCACAACTACTCCGCACAGCCTGTGCCAGTGCCTCATCACCCTCTGAGGAAATAATTTCTTATGTATAAACCTGTCCTCTTTTAGATTCAAACATTACCCCTTGCCATAGTACTACACATTTTGGTAGTGTCACTCCTCATCTTACCCATGGAACCCTTTCAGGTGCTGGAGGGGACCTCTATGAAATCTCCCTGAAGCCTTCTCTTCTCAGGGCAACAGAACCTCACTGCTTTTAGCTTTTCTTCATGGGAGAGGTGTGCTCCTCATGAGCCTCCTCGGGACTCATTCCAGTAGCTCCACATCTCTCCTGTACTCGGAGCCCCAGAGCATTCGTGTGACTGTGTGCTCCCCCCCTGCCCTCCCTCTTTCCAGTTTGGCCATTTCATTATCACTCTTCTTTTGTGCAGGTACAACCACAGCACACTGTGTCCCAGCCCAGGCTAGCTGATGGAGAACCTGGCAGCTGAGGACTAGCTGAGTTAGCACAATCTAACTACAGTGCTGAACAGTCTGGTTTAAGGCAGATTTCTGAGGAACTAACACCGAGCTCTAAACCGCAGTCTACATCCAACATGAGTGGGATCACCAGATCTGGATGCAGTACTCCAGGTGGACCCTAGCAAGAGCAGGGTCTTAGAATCCTAGAAATGTTTGGATTGGAAGGGACCTTTAAGACCTAGTTCCAACCCCCTGCTCTAGGCAGGGACACCTCCCTCTAGACCAGGTTGCTCAAAGCCCCATCCAGCCTGGCCTTGAACGCCTCCAGGAGGGGTCATCCACAGCCTTACTGGGCAACCTGCTCCAGTGTCTCACCACCCGCACAGGAAAGAATTTCTTCCTAACATCTAGTCTAAATCTACCCTCTTCCAGTTTAAAGCCATTTCCCCTCATCCTGTTGCTACTTGAACTTATAAAAAAAATCCCTCCCCAGCTTTCCTGCAGTTCCCCTTCAGGAACTGGAAGGCTGCTGTAAGGGCTCCTTGGAGCTATCTCCTCTCCTGGTGGAAGAGCCCCAGCTTTCTCAGTCTGTCCTCACAGGGGAAGGTAATAGATTATATTATTTCCCCCAAAAATATTCCAAGTAAAGCACGTGTTAAGGTCTGCCATGCACAAAGACAGCCTGTGCACATCCAAGCAAGAGAAGGGAGGGCAATCAGTATCGACATTAAGGGACTAATAGGCAAGTTTTGGACTGCCACGACTTCTGCTATTTAAATAGCAGCAAAAATTGTCATTGTTTACAGTAACTCAGTGAACTGCAGCTCTCATTTTCTTCTAACATGAGAATCTGTCCACGTAAACTAATGAAGAGCTCAGAAGGCTGATTTAGCTCCAAGCCCAGGCTACTACCCTCTCAAGATTATATGCCAGGAAAAAGCTGAAGTGCACAACATACCCGGCGAAACACAAATTTGCACCCCTTCTCCCAGCTACAGAGCATGTCTTACAGAGCAATCAATCTCAAATTTTATCTCAGCAATTCTCTAAAGGGCAGACTCTGCAGTTCCATGACAGCAGTGTGTGCAAATACACACATTTCATCTACATCTTCCATTTCATCCGACATCGCCCCAGTGACGTTAGGCCTCTCACTCCTGTAATTAACAGCAGTTTCATGCTTCCTCTTTTCCCATCCCTTGCCCTACCAGATGGAGCAAAAGAGTCTAAAGTAAATAGGTTACACCAGGTTCTGAACCTAAATTTCTGACCTGCTACATGCAGCAGATCCAACAGGACACAAATTAGATACCCCTTGGACAAACAGCAGCAGATCAGAGAGGCATAGCCCTAAATTAGAAACGCTAGCAGCTGCAGTCGTTTGTAGTGAAAAGCATCTCAAGATCTTTTTAGACCTTCCTCAGAAACCCATCGCATTGTGAGCAGAAATAACTTTATGCTGTGCTGGCAGCAGCGTATCTTTAATCTGCTGTATTTTCAGTCTGTGGCTTCTGCCAGCACAGCCTGCAGTATCGCTGTGATCTTCACCTACAGGTTCAGTGCTGCCTGAAGGACATGTGGCCAGCATGGCCAATGCATTTCCCTCTGCATTTCAAAGCACTCACTGATGCAGCTCTCTCCTAACGCCATTAACAACACTGCTGTATCAGTCCTCACTCTCTCCTGAGTGCTGAAGACCTTCCACTGACATAACTCCCATAGCTCTCAAAGCATACAATGCAATGGCAAGTACTCGTGATCCCTCTGGGCAGGTTACTGACAACTAGCTGGCAACAACAACACAAAGAGCAAGCAGCCGATGTTTACACAAAGTATTTTTACCAATTCTTTAATAAGACAACGACATCGATGCAAACTTCACCCGCTGGATAACTTACATTGGGATGTGGAGGAAGTTCTGTAGGCAACTGAAAAAATAAAGAAAGGTAAGGAGCAAGGCAATGGAAAGCAATCATCTGACAAAGAGATAAGGGAGAAAATATTTTCTGTTCCTATTAGGCTACTCTGTTCCACTCACATCCACCATAAGGAGTACCTACCTACCAAATTTGCTGGTAGTTTTGGTGTATTATATGCAGATTCCAGGGAGCTTCCCCAAACCCAGTGAACCCACTCACTGCTGGGCGTTACTAAATGCACTGGGTTTACGTGTCAACTGGAGGCAGTGGGGCCTGCAGGGGTGATCTCTGTGTAAGAGGCCAGGGGCTACCCCACGATGGATAGATACAGTTTGGGCCAGCTCCACACTGGCCCACCACAGGACACAACGAGCCCATCAGCCGGGCTAACAGCACCTCTGGCAGAATGCATTTAAGAGCACAGCAATGATGAAAATACTGAGGAAACAATCCTGCAAACATGCAGACAGGAGGAGGGGAAGAGGTGCTCCAAATGCCAGAGTGCAGATGGGCCTCGCACTGTGAAGACCACCATGGTGAAGCAGGCTGCCTCCCTGAAGCCCATGAAGACAGCATCAGGGGCAGGCCTCCGTGCTGCAATCCAGAGGATCCCACACTGAGGTAGGTAAAAACACGAGGAGAAAGGAGAGTGGGAGGAACTGCTACGGGCAGAAGACAACACCCAAGTCCCTGCCCAATCTGCACCAACTAAGGACAGTGGGGGGAGGTAGAAGAGCCAGGAGTGAAGCTGAGCCTGGGAATAAGGGAGGGCTTGCAGAAAGGTGTTACAGCTTGTCCTTGTTCCTCACCACCCATCTCTATTTTTAAATTGGCAATAAATTGATGTTTCCAAAGTGGCTGGTACATGATCTCACTGTCTTTATCTCAATCCATTAAGCTGCTCTGTCGTACTCTCTCTCCCTTTTCCTACTGAGGAATGATAAAGAGTGACAGAGCAATGGATCCAGCAACAAAGTAAGGTCCACCCACGACTATAAAAGACTATAAAAGGGAATGGTGGGAGGAACAACGCAAAGTCGATGTGGATTTCAAACTGTGGTAAATAAAAAACAAAAGCAGCCTACTTCTACAATGACAAATCCAAAATGACTCTTCTCCGAAAGAGCAGTCAGGTGCTGGAATGGGCTGCCCAGGGAGGTGGTGGAGGTATTTAAACCTTGGAGGTATTTAAAGAACACTTACACACTGAGTTGAGGGACATGGTTTAGAGAGAACTATTGGTGGTAGCTGGACAGTTGAACTGGATGACCTTGTAGGTCTTTTCCAATCTTGACAATTCTATGATCCAAGAATTGGAAAAGAAGACATTTCTGCAAACAGAGTCGTACAACGCTTCATTTCAAACCCTCTTTTGATTCTCTAAGTATACCTCCTAGATAAACTGAGCTCAAATGGATATATTATTGCGTCACAAATATAAGCTCAGTTATTAACCCCTTCAAATGTGTTTCTGAAAGACCAATACTGTTTTCAAACACCCCTCTAAACAACTGTTAGTTGGTTTTCAAGGCATTGATTTACTGGTATAAAAGATGATGAAAAGGCCCTTTCAAGGCAGTATTCCAGATACTAAATAGCAGAGTTCTTCATAAGTAATTATAAAAAAAAAATCCTTCATAACCTCATAACCCATGCATTAGATGAAATGTAACACTTCATTAGGTAGGGGAAAAAACATGGTTTAATTACAACAACGTAGCATAAACACTTTAGTAGTCGATACCAGGATATTATTGTGATGTCTAAACTAAACTTGACTTCTCCACAGACACTGTAAACAGACACCCTAAATGCACTAAATAATTGTCATTAAGAAGATTTATACAAAGGCAGTCAGTTGTTTAATCTTTAAGATGCCATGACATGGTGAGACAAACACGCATACATCAATAAGTACAGAGAAATGTTATGCTACATTTTGGACAGTTTAGAACTGAAAGTGCTTCACATCTACAGGATAAGAAATGGCTTCATCTCCTCATCCCTAAATGATGAGAGCAAAGAAATAACCCTTTAATAGGTTAAATAAACAGTGCCCCTTTTATCCATGCTTATACAAAGTTTCCAACAATTCAGAAGGTCCATGGTGAAATTTACACTATATATACAGTATAACAAATCATAAAAGAAAAAAGTTCAGATATTCCTTGGTTCCCAAAAGCCTGAATCTCGCTCTCTGCGCTAGAGCTAAGGACAAGAGCTACATATAATATTAGGTGGTGGTTTCTGCTTTTTTTTTTTTATTATTATTATTATTTTTTTTTTTTGTAAAAATCCATCATCCCAATCCACCTCGAATAAAATCAGTCCCCAGGTCCTGGTCATACTTAACAACTGTTTGATCCCAGTGTTTAAGGCATGTTCATTAGATATCAGTATAGGGGTACTGTCAGAAATTATCATCATCACAGGTACTACGTGTCAGCAAATTTACACAGCAATGCTTCTCTTTACAATATGATGTCAAACAAATCCACGTTATGATTCAAGTTGTTCCTGAGTTAAAATTTGCTAAATACTGCTAAGGTTCATGTTCTGCTTCCTCTGGAATGTCCTTTCACATATGCTCAATTGAAAGTTAAAACTTGATCTGAGAATGGTCTAAACGTCAGAAGTGTTAGCAAAATTTTAATTATAGTGCCGTTCTCGACCCTAAATTTAGCATATTTGCCATGAATTTGCAGGGCTTAATATCACTAGCTTTTAGCAAGACTATTTTATAAATACGAACATCATTGTAAATGTCAGCTCACATTTTTGTGCAACTGCAAAGATTTTGCTAGGAAAAGATTTTGCTATGAAGAACTGCCAAAAACCTAAAGTTCAGAGTGTATATGTAACTAGATACTGTTGACATTCTTAAGTTTTCTTACCCGGTCTGCTCCTTCAGAACTAAAGGAAGACATTTTTAAATCAGACGAACACAGATGAAAATACTACAAATCTATTCAGCTTTTAAAAAAAAAATCAGACAACTAGTTCAGATTAAGTACCCATTCTCACAGAATTCTTTCTGCAGTAATGTTCTTTCCTATTAAAAAAGTGAAAGCTAACCACTTCCTCCTACCACAAACAGCTTTAAAAACATTTTTCATTAGATTCACATGCACAATCATTTTTACCACCCCAAACATTTTGGCATCAATTCATCACAGCTTATATAAACACTTGGTTATGTTTAAATGGGCAGTAGAAAATCAAGATGGCAAAAGGTGCAATTCGGGTCTGCGCTATGACCTGCACATCTGCTGCCAAGTGAAGAAAAACTCCTGAGAAAGTTGTACCACCTACAGTTTGATCCACAGTCTGCTGAAATCAAGGGGACTCTTACAATGAGCTTCATATTTTAAGTGCTCCAAATGAAGCTCAACATCTGCGGTAGTGTAGCATCTCCAATTTTAAAGAGGGGAAAGGACTGCAGTAACTGCACCTATCAGACTAGGGAATACAAATTTTCAGTTACGTTCATGATATGCATTGTTCCATCTGTCAGTGATGGAAAAAATGAATTACAGTATGATGAAAAAGATCTTATTTCCAGACTGTTTCCATTTAACTCCTAGCAGGACAGAAGCCAGCAGTATGCTGGTGGGAAAGGAATGACTACTTCCACAGTTTAGGAATTCCAAACCAAGTCTTTACATAGTGGTGAATAAACAAAGCTCAGAATGAAGTTTGCCCTGGCCCATGCATATTATGAAAAAAAAGAAAAAAAAAAGTTAGCTAGAATTTAATTGTTGTGACCATAAAAAATAAATAGCAACAATTTATTCACAAAATTCTGGATTAGATTGATTTTTTTTTTTTTTGCTTTAACAAACTGCATGATCCATTAAATTATCAGCCAGCTGTATGCTTAAGCACAACAATAAAAAAAATGTAGTACATAAACACCTAAAAATCACAGTCAAAAAGCAGGCAAGTACATCAGCCTTCAGGTGGCCAAAGCACAACAGATTAGTCTGCCAAATGAGAGTACAGGAACATAAATCGTGGGCATTAGTACTGTTAAAATTTGTTTCTACTGCCAATAAACAATTTTCTGTAGTTTAACACTGTTTCTAAACAATTGTAAACTGTTTCAAATGTATGTGCAGACATAAATAACAGTAAAGGATTTAAATACACTGGTCAATAGGAAAAACAGGTTTTTAAATTTGCATGTGTGATGAGTGAGTAATTTGGAGCAAATCCATAATTAGCCACAAAGAACTCTGACCCTTCTTAGCTAAGACAGTACTGCCACCATTTCTAACACTTGTGACCATTGTAAGAAGAGGAGAAAAAAAAAAAGTATCAGCCCTGATATACCAACCACATATGCATTCAAAATTACACATATTTACAAGAAAAATATATATATTTAATTAAAAAGCCACTGAAAAACATGGACTTTTAGTCAGATGCTGCACTTTCTGCAAAATGAGGTAATTTAGATGCAAACAAATTAAGTTTAGTAGAGTTCAGGATCCAGTCTCCACACTTGAAGTACAGATTGCTTCAGTAAATGGCTTGACTGTTTCTATATGTTCAGAGCAAGAAATCACTAGATCCAGTTAAATCCTGTTTTGTAGTGCTCTTGATGCAACACTGACTAATGTCAGAAGGCTTCCCAGCTCAGTTTTACAACTGGTCTTTCAATAGAAAGAAAAAAAAAATTAGTTATAAATTGGTTTCATCCCAAGATGGATCATTCATGTTCTTTAGAACTTTTCTAACAAGCTTCTCCAAGTCCTTGCGAGCTCTTTGTTCCTCTTCTAATGATTTCTTCATCTTTTTGTTATCCTGTTTAACAGAGACAGAACTATTAGTTTTGGGTTGTTTTTTCCATTGGTTTGTTTTAAGAAAAGTTCTTTTCTGACCACACACGTTATCAATTACAAATTCAGAAGCCTGTTATTAGCCATTCACAAGTACAATCTTCTAATAAAATTTAACATGTTACAGCTACTTCACACACAAAAACTAAAACCAGCAAATAGAGATTGATCTATTTCCAATTTATCTGGAGGACTTAGGGGCCCTTCATAATGCAAGTGCAAGCAACAAATGGTCAGTGATCTTGAATTCCTCAGCCCAAAGTTAATAAATGAACAGTAGAGTATCTGTTGTCAGTGAAGAAGGGAAACAGAGAAACAACAGTGGAATAAGTATCCCTCTAAGAACTTCCTGCAGTTATAACCAGCTTTAAAATCCTAGAAAAGCATCTGAACACTTACTGCAAATTAGCTTCCCTCAACAAATAAACGAACAATTGAAAGAAGTATCTCAAAAACAATTACATTCTCTGAGAAGTTTTGTGACTGAATTTCAACACACACCAGAAATACCAGAAATCTAAGACAATTCTGAATTTCAACGAACATCAGTATCGAGAATATACACTAATGCACCACTGGGTAATACTGAAATACCACAACCAACAGGACCGTAAGGATGTTACTGACCAAACCATAGAAATGCTTACATTCATTAATCCAGAAGAGGCCAAGCTGATGCTGGCAACAGTGGGGAAGCACCCAGAAGATGAGACAAGGCCCTCAAGACAAAGAGTCTACGGGTGTTTAACACAAACAGGTCTGCAATCCAGGGGTCCCACTGGACTCCCACCAGCTTTCATTTACAGAAATTTCTAGGAACAGAACAAGATCAACAGTTGCCTATGTTCTCTCCTCAAATTTGCTGTAAAACTCAGAAATGTCAAGCTTTTCTTGTAGTTGCATACAATTTCACTTATTTGTTGCCAATTTGGGAACATACTTCTAAAGTGCTGAACAACAGTGATGAATAACTGATGGAAACCACTATGAGAGGGATCCCACTTTGTGGTTTACTCTTGAATCTACACCAGCTAGTGCACCAAGTACTCCTGGACAGCTTTTACCCACGAACTCCTGGGTCATTTAGGACCTTCTCAGCTCAGAGATTATTTTTGCCACTTCTCCACCTGTCAACATCAGAGCAGCAGACCAGAAATGCTTCTAAGCTAACATTCCTGATATTACAAGAAAATGAAGTCAGCCTTTAATTGAAGTCTTGGCCTTGGAAGATGCCAGATTACGAAGAGTGTACTTGAAAAAGAAAACAAGAAGCAAGCTGTGGCTTTAAGTTCAAGATAAGGTGACTTTTTGTTAAGGATTACAAAGACATCAGCGGGGCCTCAACGACGCAGCACTTTTACCCTTTGTACAGAAGCAGCCAGGCCAATGAAATATTAGAGAGTTATTAATGCTACCTGTATTGTGTTTCTAAAAAGACTGCCAAGTTCACACCAAACCTAGAATATGTACTTTTCACAGAAAACTCCAAAAACTAATTAATACATCAACTGTCCTGTTTGAAGAATCAGGCACAACACCCTTAAAAATACTGTGTGCGTTTGCAGATGGGCAAAGAATTCAGATGCAAGTTTAGAGCTCAAACACTGAAGTAATTTGAATACAAACACATTCTACTTTTGCATGGGAGATTTAATCTGGCTTCAGTTAAAATCAGTTTGCAAACTCACACGCTGGAGAATGGGGATAATTCAACTCTTTTTCACCTGCATTTTGAGAACTGAGTATGTAAAGTAGCATATAAATATGGCTTAAACAGGCTTTGACCTGGCAATAAAATATTTCTACAAGAACTTATTTGGATATATAAAACATGCTCAGAATATCAGCTGCAACTTCCACGCTAGCAACTGAAGTGTAATACAGTGCCATCTCCCACATGACAAACAACAAGCACACTAAGCTACCCCGAGGGTTAGACCTTATGAAAAAAAGGCACGTGACAAGCAAAGGATTCCAACTCCTGAAATGAGTGGTTTTAGGAACCAGTTTGTAAGAGGTGTTCAGGTTACTGGAAGACTGTAAAGCAAGGACTAAGTAGATCCAAATAATTATATTACTAAAATCAAGAACAAATACAGTTTCAGCCTCTAGATACTTATTTTGGTTGCGATAACACCAGAACTGAATTTAATGCTTTGAACGTCTCAAAAGTTGTAAGATCCAAAATAAACAAAACGTAAGTAAATCCTCTCAGAGACATCATGCTCTACCCAAAGGCTTCTAATAACAACCACAAAAAATGGTGGTTTTCTCTCAAACTGGTGTTGTTTACTTTTAAAAGTGAATCACAGATATGAATTTAGTCCAAAATTTAGAGTTAATGCCTGTCATACTGAATCAACTTACAACTTGCATTTGTTTCAATAACAACCCTTATCTTTTCCATTCTCCATGCTGCTATGTATGTAGCAAGTTACCAACCTGTCTTAACTCCTGTACTTCATCCTTTAATGCATATACTGTGTCAACAAGGCTTCTAAAATGAAAAAAGATCATCTGTTACAATGGTTTTCATAATATGTCTAAATCTACTACTAGACAAAACCGTTAAATGAAATCTGTTTAAAAAAAGAACTAAGAGTTAACTTCAAATTCACATTAGAAATTCTCTTTTCATGATTTATATTCTACAATGGTAGCAAGGGCCTGCTTTCAGCTTTTGACAGGTTACACCCCTCAAACACATATTGACCTACAGTCGTTCCTACATTATAGCTTTCTTTGACAGAAAGATATCTGATTTCCAGAATACACCTTAACAAAAGAAAATAGAATGACACCACACGCGAACTAGAAAGACTACATCAATTTAATAATGAAATCCTAAAGCACTTGGAAAAGCTATTTACAAGTGAAGTATACCACTCCCTGGCAAAAAAATAATAAACTGAGTACCATTCACAGAGAAGCCAGGCAGCAAGGATTTAGATGAAGGTTAACTGCACTCACAAGGACTGGCAGCATACTCCAAGCACCTACATCCCCTTCCATTTATATACTATGCACATTGCAGTAAGAGATGGGAGGAGGAAGAGAAGTGCAAAGTTTACTGTTTTAATCCATCATTCATTAAATGTTCTCTTACTTCTCTTCTATAACAGTCTGACCATTACTTTTAGTTTCTTCTACAATGATTTTTTCTTCTTCTGGAAGCAGGACTTGAGGAGCTGATTCTTTGCGGGAACCTGTTGTAAAAATAGATTACAAAATGAGAACCTAACAAGCAGCACTGGGGAATTTTATAGATCATTATTTCATTCATTGCGTGATATACCTGCATGACCAAGGTATATCACTTTTAATTCCCCCCTTCCCTTCATACACATAGATTACTGACATGTTTTTTTCATATTTGTAACCACAGCCTTACAACAAAAAAACTACAGTCTGACATTTCTATCCTAGTGATGACAACAACTCTGCATTATTGATGAGGATGCTGCACAGTTCAATGAACAGGGCACTGGTCAACTACCAGTAAGATCTATACAAATTCACCACAGCTGAGTCAGAAAAAGATAACTGTTCAAGAAGGAGCAATTTAAGCCTGAAGAACAGATTCTGATCTCACACCGATATAAATCCATAATGGTACAATGATAGAAAAGTTTAAAGCCCTTTCCCCCAGAACACCATAAACAACACAACTGCATATGTGCATAGACACATACATGCACGTACACTTTGAGACATTCCTCTAGTCACATAAATCAAATACAGTGACTATATTTTAAAATAAGTGCTTCTGAAAGTACTTGATGGCTTAACAGGCATTCAGATCATTCTAATATCTTCAGAATATTTTGTATAATTGTTACAGTTTTTTTACATGAAGATGATTCATACAAATTCAAACAGCACAGCTCAAAATAGAACAGCTATGCATCCATTCACAAAGTATGCACTCTAGAAATATTATTTAGGCTGCAACACGTTCTTAAAGATGGTCTGTAAATAAATTGCTGCCTAAACATTTGCACGGAATTCTAACACCATAGATAAAAAATCTTGCATATTTTGACCAAGAAATGAGTATTATCAATGTATGCTTGCCTACTAGTTCACTGCAATTCGTTTTTATTAATGAGGAACATCTCTATTCCAGCACTGCTCACACAGCTCAACAGGTACTGCGTGTTCTGTGCCTGTCAGGAGATGGCTCCCTCTAAACTGCTGTTTTGTGATATCAATGTTTCTCTCTTAACGTTCATGACCTCAGCACACCAAGTTAAGGAAATTCAAGCTCACTGAACAATCATGACTTCCCTAACAGCTGCAGTCTAGCATTCTGAACAACGAGCATGCAGAGAACATAGTTTTGCAGTACACATTAAGCTCATTAGACTATTTAAGCAATGGTAAATATTTTTAATGCAGAAAGTAGTTTCCTTAACCTGAAAGCAAAGATCAAACGTATCAGTAACACGATGACCAAACTTAAAGGAATAAAGACAACTGCGTATTTGAGAACAGAACCACGTCCTTGAAAGCCCTAAGTTCTTGAACTTGCAGTGAACAAATACTTTTGGAATTAATAACCTCCCTCATTTTGAAGGGAAGGAGTAATCTACAAAATAAGCACAGCAAATCAGGCTCATGGATGTTTGCCTGCACTATCAATCTTTAGTTGCAAAAAGTCACCTTATGTTTATTTTGATTGATTGGTTACCTTTTAGCTTTATTTGCCTGAGGTGTAACACGGAACTCATTCAGCTAAATGTTATTTCAGGACAGTAGTTGGTACCAGCTCCTACTAAATGTACCAATCCTTATAATCCAATACAGTTATTACACGTGTGCACATAAAACAAAAGTCTACACTGGCATATCCTGATCCACATACAGCACAATAAACAGTACTACTGAGACAGAATGCACAGTTATATAAAAATAAAACATTCACCAACACTGTACACAAAATGAGACCACACAGTACACATACACACTTACGCAAGGTAAACTGCTCACGTGAACACTGGCCTTCCTGTGCCACAGAATATCAACTACTGAAGAATTCAGGACATTGCAAGTGTGACCCTCACCTTCACTGCTCTCATATAAATAGAAAGCTGCTTCTTAAGCCCCATATGCACTTGCTAACTATCAAAGGTATAAACATATAGCTCACAAATCCTGCAACAAAGGAGGATCTTGTTATCAACGAAGTACATGCACTGAAGCGTCAGGTTTGATGTGTCAAGTCCCATTTGATGTTCTAAGTTCAAAAGGCAAAAATGGAGCTACGTAATCGTCCTGCTTTCCTATAACATTTACGCCAAAGGTCTTGTTTTTTTCCTGCATCTCGGATTAACTTCAAGCATCACCTGGTCACTAGCATTCAGCAGTACTCCCCAAAGTAACCCTTCGACCTCTACCAGCTTATCAAGGACTATTCATCATGAAACTATTTCTCTCCAGAAAGGATTACAAGCTACAGCTTTAGGACTTGAAGATGGGGCTGCATTCCAGGACAGTGGAGACTGTGCACAGAGCTGTACTAAAAGGACAGGTCAAAAGGTTGTTGCAACTTAGGCAATCCTAGAAACTTCCTCAAATGATTTCCACATTTTCACAAAGTAGTGCAGAAGAATCAAGATTTATTTCAAGCTACCATATCTGCCCTTCGCCAATCTTAAATTTGCAAGTTCTGTGCTGAACTGTATGACATGACACTAGTCAGTCTCACTCCAAGTCAAACAGGAAAAAAGGATGTTTAACTGACCACAAAAAGCTCTGCTTCTAGATCAATCAGAAGTCCTAGGTTAAAAATAACGATAGTGGAAAAATAACATCTCAAGCTTTACGAGACAGGTTTAGTTTTGATTTACTTTTTGGTGGAGCTGTTAAAGGAAGAGAGAAAAAAGAATGTGTGGCAAACTCAAGTAATTACTTGATGATTAGAGAAATATAAAAGCTGAGGAAGCTGCCGTAACTTTTCACTGGGGAAACTTATTAATCCAGAATCTTGGAAGAATGAGGTACCCCACGCTGAGTGTTTTATAATTATGACAAAGGCAAAAGAAAGAACCACTATTATTGAGATTCAACCATCACTTAAATACCATCAAGAAAGTAAAGATTCAGCATCAATATTTCTCAGCCCTAGAGTTCTAATGCTTCCTTATCAACACTGCATCCTAAATTGGAGATTGAGTTTGCTAAAGCAATAGAATAAAGCATATAGTAATACAGCCCAAGACTTGAGGCCTTAGCAACACACACAACGCGTGACACACAGAGCAGGCCTTGCAGTAGCAGACCGCTGCTTTTAGTTTCCACTGTCTGACCCCCAACTCAGCCTAAGAAGCCACACCGGCAACCAGTTCTGAGCACATCCAAAAAACGAACCAATTAAGCCAGTAACAATGTGGAAGCGGGTATTCGTTACACATTCTTTAAGCTATTAAATTCAGGCCTCGTTTCAAAGCCTGCTCCTCTCACAAGTCAGAGAACAGAGCTCCTCTCTCCATTTAGCCATTCTGAGTAGAAGGCACAACCCAGGTACTTTACATTCACAATGATACTGTGAGTTTGCCTTCTTCCAGAGGAGATGAGGTTCTAGTTTAAACTAGAAAGTGAGATTCACAGTGACAGCGGTTCATTAAAAACAAACAAAATTCAGACCATCAAGTTCTACTCTACAACTTGAAAGAATTGCAATTTTCTTCCCTTTTTCATACCCTTATTATGATTAGGAAAGGAGGAGAATAAAGCAGAATAAAAGGTCAAAAATTAGAAATAGTATTTAAGAATGTATAGCACTGTTTTCTACCAACTTTACTAGGCTCTCTTCATTACCTAAGTGGTTCTCAAGTATTTCCTTGAGTTTCAAAGACAGAAGTCTGACATTGCACTGAAAGACAAACATAAGGGCAGCTCCAAGAGTAAGTAATGCCTCCTATTTTATTTACTAGCCCACAATGTCAGAGGCAGATGGTGGTGGCATGGCAGTACAGATTGAACCTTCTCACCAATATCCTATTACGTGCTGCTGCCGTTGAGACAGATGGCAGCAGAGGGGCAGCGTGACACAACAGTGTCTGACATGGAACTGTGTATGAAACAAAGGTGTGCAAAGGAATTCCACCATGCAGGAAAAACACTGCCATTCGTAGACGCTCACTGAACGTTTATGGACACCAAATGGTGGATGTGAGCACAGTGAGCATGAAAGACAAGCCATGTTCCAGACAGTCATGCAGATTGTTAAAAGCATTGCACGCGGGCTCTTGCTTATTGCTGGCAAAAAAAATGCACAGCTAATGATGGTGACATTGATGATAAAGTGTTGTGTAGCTGAGACTCTGCTCTATCAAATAGTATTATCATGCACTTTGTATGTTAGAGCTTTCATCAACAGGAGGCACTACTTTCTGAGTGACCCATGCATGTTCACAAAATTTTTAGACAAAAATTTCTTATTTAGAACACATTTTCTCATTGTTGTATTAGTTACATTTGAAGATGCTGAAGTGGATAAGCAGACCTGTGAAATTCATCTTCTCTTTCTCACTGTATCTGATGTCAAAGCTCACAAACTGTGTGTTGACATTAGAAGTACTGAGAGAAAAGGAAGGAAATCCTTTGTGCTATAGATCTGTCAAAAGTCAAAAGGGAGCCTGCCCTTAAACATCTTGTGCAAGTAAGAAATTACACCAAAACTTACAACATGTATAAAATACACCACTTGCTTGTGAATTCTTGCAAGTAGCAAAAAGTTCTAGCACAAAGATATTTATGGTTTTTTTGTTTGTTTGTTTTTTAACTAGCAGCTATTCACAACTAGGAAAGAACCCCACAAGACTCAGATGACAGATCTAGGCAGGTTACAAAAAAACATTTTAGTGAATAAGAAAAAAAATAATTGGAATAGACTGAAACAAACATACAACTGCACATCCAAGCCTCAGTCACTTAAGAACAGAATAAAGAGTTTGAAAGACTGGTACAACATTTGAAGAAGTGGCAGATTTTTCAAAGACAGTAATTTGAAAGAGTTATCCCACAATATTTACTACATTTCACCGAGCAATATGAATAAAAATGCAACCAGAAGGCTGTAGAATAAAACCTAAACTTACATCATAGCAAAAGAAAACATTATGACTTTTCAGCAGAACTAGATGTTGTTTGTTTAGCAGAACTACTTTGTTCTATTAGTACGTATAATAAATTATTTTATTTTAAACCACTCAAATATGACTTTCTTAAAAAGAAGCACAAGATGACTTGCTTTAAGGAGAAAAATGTGCAATATTAAATCCTGAAAACTGTAAAACTGTAGAAACACTGTAGATATCCATATATTCATAAACAGTATTTCTGGTAACAGGTTCTGTAGTAGCATGTTTTAAGTTGTTCCAATTATTCAACTGTGCTTTTACTGAAAATATACCAATTCAGAAAATGAAAAAAGATAATTAAGGAGGGAGGGAGACTACAAAAGCATTCCGTGAGTGACAAAATTTCTGAACAGTTATTGTAAAATAAACACCAAGACAAATACTTCACATTACATGGAATTTCCTGCTGTTGCCAATTACATTAAACAAAGATTATACACAATTCAAAAACGTTTTTTCACTTCAGCATTTGATTCCTCTATGAAGAAGGGAGGGAAGAAAGGAGGTACTGGGAGAAGAGGGAGTAAAGTGTTAAGTTACCAGTTATGCTGTACTTTCCCCCTATGTAATAATTAAATATTAAAGTCGCAGTCTAGCAAATGCAAAATTTATTTCAACTGTACATAACAGATGTCCTTTTTTATATAAAACAAAACACTTAATTGATATATGCAACCACAAACAATATGCATACTGTACAGTACAATGCAACATTCAGATATACATCCATTTTGTATTTTCAAAAGGTAGTCACCTACTGAAAATGGCTTCTCCCATTCACAAATGAAGTGCACAATATATATTATTTTTTCTATGTCTTACGTCACTATATACACATTACTGTGTTTTGGCAAGATTATGCAAAACACACAATTAATATCTCTTGGCTTCAATTTATGGCAAATACCAATTTATGGGAACACTGTGTAAGCCATGTGAAGAGGGGCTGAAAACGGCTTGAACCTACCTTCTAACTCAGATTCTCCATCCTTCCAGTATATTAGTGTCTGTACACATATATTTTACAGAATTGCATAAACAGAAGGTACTCTTATTACCATGACTAAAGTTCCACAAAAATAGAAACACTGAACCTTTGGACTGAATACCACCATTTCCACTTTGCTTATTTATTTATTTATTTTTAGAAGGATGTTGGAGTAATACTCCTGATCAATTCACAATAGTTAGTGGTCTGTAACACTGCACGACTTAAATGTGTAATATCGTTAAGATCATAATTATGAACTAAAGTTAACAACTTAAATGCTACAATAAATAATGGTGGTAAACTGTCAAAGCTTTGGTGCATAGAAAGTCAAAATCTTCAACTCTTGACAACAAAACATTCTGTGTGATAAGGAAATTCAAGCGCAGCAACTGTATTTCCAACTCATTTTACACTGTAACATGAAATAGACATAAAAGAATTATCTAATGAGCTAAAAGAATAATCTAATGAGCAGAAAACATTACTTAATTAGAACACCACAGCTTAACATGGAAAAAAAAAAAAAAACAACCAATCCAAACTTCCCATATATGTAAAACAAAATTAAAATGAAAAGGGGAAGTGAAGTGGCTTACAGATGCACTGTGGAATGGTATGGAGCACACACACTTATTTCATTTCTCTAAGCAACACTCCTCCACTTAGGAAAAAGTTCAACATATAAGTTCCTGATCATTAAGTTAATATATTAAGATGTGTAAGATGTGCCCCTAAAACTCCTGTTTAGTAAGCATTGCTGCTTTTGTTAGTCCAGCCTTCAAATACAAGCAACAGTGATAAAAGATAAAGCAGGTGATCAAACAGTGCACGATGAAACGCAAATCTACAATTATTAAGTGCTTTGAAACAGCTTTTCCATGTTGATCACCTTGTGGAATCATTCCTATCTAGCAAATACTAACTTTCTGATCACGTAAACTGCAGGACAGTATTAATTACTTGTAAACTTTTAAATAGTGTGATCAAATTCCCAGGTAGCAGTTCACAGCATCATTAATTACTCTGAATTAGCTCAGTAATAGCTGTATACTGGATAAAACAAAGGGATAAAGGAATTGCATTCAGAGACTCTGATGAAAATGAGAACTATTTCTGTCCTTTTGTCATCTGCATTTCTCTAATGTTAACAATGATTTATAAAACACTATATTTTTGTTTCAATCCCAATTGCCTCATCCACAAGACAGAACACACGCTTCACCCCAGCCATGCCCCAGGTACAGGTTCAAGACCACCAGCTGTGCGTAAGGTGCCACAGTTCTCTGAAAAGCCAACATGATTGCAGGTGAAGAGCTGTTGCTGAAAACAAACCTGCTCATGAGAGAAGTTACAAGACACAAAATCTGTCATGGACATGCTCCGAACAGTAAAACCAAAAGCCAAGCATTCTGTTTTCAAGAACTTTGTACAAGCCATTTTGATTGCAGTTGAACCTAGAGTTTCAGATGCTGAACACTTGAGTTTTCATCTGGGGAACCATTTTCATCGTGTCCTTTCAGGAAGAATGGTCACTTGACAGCTGTGTATTTTAACAGGCAAGTAAACATCTAACCCCTGTTCTCTGCCACGCTACTGCATACAGTAAAGTGACAATATGACCAGAGGTAATATGAGATTATCAAAACACTGCATGTAATGAGCATGGACTGCTGGGTTTTCATGACAGTGAGGGGAAGAGCAGTGCGATCCTTCATATAGACGTCTAAGCAACAACGAGGAGACAGCAGTATAAAAACAAGTTTTTATGAATTAGCAAACGCTTTTCCAAACAAATGGGCCAGATATGTGGATCTGAATGATTTTACAGCTCTTGTACTGTTAATTCTTAAACCATATTTTTCTTACTACCAGCTCCATGTTTTGTTAATAATATGTAGAAAATTCAACAACTATCACTGACGTTTTCCCATATTGCTGGCACTCAGCTCATAAGCCAGTATGGTTTCAGTACAAAATATAAAAATGTGCTGTATCCAAAAGGAGAAAAAAAAAAAAAGAAAAAAGGACCTGCTGCTACACTGACCAAAACCAAAAGTAAAGACCATTCAGAGCTACAAATTAATATCTGTCACTCAAAAAAAACCTCAAGAAATATCATCCTTGGCAGGATATACACTTTTTAGAATGAGTTATTTGTATGTGCGTTGGCAATAGAGCCTTCCACCAGGTATAACTGAAGTTTCAGAAGCTCCCTCAGAAGTTGTTAAAATATCACATTAAAGAGACAAGGAACAGCAAGAAAACATCTAAGAAAAGCAGGCTGTGATACAACAAGCATTTGTTAAGAAAAAGCTCAGAAGTGCATTAGTTCTGGTGAGAGATATATGAGCAACAGCTCTTACGAGATGTAGACCCCATTCTGTAACTATGGGCTGTCCATATACTGTCATAGTCAGAGTCTTCTGAGAGGTCTGAAGGCTCCAAACGAGAAAGACTACTGCGACGACCCAAGGAGTCTAGACTTGATTGGTCATCATCAGCCAAGACGTGATTATGCATCAGGTCAGTGCCTTGCCATGCTAAGGATGTATAGGTGAAATGAAATGGTGGATGTGGATAGGCAGAGGTGGGATGAGGAGGAGAACGTAAGGAATAGCCACAACCAAACACATGAAATAAAAGCAAAAGGTGATGGGAAGAGAAGGAAAAGAGAAAATATTGTTAAAAAGGCACCAAAGCTTTTTCTTTTTTTTCATTTTCTTTTTCAAATTTTTGGGGGATTTAGGTATAAATAAACACTCATCACAATAATTTTTGAACTGTTACAATCAAATTTTTTGAAGTGTTTTTTAAGCTTGCAAGCAGCCTCAGCTGAGAATTTTCAGTAACCAAAATCTCGTTTGAGGGTGGATTTTTTGGATGAAGGGGTCTGGTTCTTTTCAAGTAAAGAATCAGTTCTGGCCTGGGGGAGATCTGATCTGGGATAGAGCAATAAACACAGCAAGCCAGCATGATCTAGTGCTGATGTGAAAAGCAACAGCCCCTTCCCCAGTACACATCCAGACCTTCATCCTTTCCCTCCCTTGCAATGACACAGCCATTTGTACAGCTGCTTGGTGAACCAGGCCAGGGAACAGCTTTGAATGATAATTAATCCTTCACATTTATTTTTCAGGTAGATAAATAATTTCCCACCAGCTCACAATACAGCCACATAAGTGCTTGTGTCACCACTACAAAGAGGAAAATGCAGGGGGAAAAAGCAAGGTTCTCATGCAGAGCAGGGCTGCCAACTTTCTACGTGTGCAGCACCATCTCATACCCACTCAAAGGGATTGCCAAGCTGAAGCTTCTTTGTGCCTGTAACCCTGCTGTTTGTTTAACCAGGTAGACACTGGACTGATAGGAAAAAAGGCCAAAGAGGCTAACAGCAATCTGGTGCCTCCTACCCCCTCACACACCTCTTCTATCTGAATCTGTATTTGCATTTAAATACTTTAATATGCCTACAATAGTGGATAAATATGACTATGGACACCTTCTCTCCCCTATTTGCCCTGTTTGGGTTTTGTTGTTGTTGTTCTCCTATTTTGTTTTGTTTTTGTTGTTTTCTTTTTTAATAAAAATAGCCTGGCAATACCTGAAGACTGAACTTATGTAAGCGGCCACGTTACAAGCCACAATCTGCATGACACTGCAAAAAGATTAAAGCCCTCATTTGGAGCAGAAACGTGAAGTAAATTCAATATAAGCAACAGAGGAAAGTGAAACTTATTTCATTTGCATACATCCCCCAAACTAGTTCCTACATCTTCTGCACCCTGAAAAAGAAAAACTTGTTCTGCTACCGCTTATGCCACTCCCATCCAGTGTGCACTGATGCCACAGCAACACTAAGCTGGCATTGCCAAGGGCAGCACCTTGGGGGCTTTGCATTAAGGTTCAGCTAGCAGAAATACCAAATCAGTGACACAAGGACCGGGCAGAAAACTAACATAGAGGTAAGAAAGTGGTATGTAAAAGTGGCACAGTTCACTAATGATAGGCTATTCTTGCATTCTGTTTTTCTGTGTTGACCACTGCTTTCCTCAGAAGGAATCCCAGCATCATTTCTCCCTCACTTTCCAATTCCAGTCTACAAAGGGATCTTCAGAAACTTGAAGTCTTAGATGGCAACACTACTCTTTCCAAACAAAGCAGCAAAATCCTTGTTTCTTGCTGCAATTATGAGCAAATAAAAGCTGCTGACTTCTGATGTATGCAATGACACCAACTGCACTATGTATATTTCTAAAATATACATAGAAAGGAAAAAAACAGCAAGCAAAAAGTCATATTCATTAGATGTCTGCACACACACACAACTGTGCAAGTGCAAATGTTTCCCCAACCATTTCTTGTCACAGTATCCTTGAATATAACCAACAAATCCAACTAAGTACATTTAACAGCAATCATCTCCATTAATTTTGCTGGAACAACAGCATATCTTCAGAATTTTGAGCACGTTCGTTTCCTTTTATCCAATTCAATATGCTACAATAATGACTGTAGGGTTAGAAAACAGGTCAAATATCAATCAAAAATGATGTTATAGTAGCCAATTAATGGAACTGGTAATTATCACCTTGGAGATCTACAGTTTGTCAAGAGCAAAAATTAAAATGAATATTTTTGCTGTTGCTTCAAATGTTTCAAAAGCCTAATGCAAGGGTCATATTCCCATTTTTTAAGTACATATGAATACAAAATTTCTCCATTTTTCAAGGTGATAACAGTACATGAACACATATTATGTTAACATGACTTATGTCTACAACTGTGCTTTGAGATTTCTCACCTGCCAGCAGAAAGTGCTTCTGCTTGGACACAGGCACGGAGAACTGTGGCTAGCAGTAACAGTGTTTAACACTGTAACTTAATGAACGAGGAGTTACTTGCAATGTGTATTATTCTAATTCCTGACAATAGCAAAAAACAGCCAGGTACTCCAGGATCATTGCACAGTGTTCCAAGGACACCAGAATTAAATCCTTAATCAGTGTGAAAATGGTGCAAACTGGAACAAACCCAACAGCATTTTCTCCACTTTTGTGTAAGCAGAACACATGCTGATGGACTCCCCTGCTTTGAGCAACATTTTACTTACAACACAGAGGAACTCCACATGGCAACCTTGATTTGGATTAAATGAAGGAGGACCCCAGAGGCACGTTACGAGTTTTCAATAAGCTAGATATTGATCTGAGAAACTATAAATGGCTTTAAGCAACAGACAGATCTGAGAACAGTTTCTCCTGAAATTATGACATGGGATTAATACTATACGCTATTAATACTGATAACAACTGCTGGCAATAAAAGAAATCTGTACAGCCTCACATTACTTTTAAACAGAAGACTTTGTTGAATCAAACAAGACAGAAGTATACTTCTCCACCACTGTGACTTGCTCTTTACTCCTCACTACTTACCACCTTATTTAAATTTATCAAAAAAAAAAACACTGTCATATTCTAGCAAGACACCTCAGAACCTCTGATACACTGGCAATTTTAAATCGTGACAAGTAGCCACTTCTAATGTATCTTAAATAAGCACTGACAGAACTATAATCTATAAATATGAACCATGGCCTCCAATATGTAAGCACTCAAGCACTAATACTAAGCCAAAATCAGATTATTAACTTCTTTCAGGTCCAGCTTGCTATTTATAAAGTTCTGAGACCACTTACACTACACTTATCTGTCTTGAAAACCATCCGATATGCGGTGCAGTTACCGTATTGGTATTTTCTAACTTACTTGAATTTAGTGTTTGACGCGTTTTGGCACTTGTGCAATATGCTTCAATGACTTTCAGAATTTGAGCATCTTCTTCTAAAGCAGCTGTACCTAGAAGCAACAGAAAACAACAGAGTTTCAAACATGGGTATGTGTTTCTTAATAAAGACAAAGCCTTGTAAATCATGCTTATTTAAAGCTAAATTCTACACATTCGAACTGAGACCAAAGTTCCACCTAATAAAGCCTTTAAAATTCTGAATCGTTTCAAAAACCAAGCTTCAGTGACTGAAAGTAACAACAGAAATTCCTATTAAAAAAATAATCATGCTTTAAACATCAAGATGTAATAGCATCACCTGTTAGCCAGCACATCCAGGTTTATTTTTTGTGATTTATTATTGTGACAGCAAAGTCAACTCTGCAAAATTTTGTCAGGACTGACTGACAAGCTAACTGCTGAAGAAATGATCTTGACTAGGCACAGTTTACCCATGGTTCAAGAGATGCAGATATTCCAAAGTGCAGGTTCCTTCTCTTTCAAGGCAAGAAAAATAATGGGGTTTTGTTGTAGTTAGAAAGCAGCACCGTAACATTACCACAGCAAAACAAATATTTCACTTCTGAAATCAATACTGAGAAGGCACTCAGATGTAACGCCTCTCTTTGGTTTGTCTGCTATAAAAGTCAAACCCATTTATCAGTAAGCTTTCGTTTTAATAGAAATCCTTTAATGGAAAACTCTTACATTTGCACAAACTGGAATAGGCTGATGAAGCACTACCACAGAACTTCAGTTTCTAACTACTGATGAAGGGTGGGGGAAAAGACGAACAGCTAGAGTAAGAAACAATAATGTGTTTCTTTAAGTAGCCTTTCCTTAAAGTCATAAAAAAAAAAAAAAACACCACCTCATATTATGGAGAGCCATAACCAAGCTTTGCTAAAAAGATTTTTAAGAGATTGGACTGATTTAAATAAGGATGCCACTTATTTGGTCAGTTCATAACATTTTTTAAAAACATGGAAGAGAATCATATAAGTAGATTCCTGTAAAGTACAAACTTTATCCCTAAACAAAAACACACCCAGAGATGAAGCCTTCCAAATCTGGTGCTCACCAATGCCAATGCAGAGGAGAGCACTAGAGAGGTTAAGAATGCAGGCAGCCTGGGCTGTAGTAACCATGCCCTGCTGGAGTTTGTGATCTGGACAAATGTGGGCCTGGCAAAAAGCAGAGTCAGGAACCTGAACTTCAGGAGAACAAACTTCTGGCTGCTCAAGGAACTGCTGGATGGGATCACCTGGGAAACTATCCTTAAGGGTATAGGAACAGAACAGAGCTAGCACGTCTTTAAAGACACCCTTCTGCGAGTGCAAGAGCTCTCCATTCCCCAGAAGAAGAAACTGAGCAGAGGAGGTAGGTTGTCAGCATGGCTGAGCAAGTATATGCAGCTTAAACTGAGGGAAAAGAGAGAGATGTACAGGAAGTGGAAGCAGGGTTGTGTAGCCTGGGAAGAATACAGGGATGTTGTTGGCACATGCAGAGATGAGAGCAGGAAAGCCAAGGCACAGATGGAGCTGAACTTGGTGAGGGATGTGAAAAATAATAAGGGGTTCTACAGGTACATAGGCAGGAGGAGACAGACCAAGAAGAGTGTTCCCCCTCTGATTAACGAGAATGGAGAAAATGGAAAATGGAAAAAGCTGAACTGCTTTGCTTTGTCTTCACTGGTGGCCAGGTACCCCGTGTCTGCCAGGACCCTGATCCTATAGGTGTGGGTGAGAGGAGCAGATTCTGTCCCACTGTAGCAGTGGAACAAGCCCAAGACCTCCTTGTGAAACTGACTGTATCTAAGTCTATGGGGACAGATGATAAGCATCCCAGGGTTCTGAGAGAGATGGCTGATGTGGTTGCTGAGCTCTACCATATCTGAAAAATCATGGATGTCAGGTGAAATCTCCAGAGCCTGGAAAAAGGGAAACATGACTTCCATTTTTAGGACAGGGAGAAAGGATGACCTGGGGAACCACAGGCAGTGAGCCTCACCTTTGGCCTGGGAAGACCATGGAGCAGATCCTCCTGGTTACAACATTAAGGCACATTCAAGATAAAGAGATGATTCAAGACAGCCCGCATGGCTCCCTTAAGCGCAGATCTTGCCTGACCAATCTGGTGGCCTTCTATGATGGAGTAATGGCATCAATAGACAGGGAAAGGGCAACGTATGTCATCTACCTGGACTTCCACAAAGCCTCTGATGTGGTTCCTCACCACATCCTTCTCTCTAAATTGGAGAGATATGGATTTGAAGGATAGACTGTTCAATTGATTAAGAACTGGCTGGTCACAGCCAAAGGTCACAGCCAAAGATCAACAGTTTGGGTGTTATGTTTGGGTGGAGGCCGGTCACAAGTGGTGTCCCCAGAGGTCAGTTCTGGAACCAGTGCTCTTCAACATCTTCATCAATGATGTAGGCAATGGAATCAAGTACACCCTCAGCAAGTTTGCAGACAACACCAAGCTGAGTGGTGCGCTGCAGGAAAGGGAAGCCATCCAGAGGGACCTGGACAGGCTGGAGACTGGGCCCATGAGAACCTAATGAGGTACAAGGCCAAGTGCAAGGTGTTGCATTTGTGCAAGGGCAATCCCAGGTATTTAAACAGACTGGGGGAAGAACTCCTGGAGAGCAGCCCTGTGGAGAATGAATTGGGGTTCCCAGTGGATAAGCAGCTGGACATGAGCCAGCAGTGCGTGCTTGCAGCCTGGAGGGCCAACTATATCCTGGGCTGCATTAAAAAAGGGGTGGCCAGCAGGGAGAGGGAGGCGATTGTTTCCCTCTACTCAGCTCTTGTGAGGCCCCATCTGGAGTACGGCATCCAGGTCTGGGGCCCCCAGCACAAGAAAGATTCAGAGCTCTTGAAATGGGTCCAGAGGAGGGCCAAGAAGATGATCAGAGGGCTGGAGCACCTCTCCTATGAGGAAAGGTTGAGGGAACTGGGCTTGTTTAGATTGGAGAAGAGGAGGCTCTGGGGAGACCTCATTGTGGCCTTCCAATACTTGAAGGGAGTGTATAAACAGGAGGGAGAATGACTGTTTACACAGGTTGATAGTGATAGGACAAGGGGGAATGGTTTTAAACTAAGACAAGGGAGATTCAGGTTAGATGTTAGAAGGAAGTTTTTCACTCAGACGATGGTGATGCACTGGAACAGGTTGCCCAGAGAGCTTGTGGATGCCTCACCGCTGGAGACATTCGAGGCAAGACTGGATGTGGGTCTGGGCAGCCTGGTCTAGCGGCTGGTGATTTAAACTAGATGATCCATGTAACACTGAGTATCAGAGCTTGTTACTACCTCAGCTCTCACTGATACTTTAAAATCTCACTTAACTTGTGTTTCTATAATCCAGATATATTTCTAATCTAATCCAAACAGAAGCTACTCCACGTATTTACTAAAAGACTGTACACATACTGCACACAATGCAATGAGGTAGATCTAAAATACTGTAGCAAGTACTAGGGAGAGGACTAGCATGGACTCAAAACAATGCAGGGCAACAAAATCAATTTACTATAGTTTTGTAGTTAAATCTGATTTTCTTCCTCATGCCAGTTACCAAATGAAAATTAAGGAAATCCTAAAAAGCTGTCTGATAGGAAGAGAGAATGTGAACAATAACACACTTCATGTATTCAACAGGCAAGGTACACAGGCTTAAGAAGCTCATGAGCAAAGAACGGACACAAAAAGCAGAAGTTGCAATAAAAAGTTCTGACCTTCAAGTGTGAACATCAGCTATTTTAAACACCTTATCTTTTACTGACACAAGCAATGGGATCATTCATTCACACAAATTTACAAGGCACTTCAGCAGCCTACATCACCTGACCTAGCTTGCTTGTCTAATTCAGGACCAAGCACCTTTCTCTGACTATATCAGAGCCTGCAATGACTAGGTCTCATAGAACGTATCTGATCAGAGGATATGAGTGCCCCCTAAAGCAAAGGCACCAAAACCAGTTACTTATTGTTGGGAGCAATACCATTATCCAAGTGGTAGAAGTTAAACAAGAGTTTCTAAACGCACTGAGATTAAGTTTGCAAGCTGTTTAATTACTAATTAGAAAAAGTAGCACAGTACAAGTGCTGCTGACAGACTCAGAAGTAAATAAATCTCTGTGTATCATCCTGCTATTTCTGCCTTCCTCCCCACACTTTCTACCCCCATCTACATCCACACACTAACACTGTAAAGTACGATGCCTCCCACATAGCCTTGGATAAGTTCCTGTACTCTGTACTCAACTGCACGACTCTAGAAAGCTACTTATGCCAGCATGATACAAGTGCCTAAGGTGAATAAAAGAAACAGCCTGCTGCAGATACCTACCCTCTCTCCCCTGCCAGGGGAGAGGAACCCAGACTGTTCAGACTGTACACCTAACCTGCCAAGAACTCACACTGATGTTAATTCCAGTCTTTGCACTATGCAGACATTTGCTCAAGTCTCTTACTTTTTCTCAGTGCAAATTCTTCATCTGATGGCTTCCGTTCCGGCTTGCGTTTGGGAAGCAGCTTTTTCATGGTTTTAGGGCTCTTACTTAGATCCTGTGTGGGGAGAATAAAAAAAAAAAAAGTAAAGCTTCTCTAAAATATTTCAAAGGTTAGTTTCTTAAAGACACACAGAGGAGTAAGATAACTAAAAGATCTGCTAACAGTGCTGTAACCCAGTTTAATAATATCCTTTAGAGCATGAGATTTGCTTGAACTGTCTCATTTCCTTTTTATTCCTCCTCCAACTATAAACCAAGTTGGATATTTTATCTGTTCTGTGAACAGAATTGTACAGAAAAGCATGCAGGTTTGGGAACTGGAGCAAAGGAAACACTTGGGCATATATTAGCACTTTTTTCACTTAACCTTTGAAGAAACAGCCATTTAATTTGCCTACTTTGAAGCAGGTTAAACAAGGACCTAAAAAGGAAGCCTGGGAGGCAGTGCACCTATATTCCTTAAAGTCAGCATTTTTAAGCATTTGGAGCTTTATAAGAACAGACCTATAGCAAAAGAAATACAGCAACGAATAGCATCTCTGCTCCAAATGGAGTGATGCTAATTTAGAGAAATTGCTAATTTTACAGGACCAAAAAGGAATATTTCTCATGTATCCCTTACCTAAACAGGCATGAGACATCCTCTCTAAAAGTACAGAACGAGAAAGTAAAAAGGTGAATAAACAGGACAGACTGGAGACAATAAAGATAGACTGAATACCATCATATGCTCAACACCTGAACTCAACCACATTGGAGAATGTAAGTGCCACACATAAAAGACATGAAAATAATTTGATTTACAAAGAGATGAATATATAGTACAGTTAATCAGGAGAACATTTTGAAGCAACCAAACCCAAATACTAACCTTCTAATTTAAGGCCACCTATCACTTATCCCCTGTTGCTTAGAGGATATTTAAAGAGAGGAAAAAAAAATAATAAAGTAAAATCATCACAAACGCACACCCAGCACAAACAAACAAGAAACAACCACACCACACTGTGTTTAGGCTACAGTGTAAGAAACTGCAGTTCACATGCCTGCAAAATAACATTGTCTTCTTAACATCATATGCTTGGAGAGAAAAAAATAGACTTCCACAGGCATAACTTTAGGCAGCCTGATCTAGTGGAAGGTGCCCCTGCCCATGGCAGGGGTTTATAACTAAATGACCTTTAAGGTCCCTTCCAACCCAAACCATTCTGTGATCCTATGATTTCTTTTTAGGTCCTGTTGCTTTGAACTAAATTAAAATTATGAGACTGCATAACACTTTCCCAGTATTTACAAAGCCATGCACAATGCAATGGAAAGACCAAATTAACCTACCACCATTGCTGTATTTCTCTTAGAACAGATTCATGCTTCATGCCATGTGCTAATTAAAAACTACAACAGCATCATAAAACTTAAGCTGTGAACCGTGAGTCCATTATACCACCACAGCTGTTCAGAATAATTTCATACTGCATTTTCAGGAACTGTAAGATCCCTTATACTAAATGCTCCTCAGTGTGCCTACCAAGCAACTTTGCAGTAAGTTTAGATGATCAATTGCTAGTTTTTGTTGTATGGGTTTAAAAAAATAAAAAATTCTTAACAATACAAAGTTAGAAAATAAGTGGAAATACTAGGCAGGGAGAAAAAGGTATCAACATACTCTCCTAGCAAGCCTTTGTACCTTTTGAGCTGTGAGAATAAACATCTACTTGAACAGCTTTCACTGCCCATTACCACTGATTCAGCACTAACTCTTAATACATATTCATATAAAAAGTATGCTCAAAACTGTAAAATGTTGGTAAGTAGAAGAGCTGTATTTCACACTGTAGGCAGGTCACACAGTAATATTTTTTGGCTGCTGCATCTCACCTCTTTGTAACAAAGTGCTGCTGAAGGCCGTAGTGGAGGTGCAGGCCGTAAACAGCTCAGACTCCAGGGCTTGGGCGTTTTAGGAGGTTCCAGAGGTCCCCAGTTTATCGTGGTATGTGGAGTCCCATGATGTGACGGATGAGGGAGAGTGTGGTATGCAGGAGTCAGTGGTATCTGCTTGCTATCTGAGTGCTTACTGGAGGGTGTTACTGGATGGGAAGGAAGCTGTCAAAGACGATGGTTGTGAGAAGAAAGCATGCCACCATCATCGTTATAAAGGCAAACTATCATAAAGGACCAATGAAATAATTTCTTGCCTAGCCCTTCTGCTTACTACAGAAGAGGTTTTAAAATTTTAACACTGAACTATTTGGAAAAACTGAGCTTTTCTGTCTACAACGGAGAAATCAAGCACTAAAGAAAGAACAGCTACAAGCAGCCCGGCTCCTCCTACTTTCACCACTAAGGTCAGAGCTAAATTAAGATCCATTCTTATCAACCCCAAATTGGAATAGAAAAGATAGCAACAAAGCAAATTGTTTCTCCACAGACTCAAGTACATCATCACCAGTTAAAACCTACTGTTCTAAGGGCACTTAAAAGATGATGACATACTACTTAGTCAAAACAGAAGTAATGAAAACAAGGTAAAAAACAAAACAAAGAATTAAGGTTAATCTATTATCCCAAGAACTAAACATTTTACTCTTCCCTCACACAATTAAAAACCAAATGATATTCTAAAACAAACCACAGTTGTAGCATATAGTTTTTGTTACTAATGACAAAGAAAATGCTTAATATAGCAGCACACTTGCCAGATAACCTAGTTCTGTACACACAGCTCATTCACTTCAATGCACAAAGTGTTTCTTACTGTGTGAGATGGCACAGAATGCGGTTTAATGGTGGGATTCCCAACAGTTGTGACTTTGGTTTGTTTCTGCAGGTGATCCACCCACTCATGCAAATCTTGTTGGTTGTTACATGACACTAGTATCCTTTCAATCATAGTTCCTAGGCAACAGAAAAAATAAGTTAAAGGAAACTACAGAAGAACTGCTTAGTCTAACTGACATGATAACAAGGATGCACTTTTCATAAAACATTATATTCATCAATTACTATGCAAAAAATTTAACCACTATTTTTGGAACAACAGCAAAACATCATGTGGTAACATTCCCTCCAGATATTTACTCCTCCATGAAGAAAAATAGGTAGAATTCATTTGCTATCTTTGATAATTAAACACAATTGCTATTGTAAGTAATAGATGTAAGAGAGAGGTTTGCCCTCAGGTCCAGAGGGATAGTCACTAGATTTTATACTTCTCCATTATTCCCAAACGAATAGCCTACAATGTCACTTCTTCAGGCTGTAAGCTTCAGTACAGGAAAAAACATAAAGTATTGTTCAGAGGTCATAAGATCAGCCTGAATCTAGTATGAAAGATGAGGCAAGAGTCACTTGGCAACAGAGCTGGAAGATTTAACCAAGGGTTACTTTTATTTCTACAGATAACTCCATTTTAACCCATCACATCCCTCATCTGAGGTCAGCTTCATAGCTATTATATCAGAAGAGCAAGTACCATCAACTGTTCTTTTCTCTCCACCTCAAAGCACTGATGTGTTACACTGCCTATCACTTGAGAACCTCAATATAACCTCACTGAAACACAACCTGCTTGGAGGCAGAAATGATCCAGGAAACAAATGAAGGTACAAGTCTCCAGCTCCAGAAGTATATTCCCCAGAATGTGACTTTATTGGGCCCAGGGAATTAAGCTACATGCTAAAACAAATTACTTAATAGATACAAAACATCCAAAACAAACACTACTGCAATTGTGAACAGCAGAGCTACTGAAGGTCACTCAGTAAAGAGACTGACTGCTTCTAAAGGAAAGATCTTGATTAAAGCTCCCCTAAGACTGTCTGAAATTCCCTTCCTTACAGAGAGCAGCATAGTCTAATAAATAGCAAATAAAAATATTTAGAACCAGTACCTGATATTTCAAATGCATTTTTATGGTTTTCACTGTCTTCTAGCTTTGTGATAGTCATTCCAGTCATTGGTAGCTTCCCCTAGGAATAAATAAACAAATAAGCAAGCAAACAAGCAGTTAACGGTGAAGTTAAATCCAAAATACAACAAAAAATGAACAAGTAAAACATACACAATTTCAAATTCTAGATGAACACAGGTGCAATACAGTAAACTGACAAGCACACAAACACACACTGATGGGTTTAAAAACTTTTGTTACAAGGCGTCTGTGTGGACTTGAAAAGTTTTTAGGCCAAACATCTGCAAATAACACCTGTGACTTTAATGAGTATTTGATATCTATGCAGGCTACAAATCCATACAAACATAACAGCAATCATCCATCACAGTCTCAGGTTCTGGGAAGTGAGACATTCACGGTCATCCACACTACAAGATTAGAAGCAATGGTGACTGACATGAAAGCACATTTGTCAGCAAACAAATTTTGTTTGTGCTATATTTAGAAAGGAAGATTTCATTAAACAAATCCATTCATTATTTACTGAAGACTTACATCTCTAATATCCCCACTGCTATCAAATTAATTCTCAAATAAATTAAGAAAACAAACTCACTCTCATTTTAAGCCCAATCAGTCTGGAAAAAAAAAGTCAGTTTGGGATAACTTTTTGTCCTTTTCAAAAGACAGAAGAACAGGTAAAATGTAATACTGTCAGTATGAAAGGCTTTACCAAAAATGCAATGTTACTAAGAAGTTCTTTAAGACAGATTCTTTATTCTCTTGCACAGAAGCACTATTCAGCACATGCTGGCAGAAGTGCAAATGCCATGTGCTGAGGAATTTTGGCTCCAAAGAAGGGGAATTTTTTTTTCTTTTTTTTAAGATGACTGCAGGATGGACAAAGGCTCCTTACAAGCTGAAATGAAATCACTTGGTGTTCTCTATGCAAAAACATGCTCAGTCACAAGATGCCAAAGAAAAAATTTTTTGCTACAACTTTTCCAATGAAGAAAACATTGGAAATGCTGTATCTTACAATGCAGCCTAAAATCTGTTTTTTGGTTTCTTGCTGGTTCCTGAACAACACAGCATAGGCACACAGAAGCGACATGCAAGAATTGAAGACACTAGTGGAAGACAATCTGGGAACACACCGGGCAAGAGATTATCAACAGAATAATGATCACCTGAGCCACATGGAAACCAAAAGCACAAAGATAGAGAGAACTTGCATTCTCCTTCCTTTAAGAGACAACTGTGAGGCCCTCTCTTATAAGAACACTGTTTACACTCATGACGGCTTCCATTTACTACCACTAAAGACTCTTCCCACCAGCTCACAAGGCAACTGCCAGCACTATGACCCAGAACACCTGAAGCCTGCTGACATCAAATATCCAGAACTACATGGAGAGTATACTGTAAAGCCAGAGAAGCTGCAGCTTACACCTACACTTCAAGAATCAGGAACACTCTGTTTATGTATCTTATCCTGACTGGTGCACATTCTATAAAGGCGTAAATCAGGTAAAGATGCTGCCTTCAGGGACACTGTTTCTTTTGGAACAACTGAGGGAGTTGCACCTTCCATCTACTCATGTCCTACTTAGGAGACAAAAACCTCAAAATAGAAATCCAATCCTGACACAGCTCCAAGCAACTGTCCCAGGCATCAGTGTTTAAACAATTCTGCCTTGCTATGAGCATGCAGACATTAGGATTTGAAGAGTTCTCAGTGTTGAGAAAAAACAAACTCACATTGGAACTTTAAGAAATTAATAGTTTAGCATTCAACAGAGGATTGGGCAGTAAATATTAAGGAAGGGTCACAAACATACTGATGCTGAAAGTAAGTGCACAGAAATTACTTATTTAGTGAACAATGCTGTGCATCTGAAGGACAAAATGAGACACAGAAGGAAGAAAGTGTATGCAGTGTAAAATAGGAGGGCTGAATTAAGCCTGATCCATTGTTTAATTCTGCCTTGTGTGTTTCTTAACAGACACAAATTTACGGTCAGCTACTTCTGTAACCAGTATACAAGCATTTTCCCTCACTGAGAATTCTGGCTGTGCTACTTGAGATCTAGCACTCGCCTGCGTTTCCTTCCATCCACATAAGGATAAAACAGTGACCAAAAGTTATTAAAGAGCAGCACAAAGCTAACAGAAGCTTAATTATCTAAATGAACCACCAAATGCAACACCATCTTAGATAAATTCAGCTACTACCACAAATACAAAAAGTGAACTTTGCAATGTAATTGCTCCTAATCAAGTCACACAGTCTTGGACTGGATGCAGACAACCATGTAGGAATCCCAAATGACAGAGCTCCAGCATTCCTTCATGGCAGATCAATCACTACTAATGAAGAAATAGCTTCTTTTCTTTGTTGTTTTCAGTTGCTTTCTTCTTTGTTTTTCTTCTTTTAATACATTATCAGTCCTTGTTGCTAAAACTACCTTTTCTCTTCATAAATGTAGAAGTTTAATAACACAAGTTTTCTATGAAACATTTGGCAAAAATAAGAAACCAGCATTTACATAGATGTAAATGTGTTCCTTTACCTACCTGATAGATAAACCCACTCATTCTCGGGCTGGCAGACAACATTAACAAAATGTTGGGGAACAGAAGAAGATACCTTTCATTCTTTTCCTTAGCAAAAAAAGGAAAACAACAAAGTAAATACAACATCACAAGACTCCCTCTTCCCTTTTTATGTTCTACATTATTTGAAATAATCAGCAGCATTACAATTCTATAGTTACACCACAAATACTTGCCCCTGGCAAAATTAAATTTCTATAAGCATAGAACAAGTGAGAACTATTTAATTTTCTATTTGAGAACTGCTAGTAACATGCTTCTATTTATTCATGGAAAGCAGAACCTCATACTTTAAAGAATTAATTTTACAGCCTGGGTGAAACACTGGCCTTGTTTAATTTGGTAAAATCTATTTTGCTGATTTCACTGAATCCAAGAATATTAGAAATACATATATAACATATAAAAGTTGAATGGATACTGTTACCATAATGTCAAGACTTTTATCTCTCAAATATAAGATCAGACTTTCACAAAATATCAGATTAGCATCAGAATTCAAAAAAGATCATTAAAGTAATAGTGCTTATATACAGAATGGAACCATCACTGCTTTGTTCCCTTTTAATTTGATGGTTCTACTTATGAGGTTATTCTTTACTTTCGGCTTGGGGGTACTTCTATGCAAAGAGAAGAAAATTTACTCCATCTACTGCCACGAACACTGAAAGACAAGCATTAACACCTGAAGATTTGATTTAATGACAAATATATCCATTTTCAAAGTAACTGTTGCAATTTCTAAGGCCTTAAAGGTTCTTACCAAGTTTACATGTTTCTGTTTTTCAGTCTTTACAACTGTGTACATCATTTAAAAGACAAAAAGCAAATACTCTGCACATATTAAATTGTTCTATATCTAGTCGAAAAGCAATTGCTATGCAGAAACTTCTAAGAGTCCATCACATTTGACATTTTAATTTTAATGAGAATTTGGTGTGGATTTTTTTTTTTTTTTAAACCAGATGTAGCTGTAGAAGATGCATTATCAGCACTACTGATATATTTTTTTAAACAGCTAATAAAATATCTGAAAGAAAGTTACCTGGTGATAAATTTTCAAGAATTCAGTTGCAAATACACTTTCCTCATACATATGGAAATCATTGTTTTAAGGGAGGAAACTGATCGAATAAGGTTGCAATACAAAAACTCCCACCAATTTCAAAGTTGAATTGATTATACAGGAGACCAGCTTACTGTTAAACTACATCAGTATCTATCTACAAATGAGAACACACATCTTCAAGTAGATCATTTCCTATTTTATAATAAAAACCTTAAATCAGTGCAGAAAGATTTTCTTCTAGATTGATATATCAAAATATTTTTATTTCTGCTACAAAATGATTATTATCAATTTAAACGAGAAAGAGAAAGGAAGACTGGCAGTAAAAATGAGATATCCATTACCTCACTTCCAGCGCACTGAATCATGACCTGGGACATGTAAATTACATTGCCAAGCGTTTTAATATCTTCTCCCTCCCAACAACGGATTGCTTCTGTTAGTATTTGTAGTTCAAGTTCTTTTCGTTTCCGTACTTCTTGACATTGTGCCTAACAAATGGGGGCAAAAACATTATCAACTGTATCAATCTGGAACCAGCTGAGGGTAGAAATATCATTATACATTAACTACTGTCACTGCAGTACACAGAAGATAGTGCCTAAATTGAAGTACTTTTTTTCAGATTACTGTTACCAGTATCTCCTATAAAACTAGTCTTGCTAACTTCAACATTATTTCTTTCTTTAATACACCGACTTCAATTACAAATTCATAGTCACATCCCCAGTTCCTTAGATTGCCTCTTCCTTTACATTTTACATTTTTGTACTTGTAACAGAAATCAGCCAGGCTAAGCAAGAAGCAGTAACACAGCTGTCTTGAATACATATGGCTACACACAAAATACACTTTAATTAGAAGATACTTCTCAGTTGTGCAAACCGAGTGTGTTCAACCTTCTGCTCCTATTTTTCTTACATTTTCTGCCAGCCTATTTTGCTATATGTAACTGCATAACTATATATGTATATATAACTCTACTCCCATCTTATCTCTCTTGAATTTTTCTCAAGAATTGTTTCCTCTCATTCATGAAGCACTCAGTCTCAGGGATCTCCAAACCTCTTCTGAACACACTAAAATTTCTGCTCTAAAATTTATGAAAATCAAAGTACCAACAGCATGCATTGCTAACATGAAACACAAAAGTTAAGTTTACTGTAATTGAGAATACATTAAGTATGTCTGCTGCAGCTGTACTTTTTAAATTTCAAATAAAAGACAATAACAGCTCATCTGTTCAAAGTAGACTTACACCCTTAATTACTTAAAGTTCCTATGTTCTGAGCTTCATTTGCACTTTCCCCATCATCATTTCTCCCTCAACTCTTAACACTACACCCCTAGAATGAAAGCACTTCCAATAAAACCTTAAAGACATACTCAAATGGTGTGGCCCTTCTTTAGGTCACTAATTATAGAAAGGAAGATAAAACATGATTAAGAGGGCAGACAGATGCAGAATTCTTGCATGGCTTTTCTGCCAGCAGCCTACTGGTTGAGTCTGTGCACAAACTACATTAATCTCCAGAATCCCAGAACTTCCAGAAAAATTTCTTACACAGAGATGTACAAAAAAGTTCCACATTTTAAAAGCAATGAGATTAAACTGGAAAACATGCTGCTGAAAATACACACTGTCTATTTTTCATTACTCTTACAGAAAGATTTTTGAAGGCTGTCATGGATTTTTGAATATCTGGACGATCTGGATGATAATCCTAAAAACAAGGAGAAAAGCATACAGTAAAAATTTTAGTACAAATAATAATGATAATGCTTAGAGACTTAACTAAAAACAAATAAACAATCCCACAAAATAAAAGGTTTTAGACCTATCTGTTCTCTTTCCATAGGCTTCCCATTCAAAACTTTGGTGGTCTTCCTCTCAGAAAATGTGAAATAGAAATGTTGTAGATGACTCTTATGCTTAAAGTAGAGTCAAGGAAATTCTACCTGACCTACTGGACAAAAAAAAAAAATTGCTTAACAACTTTAACTCCTAACAGGAATTGTATATTTTAAAGGCTTTTATTTAGCTTGTTGGCTTTCACTCTAAATAAATCACATTCCCTACAGACTAAAACGTCACGTTGTCATTGACTGACAAACCACATGACTCAGAGGCTAGTATGCTTTCTATTTCTCTTTCTCCTTCACAGCTCACAAATGTAGCCTATAAGGTGCAAATGCAGAAACAGTTGATCTTCAAACATCTTCCCATTGTGGAAAGATCATTTCTGGACAGTGTTTAGTAGAAGTCAAGAAGATGCGTCCAACAGGTTGAAGTCTTAAGATGAAAAGCAGCACTCCTATGAGACAAAGCTGCCTCAAGTTGTGTGTAGGATGCACAAAATAAATAAATAAAATCAACATCAAGTCAACTGAAGATCCTGCAAGACTGTTCTGGAAGCAAAAGTTAGCTTCTCTGGCTAGCTTTACTGTAAACATTTAGCTTTCTCAGGAAGTCTTACTGCACTACGTCTTGAAATATTGCAGCCCATATTTTAGAAGGCTGAAGGAAGAGGAAACAAAGATAATTTGGGGTCCCATCATGTTTGACATGTACCTTCAAAATAATTGTTGTCAAATCATCATTAAGCTGGAACATAAATGCTGATAAGATATACCTCCATGTGCCTTTCAAGCTCTTTGAGTAACGTGGGGTATTTATCCAGACGCATAAAAGGTTTGCTGAGGCCTGTGGTCAGTACAAGGATCCCAGGGTTGTTGGCACCTTTCACCTCCATGAATTCTCCTAGCTCCTCACTGCACACACACAAGATATTTAGGTAAATTAAGATCAAATCATCAAGAAAATTAGAATTAGATTATCTTGAAGATTATCCTGAGTCTTTTCACGTGCAATGAGTCCTGGCAATAAAAGGTTAATTCAAATAAATAAATAAAAATAATTCAAGAACTTAAGTATAACGTAAGATTTGTCATAATTTTGCTCTTGTATTTCAGTTAACGCAGAACATTTGTCAATCTGACTTCCACCATTAATCCAGGACGCAAAAACAGGACTGCACTTTTACCATTCTAGGGGACTGATGCTCAGTGATAGCTATTAAATGCTACTACATTCAAGAAAAAGTTGCAGAATAAAGCCATTTGCACAGTACTTTATTACTTACCTGTTTATTCTAAGAAAATGACAACTGAACTTAGAGGTGATAGTCAATGGCTCCCTATTCAATCAAGTGCTGAACCAAACACTGCTGCTCTTAATGCAGCAAGCACCCATGGGAAGGTAGAGAGTTTTTTAGAACCTTCTTCCTTCCACACTTCAGTATTTAATGAATAAGGTGCAATTCTGATCATTAGATCAATTAACCAGCAGCCACGTAACTGAGATAATATCAGATACTGGTGTGTAGTCTATCCTTATAAGCTAGAGTTTCAAGGAAGGTATAATTACATAACGCATAGTTTTGACATCAAGGTTAGTTTAAGAAACCAACACTCCTCAAACATCATGAATTGGTATGTCCCCTTCCCACAGTTTCTCATATCTGGATCATTTCTCATAAGTGTTGTTACATACAGTCTCATATTGCTTTGCTACCTTTTAAAGGTATTAAAGTTCACTTTGCTATCAATGAAGCTTATGTCATCTACATTCGCTGCTTCCTTATATACCAGAGATTTCAAAGAAATAACGTAGAAGATAAGTCCTTGCTGGTTATCTAAACTCTTCAGAAATATCACAACCCTCTCCAAGAGGAAAGGAAGGTACAACAGCACCTGGGCTTATTTCCAGGCTTGAGAAAACACACACTGCAGAAGAATATGCAATTCTGAACATAAAAGCCTAAGTTAAGAAAACACAGAAAGCTTATTAAAATCTTTTTTGCATTCAAGGTATTCAATTCTAGTCATTTGCAGATGGAGCTGTTCATATTTTGAGAAGTTGTTATGGTAAATTAACTAGATCTCAAATAAACCCCTATACTATCATGTGATAACCATTAAAATCTCTTCTAAGTTATCCTGACAATCATTACTTTCAGCTCATTAACATCGTTACTTCCAAATAAGTCAAGTCCTATTTACCTCCCAGGTAATTTGCGTCATCTTAATTTTCAAAGAAAGCCCCTGTCAGCTGTCAGATTCAGTTCTTTTGAAGACAGAAAATAAATAAAAACTATAATTGTTAAACATCTATTTGCAATACAGCAGGAATACTTGCACATTATGATCTCATTAACAGAACTCTTTCACTTAAGCCCAGGTGACAATCTGGGAGGGGTAAGTCTGGAGAAACTCAGGGCAGTGTTTTCATGAATATTTGCTTTCATTTCATTACATCTGTTCAGCTTCCCTAAGAAAAAAAAACTGTCAGGACGCTGGTGTAGTACATAAAAATACATGGGTTCAAATAACAGTGAGCTATGTCATAAAAGCATAGATTAAGACAAAATTGACCCTGTCTATCCCCACCCCACACACACACATTCCCTCCCATTTCAGAAGGACTGACACTTTGTTTATTGGCATCATTTATCCAAACAGATAATGAGAGCAAACCAAGAACAGAGGTCTTCTCATGCAGCTACACCATCCCCAAAATCTCTCTCCTTCTGGCTATTAGTTTCTTCAGGTTCAAAGAATAGAGTCTTATTTATCTTTAGTTAATTGGTATTTATTTATACCACCTTGTTTAAATACACCAATTCTGCTTCTGTATTGCCGCCTGGTAGGATACAACCTCATATAACCTCTTTCAGAGTACACCAGGGCCAGGGAACTCTCAGTGCATACAGGTGTGTTTCTGCAGTTCTGAGCCAACAGAATCAAGAAAGCAGACAAGGGAAGTTTCCCAACACCTGCTTTGTACCGTCATACTGCATGGGAAAAGGATCACCTCACCAGAGTACCTAGGAGGTAGATCTCCTTCTTCCACCGCTTGCAAGTAGAACACGTGTGCAACTCCAGGCCTCTGCATATCAGCCCATGACATGACCCAGTTTTAGTCCAAACTCACCAAAAAACTTCCCACAATAAACTTGAGTACTTTTCTGGCTTAAATTGATATTTAAGAAGTAAAGCTGCCCAAGTAGGTCCTCAAGATCTACTTTGGCTTATGCTTTTTGTTTTTTTTTTTTTAATCACAGCCCTTATTCAGCATTAAAAAAAAAAAAAAAAAAAAAGCCACAGGCTCCCCAACTTGATGACTGATCCAGGTGGCACCCTCAAGGTGACTTAAGGACTTCTATCCATACTTATGTTGGTTTACAGCATTGCATGCCAAACTCCTGTAAACTTGTCCACCCAGGATGTAAGGCTGATTCCCTGGAACGTTATACTGATTGGCTGTGGTGTGGCTGCACACCCCCTGCTTCACACAAAGGGATGTGAAAGCCTACACAGTGGAGACAATGAAGGCATCACAGCCAGATTCTACACAAAGCTTTACCAAAGCTTCACCTGTGAAAGCCCTTCTGTCACAGGATACAGAGTTCTACATTTCTATTCTCTCTGTATATGGCATTGATCGCATGTATACCATTGGGTTGATTTGTTTTGTTTTTAATTAATTCTTCCTGTAAGCCCACATCCCCTTATCTATTGTTTTGTTTTCTCTCCAGTGATAGATGCCACAAGAACTAGCAGAAAATAAATATTTAAACTCATTTTTTTCCTTTTCTTTGCTCCAGTCAGATGCAGGCCGTGCTGTCTAACTTTACAAAATATTTCCATTCTCATTCCTCTTCCCCACTTCAGACAGATGTACACATCTATACAACTTCTCAACTTCTTTCCTCTCCAAAGTACCGCTACATTTTTAGTACAAGCCAAACACTGATTCCCTTCATTCAATATACCATCATTCTCAGCAATGCTAACTTTCATCTTTAGACTGCCAAGACACGAATATGCTCTTCATTATTTTGGCTATTTCCATGCAGCTGTGTGTATAAAAATCCATTATATAACATTTGTTTGGCTACCCCATAACACAGTGCTTAAAAAAAAAAAAAAACAACAGTTATTGTTAAATGCCTCTACAGTGGGAGGAACATGGTGGCTATCAACTCCTTTTCACCCACATTCACATTTCTTCTGTTCGTCACTGTGCCTTTTCCTCCTGACCTCAGCATTGTAACACAGATGTGTCAGAAAATTAGGAAAAAAATACTCAATACAGCCTGAAAGTCGACTACTTTGAAACAAAATAAAATCAAACCGATAGTATTTTCTCTCTACTCTGCAACCCCCATCTTTAACTGAACGCTCTTATATGAGGATGCAGCAGTTGTGGTGCCGGCCACTGCTCTCTAGTGCAGGACACAACTGCTAACTGCTTCGCTTTTAATCACAATGCAAGAACCTACAGAGCAAGTTTAAACCTCAGCTCACTTCAAATGTACACAGCGTCCTGAAAAACTCGCTTAACAATTGCATCACCAGGAAGCCTTTTATGCAGCGCTGTGTTAAAAGGTGCAATTAAAACTGAATTACGCAGTTTTCCTCCTGAGGTTCCCAAGAGGACAATGTTTTCTTTCATTCACTTCTATAGGTCGCTCTGACAAGTTTCGACATGTTCACTTGTTCAAAGTCTAAAACGAACATGCACACAGACTTAATAACAGGAGCCAAAGCTTTGTTTAAGCAGTGTGCTGGAACAGACCCTGGTACCACTCTGACTCAAGCTAAACCAACCTATCTCTACAGGTTCAGGAACAGAAAGTATCTGGCAGAAAAGGAAATTACTCCAGCTCAAAGCGACCGTCCTTCATTTCTTCACAAAGGACAAATGCAACGCCGAAACATAATGGAAAGGTTTGCTTGCAATAAAATGGGCGGGTTAAAACACTGTTCAAATACAACAACAGCTCACAACTGTTTCTTTAATTAATAGCAGCTTAAAAATTTTCACATTGTTAGCTTAAGTGCACGGCTGCTTTGATGAAGACAATGGCTCTTTCATGTCACAATTTCAACTGATGCTTACAAGTACCACCTTCCTAGTCAGTATATTCTAAATCAAGCTCTGGCCCACAATTAAGCTGTATGTTATTTCCATGGGTTTTGTGTTATTAAAAAAGCAACAATAACAAAATAAAGAATGAAAAATCAAAAATCAATTTAGCTGAACAAGAAAAAAAATTTTAACTGTTAAATCATCAACTGAGTCAAAACTGCCTACGTAAGGAACTTTTCAGAAAGAAGCAGACAAGATTTCAATTCACTGCATGCATCACGTTACAGAATACAAAACGCTGCGCTTCAATCTCTAGCTGAAGAGTTCTCCCTCCTCTCCAGACTAAAGTTAGCTCACAGCAAAAGATATTTTAGAAGTCCCCGTGAAAAGCATCTTTAAGCCATATTAACGTATTCAAATCTTTCTTAGCACAGCTGCCTTGAAAGCTGCAAACCAGACTGGGGGAAGGGAAGAAACAAGTTCAGATGTGCATACAGTAACAGAGAGAAACGAGCCATTTAAACTGGAATAAAACACATCCAGGAACTAACACGCAGTTGTTAAAATCAGAACTTACACTTCCGAAGCAGGTCTCTGTTTGTAATAGATGGAGCACGAGCTATCACTGCTGAGAGGTCTGAGGACAGCACACAGGCACCGCATTTTGAGAGCGTTGTGGCACAGCTCAGCTCAGCAACCCCTTCAACTGCTGCTTTCGGTTTCCTAGTGCTCAACTTCTCAGCTGAGCTCCTCGCTCAAGGACTGCTGCTCAGCGTATGACATCAGCCTGCACACTTGCAAGCTCAGGGATGCACATAAATGGGGGAGGCACAAAGAGTTTTCTGACTCAAGCTGATCTGTATTGCACGCTCTAGTTACATGGAGTAATTGTGGTGTTTCAGCTTCAGAAACTTTCTCCAGATTGCTAGGTCAGTGATGCAAATACATAATATATGTGGCACACTTGTCTAAGAAAACCAAAGGATCTAACAAAATTAACATTTGAACTAGTGAAGTTTTGTGAACAGCTCCCAGCTATTCTTCCAGCTGAAAACTGGCTCAGAATTTATTTTGCAAAAAAAAAGCAACAGACATTATTGTTTTGAAGCTTCTTTTTGAGCAAGATATTTTCCTTTCAGAAACATTTTCCTTCCACATTGTTTAAACAATGCCATGTTTATTTTAAACTAAAATCACAAAGCTTAAAAACCTGTCTCCCCTCATTAATTATATATTTACAACTTGATTACATTCTCTATTTATTAAGGAGTGTTTAATTAGGAAGAGTTAAAAGGCCCTACTGGTCAGTGAGGGTTTGAGAGTTCCCCCACCCTCCCATTCTGTTATCCACCTTCCAGGTAGTTCTATACCTAAATATCCTTTCCCTTGTCATTTTGGATACAGACTAAGTACAGTCCTAGTCCTAGCTGCTGCCTCCTCTTTCTCTTTGCTGGACTCTCCCTTGGCAATGAACTTTGTGGCTTCAGCTCTTCCCCAGAGGCAGGTAACAGCTCAAGTTCTCAGGACTCCTCATTCCTCAGCAATTATTCACTTCTGTACTTTGTATCCAACAGGTTCAGTTGTTTATTATTATTATTATTGGTTTGTGGTAAAGTCTTCCATGTCTTAGGCTGCTCATCCTGCTTCCTCTCTTACTGGAAGGCAAGCATATTTCTCTGATCAAAAGCATAATTAGCAAATAATACTAATTTACTAAACACTGCCCTTGAGGCTGCACTGCTTTGACCAACTCTCCAAAAATAACACAGTATTATTACGGTTGATCACCTGTCCTTGTACTTGAACTGGGATCTTCAAGAAGAACTATGGGACAGTGAAAGTGAAACCTCATACAAAGCTACTGAAGAGATATTATTGTTACAGAACACTGTAAAGAAAGCAGAGATTGTGTACAGTGGCACCACAGTTACTGCTGGAGAAGAGAACGTGGACAACACACTATGAGGCACTGATGAAAACAAAACACTGATCTCAGCAAGGGTTGCTACCCAGCTATGCCTGGCAAGCTCCATCTCTTCAGCTCTCACCACTGACTTAAGACAATTACAAAATCTGGTGACAGAACTAAGGAAATACTACTCCATCCTTTAATATTCAAGAGTTTTTAGATTGAAAGAATTTAAATTCTGGAAAAAAATATGCTATGGCTCAGAAGCAAGTCTTCAAAAGGCACCTACAAAATTTCAAGATCACATGAATCTGGAAGAATTATTTTGACACCTGGATAATACAACTAGAACTAGAAAGACGAATTTGCTCATAACACTCCAACCCTGACAGAAATCACACAGCAGAATACTGTTATTTTTATTGTTGTTGTCATAGGCAAGTAACTTCAGAAACTTTTAGCTCTGGAATTTGAACACCTGTATGGGGCCTTATTACGTTTCATTCCTAATTCTGTGTACTCACACACATGTAATTCTTTCACATTCATTTCAGTAGTTCAACTATTAATAATTAATTAATGAAATGAAAGAAATCTGTGGTTTTGAAGGTCTGAAGATGAAAAAAGCTCATATGCACTAGCACAGTGACGAATCCCTTTCTGTATTACACACATACATACGAAAACATACGTACATGCACACATGCATAAACCCCTAAGACTAACCATGCTTGCTTTTAGGTATGATCAAGAAGCAAAGACAATAGAAACAGAAAACATCAGGCTGGCATCCACACGGAACAGCGTGGGGGGAAAAAAGGTCACACTCCCAACGGAATGCCACTTCTTAAATCTCAAGTAGAACGGTTTAAAATATTATCATTTATTTATAAAACTGCTTTTCAAAAAAATCTTTTCAGTACAAGATCAAAACAATTCTGAATAAGTCAGTAGCAGTTTGTATGTGTATGTACATACACACAGACTCTTTACCAGGTGTCACTGACCTCTTAACAGGCACCACAACACTGTTCAAAGAGCACATTTGGGAATCCAGAAAATGATTAAAAAAAATCTTCGTAGGTGGAATATTTCATCAAGGCAGATGATTGCTTACAATAATTTAGCTATTAGCGATCTAAGTGGCTAAAGAAACAGCACAGTTAATTCTTCAAAATGATACCACCATCCGGACTCAGGTTTATTTTTGTGAGTTTAACAAAAGAATTTAATCAACTGCAGAAGTCACTAACTTTATGATTAAGAATCTGACTTAAAATTACCTAATGGCTTTTCTGTACAGTATGTTTTAGAGTAAAAGCATGCGATCCCTTTATAAAAGGACCCTAATTGCCCCACAGTACTGACTCCATCAGGGCTTGACGTGAAGCTGACTTTACAGATCAGAAGCTATTTTTTGTTTAGGACAACCCATGGCCAAAGCAACACAAGAGGAGATAAAATGCTTCTCCTTCCAGTTCAGGAAACAATTAACTTGCCTCCCTCACCTTTTATACCTGTTTCTCAAACACAACTTTTGGAAAACAAAGGAAACAGGTTTCCAAAAATTCAGATAATCCTTTAGAAACATCTCAAAAGCTTAAGTGTATGCGCTCACTTCACAATCACCTGCCATCTCCCTCCTACAGATTATCACCTGCCATCTCCCTCCTACAGATTAAAGCCCAGATTGCTGCGTGAAAAGAACATAAAGGCACAAACATCAACAAATGCTGAATTTAAAGATTATTTTAAAAGAACAAGCTTGAATCACCTAAACGTTTTAGCTTTTACTGATAATGGTACTAGAAACAGGCCATTTGAAAGAAAATACAAGCAGAATTTCATTATTATTTTTTAAATTATCTTCGTTTTCATTCATTGTGTCTGAAAAAAAAACACAACACCTAAACAGACAAAAAACAGCCTGGATTTCTATGTGAACTTGCAGCTCTATTTTTCAAAGCAAGGCAGAACGAAAGCTTTACTAATGTAAGTGATAGCTCAAAGTCTTTGGTAGCTGGGAGCTTTTTGATTAGTACCATTACAAGTGTCACAAATATGATACAAACTCTTGCTGCTAAAATAAAACGCGAGTTCTTGGAAGAACTTAGCATTACAGAGAAGAAGTCCACTATGCTACTCTTTGTTTAGGCAGAGTTAAGAATATTAAAATGTTTTTACTTTGGTCCAACACGTCAACACAACAAAAGAGTAAAAAGCAAAAAGAACAGATAACCTGCCAGAATGTGTACTGTGTCTGACCTTCCAGAGAAGGTCATGGTTCCATACTGCATGATGGGCAAACAAACAGCATCAAGTTAACAGCTGTTGCAGCATGTGCTCATCATAAGAATATGCAGCAAAATTCTGTGAAAGTAGATGTAAAATCAAATTCTGGCCTCAATACTCCATCCTCAATGTGATATTTTCTATGTAAATTCAAGGTCAGTTCCAAAGTTGTGCAACTTCTACACTGTTAACTCAGCATCCTCCATTTTACACACAAGAAATACAGATTATGTGAACCTGAAAAGCTCACACTCCTCGTGTTATTGAAAAATAACTAAGGGGCATGTCATTACAAAGTTAAGTACATGCTAACAAACGCACAGACTAAGCTGAATTACAATCAGCCAATTGCATTAAAAGCCTACTAGTAAACGTCAATTATGCCTTCTTCAGATTTTTTTAATCTTTACATTCTTCAAATGAAGATGACAATGAATACAGTTTGTTTTACATATCCAGAGTTTAGTATGTGCTTTGTAAATGGTGAAGTTTTCTCATTTGATAAGAAACTGACAAAAGTGACAGGCTGACCACAAGGACACAAACCAGCTTTGTGCTGTGGGCTTATTTCTTTTCCCCAAACAAGTTCTACTATACCAAATACATGTCAATAAAAGACAAGGCTTTACATCACAAGTACATTTTACACTTTTTTTGTATAATTCTTTGAAGGCCACAACGTAAACATACCTGTGTTCTGTGAGAACATTTACTGCTGATGGATGATTGGCACAGTATGCAAGGTATAGGCTTTTCATTTGTGACATCAAATTCAGAAAACACCCTCCAACCCTCTGCTGAGCTTCAGGCAACCTAAAAATGGAGTAATAGAGAAGTTACAGTAATATGAACCAAAGAAAAAAGTTAAGCCTGGGCTGAAGAGTATATTCTTGTAAGTAAAGTCCACCCAGTTCATATGAGGCTAACCTCTTTTTATTATTATTTTGAATGAACAGACAGGTTTCTCTGGGCATCGACCCGCAAACAACAGCACCCTTCTTAACAACTTAAAACCTATATCTGCCAGGCCTGGTTACTTTCTCAAAGCACTGGCATAATACGACAGATCTGTAAGATGTTTACGTGGCTTGGCTGGCCTTTTACAAGAATTAATCAGCGTATTTTCTTAGGAGCATTTTTGCCCCATGCATCTATTGTTTCTATCCATATATGTACCATGACAATTTGCAAATATTTCAGCATTTTGACAAAACTGGATTGCATGAACAATAGGATTCTCTCTCTAAACTTCAGCAACAAATGTGACACGCTTAAAATACTCATGAAAGTACCATATTAAGCTCCAATAGCACAAATAGCCAGTCATGGTGCAATTGCAGGTAGTTTTCACACAATCATCCCTCATCTTGCTTTCTACGCATCATAAAACACCTTTATGGCTCATTTGCCACAAGGACAAAAATACCACTTTATCTCCAATATAGAAGTACTTCCTGTAACTCATACTTTGTCTTCCATGCTAGAATGAGCCACATCTGCAGTAAATTTTACCTTAGTCTTTTTGTGCAGAAGAATTCATTTTGTTGAATACATATAACTAACAGCACCGTTAGTTACTTCGGAAGGAAAAAAAATACATACTCTGTAAGTGAAACAGTATTTAGAATAAAAGGTTGCTTCCACAGTCCCGGTGAACCTAATGAGCTTCAAAAATGTTTGTCAGAAAAATACATGTGCATTTTTTCCATGTAAGTGATGAGGAGGTGTGGACAGGAAGAAGGAACATGAATACACAACCTGTTTTTCAAAAGGTTGCAGCAGAAACTGCCATTTCAAACTGCAGTAAGAAAACATCTGCAGTGTAAATATCCAAAGATGTCTGTATCACAACAGCTTTGAACCTGAACAATCTGCAGAAAGCCTGAACTCTGATTCTGCATCTGTATAAACAGCAAAAATAAGATAGTGAGAATTGCTCTTATTTAGTATCTCCTTAAGCTGCACGCTTCTTACACAGGGGAAAAAAAAAACACTCTCATACTTTCAAAAAATCTGAAGAAATCTTCAAGTTGAACACACAGCAATGGGAAGAAATATGAAGTCTGTCTAGTCTTGCTTCCTTACTGCAACTACACCACCACTCTCGGAACTGTTCATTAAAATATCCAAACTAGACCACTCACATCTAAAAGAAAGAATCAGACTAATATGCACACAGTAAGGATGCTTGAATGGATGAAACTACTTTCTATTTTTAAACAGGGAAACCTCCACTTGAAAGACTAGGCGTCTTCAAGAGCAGGATATATGACCAAGAGCTGATTGCATAACCCACACTGAAGACAGCTTTCAGCAAAGTCAGAAAGGAAGTCAGAAATCTCACTGTCCTGAACACATTCATAAACTTTCTAAATATCAATACATAGCATATTCCTTCTGAAAAGAGATGCTGTTCAGTCCCTCTGTATGGCAAGGGAAGATCTAGTCTCTGCAAAATCAATATTGACTGTGGAATTGTTCAGAATGTGAGGTAAAGGAAATCTTACCCACATTCACTCAAGACATCCGGAAAATGTCAACTGAATTCCCCATTAGCACACCACACTAGCTGCATTTTGACCACGCTGTCAGTGCTTCTTACATCAAAAGTTAGGGCCTGTGTTTTATTGTCTGACACTATTTCTCTTTAACTTTGACATTAACAGGGCAGCAGCTTCTGCAGGCATTTAGGGGAAACCAGGGGCATTCCTCAGCAGACTGAGGGATGTTATTCACTCAGCCATCCAAGCAGGATTTCGCTTCCAGCAGTCAGTCTCCTTTAATAAACCTAAGCATGAGCTAACAATGCATTCTTCAAGCAGTAAATGCACTAAGAATCTCAGACTCTGCAGACATACTTGGGGAATGTGGATCAGCATTAAATAGTTCACTGGGGCCTTTTACAACTGCTAAGAAGGGTAAAAATTGTCTCTTCATACTGTATTGCCTGGAGTAAAAAAAAAAGTGAATTATTGCTTCTCACATCACGCAGACATCTGTGTCTCTTCAGCGTGCTGTTCTCTTAGCAGAATGAAAGATTGACATTATTCTCTTACATACTGCACACGCATTGTAAATTTATATTACATATTCTTTGTGGAATTAAGATAATTAATAGATTTCATGAGGGGGTGGCAACTGATTCCCTTCAACTTTTCAACTACATACAATAGTTGAGAGTGTTCTACTAATTTTACAGGAATAATTAATAAACTATCTGCATTTCCTTAAATTGCCTGAAAAACAACAATTTAATGCCTGCCACCACATCATACAAACCTTCTGGTAATTAATGTGCTCCAATTCAATAAAGAGCATAGTTTTGCAATTTATTCTGATGTTGACATCCAAATATTCTCTCGTTTAATACTTCAATTAAAAAGGAATGATAAGTATAAAAATATACATAATACAGGGACACATGTATACTTGTAGATATATTGAAAGAACGAAGAAAGCTTCAGTTATAAGAAAGCCAAAGACATGTTTAATTTCTTTTACAGAATTAGAGAACATTAACAAAGCCAGTACAGGCACAGTTGCCATACAACAGCACCTAAATTACTGACTGATTAGTATTTTCTATTGTTAGAACTGATAGCTCCCAGCTTTGTTTCCCCGTATTTAAAGTGGGTTCCCGTCGCAAAATAATTTGAGAGCAGTAAGAAAGAAGATAACTTTGTTTCTCAGTCACGATACTTACTTTTCAAGACCAGTGATCATAACTGGATGAAAGCTTGACTGGCAGTCAGAGAAACAGTGACATCAGAGAACTGTATCATGCGTATTCTGAAGTTTATCTTAGTTTTTGCATTGCTGACCTTTACAATCTCACAATAAAGGTTCTTAGAAACTGATGAATTCAGACAAATTAAATACAGGTCAACAAAAGCAAATTTAAAGAAATGTAGATAATGTAATCAGTAATGCATGCTGTAAGTTTTCTTCTCACTCGGATGAGATTACATCCTTAAACCTGAGTTTCTTGTGTGGTTACCAGAAGACTGTCATGCACTGTCATCTGTGTCCCTGTATGTACCATCTACAGAGCCTGTCACAAACTGGAGACTACCCATTAGGGAATTTAGGGCTAGATGTTCTCCTGAGGCCCTTCCACCCATACATTTATGTGATTCCGTGAATTATCTGGGCAGCATTTTCTATTCCTCTCCATCTGTTCCCACAAGAAATTTCCTGCTCCTCTTCCCACCACTGTGAAAGGCCTTGAGCATCAGTGGTAACATTGTTTTTTAAAATTGCAATAAGACTGAAAACAAGAGAAGGACTGAAAAGATGATTAAGTGAAAAAGGTGGTTAATAACTTCAAAGGTGTGGTTTGTGGAAGGAATGCTAAGCCTGGGGAGGTGATGTGAACAGGGTTGCTGAAATAAGGAAGAGGTTTCACAGCTTTCCAAGTTATTATTTTCACAAACACAGGCACTATTACACTCACAATCTATCGATCTACTTTTCAGTACTCTCTTCACAGTCCTACCTCTCATTAAATATTTGCCTTGCCTCTCAAACATCAGTGAATTTGCACATTAGCTTCACGCACACTGAAGGCAATGTGCTCAAATTCACTTAACATGGAGAGCCTTACTTACTGATAGGCACAGTAACCAAAAGCAAGAGGAAGTACCATCATGAGCCTTTAACAGACATGACAGACACTCAGAATAAATTCTGAAACACCCATTAGTGTTGGGTTACAGATGAACACTCTCTTGCTCACACCTAGACCTTCCCCCTCCACCCCATTCCATGTTTTTAATCCCCATTCCACTCTAGGACCATCCCAGAACATTAAGTTCACACAAAACAAGATGAAAAATGTAGTCGTGATGAGTAAGAATGAGGACTCAAGGGAAACAGAAGGCAAAATCCAGCTATGGGTGTGATGGTGCAGGAAGATAAGTATGCTGCTACCTAAAAGGCAACTGGGCCTTTGGTTTGCTACACAGAAGATAATACACAGGCACACTGGCACATCCTGGCACCACCAGACCACCTGCCCTGAGAACTGCAGCCACAGACTGACAGCCTATACTCCCAGGTGAATGGACGAGGTTTTTTGAGCAGGACTTATCTGATCAACCATTTGCTCCAAAAACATCTAAACAGCAGCACTTCAACAGCAGTTGAAGTGCTTCGCTTCACTTGGATCAGCCCAGATATGACTAAAGAGAGAGAGACTTGTTCATTGAGACACTTCTCAGATTTGGCACTGGATCATAGATCTGAAAAGAGCTCTAGAGCACTGGACACTTCTTCAAGAGACTGGGGTACTCTCACTCTGTTTTGCCATCAGAAATCCTCTTCCTTAAGCTGAAAACTCCAGCAGCACCTCTCTGCCTTGCCCATTACTGCATCCACCAAAACTAAGTACACTTAAACATACCTTTGAAGTGATCAGTCAGAAGATTTTCATTCAATGCTAGTATGACTCATTTCATACACCATTTTTGTTTGCTAAACAACAAAAAAAGAAACTGCAAAGGCAGAAGGAACCCCAAAGCATCTGCTATGTGGTCTCCCAAGACTGCAACAGATAGAGCAGTCCACAGGAGCTGTGAAGCCAACCTGGACAAGTCCAAAGGGGACAAAGAAGACAACAAGGTGCAGGCAAAAAGAGAAAAAGCACCTGGAAGTTCCATGTTCAAGGATTCATTAGGAGAACCAAAATGACAAAACTGATGCAAGGAGAGCGCGGAACTGGACAATCAGCTCAGAAGCACAAGAGCAGGAATTTGATGAGCTGTGTGGGCTGGAAACACCACAAGTGGCAGAACATCTGTGTTTGGTCACTCTGACAAGTTCAAGATAAAAAAAATAAACAGAACAACACACCGGATGCTGCAACTTGAAGTGCCTGAATGATGGCACTGTAAGCTCTCTGCCAAAAATAAAATAAAATGATAAATCTATTTTCAGCCTGGGATTTTAGAGAACAGGTTTACCAGCCAAAAAAACATGGCAAAATGACAAAAAACAGGGCAGCAGGGCAAGCATTCTTCAACATTATAAGAATTACAATGGATTAGATTCAAAACAGGAGGAAGTTGGATGCTCAAGTTGATGTGTTATGATGAAAATTGAACTGAAAATATAACTTGGCATGCCCAGCATATTTATAAAAAGAAAGTAATTAAAAACATTTGTAGTAACCCTCCAGAAATCCCAAAGCATCACTTCCTCTGCCCACCTACTATGATCCATTATGTTTTCTAATTTATTACATAGCAATATCTCACTTACCCAGAAGAAAAACAAAGGACATTATGAAGCGTGTGCTAATATGATTTAAACCACAGAAAGCACTCTACAACATCGCTCTGAGCATGAAGATGAAGTATGGTATCACATTAATCTACAGATCAAGTTAAAACGAATCTTGCATTAATATTTGTTTAAAAGCACTATTTTTCTTAAAAGCAGTTTAATCAAAAGTTTTGGAAGATGACAACCTGCTCATTTTCTTAACTTGTGATTTATAGGAGCAAAATAACAGTAAAAAAAGAATTCAACAGAAAGTGAAATAAGAGAAACAACAACAAAATATCTCAGCATGTGGACATGCAGCCATCCTCAGGACTTTGCAACCTGGTCAGCTAAGTGTTTGAGTTGAGCTTGCCAAAAAGAATACCCTTCTTACTCAAACACAGCATGGAAGAAAGATCGTTTTGAGAATGCCTCCCTTCCAATGCTAAATCATTAGCTCCTTTCCATTTTCTCCAGTATAAGCTGTCTAGAGAAAGAAGAGGGAGAAAAGAGGGAGAAGAGCCAGAAGGTAGGGCATGAGATCCAAAGTCAGCAACATGCCCAGGCAGAAATTAATGTAAAGAGGACACACAGCTTATGCTTTGTCAAAGCTTCTTAACAGATCACCTCAGAGAAAAAGAGGAGGAAAAAGTCAAAACAAAGTACATGGAGCACAATCAGTGTGGCCAAAATAGTTTATTTTCTCCTCCATCCAAGACATCCACTCCTACTTGCTGCCAAGCACTTCCAGTATTTCCCCTGCATGGACTAAAACTTGTCTCAGCTTTTAGCAGCAAGTTAAATGACTAATTTGGCATAAAACTAGCAAATTCGGATTAACAATCACAGTAGCTCAACACGTGGTCAGACAAAGTTAGAACACAAGCAAGGAAAACTTGAGCAAGGTTAAGAAAAGGAACTACACTTCCTGCGAAGTTTCAACAACACGATCCTGTAGGGAAAATAATTGTGATGTTCATCATCTTTCTTACACCTACACTACAGGAGTATAAGCTGAAAAATATCCTGCTACAACTCATCTAACCTATAGAAGAAAAAGAGATGTTTCCATTCTTCATGCCACTTTTCCTTTCTGCTTCATGATTCTTAGATAAATTACTAGAGGCACTGAGACAGAATTTTGTGTGTTCCCCCCCCAGATTTTTCTGTCTATTTTATATGCATCTCCCAGCACATGTTGATGACTACCACTGATTAGGAAAAAACAAACAAACAAACAAAAAAAAACATATAGACCAAAATTGTTTTTACTGAGTCCTTTACCTAACTCACTTCTCCCCTCACCTCTACTGTTTCATCACAGTGCAAGCTACCTACCTTGATTCTCTTACACTATTAAGAAAAATACCTGAAAAATTCTCCACAATAAAAAACACACCACCTTTACCTTCTTTTTTCTGCTGTAGCAACTATTATTACAATGAGAGGTACAAAACTCCATCTCAAACATTAACTTGCACAACAAGTAATAATAAAATATTTGCTTGTTAGAATTCTACACCATCTGGTATGCGAATTACTTACTTTGTGCATTCTTCTAAAGACTGTACAAGCATCTGCTGGAAAGAACTTATTTCTTCCAGATTTCCCATTAAGTATGAAGTGTTTGTCGAGTTTAACCTGTTGCCAAGATAGAAACAAAACGTGTTTATGTTTGCAGTTATTGACTATTTGTTTTTTAATAAAGACTACAACATTAAAAAAAGGTTCCTTGATCAAGAGCCAGAATCAATCTCTACAAGTCAGCCAGGAAGAAGAATGACAGGATCTTGAGGCAGAAACCCCTGCCTCAAGAATCTCAGTCCAAACAAGAAAATGCACGTTACCACAAGAACTGAAGTTTTGATGACATAAACCCTCCCCAATACCCAAGTGATCTGCAGACGTATTTTAAAAGCTAAAACAAACTCACATACTTTTCACTGGCTTGTAACGGTCGCAGGTAGTTTGAAAGCATTGTCTGTAGCTCCTTTGAATATTCATTTTCTGTTTCTAATATATTTTGTAGCACCTACAATAAATGACAATGGCCAATGTTTTTTTGTTGTTGTTTTTTTTTTTCAAATACATGTGAACTAATACCAGTCTTTAAACACAAAAAAATATTTAGCACTGGGAAAAATTTTTAAAAACATTCCTATATTAAGAAGTTCACTATCAGCAGAAAAGCATTAAGTACTATACTCTTACAGAACTCACAGGAAAAAAAAAAAAAATCACACAAAAACCTGCGAGGTACCCTTCAACCAGATACCAGAAGCACCAACAATAATTACATTATGCACACTAACTTTTACTGCAGAGAGTGTCCTTTCAGAAGCAGGACTAATTACTCCTCCTGTGCACTTCAGAATGGTCACAGATCAGAGAATGACAAAGCACATTAGAACTTTTAAGAGAAACAAATGACTGTTGCTTTCTCAGTCTGAGTTACAACAAAACAGCTTAACTATCTTACTAGCAAAGAGTTCAATTATTCAGATGCACTCAGTAACTGATGACTTTGCTGAGCAATATGATTAGCATTACTGCAATAATCCCTTTAAATGAGGATGGCCAACCTTCCATCAATAGCGCAGTAAAATACAGTGCCTCAAGGAAATTAAAAAGATATACAACATACAGTATACACTTGCTTTTTGGATGAATATAAAAATCAAACAACTGGAATACTCCCAATTACATATAAGAAACCATTTTAAAGGGTCATTTCTAAGTAGTTGGCTTTAAGGTAGCCTCATCAAATTCTACAGTGCTTCCAGCAGAGGAATTATCTTTTGCCTTCAAAAAGTTAGTGATCTAGCAGGAGATTTGTCAGAATTAAATGCCATTCATAAAAAGTAAGCTTCAAGAACTTTTTGCAAATTATTGCTCATAAGCCACACCACAAACCTCCTTTTGGTACATGCCACATTTGCTGGGCCTACAGTAATATCTCATTTCAGCATTTATAGTAACGACTGTAATTGAGTGCATTATTCAGTGTTGCAGTCAATACTCTTTCTTAGAAAATAAAAAAAGCCATTCATTCCTAAATGCAAACCTGATGAAATAACTTTAAATAGTTCAGTATGTCAATGAAGAATTCACTGTTCCTTTCATTGGTGTCATTGATTCTGCTTATTCCTTGAATGGTTCTATTCATTTGGAGAAAGAGACAGACCACTTTTGAGTTCATTCTTTTGTTGGAAATCTGAATCCTGAACTGAAGATTAAAATGTCTCCATTCTCTGCTAAACATGATGATAGAAGAATGTCACAAGGGAAGCTGTAGCTATTAAATAGGAATCTACAGCATCAAGTACAACGCAGGAGCAAAATGTATTAAAAAAAAAAAAAAAAACCACTACAAATCTGGTCTAAGTGGTAAAACAAAAACAAGAGAAAAATACATTTACAATGATCATAAATTAAATCCTGCTTACTGACACAAATATAATACAAAAGAAGTCAGTTGTTATCATGAGAGCATAGAAATAGTTATGGTCCATATGGTTCAGAAGCAAATCCAAGATCAGTCTTCTCAAATACAGCTTTTCCAACAAATCTCTTTCAGCTAAAGTCATTAGTTGGGAAAAGGAGAAAAGGCAAGGACAGAAAACACAGCATCCTGACGAAGCATTGAACATTATCAGAAAACATGAAAAAAGACTGACAAGTCTGCTAGAGATACTGAAAGACTGTGCTCCTTTTTCTCAGAGTATTGTCCACTCTTCGTTGTAAACAGCTTTCTGAGAAGGCTGAAATAAAACTAGTTTCATGTCTAACAGCTCAATTATTTTCCTCTGCTCATTTGGATTTTTATTTGATGTTTTTTGGGGGAATATGTAGAAGTAGTTGGAGGAAAAAGATATAAAGGATGAGGAAAAAAATCAGAAAACTTAAGTAAAAGCATCAGCTACATAAGTTAACTGAAAAGAAAAAAAACTAAATGAAATAATACCTTGCACAGGCTTTGAAATAGATACTCTCATTTTACTTTACATTATTCTGCACAACAGTTCAGAGAAACACAGCTTTAAACATCTCTTAAAACACATTCAACCTATTTCCCCTTTTTTTCCATTCCATACAACATTATTTTAACTGAATACACTTTTAAAGAGAACAATCTTGCTAGCATCGCTCTAAAACAACCATTCTGTGAACTTCTCCATCCTTTCAGTTTGACTTACCAACCTCACAATGAAGCAAAAAGGATAAAATCCTTGGCTATGCTTTGAAGCACCAAGTGCTCCGTGTTGTAATTCAGTATTCTGGCACCAGAGCACCCTTGTATTCCTCATATCCACATCTTGCCTGTAAGCTCTGATAATCACCTTTCTTCCCTTTCCTGCTTTCCGCGTGTTCTGGCTGCTGCAAGACCCCATGAGACCTCGAAGACCTTGTTTCCACAGCTCCACCACAACATTTGCACAGATAAGTCTGGGTACCAAAAGAGCAGCATTGAACTGGCAGCTTTTACAATCCGTAACACTGATGAATGGCAGGCACAGAAAACTGAGCTCACAGAGCACAAGCTCTCTCAATCACAAGGCATGGAAAATTCAAGCTTGGTTAACAATTCTGTCACACAAAACCACAGTCAGCTCCCTAAGGGGAAAGCTACCACCCAAAAATGGATTTAAATGACCTACACAAAGCTGATCACCGTCCAACAGTGGGAAAAATGGCAGATTTCATAGCCACACTTGGGCATTATCCTACAGCACATTCTCATTTTATGCAAGCAGTAAAGCACTCCAGTATCACACGTTCAGCAAAAGCAGTCAATGTCTAATGTTCCTGGATCACAAAACTCAGACTATACTCCTTAAAAGCGGTCTCAAGGGCAGCAGTGTAAAGCACCATAAAAGTATCCAATTATCTCCAGAGTTCCCACAAACACTCATGAACTTTGATAAACACTCCAACTTGAAAAGCAGGGCCTCAAAAGGCACAGTTCTTTTCCAGTCACCAAAACACTCATACTACAGAGAAAACTGTCCCTTTTTTTTTTTTTTACCAGCTTCTAGAAAAGCTGTTTAGACTCCATACAATTATCTTCTAAACTGAGATAATTTCACTTGGGATATCAAATTTTAAATTCTCAAGGAATTAACAAGTAAAAATAAAGCATAACTCACTGTCTTCAGGGAATAACATGCAACAGGACGACCACTTCATCAGCAATAGGCTACTGAATTATTCCTACATGGTCAAGTGTGAAACACTTCCAACAAGTCTGGTTCATATGATATCCTGTTTAGACTTGTACCACTTAATGGAGAAGATGCTGCAGCAGTCACTCTGCAGACCCACAGTCTCCAGCTAGATAAGTGTAAGAATAAGCCAAATATGTCCCAGACTCTCAAGCAACACCTAGTGCAAGGTGCAGCTAATAAAACACAGAGATCACTATGATCTGTGTTATGAACCTCAGCTGGAGCTCTGTGAATCCATAAACACGTTTACAGGAAGGTGAAAAACAGAAGAAAGTAGTCTCATCTTCATTTTAAGCACCTTCACAAGCCTAAGCAGTTTTCCCAGAAGGGGAGATGAGCAGAGCCTCTCCTACCACTTCTTGAGTTTCCTCTGAACTGCCCTTTGATTCTTTTCCTCCGGCTGACCAACACACTCACAGGTGCTGCCTGCACCACAAATCCTTCCCTAGGAAAGAAAGTAACCAATAATCATGATGTTTATAGGGTCTCAGTATGTATGGAGGAATAAAAGTCACAACACAAAAGTAGCAAGGAATCCCACCCGACCAGTCCCAGAACATGCTTGGATGTCAGGTGACATCAACAAAGGTTTTAATGCTTACTCTAACTCAGGCTACATCATTTCATCTATAGCTGATTAGAAGCTACTCTTTTTTGACCCTTACTATGAGATTCATGTGGATTGATGATGAAATATTTGGCACAGGGAAGAACCACGTCTGTAACAATGACCAGTTACAAAAAGCAGGAGTTGCAGCTTTTGCAGCAAAATGGAACAAAAGTCACTCACAGTTTAAACTGTTTGAATATTAATCTACCTATAAATATCACTGCATACTGATTATTTAAAATAATTACTTTGGTTATATTGTCATAGTGAGAAATTAGAATTTTTCAAGAAAATGCCAGCTATCCTAATTTAAGTTCTAAGAGCAGCAATAATGTCTTACCTCTTGGAAACAAAGTGCATGCTATAGCATAGCCTCTCTTTCTTTAAAGAAAAATAATAAGATGAGATGAAAAACTGGAACTATTTGCTACACTGCAGAAAAAGGCAAAAACAAAGCAATTATCTAATTCACTGCAGACAGACTTAAGAACAATACTCCAGGGCCAACACTAATTTACCATCTATATTATTATAGATAAGTCACTTCTCCCCCTCAGAACATGATATATCCTCATTAGTTAATAAATAGCTAGCAGTCAAAACAGAAGGAAACTTATCACATCACATGAACACATCAAGGTAGATGCAATTGATCAAGGTGAAAAATAGCCTGATTCTAAGAGTGTGATGTCACCAACATCTCTATTTATCATTTACAACAGGAATACAGGCAACTTTGGAATGTATCTACAGCTAGCTGTTTCCTAAAGTGGATGGCAACCCCAATTTCTGTGATAATGGCAATATGTTATTCAGGAAACAATTATAAAAAGAAAAGATTACTTCAAAACTGTATGGGGTTTTGTAACTGAGCCTCCTCAGCTATGGTTTTAGGCAACTTCAAATATTTACTTTCTTTTATTTTCAATAAAGTACACTGTAACTTCTGAGACTGGACTAGATCGTTAAGTAAAACAGACAGACACAAGTTTCAGTTTGTTTTGGACACAGTCAAACTGGAGTTTTAACTAAACCCTGAACTAACAGTTACCATTTTATTATTACATTATGTATATTTATTATTACTTTATGTAGCATATGGACCTATCAGAGAAATCCTAAGATTTAGCAGCCCTCTTTAGGTTTAAAAAAAATAAAATGTCTATGCATTTTGACTAAAATTTCATACTGGATATATATTAATTTTACCTAATAGCACCCTCCTACCTATTGAAACAATTAAATTCTATCTTTGCTGCACTCATGCATTTACCCCAGTTTACTTGTAAGGAAAAAAAACATATGTTTTAATGTCAAAAAAGGAATTAAAGAAAAACAACTATCACACTACAGCAACTTCAAAAACAGAAAAGAGACTCTGAAATGGACTCTAAAGATACACAGTGAAAAAATAACAAGAGAAGCAACCTGACATTTTGTTGCTGCATGTAGTACAATAAGAGCACTCCTGCAGCAATCTGAATGAACGCATTCTCAGAGACTTTTTCTTCATGACTAGCAGCTGTGGAATGCAATAGCCAAAGCATCAGAGCCCATCATTCACCATGGAGTTACGGCTGCTGACAGAGGCATCATGCAAGTGAGTGGGCTAGGAGCAGGACGGGGCTTCAGTATGTTCAATTAGGGGCCTACATGCAAAGCTGCTCTGTTCTCCAGGTGGCACATGTTATCCCTGCCACGATCACTAAAGATGAAATGATGTTTACAGTCCTGCTAAACCTGACAAATAAGATGAAGAGAAAAGAAAACTAAAGACTGGTTCAAAGAAAAAGGAACGAAGGCTTGTGCTTTCTGCTTACACCAGCAGGGAGCAGTGGTTAACAAAAAGCATCGTACTGTTTTCGCTTCAAGCATCTCCTGTTAGTAAACAAAGCTTTCACAAAATGGTTACATCAGGTTTAAAGATTAAATTTCACATGTTTCTTATGTATATCTACTAAAGGGGTATGAATACTAGACTAAATAATCCCTGGGTGCAAATTAAAGGTGATCCATATTTTCTAGCTATGCAAATTCTGCCATGAAATCAATTCATCACTTGTAAGGGAGAGGTTCTGGAAGCTAATAACCAAGTCGATTTATAAGCATGAATACAAAGAAGGTAAATCAATCCACATGTTCAATGACTTGTTCAACAAAAGAACAAAATATTCTTAATCATTTTCATACATCAGAATTTCATTAATTTATGGTGCCTGGAGAAGAGTGACTGCATATTAAGTGAGAGAAATGAAATTAACAACTAGCCAAGCAAGTCAAATGAGCATAATACATTACAGTAATGAATATTATTCACTTACTTTTAGACTACAATTTTGAACAATGCTTTGAATCCATTTGTATGATATTTCATTAAACTAAAATGGTCTCGTTGTTTGCATGAGGACTCACTAAAATTCCTGTCCAGTTTCAGCATTAGGGCTCTGATGTTTACAGTTAACTTCTTCACAGTGATATGAGCATTTAGTTTAATAAGGTTCTACTGTATACAAAAAGCTCATGAGGAGGAAAAAAAGGATCACTCACCACATTGTAATAGCTTTTATTGATTGCAGATGTATCAAAGCCTTTAGGAGGACTCTTCAATGTACCTGATTTGGGGGAGACTGGTTTTTCTGAAATAAAAGGTATTTTTGTGTCAACGAGGTGCAATTTCACAGCTTAACACTAGAGGTCAAACAAACCACTTTAAAACAGTAAGATGGAAAAGTAATGCTTAATTAAGAAATGTACATACTTATTATGCTTGGAATTGCTGGTGAGGAATCAAAATTCTTCATACGGTTAATAATGAATGTAAAGTTAATCCCAATAAAGGCAAACAAAACCTCTCCGTTCTTTTTCCTGGAACTGGAAAGTCACCTAATAAAGTCAGCTTTCTCCAAATGCGTTTATTTAAAGGCAAAACAGTATCACAGACGGCAATTAAAAGCAGAAGTATTTTACACACTACTGGCACTTTCAAACAGAAACTCTGGTATCAATTTAATGAACTCAGTAAAAACACCTGACCAGCTAAAGGTCAAACATACCAGAGGTGGGACACTGCAAACAGAATCACCACACTGTCCAAGTAATAATGTGTCTGAATAGGCGCCTATCTCAGAAAACCATTTGAAAAAAGAAATTATGCTTTATGGTCAATGAAGTATTAAAAAAAATAATCACACATGCTTACATACTTGAAAACCGAATCTATTGTAACAATAAATACACGCCTTAATATAATCCCATAGGAAATCTACCCTCAGCTACACATGCTCCTCTAGAAGGAGAGCCTAAGTCTTCAAGAACAGAGCTGTTGTCCCGAAAGCTGAGTGCTGGTTCCCAGAATGGAGAGACACATGACACTAAAAATCTCTTCCACCTGTACTACTCCACTATCTCAGTCAAGGATCAGGCTGCATGCTGGAGAAACACAAGATTTATAGCACCTCATTTTGATCTCTCACATTCGACTTAGTACACCAGCAAGTGAGGATGCTCGATGATGTTTGTCAGGATGCTTCTGGTTTGTTTTAAATAAGCAGGTTTGCCTAAACATGCAAACTTCAGATAAGCACTTCAAGTCTTATTAATCTAAACAACATTAAAAAGCATTGTCAGAGCACACATACTCAAAATTTTATCTTTATTTTAAAAGCAAGTTTCTGCTTCAAATAAATTTTAATAAACATATATAATTTAACTCTAGTTTACCTGATACCACACAGCCATTAAGAATAAATTATGCAAGTCTCAGACCCAGAGCTGCCTTTACAAGAAAAAAACAGTTAGCCACATTATGAAACAGCTATGGGGAATTCCCATGCCAGAGAAGCTGGCCAGGGAGGCAACGCCATCAGTAAAATGGTCCACGAGGTAACAGCTTCAATGGACTGTGTCCAGGGTGCAGGGCTCCCACAGGCTGCCCACTTGAGGCATACAGCCTGCAGGTTGTCCTCCTGTCTCCTGGGTATGCTGGCTAGCCAGAGTGCTTAGCCAGCATGCTCTTCAGTCCCAAGGGGTACTCGTGGCATCTTGAAGGGGATTTTCTCTGAACTGCACTGGAATTCTCAGAGAAACTATTCTAAAAATACAGTATGGACTTAGAGCTACCAAACATGGGCAAAAACATTTATCTGTACCATATCCTGAGATTAAATGAGAACCCTTTTGGTAAAGAACACTCTCCTCAAGAGCACAAAATCCCATTAGCTCCCAGCTAATTGGGAATACTGATGCTCTCACTAGGTGCTCTGCTACGCAGTCAAATAATTCCAAATGACAGAGCTACTGCCACCCAAAAACCCAAGCAGATTTGTGATTACACACTCCATGCAAAAGAAACATTTAAGTTAACATTGTATAAACAGCTACTTATTTACCTAAGTATGTAGAATGCTGCTCATTTATGGGACAATTGCAACTTGCTTCACTGTACTGAACGTTTTCTGTAGGAGATCCCAGCTGACTCTACAATTTACAGCCACTTTCAGGCTCACTAAAAACCTGAAGGTTTTCCACTTGCAAGAGTACATGAAAGGAAGAGCTGATGAAACTGACACACTCAAGGAAAAAGGTACGTTCTTGTTACTGAACTGTGTCAGAATACAGATGTCTGACCCCTGCAATTCTGGGGCAAACTGACTGGTCATGGAATAGTGGCTACTTTGTCATCTTAAAGGGTGTAAAAACACATCTCTTCCCCAACATTATTTTTCTTCTCCTTAGCTGAAGTTAGGAAATTTTTTTGCTGACATAAACAGTAATCCATGTTACCAGCTGTTCAGCTGACTCAGTTATCCACACACAAGACTAAATTCAGGTTTAAAGAGAAGACAGAAAAAAAAAAATTAACACATCAGAACCCTTTTGCCTGAACAGCCATAATCAACATTCAGCTTGCGGAATACAAAGGCTGTTTCTATTGTAGAAACAGAATTAGGCATAGTAATCAGTCCATCTATCACGTCTGATATCCTGCCTCTAAGCACTGCCTTGCTTCATAAGGAGAAATAAAACAGTCTTGTTGTAATTAGCTCTATTACACACTGTGTTACAGAGAAGAAAATCCTGATCTTGCAAAGGGGATCACTTTCTCAGCACAAACAGTAACTGTCACTTATCCTTCATGAGAGATCATCAGTACTTTCACAAACATGCAGCATAATCCAATAAACATTTCAAGCAGGTGTGACCCACATCCAGGACACTGGGGACATACAAAGGTCTTAAGCCATGAAACCCACAGGTTTCAGTAATACTGCTCAAACCCTAGCACCTTGCCCATTCCAACCCCGAAGTGCTGCTCCTCAAAGCACTGAAAGCTGCAGCTGCTCATATGTGTCCTAGTTAGGCTTCCCCATACAGAAAGGTCCTCACTGATCGGAAAGTGTATTTGTCCATTCCTCATGCACTGCAGGATGGGACCACCAGATGGACGTTACTCTCCCACACTGACTTTTCCCACGACAGAACAACTATTAACACTAATTTGTACTGGGCGTGCTACCAACATTAACCGTCAAGAGAGCGTATCAGAAGAGAGTCTAGGCAGTTATAACACATCACTTATTTGAAGAATTAGAAAAATGTTTGTGACATGAAATATCAGTTTTCAAAGTTATATTCCTGGTTGCATAATCATGCTACTAAATGGGTTACAGTGATAAAACAAAGTTACCATGTAATTTTTTTTCTTTTTTTTTTTTTTAATAAAACTGACTGGCTAATGACAGTTGCTAAGTAAAGTGCCTCATGTTCCAGCCAAATGCTGTTCTTTCATCATATGGTAACCCTCAGCTCTCTAAACCTCTTAATCTTCCTCCTGTGCAAGACAGGCCAGCAGTAAAAGACACAGGCTCCACCTAAATCTTCACACTCCCTCCTGGCTCTATGCAAGGAAAAAGCTCAGTAAGGCCACACTGTCAAACATGAACTTCCACAGTATGAATCACCCTCTGTGATGTGCAACATTACAGTAGCATGAAAGTAAGTTCTCCCACTTTAAAATATTCTTGACTAGCAATCAGAGAACACTAAAAAAAAAAAAAAAAAAAAAAAAAAAAAGATATTGAAGTTTGAAAAGCAAAAACTGAAAGCATGCATACAGAAGACAAAGAGAAAAAATGGACCATCTTTTCTCCCATCTGAGAGACCTCACTAGACAAGCCAAGTCTTTACATCCTGAGTAAAGATAAGAGAATCTAGTTGAAAATAAGAACAGAGGTGCAGATATTTAAGACTCCAACATTCTACAAATGAGCTGCTGGAGAAAGAGGAGAAAAAAAAAATAGAGGGTACAACCGGAAGAGAAAGAACACATTTTAAAATGGAGTTTCAACCTCACAACCTGAAGTAGCCACTCAGTATCTGTCCACCTCCCTAAAAAGAAGTCAGCAACATTTTAGCGTGGTCAGAAAGATTTGTTTCGTTCGGAGATATGACAAGGTTACAGTGGCAAAGCTACAGAGCTTCACTGGGTAGAGCAAAAGGTTTGCTCCCAGTCAACAAAATCAAGTAGAAACAGGGAAGAGGTAAAAAGTAGATCATGTCACCCACATCAATGTCCAGGTAGGTTAAGTTAGTTCTCATATTTAGTCGTGAAAATGACATTTACAAGAGACACCTTCACCACATGATTTTCAGCATCTAAGTTTGGTGTAAGAACAAGGCTTGTACAAAGAAAAGGATATGGGAACAATAAAGATAAAAGAATATCACAAATACACTGACTAAAAAGAAAAAAGAAAGAAAAAGAAACTGTCTCAATGAAGATTTTGGTAGAACTATGCATTTTTCCTCCAGGAAAGATGTGCTTTTGTTTACTTCATGCCTAGATTTATTTATTTATTTGAGATTTGTAGGAAATCCTTTACCTAAACCCAAAGCACCAGTTCAAGGTATGTCAACATCAGAACCCAAATCCACCATTCTAAGAAAGTCAAAACAACCCAACTGCAAAAGAGAGAGAGACAAAAGAACGTGGAAGCTTTCTCCGTGCTTACTGTTAATTTAAGCTCCTAGAGTGCTCTACGTAGCAAACTGGGCAAGGAGTAGGAGTTTCTAAGCACAAAGGTGTCCCATGAATGAGTGTCAGTAAATACAGTCAAGCTGAACCTTAAAACAGTGCAGTTTTTAATTAACTATCCACCTCTACCCAAAATAAAGAGTTGTATAAATACAATCTACTTTAAAACTCACCATTTGACTTTATTTCCCGTACGTAGTTACTTGGAAACCACCCTGTTTTGCCATTTAGAGTTCCTTCCCACCAGCCTCCTTCTTCCACTCTTGTTACGTGAATAATATCTCCTTTTGAAAAAGAAAGTTCATCTTCATTTGTCTGTTGAAAATTAAATTTTGCTCTCACCACCAACTGATGGTTGCTGTTATCTGTCATGTCCTAGAGTAGGGATACAAAAGGATAGCTTTAGATATTTAAATGATTATTTAATTAACAGAAGTATCCATACAAACAGTTCCTATCACCCTCCCCCCCCCCCCCCCTCCCAGCACACACATCTGCATATTTTTATTCTAAGGATTTGCAAGGGATTTTTATTTCTTGATTTCTCCAAGTCCCAAGAGTACATCACCTTATTATAGCCTCTTCAAATCAGAATGGGGAAACAGAACTAAAAATGGGAGTAATTCCTACTAAAAGAGAAATCACTACTCTTTTCTTTATGTAGCATAAACTGAAATTGCCTTTTGCAGCTACAAAGATGCAATAGTTTTACATCAGAGAGTTTTCTAACTCATTCCAGATCAGGGGTGGTGGTACTGATTCTGGGTAATTCAGAACCTTTAGTGTTGGATAACAATTAGAGTTTGCAGCTTAAAGCTTCCCTTCCCTGGAATGTGCAAGACACAGCAGCCTGCCCACAGAGGAAAACTCTCCTTCCAGAAAGCCTAAGAATCAGTCAAGCAATTTACTTCAAATAAGTACTCAGAAAACCATTTGCTGCAAGGTTAGAACAGGTGCTAATCTGATGCACATTCAACTTGCAGCTGTCCATATACACATATGCTTATCTCTCATAAAAACGAGGAGGTTTATTGCTCTGTAATGACTAAATGTTCTCAGCTACCTTCAAATGAACAATGTTCAAACTTGGCTCTTCATTCTTAGATTTCTGTCGCAATCTAGAATTAGGATGAACTATCACGCTTAAAAAAACTAAAAAAGCTAATTACTCGAACAGCTTTAAGTAATCCAATACAAACCACTGTACTGTAACTGAGAGAATAAGATCACTAAACACACCTGTCTTCACCACAGCAATGCCAGCTACCCATGTAACCAAAAAGGGTAACTTATGAGGAAAAAAAAAGCAACTGTGTAAGTAATCCTAGTCAGCTTTCCAGGTAACAGAATTCCACTTGCATATTTGCTATTCAGTTGAGGTGATTAAAACACCTATCACATACATGTTTTGTTTTGTCATTAGGGTCATTCAACATCTGAGCTTAGTTTATATTTTTTAGCAACTACGTTACTGTATCACATCTCATTTTAACAACCAGACAACGGCTGACAAATTGTAGGAAGATGAAGGAAAACACAACATGGAAAATATATAGAACTCCTTGGGATATTCTAAGTTGCAAAACATCTGACGATTGCCACAGATTCAAACAACTGTCTCTGACTCCAAATGAGCAACAAATCCAGTAAGAACAGTTCCAAACTGAAAACCAAATGACACGTTTTGGTCACCAGCTCTCCTCTCCTCATTCTTGTGCTTCTCTGTCCCTTTGTAACTGCCTGCACAGATGTTCACATCTGATACAAATACTTAAAACTCATTATTTCAGTTATCCAGCTAACAGGTATCCCTACAAATGGTTTCATCAGCAAAACAGAGTGGGTGGTGAACAGCACAGTGGGAGCTGGAATTAGTGGCCTAAGGCGAGAACTTGCTTGGGCTCCGCTAGCAGAGAAAACACACATCAAGCCACACCTAGCACTGTGCTAAAGTTCCACATAGCAATCATCATCACATGGTTAAAAATAGCTTCCTTTAAGGATGAAAAAAGCAGTTTATAGACTGGAAACCTCCTTACCAAGCTATCAGTTGCTAAAAGCACCTTCCATTACAAACAGTTTCAATGTAATACCCCAAATTGATTTAGGTTGCTGTGTGAAGCAGCTGCCTGTGCCACTCTGTTACCTGAAGGCTATTTAGAGGATTCATCCCAACATAACAGCAAATAGGAATAGCTACCAGTACTGCCAACACTAGAAGTACCATCCTTGCTGAGGTCTGAATATCTTTTGTTAATTTTCCCTACATTCAGAGTGAGTACATCTAATGACAAGCACAGGATTTTGCCTTAAAGACCTTACACTTGTGAGTATGAAATAAATACTGCAAAACACTCTATGTGCAAACAACGTAGAGTTGTAATCAAGAAAAGGAAAAAACAAAGAAAAAGCCACCAAGAAAAAAAGCACTACCCTAGAAGATAACAGAAAGCTGCACATATTTTGGAACACTGCTAAGTAAAGCTGCAAAAAAGAACTTCACGGGCTTGAAGTACAGGTATGAAAGAGAAAAAACAGTCACTGATTGTTTGTTACACTATTGTTTATTTATAAATTAAGTAAAAAGGAAAACAAAAATTAAAAAGTACATCTCAGCACATTTGAATTCCAGAACTTACCAAACTCCGATACTGTCCCTGAAAGAGCTTTGAAGTTCTACTGTGTAAAGACTGAGATCCCAGAGAATCAAAAGATTTTATCCGATGAGATGAGGGACGCGCACATACAGAGTCACTGCCCAGCCCTATGTCTGGGGAAGGAACAAAAGCAACAATGAGAACCTGAGAAATCTGTCTGTAACTTTCTGCCTCCTTCTGAAAAACTCACATGCTTGAAGCAGGCTCAAGGTATCCGCAGTTGCTCAATAACTCAAGTTTTAAAAAGTTAAAGGAACAGTATGATCTGAAATCCAGACACCGTCAGCTTCTTCCACATACATACAGGAAAACAATTTGAGCTGCTTAGGAAGAGGAGGGTTAGGATTGCATTGCTTCATTCCTACCCACTACCAGTCTTTTTAAAGGTAATTAACCAACATCATTTTAGCTAGCGGATAAGAAATTCAAATGCATAGAAACTGCTTGAAGTAAAGCCAGCCACATCTGTTTCTTAATTCTTCCCCACCACCACCATCTCCTTCTCAATTAAAGCATTCTTTCCACTGTCTTCCTATGCTCCTCTCCCATTCTTTTTGCGAGATCAGCTATTTCTTCTTCTTTGAGGGCAGGAGGGAGTAATGTAACAGGAAGAAAGCTGCTTGCTTTAAGGAAAGAACACCAGCATCCCCTTTCCCCGATCAAAAAAGAAAATAAAAAAAAAAAACACTCAACTTTTCCACTCTTCCACTAGTCTCCCTCAAAATAAATAAATAAATAAAACCTAAGCATTTGAGATGTACACCCTTAAAGGGCTGACAGCAAGGGGCAGCAGGGCTGGGCCCATTCTACCATCCTAGTGGGCAGCAGTGCAATGGGGTGTAGTCAGCTGGCCCTCCCACCATCAGTCCACCTATGGTGGGGGTAGAGCTGTGTACTAGCAGGGCAGGGGCTGATCTCAGGCAGGGCACTAACTGCACAGAAAGCATCTTCTTCATGACAGGGTCGCACCACAGAGATCCACATAGAGCTCCATTTAGCATTACAGGGAGATGAGGCTGCTTTTAGCTGCACTTTCTCTCAGCCAGCACCAAGCCCCTCACAGCAAGGCTTTGTATATGAGGAATGCCTTCATGGCCTTTACATACATGGCATGTTAAAGCAGGCAAACATTGCTTCCTTTGCTTGTATGCCACAAGTCCTTCTTTTCCCTCATGTTTTCCATACACAGGGAGCCCTATAAGCCATGTATCCCAACCTTGGACACCACTAGGCTGTATGAGTCTCCCACCCTACCTTCCCTTTTGATTTTTATGCCTGTTAACCTCTCCTAGCAGTCTGCTGTGTCTCCAACATTTGACCTACATTAGAGGTAGGCAGACAACCGAGTTCTCCCATTTGGTTGCTTTCAGACTAAAGCAAACAGTGATTATGCAATCCTAGTTATTTTTGGTATAGAAAAGTGACATGAGCAGGTTCCGTTCCCACACAGTTAGGTGAACAATGTACATCTGCTGTTTCACATCAAATCCAAAGGGACAGCTCTATTAATCTCAAAGACAAACCCTTTCAACTTCAGCACAGCATCTAACGGCAGCTGAAATGCAGGAGAAGGACATGGGTGAGATGGGCAATGAGCACAGGATTAAAATGCTGGCAGAGGATGCTCTATGCCTACAGTTATCAGGGAAACACCTTCGGATATATCTTTTCAAATCAATCATTATCCTTCAAAAAGTATATAAATATAAACTTACAAGTCAAACAGCACAACACTAAAACTATTCATTTTAACTTGTGCATTTTGTATGGATAGTATCGTTACACACTGATGTTGTAAAAACTTCTCCCTTTGGAGTTGCTTTCTTAAAAGCATTTGAAGGGCACTGTATTAATACAAACAGTGGTGATTATAGTCCATTACACAAAGAATATTCATCTTTGTTTTCATATACTGCTTGGAGAAACACAGGACAAGATCACGGACTTCATTCGAAAGTCTTAACTTCATCGTTAATTCCATGCTTCCAAAAGGATTATTGTCCAGAAAAGTAAAAATAAATAAATAAATAAAATAAAAAGAATTCAAGAACCTTCTCTAGAAACAAAGTTTGCATGTTAGATAAATATTTAATCATAGTTTTCTAAGAATCTTCACACTTCCATCTGGCCAAAGATTTCCACTTCTTCATACTTTCCTCAGCTCACCTGTACCAGCTCCTCTCATTCACAACAGAATCTAAACTGGTCCCTTCAACCCATCCCTCCCAACGTTAAAGAACACAATGGAGTGTTCACAGCCTTTCATCAATCAAGCTTCAGCTCACAACTCACACTCCTTCATTCATGGAAAGATCCACCTCAGTAATCTGTGTATAACTGAAATTTATGCAAACCCAGATCTGGAAGCCACCTTCCAATCCTAGACTAGAGATACTTAAGAGTCCAAAATGCCTTGCAGGGTCACCAAGAATACTGTTAGGAGGAACAGTTAGTCAACAACATTCATGCAGTCCTGTCTGCTTTATGAATGAAGCAGCAATGCAGTTTGCATGTGGTTTTGATTTCTGGTTTCCATATCAACACTACCAACTTCCCCCCTCCCATGCAATGAATCAGACAGGGTCCTTCTAAGGCCAGCTGCAATAGTGACTTTTTGATGTGGATATTACTCTAATGATCTCTGGATCAGACATGCTTTCCTCTCTCCACTGAAGACTGCTACAGTCAGTGTGCAGTGGCAGCTTTAAAGATGTACTGGAAGCAATCAACACTGCCATTCAAAGTTAAGATGAGAAGCAGTGGTATAAGCAGTTTCATAAGAAGTGAATGGTATTACCACATGCCCATCCACTATCCTAATAATTTATTTGCAGAAGCAACACGTAAAAGGTGGTTGCTGATATAAGAAAAATAAACAACAACAAAAAGCTCTTCTGACCAGAGTATTACTATAAGAGAGGCAAGATACTCATAACACTAACAAACAACGCTCCTTGTTTTCTACAAACCATTGCTAGCTAAAAGTCTGTCTCAGATTCACTGCAAAACCTCCTGCTGCAGAAGAAATAACTACAGAATCCACAGGGCCACTGGGAAAGGTGCAACAACAAGGTGCTACAGCAAAAAAAGAAACACTAAAAGGCTGCAGATGCTTATTTTATCCTATGAATAGCAACAGGCATAAATATACATTGAGGCAAGCTGAACACAAGAGAACACCAAAAGAGTAGGTAGCACTTACCTGCTGTCACCTTATTTAAAGCAACCAGAGAGCTGAGAACTTTGCTGAAGTTCTGACCCTGGTACAGATCATTTGCATCGAAAGTCTAAAAACAAAAGAACATACATTAAGCCACGGAAACATTTAAACAAAGCATTCCTATCCTTATGCAAGCCATAACCAGAGAAGCTATTTCCTGTTCAAGATGATCAGCCTTCAGGTGGCTGCCAAAGAAGTTTAGAGTGCTGCATTACACTCTCAGCACACTTCTTCTATAGTAGCTCACAAGCCCTGGACCTGATCATTCATAGAGTACTTTTAAAATATTACAGCAGCACGCACACCCCTTCATTCTACAATACACAGATGAAAACAGTGTTTCTTATCCAGCAATGTAAAATTCATTGATTTTAAAACGTATAATTAGATTGAGTTTTGGGAAGGGGAAGGATGAAAGCTGAGGATGATATTATTTAACTGTGGGATGTAGACTCAAACCTCAAACTATCTTGCAGAAAACACACTAGTAGCTTTCAAGCACTCAGTGATGACATTAAACATCTGGATTTTCAGAGGGAGAAAAAGCAAAAAATTCATAATATTTGCCTGAGGTAATGGAAACACTCATCCAAAATCTCATGAAAACAGCTCTCCCAATTGATTCTGCATAGATTCAAAGGAGTAACAGTATTCCCCTGTGTAAGATTAGAAAGAGGACAGCCAAAGGCAGCTATTACTGTTGTCCCAACTAATTTAAGAAACAAAAAAGATTCAGTTTCCTGCAGTGTCCCAACTGTTATCTAAAGAAGTCAGCAAGAACTCGGCTTGCTTTCCTGATAACAGCCACGTCCCACCAGCAGATCTGTGGGCCCACAGCCGCCCTCCAGCAGTCGATAGGGCCAGAGAGGGCAGGTCACTGCCCGAGGAGAGAGGATGGGGCACAGGGAGGCAGGCTGAAATGGAACCATGAAAGCTTCAGTGGAACCCTCTGAAAGTAACCACATCACAGACCGACAAACCAGAGGATCATCTGCTGCCAACATCTCCTGATTAGAATTATTAAAAAGATACGTTTAAGAAAGACGTTTTGAACTACAGCTTAGAAATCTAAGAAATACCAATAATCACAACTACTTTTTTGGCTCACCTTCATTCTGAGCTTGGTTTCAGCCAGGGCTCTCTCAGGCCAGCTAACCAGAGCACAGCAGGATGCAGTGTGCCCCGTTTCCTGTTGTGCTGGGACTATGAGGGACACAGGAGGAGATGATTGGACCTTCCAACGCATTCAGGGCCATAAAAAAATGTCTGTATCCAGGGTGTGCATCCAATCTGCCTCACAGGAAGCAGCACAATGAGAGGATAAGAAATGTTTGCTTCCTTGTGGTTTTATATAGAGCCATTCCAACAGGAAGCCTCGGCACTGTCACAGCCAGCAGGTCCATTTGTTTATTAATGAAAGGGCCACAACATCCTCATGTCGAGTTTCATACTGACATAACAAATGTTTAAGAATAAACTCATCCAGACATATAAAGAGGGATTAAAAAAATGCAAGTGCTCTAACATTGCAAAGCTACCTTACGATTTGCACATCAACATGTTTATCTCAATTATCTTAAGATGCTCCACGAGGAGCGTCGTAGAATTTCTAGAGGAAACGGTTAATTGCAGGTTTTCACAATAAGTTGGGTGTGTGATGGATTGCCATCTACATCCTGCTATCTACATGCAGACCTAAGAGCTGACCCTTTGAAACATCCCATCTGGATCTGAGAGTCCCTCAGCAGCTTCTCCCTTCAGCACAGCCACACAGCACTTCAGTAACTGGCAGAACCAGGGCCGAATTTTGAGATGTAAGTAATAAGCTCAGTTATTTTCATATTGCACACCATTACCAAAACGGAGTCTGCACATTAAATTACTTCCTATGTCACTAGTCTAACCCACTTTTCAAACTGGAAAAGGACAGCGTGAATTCAGACTTGCACATCCTTGCCAAAGCTCTTAATACCTAAATACGCAAACAGAATAGTTAGCTTGAAAATACTGCCACTCTCTTCCAAACATTATGTGACAGGCATATATAGGCACTAAGCAAATCAAACTGCCTTGCATTACCCACAGCACTGCACACACCCCCAGGAGCACAGCAGTCCTTTTGGTCACAGCCAGCAGACTCCTGCTGCCAAAATTCCAATGGGAGGCAAACTTCACTGGCTATTATATTATGGCTTCTCCTGAGAGATTGATGAAATGTTAAACAACATGAGCAGCTATCAGTGCAGCAAATACCCTATAGAAAGATGTACATAAGATGGTAATTCTTCATTAATAATTGTATTAGCGGCTATTAATTAGGCAGTTCTTAAATTCATTTCATAGGAGCTGTATTGATTTTCTCATTAGTGATGTTTCCTAAACATCAAGCTAAATGCCTCAGAGATCCATTTCATCTGTGTAATGGTTTTCAACTACCAAATCCATACTCTCATTTCACAGCACAACTGACTTCTGCACCCATCTGCTTAAACTCCAACACATAAAAAACAGCCACAATAATACACTCAGGTCATTCTAAACCACTTGAGAGCTGTCAACCCTCTGTGGGTGGAGATCTCTGCTTAAGAGGTGTTTACAACCTAATATTAATGAAATAACACCTACACAGCAACACTCATCCCTCACCTCCCTGAGAAGCAGTACCCAGTGAAGTCACAAACACATAGCAGAATAACTGAAAGAAAATAGTAAAGAAAATAAGGTCAGGAGTATATGTGTGAGAGCAAACTAAGCATTACCAAAAACGCGCAACAATGACTTGTCTTCAAATTAGCCATTTTCAAGGCCTGCTGATGGTACAAAGCTGGGAGGATGGACAACTGAAGGCTGTGGTACCATTCAACAAGACCTGGACAGAATGGGGAGCTGGGCAGGGAGGAGCCTGATGAGGTTTAACAAGAGCAGATGTGGAGTCTAGCACACAGGGAAGAACAACCACATTCACCAGAACAGGTTAGGGGGATGATCTACTGGAAAGGAGCCCTGCAGAGATGGATCTGGGTGTTCTGGTGAACAACAGGTTGGCCATGAGCCAGCAGTGTGCCCTGGTGGCCAAGAAGGCCAATGGCATCTTGGGCTGTATTAAAAACACACGTGGCCAGGAAGTCGAGGGAGGTGATCCTCACCCTCTACTCAGCTCTGGTGAGGACACATTTAGAATACTGTGTCCAGCTCTGGGATTCCCAGTTCAAACAAGACACAGCTCTCTTAGAAGGAGTCCAAAGGAAGGCCACATTGATGATTAAGGGCCTGGAGCCTCTCCTGTATGAGGAAAGGCTGGGTAACCTGGGTCCATTCAGCCTGGAGAGAAGATGACTGAGAGGAGAGCTGACAAATGTTTATAAATACCTAAAGGGAGGTGGGAGGCAAATGGATGAGGCCAGGCTCGTCTCAGTGGTGCATAGCAACAGGACAAGGAGCAATGGCCTAGAACTTGAACGTAGGAAATTCCATACAAATATGCAGAAGAAATTCATTACGGTAAGAGTGACAAAGCACTGGATAAAGTTTGTCCAGAGAGGTTGTGGAGTGTTACTCAAGCCCCATTTGTACATCTATCTGTGAGACCTACCGTGGGGTACCTGCTTCAGCAGGGGGGTTGTACTCAATGATTTCCTGAGGTCCCTCCCAGCCCCTGCAATTCTGTGAGACAGGAAAAACTGAGGGCAGCTAGACAAGCTTTCAGGCACACGTTTTTTCTTCAACTAAGTTTTCTATCAGTCTTAAATTATCGCGGCATCAGCAAAGCTCTATCTCACAGTAAGTTCATGGGCTGGTAAAGATAAAAGGGTTTTTAAAATATATATTTCCTTGACAGACCAGTGCTTCAAACTTACACGTACAGTGTTCTCAGCAGATATTAACACTTCGAGCATTTGACAGAGATAGATTAAAGCTTTCTTTTAAACCCAGCACTGTGAGCAACAGCAGCTGACTGACAGACAGCCCTGCTATCTGTGAATCACAGACAGGGCTGCCGCTGCTAACCTACCCCCACAACAAGCTGTGACCCCCAGGCTGTGTGTTCCAAACCAGCAGGACACTTCCTAGCTCAGCTCAGTGGCCTAGGGCCCCCTGTGCCAAAGATTAAAAGAACATTGGCTTGCTCCCCCGGAGGAAATGGAAGGAAATGAGCAGGGTCTCTGCATCACCTGTGGGGTTTGGCAGCAAGCAGCATGACCACATGCAATGCGTCATCCCACCTGCTCCTGGCAGACAGACCGCAGTGCTTTTGGCCACGGGAGCGCAGAGAAAAAAAAAAAGCAGGGAAAAAGAGAAAAAATATATCTCTCCTTGAGGAAACAGTGACCTTCACAGTCACTAAGAACCTCCAACAACTCCTTTAATTCCACCACTACTGACGTGTTCCTGCCGACAGCAGCTGTCAAGGTGCTGGCTAAAGCCCCCACGGTGTTCCACCTCCCTGTGATTAACCCTCAGCATCCAGAGCACTTAAGTAAGCCTGCGGGCAAAGCACCAATGCCTTTGTTCATTCCAACGGTGGGTCAGCTGTGAGCAAGCTCAGTCTCACTCAGCTGTTAAGCAGCAGCTGGTTGGGAAAAGGGAATTATCAACTGAAAGCTGCGGCAGTAAAAGGGGAGATAAGGAAAGCAGGGAGCTATGACAACAGAGAGGAAGGGAAGGGGAGGGGGAGAAGGGAAGAAGATTACAACATTCTGGCAATCCCTAGGATGCGCAGTTACCCAAACTGTAACACACAGCACAAGGGAAAGCTAAATAAACCAAGTTGTTGGACAAATTAAGAGCAAGACAAATAACTGGGAAAACAGATCTGCAGTGTGGGGTTTCTGGGCTATCTGCAACAGCTCATGAGGGAAATTAAAACTCAGTGGTAAAGAACATATAAAGACTCAGATCTGCAATAAAATTTATTGCTCATATGAATGTATTCCTCAAAATCAAAAGAGCTTAATTGTACTAGGAACACCACATCACCTAAAAAGCTTTCATCTCTACAATGAATAATATTTTTAAAACCCAGCATCTCCAGAAGCAGGCACAACAAGCACTGAACACATATGGAAGTCTGCAGTATGCACACCTGCGTGTACCGATGTGCGTGTGCATCTGAATACACAAACCTGAAAAGGATAAAGGTTAAAAAATAAATAAATCTTGTTTAGAGTTCCTGAAGATGTACTAAAGCTTTCCATCTCCATCTCTGTTTTGTCCTGAAATCAGCTGCAAGGCACTAATGATTCTGCACAGCATTCACTTCACACACCACACAACCTTCCACCTAAACCACTCCTTCAAAGGCATGATCAGAAGGAAGCATACACAATTTTTCAGGAACCCCAGAAAAAATGACATGGCAAATTATCTGTGCAGAAATATTAGATTCCATTCTCAAGATGGGATATACAGTTTGAGATTACCTGAATTCTGTACGTTTTTAACGCATGACACAGCAATTCAGCATCTTCAAATGAATTCCATGGGAATTCAACCAAACAAGATGCAGAGTTCATGAAGAGAGGTATCTCAGCAGGGAAGGAAACTCAGAAGCATTCCTCAAGAAAGACTCAGCCTGGTAAAGCTCACCTTTATTTCTTTTCTATAGAGACAAGAACTCTTTCCTAAATCTGTGGACATCCGGGTCAAAACGCATGAGGAATACTATCTAAAAAACCTAACAAAAAAACCCAACAAATTACATGCTTGGAAATACAGACAGTGCTGCTATGAAGTTTCATCACTGCTTTCACGAGAGCGATTACCTCTCAGTCCAGCACATCTGACACTGTCACATAGTTATATACACTGGGGGAACCCACAAGAGAAAGAATTTAGTAAAATAACCTTGATCTGAGTTGTTTCTATAAGAACTAAAAAAAAAAAACAATCCACTCCATCCACCTCCCAGTTCCTAGCAACAAAAACACTAAAAATACCTGAACAAACTCAGGAGTAAAAACTGTACTTCATGCCAAGTGAAGGGCTTGAGCATGTATGTATGTAATGAAAAATCACTGTACAGAATAACAGCAATTTCTGATGCCTGAGATCAGGTGCTCAGTTAGCCAAGTTACATTCATTTCCTCAACTGGAGGACATCAGTGAGCTCGCAGGACTGCCTCACAAGAATGCAGCAACTCTCAAGAATGTCAAAGAATTTTTCTTCTTGAAAAGTAATATTATTTAGCCCTACAAAAGCAGAATGCCAGTGTTTCTATCAGCAAAGAGGTAGAAACAAATTGCAGTGTATCAGCAATATTTGGCTTTAAAAATCAAAGGGCTCCTAATCTCAGTGTTTCTTTTAGACACTGCAGAAGACAAACTAACGCAGCACGGAAGGACGTGAGACGACCAGAAGCCAAAGCTGTAAATGGAACTGGAAATAGTGCCATAGCTAAGAAGTCCAGGCCAAATTTTAGAAGCACACAGACAAAGCAAACAATAAACCACACAGAATATCAGGAGACTGTCTCAAAATAAACAGGCTGCAAAAAAAAAAGAAGGCAATTTCTAGTTCCTGCTTTTCTGAGAACAATGCTAACATCTACTCAAGGACTGGTCCTTCCATTCTGAGAATAGCTGCTTATACTTATAACCATTTCTTCCCCTCATATGAATATTCACAAATCAATGCAGCAGAATCAAGCCAGTCAATTCAGTTGTGTTTTTCGGCCTTTGTATGAGACAAGGGGTTTGAATTAGTTCATAAACAACTTGTAATTATTTAAAAAAATTAAATGGTAGAAATTTGATCTTCCAAATTCCTGAGATGCCTATACCAATACTGACTGGTACAACTCTGCAGTTCTTGTTAGCTGGATGGATGCAAGTCACTGGAGTAGCTGAGCTTTCTTTTCAAAAATCACAGTAGTAGATTGGTTTTTGGAAGCTAATCCCTCTTTCCATTGCTTCTGCTACTTCAAATCCTTGTTGGGTATCTATTTTCACACCAATTTCATTCAACATCCCCATGAAGAAATAGGATGAAGAAAGCAAACACCTTTGAGTTACAGTTTAGAGGAAATACATCATACCCTGAAGTATTACATAAAGCTTACAGGCAGATCTGCACCTTCCTGCCTGTGACAAGAAGTAAGCATCATACTTTCAAGACACCATTAGAGAATCTTTAAACTGTTTCCTGTCCTCAGATAGAAACAAGTGAATTAATCTAGTATTATTTAGTAACCCATGCACTGAGGCTGCATACAGTTTCAAGTATCTAACTATTACAATAATTTTAAAAGCCAAGGAATGTTAAGTTAGAAAGAAACAAGTTAGGAAAAAACGTCAAAGGAAAAAACTCCAGAGGAAAAGGAATGTAAGAAACGGCTCTTCATGTTCAAACACTGGGCCACCACTCCACACTAACTGAAAATATCAAGAGCAATGAAAACGAAGCAGAATCACATGCAATCACTGCAGGAACCAAGACAACTCGACTTCAGAAGCCAACTGCCCAGTTGGGCTCAAGAACAGAAGAAATTCAGCCCACTGAATGTGTTCTGAAGGCTGATCTTCAGCAAAAACATTCCACAGCAATAAGCTACTATTCGCCAATGCCTGAAGTCTACACTGACACTGAATTTTATCTTTTAAGGATCGAAATCAACCAAGTGTTGATGAAAAGGGAGATGATATTATCAGGAAACCTGAAGCTAAGGACTTCAAATATTAGGAACTGAGATGTCTCCTCTAGGGATACTTCAATATTTGATATACTTTTTAGAAAGTATGCATCAGCTAAATTGCAAACACTTCCATTCTCTTACTGAAAAACACAGGAAGGATGGCTTGCCACAACTGATCTCAGACACCTTCTGTCTAGATACATATTCTGCCAACAATTCTCAAATGATTTCTTCAGTATCAACTCCATATCAAAAGCCATACTGTACAGAGTGGGAAGAGTGCGATGTAACAAAGCCAAGTGTTTCATTTATGTCATGAAAAATCTGAAGAAAAAAGCAGGAAAAACAGTTTCATTTGGCATTACTTGTCCTATCTGTAATGCAGCCCTCCACTTGAAAAACAGAGATAATAGGAGCTACATTCCAGATTAAGTCACTACTGTAATGCATAGTGAGAACACAGAGACTTCCAACACCAGTGTTTAGACAAAGAGCAGGTTGGGGAGGGAGGTGTTACAGAAGTCATTTTACTGCAAAAGATTCTGTACTGCAGGAGGTTATCATCTGCCCTCTTAAAATAGTCTGCTGGCTGTTTTACTACAGTAGCACATGCTTTAACCACAGCTCAAACGGCACCACGTGCTCATGTGTCATCCGGAACATGTGCTATCCTTAACACTGCAATCAGATGATGCACAGATTCAGTATCAGTGGCAGAAGAGCTACAGGAAAGGCACGAGCCACAAGAACAGTCCTACTGACCTTACACTGGCACCAGATTTGGCCCTCTGCTCATCAGCATGAGGAAGCACGTCATATACACACTTGTTTTGTTTCTTAAATAAAGGTATTAAGTGACAAAACAGGAAAATGCTTGTACAATTAAACATGTACTAGTAGCTAGAGCAGGCAGACTGAAGGAGAACGGACTTTGAGATTTCTGGCAGGGGCCAGAATTTGATTAAACATGATTAGAACGCACAAGTTTGGGGAAAAAAAAAAGTGGGAAGGAAAAGGAAAGGTAGCCTAGAAATTCAAGAACAGTGAAAAACAAGGGAGTGTTACATCCTTCAGCTCAGAGGGAGTTTATCAGAAATCTCAATTGCTTCCTGAATATACCACGGAAAGTGCCAAAACAAAGAATAAAGGCTCACTGAATTTCCATAGGGCTTGCTGAAGCCTCCATTTAAAATCCATGAAAGAAAAACAGCAAGCCTACAACACTGAGCTGAAATGAGCTACCCCCCCCCCACCCCCCCCCCCCCAAAAAAAAAAAGCAGAATTCAAATTTAAGCTGGATCCAAGTTAACTCATTTTGACACTTCCATTTCAAAATCCACTAACCGCTCTGAACCATGTGCATGCTCTGAGCTACAGCTCCTCTGAAGAGGGCCCTTTTCCAGTCACAGACTGCAATTCTGATTTCAGCAAGCACAAATACTGTTAACGAAGCCCAGGCCTTGATCACTCCCTGTCTTCCATGCATCTGCAATAACATGATCCAGGATCGCACACCACTTCTAAACCACAGGACTTAATTTGTGAGCCAGGGACCAACCACCTCTGCTCTGCCTCAGACACCACTCCAGATGCAAAGCTGGGTTAGCTGCCTAAACAGCAGCTGGGCAGCTAGAGGGCCCAGCATCTTCATGCAAAGAACATCAAAAACCAAAGCCTATTAACTGCAACAGACTGCACCTCGAGGCCATCCAGCAGCAGCCAGGAAAGATCAATCATCCCTACCAGGGGTGAAGCAGATACCTAGGGGCACACAACACAGCACAGCTCCAAGTAAACCCTTCTGGCTGAGGTTCAGAAGTCCACAGGTTAGGGAACGGTTCGAAATGAGGAATCACCCTTACTCCCATCTCCCACAACCTCAACTCTCATTTAAAGTAGGATTCATCATATCCTCACAACAATCTCATTCTAAAAGCTGATGTGGCAAAAAACAAAATGCATCCAGCATGAAGTAGGAAGCTTGCTGCAAGTTTCATGAGCTAAACCAGCCCCAAATAGGACCAGATTAGCACCCAAGCTAGCGTGTGGGAGGTAAACATCTATACATTTTGACTGTCAAAGGAAGACACTCACTTCAGGCACCAGGAAACTCACAGGTCAGGTATTTTCCAACAGGAAAAACTTAACTACAGCCTCCCCTAGTCCAATTATCCAACATCATGCTGATACTGGACAACAGATTTCTCCATAAAATTCACATTTGCAGCCTATGGAATTTGGAATTTTTTAACATGTATTTCCAAAAATCCATAAAAGATGGGCTCTGGCAGATTGCAAACAACAGCAAAAACAATACACAGCAATTGTGCTTATCCATAGTAATGCCTGGGGATGCAAGCTGAAGGAAATGAAGAGAACTTTTCCAAGAAACATGCTGTTTCAGGAGTTGTACAGTTCTGACTGATCAGGCTTGGGTATCCCAGCTAGCAGGGAGAACTGAAGGCATTACTGTGAGCAAATGGTCTCAGCAGTATGAACTCCAGTACTTACTTTCTTCCAATAACACAGCCGCTTGCATTCAGACCTTCACAAAGCAGGGTCCTAAATCCAGCCACCCACTTACCCTCACCACCACTGCCTGGGCCCTGAGCCACCTGTGTGAGGTGAGACAGGAAACACTTCCCACTGTCTCTGTGCCACCCATGATCGAGGCCCTGCACATCTCAGATACTCAGCTCTTCTTTAGATAGAAGAGTCAACACATTCATTGGCAGATCACATCATTTCCAACCCTTACTTTTTCTTTGTGTTAAGTCTTCAAGTGGCAGACTGCTTCCTTGAAATACATTTCTCTCAGGAATTACTATAAACCTGATTATCTCCACGCCAGAATTCACAGAAGAGTCAGCAAGACCGATCTCTGTGACTTACTGGTCCCAAACGATACCTGCCAGTTCTAAGAGAAGCCAGACACCAAACTGAAGTGTTAAGGATAGCACATAATATTGGATTTGACACAGCCACAAAAGCAGCAAACACAGTCAGGCTTTTAGAGATCCAGGAAAAATGGGGAGGGAAGGAGTCAGGAGAAGTATAGACCAATAAAGCAAATACCTAGGCCTGAGAAACTGACAAAAGCTCTGACAAAGAGCATACAGTCACTGATAGAATCGTGTAAGTTGGGAGGAGCCTTTAAAGGCCATCTGAGTCCAACGCTCCCTACAATGAACAGGGACACCTACAGCTCCATCATGGTGCTCAGAACCCCATCCAGCCTCACCGTATCTCTAAGAACAAGGCATCCACCATTTCCCAGGCAGCTCCAGTGCTTGATGACCACCCTTATCACAAAAGACTCCTTCCTTACACCCAATCTAAACACCCCACTTTCAGTTTGAAACCATTTCCCCTTGTCCTGTCACAACAGACCCTGTTGAAGTGTCTGTCCCCTTCCTCCTTATAGCCCCCCCTCTAGATGCTGAAAAGGAACAGAATTGAAGGAGCTGGTATAAATATGAAAACAGAGAAGAATTAACTTCTTTCTACAGTAGCACTGTTATCTTCCAAAAAGACATCACCAGCCCCTAAAATAATGATTAGTAAGCACAGGTCAGTTCTATTAACATACCATATTCTGAACAACCTTTGAAAAAGCTCCACAGCAAGGGCTGGTTTTGTTTTCAAACAAACATCATTAAGATGAAAATAATACCCCTGTGAAGACTCAAATACTCAAGAAAAAAAAAAAAAACAGCTATTCACAAACAATTGGTAGTGAAAACTACATCACCTACAGAGTGATCCAGAAGGGTCTGATTTAGGACACATAGTACTCAATGCACTGCACACATCATTTCACAACAGACCTAAAAAGTGAACACTGCTGAGGATATATAATCATTCAAGTCAATCACAGCCTGTATTCGTAACAAGCAGCTACCATAGAACCTCGCAGGTGACCAAATGTTACACTGGTAAGTGAAATCCAAAGCTAACAAAAGTAAGACCCCGCTAAAATGAGGGTGGAGAAGTCTCCATTATTAAAAAAAAAAAAATGGTTCTATATGAGCTATTCCCATTGACAAATATGAGAGGACAGTTAATAACTCCAGACAACAGATGAGAGATTAATGGCTTTTGTTATTTCCATACTACCTCCACAATTTGAAAACCACTCTGGTCCATCATCATACAGCAACAGGACACAGAGATGTAGCAAGGTTTGTTACTGTGCTACATGAAGTCACACACAGCACGGAGAAGGTCACCCATAACGTAAGCACAAGAGTACCTGTTGCAATCAGCTGCAGCAGCTGAACAAACAAAAGGAAGTTTTTACAAAATGCATAATTAAACCATGGAAGTTGTTGCCATAGGATGTTGAGGTAAAAAGAAAAAAAAAAAAAAGCCCAGAATAGCTTCAGAGTTTAAAAAAAGCTACAGAAGTCCATCAGGCTGTTAAAAACACAGTGACACATGCATCATTTCTGTCTCTTCAAGAAATTCCTTAGCTATGGACTGCAAGGAGCTGGTTAGATTTAATAAAGAAAGGGTCATGCTCTGTTTCCATCATCTTTATGTTTCTTCACCCAGGAACCTGTTACAAACCATTATCTCACAGGAAAATAAGCTAAACTGACCTCTTACCTGAACTTGTATACTCATCCTTATGTTAGCAGACTCTAAAGTAATCCTCTGTTTTTCATGTCTGAAGCCAAGTTATGGAAAAAAAAGAAAGTTTTTACACTTAGTCACTACAGAAACATCTCTGTAAAACACTGCTGAAACAACAACTAACAGCTTCACCTTCCCGAGTTCTCAGAACCACATACGAGACCTGCCTTTGTAAGACTGCGATGGGATTTCAAAGCGGAGGAAAGCGATTGAGTAGTTATACTGGAAGAAACAGCACCATGACAAACAGGAATCTGGGGATACGTTTTCCCTAGGCCAGTGCAACCACCCCCTGCCACACAAAGGTGTGATCCTGACTCAGGGCACCCAGACCACACCATACCAAATAACTGATATAATTATGTCTAGATTTAAGTAATAAGGAGACAGGCAAGAAGAAACAACTCCACATATCTCTGTGCCAATACAGTGAGACTATGGTAGAGAACACCGGTGACAGTAGTTTGCTATTAGGTGTCCTGTGGTATATTAACACAATTCGGGTGCTTTGCTTTCCCCCCATTTAATCATTGCTGTTCAAATACCACAGAACCTCGGTCTGCACAGCTGATAGCACTGAGATGAAGCAGTTGGTACAAGTGAGACTTCAGCTGGCAGCTTGTAACTGTCTCTGAAACATCAGTGTGAAGTACAGTGAGTTAAGGATGCGGCTGCTAGACCAACTGAAACACCCACGGGGAAGTACTTAAAAACTGAAGCTGTCATTCATACGGCGCTTTAAGAAGAGATACTGATTGAATTATAAGAAGCTACAGCATTCTCAGAAACATTACATCGGAAGTCACTGTAAAGCCATAAATGGCTGTAACGCTCTGTCATTTAGCACAGATCCAAACCAGCCAAAATAAGAGATCTCATAACCCTTATTTAGGCTGCGATCCCCATTATAATGTGGCCAAAAAACATGGGCAACTCCCACTGAGGACACCAATGTGGTGGATGCCAATCAGCCCTAAGACCTCCCCACTTTCGCTTTGGGACCACAGAAGGTCCCAGAGACTTCCAGGGCGTCATACTGCACTGCAAACAGAATCCAGCCTCACAGGAGTTCAACACAAAAATGAGCAAGATGCTCTGCACATGGCATCACATCAAGCACCACCCAAGGTGACATCCACTCATGTGAGTTCCTTGTTTCTTAAGGCAAAGGTGGTATCAGCTATTAACATCTAGCTTAGCTACAGAAGGGACAAAAGTTCTCCTGTGTCTGCGTGCACCCCAAAATACAGCCCATTATGTAAAGATGCTACCAGAACTGCAACTTACACTGTGTTTAAAGATTGCTGCAGATTCTGCCTCAAACTGCCCAAACACAACAGCAAATACTTCTCTGCTGCTTATAAACGGGCACAGGGAAAGCAGGCTGAATGCACAAAGCTGAGGCACCAGAGGGTTGCTCCTGGAGTAGGGAACAGTTTTTACTTGCAGAAATTTTTAAGCCTGATTCAGACTGTAAGAACACAGGGCAGCGTGACACAGACACGTTCCGTGAGGACACAGATGTGCAACAACAGCATGACTTTGAATCCTTGCTGCATTCAGTAACTAAAAAGCTATCAGTAAGTATTCAGAAGTACGAAGTTTCTACATGCAGGGTTTGTTGCACGTACCTGGAACAGTGATGCTCACTTTCCAGGGAATAACTTATTCAGCTGTGTTTAAATCCAAATATCACTTGAACAGTCATTGCATATCTTCCTCTTTCCCAATCAAAAGCAACAAATGTTTGCAAACTGACAACTTTCCCAAGTCCCACTGTTTCCTCTCAAATGAATGAGAAGTGACACAAGATACTGCAAGCAGTAAGAAATGAAGCAATATAATAATGCAGCTGAGTAGAATGTGCAGTTCCAGGTTGAAGAACTAAGCAGATCTTTCCAACATCATGTTCCAGAAACATTAGAAAACAAGCATCTCTGCTTTGTTGGAACCACATCTTGAACAGTCTCCAGCAACACTATCTCAAAAAGCTGTCTTCTCAGACACGTTATGCATGGAAGACAACAACAAGAAGTTGACTCATATTCAGAGGAATACATTTCAGTTCTCAAGGTGAGAAATTTTATCACATACACTGCAAGAAATAGAATGCATGGCTAAACAAGCTAGGACAACACTGAGTTCTCTAACACATCTCAGCTCCCAGTGAACAATTCCACATGAATACACTGTTTTTATCCTCCTGGAAGTGACACTGTCTGTTTGAAAGCATACACTATTTAGACAAATCTGACCTACCATTATTAAAAAGCACTTTTCTTTCAGTTGAAGAACAGACTGGAAATGCTTACTTTGTCTAAGTCAGCCAAGCCACGTAGGTTTTAACACCAAGCTTTTGCAAGGCTTCCAGAAGAGCCTGCCTCATTTTGTACACCATTGGCATGTTGTACAATACTGCACACCTGATAAAATAATACACATATAGTACATACTCTTTTCATTTACTGCTTTGGAGCATAATTAGTTTCAGAGTGCCCAAACAATAAATCCAGCTACGAAGATCTCCCTTAAAGCGTGCAGCAATAGCTTTCATTACATCTTCTGGCAGCTGTGAAAGCAGTTTCTTCCAGACACAGACATTCAAACTACAACCTATACTTTCCTTTTAAAACTGAATTACTACTTTTTGAGACCGAGTTACTACAGCGTGCTTCAAAGGAAGCTGTAGCTGTGATGTGATGCCTGGATGGTCCCAAAGCAACAGAAGCTCAACTTTGTGACAACTCATCACGCTAATTACAGGCAGCCACCTAGAGTTTTCTGTGCAATTTAATCCATTAAGCCCTACATGACACCTTCATACCTTTCAACACAAGGGTGTCTCCTTCTCAGCGCTATCCTGCTGCTTGCTGGTCAAAGAACTCAGCCGCAAACTTTACCAACTCAGAAAGTAGGTGAGCAGCTGCACTCTCTTCAAGTTGCCTGAGCAGAAAGTACTTTAACATTCGAAACAGCCTGCTCATCGACTCCAAAGGCAGCTGCATCTGCTTGCAGAAATCCCATTGGAGAGACTGTTTTCAAAAGCCAGGGAAACAAAGGAGAGGAGTTTCATGTTATGAGGGGGATTTCACATCCTTCATGAACATGCAGGAAGAGCACCTGAAGCTTCCTCTTCAGGACTGCAAAGCTTCCATTCTACAACAGCTGAGAGCTGCATAAAGATGGAAAAAAAAACCATTAAAATCAGGATTATTTCTAACAAACCTTGGTGTAACTCAACTCAAGCGTCACCACAGATACCTGATGGTAGACAGTACCACAGAGGTACAATTATTCCACTTGGGTAGTTTTATCTAGTTAAACTGCCGGAATTCAGCTAGCAGCAAGGCCGCTCCCTGATGAGACCTGCATTAACTACTATCAAGAACAAACGCAGGCTTCAGGGCAATTACAGACAGCAATTAGGTGAAATTCGGTCTGGCTCCAGGACTCTCCGTAGTGAAACAAGAACAAAAGACCCTATTTGAAATGCTGAGCACTGCGGTACCAGCACACTACCAGATGTCTGACAGGGCTCACTGCAAATCAGCAGCCTTTCCACAGTCAGCATGCATTGGTTCCTCTGCTGCACCACATATTTTGTATACTTTAATAAATAGACATGGCTGATTTGGGCCAGTTCTGTGCTGCCGAAGCACAGATTCTCTCGGTACGAGCCAGACTTAATGCCAACTTACAGAGCCTCTACACAAGAGAAGTTTCATCTTCAAGTCGTGTGCACGACTTAAGGGTATAAAATCCTGCCGTGAATACACAAGTGTCAAGGCCTGCAGCCCCAGGGTCAGATGCCAAGGCCAGCAGAGGGAGCCTCTACGAGAAACCAACTGTCCAACTCATACATGAGCACACAGAAGCCAGACCAAGAACTAAGAGGGCATGGTACAGAAGAACAAGGAAGCCAAGAGCGCATTTCACCTCATTTCAAGGAACAGGTTTTCAGGTATCTGAGCTGTCTCCCTCTCCAGCTACACCTAGAGGGACATGTATCCCATGCAACTCATGGGAGGTGCTTCTTTTGATGACTACACAAGGGAAGCTCCATGATTAACATCAGCTGCAATCCAGGAGACTGAGCTGAAAGCAGTGGAAGTATTACAGAAGGTGGCCTTCACAAACCTCGCACCTCCTCAGATTGCTCTCAGCTACACAACTGCCCTTCTCCCTCCACTCCCTATCAGTTTTTGAGCTCATCACTCCCTTCTTCCCTGTAAGGGGCTGAATGGGCACAACTAAGAATAGAACAGATCAGTTGAAGGGATGTACCAAGACCAAGTCCATCTGCCTGATCACATCAGGGCTAACCTAAGTTCAACCAGGGGCATTATCTAACAGTCTCCTGTACACTGACAGGCATGGAGCATCAACCATATCTCCAAGAAATCCACTGCTTGACCATGCCCATAGTAAAGAAGGAACTGCTGAAGGAAAGATAGACTGTAAGCCCCCAGACAAGTGGGACAACAAAGACAAGAAGAAAGGGAGAATGGAAAAGTTGAAACAGAAACAGCTGTCAAGAGCTTAATGTATAAACCAAGTCACGTCATCCCTCGGCTTCAATAACACAGCAGCTGAGCACGTGTGCACCTCTTCCAGCCCAGCGCACAGAAGAAACATTAGCTTTCCAACTGAAACTAGGACAGTTTCCTACAGAAATCCGAGCAATGACATATGATCACAAAGCACATACAGAGGTATGCCAGACTTTAAAGCTTCTCTGCAGTTTCCTGAACGTCTCAGTAGCATTCACCACTACGTTAGACTTGAGGGAAGCCTGGAAGGCAAAAACTATGTTATGGGCCTGAGATGCTTTTACAATAAAAAGGTAAGCAGCCAACCATTATTTATTTGTTCAAAAAATAAATATCTGCGCAAAATAAGCCCCAACTAAATGCTCAAGTGCTTCACTTCAGGAAAAAAACAAAAAACTGACTGGATGAACGATGATAAATATTCCCGCTCAGTTCTGTATCAAAGAGTATTTCCTGAGATCAGAGATATCCCTAAAAAGCACACCTACATTTTCTTCCTCTGTTGCTGACAGCAGCTATAAATAAAATTGCAATTATTCACTTAATTCTGAAAGACAGACTGACAATTGAAAATGGGATACTTCCTCCAACAAGCAGCAATAACAAAAACTTAAAGCAAACTATATTAACAAACAAGTACGGGCAGGAAAGAAATGAACAAGCTGACAGACACCAGCAAAACCAGAGAGCTCTCTAAGCTAACTAATTAACTTAGGCCGTAAATAATACCTAGATGTGGTCAGTTCAACTATCAGTAGTTTACAATATCAAAGTCAGCTAATTACAACATCTTTGTATCTTAACGATGAAGAATTGCTCTATCCATTTCGCTGTCAAGTACCAGAAATGCTTCAGCTGTATTTATATACAAAAATTCCCTTTTGCAAAAACGTTCACGTGACACAAACTGTAGCCTAAGGCAAAGGGTATAAAAATGCATTCTCTTGTAACTTCCTTTACACTCTGCTCACAAGTGGATAGATTTGCATGGCCTGCTCTAATGATGATTATATTAGTATAGATTAATATCCTGTTCCACATTTGTAGCATAAGCACTTTCCTAAATGTTGAGTATCAATCTTGAGAAGGAAGAAGTGGGATATTATTCCATCTCCACACACCTAAAATGCTTTAACTCACTGAACAAAGAATCTGATGAAGTGACAGAAGTGATGAAGTACACTGTGATTCCTGCACTTAAGGAGCTGCTTTTGCACTGAACGTGGCAATCAGTTGAGATGAACATTTCCAAAGGCACTCTGTAGAGCTAATAAACACAGAGCGCACAAGAAAAACGTTCCAACAAGTTTTGTTGTAAAAACACTTAAATATTTCCATTCATTTCCATTCATTACTTGAGAGAATACTTGAAAGTGCTGGAGGTAGGGGACTGATGAATCTTCATGCTTCATCGCTTCCTACCAAGTGAATGAACTGAGAATACCTGAAGAGCAGACTCATCCAGCTGAAAAGTTATACTTATTTTTGGTTGGGGTTATTTCCCTGTTGTTCAGAAACTAGCCCTGCAAATTCTGTGCTGAGACACTCAGTAAAGAAGAGGAATAAGCAACAGCAGTGTCTTAGGCTGGCAGTCCCCAATACTTTAGGTGCTATTTATCACACAGCTAAGCCCACTGCTGCCAAAAGAGGAGGCCTCAGTCCACTTCTTCCTCTGCTGTGTCCTTTGTGCCAGTCACTGAGCCACTCCACTGGGTTAAGTTATGGGGGGGGGAGAGAAGCAGGCAGTCATGATGGAAGGAAATTGAATCCACCAGAGACTGGCAGGAAAGCACCAAACAATTAATAGCGAGCCTGGAAGTTCATCTAAAAATAAAGCAAGGGGTGTTTCTGCTCACGCTTCACAAGAAATAAACATGAAACACAGGCTGAACACAACTAAACGAAGTAAAAATAGCAGTGAGGCAGTGCATGCTTGCTGCCAGAGTTGTAAGGAAAGTCAAACCGGTGGATGCTTGCCTGGCCAAGAGTGTTCCCATAGCAGCCTGCACTCATCTAAACCAGGGTGCTGTCCTGGCGTGACACTCCCTTTCTCTCCAGCCTCCCATTACACAGACAGGGATTGCCCATCAATGGGATTACCAAAAATAGATTACTTTGTTTGAAGATTAGAGCAGGATTTCAAATTTCACCCAGACAAATACTGAAAAAAAATATAGCCTTAACCCACGTCCCTAATTCCTCCAAACCCGGCACTCAGACCCAGTGAGGCTCACTCTAACAGAAGTTAGGGGCTTGGGGGAAAGCAGATTTTCTCTTGTTGGCAGTTTCATTTCATTTCCATTTTAGGGGGTGGGGAGGGAACAGGTTGGATTTCTGTGGATTTACTTGGCCAGCTGGCTCCAGAAGGCATCTGGCATGCATCAGAAGCAGCACAGGATGAAACAGCCAAGCAGGGATGGTCCCAAAAAACAAAGGCAGGGACAGACCTCCTGTTGTGGCAGCAGTGACATCTCGGATGGCCAGATCACTTTATGGAGATTCACCACCGGCAATGTCTTACCAAACGAACAATAATCCCATTACCAAATATTTTCGCACTATTCCAGTTCAGCTTCAGGTTTCTGTTTGCAAAGGATGCTGCCTGATGCTCAATCACAGAGAGGCTCATGGAAGCTCTGCTGTACCATGCTCTATCAGTGCCAGAGGAGGCAGCATGCTCAGCAGCACACAGCACTGGGATGCCTGCAATCCCCACTCCTGGTGTTCTGTAGTGGAGAGTTTGGTGCAAAAAAATAAAAATAAAAGCCAAAATAGTGATTGCACATTCAGCCCAGAGACTAGAGTGCTATTCAGACAAATTTCAGTATGCTTAAGTCACCCCACAAATGAAGGAGCACTTAATTTTTCTCCAGCACTGCAAACGCCATTAAAGGAAAGATGTAACAATATCCCTCTCCCCCCTCCCATCCACCAGTTTAGCAATCTACACAAGGGAGTCCAACCAGTTAAGCCCCCGTCCTGGAGAGATGGGAGGAGTGGGAAAGAAGAGAGTCAATCTAATCAGAACTAGGGCAGTGGCTTGCTTTGCAACACCATCGATGCCTATTCCAGGCCACAACAGGATCTACTGCTTTTGCTGGCACTTGCAGCTAATGAACTCCTAAACTGATGATGAGAAGCAGCCTAGAGAGGGCATCAGAGGGAGAGGACTTCACCAGGCAGGAATTCCCACAGGATATTTAACAAGAACCTAAGCAATAAAACCGTTAAGCACATCACTGCCCTGTCATCACTAATCACACCGCTTGTTCTCTCTTTTCTAACCATTCTAATGCCCCCTTCTCCAAAAGGAAAATAAGTGAAGAGAAAATAAGGTGTGGGAGTGTAAAAATGAGTACATGAAAGTCACCTAAAATCACCCAAAGCTAACAGGCCACAGGATCTGTCCTTCACAAACTCTACACCAGCTAGTAAAGCCTCCTATGCATTTGCTTTTTTCCATCCCTAGTTTTTCCTTTATTTGACTACATGAGGCAGTTCCCCACTACACTGTGCTTTCTGTACGGCTGGCAAAGCAAGTAGTACTAAGATTTGTACTGGAGCAGGGGCTTGGCTCAGTTGTTAATGTTTTGTTTCTAAATCAGACTCAAAAGCAACTGCAAGTTAATTGTTTCTAAATACTCCGCTCAGAGAAGCACAGCCAACACAATGTTGAAATAGAGCAGTGGTCATGAAGACACAAGTCAAAAGAAACTGGAAGGGGTGATGCTTTGGTGCAGTTTCATGGTTTTGTTTTTGCTGGTCTTATTATTACGCTGCTTGTTTGTCTGCTTTTAACTCCAGCTTACAGGGAAAGAAGGATTAATGGGGATTAATCAAACGTATCACCCATTAGATATGAGCCTTCAGCCCAACTTCCTCTTCAGGAAACGGCTGTGAGAGCCCCTCACCCCCAGCACTCTGCTTACCCCATAAGCCAGAGGTGTACGAGCAGCCTGCAAACTTCTCCCAGTGGCAAAGCAGCTCACCACACTGAACCAGGGGGGTGACAAAGGACAGCTGTCAGGCTGCTCACTCTCCCCACAGCAAAGGCTGCCAGGCAGGGCAGAAACACTTGAGAAAACCTCGGGCCATCCCTGCAAGGAGGATTTCCCCACATCTTTGTACATCACCTGACTCTGGCTCCATGCCTGCCCTTCAAGGTGACACTGACAGAAAGATGTTGCTCCTCCTTTTCCCCTCTCTTCCACACCGGGCTGCACCACCGGCTCCGCAGCGATCCACAGAAGACTGCCACCTACTGAAACATCGCCTCGTCTTCCCACATCAGTCACCTTCCACCTGGGAGACTGGAGGCAACACGGCTGAAGGCATCTTATTTTCAGTAAGATGAGTCTGAGGCTATCAGCACTACTGTTCCCTCCATTATCTAGAATTTCTTCAAGGTTTCCTGATATCAAGACCCAGAAAAAGCTGTTAAGATCAGAAAAACTACGCTTCCCATATAGGGCTAGTTCTCATGCCACAGGCAGCCCAGCAACTGGTGAAACACCTCGATACAGTCAGCTACAGCGAAATAGAAATTACAAGCAAAACCGTGTGAGAGCTACAACTATCTGTACGCTCAGCTCAACACAGTAAGATTAATTCCCCCAAAGGATGGATGCCTTTTCCTTTAAATTCGAGGAAGCAAGCAAGGTACTTTCTCCTCTCATCAAGACAATCTTATAAAATCAAGCCTGCAAAACCTCCTCTCCTCAACAGAGCACGCATCACCTTTCCCACACATGCCAAGAAATTTGCATACGAGCAGAAGTCAAGAACAGTAGCAATGCTGAAAGCATTTAAGAAATTACATCGAGTCATAAGATGACCTAGATTTGATATTTCATCACTGTCACAAATAAGAATCAACCCAAATAGAAATCAGAGAATTATTACAATGAAACCAGGAAACAAAAGTGACAGTCTGTTTTATGGAGCCAGGCTTCTTTCCGTGTAGTCCTCATCTCGAGTAATCTTCAAAGCATCTGCTGTGCTGGAATTGTTCCTCAGCTCTTCTTCTGCCTGAAGGAGCTGAGGGGAGGTGTGATGGCTGCTGCAGCTCCTCACAGTGACAGGGCCCGAGGGAACGGCATGGAGCTGCCAGGGGAGGGGCAGCTGGGGGGAGGGACAGTGCTGCACCACAGCGCGGTGGGCACGGAGCGGGCTGCACAGGGCACGGCCCTAGGTGCTGGAGCATTTGGATAGTGCACTCAGACACGTGGTTTCAATGTTAGCTGCTCCAGCACAGAGACAGGAGTTGGACTCCATGATTCCTGCAGGTCCCTTCCAACTGAGGATACTCTGTGGTAGAACTTTCCTTTATAGGATAGGATACAACCAGAGGAAAGTTTCTCAGGTTCCTGCAGAGACCAACCAATGCCACCTGCTATGCTGTAGGATGCACTACAGATGTAACTTCTTTGGTAGCTTGAGTCCAAAAGCACACCTATACAATTGTGGTTGTCGAGTGAAAGCCGTATTTACATTTTTACTTTCAGTACCTCTGACAGTTACATTTCTCACAGGTCTTCAAAACTGTTTCAGAGAAGGGAGGCAGCAAGACCTCTAAAGCCCAGTTTTAAGAGCTATCTGTAAAAACCAGAAGAGCAAGCTGTGTGACCACAACCGCCCTTTGTGAGGGAAAAAACAACCAAACGGACAGGCTATGAGATGCACCCAGAACTGCCTCCTGAAAGGCACTCCACCATGCAGCAGCCACCACAGGGCAGCAGCCACCTCCCCCCTGTCACCATGCCTGCTACAGCTCATCTCCTCTGTCCAAGAGCTGTCTCCACACACGCTGCTCAGAACTAAGCAGAAGTCCCTCCTCCTTATGCAGGAGGAGCAGAGCAGCCCCTCTTTGCTGAAATTCACACCAAAGAGCTGGAAGGCAGGGGAGGGCTAAAGAAATAAGAGCAATAATTCCTCTAGCAAGCCAGGAGAAGAGCACAAGCCATCAAACCACCTTTTCACTCTCTTACATATATTTTTTTCTTCCTTGGGCACTCTGATGCTCTGCCCAAAAGCCTCCCCTCCTCTGGCTCTGTATACAACCCATTTCTCCTCATTCTCTTAGCTTGCACACTTCTTCCAGCAAGAAAAAGCACTGAAACCCTTTTGTGAATATTATTTGCTTTATTTGAACATAAGAGTGCATTGCTAATGTCTGCTGTGCGTTCTAGATTAACTGTGCAATATACTTTTGCTTTAATTACTGTGCAAGGGTTTATTCAGATCGTTGGAAAAAAAATGAACCGCATAAATGAAGCGGTTACTCACAAGCCTCTCCTGAAGCACAGAGCAACTCGTTCAAGCTGTTGCAAAACCGCTCTGAGCAGATACACACTAGGTAACAGTTGCAGCAGAGAAGCACAGGGTAGGCACCTCCACAACTCCACCTGCACGCAGGGACAGCTGAAATGTTCTACATGTATTTCAGCACGCCAGACAGCCCTCATACAGGCTCCACGAAGTCAAGACAAATGGATCAACACCCATGGCACACTTGCCATGCTGTACATAATTACATGCACACTGGCTTGTGTGTGTGCTCCGAGTATCAAGACGGCATGCAATACAAAGGAATTTGCAGGTACACAAACACTTAATGTCTACATCACTTTAAAAACCATAATACTGGCCTAAAGCTCTTCCATTCTAGAACTAGCCCTTCCTAATTCACTAGGAGATGTCAGGTAGCTCCATTCATGACAGCAACTCAGCTCTACGGTTTCCTTGTAGAAGTAGATCTTCCAACACTGACTTGTAGGACACCTTTCAAAGGCCACAAAGGCAGCAGGACTGTAGCCATCATTACCTTGGGAAATACGCAAGGCTCACCATCACCTTATAGATGAACTGCTATTGTTGTGGAGCAGGTAGGGCAGCGAGGAAGAGAGAAAGGAACATAATCCTGCCCCCAAAAGATAAGCTGGTCCAAAAGAACGTTGGCACCCTCTTGCAAACTTCTCCCCAGGACTACAGCCGTATCACAGACACATTTGCATATCTTGATATAATTCATAGCTCTCCAGATTTCATTTCCCAAATTTGCATGTGGTATTTGGAATCCTAAGGGCAAATCCTTCTTGCACAAGATCTACTAATGAGCAAACAGAGGATCTTATATTCCACGGCACTGCCAGGTTTATTTCTTCTTTAGTTATTTCACTGTAGAAGTAAAACTGTGATCTTGGCATTGCTTCTTCTGTAATAAACAGACTATCCTGAATGCCAGAAGTAAGGAGGTCTCTTGACAGAGAAAAGATTCTCCAGCCCATGTCTCACCTGTTTTTCCATTAGCCAGCTGTTATCTTTTTCATCACTGTAACAGTCAGAAATACAAAGTATTTTTGAGCTCAAGACACACTTGCAGTTAAGCAGACAATTCTTTATTTAATGAGAGCCAGCAGGAAAACGTAGCAAGATACTACTCTGGGAACGTGATACAGTGGGACTTGGGTAGCATTCACAGAATACATTAAGTGTTCAGGCCCTTAAAGAATGGGCATAATAATACAGTTCTATTCTTCCCTAAAGATACTGCTTACTATTAATCCTACATTTAACTGCTCCCTAAACAAATCCTCCACCACGGATGCTGACAAAGATCTACAGAGCTTCTTTTTGTCCCCACAGACTATTACACATCTCTGGTCAAAGACAGATTGCAAACGTCCAGGAAGCTAAGCCTCCTTAGAAAAATGAACAGCAATGGAGTAACCCAGTGCAGAAACAGGACAGTCATCAAAGATGGAGTCACAAGTGCTCAGGAAGGAACACTCTACGACCATCACTTTTCCATTTCCATCTCTCCTGACAGTATTCAGTGAAAGATACTGCGTATCTGCAGCTAGTTCCACATCAAAAGTACCTATCTAATAATCATCTTCTAGAACAGAGTCCACCATGCACAACCACTACACTGCAGCCCTTTTCTGGGAACCTCCTTTGACAAAGAGGTCATTCTTCCTAAAAGGGAACATCACTAAGCATCTTTTTCGTAAAACCGCGTGGAAAATTGGTAAGAACAGTATAGAGCAAATTGTCTCCTTACCTAAGGGAACTGCACACTAAGTTAAAAATGTGCAGTGTAGACAGCTGTTCCTACAGCCTGTTCCATCGATGCAGACATTTGTCAAACGCAGTGAAGCTTCAAACCACTTGACACTACAATTATTCTACGCAAACACTAACAGCTTCCAGAAGGAAAAAATAACATGGAGTTGAAAATTCAGTCCTTCAACACTAGTTGACGTCTCAGGAACATTTTTTGTTGTTGTTGCTGTTAATAGCTCTTACATTTTTTAATCAATATATGAGAAATCAGATTTTAAAAAGTACAAAAAAAATACTTGTAGAACAATCTTACAGTTTTTAATTGAAAGCGCTTCTGCTTTATCAACTTAAATTTCAGTTTACAAAGGCTCACTGCAAGCCCCAGATTAAACACTCATTTTGTTTTGAAACACTCACATATCAAATACTGTGGGGGGAAGAAATGGATTCATTGGTTTCCCCTGAGGAACAGCAACCCTTCCCATTAGAATCTGAACAATGCTTTCTGAATACGTTATCAAGCAGTTGAAACTTATTGAGGAAAGGAAGAAAATAAGGATAACTTTCAGGCATCAGAACATTCCCAAACCAACAAAGCCTGTCACACCTGTCCTTATCTTTACGGTATAGAGACAGCAGTCATCACATCCTCCAACAAACAGAAACCATAGATGAAAATATCTGAAAGAAACCATCCACCAAGGCACAACTTTCTATTAACCATGGCAGTTCATCAAGCTCTCAGGCATACATCTAAGTTACAAAGCTAGAACAAAGCAGTATAAAAGCAAAGTGCTCTGACACAGTTTTGTAAAACCATGATTCTACTTTATCTATGACAACTTTGCACCTATGAACAAAAAGAGGCTGTGCAATGCTGAACCTAAGCTACACAAATCAATGCTGTGTTCTTACCACACTCCAAAAAACAGAGAGAGAAATCACCCTTCCTGATCACATACAACTCAACGTCAGCCTAAAGTAAACTCCTTGTAAAGCTATGCAAAAATGCAGGTAGAATACTTAACGTTACAAAAGCCACCAGATTCATGCACAAAGAAGGTGGCGACATGTCCCTGGCTCCAATCTAGAGCTTCCTGTTACCTGTACTACTTCAAACATGTATTATATTTAAAATATCACAACTGCATCCACTAGTTTGTCAAATATTTATACTCACCATCAACTCATTATCTAATCCGCTCTCCCCTGAAAAATCTCTGCCACTGTTTTCAAGACACTCTTCACTCAATGCAAAAAAAAGAAGGCAGCCTCCAAAGCAAGCAGTCACTCTCCTTCTAAACCCAACTGCAAGTAAGGAAGCATTATATCAGCGCTGCATGGAAAAGCTATGGCACCTCCCCAGTTCCCACAGCAAGCGAGGCAGAGATCCACAAGGTCTGACTCACACCTTGTTACAGCAGAGAGGAGAAAGAGCCCAGGGTTAGCAGGCAGCCGAGAGGCCTCTGCCAGATACTCACATGTTGAATCTGGGCTACCCTTCCTCTCATCTCTGGCCACAGCCAGGGGGTTGGAAAAATTAATGAGAAAACAACAGGGAACAGACAACCTCCAAGCATGACCGAAGCTCCTAAGACAAACACAGAAGGCTGTGTAAGCCTAAGCATTTGTGCCCCTTCCTGCCAGGCTCTCACCTCTCCTGGTAGCTTGGGATAATTCCTGTTCCAACACGCTGGGCTGGAAGCTGCTGCAGCCAAGTGACTCCACGTTAGAAAGGAGTTTCCGGCAACCTTACTGAGAAGCCCCTGAAGCCATGCTAACAATTTGGTTATGTTCAAAAATATTCAGGCTCCAAGCATAAGACTTTTTTATTTTTTTATAGCATTGGTCTTCACTTTCTTACCACTTCGAGCAAATGAGCTGACAAAAGCTTTCTGCAAACTACAACTGAAAAAGCTGCAAGCTCAGTGAGAGACCTACCAAGGGAACGAGTACAAAGAGGTGGACACTCAATGTATTTTTTCCCCATCTCTCGCTTTCATATTTCCAATTTATCTCTGAACTGAGACTGGGAGTGTCTCCCTCACCAACTCCCTCTAGCTCACGTATCTCCGCTACTTGAATTTTAGGTCAGTTTTCACACAGAGAGGTTATAAATATAGAAAACTTAACACGGTCATAAAATAAAATAAAAATGGCAAGTCAGCAACCATAAGACAAGACCCAACAGTACAGACAACGCAAAGCTCACCCCAGAGCCTGGTTTCTGAATCTCACAGAAACTGTATTTTTCTCCCAACAGACTCCAGAAGATTTTCCTTGAAGGGGAAGGCAGATAGAACAATTAAATCTCATTTCACGAGGAAGAGTTGTCAAAACTTTTTCTAATCTTCTCCCAGGACAAAGCCCAGGATTAAGTGCAAGCCCTGCATCACTGATTTCAGTAATGGTAGCTCACTGTGCAGAGCCTCGGGAAAGCACAGCCTGCTTATAATGATATTCTGTTACTGCCCCACAGTACCACAGGCACTGCAAGAAACTGAGAGCTCGTTAAGGCAACACGGAGCTACTTCACATTCAGAAGCACCAGAAACCATCTCTTCCACCCCAGAAAAGCCTCTAAGAACACAGATTGCAAAGCCTCTCCCTTTCCAATGCGGAGAAGTTGGGAAGCGCTTTGGATTACATCAGTTCCCTCTCCCACACACCCATCAAGGAAGCGAGGCAGCAGCACGTCCCTCTCACGGCTAAATATAAAGGGAACGTGGGACTCGCTAATGTGCAACCCTGCGAACACATGTTAGGGAAATATGGCAGTTCGCTGGCTTTTTACGTAACCCCAAAGATGCTCGGGAGAAACTACACCTACCATTTTCCCTACGGAGCGCTTCGCCGGGCTGCGAGCGGCTTTATTTCCGCACGCCGAGCCCCGCGCTGCGCAAACCGAACGGCGTCGCCGCAAAGACCGCGCTGCAGGAGAGGGGCAGAGCCGCACCGGCGGCACCGCAGCCCGGCTCCTCCGGCAGGGGCAGGGAGCCGAGCCCGCAGCCCCCGGCCCGCAGCGCGGCGAGGGAGGGGCGGCCGCCACCATCTTGTCCGCCGCCCCCGCGCCCCGGCACAAAGACACGAAAGGCGGCGGCGGCACCGCCGCTTCCCCCCCCTCCCCAGCCCCGGGCACCGCGCCGGGCGGCCCCGGCCCCGCCGCCCCGTTCCCCCCGCGCCCCGCTCACCTCCAGGCGGAGCGAGGCACCGCAGCCCCGCAGGAACTCGCGGATGTTGCTCAGGCACTCGCTCTCCGTGCGCGGCTCCGGGTACACCTGGAAGAGAAGAGGCGGCGGCTCAGCGCGGACCCGGCCCCGCGGGGCGCGGCCCGGCCCCCGCTCCCTCACCTCCCGCTCCCTCCGCTCCTGCCTGGGAAGGGGTTGAACCGGGAAGTAAACACGGAGCGCAGGAAATGGCGTGCGAGGGCGGAGGGCACAGCGCGCAGCCCGGCTGCCGCGGCCCCGGCAGCTCGGCACGGCACGGCACGGCACGGCACGGCGGCGGCAATGAGAACGGGAGGGGCGGAGCGCGGCCGCCGCCTGGCACCGGGCCCCACCACTCTGAGAGCGGAATCCTGGGGAGGATTTAAGAAATAACTGGGAAGAGCTCGGTGGGAAGCGTGCCGGTACCCAGATAACAGTCCACCAGCTGCAGAGCCCGCTAGTGACTAGCTGTGTTTGTCCGCCGTTCCACAGTCAGCCACAGCCTCTCCCCGCTGAGGGAAAGGGGGAACCCCACGGAGGAAAGCCGTGGATGGACCCCGGAGAGCTGTACGGGAGAGCGTTCACACCGGGCACAGCTCAGCCTCTATCCAGAACCTTTACTGGGAGAACGTCCCAGGGGAAGGTGAGCCATCAGCTCACCTGACCGCACGCGCAAGCATTGTTTCATCCTCCCACCCCCCAAAATAAATAAATAAATAAAACACCTGATTGATTACCAAACAAAATATTGCTCAAACCAAGAGGTAAACAGACCTCCAGCCCTGGCACGTCCTTCTGCGTGAGCTGGAAAGCCAAACAAAAGAAGTGCTCCGGGTGCTGTGCCCTTTGCTTGGGCGTAATGCTCGAGGAAGATCTGCAGCACACACACTGATGCAAATCCACGCGCATAATCTACCCCCAAAGCACACGGAGCTCAGCGTAAGGCTGACTCGGAATGTCAGGCTGCAACTAAGGCAGGGCTGACCTGTTTATAGAGTATTCTGACCCCACAGTACCACAGGTATCAGCAAATACAGCCTAGAACAAATGCCAACAGACCCCTCTGGGAACATGACGTGTGCCATCCCTCCTGCATCATTTTATTGTTTTGACTCCAACAGGAATCACAGGCTTACAGGTAGAAAATCTGAAAATATCTTAGCACGTATATCCTGCTGGAAATGTGAAGCGTCAACGAAGCCACGAATAGAAGCAAATCCATTACGCTATTTACCTGGGAAACCTCAGTGCGACTCCAAAAGCTATCTTGTACAGGGCAGCACAATGACCTGAGCAGCACACTCAGAACCTCTGATCAAATCTCAGAGTTCCCACTGGTGCTGCCAGGCATTTCATTCCTCCACAGGCAGCTGCATTAAACTCAGAGGGGTCATTTCTGGCAGGGGACATGTATGGCCTCACACACTTTGCACACTGTAACAACAGAAACGCATGCAGGGTGAAGGCAGGTAAGCATGCTCAGAAGATAGATAGCAAATGCATTCTTAGCTTAACAGAGAGTAGACTGCGTGTACATAAAGGCAATGAGAAGGAGAGATTATATGTTTTCGTATCCTCCCCTGGCTGTCCGAGAGCCACGCCGTCAGTTCATTAGCAGGAGCTGCCCTCTTGTTACAAGCCTGTAGCACCCAGAGCACAAAGGGGCCTCAGTGCTGAACTGGAACCTCTACGTGCTACAGTCATACAAATAGAAAGAAAGAAATGTAATTGGAAAAGACAGGACTTCCAGAGGGACCTGACAGATTCTTAATTAAGGATCGGGGCTCCACGGTGGAATTCAGAGAGACAAGGGAAGGGAAGGCACACAGCAGGAGTAACAGCCTACACCACTGTATGGCTCACAGACAGGCTCTGATAGGGGCTTAATCTCTAAAGGAGCGGTTCCAGAAATTCAGGACAGCTCAACACGAGCACGTGTGCAACGTACCACAACTGTGACGAAGTGGACTATGTTTCTGCCATCCGGAAAAGGCAGAGAACTGTGTGTGATACGCATGGACGGCACCCAGCCAAAATTACAGCTGTTTTGATCAAGCCTACAGCTGTCATCAGATCACTAAATGCACTTCCAAAAGGGCAAAGCAGAGACAGGTAATAGTGAGCAAAACCATGACAGAAGCTGCATTAGAAAAATCAAAGAAAAGAAAAAGGCTTCATCTCAGGAAGCTTCCACTTATGTAGTGTGACCTGCAATATGGTTTAGTATGAAGGGAGACCACCTCCAGGCAGGCACGCCAGGGGAAAAACCCCACAAAGGGCCAATCTTGTGCTTTAAAGTGCATTACAGAAGAATAAAATCATGAGGGAACGTGTTCTGTCCTGTCACTGTCCCACATTACAGTGTGTCACTGGATCATTTTTCCCATATGCTATTAGTTCTGGTATGAAGCAAGATTTGATAGTTAAACTAAAAAAAATACGAAGCAGGATTCATAGAGAGGCACAGCCAGAGCTTTAGGCTCAACACAGCATGGCATCCTACTGTTTCTGCCGCACTGTAGCTCTTTGGTACTGACATTTCCCAACCTATCAACCTGGTGCCACACTGACACATCAGCTGCAGCTCCCTGCTCCCCTGGCTGCTACTCCGTCAGGGCACCTGGTGTCAGCAGCACTTCAGATGACGGCTTCTCCAGCTCTGAGCTCTTCTTCTGCACATGTCCTGGAACACTGCTGTGCCTAACCAGCCTTCACCAACAGCGACCTGTGCTCAAACACACCGATGTTCTGCTTCAGCTGCTTCTCTCCCTTGTTGTAAATAGCCCCCAGATAATGTTTTCAAGTTTGGAAAGGAAACTTAAGAGTTCCCTTCAAATGTCAGTCAGTTCTGTGGCAGCCTTAACAAGATGGTTCTTTGAGTCCTACGCTACACTCAGGGATACTTTTTTTTTATTTTTTATTTTTTTAAACATGCCATTTGAAAATAATACCGTGGGGCTGATGCAGCTGTTGGAGCCCATCCTTTGAGCTGCACCTGTATTAAACAACGCTGGGAAAACAGCATGTTCTTTGAAGTAGAAGTACTGTACTTCTGTTATTTCCCTTGGACCCTGATCAAATTCCCATCAAAGTTTATAAACTAGCTCCCATGATATTTGATTAAGGCTAAGATGTAAACGTATCAAGTTAAGGTATTCCAAATGATAGTTTTGTTTTCACAACTTAACATGACATTTTTATATCTACACACACACACTACATATATATATATATATATATATATATAATGTGTGTATATATATACACAGACACACACATATATATATATACACACATTAAGACAGCACTAAGAAACTGACAGTGCCCAGCAGGGAAAAAGACTGAAAGCTGTTTTTGCATCTGCAGCTCTGAGCACTTGTAGACCCACCTTGTAAACTGAACCAGGTGGGACTCTACTGATGCAAAGTATTGTGTATATGCACACAGAGTTCTATTTACAGCAGGATGAGCAATTTTTCCCGCATTTCTAAATATTTCTTAATCCTTTATTCTTCTGCTGTTTTAAAGAAAAAGATGGTATCAGCTGGCATGCAGACGTACCAAGCCCTGGACTGTTATCACCAGCCCCACTGAACTGCAGGAACCAAGACACAGTGCCCACAGAAAGAAGAGCATTTCCCTGGAGCTGCTCGTGAAGAAACAGCAAAGAAATTCTGCTGCAGGGTTGGGGCAGAGGCTGCTGGAAACCCACGGGCAGTGGCTCACTGGGGAGCTCCCTGCAGGCAGGTGGGGGCTCCGCACCCTCCCACAGCCCCGGCAGCTCCGCCTGCGCAGCACGAGCTGGGGCGGTGGGAGCCGAATCACTCAGGGTTTGTTTACACTGGGAGAGCTCTGCTGCTAGTGGTGCTGGCACCAGTCCTCCGTGTGGATGTAACATATGCCAGAGAGGGAATTCCTCTGCCAGCCGCACCATACCGCTTCCCCCGGTGACATCGATGGAGCCAACGAAAGCACTGCTCTGTCAGCACAGCTGTATCGGCCAGGGGTGTAGGATTTGATGGCTTTTTCACCTCAACGTGAGAAAATATTCCACAGGCCTACCAAAATCCCACAGCAGAGACCCTGCCCTGGGCAGGCTGCCAGCATTTTCCTATGGCACTCACTGCAGAGCAGGAAAATGAAGACCTGAATGACACTATCCTAGACCAGAATAGCCCTTTGTGTGCCCGAAGGGCCTCTGCTTGCTGAGGTCCACAGGGAAGAACAAGGGCCACAGAAACTTCTCAGCTCATCACCTGCACCAGTGGTGGCTGACAGCTGCAACCGCACATCTACAATGCTGAGGGGAGAGAGCGTTGCTCTGCTCCCCATCAGGGGCTCACACCAGCTAGAGATGGGGCAGTAAGGCTCAGCCATTCAGGGCAGAATCCAGGCAGAGCACATGGCTTGTGCCCCTGCAATAATGCCAACTCGCAGCATCTCTGCAAGCTCTGCCGTGCCCGAAACTTGGTAAAATTTCATCTTCACAAACACTGGGTAGTAAGAAATGAAAAGTCCTAGTTATGAAATATGTATATTCAATCCCCCCTCCCCAGGGATACAAAGGCAGATTTTACATACGTACACATATAAATTATGCATATATCAAATTCTTAAACATCCAATTTTAAGGCCACAGTTTAAAGCTTGAGTTACAAGCTCACAGGAACACTTCTGAGAATCAGACCTACTTAGACAGAAAAAAAAAAATGCATTTTAACAATCTCACTTCGGCTAGCTTTCCCCAGGAGCTGGGCTCATCCTCCCTGCAGCAACAGCAGTCTCCCTGTAGAGGCAGCCACAGCTGCCCAGCAGGGATTACTCTTGCCAGAAGCACAAATAATCTCCCTGGGAGGCTCTGTGCAAGGACTGCTGCTAAGGGGAGAGAGCACACGCACATCAAGCACAGGTTTCAGTCCTCACCTCCTTGGCCCAGACCCCAGATGACCTGCTGCTGCAATGCCTTCCCGTGGGTCTCGCTGAGCACTGACAGGGCAGTCCCTTGTTTTGGCCCACAAGTACCAGAGCAGCTTCCCAGACTCAAACCTCTCAGGCAGCTGGCCACTGCTACCTGATGGGTGGCACTGCTCAAGGGATGCTCACATCGCCTCACAAGCATCTGATTTCAGTCTCTACAACCCTGGTTGCAGCTCATCCTGTACTCTTGCAAAGGCCTCTGGCTGCAACATTCACTGTTCGTGATCAATGCTGGCTCCCAGGCACTTGCCATTTCTTTGCAGTCTGAAACATCACAGTCAGGTCACTCCTTGTCATCAGGAGAGCAGTACTTGGCTAGACGGAATCAGAGAGAACTGAACAGGCTGTCCAGAGAAGCTGTGGATGCCTCATCCCTGGAGGTGTTCAAGGCCAGGTTGGATGGGGCCCTGGGCAAACTGACTAAATGATTCATTTAGTGGTTCACAACCCTGCCTGGGGAAGGGAGTTGGAACTGGATGATCTTTAACGTCTCTTCCAACCCAAATCATTCTGTGATTCTGTGATTCCATGAACACAGAGCTCATCTGGTCAAAGCAAAGGGCATTTCACTTACGATAAGGTAAGGCCACTGAGATGGTCACCGCACGTGGCATCCTGGACCTTCCTTCTGGGGACTCTGACTCCAAGTGCTTGTGCTGATGTAATCTGTTCACCTTCGGTCTCTCACACAGCTAATTTCTTCCCAAATTAAAATTCAGAAAGCCTCTTTTCACCAGAGACCTCAACCATTAGGTCAAATCTCCCATCAATCCTGATCCAGCACCAACAAATAACCACAAACACTCACCCCAGTGCCCAGTCCCTCACAGGGAAAGACAAGTTTTGCTCTGACCATACGCTGAGCCTTCATCAGCAAGGAAACGTTATCCACCTGCTCCAGCCAGCCTCCCATCACTCTTTTTTCACACCTGCACCACTGGAGCATCCTCCAGGAGGGCAGGCCCCACAGGCACAGCATTCAAGGCTGTATTCCATCCCTGGGACATACCCACAGCAGAGGGGACACAGACACAGAAGTTCCCAGCTGAGAACTGGTACTCCTTCCTCCCCCAGTGCACCTCCCCTGTTTCCTCCAAAGGCAAGGAAGCTGTCCTCAAAGTAACATGTTTCAGTTGAGCAACCGGCCAAAAAAAATGAAAAGTACAAACAGAACTTAATGGAGCGCGAAGCGAAGGATGACAAGGAAAATTCTCGCTCCAGTTTTAATGTCTATTTACAACGCCAAAAGTGGGTCAAATGGGCCTGCGATGGAGGGATTTGTCTGGAGGATGATCTCTGCAGCAAAAGGCGTGCATGCAGTGAGCAACTGCATGGCAGTACGGCTGCAGCAGCCTCTCCCTGACCCCAGGGCTGCTCAGCCTTACAGAAGCTGTAACATAAAACCTTGGTTTCTCATTCAAATGACTTTTAGCACAGCTCTCCATCCTCAAGTGTAGATCCACAGACAGGTGCGATGCAGCACAAGTCTGAGCGTCCCCACGTTACAAGGCTGTTCACCAGGACCATTGCTCTGCCCAAATTTGGCCTTGTTTTACCTCCTCACAGCCACTCTTCAAAAACAACTAAAACTGCAGCAACCTTCAGCAGCAGCCCAGCAGCAAGAGATGCAATGCACAGTAACGCTGCCTCCCAGCGCACTCACTCGCCGTTCCTGGAATCAGATGAATTGAACACCCGTCTGCTGCCCAAGATGGACAACCATTCCATAAACAAACGCAGCCAATGCTCCTGACAAGGACTTACTCTGCACAAAGACAGCACACAAACACAATGCAATGTACAGGAAGAACACCGGCCAGCCCTCAAACCCACCAATTCGTTTTATCGACTGAAAAACCTGACCTTCAGGTGCTTTACTGCTTCTATGGGCAGACAACCCTTACTTACCCAAATTGTTCTACTAATTACTCACAGGGTACTCAGAGGCTTTCAAAGCACAACATGCCAAATATATATTATTGCATTCCTGCGAACATCGAGTCCTCTTCCTAAACAGTTTCTGAAATAAATGATTCCAGAGCATTTGCTAGAAAACATCTTCAGGAAACTGGTAAGCAATGCTTCTTATTTATAATTTGTATTTTTAATGTTCTTTTTGTTTTAGTTGCTACTTTGCATTAACAGGGAAATAAGCTCTGAGAATCTTCAAAGCTCTTGCTCATGTCAGGTACTCATAGAAAGTTGCGATGTTAAATGATACTGAGAGCTGAACCAGTCTACATCTGTGGCCCAATCCAAATATTGGTGAGAGCTCACACAAGTCTGGTTGGCACTGAAGGGTTTCAGGACAAACAGGGAATAAAGGGGCTCATATTTAAAATGTGCTCAGTATAAAAAAATATCTCCATAAATGGAGCAAAAAAGACATGGAAAGGAAAAACAAAAACAAAACACCAGGATACAAGGATGTAGGGATATAAATGTTATATATATGTTTTATTGGCAAACTACAGGAAATAAAAAGAGAACAATACTATGCAAATAGCTCAGTCATACTCCTTTTATGCTCCCAGCTACCACTGTGGGGTACACTCTGAAACTACAGAGAAAGCATATTCACAAAGTTGGACCAGAACATGAGTCCTTCAAAGGCAACTACAGGCTACAAAGCACAGTGTGAAAGGACAAAAACTACACATAGGTCCAACTCACAAAACAAAGAAATTAGTAGACACATGGAAAGCTTGAGCTGAGAGCTGCACACGGGCTGGCTGGGGCAAGTGGCAGGTCAAGAGGTCTTCTTCCCTCTGACAGCCGTCCCAGCACATCACTGTCCCAGCACCAGCGGGCTCATCCTGCTGGTGGATGGATAGCAGCACCCCACTGACAGCTCCCACAGCAAGCTGCACCCCAGCATCAGAGGTGTTGGTCCCTCTGACACAACAACAAGAGCAAGCTTCTCCTTCACATCAAAGCCACTCCTATCTGCACTGTACACAGAAGCACGTGAAGTTGGGAAACACTCTCTAGCACTTATTTCCATCACGCTCGTATCTACTTCATTGTGCCTGCAGCAGAGCCTGTTCCCTACTCCATCTCAGGACACCATCCCTTGCCAGGAGCACAGGGATAGCCCTGTGCTGCCCTAACGCTCAAGACCCAACTCTATGGGGCTCAAGAGACCAGAAGCGTGGAGGCACAGCAAGACGGGCTGCAGAACCACCACGGCTGTCATGCAGACAGGACACACCAACAGACCATCCCTGAGGGGGTCTGCACCCCACTGTGCAACTGGTGCCAAGGAGTGGACACGCGTTACTTCCAGCTGCGTCACACACACACAATAACAGAACCGTAGGGGTTGGGATGAACCTCTGGAGACCATCTAGTCCGTTCCCCTGCTAAAGCAGGTTCCCCAGAGCAGGTCACACTGCAGGAGGGTTTTGAGAGAAGGAGAAGGAGACTCCATAGCCTCCCTGGGCAGCCTGCTCCAGGCCACGGCTGTCCCAGCCAGCTGTCCCCATGGCGGGCTCTGCCTTACTCATGCTCCCGTATCATTTCCATTACACCTGTGGGCTCCAGGGTCATTTCCACATTTCCCATTTGCTCGGAGGACAGCACCGAGCTGCCAAAACCAACGGGGTGGGCAACAGCACAAAGCAGTGACGACCACAACCCGTGGGGAAACGAGGGGCAGCTCCGAACCCAGCACCCTACAGAGATCAAAGCTTTCCAAGTGCGAGGCTCGAGGAAGCCAGGTGGGCACCGCCACCTGCCCCATGACCTTCAGTAGTCACCACCAGCAGGAGGGGGAAAGTTGGCTCCGTGAGCTGTGCCAGCACACGGAGGCCCCCAGGAAGGCAAAAGAAAGAGCAAGCAAGCAAGCAGGACAACAGCCTGCATCACACGGCGGCGTTAAATTAAACGTGAAACGTTCCCGTGAGGGGCGGACACGGGGCCGGGGGAGCGCTTTTTGTTCCCTCCCTCCGGATCCATCCTCCCCGGGGGGGAACTCGGCACCGAAGCTCCGGGGTCCCCAGGGCGGAGGCGGCCGCCCCCGGCCTGACAAAGCCCGCTGCCCCCGACTCACTTTGTCGATGGATCCCGGCAGCAGGCGCTCGAGCAGGCGGCACAGCACCACGCCGTCCTTCAGGGAGGACTGCAGGAAGCCCTCGGGGTCGGCGATGCTCTTCTTGGGCGACTCCAGCACGCCCAGGGCGATCAGCCACGTAACGGTCTGCTCGGCCGAAGTCATGGCCGCGCGGAGCTGGGGCGGTGGGGAGGGGGGGAAGGGGGGGGGGAAGGGAGGGGGGGCTTTATGGGATCGCTGTCTCCCCTCCCCGGGCGGGGGTTTCAGGCCGAGGCCCCCGCCTCCCCCATGTGAATGCGGATGACGACGCCCCGCCACACACACGCACACACATACACACAGACATGCAGCCGCAGAGCCGCCTCCTCCCCGCCCCGTGACGGCACGGGGCTTGCGCGCCCGCGGAGCCCCCTTCCCCCCTCCGCTCCGCTTCCACCCCCACCGCGCCCGCGGTGCCGGAGCGTGCGGCGCCGGCCGCCCCCCGGCGGCACGAGAGGCGCGGAGCTTCCGCGGCTGCGGAGCGCCGAGGGATCCGCCCGCCAACGCACGCTGCTTGCGGCGGGGCCTGTGCGGCGCGGGCACGGCGGGGTGCGGCGGGAGGGTGCCCGGGATCGGTGCGCGGCTGTGAGCGCGGCGAGGCTGCTCACCATGGAGGGATGGCGGCCAGGTTGGATGGGGGTTTTAGGGCTGTTGCTGCCTCGCCTGTCAGCCCCTGGAGCTGTGAGGAGATGCCCTAGATAGATGGACGGTTCTCCCCGAGGGATTTTAATGGGGAGGAGAATGGTTAAACCAGAGCTCCCACGCAGCAGGTAATTCCCACCGTAGGTTTGCCCTATGGAAGTTTACAGCCCCCTGAGGAAAAGCCTCATCCCTACGAAGCGACACTTTGCGTTAAGCACAGAGATCAATGGGATCACAGGATGGCTTGGGTTGGAAGACTCCTTACAGGTGACCTCACTCCAACCCCATGCTGTGGGCAGGGCTGCTGCACCAGCTCAGGCTGCCCAGGGCCCCAGCCAACCTGGCCTTGAACCTCCACGGATGGGGCACCACAGCTTCTCTGCACAGCTGTGCCATTGTCTCACCGCCTTCTGAGGAAAGGATTTCCTCCTGATGTCTAAACTAATTTTCCCCTCTTTGAGCTTAAAGCCATTCCCCCCTTGTTCTGTCAGTATCACAATGTGCAAAAAGTTGGTCCCCCTCCGGCCTGTGAGATCTCTTCAAGTACTGGAAGGTCACAATGAGGTCTCCCGGTAGCCTTATCCAGACCAAATAAACCCTTTGACCATTTTCGTGGCCCTCCTCTGGACCCACTCCAACAGCTCTGCAGCCTCATACATTTCCACATCTAGTTAAACAACAAAAAAGAAAATGGAAAAGGAAAAGAAAGAAGAGAAGGGAAGGGGAACGGGCAGCCCGTGCCACGTCCTCACCACTCTTTCAGAGAAGAAATCTTTTCCTAATATCCAAGCTGAACCTCCCCAGCACAACTTAACGCCCTCAGGCCTCCAGCCCAGTTGCTGTGCTACCTCATGGCAGGTGCTATTAGGGCCATGCCAAAGCAGAAGTGCTGTCAGCAGGTCAGATCGCTGCAGCTTGTGCTGTGATAGAACTTGGGGTGCTGCAAGATCCTGAGCAAACTTAACTTCTGAAAGTTCTGTTAACATCTGCTTCATTTTACAGGGCAATGAAGAAAACTCTCAGTGTTACCTCCTTAGAGCTCTTGTAACTTTTACCCTGGCTGTGTGGCAGGTCTGCCGCAGCACCAAGTGTAGCCCTGCTTCTATACTCCTGAGACCATCAGTGCAACAGCTGCACCACCTTTGTCTTCTGAGTGCAGCTTGGGATAATGGCATTGATCCGCTGTGTTCTTTATTCTCCCAGAAGCCAATAATGAGCATTCTGCTCAAAGCAGAGATGGATATAGAAGCACGGTCCTCGCCTGGTCTCCATCACGTGTGACAGATGAAGGGCAGAGCTGAGGAAGGAAGAAATGGAGAAGGACAACAGTCAGCAGTGCAGTCACACGGGGCTCTCTCTGTGGAAAGAAATCTATTTTCATTGGCAGTATGGAAGTATTTTATTCACACTTTATGAAGATCATGAAAGAAATGAAGAACAAGAACGGGATGGCTAGGAATCAGAATGGCTACAAATGATTGAAAAGGTCCTGAATTTAAAGTAAACGGGATTCAAGATTTTCAGATTATTTTCACTACAATTTACCCCACGTTCTGTTAGCACGGGATGCAGTAAGCGCCTTCATAATGCTGCAGGCTGGGCTCCCTGGGGAAGGTCCTGGGGGCAGGGAAGTGCCTCCAGGTCCCAGCACGGTCTGTGTTCTGTGAGCTGCAGGGGCAGCTCTTGGCTGGGAGCAGCTGTCACTGCTCCATCGAGCTGATGAATCTGTGACATCAGTGAGGAACGAGCCCTAAAACTTTGGCTGCAAGCGCTGATTGCAGAGCACTGATGTGACCATCCACAAAAAGAGGATTTGAAGATGTGCCTGATGGGGAATTGGGGCAGAGTAAGGGTGAGTGTTTTGCAGAGTCATTGGTGAAGTCTCGCTCAGACTGCAGCATAGACACTTGGACAGCTGTGTTCAGGAAAACTGAAATCACACTGGAACTGAGTCCTTAGAAGCGTGGCAGTGATCTGAGAGCTGGGCTCATTCCACCTGGCAAAATGAAGCCCGGGGATAGGACCACTGTGAGTAAAAATCACAGACTAAGAGCCACGTAAGCTTAAGGACAGTGCTGACACAAAAATAAGTTGCTGTAAGTAGGTTCTGATTACAGTTTGCACGGCAAATCACCATCTCTATGTGGCAGTACAAGTGTTCTGCTCTGCTGGTGCCTCTTGCTGTTTTTGGGTGCAGGGGTTGTGCTGCTGGCCCCACGCAGCTCAGCTCAGCGCGAGCAGCTGTCGGCTTCACCAGGCTTGTAAGTGCTCCCTGGGCTATTTTTGCAGCACACCACGTGAGTTTATGGGTTTTTTATTTTTAGTCCTGCAGTATGATTTGTTGACGATGTGTATTTTGCATGCAGTTGGTACTGAAGCGCCAAGGTGATAGAGGCCATTTAATGATCTGCCAATATATGTTGCAGTCACTAGATGTTACAGTCAATAAATGTCACCATTTGCCTTACAGTCAGCATCTGCACCCTTTCAGCCCTCATGATCACATATTTATATGATATCCATTCAGGGTGTAGACTTCTGTATCACTGCTTGTTCACTTCAGCCTTGCTCCTGCCACTCTCAGCCAGCAGCAGCAAGCTCTCCAAGTGCTCCTTCTGAAAGAAGCCTCACATAGCAAACAGGATCTTCCAGAGGCCTTGAATGATGTAGAAATGTATAGAAGCCATGGTATATATTCAGAGTCCTACTACAGCTACTTGGAGAAGAGAAACGAGAGTTGCTGGCAGGTTGGACTTCACAGAATTCTCATGGTTGGGTATTGCTGTCATTTAGCATCTGCTGGGGTAGACCTCTCTTAATTTCTCCTGCAGTATCTCAGAGTCCAGTGTGAAAATGACCTTTGTCAGCATAGGCCAGGCCTCCGTTAATGAGTGGCCTTGTGATAAATCGCATGCTTGCAACCAAGCAATGGGATATTCTTGCTTTTAAGCACGGTAACTAAATCATAAAACATTATAAGAACCCTGGACTGAGAACTGCCTGGTGGTTTTGTCTCCTTTTTCTCTGTTGGTATTTCCTAAGCTCCCAAAGGATAGCTTCTGCATTTATGTCAAGTGTATTTTGAAAGACAGCACTACAATCTTTGCTTCGGCATCGTTCAGCTTGTTTCCAGCAGGCATATTCCATTTCCCTATCAGATATAGCTACAAAACGGAAATGGCATAGGTGAGATGAAATCTTTTTTAATTAAGCAAAATAGGCTTTTCATTGTTTGGTTTGGATTTTCTCAGGCACTTCAGAAGCACTGAAGATCTTTATTTATTTCCAACACGTTACCTGTGATGACTGGACGTGAAGGTACGTATGAGCTTATATTACATTAATCAGTGATTACTGCAATGGATTTGCTCTATATTTGCTTCCTGATCTGAGGAGTGTTCAGTCCTTTCTCTGCTCACAGAGCTGATCAGTGAAACAGGCCATGATAAAAGCTGTGTGAAAAAGCTTCCTTCTGTACTAATTGGATGAAACTTGGAAACCAGAGGCTTTACTGGGAGCGCTGCCTATTTTCCTCATAATTATTTGCATATTCAGTTTAACAGCAAAACAAGTCTATAATTGTTCAGTTCAGAAGGGAAAAGCTTCTCACCACATACGGCGGCCAGAAAAAAAACATGTGCAACCACTACATCAACAGCAAATAGCGCTAAATCAGCACTACCTGCACTAATTTGGGATGGGGAAATGTATAAAACAATAACTTCAGAAGCAAAGGATACTAAGGGAAGGAAACCAGCAAGAGCCAGGTTTAATGTCTGCTCGTTAGTACAAGGAAGAACTTCTCTGCTGTTCAGCACATAGATTACATTCACCATCTAATCACGCCGCAACAATCTGAGGAGGTTTAACATTCAGATATGTTTTATAAACAATTTACAGTTGATGTGTAACTCACAACAGCATTGCCACTGCCTTTAAATTTGATCATAAGGGTGAGGTGAGACCTAAATGTGAGCCTCCCGCTTGATGTCTGACATAAATAATGTACGCAGAGATCCTCAAACGCTATTTGGCTCCGCTGCTGTGGATTGAATGTCACAGCTTCATGCTGCTGTGAAGAAGTAACACCACCAAAATAACTTGATCTAGCTATTTAACCTTGCAAATATATACTGGGAAATGAGACAAAGCCTGAAAAAGAAAAGGGGGGGGAGGGGGGCAGGTAGGGGCGAGCATTAAAAGAAAAGGTTGAAATTGAGTGTAGAAATTCAAACCCATATTTTTTTCTCATCAGTTTGTTCCATCCAAACCCATACAACTGTCTGGACCCGTAGTGGTTATGATAACACCATTATGCTCCAGCACATATATTTATATCTACTGGTCAAGTACTTCTTGGAGAAGTACTATCTAGTACTACTATGCACATACTGGGAGTGCACTCCCAGGGGACAGATTTCCACCAGGACTGCTCCACCTGAGATTCCAAGCTCAGACAACTCAACCGATACAAAACAGACGAGGCTGAGGAGAAAGCAGATCTTTCACGGATGAGATCCCCTGCACCAATTCCAACTTCTTGTTCTTGACACTAAAGCTGCCCAGAAGTTTAGCCTAAAGCTTGGCTTGTATTCTAAACCAGGTAGGAGAAAAATGCCATCAGCCACTGTCATACCTCTACAGCAGTGCTCCATTTGCTCAAATCAGCTTAAAAATAAGTCTTTCGAACGTCTTCCATCATGAAATATTTCAAGAGAAAAAGGCAAGTATTTCTGTTTCCTGTCATTAATAACTTTCTGAAATAACAAATGGAAACCTGGAGACACCATCCGCTGCTGCTATTTCCTTAAAAGTGGAATTGGACCACCTATCAGCTCCAGCAAGGGAGCACCCTTTGGGGTCTGTATCCTTCCAGAAAGGATGTTTCTCTTTTGCTGCAGAAGATTGGTCATACACCACCACGCACTACTGCACGTGTAGAGAACGCATCCAACTGGCTATGGAGGAACTGCAAAACAACTGGAGAAGCACTGACTCGAGAAGTTCACATGTTTTCCAGGCTCCTTCCTTCGCTATGTAGAAATTTAGTTTATATAAGCATTAAAAGTTCTCCAGAGGGAATTTTATAGGGATTTTTCTTCCTCGCTCTCTCATCTTGATTTTAATGCATGAAGAAATAATTCATGTCCAGGGAAAATTGTTCTGAATCTCACAGGATTTTGAATATTGATCTAAACAAAGTTTGTTTTTTATACTGAAGCTGTAACAAGCTGTGTATTCAACAAATGCAACTGTAAATGAAAATAATTAGCAATGAGTTCTGCAGTTACTTGAGATCTTTATATTCCTTCAGCTAGTATCGCAGATATCAAAGGCTTAAGTGGTGAGAATTATGGATTAAGTATTCAATAGCATATAAGTATTACACAAAAACATCTCACTGCACATTTGGTTTTGTAGCAGCTACAGCCCAACCCTACCATTTTTATTCAGTCCCTACTAGCTAACGTATGATCTTTCACCTAAACAACTATGAGCGCACATCTTCTACAGCCATAATTAAGCATAATTAAATATTGTGTGACAAAGTCTTACTTGCATGGAAGAGGCCCTAACTCCTCAAAAAGACACAGTAAGACTGAGGAAGAGCTACTGTTCCACACAATAGTAAGATAAAAATTTGTGTTCCAGGCATTTTTGTTTAAGACTCTGAGAGTTTTAATTCGCAAAGTACAAGACAGATTATTTGCTTTATTTTAAAATATGTTTCAGGGCTGTATTTATTAAACTGTGTGGTTCTATCTGAAGTATACATATTTATATTTTACAGCAAAATAAATTAATAATAAGGAAGAAAGAAGTGATGGCATCTCATGCCTGCCGGACTACAAAGCTGGATATAATGCAGTTTCTTTTCCCAAGCAGTGGAAAAAATAACTCAGAAGAACTTAAGCAAACGAACTTTGAAAGAATTCAGCTTTTCTGGTCAAATAATGCTCTTTTATTGGCTTTGTAAACTGGCTGTCTAGATGGCTGTCAAGGACTCTCATCTTTTAGATCATGAACTTTGACACCGCCCTTTAGCCATAAGTCTAACAAAAAGAAATTAAAAGTACTATGTGCTACAACTGCGTTTCCTGTAACATATGTTCATGATTGAGGTATTTAACCAGCACAGGATGTGCTCAGAAGGAGCGGAAACAGTCCCTCTGTAGCAGCCAGCTGAGCTCCCAAAATAAAGCGTCGAGGAGTTTGCCAACCACCATGCGATGAAGGCTCCGCTTCCCACTCCAGCAGGGGGGGTTAACGCGGTGATGAGAAGAATGCTGTGAGTGATGTGAATATTTGCTTAATGACGTTGACACGTATTATAGAAGAAAATAAGAGGCATATTCCTTTAAAGGCTTCAGATGACGCAAGCCTGCAAACAGATCAATTTCCAGCGTGGCCTTCAGTTCCCGTTTGTTTGAAAATGCGGGAAGGGTGCAGCACTGGGAGCAGAAAGGAGTGAAAAAAGGACTATGGAGAGAGGTGCTTGCACGGATGCTGAACCCTAAGCAAAGCTGCATGCATGGTGGCTACTGAAGAATATTACTTTTTCTGATGAAAACCTACAGAAACAGCCTGAAGCAAAAGAGGAAACATAAAGCTGTTAGGTCAGTACAGAAACTTGAGCTCTGCCACATTAATGCCCTGCTGCCTCATGTGCTCAGTGCTGGAGTGCAGCCAGCAAGGCAGGGGAAGGGATGGCTCCCAGTTGTGGTGCCACATCTGGATCACTGACCTAGCTGCAGGTGGCTTACCTTTGAACAAGAGCCGGGACTTGAGAGGTCTAGAGGTCCCTTCCAACCTCAGTTATTCCATGACTCTGCCCAGAAATGAGGTGAAATGGTTGAGTTCTTCATGGTAGAGAGCACAAATGCTTTACTGCTGAAAACTGGGCTCGGAAGTGACCCCCATCACACAAGAGCTACGTGCTAGAGGAGGTTAGCCAAACTCAACACCCTCCTGTAGCCAGTCCTCTAGCTAATACAAAGCTAAATCCTTCTGAGAGACAAGATTTAGAGATATAGATAATGACATAAATGTAGATGATGACATAGATGATAATACATCTGATGATATAGACATAAAGATATATGAGATACAGATACAGATGATACAGATATAGATATAGATATATAGATTGATACACACATGCACATAAATATAAATTTAGCCTTGCTGCCAAAAGCTGTTTCACTGGAATGAATGGCACCTCCACAAAAATCCTCTGACCTGTCATCCTGAAACCAGAGGCAAACAGGAGTGATCCATACCCCATTTTTAGGCAGAGTGTTTTTACACTGCAGAGCTGAAAAGTGCAACAAGTATTTATATGAATACTGAAACCAGTATTTAAGTAAAATATTTAGATTTCAATGACTTGGCAAAAATTATTGATGTATTGACTTTGGAAACCTTTCTTTAGAATAATCCTACTAAAATATAACAAGTATAAGAAGTATTTCCTTCTGAAGGTTCGAACTGCAAGTTTTTGATGCAAAAATAAAATAATATTAAGAATAACAAGAGGCACATATGCTAGTGAAGCTACTGATAACAGCAAAGGGAATGTGAGAATGTGTGGAAGAAGCAAAAGCAAAATACAGAAAACGTATATCCTATGCAAAAAGATGGAGGAAATCTTCGAACACATTAAAAGGCCGTGGCAAAACAGACAGAAATAATGTGTTTTCCATGTTTGTGGTGCACGAACTGAGAAGGAACAGGTTTAAATTGCAGCAAGGCAAATTCAGGTTCAGCACTGGGAAATGTCCTTACAGCTTTTCTGGGGTACTGCTGTAATCTTAGCATTGTTTGCAACCTTTAAGAGAACATGAGACAAATATCTGTCAGAAGCGATCTATCTCTTACACGTTCCTGCCTGGGAACAGGAAGATGCACTGCATGAACTTTGACATCCCTTCAAGTGTGATGATTTCATACAGAAACTTCTGTATATCAAACACAAGAATACAAAAAAAAAAAAAAAAAAGGCTTCTGGATCTAAACTGAGGTCTAAAATACCATCTGAACTGGAGTTACAGCTGTAAATGAAAGATCAGTCATCAGGAATTTTTAGAGAAAAATGGCTAGCCTTTCTTTATGACTATATTTGCTAAAGAAAATCCGTGGAGATCACCTTGTGACATTAGGAAAATTGTGTAGAAATAAGCTGAAGGCATTTTTTTGCACAGTATTAAGCTAGCAGATGAGACAGCAGCCAATTACCAAACAGATCCTCCATGAGTGTGTTATGGAGAATGTCAAGCTGTATAATCACTTGTGCTTCTGTTCTCAAAATGCAGACATAAACCAGATTCTCTCTTTGGTCACTCAAGACCAGAAGGACTGAAACAATGACAGGGATTGCTTATGGCTTTCCAGGACTAGAGGCTGTGTTTATGAAAGGGGTTCTGGCTTACATACTCTTCAAGAATTTTCAGGTAAAGAAAGCAGAACAGGACAATCCAAATTTCTCAGCTCATCTTTCAGGATACAGAAAATAGCAGCCCCACATGAACTGCTGGGTCTCAGCAAGTGGCTCCGTGGCTTCTTTAGCAGCATTTCAGGCAGAGCACATCTTTGCTTCTTTCTCTTCCTCTCAGCTACTTAAAAAAGGTTTCTGCATTTGTGTATCTAATAAAATCACAAAGGCTCAAAAGCTTAGTATGCTGAGCTCAGTGATGTTCTTAGCTCTGTCTCTTAATAATTACTTTGACAGTGCTTTCCCCCACCAGTAAGATGAGCTAGATGAATCGGAGCTAACTTCATTACACAGCTGAGCCAAGAGCAGCTTCTGCTTCCTGTCACATCCCCAGCGGTAAAAGCCTCCTTCCATCGTGCACTGCAGAGTTCAGACCACAGCATACGTACAGGTTTTACTCAGGCAGCGTGATTTAATCAGTCCACACAGGCTGACAGTGCTCGTGCTTGTGTGTAATAGCAGCTAAAAACAGTCCTGCTTTTCTTATTAGTACAAACATTCCGTGTTTTAGCAAAGGACAAAGGTATCTGTATGAGCAGTTAAAAATATGTGTACTGAAATGGAGTATGCAATCGGTAATAAATGGAAAAGTGTTTATATAAAGATTTTACTAAGTGTCCCAACATAACTAGCAATTAGATAAAACTTATTTTTGTTAAAACAAGGTCAACATTATTTTTTTTTTCCCCTCAGGACTCTCCATCAGTGGTACTTAAGAAAATGCAATTTAAAACAGTCAGGTAAGAAGCAGGCCTTTTTGGGAACAATTCATGGTGACTTTCCCATAGCATCTAGCTGTATATATTGGGCAGTTTTGTGTCACACAGTGCAAGCAGAAATTGCTCTCTGCTTTTATTTGCATTTGCAACATCAGGAACAATTTTTGAGAAAAGAAAAAAAAAAAAGAAAGAAAGAAAGAAAAACGACAGCTTGCTAAGGTGGTCCTGTCTTATGTATAGCTGTTAGTTACCCTTATTTAGTTGCCAGTTAAAGAGCTACATATCAAGTCTCTTAAGTGTCTTACATGTTCATTCCCTCTGACTTCAGTGGCATGACATTTGCCTTTATTTCTTTCTATTTTTCTTTATGTACTCTTCCTCCTTCATATTTACTTCATTTAGAATGGTAGCATCATTAAGACAACTAAAACCACCTAGTCCAACCATCAAGCTATCAGCATCACATCCACTGAAGCATTTATCCATGGTCTTTCCCCCCTCTTTTTTTTTTTTTTCTTCTACAGTGGTCCAAACTTTTTAGGGAAAGCAGATCAGCCCGGATCCATTGTCCAGTTCAGCATAGAGATACATGGGACATTTCTTCCTTTCTTTCACCACTTGAAGAGGAAAGAAAAAAGAAACCTGAATGTAAATGTGTAAGGTGTTGCCTTATCCCACCCTGTGGTGCTCCAGGAGGCTGTAATTGATGCAGGAGTTTGGACCAGAGGAAGAATTTTCTCTATCATGAAGCAGCGACCAGCTGAAGAAGTGGGAACAGACAGCAACTGCAGTTTAAAAAAAGAAAGGTCTTATGACTACTGGATGTGAGCTTCACACCCAGACACGGATGCCTTGGTTTGATTCATCTCCAAGTCTCTGGAGTGCCAGCATAAAATAATATCTGATCAGCAGAATCCAAGCAGGCAATACGTATGCTTAACAAATGCCTGCAAATAATAACAAAAATGTGACAGTGTTGATAGCCTCCTGTTTGACAGCTTAGAATGAAGCATGAATGATTTTACAAACTGCTGCTCGGATTCAGTAACAACACTCAGCTGTCTAGGTCACTCAGTCAGACATTTAGCCGTCTCTGCATGATGCTTCAAGAGGGTAACATGAGCCCATTGCTGAGCGTTATCCTCAAGTGTCAGAAGGCACCAGTCAAGAACGCACTAATGCTTTGCTACACTTGAAAAGCTTCACATTTTATTGGCAATATGATACAGATAAACATTATTTGCAAAGTGGAGATGGATAGACACATGGTCAAACTCAGACAATCCGAAGCAGCACATAAATGGAGATATTTAACAAGCTTGAGCTTCCATTTCTCCATGCAAGTTCCAAAACCAAATGACAAGGCGTAAAACAGCACAGAACATACAGCCTATATTTAAAGTAGCAGCCCTTTTTAAGTGGCATACTACATTTTATACAACCTATAGACCTGTTCAGGGTTTGATTAAGTTACACATACATGTGTTCTAGTTCTCCACAGAAATTTATGAAACGTAGCATTCGTTCTTTCCAGGACACAATCCTTTCATAAAACCTCCCAAAGATAAATTTTACAAACTTCCAAAACAGTCCAGAAATTATACCAGCACGTTTCTGTACTGGCAGAGTTTAATCCATCTCTGACCTAGATTATAAGACCTAGCAATCAGGATGATACAACACTCGGCTCCTCGTCAGCAGATAAAGAGTAATAAAAGGCAGTTCTTCCAAGGAACAGCAGATAAGTAAAGCCATTTTATTCACCAGTCATGCTTCAAATCTTCCACAGAAATGAATCAAACTTAAAAAAATAAATAAATCATGAGGCAGGCTTAAAAATCATGAGATTTGAAATGCGAATAAATTTGGAGTTATTTATCTGCCATTGAGTTTTTAAGCCTCTAGAGTGTGCTCCAGTCATATTTTCAAGCATTTTCTTACAAACTGAAATGTGTAGATACTTTATTTCTAATGACATCTGAGATTGGTTTGTAAAACCAGTAATTCAGAAGTTGAGTTTGTCAAAGAAGCAGGAAGTTCTACCAAAAAAAAAAATAAAATCCTAGAATGACATGATTAGCAAAACAGTACTGTACCAGGTTAGGAGAAAATTGAGTGAAAATAAGCAAAGTGACAGCAGAAGGTCTGCAGATGCATATCTAAAAAGATTAAGAAAAAATGCCTGTGGTGCCAAGGAACATGAACTCCAAATCTTTAGGGGGTATCGTAGCTGTCCCATTGATGTACCCGTCCAGTCATCCTCCCATTAAGCACTGATAATAACCAACTGTAGCAAATAGAGACTTTCTGTTATATATACTTTTATAATTTTGCACACAATATGCCTTTACAAATTCCAAATCAATTCCTCAGATACAGAGAGGACTGGACTGCAAAAAGTTTTGGATTTGCTTTCCAGTATTCATTCTGAGCCCCACTTATTTGTCCTCCAGTGTTTTTCCCACATTCTTTGTAACATTTCCAGGCAGTTCCCTCTATCATCTTTGAGAGGGCTTGGAGAATGGGAGAGGTTCCTGAAAGCTGGAGGATAGCCAGCGTAACTCCGGTCTTCAAAAAGGGCAAGAAGGAGGATCCGGGGAACTACAGGCCAGTCAGTCTCACCTCTGTAGCTGGAAAGGTGACGGAACAGTTTGTTCTGGATGCCCTCTCCAGACAATTGGAAGAGAAGACAGTTATCAGGAATAGTCAGCATGGATTCACCAGGGGGAGGCCATGCTCGACCAACCTGGTGGCCTTCTATGATGTCATCACTGGCTGGGTGGGTGAGGAGAGAGCAGTGGCTGTAATCTACCTTGATTTCAGCAAGGCATTTGACACTGTCTCTTCGCAGTATCCTTCTAACAAAGCTGAGGAAGTGTGGAATAAATGAGCTCAGAGTTCTGATCAGCAGCACAGAGTCCGGTTGGAGGCCTGTACTTAGCGGTGCTCCTCAGGGATCGGTGCTGGGTCCACTCCTGTCCAACATCTTCATCAATGACCTTGATGAGGGGATAGCGGCCACCCTCAGCAAGTTTGCTGCTGATGCAAAGCTGGGAGTAATGGCTGACATGCCAGAAGGCTGTGCTGCCATTCAGCAAGACCTGGACAGGCTGAAGAGTTGGGCAGAAAGGAACCAGATGAGGTTTAACAAGAGAAAGTGTAGAGTCTTGCACCTAGGAAGGAATAACCAAATGCATTGGTACAGGCTGGGGGATGACCTGCTGGAGAGGAGCTCTGAGGAGACGGGCCTGGATGTCCTGGTGGATGACAGGCTGGCCATGAGCCAGCAGTGTGCCCTGGTGGACAAGAAGGCCAATGGGATCCTGGGGTGCATTAAAAACATTGTGGCCAGCAGGTCGAGGGAGGTGATCCTCTACCTCTACTCTGCCCTGGTGAGGCCTCACCTGAAGCATTTCCCTCATGAGGAAAGGCTGAGAGACCTGGGTCTGTTCAGTCTTGAGAAAAGACTCAGAGGGGATCTGATCCACATCTATGAATATCTAAGGTGTGGGATGCAAAGAGATAAGGCCGGGCTCTTCTCAGCAGCGTGTGGCAATAGGATGAGGGGAAATGGACATAAACTGAAGCATAGGAAGTTCCTCAACAGGTGTGTGTAATCACTTCTTCACAGTGCAGTGACGGAGCACTGGCACAGGCTGCACTGCACAGAGAGGTGGTGGAGTCTCCTTCTCTGGAGACGTTCAAGACCCACCTGGATGCCTACCTGTGCAACCTGGGCTAGGGAGCTGCTTTGGCAGGGGGTTGGACTCCATGATCTCTAGAGGTCCCGTCCAACCACTACAATTCTGTTATTCTGTGATTTAGGGTTGGAGGCTTTATTTGTATTCGAAAGAAAATATGTTTTTAAAGAATAGCTGAAGTCTTAAGAAAAACAAGCAGTGTAGCAGTTGAACTAGGAAGGTTAGCAAGCCTGCAGCTGCCTAACCTGGGAACAACTCAGTACCAACCTACGTGAGGTGGTAGTTGTGTCCACTGGCTCTCTCAATTCAACCTGCATCCCTACAGCTCTGTTGACAAATGAGAAAGCAAAGCTCTGCATTATGCATTGTATGTGGCATACAAATTAACGACACCAATAATCTCCTAATTCACCCAGCTGTTCTGCAGTAAGTGTGTAGAATTAACCGTGGCAAAATGTGTAAGTATGTTCAATTAATAACCATTCATTGACGTGACACATTTACTAACTGAGTAATACTACTGGATAATTTGATAAGCTAGGAGCTTCTAAGTGGGGAAAACAGGCAGGATCCTGTGCCAAATGCATATTCAGACTCAAAGATGACCATTTTATTTGCTGTGCAGAACGCAGCCAAATCTGAAGCCACATCTTTTAAAAATTGTCATCTTTCAGACTTCCCACAAGGTGAAAGTTTAGCCCTTCAGCCTCCGCAAGCTCCCCATGCCACACAGTGGCTCAGCCTCAACAAGAAGATAAAAACCTTTGTCCTCCCCCTGGCCTACAGCCTGGCAGCTGAGACACTCCTACGGTGGTTAATGTACGCCTGTATTCTCAGCATGCAGCTGGATCAGCAACTTGTGATGCACGTTCCTTTACTACCAAAAAACATTATGGAGAGATTCCATCTGATGACATTGCAGCAGTAGGAACCACTATCAGATTTTTTTTCTTTAAACATATGCATTTATGTATTAATCGGGATAGTATTTAACTTGTGCCTATAAAGAAGGATGAAATTACTTCTCTTCTTGCAAAATATGAAAGGCCCATGCCAGGCCTGCTGGTCTGGGGGAGCCTTTGGCTTCCACAATCTCTTGAGTAGGTACATGATTAGGCGTCTTCACAGTGCTCACACATAACTTTTCTCCTGTGTCCCCATCCTTATCCCTTCTGTGTGTGCTTTAAATGTTAGAAAGATGAGGAGCCTGAAAATGCAGCTGGAGCAAGCACCATAATTCAACACAGTCGTGAAGTTTGTTATTTAAATAAAGTACTATTAACAAGCAAACTTCACACCGCTCATGAGTCTTTGTGCCAGCTAGTATTTCAGCATAGTCACGTTTAGGGCCAAAGAAATTTGGGCCAATACCTGTTTATTTCTACTTGTTGATGAAACATCCACCACAGGGCCACCACAGGGAAAGGCATACTCTTCCAAATTATAGCTGCATTTGAGTAGTGTTTCTGCCAGAGCACGTACTACCTAGAGGCTGACTTCCCTTTTTCCTGAAGCAGCCCTGCGAAGCTGTCTCAATGCACTAGTGATGCAGAGTGAAGACTGACAGTTGTTTGTACCGGTACGTGATCCATGTGTGCCAACCTTCTCAGGGCACAGCAATGAACAAGCCAGTTCTTTGGGTTTCTCATCTCACATGGAAATACTGTCTCACTCCCAGGTCATGTCAGTAAACTTATTATTAGTCACAACTTGCTATGGCAAGTGCTATAGCACCCATGCAACTGCTTGAAACCTGCTTGATTTTTAAGTTCAGACGGCTAAGCGCAGAGGCAGACAGTGAGTAAAGCATAGGCTGCATGTTAGTAACCACTTTCAGCTGTAAAATAATTAAGGCAATAATCTTGACCTAGTTATCTATCCTTGTTGCAATACGCATCTCTTTGCTCAGCTACAGTGGCATACAACACAGATTTTCTACTAAAAACTTGCTAAAAACTCACCAAGTTCTTCTGCATGATTATAACAAAAAGCCACATGCCAAAACTGTTCTATTAATCCATGTGAAACTTCTTTATTTTCTGAGACGGATTTATGACAGTAAAAAACTGCTCTGATTTTTGAAGTTGTTGGTAAATATGGCAAAGTGAAAGAATAGGTTCCATTTTCTATGAAAACAAATGTGAAATTTTGTTCTAAGGTTAAAAATCTGAGCCACTGTACTGCAGATTTCTCTGGTTCCTTGAACTAATTTTGTGAAACTCAGCTACGCTGCTTACTCCTTGATCTCTCATCAGCAGCTCTAAACACCACAGCAGCCATATGTTGATGTAGAATGTTCCTTCTAAAAAACACGTCCTTTCGTTTAGACTGACTGTGGGCACAGAAGCTCAGCCTAAGAAGCTGGATCAACATTTGTGTCTAGACATGACCCTCTTAAACATATTTCATGCCCATAGATGGGTTTTTGGCTCCCTGCACTTCTGACCATCTGTTGGGAGGGCACGATGCCCACTTACAAGTTAGCCAGAACTTCTGTCAGTTGCCAGGGGAAGGGGATATATGGTCCCACAAGTGACATCTGTTCTACCAGTAGCCCTTTCATCTCTGAACAATGTTCCTGTTTAATCTCAGACACGCTGGTAAAGAATAATGTTTTAAAGACAAAAAAAAAAAAAACACTAGAAAATACAATTTTGGAAGGCAGGGGAAACATAATAATGGTCACCAGAGGGGTACATCTCAGACCTAAGGGGAATTCTTCTAGTATTAAAATGCTGGGAATACTGGAAGAAAATTGAAGGTGCTCTGGCTATTCAGGCAATCTCATGGCAGATGAAGTCACCAAGGAACACAGTGAACCACAAAGGACTCACTATAACTGAACCCAAGACAACAGCTGTGCTCTTCAAGAGACTACAGGAGGAAAAGGCACAACTGAATGATTAATAAGGTAACATACAATGTCACTTCACACTGATGAGAGACAAAAAAAAGAGCAAGCCATTCCACACTCTTCAAAAAATCTTATTGATCCAATGAGACACCTGACAGTTTGTGTGTGAGAGGAGAAACTCCAAATGATGCAAGCTGTTCCTCTACTGCCTATAGCCTCAGAGGGTTGAGCCAAACCGGTACAACTCTAAGCTGAGTCTGTTGTGTAGAGCAAAAGCTATTTAAACTGCTAACATTCATGAGATCCTACAGGAGAGTGTGAAGACTCTGACAGTTACATCCTGAAGAGACTTGAGAAGTGTTACCAACATACAGGAAAGGGAAACATTGACAAAGAAAGAAAAGAGTTGTCAATATTTTCAGAAATAAACAGATGAATATGATTCATTCAGCTTTACTTATGGCTTGGTCAGTGAAAGGAGACAATATAACCCAGAAATAAGCTTATATGAGCCTGAGGGCTGCACTGACTACTGTCACTGAATCTTCTGTACATTGAACCTCTCATATCTGAATTCACCCTACAGATATCCAAACTTAAGTTTTTGGGTCTGGATCTGACCCCCACTCTAGGAGTTCTGATTCATGATCAGAGATGAGTACCCTTTGATGTGTTCCACCTGATTCTGAAGCTGAGTTACGTCTAGAGCACCTGCTCCTGACAAAGGACATGAGAATGTTCCTGAGTTTCACAGCACAGTACACAGCATAACTTCTCCCATCCAACACCTCTGATCTTTGGGGTTACTGACAGAAGTTCTCTCCTCTCTTCCCCAGAGATTTTTGGTTCTCTTGGTTGGAGAACAGCTGCTGAAGAACTACCATTGACAGTCCAATGTTTTACAGTAAGTCAGAAATTACTTTGGGTCACCTTAATATGCTTAGCTACACACTGCCAAACTACAGCAGCTGCTACATGAACAGCTGAGCCACCTCTGCAACTGGGGCTTGTAAAGGGCATGTCACTGGGTGGAAGAGGCAGCTGGGAGCAGGAATCCTTACAGCCATGAGGGGATCATCACTACTGGTGAGTCAGAGCACTCTGAGCCAGTTCTTCACTTCTTGTAGATACATAGTACTAAGTGATGGCTTTCTATTCACATTCCCTGCCATGTGTCATCTATAGAAATTAACACATGCACTGAGTAAGAATTACATCACAATTGCAAGGAAAAATCCTATAACATAAACTACCATATAAACTCCTGACTATTATGAGTTCTTTCCCGTAGTATAAGATACAGGGGAAAATTGAATTACTTTCAGCTAAATCGCCTGGCAGTAAAACCACAGAAGTCCTGAAAAAGAACAAAACAGATCTAACACTTCTCAGAAAGAGACAAGTATGTCCCATATCTAGACTGCTGGATGAAACTACAATCATGGAACAGCTCATGCAAGACTTGCCCTGGCAGAGTTCTCTCACGTTCGGTCAGAATGGACCATGCAGGTGGCTAGAGGTGAGAAACAGAAAGTTAGACTCAAATAATCAGACTCAGATTTCCTTTCTGGTTCTCATTTCCAGAAGACAAACCATCAATTTGAGATTCTAGCAGTGTGCTCCTTCCCGAATTGTCAGACACTGAAATCTGCCTTCAGCAGCTCTACTGTAGACCTGATGCCCAACTATCCTTGCAATTCTCCACTGGATTTCTGAGTTCACTGTAGTTAGTAAAGCTTATTTCCCAAACTCAAAAGTTTAAATACACTTTATTTTTATGTCACCCTCTACATACTTGGGAAAGCGTTCATATTCCAAAATAAGATTACAGTACACATGGTACATATGTAACCTTAACTTCTGAGGTCAGACATCCCAACAGTTTTATTCAAGAATCTTTAAAACAATCAACAGTAGTGTGCATCCGTATTTTTTCTCTAGAATTTTAGAGCAAACGGGAGGTGGTTGAACAGAGATTGAAAGTGAGTCATAAGGATTTTAATCTTTGGTCAAGGCTGAGGCGGAGAAGCAAGGCAGTGAATCTAAACACTGTATTCCTGTTGCTGTCTTTGTCATATCTTTTGTTCTACAAAGGAAGAACTCCATTCTTCATTTTGCTACCATAAAAACTTTACACGCTTGTTATACAAACTGATTTGGACGCTGTGACATGGAGCAACATCCAGCCTTGGATGTTTTTAAACTCATAAGGTATCTTGGCACACATACAGATCAGCTGATGCTGGGGGGAATCCCAAGCCAGAATAAGCACTTCAAAATAGCTGGCTTTGTCCTCACCTGCCTCAAGAGCGTAGAAGGGTTCACCTGATCCATGGTAGTGGCAGTCATACAAAAGGGAACGTACAGAAGTGGAGTGCACACACAGCGAATCTGTTCAGATAGGAATTTAAAGCTGCCAATATGTTCAGTTTGGACCATGTGAAGTAGCCAACCATGATACGAAGGGAAAGAGCATCATTCACACCTGCAAAATTAATGGGCTGTAATCTGAGCTTCAGTGAGGTGAACGCTACTAATTACTTACCTTAATTATTCTCTGCAAGATGCATCAGAAATGTTCTTTCAAATGGGACATGTACATTTACATGTTTTAATATCAAACATTTTTGTGTGTGTTTCAAGTATTACAGAAACATACAAGCTTTCCTTTACACATTTCTATACCCATAGCTTTTGTAGCAGTCGAGCAGTCCACATAGATTATATTTAGCCTTACAAACACTGGAAAATTAGAGCCCCAGCAGCCTTCCTCTTTATTTTCCCAGTGGATATGGACCTAGCTCCAGACACAGTGAAGTTTTAAAGAAACTCAACTACTATTAGAAGAGCATTTCAGCTGCTCTCTGTAGCAGCATGAAGCATTTTTTAATCTGGACGTATAAATCTTATCCAGGATAACAGAGAAAACCCATAAGAGCAAATGAACCAAACCTGGTATGTTATAATGCAGGCTGGTATCTTAATTATTTGGATATTCATCAGCTTCTCCAAAACTTCAAAGCTAGGGCTGGTTTGCAAGTATGGTCATCCATCTGCATATTGTGATAGGCAAACTATTATTCCCCACACAGGGAAAAAATGCTGTTTCAAAAAGATAACTGATTTTAGACACTGAGCAGTACTATCATTTTTAAACACGGCATGACTAAAGATTTCAGCATTAATCTTCATGCCATCACGTGATACTGGACAGTTTCTTATGTCCTGACTGATTGCTTAAAATAACAAGTAGCCATTCCTTTTGGGTTACACAATTACTTAATGTTGATATAAATAATGGCTGTGATTTAAGCTTCCATGTGAGATCTTCCATAGAGATTGCTAGGTCTAACTTCACAGACGTCTTCAGAATGGCAGCACACCTTCTTTTCCCCCTAAAATATCAGAGAAAGTATGGTCAGTGAAAATAATATCTACATGTGAGGACACTGAATTTCACCATAACTGTGTCACTACCACAGCTGGAAAGCAAGAGCATCTGCTAGAATTAATATTATTACATGGGGATGCTTACAGGTAAACCCCCTGTTTTACACTGCCTAACAGCTTGAAAGCCAGCATTGGTAGTTCCTGCTCAGAACTGTATTAGTTCAGAAAGTATTCTAATAAGCCCAGCAGATATAGGAAGAATGTACTGAAGTTGCACAGAAGGCAAAGGTTTCACAGTAAAAGCCCACATAGCTGAATTTGGGAAGCAGCCGTTTCTTCAGTCCAGGCAAGCAGTTATCACTGGTGAAGTTTTATCTAATAAACGAAGCTGGCATTTTAGTTTCATTCTGTTTATTTTGGTCAGGCCAATAAAAACTCAACCCATTCTGATTAGATCAGAACCAGAACTCAGCTACTGCAGAAGAGATGACACAGGTGAAGGACAGGCTGGTGTCTGAAAGAAGTGAGGTTACTCAACAGGTATCCATCAGTGTTCAGCTGTTTCAAATGATGCCTACTATCTACAGAAAATAGTAATAAATGAATAAATAAATAAGCCATGCTTCTTGAGATTAAAGCTTTATGACAAGAAGGAGGAACAAGTGAATACCAAAGTAAATGACAGAAAGAGACAACAGGCATTTGGAGGTGGATTTGCAAGAAGATTCGTTGATTAAACTATGACTCCGACTCTCACACTTTATATTCAGTTCTACACATACAATGTCTGAAAGCTTCTTAGGGTACAAATACAACAAATATTGCTGTGCAGACGTATGAAATGCCCCTCTGTATCAAAAGGATTTTATTTTTTAGGAGACCACTAGTTTACTATTGAAGCAAAAGGTTTCAATCAAGCAAATGAGACATTCACTCAGTATGCCAAAGTAGAAAATGAAGAATGGAGATGACAAGGTTCTTCTCTGGAAGGTACCATTGAGACTGATCTGCTACCAGCTTCCTTAAACAGTGGAAAGAAGTGATTTTACAAACGCAAACTTCTTGTTTATTGATATGGAAGCACTCACCTCCATAGAAAAAAATATAAAATAAAAACGAAAATAAAAATAAAAACAAAAATAAAAATAAATAAAAATATCTGACAACAGAATTCCCCAGCAATGAGAAACTTCTGGAAGCTGAATGCAGATAATTCTAATAAACTAAATTCAGTTCTGTTGCTAAATGAGGATACAGCAGCAAGTCTCAGGTTCTCACAGTTTCATAGAGTTCAGACAGTAGAGAGAATACTTAAAAAATATATTCTCTTCCAAGAGTTTCATTCTCACATCTGATCCTGTTCTAAATTCATTTTATGCCATGATTCTTGGAATGTGTATTTATTCTCCCCCACAACATACTACAATTATAAAAGTTCTTGACTGTTATACTTCTTAATCATACAATTACATCCATCTGGTATTTAAGTCTGACTTCAGTTTCACTGAAGTAAACCCATACTATTATAGTAATGCATAAAAAACACATTTTCAAGTCCCACTCAAATATGTAGAGACAGAGGTCAGTCTGTGATCCTTGATAACTGCTGTGTTTGTCTTCAGAAATGCACAGAGGCTCAATTTATTAAAGGAGACCCAATCAACCAAGGGAAGTCATCTGGTGCAACATTTTTGGATGTCAATACTGTGATAGGTGAGAATTGACTGGTGGGCTGGGGCTACATCAGTATGACGGCTGGACACTGGTGGGCTTCCACAGGGCTCCATTTTAAGTCCAGTTCTCTTCAGTGTTTCCATCAATTACTTGGATGTGCGTCTTGAAGGTATAATAAAGAAGCTTGCAGATGGCACTAAGAAGGAGCCGTTGACTCTCTTGAGGGTAGAGAAGTCCTGCAAAGAGATCTTGACAAATTGGAGGGCTGGGCAATTACCAATTGCGTGGAGTTCAACCACAGCAAGCACTGGATTCTGCATCTGGGATGGAGCAACACTGGATCTGTGTACAGACTGAAGACAAGAGGCTGGAGAGCAGCTCCATGGAAAGTGGTATGGGGGTTGTAGCAAGTGGAATGGGAGCCAGCAGTGTGCCCTGGCAGCCAGAAGGCCCAATCTGGGCACACCAGGCCCAGCACAGCCACCAAGCAAGGGGAGGAGTTGTCTCACTGTGCTCTGCAGTGGGGGGCCTCGCCTCCAGCACTGGAAGGAGTGGAAGGACATAAAACTACTAGTGTCCAAGGGAATCTGAATTTGACTTTCAATTTTACTATTATTAATTAATTAGAACAATTTTAAAGGAATCAGATTTTCATCTAAAAATGTTCCACTTTAGGAACTTTAGAAGTTATGGTTTAGGCTTGTATTCATACGTAACTTCTGGGCTATGTAAGGGATTTTTAAGATATATTGAATTAAACTAATACAAACATCAGTGAGCTAATAAAATAAATCTGCTCAGGATTGTGAAGATTAATCTAAGTGTTACTGTTTATTATCAAAGAGGCCAAGAAATCAGACTGATTTATCTTCTAAATGTTGTCTCTCCAGGTCAAGTCTGAAGGTTGGTTTGCTTCAGTTTTGCACCTGGAATACACACACTATCCCACACTTCAATGGATATTATTAAAAAAAAAATCACTTGGCACTTATTTAGAAATCAGTTCTACTACGACAGTCATTTGTCAGGGAGATGATGTTGACTGCAGTTTAAAGCAGAATTTAGAGTGCAAATTAAAGGATGTAAGAGCTCTGAGGACTAGTTAATATTGGTGCGGATTAATAAGGGGCATCGAATGAACATACAAAGTTTAATTCTGTATGGATAGATTGAATATTTGGTAGAATAAGTAATCTGACAGAATGAGAAAGATTGCGTGAGAACAGTTTTACTCAAAAGGCAACATTTCTCAATGAGTAGAAGAAAAATTATCACAGAACTATATAGGTAACTTCAGCTTTTCAAGGCAATACTGTAGCAACGTTTTATTTGCAGAATAGACAACCACAAGATGGCTCCTTTCATATGACGCTAGCTAGAACAGAAAGCTCATAATGTAGGCTGCTTCTGTCTTTTCACTGTGTTTCGTGAAGAATTTAAACACCAGGCACCATCTTCTTTCACAAAAAGATGGTGCTACGATTGCTTGATTAAACCACAGTCGGGAGAGAAGCATGTTCTTTCTTAAATGAGCAAAGACGAAAACCCTCAAACCCTCAAACAAAGCATGTGATCTCACTGAACAGGTTGAGGGTTTCAAGAACACTTGCCAGGCTCAGAAACAGATGTGCCATACTCTCCATCCTTCTCAAAATTTTTGTTTGTTCTCTTTCTAAGAGGGTACAGCATTTTTCACTTTATGAAACGCTTTTCTCTCCCCGTGGAAAGATTTCCAGATTATGGAACTGCAAAATCAGATGATTTATTAATGCTGTATCTGTGTAAATGCAGTCAAGTTATGGATTTATTTGTTATTTCATTTAACATGTAAAGAAATATTACCTAAATGTATTTCTTCAAGCTTCCATCCAAAATGCAAAACAAAATAGTAGGTCGAGGAATTGTTTGTAAAGATATTCTTCATGCAGAAAGATCTGTTTGGTGAGAAAGATTTATCATGCTCAATTCCACCACATCAACAGCCATGAGTTCCAGGAGTCACAATAAGCAGTACCCCATGGTATCCTTCTGGATGCAAGAGATGAAATTTTCACACAGCCATTTGCATTCCTTAAATCTCAGCATAACACAGAGCACAAGTGACAGGTCCAGGTTGCTTCCTCCACCACTGCACAGGAGGGTGGAACGCAGCACCTACTCACTTGTGTGTAACAAGGGAGGAAGACAGCATCTCTAATGAAGTACCAGAGGAATACAGGGAGTCATCATCTCTAATGAAGTACCAGAGGAATACAGGGAGTCATCGTCTCTAATGAGCTATCAGGAGGAATTCAGGGAGTCATCATGTGAACTGCTTCAATAGCAACTCGAGCAACACTCCTTCACACACACACATACACCTTTTTTTTTCTGATGAAAGTTCATTAATGAATGAAAGTACTCAGGAATTCAGATTTACATTAATTTTCTGTGTGGACATAAATGGAGAAATCATGAACTTTCATGATTCAGGTACCTGGGGTTCATTTGTATTTATTTATTTTGGAAGACAAGAACATCGAAGAACCTTTGTATTGCAGTGGTTTTGGCTCAGTATAAGTGCAAATGATCTGATATTGATTTCTTACTGTTTCTTTCTGTTGTTGGTCTTCTGTTTGGTTTTGTTTTTAAAGGTATTTTCTCTGTCATGAAATGTTAATTTTCGGTTAAAGCTTGTAAGGAATGTTGTCTGTTTGTCAATAAGGCAAAAATCATAATCGAGGCCTTTACTTGCCAGGCAGCAGTCCTCTGTTAAGCATGGCCCAGATACGTCACATGAATCAGGAAGAGAATATTTGCGTGGAAGCAGAACTGGCAAAAACTTACAATGAATAAGGTCACTCTTCCCAGGCTTGTAAAAGATGGCAGTAGAGTAACAAATCTGTTTTTATTTTTTACCCACAAAATCACATTGTTTCCTAAGCAGTGGAGGTTTTTTTAGAAGCCTCCTTTATACATAAGTAAATATTTTTCCAATGTAATCTTAATTTACCTTGCAAACCAATCCTAGTTTACTTAACAGCGAGATAGCTTTCTGCGGGGAAGGCAGGAAGAAATGGGGGATGGCAAAGGGAGAGCTTGGCTCTGGCTGCAATAAGCAGCTGCTCTTTGCTACTTGCCTGCAATGGAGTAATGCGTCAGTAATTATATGAAAGTCAGACAGATTCCCTGCTTTCCTTGCCAAACAAAATTCTGAGAGCTGAGGGCTGGAAAGGAGGACAGAGAAGTTTCAGTCTACTCTTTTTCCACTCGTAGCTTTCTTTCCATGTTAGCAGCTACTGCTGCTATTAATTTTCTGGTCTTTGTGCCCTGAGAGGCCTCACATACTACACACGTTTAATTTTAGCACTTGAGCTTTAATGCAACTATGTTTATTAAATTAACTTTTCACAAAAATTTTCAGCTGCTTCTACCAACAACTCCCATCGGAAAGAATAATGTTTATTTCCCATGCTGTTTTAGGAGCAAACACAAGAGAACATTTGGTCTTCATGGAAGAAAGGTGAAGACAAAAAAATCCACAGAAGGACAACATATGTCAAGCGGTACAATGCTCAGCTGTGGTCTTAAGTGTAATAAAAGCCAGCAAGTAAACCTAATCTTTGAACTAGTCTCTGAAGATGATGAGTCAGATTCTATTTGCACTAAGAAAATTATAGAAAGTTTCTCACCATCGCTAAAATAAATTCATGGCATCTAAAAAGATGCTACATTTTCATCCCAGTTCACAGGGTTCCAAAATAAAATGAATGATGAATAATGTCAGAATTAATCTGTCCTTTTGCACTTGGACAGCGTGGAATTATGTGACAACCTCCTGCAAATACAATTTGTTTTAAGGGAATCAGATTCGGATAAAATGTGAAGAACTCCTTGTGTGACTAGATCCATCAGTGCAAGTGATATTTAGGAAGGGTAGATTCTTAATGCAACCTAACAAGGCTGTTATTCCAAGATGTGCTAGCTCTGAAGAGGCACGGCAGGGAACCTACGTAAGCTTGTACCATTTTCCTGCAGCAATTGGCAACAGGCAAGGATACTCTTGGGCGTCTCAAATGGCACTAGACACGTATGTATGGCAACTAAATAAAACTCTAAATGTTAGCCAGTGTAAGTTCTCCGTAAGAAAGAAGGAGGGATTGGAACAAATTATGTATTCAGTTAAATGTTGGAGGTTTTGTTTTGTTTTCTTACAAAAATACCCGACAGCATTCTGTATGAGTTACCATAATGTCCTCCATCTTCAACCTTCCTGCAAAGAAAAATAGGCAAATGGAATTAATTTGTACAAAAATGGCACATAGAAATTGCAGATTACACTGCACAGTCATGTAAATCACAGCATCGTTAACGTTGGAAAAGACCTCCAAGATGATCCAGCCCAAATGTTGATCTACCACAAATGTTGCCCACTAAACCATGCTCCTTAGTACCACACCTAAACGTTTCTTGTACACCTCCAGGGACAGTGACTCAACCACCTCCCTGGGCAGCCCAAGCCAGTGCCTGGCTGCTCTCTCAGAGAAGTTTTTCATAACATCCAATCTGAACCCTGGTACAGATAAAGGCCGCCATTCCCTCTTGCCCTATCACCATTACCTGGGAGAAGAGGCTGATTCCCACCTTGCCAGAGCCTCCCTTCAGGTAGTTGCAGAGGACAATAAGGTCTTCCCTGAGCCCCCTCTTCTCCAGATTGAACAACCCCAGCTCCCCCAGCTTCTTCTTGTAGGACTTGTACCCCAGACCCCTCACAGCTTTGTTGCCCTTCTTTGGACATGTTCCCGGGCCTCAGTGTCTTTCTTGTAGTGAGGGGCCCAAAACTGAACACAGCACTCAAGATGCAGCCTCACCAGGGCTCAAGAGATACATTTTCACAAAACACTTTAAAATTATGTATTTGGTATCTAAATGTATACTTATTAGACTCTATTGAATATTCAAGAAGTCCTCGTTTGCAGACTATTTTCGTTCACAACCTTGAGGCAGAAGAGAACATGAAACTAAAACCAGCTAAAATAAAACTGCATCTCTTTTGTTACTTCCTTGGGGGAAATGCTGTTCTGTTAAAACTCCTGAGCAAGCAGAAGGCCCACCTCCTTGAACTGACAGAAACAGAAAGCTGCTCACTTCCCTTAAAATGACCAGGAATAGAACGGAGGACAAATTAATGCAAATAGGCCTGCAAACAACAACATTTTTTTTTCCAAATAAACTTAGTGGTGGAACTCTTCTGAGTCACAAGAAATTAGGAATGTATTTGTTGCGTAAGTAATACAGTAAGCATACTATTTATTCTATTTCATTAAAGTATTTTAGCTTATAAAATGAACACTAAATGCACAAATCTGTCTTCATACAAACCAGGACCTGACGTTATATATTACTGCTTCCTTTTCTTAAGAGGGTGTAAGTTACAGTTTAACCCTTGACGGTCAGGTCTCCTTGCTTACCCTATACACAATCAGACAACAAAGGCAGGTATATAATAGTCAGGGAAATGAAACCTATTGTCTATAAAGAAGTTATAACCACATAACATATTTATCTTCTCCATACCTTAACTTTTGAAAATGAAGATTGTCAAAAATATTTTTAAGCCTTGTATTGTTCAGCATAAAGTCTAGCCAGGATAATGATAGAGAAAAGAATGAATTAGAATGTAAATGTAATGAAACGTAGAAAAAATGTTAAAACTATGTCCCACGTCCCAGTTTCATAACATATGACAGCAGTTAAAGAAAACATCTTTAATTGCTGTTTAATTTAATTACAATTAATTCACCTATAAAGCCCATTGTCAAAATACGTTAAGGAAAACCGTGGAAAAACAGAATATTAAAAATGACATATTTATATATTTTTAAGGGTAATTAATCACAAGTGGAAAAAAAGAGAAACGAGTGTGATTCTCCAAATTATATGCCAACTACAGACTGATTAAGGAACCAGTATAATACGGAGATTTCTGTGGTTGTCCACTTTAGAATATTTGGAGTAGATTACCAGTAAGGAAATAAAAAAGGTTAACCTCATAACAAGAATTCTAGTCACAAAACTTAAGACTGTAGACCCACAGGATGCCTGAGGCTGGCAGAGCCCTCTGTGTCCCCTTGGCTCAAGCCCTTGTCATCAGGGCCACCAGAGCAGGGTGCCCAAGCCCACGGCCAGGCAGCTTTTGGAGGTCTCCAAGGAAGACAACCCACAGCCTCTGGGCCGACTGTGCCAGTGCTGTCAGCCACACAGCACAGAAGTGCTGCGTGGTTTATAGATTCATGGATTCATTAGGTTGGAAGGGACCTACAAGATCATCTAGTCCAACCATCTTCTCACCACCATCCCTACCCACCAAGCTACTAAATCAAATCCCTTAGCACCTCATCTGAATGCTTCTTGAACAGCACTAGGGACGGTGCCTCAACCACCTCCCTAGGCAGGCCATTCCAGTGCCTGACCACTCTTTCAGAGAAAAAAATTTTCCTCAAATCTAATCGGGATCCCCCTGAATCTCCTCCAGGCTGAACAGCTTCAGCCCTCTCAGCCTCTCCTCACTAGAGAGGTACTCCAGTCTCAAATGGTGTTTCCAATTCCTCCAGGTCCCTCTTGTACTGGGGTCCCAGTAGTTCTCCGATTGCAGCCTTAACAAAACTGAGAGGAGTGGACTGAATCACCTCCCTCAATCTGACACTTCACCTACTACAGCCAAGAGTACTTAAGCCCTCTTTGCAGCTGACTCGAGTCCACCATGATCTTCACCACAAGCACAGGTTCCTCCCTGCAGAGCTGCTTTCCAGCTGGGTATTCCCAGCACATCCCGGTTACAGAAACTGCTCCAGCCTGGGTGCAGAACTCTGCACTTCTTACTGAACACCATGAGATTCCTGCCATCCCTCTCCAGCCTGCCAACGTCCTGCCTACTCTGGTGAGGAAAGAAGCTGGGACACATGCAGAATTCCTGCACGATACCGTTAGACCGCTTTGTTTTAAGTACTCCACTTTATCGTTGCTAAAAGGAATACAACTGCACTGGGCTATCCCGCAGGAGGCTGTGGAAGTTAGCGAGTTAATGAGTGTTTATAAGGAAATTAGATAAAGTCCACTGCCTACGCGGCGTCCCAGGGGGAGATAAAAAACACAAGCAAGCGCTTAATAGGAATCCTCAGAGCAGCGCTAGTTGATTTCTGTGCATCGTAATAGAATGCAGCTTTAATATTCATGACTTTTTACGGTGATTAAAACAACTCCAGGGACTACAGCGCGGTACCAAGCAGCCCGCTTCCCGCAGCAGAAGCCGTTCCGTTTAATCCCAGACATCCTGTCAGTTACCATTTTTATACCATCAGCCCCCCGCCCTCAGCCGCCCCTCCCCCTCCGGCACAGCGCGAAGCGGATTGGAGGAGCCGCGAGCGCGGCGCCCTCCGCGCGCTTCCCGCCGCGCCCCGCCCGGCGCCCGCCCCGCCCCGCCCGCTTCCTTTGTGCTCGGGCGGTAACGGCTGCCGCAGTCGCCGCCGCTCGCAGCCCGCTCCCTCCTTCTCTCCCCCCCTTCCCCTCCCCCCGCCATCCCTCTCGCCGCTCTCCCCTGCCCGCCATGTCGCTGGGCGCCGGCCCCGAGGCGGGCTTCTCCAGCGAGGAGCTGCTGACCCTCCGCTTCCCGCTGCACCGCGCCTGCCGCGACGGCGACCTGCCCGCCCTGTGCGCGCTGCTCCAGAGCGCTCCCCGCTCCGACCTGGCCGCCGAGGACTCCTTCTACGGCTGGACGCCCATCCACTGGGCCGCGCACTTCGGCAAGGTGGGGCCCGCCGCCGCGGGGGGGGGGGGGGAGAAGGAGGAGGAGGAGGAGGAGGAGGAGGGCGGCAGGCCGCCGCGCGGCGCCATCTTTATGGAGCGGGTGGGGGAGGGGGTGTTGGGGCCGGCCTGTCCCTCCGCCGGGCCGCGCAGCTGGAGGCTTGCTGTTGTTATCCGGCCGTGTTATCGCGGCGGGCTGCCTGGGGGGTGAGCGCGGGGCCGCCGCCGTCGGGGCATGGGGTGAGGCGCGCTGAGCGTGGAGGGTGAGGATCCAGACGTGACGAGTAGCAGCGCTGCGCGGCAGCTGTTGTTTATGGAGCCCGCGGGCAGAGATGTGTGTTCAGGTGAAGGGTGACGGCGTTGACTTGGCCTGAGCCTCCGCTTCCTTAGGGCCGCGAGTGACCGTGGCAGGCTGGCGGCGGTGCCGGGAGCTGTGCGCCGTGACGGCCGCAGCGCCGTGCTAAAAAAAGCCCGTGCGGGCCGGGCTGCCTTTGTTCCGCTGACGAACCTGGGTTAACTGCTCCTTCCCAGGTGGGCGAGCGGGGAAAAAGACACACACGCACCTTGCCTCCTCGTTCCCCGTGTTATCACTCGTCTCGGATCTGAAGAGGAGTGGTGTTTTACTGTATTTGTTTTATCCGGGCGTTTCCTGTTCCTAAGCGCAGGATTCAGGCCCGGGGCTGCGTGTTTTTATTTCCTCTGTGATTTGTTTGGCTCCTAAATGCGAGGAACGCGTGCTCTTGTTCTCTCTCCTGATCCTAATGTGTTGACGGTGTGCCAGGGAAGGAAAATTAATGTATTTATGCAGGTGTAATGATTTAGGTGAGTACATTAAGAGAGAGATTCTGTTTCTTAAGTGATCTCATCTGCAGTGCTTGAGAAGCATCTTAGAAGCAGAGCTAAGTCTTATGTCTTAATAATGAATAACAGAACAACAGATACTCCAAACCTATATATCTATACAGAAACTAATCTGCGTTGAGAAATAAAGTGAAGTAACTTACATTTTGTTCTGAAGTAAGCTCGTACAAAATCTGAAGGCACTGTTTGAACATTAAAGCTGTCTTTAATGTCGAAGTTAACCTGTCTTGTGTTTATGGCTCCCGTTTTCTTTTAGCGTATCAAAGGAATCTTTGACGCATGCGTTAGTCACGCTCCTGTCCTTCATGTTTAGTTCTGCTTTCCTTAAGCATCTTCAGCTTTCTGCCAGCCACCAAGGATACGTGAATCTTGTGTACATTCTTTTCTGCTGAAGGGGTTCTTGCGTAGAGAGCTGCTGAAGGGAGTGAGTCAGCGTGCAGGCTGCCCTGTTTGTCATGTTCGCCCCTAGGTACCCTCACTGAAAATTGATTTCTTTTAAAACTTCTTGCATATAAGGTGTAAAAACTTTGTGGTTTTTTTTCCAAGTGAAATGAAACTTGCCAGGATGGCACAGACTGCAGATGTTTCTGTATCGCTTTGCATATGCGTGCTTCTTAATAAGCTTTCTGTCAGGCTAGGTGGAGCCAGCGTGTGAAGGCCACCTGCGTGCCTTATAGCTTTATTAGATAATGTTTCTTTGAGTCAGACTGTGCCAGGGAGCTGCAGAGTGGCTGAGGAGGGAAGGGACCTGTGGGGCCGTCTGGTCCAACCCCCTGTGCCACAGTGGGGCTGCCAAAACAGGTTGACCTTGTCCAGGTGGTGTGTGAGGTTCTCCAAGGAAGGGGACTCCCCACCAGTCCAGTTGCTAGTCACCTCACCGTGGAGGAAGTATTTCCTAATGTTCTCCTGTGTTTCAGTGCACTGGAAAAGTTAGCACTGCTGTAATTAGATCCAAAGCTTGGCTAACGTTGTGTTAGTTTCACGTAGTTTTACTTCTCATCAGCTAATAGATGATTGCCAGAAGTGAAACAATAACTGTTTGTAGTGGACATTTATATACACACCGCATGTTATTTTTTTTTTTTTCCTGAAAATTGGATTGATAATTATTGTAAATGAAACATCCACTAGGAGTTACTAAACAGTGTTCTTTCACCTCTTCTGATAGTTACTTGTTACGTTGGATTTTGTGGAGTTTTCACTTGGTTTTTCTTTGCCTGCAAGGAATTAAATGGCAACCAAACTTCACGGCTGTTCGTCTGATAGAGGATGCTTCAGCTGTGTGGTCCATCAGGCGTGACTGATTGTTAAGAGGCTGAAATGACAAACTGATTTTGTTCCTCTTTGGATGAAATCCTTGTGGAACGACTTGCTTTAAGCAGTAACATCTAAAAGCCTTCCTGCACACACACAGCGTCAGTCTGGGGTTGGTGAGCTTATAGGTGCTTCTTTTCCTCTTGCACAAGGAAAGCCCTCTGGGCACCAAAGGGTGATGGAAAAATGACTTTAGAATAAAGCTAGGTAGAACTGCCTTCCTGCACATAGTTGTAGGTGTTCTGCAATAGGGGAGTAACAAAAGCATGTTAACTTCTAATAGAAGTGAATATGCAAAAGATGATGGCCTTGTCATGGGAACTACTGGTCTAATACTAGTATCAGTAAAAATACAGTACCCTATGACTAAAAAGAAGACGTTGTGTACTTAAAATATATATCTTACTTCGGGATGTGACTGCAGACCTTCCAATTAGTAAGTGAAACACCAGCGGGGTCATTTCTGAATGATGGAGGAACATTCCTGGCTGCAATACCTGAAATTTTAATGGCAATGTGGGCTATGTTTTTTCTTCCAGAGGACGGTACAGGTTTAGACAGGAGCATGTTCAAATTTCACTTGCTGGGTTGAACATCTGTGGTAGAGTTCATATCTTCTGAGTATTCCCTCTGTGGGGAAGAATTTATACAGTTCTTCAGATTCTGGAAAGATGGGTCAGAAAGTAAATTTTATGCTCTAAAAAGCTAGTGGATAGCTAGAAAATGAAAGGCATTAAAAAAAAAAGTCACAGTTGAATCACTTTATTTTATACTTTATTTTGTTCTTTGTAACTACTTGGCGTGCCTTTCTGTTTTCTTTAGTTACATCTGCTCGCTTGTATTCTCTTCCTACTTCTATTTTTGCCGTTTGACTGTTTACATCATAGGAAGCAAAATAGTAGTAAGTACATTCTGTTTCTTCTGGGACAAAAGTGGTAGAGATGAAACACGAAAAGAACCACGTTGCATCCCTCCCTTGGCACTCGTGCCAGCGTTCTGGCCTGTGCTCACACCCATCTGTCTTCTTTGCTCAGTCACTTCTGCTCCAGTTTAGGTATAGCAGTGCAGTGCAAAGTATCTTCTAAAGTGTTATTTAATAAAAGCAGACTGATACGTCCTGATCTAAAGCGTAAGTATTCCAGAGGGGTATTGGTTTTAGATGTGTTGCCTCTTCCTGTGCACAGAAGTAATTTACCCTGCTTTTTTTTTTTTTTTTTTTTATAAATAGCATTGGGAACAGTAACTTTTAACTGCTGTGGTGCAAAGAGCTCTGCTTCAGCTTTTATAGGGATGAGGCATTATTGTTCAAACCCCAAAAAAGACCTGGGGGGAGGAGGGGTGACCATCAGGTAGGTGTTACTGCAGATGCATCTTTGCAGCTGTGCTTGGAAGAGTCCAAGGGAAAAAGTACGTGGAAATTATGCACAAGGATTGTTTAAATATGAAGTTATAATTAATCATGACATGTAGCCACTTAAGAAAGCAGATTTAAACAGCAAGGGATGACACTGGTGCACCACTTTTCATGTTCTCTCCCTTTCAATTGACAGGCTGCAGTGTCTGTGTAATTAGGGAATGTGATTCAGCCTGCTTTCTGGGCAGGAGGGATTATTTCCTGCAGTTGTAATCCTTCTCTGTGTTTTCAAATTAATTATAGTAAAAGCTTGGTGCTTTAAAAACGGGATGGCTTTAATTTTTGTTTAAAGTAGAGGAACCTCTTGGTGTAGCTGGTGCTTCTTCTGTTGCATCACTTCCTAATGTTTACAGCGTTGTAATTAGTAATTATTAAGGGTAAATAGGAATATTGAGCTTCTGCTTTGTGGACTCTAAGGGAAGTCTTAAGGTTAACAAATATAAAACTTATTGGGATAATTTAGCATCAGAAATGCACACATTCTTTTTTTTTTTTTTTAATAATATATAATTTTTTTTTTCTAGTAAATGTACTTGTTTGTTTTGGAAAAATGTTATTTTTTTTCTTCAGTGATGCTGAGATTTCTGGAGCTAGAGCTGTTGGAGTTGTAATAGTTCAGTTAATTTGAGGAGAGTTAATGGTACAACTTTGTTAAACCTGAAGCTGGGGCTCTTCAGCCTGGAGAAGAGAAAGCTCTGGGACCTTATGGCTGCCTCCAGTACCTGAAGGGGGCCTACAGGGAACCCAAGGAGGGACTTTTTAGAATGGTAGGCAGCTACAGAACAAGGGGAAATGGCTTTAAACTGGAAAAGGGTGGATTTAGACTAGGTATTAGGAAGAAATTCTTTACTGCGAGGGTGGTGAGACACTGGAACAGGCTGCCGTGTCAGGCTGTGGGTGCTCCTCCCTGGAAGTATAAGGCCAGGCTGGGTGGGGCTTTGAGCAACCTGGTGTAGTGGGAGGTGTCCCTGCCTGGAGCAGGGGCTGGAACTAGGTGATCTTAAAGGTCCCTTCCAACCCAAACCATTCTGTGATTGCTGTCTGAATAAGTCTTGCTGAAATATGATGAAGAGTAAGTGTCATGTGTTTGTTTGAACTATACAGGGAAAAAATAAAGTCTGCAGATCTACAGAAAATGCTGTTGGAGTTGGTGCTTTTAATCACGTTTGTGTAACTGATAATCATGGGTTTAAAAAAGCTGTATAACAGCAGAAAAAGAACATTTGAATCGTAATGTTCATGCCTCCACAGTCAAGCTGCCAGTTGACCATGGGATGCTTCTTCATCACTTCTTTACAAACAGTTTATTTCATGGCTATTCTGTGGCTGATGAATGCTTCCTTTAACAGTGAAACACTGACCAGGAGGTTTTCATTTTATGGGAACCAATGAGTGCAGTGTGGTGTGTCTTTGTTTTGTTGTTTTGGTGGGTGGGGTGGTGGTTGTTTTCTAACATAACAAATGGAAGCATAGACTAAATTGTTTATTTTAGCAGCAGAGCTTTCCTGTCTACAGAAAAACAGTGTTACTATTTGACAGGAAAGGAACTTTTTTTAAGGCTATTTGTGAAAGTTGAGGTCATCCTGGCTGCAGTTGGGGCAGCTTCTACAAATGTTATGCTGCAAACAGTTAATTATAGTAGCTGGACATCGGATACTTCTGATAGTACCCTAGGGAAATAGAAGTCAGAATATAGCTCCACAATGCTGCATTTTTTTGTTTAAAGCAAAGAGGGCTTTATTTTCAAGAATTGCTGCAAACATGCATATTGTTTTTAACAGTTCTTAACCTGTAGTAACAAGAAAATGGTGACAATCATGTATCTGTGCATAGATTTTGGCATAGTATTAATGGTATTAGCTGTCATTAATAACCTGCTTCTCTCTTCAGGAAAACGTCAAAGAAATCTATAACTTCTCTTGTATTTTCTGGTTTCCTTTCTTCTAAGCTCTTCTGGAAATGTCTGTGCAACTCCTACCAACATTTTTGTCTTGTAAAGCTTTAGCTAACATCTGTGTAATACCAAATCTGCTGCTTTGCTAGGTCAGAAACAAAATTCTAACTAGGGAAAGTCAACCAAATAGCTTTAATGGTCAACTGAAGTATTGTTTGTCTTCTCCCCTGTTGCAAAAATAAATGCTGCCGTTGAGTTTTGGGGTTGAGAATTAAGTTTATTTTCTAGATACGGTGTGTGGCTGAAGGAAGGGGGCAATCCTAGTGTTCATGTCTTCCCTTGTTTTGCATTGGTTGTGCTAGTAAGTTGAGGTTTCTCTAGGCTTGCTTAATTCATTTGGCACGTGCTAACTGTCACAGTACATTTCTGTAACATCTTTTGGATTTTCTTCCTTCGTGTCTTTAAAGCTGGAGTGTCTAATGCAGTTAGTCAGAGCCGGAGCCTCTGTAAATGCCAGTACTACACGATTTGCTCAAACACCAGCCCACATTGCTGCTTTTGGAGGACATCCACAATGCCTGAATTGGTTGATCCAAGCGGGGGCCAACATAAACAAACAGGTATGATTTAACGTGTGTTTCATGTCCGCATACAGTTCTGTGAGGAGTGTCTGTGAGGTCTTCTTGCTGTGCGTGTGATCCTGACATTCGCATACAAATAGGTTATTTTTAACAGCTCCCCAAAAGACAAATAAAGCCCTTTATTTGATGATTTAAGATGTCATTGTAGTAGGGAAGGACTCATAAATGTTGTAGACCACTAAAGTTCTGGAGAATGTTAGTTTTAGGAACTAACATCTTTCTACTTACTGAACAAAATGGTGTCATGCTGCTCTGATGTTGGCATCATTACCAAATGCTCTGATACTGTAATGCCTATGAGGGGGGAAGGAGAAAGACTAGGCAGACACATCTTAATATGTAAGAATTGGAAAATTAGCCAGTTAATTCACCATTACCTGTGGAGCCATGAGACTCTTCGTGGTCCTTGGTGACTAGTCAGATACTGAACTAGTAAAGTCTACTAAAAACATGATTTATTTTAAGATGTGTTTGGTTTCATACTGATAAATTCCTTTAAAGTATTTCTAAAGCTTTTCTAATAACCTCCTTCAAATAGATCAGAAACGTGCACTTTACTAACATAGCAAATAGATGTGTGCTTTCTCTTAATTGACATTTTTGTTACTGTTACCATGGGTATAGATATTGATTTGGTAGCAGAGAGTGCATTAATATAATAAAGTTCATGCCAAGGACTTTGATGCTCCCGGATGGTAACAGAATCAAGGGCTTGAAACTATTGCACTTCCAGAGAAAATGTTTCTAGTTCCAAATGGCTCTATGATGTGTGCCGTGCATACGTAATGTGTTCCCTTACAGCAGTAGTCAGAATTAGTGATGGTTTTATATGAGAGCAGTTATTACTAGAGTTAAGCTATGTCTGCTGGGGAACTTGAACTTTACATTTCTGGAGTTGTTTCTTTTTTTTTTTTTTTTTTTTTTTTTTTTTTTTTTTTTTTAAGTCATGGAAAAATAAGAAATGGGGAAGTTTGTGTTGAGTTTTCAGAAAAGAAGGCTGGTGCATTGAGAACAGCTGTGAGACACCAGGAGAATTGTAGAAACAATGAAGGTGACGGGATGCAGAGGCTATAGATGGCATCTTCTCCTTGATACCTGACAAAAGTAACTTATGCAGTAAGTTATTGCTGCGTAGTGGTAGAATCTTCAGAAGAGAAAATACAAGAACTAGAAATGCATCTGGAGTCCAGGTAAGAACGCAAAGAAACTGTGATTAGAGAGGAGACGTGGCATGCACAGAATAAAGGTGTACAGATATCTTCTAAATGAGAAGAATGAATGAGAATGAATGAGAAGAATGAAAGTTTCCAACTGAGGATAAAGAGAAGAACTGACCAGTAAGGCTGAAATGAAGAACCACTGTTCTAGAACACCTTCTGGAACACCTAGTGTGTAAGGTTTTTTAAAGGAGGAAAAAAAAAGAGAGAAGTAGCAACTAGGCCTCCAGAAAAGAGGACTGCAGAGAGGACTGAGGGCAGCGCATAGATGATTGTAAGGGAAGCAGAAGGCAGTATGATGTGCAGTTTAAAAATAGGGTGGTAATTCTTCTCTACTTAGAAGAGGCTGGTTCTGGTGACTTCTGAGCCAGTGACTCAGGAGTCTGAAAAATTGATAGCCTGTTACAAGAGCAAATCTAAACAATACAGGAGGAAGAGTAATGTGGTTCTGAATTTTTGTGATGAAGTAATGCTGGTAGCATCCTACAGACTTTGAAAGGCAAATTTAAGTATTTACAGGCAAAGGATAGCAGCGGGGACTGCACTTTAGAGTTGATGTTGTGGGAAGGCCTGGCCTGTATGTTGTTGATATCAGTAGGATCAAGTTATGCTTCTATAAAAACTCCTTTTTTGCTTCCACAAAATATTTATTGAACAGTAAGAAGAGATTTTAGATTAGGTTTGATGATAGAAGGTATCTCAGTAGATAGATAGAGTGACAGCAGAAACAAAAATAGCTTTTTGTTAAGATGCATCTGTTCAGTCACACTGGGTTCACGTGCATGAGCACTCAAAGCTAGGCAGTATACATTTAGATACCTACAGCAAAAACAGCCCACGGATACTTGTAATGTTTCACACATGAGTATGTAAAGCATAGTGCATGCTTTGCTCTCCACAGTTCTTTTGAGATGTTTATAGAATTGCAGTTGAAGTCGGCTAGTCTCGTTTGATTTGCACTGCTTAATACGTGATTTTACTTTGTTTAACTTGCAAGTTCTTTGAGGTGATCATCTAGGGATTCCACTCACATTTGAGGTTTTGGAGCGCTATTTCCTGATGTGTATTTTGTTTATTCCTTCCAGCTCGCTGACTGATGCTGTACTTCAAACAGACATAGTCACTGGCTAATGCTTGTGTGAGGACAAGTGTTCCATGGACACTGGATACAAAACACATGCTGAGAAAGATCTGGGAATACTTGATATTTAAACTAGTAAAACTTTCCTTCCAAACTGACTCCTGGTCACTGGCTACAGACTAACCAATCACGTCTGGAAAAAGAAAAGGATAGCTTCTGAAAAGGAATCCACTCCAGTCTCTCAGTCCTATTGTAAACCTCTGGTACTCAGTAGAACTTGCATGCATGTTTTCCTTATATCTACCCTGAAGTACTGTAGCCCATGCTGCCCGCCATGAAGTTTAGGAAAACATTAAAATGCATATCTCAATGCTGGTGGCAGTCGCCTGAGAAAGGTCCTGGGCAGCAATGAAGGATTAATGTTGAAAACTGCTTGTCCCAGTTCTACCTTGCTCTCCAAAGTAACTTCTGTGAGTATATCCCATGATGCCCAGCCCTATTGTTTAACTGTATGTGCTGGCTAGAACCATCTGTCTTCTTTTTCCCCTCTCCTGGTAGGCAGTTTTTCCCCACAGTCCCTTGCCCCCTAAGGGTCAGAGAAAGCAAGAGTGCCAAGCAGTGATCCTGCCTGTTCCTACCTGCCCCTGGATGCAACAGGAAGTTAATTCTTCTATTCATTGAGCAGTGCCTACTAATAGTTCTTAATATTGTGAGTCAAAACTTGCATTTAGCTTCCTGCCTGCTTTAGTTCACTCTTAACAGTTGCAAAGCAATTATGCTGCTACTTTTCATGAATATTTTTGTGATGTTTTTCTCCATGTCAGAATGCAGACTGTGATTCTGTACTGTTGTGCAAGATAATGCAGCAGGTACTCATAATTCTTTTCTGATAAAGGCCTGTTATTGCATTCAAGAGTATTTTTCCTGTGAACTCAGCATATTAGATGCTTTTTCTGCGTGTTACCTTCCGAGATTGGCTGAAGTGAACAGAAAAATGTCATGTGGCCTGCCTTAAGGGGAAGGACTAAGAAATACTGCATCCCGAGAGGTGATGTTAACTTTTTGTCCCACCAGTTACCATTATTTGATAGTGAGGGCAGACAGGTACAGGAGAAGTAGACCACCTATACTAGCAAGAACTGTAAGCATACTAATATTTTTGGTGGGGAGGAATAAGTCATGTCTTTAGTATTTTAATAGTGTTTTAAGGTGAAACAATCACAAATTCAAAGCAGATCTTCCTCAAGAATGCAGAAAAGTGTTCCATCTTCCCGACTTCTGCTCTCTGGCTTCAGAAAGGTTAGATTTCCAGGTCTGGGGAATCTGACCACATCTTAGCAATGTGGTCAGTCGATAGGATTTTGAGTCAGTTGAATAAGGGATAGGTATTGGCTTTCTTGACAGGTAAAATAGTGCTTCTGTGACTTAAATACCTATACCAGAAGTATTTTACAACTGCTTGTGTAGTTACAAAGCCTTCAGTATAAATGTGCATAGGAATGTTTTAAGAAAACTGTGCAGGTAAGTAACTTTCAGATGGAAGGGAAGTTAATGTAAGAGAGGCAGCATTAATTGAATCATTCCACTTTGTTTTCCGAGTTCAACTGGAACATCATAACACCAATAAAAGTCTTAAAAAGACAACCAGGGGAAATTGAGGAGTATAAGTATTACAAAATGAACTGATATACAAATAAAAACATCTAGAAGTCTGGAAATAACTCAGAGTTTTAGAGGAAAGAAAGTTTAATTCATAAAGGCGGTCTCTTTTGAGGCTGAGCAGCTTTGTAATGAAAGGCAAACTGATTAACCAAGCTGAGATGAATTCACTGAAGAAAAAGTAATGAACAGAAACAAAAGATTTCTCAGGCACGTTAATAAATGCAAAGTAAGGAATTAACTCTATAGCTAGTCATTAAAATGAAAAACATCTAATGTAATCTAGTCATGTCTCCAAGCTGAATAGAGAAGAAAACCTTTGTCTTTGCAAAATAAAAGTAGCACTCCTCCAAGGGCAGGGAGGAGGATGTGGTGTGACAGTGAGTAGCAGGGAGTGTGCAGATCTCTGTGATGCCTTGGGACACTTCTGGCTGTTCAGAAGCACTGTACACAAAATGTGATCTTCACAGAATCAAATAAATTTGTAGTATCTTGAATTCATAATTAATAGTAGGAAACGTTTTTCCTGTGCATCTGTTTTCTGTTTGATTTCTGCATTATGAGCCAAGTCTGGCCAGTTGGTGCAGTGCTGCCTAAGAAAGGTAAATGGGACCCCAAAATACAATCTAGGCACTGTTCTTGGAGAAAGCTCTGTCTTAACTGTGTTTTGTTTAGTGGCATCCCTTCCAGTTGCTCAGTCAGCACGGAGTTGTTCTCAGTCTCATACTTTTTTTTTTTTTTTTTTTTAATAAACTTTCAAGCTGCTTTATAGTGGGAAACTTTTTCTTTTCTCCTTTCAGTATAGCTCATAACCCAAAGAGAACTTCATACAGAGCTAGGAAACTGTTTTAGGTAAATGGAAGAGCAAATAGTTATGGTTCCACAGGAGAACTTCAGAAGAAGATAATGTTAGTGATACAGAAAAATGAGGTGTTGTAATTAAAATAAATGCTGTAAGACTCTAAATCCATACATTCTATTCTCAGATTATTTTCTCAGTTCATTAGCTTCAAGGAAATGCATGCTTTTCTGGGCTGGTGATTGTTAAGAAGTCCTTCTCCAGACATATGTTCTCTTTGAGATACTAATGTTTTTCTGGTTATTGGTGACAAGTTCAGAGCAACTAATAAACATAGCTTATTCTTATAATGTTGTGGTAAGGAGCATTTTGCAAAGGTCCTTTCTCATCCTTTTAACACTTTCCTGCAGCAGTACTTCATAATTTGGTTTAGCTCTTAATGCTAGATTTGTGGGGCAGGTAAAGGTTTTTGTCATCATCATTTGCATTGGTGAGATGAGCTGACTTGTCCTAAACTGAACTTTGTATTGATAAGTATCTTAAATTATATTTTATATATAATTTATAGTGTATAAATATAGAGGTGGGATTATGAATACTAATGCTGAACAACAAAATTACTTTATCTTAAGTCTGTTTAACACAAATGGGGGAATGGGTGCAATAACAAAATGACGAAATTGATGGCTGTTACCATGATGAGAAATTTATTCCACCATTTAAAAAAAAACTTTCTGGGTCAATTAGTGCCAGATGAGTCTTCGTGTAGTTAACAAAGCTGTCTTCCACTGGACTTATTGGTCCCTCTGTAAGTTGTAGAAAAGTTATAAATACAAGAAATGATATGATGTTAATTAGAGGTTGGAAGTGGCCTTAAAGGTTATCTAGTTCCAACCCCCATGCTGTGAGCAGTGTTGTCACCCACTAGGTCAGGCTGCCCAGGGCCCCATCCAATCTGACCTGGATTACCTCCAGGGATGGGGCATCCACAGTTTCTGGGCAACCTGTCCCAGTGCCTCACCATCTGAAGCTGTCTTCTGTCTGTGAGTTACAGCCATTTGGAGGAAGGAATTTATCACTCTTTCCTAAGGGCTACAAGGAGTTTTCTGTTCTTTACTGTTTCCAAACTCTTTGGCAGCCTCAGCAATTATCCTTAATTTAATAAGAAGGTAAACTTTTTCTGGTTCCGTTACTGTTCCGTGCTGGGGCTGTTAGGAGGTTTGCTATTTGGCTGAATATACATCTTAAATGGTGACAAGCTTGCTTATTTTCCATGAATTAGTAACACGTTACAAAAAATACCATAAACGAAATTTGTAATTAGCAAATGGAATATGAGGAACGTAATCCAAAATTCCTTCCTTCCAAATTACATTTGTGAGGTCTAGAAAATGTAACTGAATTTCTCAGAAGCTTAGCAGGAATTTTCACACTCTTACTGCCTTAAGTCAAGATGGTGGGATGATTATTTTGAATGCACTCATGTTTCAGAGCTGCAGTGTAGCCAGTAGTGCAGAGCTAAGGGTGGGACATTATTTAGTTTGTAGGCTGGTGACTTAGTAAATGTGGTGTGTTACTTGAGCAGTTGATGTTGATATTATAGTAAAAGAAGAATGGTGGAGAAAGGAGGAAAAACAAAAAGCTTGCTGTGCAGTGAAAGTGTTGAGGACTGATAAAACATAACAAAGCAGTAACTGAAAATTTACTTGCTACCACAAAGCCCTATTTCATTTCAGATTCTTCTGTTTCCTAATAACTTACTGTTATTAATGTAAATTAAAAATATTAATGATTGGTTTAATTGCAAGTACTGAATTCCATCTGCGCCCTGTAGGTCATGATGCATGGAATTCACCTGCTGCTTACCAATTGCATTTATAAAATTGCATAGATTTTCCCTCTTTCCTGTGAAGCTGGTTGGAGGACCTGAAAAAACGCACTATTCCTTTTATGTTTGTACTTAATGCAAAAAGTTCAAGCGATGGAGTGTATTGGTTAGCACTAATGGAATTTCAGTGAATAAAGATACACGGAAAAGAATGGTATATAGGACATATAAGTCAAATGTGCATATCTGAGGAGAGATCTGGCCTGTCCTGCGAGCTCTGGGCATGCTTATGGTACTGCAGAGGTATGCATAGATAGCTCTCACCTGGTGAGTATTTATTGTGCCATATAGTACAAAGAAAGTGACAGCAGGATCTGAAAGTAATAACAGTGCCACGAACTCTGCCATCTTGCTTCTGAACACAAGATGGCTTGCAAAGTGCAGGGTACTGGGGGATTAAAATGCTGGGGGATAAATGTTGAGTAATTTGTTAACTAGTGTGTGTTGATTTTATTTCTTTTAACAAAATTTGCTGCGTATGATTGATTATTGGATAAAGGCTCATCATGTGAGATTCATGCCTTTAAGATATTTAACAAGAACCAATTATAAAAAGAGCCTACTGCAGAAACATTTCATAAAGTACCTGATATACTTGATAGCTAATAAACACTGCTTTTGTTATATCTGCTTTCTTAATTAAAATTAAGCAATGTAAAAAAATTGTCATTTTTAGAAAGATTATTATGCTTGACAAAATGTAGTTTGTCTTTGCAGGATTATGTTGGTGAAACTCCTATTCATAAAGCAGCACGGTCTGGTAGTGTGGATTCCATAAGTGCCCTTGTGGCTCACGGTGCGCAAATAGAGTAAGTGAGGTGCTTGGTTTGTTCGTTTGTTTGTTTTGTTGATTGTTTTGCGTTCAGCTGACTAACTTAGACTGGTAAACATAGATACTAATATCAGAAAGAAAAATAAAACAGCAGGCACCTGATTAAAAGACATCTAGACATGTTCAGCTGCAGTAAAGCCCCAAGATGTATTGCATGTCTAGTAATAAAGTTTATTTTACTGAAGTGGTACCAGTGTGCTATATTAGTATTGCATTTATGTGATGTATTAAAGAATGTACCCCACTTCTGTGAGGTGGCCCCAAACTATACACTTTACTTAGTCTGTTGCTATTTTTTTTGTCAATTAATTGACACTTTACACTGGTAAATAAATGCAGAAAACAATGCAAAAACGTGCAAAATAGCATCTCGCACACTTTTTGCAGTTAGTTTAATGCTGTTTGCTAGTAAATCGTGTATATTTGCCCTTTTAACTTTTTTCTTTAAAGGTTTATGTACTGCAAAAACATTCAGAAAATCTCACAAACTTTTGCAACTTACAGCATGGACAAAATGGATGCAGTTTTCACCTAGAAATGTTGAGTATAAGCTCTATAGCTTATAATAATGTAAATACTTTAGCAATTTGTTTTAATTAGAACTAGCCTTTCTATCTTAAATGGTAACTAATTATTGTATTTTGACCTGCAATGTGAAACTATTGAGTTGTAAGTGAAGTAAGAATCTTGTAGTTAACTCCTTGTTTTACCCTTTGGTTTCCATCTCACTGTTTTGTAATGCTGCCCTGATAAATCTACCATAATTTTTAACTTTTTTAGAGGTATTGTAGAGTGCTCAGGCAATAAAAAGTCTTTTATGTTAATATTAATCAACAAATAACTTTATATGAAGAGATTTCATTCACAGACAGTGACACTGAAACAACTCACGCAGCTTGTCAGGTCAATTATTGCCAAGTTCATAAAAGCAGTAATAAATGAATCAAATCCTATTTTGCACTTGCTTCCAGTTTTACAATAAACTTGAATTTAAATTTACTGTGGAATTGAGCAAACCTTAATTATCGTCATCAATTAGCATATGACCCTGTGTTTTTTAGAAAGTTTACGGTCAAAATTAGTTACAGAAGTGCAGAAACAACATGAAATGAGTGACTTGAGTCTGATGTAAATAAAGAGGGGGTGTTAATACCCATAGGACTTTACAAATAGGAGCTGAATGGCTGAGGTTGTAGATGTGGCTGCAACTTAAATTTGCATAATTAAAATTTTGCTCACTTAAACATTGTATGTGCAAGCCACAGTCAAAAACCTTGGAATGTGTTTCTTACCTTTGACCAAAGCTTTTGGCAGCAGAAGTGGCATAGATTGTTATAGCAGTTTTAGTGAACAGGAAATTGCTTGAATTCACTTCTAACTTTGAATTCTATCGACATTACAGTAGGATAGACTTCTTGCAAGTTCTAAAGGTAAATAAAGTAAGATTCCAGGAAGTCGTTAGATCAGTGATGTCAATGCAGTAGGCTTGTGGAGCAACCCATGTTTCTTTCTCATTTAGAGCATCAGGACTTGGATGAGATTCTGCTGCTGTCATCTGAGAGAGACAGCTGACTGACTGACTGACTAGGATTGAGGATTTATCCCATGGAATATAGTTTTCGGTGTCAGTACGTTAAATTAGACCAAACTGATCCGTGTTCTGATGATTCCATTTTGGGTCTCCTGGATTTGAAAACTGGACCCATATCTGTAATGGTTATATTGATTTCCTGGTTTTTGTAGCATCTTCAAAATGCTGTTTTCTGTTAATGAGTAATTACTGAAACACTGCTATTACAATGAAGTTGCCTGGACTAGTGTGACCTTTGATATTGGTGTCTACCCTTTTCTCATATACTTCACTTGTTTGGTTGTGTTGGAAGCTGAAGAATACTGATGGTAGTCTAGTAAGGATAAAATAATTGTCTCACCTGAATTGCTCTAGTTTATTTCAGGCTTGTTAGTGTATTAGTTTCACAGAAAAATATCTTGCAGTCTCTAAATTTCATGAAGTTTTGCATTGTTTTTCTAATTGATGAGAGAGAATTTGGGACTCTATTCCTGTGTAAATTTTTTTTAGTAATATTAAAAAAATAATAATTGTACCCTAGTGAAAATATTTTGATTTTTTTGTGGTATTTACCTTCTCATTTTAGCTGAAGCATATTCTGTGCACAGTATGTCCTACAGCCATAAAAATGGTTACTCCACTAACTATGGTATTCATGGACCCTTGAAGAGGGGGAAGCAGGTGGTCACAATGTCCTCATATGAGTGAAAAGGTTTGCTGTGTAAATGATTTTTAATGTGGATAGTATTTTTTTTAAGTATCCATAATAACTGCTGGATTTTCGCTGAAACAGCATAATTAATGCAATTTATGTATGGTTAACTGTGTATTATTTGTTACGGTGACAAACTAGTATCCACAGCTCTTTAAAGAGGAAAAGCCTTCTTGGTGCCATGTTTTGTTTTGCTCTTTTACATGATTTTTTTTTTTTTTTGAAATGCTGAGTTGTTCCATGGTTTCAGAGGTTGTATCACAGCACATATGTATATATATACAAAAAAAAATATAAAGATCAGCTGTATGAACACAGGACTCTTAAATAAAAGAAAGTAAGCAAAGGCAGCTGTTAATTATACAAATTCGATCTTATTTCCTTGTCTGTGTTTCCACGCATCTCACTCATGCAGCAAGTTTGAATGTTTCTGAATAACAGGTCTTCTGCAGCTGTCATTTGAACAGTTATGCATTACACAGTGACTTGGTTTAGTGCTAGGAGAGAAGTTTCATATGCAGTGTTTTCTTAGTATACAGGGAAGTACCTTAAGGGTTAGGATGGGCTCAGCTGTGGCTGTGGAGGGCCCATTGGAACCATCTGGAACAGGCCACATTCAGCACCAAGCAGCCCCTTGCCACCTCTGCAAGCCCCTGTGCTACCAAAACTGGGAGTTGGCTCAGTAATCCTTATTGGCCCCTTCTAACTTGGAGTATTCTGTGTGACTTTATATGCATCCTGTTGAACACAATTACTAGGTTATTCCAGGGTTTTGCTGATCAACGTGCTTGAATACTGAGGTGGGAGTCTTCCTATTTTCTTGCCACACGTCTTAAGGTTCTTGGAAAAATCATTTTGCTGTACCATGGTAGGATGCTGCAGGACCCTGAAGATTTCCCATGCTCTGGTCGTTGGGCATCTTTCAAGTCTTGATTATGGCCACTCCTACAGTATCTCAGCTTTTGTTCTTATTACTACTTCTGAGCTGAGACTTCTTTACTTTCTGAAATTTAGTAAACATGCAGAATTATGTAGATTTGGGGAGGATAAACAAAGAAGTCAGCTATTACTTCGTTACTGCTTCAGTTTCCTTTGTCAGGGAAACTCTTAGGGCCCCTCCCCTCAGGTTTTAGACATCTGTTGGTGGAGTTGTGCTTACTGGAAAGTAAGGCTGCTTATTTCTGGGTTTCTTCATGCTCTCTCAAAAATGTATCGGACTCATAACTTCTTAGCATGTGTCTGTTTTCTTAGCCAGTCAGCAAACAAATGAAGCATATGCCTGCAGTCTTTATGTGGTGTTAAAATGTGTGATGTGAGCAGTAGTTATGTCATTGTACTTTCAAAGCTGTTCTATTGATTCAGTGTAGAAAAAGCAACATCCAGTTTTCTTAACCCCATCTTGAAAATAATGCTTCCAGTTCTTACTGTTGGTTTAGGGATAAGAGTTAGGTGCTCTTTCAACAATACAGTTCTTACCTCTTAATGAGTGTATTGATATTTATACAATCTGTTTGGTACTTTTCGAGCTGAGCCAAACTGAATAATTCCTGTTAGTTTCAGAGTGGATTATTTGTAGAAGCAGTTGTTGATATAAACTTAGAAGTAGAGAAGAGTGCAAGAGGTTGCACTTATGAGTAAAGTTAAATCCTTCATTAAATCAGTGATATTTTGTGACCCTTCTGAAATGTGAAGAAAGAACACAGGTTATGATCCAGCTTCACAGGAGAGCTTAGTCATTAGTGACAAGCCTCTGAGTTACAGTGGTTTTATTGACTTCAGTCCAAAAGAACTGGGTAGAGAAAAATAAAGCATTAAGAATTTTAAATCTCACTAACTTAGATTTCTGTCAGGAGTGTTAGTTTGTTGTTTTTGTTCTTCAAAGTGATTTTCCTTCTTATATATGACACTGTGCTTCTGTCCATAGTGCAGCTTCCTTTCAGATAGGTCTTTTTTTTTTTTTTTCCCCTTCTGTAAAATTACAGTTAAGTAGGTGGAGAGGCCAGTGTTCCAGAGAGGAACTTGGGTAGAAGAGAGATGAACCACAGGTAAAGAAACGAGGATGCAGTGTGCTCTAAATACAAGTCTTGTCCGTTCTGTTGTTTACTCTTGATGCTGATAGTAGGGATGATCTGTGTGAATGGCGTGCTTGATCTGCATCAGTAGTTTCTTAATCCAAAGAAATCTTCTGTTTGTGAGGGCACCAGTGACTGTTTTGTCACAAAAAATTAAAATTTTATGTAGTTAGAGAAAACTTTCTCTCTTTGTCTTTATTACTGAGAAATAGCAAGCCTGAGGAGTTGTTTCATTCTTGATACTTTTGTGCTGAAGGGAAAAAAATACCTTTTTAAGAAGAGTTTACCTCTCTTTACTTTTCCCAAGCAAAAGTCCATGCTTTTTCTTCTAAATCTCTTGAACTTTCTTCTGTATCTGGCATGTTTCAAATAAGCTTGCTTGCTTAATTTTTCAAATTCTAGCCTTTCAATTTCTATGAAGAAAAATAAGGTGATTGTATTTGCTATTAGAGGCGCCTTTCAGCATCTGCATTACAAGACTGTTGGTCTTTTCAAGTCAGAGTCTGATCTGAACTTTTCCTTAGTTATCTTCTATAATGCCTTCCTCTCTGTAAGCACTGGAGATCTTGGTTGTAGAAACAAAATTCTTCAGGCAAAAGTTTACATGGCAGTGACTCGCATTTCCACAAGAGATATTGAAAACTGAAGTCTGCTGTTTCAGGTCTTTAAAGTGCTTTAGATTGGAAACGAAGTCACCTTTGTATGGTGATGGTTGCAGTATTTCTAAGGTATACTATGGTCAGTTCTTTCTTGTCAGCATTTACTCTGATGCAAATGCATCTAGGAGCTAGTTGCAGCTACATAATTCTTTGTGGACCTTAATAGTAAGATGGAAAAAGAATAAAAAAGGCTTCACAAAGAGCTTCCTTCTTTCCAGGATACTCACCACATGATGATTTTGGAAGATGTTCTGAGACTCCCTACCATGATTTGAAAAGGTCTAAAATGATTTCAGCTGCCACATTTTGTTGTGAAATAAAAACTTGGCACCAACTTGTGCTTTTGTAGATGCCCAGTATGTAATTCTAGCATGGATTTTTATAGTTCTTAAAGCTGTCCCCAGCAATAGCACACATCTGTTAAGAATATTTTAATCTTGATATCTGAAAAAAGTGTTTTAAAACTAATTTGCGACTTTTGTATTTGGACACCAAAGGGTTAAAACAGTTAAAGTTTAGTATTCTAAAATCACTTTGTTTTAGAAGTTTTAGACTAGTATACTGGTGTTTATAGGAAACTTTTTTCTCACTGTGGGCGTTTTCATGTTCTGATCTTTTTTTTCTTTCTCCTTTTGTTTTAATCCTTGTATCTGCTAATTTTTGTATAGGAATAGTTACTAATTCTTTTGAGATACAGCCTACTAAATTTAAAGTGATTGAAGCCATGGGTTGACTGGTAATTTTAATTTATTCTATATAAATTTCAGTGAAGAACTGGCAAATTGGTTTCAGGATGAACGTAATGATACTTGAAAGGCATAAAAGGCTTAGTATCTTGTTGTTAAGGTGGTCACATGATAATGGCTTACATAATGAATAATGTGCTACAGCACTTTATGTATGTTAATGTAACTTTTAATCATATTGTTGCCTGCAAATATGTGATCCCTTATGATTATAAGTTTCCTGTTTATGCACCATTGCCCGTTTAAATCAAACAGAAGATTCTGAAACTGTGAAAACTACACATGTCAATGTTTTACAGCTACGTAATTCGAATTGACTTGATTTTTTCAAGTAATCCTAGAAAGGGGGAGCATTCCATATAGAAACTGCTGAAACTGCCACAGGTGCTTCTCCGAAAACCTTACAGTTGTGGCATTGAATGTTCAGTATCGCTTCCTTTCTGCACACAAGGCATACTGTTGAGGTATTTGTTGCGGTGATTGGTTTTAATGCTAATCTAGGAATTCAGATATAGAATCTATAGATTTGCATGCTTTGCTTACCCTAATTTACGATTATCTACTTTATTTGTAAACTAACAATAGATAATTGAGATCAGTTATTTTTTAACAGATATTACATTGATATACGAAAACTGTGGTTTATTTTCTTAGATTGTCGCATGGCATTAACAAAAACACAGTAAGCTGGAGGTGATGTAATCACTATTTAAAAATTATACATGTAGCTTTTTCTACATATATGAATGTTTTTCTAAAAAGATTTAATGCTGACTTTTATAGCAAACATTTGTTTTGTTTTTCAAAGTATGTGACATTATAAGTGGAAGATGGTCTATTTCAAGTAGTAAATATCAAAAATGCATAGGAACATACTTGCTTTTTTCCTTCAGTAAGTCTAACGAACATCTACGTGGAAAACAAATTAGAATCAAGTTCTTTCTAAGTAACTTCAGTATAATTTGTAATTCAGTGCAAGAGCGACAGGTCTTCTTTCGTTCTGCAGATCCTTCTGAGAGTATGCTTTTTAAATTATCTTGAAGTAAATCTTAAAAAAGGTGCATTTAAGCAATTCCAAGTTATTTTTTCTGTATTTTCTGTAGCTAATAATGCTGAAATCGTTCTCTGTATTTTCTGAGAGCTTGCCTCAGGTTTTTTTTTTTCCTTCTTCTCATGAACTTCTGAAAATAACAGCTGCATTTAAATTGAGATAATAAAAAATCTTCCTAAACTAAAGCTGAATTGAAAGTTAACTTTGCAATTCTATATACCAGTCCTGTTTGGCCAGGACAGTTGTTCCCTTGCTTTTGAAGAACCAGTTAGGCACATGGTCAGCCTTTTTTAAAAAACATTTCAGCTTACATAGCTGCTTCTTCATAGTTGCTTTAGTTTGATACCAGTTGTGATGGAGGGAGAAAAGCAGATTGAGAGTCCTCTTCAAGCCAAAGTTAGTCAGTTTTGAAGACTGCTTTGTGGACATCATTTAATGGATGAAGAAAAATTGGCTTGTAAGAGCAGTTGTTCTTTAAGCACTGTGTAAGGTATGTGAATAAATGTATATACAAAAGTAAGAGCTTTAACTCTTAATAAATAGTGCATATATATGTAGTTCATTTATAAAACACTTGTTGCTAAGTGTAGTCTGTAAAGAAACCTCAAGATATCTACTTCTCTTACCAGATTTCTTTCAGCTTTTCTTGTGATTTTTTTTTTTCTACTTACAGTAACTTCATAGTATGAAAATTTATCTTTCCAGTTGTATTTTTCTTACTTTGTTTTGGAGTCAGCTTCTCATTTTGTGCTTTGAGGCAAAAAATATGTCTGTTATTTTCTGAGCCTGGCTTGCAGCCTGTAAATAAGGTTGAAGGTAAATGACGTTGTTCTAATTTATCTGCAGGAATAAGAGTTACGTAGATGTAATGAATAAACTGTAAAGCAAAATGAAATACTGCCAAGTAATCTTTACAAGATAACAGGACTCATTTGTTTTTTACGTACACACCTTCTGAATGTACAGTGCATCAGCTTCCTAGCAGCCTGTCAAAAACTGCCTTTGGTCCTGGTTAAGGTAAAGTCTGTTCTTTCTCCCATTTGTCAGTACTTCAGCAGAACTGTCAGACACAATTCTGTGTGGAGTAAATGCCAATAAGTGCAATTGTATTTTCAGAGCTGTAGTTTTCATTGTTACTTTTTTAGAGCATATCTGTTTTGATAGGAATTAGACCAACCTTTAGAAAATATTGTACCAAGTCCATGAATGCTGTTTAGTAGATGACTAATTGTGAAATGCACATAACTTTTCAAGGCTTAGCCTAATTTTTCTTTAATATTACTTTCTTCCATCCTTTCACACTTTACTTGCTGACAGCTGCTTTGTAAAATAATTCTGAAAAATACCAGTCTACCTAGCTTGTTATTTCCTTGATCTTATTTTAGATAGGTAGCCTAGTTTAAAGAGACCTGAAACAAAACTGTCTTGAAGTTCAGTATCTTTTATTTATTTATTTATTTATTTATTTATTTATTTATTTATTTTTTTTTTTTTTTTTAAGAAAAAAGCCTTGCTTCAGGTTTTAAATAACGAGTGAAGGAGAAATACAGCTGTCACGTTTGCAGTATGATTAGAAGCAACAGAAGGCTATCTTGCCTGAAGACTGAATATCAGATAGTATGTTCTGAGTTTCTTTGAGCTTCAGCCATTTCAAGATTATGGATAGTCAGCTCAAAGCTAGTACTGAAGGGATTTTTAACTTATAAGAAATGGAGGATGTGTGGAGAGGAAAAAAGGAGGAAAAGGTTTTTCAAGAAATAAAGATTTCTGAGGTATTCCATCTGTGCTGTCCAAAGCTCTTTTTTACTGCTTTCACAGCCCATCTTCACGTTATTTTTAGTTATAATACCCTTTTATGTATTCACTTCTCATAGCTGCTTATGTAAAGATTTTGAAGTGTTTCTTTGGAAACATTCTAATAACTGAGGTAGCTGAAAATGTATTCCAATATAGTGATAACCCTTCTTGAGTTTCCTTTTGATTTTTTTTGACGGTGCAGTCCATGTTGAATGAATCACAGTTAATATCTGAATGAATCTTTGATTACTTCTTTTTTTTCCTTTTTGCTCAGTAGTGTACATTATAACAGTTTATAGTCAAGGACTGGTATAGAGGTGGATTGCATATAAGAAATGGAGCTCCCTAAGTATCTTGTGCAGTCAGTGCTGTGAACCATTTCTACTCTCATTTCTATAATTTATTTTTTTATATTAGGAAATTGCTTCCTCTTAGGTAGAAGCTAGCCAGCAAGTTTCTAGTCATCTAGATCCTGTAATATCTTTTTATTTTATTTGTTTGTATTTTTTTTTAGTTGCTGATTTCTTGACAAAGGGAATGCTCTTGAAAATGATAGGTTAAATTCAGATTTTCTGTTTTTGAGAGAGAAAATTCTAAGCTATCATAATCAAGAATGTTACATCCAATGTGTTTATGAGCACCTTCTAAAATACACCTGTTTTTCTTCACCTATTAGGGATAAACGTTTTGGAGGAGGAGAGAGATCTGAAAATAATCTTAGTAGTTTCATTACATTATAAAGTAGGTGAAACTTCAGATCATTTTTTTTTTTTTTCTGAGAAACAAACCTGTCTCAAAATTTGGTATGTGTAGCCTTATGCACTTTCATCTTATTTCATACAAATGCCTCTTGCAGCTTTTATCACCATTCCTTTTGAAAATGGTGGCTTAACTGTAGTCCTTTTACAGTTAAGTCTTAGGTTTCGTTTTTGTCTTAACTGTCCATTTTTTCAAAGCTGAGATACTGTTCAAAAACATTTGCTAAGCAATATAGTTAATTTGTTGATATTTTATGAAATAAGTTGCTTAGTGAACACCATATTGCTTTGATCATTTATCCTTTCATATCTTAAATTTGCTTTTGTTTAAATTGTACTTTACTGCCTCTTGGGGCCAGCAAATTTAAAGTGGATTAGATATAATTGAGCTGTTGTTTTTGTTCAGAATGGTTATTTTGAAGTTTCTAAAGCTTTTGTTGCATTGTTACATTTGTATGCAACACAAATAAATCAGAAATGCCAAAAGACCATTGAATGTTGATTAGCCCAGACTTCAACAGGTCATCTACTTCGAAGCTGGGAAAGATAAACTGTATTTTGAAGGCTTTCTGGAATCATAGTTTGCTCTTAAAAAGGACGTGGGAGAAGAAAAATGTAGCTGAACTTAACTAACTTCATACCCATCAACTCTCTCCTATTGGCTAACAGGTATTTGATGAAACTATTACCTCTTTCTCCAGCTTTTATCTCTTTTGACTCACACGTTTTTTCAATTAATATTACTATTTTTTTTTTTTCCAAGTCTTGTTTTCTGAGATGCCCCTTGCTGCTGTTCCTTGGATTTGCACTAGTTGCCCAAGTCAGTGGGCACTTAGAATATTACATTATGGAATAAAACTACCTTCCTCTTGCCCGGTTAATAAATTTTATGGCTGTGTATTTCAACTTACCATTCTGAATTTTACATATTCTAGCTGTATCTGTTTCTGGAGTTGGTCTTCCTGTAATAGTTCATAAGGATTTTTTCCGATGTTTCATTTTTACAGCAAATAAATAGCAGCGTTCTAGGAAGAAAAGCTAAGCTTTGTTCTTTGTGCTCTTCACATGAGCTGGAGTAAGTTGATTTCTGTTTCATACGAGTGTCAGCAGGGGAATTAGGTCTTATCAGTCTTATTCTGTGGCTGCTCTGTTTCTGAATTTTCAAGTAATGACCTTGTCTGAACTACTGCAGCCCAGGTACAAACTCAATTTTCTGATGTGTTGGAAAGGAGGAAAAAAAAATTAGGGAAGATTTATTGGCATCTTCTGTCATTTTTAGCCCTCTTGTCACTGCTTATTCGCATTCCCGTATTATTCTGTGTTCTGTGCATTGACATACTGTATGTTTGTGTATGTACATGTGATAGTGGATTTTTTTTTTTTTTTCCAAGTTAAACCTCCACAAGTCTGTGTATCTTACCTGTTTTCATTAATAAGATTCCTGGTGCTTTAGAGTATTCAAATTCCAGTGTCATTTCTCTTGTACGTGGAGGAAGTCTTGACACAAATAAGAAAGCAAGTCCCAGCGCTTATGATGTCACACACTTTGAAATAAGAAACAAACCAGAAAAAAAAATCCTATAAGCAAAGCATAACTAAGTATAGTATCTTTGTCTTTTTTTTTTATATGTGTGTATATTTTGTTGTTACCTTAGAAACCAGAATGCCATGGACAATTGCCAAGTCATGTTAAGTTTGTTTCAAGTATTTGATCTTTTACTCAAGATAAAGAAATAGATTACAAAATAAACTGCAGAAGATGGTTAATTTCAAGGCTTAAATTAGTCTGAAGTTTATGTAAAGGCCAGGCACTTCAGACTATTTTAGATAAAAGCATTTTGAGAAGTTTAAATAGGAAGATGCTTTCTTTAAAGCACGTAGTATATTGATTTTATTTTAAAGTGTATTGTCGCCCAAATTTTGCTTAGAAGACAGATGTATGTGAGAAAAGTTAAGTTAGTTATAAAACTAGATTGATAACTAATTTCTTAATGGAAATTTACTAAGTGTATGTTTTTCTCTCATCACCAGCAGATAGATAGTCAGTAAGGGCAGCAGCAGCAACAAGCTGGATTGATGAATGAGTGTAATTCAGTTTCTTTGTATTGTACAGCTTGAGAAATGCCAGTGGCCTGACAGCAGCAGACCTTGCACATACCCAGGGCTTCCAAGAATGTGCCCAGTTTCTCTTGAACCTCCAGAACTGTCATCTGAATCGTTTCTATAGCAATGGCACCTTAAATGGGGGTCATCAGAATGCAGGTCCCAATCCATTCAGTGGTGGGACAAGTCGAAAGAGATCCTTTGAAGATGTGGAGTCTGCTGGAGTAAAGAAAGCTAGAACGGAAGGTGAGACCCTAGAGGTAAAAGGGATGGGGTGATACTGTTGCTGAGAAAGGAAAAATAAACATTTTAAAGCCTTTCAGAGTGGATGTCGAGTATTATTCACAAACTCACCAACATATCTAAATTAAGCATTAATATACAAGAAGCAGGTAAATGCAGTTGTTCCATCCTTTGAAGAATGTGCATGTGCCATAAGACCTCAGTTTTCCTTGTCATCATCTTGATGTCTTCAGAAATTACCCAGAGAGTGCTGTAGTTACACGATGCCAAGAATAACATACAGAAGAGCCGGGAGCTGAAATTAGCTTCTGCTTTCCTCCTTTTCTTCTCATTTAGGAGAACCACTTAATGTTTTAATTCACAAAGAAGCCCAGATGTTCTGATGGTAATTTTCCATTTTGGGATTCGTTCATTCTTCAGAAATGGTTTACTAAGCAAGATGGATGAAATAAATTTGATGCAGAAAGGTTTCTGAATTGATACGGATTATGTCTGTAACATGAAGTGAACATACATTAAATATCCAGGATCATTTTCCAAGGGGAGCTGTTAGATTATAGAAGAATGTCAGACTAGAATGAATGTGAGGGATTCATATTCAGCCTTGTGCAGTGAGGATGCTGCTTCTTCCTCTGCCAGCAGTGATGGGATAGTACCTTGAAGATATTTTTGGTGGCTACATGAAGAAATCTTCTTCAGGTCTTAAAAACAGCGTGAATAATCTCAGATAATGTCCTGTTTTCCTGCTTCAGTCATCCTGGTAAACTCTTTCTGAAGAGAAATCAAGCATTCTCTACTCTAACTTTCTTTGTTCCTGTACCAGCAATGGAACAGAGACTTTGTAGGTTGTCACTGAAGATATTTCCATGAAAGTGTGTTTTGTTCTAATAAGTGTAATTTTTCAGCGAGCCAAAAAAAATGGCCTTAGCTGGTGCTTAACTCCAGGTAGCAAGAGTGGAAATGAGACCAAAACAGCATTTTAAAATCCAATACAAATAAAGTAAATCACAACAACATTGTCATGCTGTAGTATTTGCTTACTATCCACAATTTCATCCATCCTGGGATTGGAGGCATTAATATGTTGACTCCAAAGCTAAGCATATCGAAGCTATACTACTTTATCTAATTGTTCCAAACTAAATTCATTCCTGATGGGGAAGAGTGCCTGTGCAATTAAGTGGAAGGTTACGTTTCAAGGAATAAAGTCTTTCAAGTAGTTCCATGGATTGAGAAAATACAGTACACTTATGTAACAGTGGAGGAAAGACATTTTCAATGTATTCGCATTCTGATATCAGAAGACATTGTTTGGAATCAGAGATGTACGTCTTTGGTTTTGAAGAGCTATTCCTTCTGGATATTCACAACCAGCAAGCTCTTTAGTTTGAGAAAATGGCTCTTGATGTAGTCAGTAGGCAGCATTTCCCCAGAATCTGCAGGAGTGGCACTGGACCATCTATACATGTTGCCTTGAAATAGATATCTGGATTGTCTGTCAACGTAAGGAGTTGGAGTAATAGGTAAGTCAGCTGAAGCAGGCAGATGCAATATGCTTAAGTGAACTGTGTCTCCTACCCAGTGACCAAGATGTTAGAGAAGCAGTCAGAACATTTGTGGTATTTTTTTTTACCAGTGTGACTTTTTCGCACCTTTGCAAACAAAGGCGAAAGCTTTGCTGCCTTTGCTTGAGGAATTTTAGAGTGATTAAGAGATGCATCCAGACACTGGAAGTTTCTCATGCAGTATCTGCCTTCAAAGACATCAACATCAGTAATACCACAGTAATGTGAAAAACCTGTTGGGAGTGAGAATGAGTCACCTTTCTTGAGGCACCTTGTAAACAACTAAGGTGAGTAATGAGGAGTCATCAGTACCTCTTCAGGCTTAGCTAGCCTTTTTAAAAAGCGAGAGCAAATTGTGGCAGTTTTGCCTTCAGCATTGCCGTTTATTTGCACGTGGGATTCTGGATACCCAGAGAGTGCAGGCAGCTGGAAAGGGTTGGATTTTTTTTGCTGTCTTATGCCCGGATTACAGCGATTTGGAAAAACCTACGCACGCAGCCTTGGCACAGTATATGCAACCTGTAGTGAGACTGTAAGCAGTGGAGTAGGGAAGAATACTGAAGCAGGCTTTGTCCCTTGTCCTGGGATAGCTAAACTGGAGAGGAGGCTCATGTACACATGATTTTGTTCTTATCTACACAAACCTGCTATCAGGCACACAGTATTAAAAAAGCCTTTAGTCTTCAAACTTACGCAGTGCTGAAACATGATGCTCTGTGATTGATGGAAGCAAATGCAATACAAAAATGAGCTCCAGGAGCTGAACAAATGTGCATCGGTAGCTGCTGTTGCGAGATGGCATTTAGAACGTACACCAAACCTTTTCCACTTTTAACTTAGGAACATCAGCTGAGTTTTATGTCACTTTTTCTGAAATTCGTTTAGGAAATAGCCGTGTGACTCTGGGGGGGTTGGTTCACACAGCCAAGTACAAAGCTGGTACGTGCCAGGGCAATCGATCATTCGTGTGTTTGTTTTAGTCCTCATCCATCTAGCCCACAGCCTTTGGCAGACTGTCTTTTGCACTGCGCTGTACAAGCTGAATGTGCCATTAGCTTGCTGTGCACAGGAGGTGACTGTGTGTCATGGCACTCAGCATGGCTACTGTTGGGTTACCTTTGTGGGATGAGGATGGGGAGCATTGCTGAGTGGATGTTCCCTTGCATATGTTAGCATGAAACTGCACACCATATTCCTTTAGGTATCCAGAGAAAATGCCTTTCTCTTCCTGGTCTAGGGTGATTTAAATCTCACTTCTCCAAGGACTCTGGTCTCTTTTAAGACCTGTATTAACTCTGTAGCCCCGAAACACACTGGCAATTCTTTAAGGTTCATTAAAAGCAAATTGTTCGCTAAAATTTCCATTGTGCCAAAGGTAACACAAAAGGACCTGCAGTCTACTGAAGTAGCCCTTTATATTATGGTGTGTGTGCAGTGCACAGAAAAGTGTGTTAATATGAGCAAAAGAACTGCAGGGTCTGCTGGGCTGACACTGGAGGAGTGCATTGGCAGGCACTGCTAAGAGCACAGTCACACCCATTTCACTTATTAAAGCATTTCCCACAATGTCTCAACACTTCTTGGCTCTTATCAGAAGAGATATATATTTGTTCAGCTCTTGGAGTGCATGGAGCATCTCATATGAGTAGGATGTGAGTTTGAGGAGCTGGAACCTGGGAGCAAAGGGGGAGCAGTCACCACCGACACTGAATGTTCTCTGGGATGGAGACTGCTTATATCTGCAGGGCATGCTAGCCGTTAAGTCTGAACCTGGGAAACCTGAATTACTCTTCAGTCAACTTACACCTAATAATTGCTTGATAGGTAGGTGCAGTCTGATAGGTACGCTGGTGATTCTTCATTTTTAGGGATGGTAATGAAGATGCTGCTACTCACCATTTGTTCATTTCACATTTGGAATCTCAAACATCAGAAGGTTTCACACGTGAACAATGTAGATTTGTATGTAAAAAGCTTTTGTTTTAATGATGAAAGTACTCGTCTGTTTGTTGGCTGAGTATTTCAAGTGTGCTCCAGTGACTAAGCGAACCTTTTTTTTTAATCAGCTTACAGCTTTGATGGCTTAATACCAATGATGAATGGAGGAGTTGAGGACGATGCTGACAATATGCACGTTGACAGAGAGTTTGCTGTTGTATCAGGTGGGAGTGGACAGTTTCCTGTTAACTACAACAACATTCAAATGGTCGAAGACACCAAACAACAGGAGAGTAGTTCTGTTGGACCAAAAGAAATTGAAATATACACTGTTTCTGCAATGCAAACGCCTTGCCATTGCAAGAACCAATACGCATTTTATTTTTAAGACTTAATCCTTTACTTTTGCACATGTTGACTAGAGTCTTGAAAACTGTTGTATTGTAACACCCAATATAACGGGGTTTTAGTAGATATCTAAAATTAGCTGTTTCATGCAATATATTGTAATGGTGAAAGGGAAGGTTTATTAGCAGTTCTGGGATGAACAGAAATCCACAGTGGCTGTTTTACATTTAACCGGAGGCTTGTATTACGTTGTGCCTTGCTTTTAGTTGCTATGATTTCAGGTTAAAGGAAAGTCAGAAATAATGTAAACGATTCACCTCGTTTCCATTAGATAGTTCTACTCGCTGATAAGACTTGATAAGGAAACATATCGTAATGCTTATATAGCTTTGAAAATTATCTGTTACAACTAGACTGTACCCAACATAGTTTAACAAATGCTATAAAGAATAGTCTAGGCTACATAATGTGTTCAAAATTTGTTCAGACAATATAAGCGCAGGATCTTGCTATGAACAAACTTGTGGTTTTTAGTGAAAAAAAAAAAAAAAGTCTGTATATTGATGTTCTTAAACCAATTTGGAACTAAATTTGGAACTTCAGTACCGGAAACCCATTTGGACTTCGTGCATTGATCCTCACGGAACAGTCATAACGTTAGTGGTATTAGTGGATATTAATGGTGTTTTTTTCAGGGCTGCTCAATCAAGATGCTTTTTGATAACCCCAGGGTGTGCGTAGAGCTCCGATAAAACCTGTTTGGGGTCAGCTTTTCCATGCACTTTGTAGGTAAAAGCATGGAGTTACTATGGTAGTGCATTATTATAATGAGAAATGAATATCTTACCTTAATTTGTTCTGTGATAAAAATGTTTATGCTTTGTACCGCAAATCAGATTTGCCAAAGGGAATGATAATGGACAGATATTTTAATATATTAGAAATAAATATATATACATATATATACACTCAGTTCTTAAAAGTAGATTATGATAATTTTCCAGTGATAATTACTAAGTGTTCTTATTTATGGAAAAATGATTGTCATTCATAAATATTCTCTATTACTATAGGTGCTAATTTTTAACGCGTAGTAATGTTCTATAATTATCACTAGAATTATTCATTACCTACTTTTGCATATGAACTATGGGCAGCGCCACTTTTATTAGATTTGATTTGGCAAAGCCAGCCTACAAGGATTTATTTTTAAGCAGTTAAAATTTCGCACTTTCCAGTTAATAAACACTATCTGAAATTCTTTCTGTGCGTTTTCATCACTGAAATATTAGTTTTGGTGTCTTGGTGGGTTTGGGTGGGGTTTTTTTCCTCATTTTCAGTAAGAATTTGTTGTTAGCGAGTTCAGTTGACGTCATGAAGGGATGAAACAGGCAACTCCGGTTAGTGTGTCCACTGAGGTACAAGGTTAACGCATCTCTTGGCATTGTGTGTTGGCGTATCTGTATTTCAAAACATATCCACGCGAAGGACTAATAAGCAAAGCTTCTGATTTGTCCTTGTCAGGCAGTGGTACTCATGTCACTTAAACAGGAACCCAGTGGTTTGAAAATGTGGAAGGTGACTTAACAGCTCAGTTTGGAAATCCAGTGTAAATGCAATCCTGTTTCACATGTAGATTTATGCATTTACATATGCACAAATGTATGTGCATATATCCACGAACAGCGACAGAACATCAAGTCTTGAAACGTAGCTATACAGATCTGTAGTTTCTACATTTGCTATTCTTTACCAGTACAGATAGAAATTTTCGATGTCCTTTCCCTGTAGGCATTTTAAGGCAGAGTATATTATGCAGTTTTTGAGCTAGTACTTTTGAGTACCACTGCAAAAAATATATACATTTCAGACATACTGATGAATTTCTGTTAATGGAAATAATGACTGTACTAATACTAAATTCAACGGAGAAATTGCTTTAAAACAGTTGTCTATTTTTTCTTTTGTTTGCATGCACGTTTTTAGAATTTTGGTCCCTACTATTATCCTGTGCACTCTGCTGTTGCTGTTGTGTGGCCTTTTGCATGTGGATTGTACAGATGTTACAATGAACTCATTAATACAAACCCGCTCGCTATGTCATCTAGCAAGCTGCTGGATGAACTGAAGAACTTTCTAAATAAAGGAACTCTGACACATTTTATATTAGCATCTCAGCATAACATTTCTTTATTTGGCCTACTTCAGCGTATACTGCGCTGTAGGAGTGACCACTGTAAGGAAACGAAACGAGTCACAGACTAGTTACTGCAGAAAATACAATTTTACACAAGGCAACTCTTCACCCCACCATAGTTACTCCGTTATTGCCTATTTACAATCTTATAACCCAAGAAGGCGTTACGCTTTTGATGGAAAGATGTCTTTTATTCCACTTTTCAAACTACTGTCCAGAATGCACTCTGCTACACTTAACGTGAGATGATTAATGAAAAACTCACAATGTCTTTTGAAAGATTAGCAGAAATATGATTCCATGTAGATAGATAGTTGCATTTTTGACGTTAAAATCCATGCCTTAAGCGTAGTGGTCAGCTCTTATTACCATGAACTGCCTGTGCTGTTACTGATAAAGAAATGGTAGGCTTATTTGCAAAGTGGTGTACGGAAACATTTTAAACATCAGTGGAGTGTAGTGGAGACGTTTTGATGTATTTCGATTTATTCTTAATTTTTGGTGACAGGTGTATTTCTTAATGCAGATATGAATAGCAGTAGCTCCATATTGAATGCACTGACAAATGGATGTGCCATCAATGGACATTTGGATTTCACCGCCGCACAACAGCTCAGTGGGATGGATACCAGGCACGAAGAATGCTTAACATTAACCCCTAACGGAGTAATTCCTGGAGTAACTTCTCCCAGTAGGCATCGAATTCATACCAGTAATGGCACCGAGGAGCCGGAAAAGGCCATGAATAATCCCACTGATATGTGTGGATCTCTTCACCTGAATGGAAGCCCAAGTAGCTGCGTTTCCAACCGCCCCTCGTGGGTGGAAGACCCTGGGGATACTTTGCACTACGGGCACTACCATGGTTTTGGGGATACTGCTGAAAGCATCCCTGAACTCAGTAGTGTCGTTGAGCATTCCAACTCTGTTAAAGTCGAACAGAGGTATGACAGTACTGTCTTAGGCACAATGTATTTGTACCATGGCTCCTAGATCAACGACCTTTATATCATACGCGTATTGAAATGGCTACCAAATGAATCTGGGGGCACAAAATGTTCACATAGCATTACATTTGAAAATTGCAACTTACTGCTATTTTTACACTTTGTTTATATAAAAAGTTAACCTTTGATTTGACGGCCTTATACAGTAGTTTTAGTTTGTTGCATGTATGGGGCTTGTTTAGTGATGAAGTAGGTGCTGTTACGATGGAATGGTTATTTTCATTTTTTATGGAATGTTCCGGTTTTGTATTTTTTTTTTATTTCTAAGCTTGTGAACACTATCTTTCTCTTTTTAGAGCTGTTTTCCCTTTTATGAAAACAATGTTTAAATGAATTTTGTGAAGAAAATGTTACATATGTGCATCACTTAGAAGTAAAGATTTTCCTTTTCCATATCTTTTGCTGAAGCTATGGTAGTAATATCAATGCCGGCTATCACTATGCAAGGTTGAAAAGTGGCAATCTTACGGAGCTTCTCTGACTTTATAGTTTGTACATTTGTTCAGTATAACGAGATGTCCATCTTCACCTCTTTGAGCAAGTTGTTTAAGAACGCAGAGGCAAAATTTGGAAAAGTTAATGTTTCACTTTACTGTAGCATAGGAGTGCTTTCCGTTGTTGGGCTCTTTGCATTATAGAGTGGGAAGGTGGGTTGCCTTTGTGCAGTCGCAGTTGGGTGTGCCTCAGGTTAGTTGTGGCATTTTCCTTTGGCTTCTCTTCTTCATATGTATGCTTGATATTTTACCATAGCTCACAGACCAGAGGCATGTTGGCACTGTTCTGCTTTGTATGCAGTTTAAAATTACTGTTACTTGTTATAGAGTTTGGCAAGTCAAAATATTTGAGTTTGACCGTCTTGGATATACATTTATTGTCCTTTTTTTAACATACGCTTTGAAAATGTAATGTCGTGTGCTCTGGGCTATGCTCATAGATATACGTTGTATTTAAAGCTTAATACATTATTCAGAATTCATATAAGTGCACTATATAAGCACTAATATTATAAGTTGCTGCTTTGTGATATGATAAATGAAGAGTGGGAAGAATATGGTAAATGAGATAAGCCCTCTGAATTTTGTTGATTTTTTTTTTGGTTGTTTTGTTTAAAAAGGGACCTTTACCATTTGGATTTGAAAAATAAACATATTACATTATATCTGAATGTTTTGTTTAGACATTATATTTTCACTGGATATTTAAACACGCCCATCATAGTTTTTAGACCACATTTCCCCACACTCTTTCTAAGAGCAACCACAGAGCTTCACAGTTTTGTCAGTATGTGGAAGCAGATGGGACCAGCTGAGTCGATTGTCCCTGACTGAATCACAGAAACACATACCAGATATTCTGGGTTTAATGGTTGTGTCAGCCCTGAACTCCAAAAACAGGTTGGAAAATACTGTCTGTCTGATCCTGGAAATTGTGCTCGCCTTTGAACTCTTCTGCTTAAAATGATACAGGCTGCAGAGAAATCAGTGTTTGAGGCACACTCCAAGTGGCTTACCAACTACGTGTAAGATACCTGCAGTGTATTCAGATGGAGGGCTGCATTCTCACCATGCTGGTGAGCAGCTGCACAGCCATTTTGCAACTTGCTGGCCAGCCCAGCGAAACTCCTCAGTGCCTTTTTGGGGCAAACAAGGCAATTAAGGAAAGGTGACTCTCAGCTGAGACGCTATGTCTGGCACGCATGTAACTTGCATGTGCTTGACTAACTGCATCCAGCCCGTGCTCTCAAAAAATCTGCTTTACTTATGTGGTGCCCAGAGGCATGTGCCCTTGCTGTCTTACTAACACATGATGCTAGCTTCAATTTCTTGATTTGGTTGGGGAATTTTTATTCTTTTTTTTATCCTTTTGTATTTGCAGAGCTTGCTGCATGCGTGTGCTGTTTTCTGCTTTTCACATAAATCAAAGCATCACAAAGTTACAATAAGCATATCATCAGAAGTACTTGGCTATAAACCGATTCCTAAAGGATTCTCTTCGGGTATCAACAAAATTTGCACGTGTCCATTTACATAAAATTGTAGGTCCATCATTCTAAGGCAACAAGATTTATAGTCTGTAAAGCAAGATCTTCAAACAATCTGGTTTTAGTCAATTGCTTTTCACATCTCTTACCTAAAAATACTTTGGAAGACACTGTATTTCAAATTCAAAGAGAAGACATCATGATTTATTTTAAAAGGCACTCCTTGTTACTTCTGTCTTGTCCACACACACACTAGTAGAGATTTCAAGGTGTGCATTTCTGAGATGTAACTCCATTGCTCTGCAACGTGTTTCACATGGAAAGCACTGCTCCGTTACTCTCATGATCCTCCTGCATGTCTCTTGGTTGAGGTTCAGTTCTGTGTAAAATTTCAGTTGATTTCTTCTCGGTTTATGTAGATGACTTTGACCTAATTTTCTCCAAACGTAACTTCACTCCTGTTTTGTTTTTCAAAACCATCCGCAAAGCTTGGGCAGAAATAAAAATAACTATACGTTCAGGCAGTAGTTTGATATGAAGATTTCTGACCAAGTGGTTTAAGTTTGGCAATCTGGGAAGAGAAAAAGAATTCTTTAGGAAAGTGTTAGTCAACTTTAGACACTATTACAGTCTTTAACATTCGTAATGCCACAGGTTCCAGATAAAGTACTAGTTTGGAGCTCTAATAGTTGTGAAGGTAGAGTCTAAGTCAAAATACATCACCATCAGAGAATCACAGAACCGTTTGAGTTGGAAGGGACCCTTAAAGGCACTCTAGTCCAATCCTCCTGCAACAAACAGGGACACCGACAGCTGGATCAGAGCCCCATCCAACCTGACCTCGAGTGTCTCCAGGAACAGGAACCCATTGCAAATATGTACTTTTCTAAACATTGATCTTGCACCTGGCTGTGCCCACATCCTGATCTGTGTTCAGATTCGGATTCACATTCCCCGAGAAAAGCTCCTGTGTGTCTAATCTACTAAGCTCCTTTCACAGACTATCATCTTTGTGCAGTCTGAAAATGTACCTCAGATTAATATTTATAATCAAGCTATAAATCGCTGAGGAGTTTCTGCCATTTCGGTTATAAATCACACATTCAAAAGAGCTACCTCAGGAAACATCACAGTCCTGAGAACAAAAGAAAACTAGAATTAAAAAGTAATCCTTGCTGTCCTGTATGCTAGTACAAGTTTTAATTGTTAATGCACACTTTCTGAAGTACAGCCTTGCACACTTATTCACTTTCTTTTGTGTCCAGCCTGTGCAAAACTACATACTTAAAAGCAAACAAAGCAAACAAACAAAAACAGACAAAGAGGAAGAGGTGGAAGAAAGCAGCCCAGGAATACCCTGCCTGCTGCCTGATCATAGAATCAGAGAATGGTTTGGGCTGGAAGGGACCTTAGAGATCATTTTGTTCCAAACCCCCTGCCAGGGGCAAGGACACTACCCACCAGACCAAGTTGCTCAAAGCCCCATCTGGCCTGTCCTTGAACACCTCCAGTGTTGGGGCATCCACAACCTCACTGGGCAGCATGTTCCAGTGTCTCACCACCCTCAAAGGAAATAATTTCTTCCTAATCTCTAGTCTACATCTGCCCTCTTCCAGTTTAAGGCCATTTCCCTTCGTCCTGTTGCTACCTGCCCTTATAAAAATTATCTCCCCAGCTTTCCAGTAGGCCTGAAAGGCCGCTGTAAGGTCCTCCTCAGAAGTTCCCTTTGATAAAAATCAAAAACTCAAAATCTGAAAATTCGATGGGCAGACAATGAAAGAAGAAACCATCCAAAAGTGTGTGTGTGATGCAGAGAAGCATTCCTTTCAACGGCAGTTCCTGAGTAGTGCAAGCAACTCTCCAAACAATGGGACAGCCAACTAGAAAATGCTATAAACTGAAAGGAATATAAGCCTTCAAGATTTTGTTATGTATAATGCAGATGATAAAATGCCTGGGAATTTATTGGATTGTATTCACAATTAACGTTTCAAATCTGTATTTTCATCTTAGCACTGATGAATCACAGAAGCGTTTTCATTAGCTGATGGATCAGCCTCTGTCAGACTAAAAATCTCCGCAGTTTGCCAGATGGATTTTCCTTCTCCATCTTGGAGCATCAACCTGCAAAGGCACAGTTTGGAATTTATCATCTTATGGGTGGAGGAGATGATGGCTTTTCTGACTGGATAACTGCTCTTTTGCCCTGTGCATGAGCAGTGGTGCTTCCACAAATAACTGTCACTTCCCCATGGCTGATGGAAAACCACTGTGTGGGGTTTTATCCTGAAAGCCTGATTTCCAAGTTTTGTGTTTCTCAAGGTGTGGAGATGACGCTCAAACCAGCACCGTACAGCTCTCAGCCAGACAAGTGCCAGTGAGAAGCTCTGTAAGCAGGTCAGTGTGGCACTGAGCCCAAAATAACAAGCTCAAGTTTATTAGGTCTTTGGTACACTGCCTGGGGTTAAGCCTGCCGTGGCCTCAAAGGTAAAAAGGCAGAGCAGCTGAGGGAGTAATCCTACAGGACCCAAAGACAGAGGAATGAGATCATCCCTCAGACTCAACTTGCCTGGTGAAAGAACCAAGGTACACACAAGGAACTTCTTGCTCAGGACTGCTGAGTAGTATGGGACTGAAGAGTGTAAACATGACTAACAGAGATGGACTAGTAGGAGATGTGAAGGTTGGGGATCGTCTTGGCCAGAGTGACCATGAAATGGTAGAGTTTGCTATTCTTGGTGACATCAAGAGGGTGACTAGCAAAACTGCTGCCTTGGACTTCCGGAGGGCAGACTTTGACCTGTTCAGGACGCTTGTTGCAAGGGTCCCTTGGGACTCGCTCCTGTGGGGTAAAGGGGTCCAGGAAGCCTGGGCCCTCCTCAAGACGGAAATCTTAAAGGCACAGGAGCAGGCTGTCCCTGAGTACCGTAAGTCAAGCCGGAGGGGAAAAAGACCAGTGTGGATGAACCGAGATCTTTTGTTGAGACTCCGGGAGAAAAAGAGAGTCTATGTCCTCTGGAAGATGGGACAGGCTACTTGGGGAGACTACAGGGAACTTGCCAAGATTTGCAGGCAGGAAGTTAGAAATGCAAAAACCCTGCTTGAACTTAGACTGGCTACTGCAGTAAAGGAGAACAAAAAATCCTTTTATAAATATATTAACAGTAAAAGAAGAACTAAGGAGAATTTCCCTCCTTTACTTGATGCGGCAGGGAATGTAACCACAGAGGATAAGGAAAAGGCTGAGGTTCTCAATGCCTTCTTCACGTCTGTCTTTAACAGACAGACCAGTTATCCTCAGGATACTCCTCGCCCTGACCTGGAAGTCTGGGACGAAGCGCATCATACACCCCCTGTGATCCCAGCAGAGACAGTCAGAGACCTGCTCCTCCATCTGAACTGCCACAAGTCCATGGGGCCAGATGGGATCCACCCAAGGGTGCTGAGGGAGCTGGCAGAGGTGATTGCCAAGCCGCTTTCTGCCATCTATCAGCATTCCTGGTCATCTGGAGAGGTCCCGCAAGATTGGAGGCTTGCCGATGTGACTCCCATCTACAAGAAAGGCCGTAAGGAAGATCCGGGGAATTACAGGCCTGTCAGCCTGACCTCGGTATCAGGGAAAGTTATGGAGCAATTGATCTTGAGGGAGATCACACGGCACGTGCATGGCAATCAGGGGATCAGACCCAGCCAGCACGGGTTCACAAAGGGCAGGTCGTGCTTGTCCAACCTCATCTCCTTCTACGACTGGGTGACCAGACTGGTAGATGAGGGAAAGGCTGTTGATGTAGTCTACCTGGACTTCAGCAAAGCCTTTGACACGGTCTCCCACAGTATTCTCCTGCAGAAGCTGGCAGCCCATGGTGTGGACAGGTTCACTCTTCTCTGGGTTGAGAATTGGCTAGAGGGCCGTGCCCAGCGGGTAGTGGTTAATGGAGTCAAGTCCAGCTGGCGTCCTGTCACAAGTGGTGCCCCCAAGGGTCGGTATTGGGGCTCGTCTTGTTTAATATCTTTATTGATGACCTGGATGAGGGGATTGAGTGTACCCTCAGTAAGTTTGCGGATGACACCAAGTTGGGAGGATGTGTTGATCTGCCTGAGGGTAGGGAGGCCCTTCAGCGGGATCTGGATAGGCTAGACAGTTGGGCTGAGGTCAATGGGATGAGGTTCAATAAGGCCAAGTGCCGGGTCCTGCACTTTGGCCACAATAACCCCATGCAATGCTATAGGCTTGGGGCAGAATGGCTTGAGGAGTGTATAGAGGAAAAGGACCTGGGGGTGTTGGTTGATGCTCGGCTCAGCATGAGCCGGCAGTGTGCCCAGGTGGCCAAGAAGGCCAATGGCATCCTGGCCTGTATTAGGAATAGTGTGGCCAGCAGGAGCAGGGAGGTGATCATCCCCCTGTACTCAGCTCTGGTGCGGCCGCACCTCGAGTACTGTGTTCAGTTTTGGGCCCCTCACTACAAGAGAGACATCGAGGCCCTGGAGCGTGTTCAGAGAAGGGCAACAAAACTGGTGAGGGGTCTGGAGCACAGGTCTTACGAGGAGCGGCTGAAGGAGCTGGGATTGTTTAGTTTGGGGAAAAGGAGGCTCAGAGGAGACCTCATTGCACTCTACCACTTCCTGAAGGGAGGCTGTGGTAAGGAGGGGGTCGGCCTCTTCTCCCAGGTAACTAATGACAGGACGAGAGGGAATGGCCACAAGTTGTGCCGGGGAAGATTTAGATTAGACTTGAGGAAAAATTTTTTCTCTGAGAGAGTGGTCCGGCACTGGAATGGCCTGCCTAGGGAGGTGGTTGAGGCACCATCCCTAGCGCTGTTCAAGAAGCGTTTAGATGAGGTGCTGAGGGATTTGATTTAGTAGCTTGGTGGGTAGGGATGGTGGTGTGAGGAAGGTTGGACTAGATGATCTTGTAGGTCCTTTCCAACCTAATGTATCTATGAATCTATGAATCTATGAACATGATCTCATCCTGAGAGACGCTGAGAAAAGGAGTGTGGGACTCACAGTAAAACAAAAGGAGACAAAGGTGGCCCCCAGGTAGGGGCTGTTCTTTGAGACTCTAAAGGATTCACCAGAACCAGTATAGAAAGAATACTTCTGACAATCCAGTAATGACAGAAGGCAGCGTAGATGTCAAGAAGCAGAGAAGCATGAGCCAAGCAGCAACATGAAGTGATAAAAATACTGAGCATGTTCTGCTGGCCTAGGAGCTCGTAGTAACTTCTTTGCCACAAACAGCATCACAGAATGACTGAGCCATAGAATGGGTCCCTTCAGATATTTCTTTACATTGATCAGGTCTCCTTTGAGCTTTCCATTCTGAACAGGCTGAACAGGCCCAGCTCCCTCAGCTTTTCTTCATATGATACACTCTCCTGCCTCTTCATCATTTTGGTTGCCCTCCACCGGATTCTTTTCAGGATGCTCAGGACTCTCTTGTACTGGGGAGCCCAGAACTGGACACGGTGTTCCAGATGCATCCTCAGCAACACTGAATAGATGGGAAAGATCACCTCCCCATCACCTCTCTCGACCTGCTGGCCATACTCCTCTTAATGTACCGCAGGATCCCATTGGCCTTCGTCTCCACGACACACTGCTGGCTGATGGCCAACCTGTTGCCCACTGAGACACCCAGGTCCTCTTCAGTGCTGCTCTCCAGCAGATCAGCCCCTGTACAAGTGTTTATTCCCCCCCCCCCCCAGGTGCAAGAGCTTGCACTTGCCCTTGTTGAATTTCAAGAGGTTCTTACCTGTCTAAATCTCCAGCCTGTTGAGACCCTTCTGAACGGCAGCAGAGCACTCTGGGATATCACCCACTCCTCCCAGATTCAAAATTGCTAGTGATGAACTCCATCCCTTCATCCAAGTCACTGAATGAGTTAAACAATACTGGATCTAGTTTGACCCCTGGGGAACGCTGCTACCTACAGGCCTCCATGCCACTGATCACAACCCTCTGAGATGTGACATTCAGCCATTTCTTCATCCACGTGACCACCCACTCATCCATAATGTTCTTCCTGAGTCTGCCTATGGGGATATCATGAGAGTCAATGTCAAGAGCTATGCTGAAGATCAAGAATTCCAAAGTCAACTCTCCCGTAGTCCAAGGTTGCTGTCTTGTCTGTCTTTCTTAAAAAGCACACAGCCATTTGTGGCAGCATTCCAGTCATGCGAGATATCCTACCGTGTCTCTATAACTGTGATGAAGTCAAAGGTCTTTGCACACAGATCTCTAATTCTTCCTTTTTATTCCCCATGGTATGTGCATTGGTGTACAGGCATTTCAGAGAGGTATTTGAGCACACCAGTTTCCCAGAGGGGTGCGAGAGGATACCCCGTAGTTGTGTCACCAGAAACTTCTTTATTATTGCTAGTGAGTTTTTAACTCACTATGAATTAAATTAGCTGTCCTATATCTGTCCTATTTTTACATAGCTGTCCTATAGAGACTATACTATGAGCACTGAAGGATTTCAGTATAGATGTGCCCCCACGCTGTGTAAATCCAGATGCTAGGCTCAAAATTCATTTTTATTGAGCTTGAACAATTTATCCAGGCGCAGGCACTTAGATATATTATAATATCACCTGGCTCTGACAGGAAAACCACTTAAAATTAAAGAAGCTGAAATCTACATAAAGCAAAACTACTTCTGAATGAAGATTAATTTTCCTTAATTAATGGCATTCCAGGACAATGCTTGACATGGATTTATGCTCTCAAACCTGTAGCTGCAGGTATATCCCTTCTGGGAGCAGTAGAAGTAGTGGAAGGAAAAATAGGAAAGAAAGAAAATGTAAAGACCAAAGGCTGCTGTGACCAGCAAGATAAAACCTGCCCAGAATTACAGCAGTTATGTATTTCACAGCCATACATTTCCAATAGGACACAGTTGATGACAGTGCCCATTCTACCTGACGCAGGTAGAATGTGCCTTGTGCAGCATGTAAAAGGTGGGAGGTTTTGTCTTGCAGAACACTGCACGTGGAGCACACTGGTTGAGTCAATCTCTGGTTGCACCTCCATTGTCACTGTGCACAGCAGCTCTGGAGCCCTCTTAAAAACCTTCTCCACAAGACTACTTTGTATTATCAATGGGAAAGGCACCACGACAAGGAGGAACACAGAATGCTTTTTTTGAACAGTAATTTGTTGTGCTTTAGAGCACATGGACTATGGGAACACACGGTCTTCTCTGCACAGTTTAGTAGTGAGGAAAAGAACTCTTTGTAAGAAAATATAGTACGGTATCAGCAAAGAGGCAGAGCAAATGCTGTGGTCAGATCCCAGAACAGAGCTATTGAATTAGTGGTCTACTGAATGAACTACAACTACAGTGAAATGGGGAGAAAAAGAAAAAAGAAAAAAAGGCGCAGTCTCATGAAATATAGACTAAGCAAATAAAAATAGCTGCTGTTAGTGGGGTGATGTTGTACTGAGGGACACGGATCTTAGAGGTCTTTTCCAACCTTTTTCAAACAACAACCTTCTACAATTCTATGATTGTATGAAATGAATGAAGTCAAAAGAAAGCTCTCTGGGGGTCTTCATGGATTACTGACTGCTCTACCCATCTGCTGACTTGTGGTTGTAACAAAGCATCAGAAACATATCGTTCCCTGTTCATTGGGTTGCTAATGCAGCAGGCTTAATTTACTCTGCTAGAATCTGGCCACATATGTGCTATGCTAAGTGTGAACCACAAATCTTTTATCTGTCTGAACCCCTTATTCTAATGTGGGTGGCTTAGATGAGGTTCCTAGTATTATGTAGTTAAGTACATTTTGGTCAACATTTCAGGTTTTGAATATTCAATATGGTCACTTTGGTCTGAAGCCCCATGTTCATTCACAGGTCAGAGTATGCGTACAGATTGCCCCGCTTCCTCGTTCGGTGCCTTTGGTGTGTCCTGGAGCAACATGTTCTGGGGCTGTGCACATTGTCCCAGCCTCAGCAACAGGGCAGTCCTCAACCTCCAGCTCCTCTGGTTGGCCATCTACCTCTCCCATGCATTAACAGCCCTATCCTGCATTTCTGCTAATGCTCTTCGAAAATGGAAGGGAGACAAATGTCAGGTTGAAATGAATGCATTTCCCCTAGCATAAGGCTGGAGTTCTGACACTTGGCGCTCTCATCCCTCTTGCAACTGGGTTAAAGCAGCTACTGAGACTTACTGAGAAGGCCTGAGCAAAAGTGATGTGTGCAACCCTCCTACAAGTCACTTGGTCTCAGTACCCCTTGCTGAACCCAGGAAGAAATTTCAGTCAGTTCAGAGGTAACAGAGACAAAAAAAACACCTTCCAAAACCTCAATATAAGGACAGAGCCTGGGAGGTATTTCTGCTACCTGATATATACATTTGTTGGAGAGCAGGTTGGATGCGAACTGAAGACTTAAAAGAAATTGGATTACTTGTGAGGGCACTGTAATTGAAAAGAAGAGAAACGCGTGTGCTTGAAACAAATTTATTTACTACCATGGGAGAACTGTAATTGAAAAGAAGAGAAACTTGTAGAGCGGAGCATTTGAAATTGACTGGAGAGGGAGAGAAAGTAGGGGCTCCCACTCTCTGAAATAAATTTCTTGCTTGATTTGTAGTAGCAAACTTTAGAAACATCTATACCAATTAACTTGGAAGTGTAAGGCTTTCCCCAGGGAGCCAGGCCTTACTGTGCAGGGATAGAGAAGTGAGATGCTTTCAGCTTGTTCCTCAGCTCCTACACAAAGCAGAACAAGGCACTGACTAAGATACACTTCATGGCAGCTCTGGGTCCAGGTTTCAGGAGCCTGAAGAACGCGCTACAGACCCTGCAGTGCACTGGAGGCCTTCACCAGCACCTCTGTAGCCCTGGGCCACAGCAACAGGCAGGTGGAACTGAGCGGCCCCATTATAGGAACTATCAAACTAAGCAGCCAGGGATGCACATAGTGCAGTGGGTACCACAAATGGCCTTCTGATCCTTGCTGTGGCTCTGCAGGGAGCCAGGAGACAAGCAAAGTTGCAGCTTCATCTCATCACGAGTCCCAGGTCTCCCGGAGGCTTTGGTGCTGCTTCTCATGTAATTGTGCTCTGAAATCTCTGAAATCCCTTTTTATCTTTTTTCTTTTTCTTTTTTTTTTTCTCTCTCTCTATCTTTTTTTTTTTTTTTCCTGCCTACATTTATTTCTTTGTAAGAACTCAATAAAAAAGAAACAGATGAACTGAGTCTGGCTCAGGGACAGTCTTATCCAATTTCATATTTTCCCTGATAAAACCTTCTGACCTCTGACAATCTCACGCTAAAGGAATTAGTGTTTCCACTTCTACAACATCCTTTGACAATGAGCTCCACCATTTCAGCACATGCTGCGTGAAGAAGTGCTCAATTTTGTTTGTTTTAATCTTGTTCTCTGACTGTTTCATTCGGTGACCCCTGGTACTGTGAGAAACAGGGAATAAATTTTCTTGTGCGGCACACAATTTTGTAGAGCTATCTTGTATTTCTCCTCAATCATCTATTATCCAAGCAGAGGCATCATAGTCTGTTTAGTACTTTATATGTAGCAGACCTATACAGCAGATTCGGATTATTCTCTGTATCTGTTTTTCATTTCTACCACAACCTTCTGAGATGAGATGGCAGCACATGAAAAGAGGACGCATCATAAATTCACAGCATAATGATGTACCTTATTTTGTTCTCTGTTCCTTTCCTAGTAATTACCAGCAGTGCCTTTACTGCTTAGCATTGCACCAGTGTCTGCAAAGAACTGCTCAAAAACACCATGACATCTTTCCTACATGGTGAGAGGAATTGGAGAGCCCATCATTATGTTTACATGGATTGTTAGGATCGTTTTCCCCATGTGAAATAGCTTGCATGCTTCCATGCCAAATTCATTTTCCAGTTCCTTCTGCCGTTCTGTGAGGTTGGGTTTAGTTCAGATAACTCTGGGTAGTTTTGTGTGACCAACAAATCCTCTCACCTCACTATATATTTTTGTCCTACGTCACTTACAAATACTTTGAACACCATAAATCACAATATGCATGGAGGTGGTTTTCTCACTTTAATGAGAAGTGATTGTCCCACTGTGGAGATGATCCTCCTGCTGTATTTCCCATTGGTGCATCCTCGCCTTGAATACAGCATGCAGTCTCAAGTCTGAAATCCCTCATTCTCCCTACCAGAGGCCCAGCTACTCTTAGTACGTTTTCCTATCAATTAGGTCCAATTTCCTTCTGCTGGCACGCTCATCCAAGGCAGATCCATGGGGCTGTCATCTGCAGAGAAAGATCTGTGTGTGTGTGTGTGTGTGTGAGCACCAGCAAAGGCATCTGTAGTTTCAGTGCCTTCCAATTCTGGGGCAGTTTCTTTAGGCCCATCATGCTGAGGTTTTCCCTTTCAGTCTGCCAGAGTTCATCATTTTGTACCACTCTCACTGGAGATGTCACAGTTTTATGATTGTTGGTACTGGTATTCCACATCCTAACATCACGTAGTGCATTGGGACTTAAAGAGTTAATGCTCCAGCTCTGTGGATTATTGATGGCTCCAGGTATACCTGCCTCAGAAGAGAAGAACTACGTACCCCAGAGCACTTTGTGTTGCTTTGCATTTTTTCATTTTCCACTCAGGGAAAGACAGAAACTGTTTGCATGTCACAAGACACAGTCTCTTCGCTCTCAGATTGACCCAGAAACTGGGCTGAACTGGCCCATAAATCGTTGACACTTTTTGTCACCCAACGTGGGGCAATTTAGCTGCCTTAGCTGGGTAGAGACGTACATTTAGAGCAAATCTCTTTTTAGGAAGCTTATTTGTACTGCAGGTGCTGTTCCTCAAAATACGCCCTTGAAGTCCACGCATACTGCCAATTTTTCTGGGATATTTGTAAACTTTTTTAGGTGCTGCCAGCTTGTTTTATTGAAGAGAAAAAAAAATGCTTTCTCTTTTAAAACTGCTTTCAAAGGGACTGCATTTCATCGTACTGGGAATGTAATGGGACTTTAAACAGTTTATGGGCTGGTTCGGTCCGGTTCTGTGACAATTGGTGTGAGGGACCCACGGACCCATGCCCCAGGAAAGGGGATGGGGAAAAGGGAAAAGGGAGATGGGCCTAAAACCAAACCGGCATCACTGGTGTCATGGAACTTTTCTCCTGAACACCTGCAAGATCCTGAGAACCTAAGCAGATATTTGAGACTGGGATGTTGCAGCTCAGACAGATCTGAGGAGGCCCAAATTATTTGGGGTCTGCCCTATGCCTATTGGGCCTTATTCAGTACTATCCCAGAGAGGTACAGTCTCTGAAATACAGTGAGAAAGTTTCAGAGCTGAAAGGGACAGTCTCCAGATCCAGAAAGAGTCTTTTAGCAGACAAACCTTCTCTCCAGTCCAATTTAGATAGTCTCCAGACCAAGCAAGATGCCTTTCAGTTCAAGAGAGACACCCTCCAGACCGAGCGAGACACCCTCTAGTCTGAGCGAGACGTCCTCCAATTTGAGAGAGACATTCTCCAGTCTCTGCAAGATACCCTCCAGTCTCAACAGGACACCCTCTGGTCCAAGCAAGACATTCTCCAGTCCAACCTAAACACTGTCCAATCCAACATGGACTCCCTCCGGTCCGAGCAAGACGTCCTCCAGTCTGAAAGGGACTCCCTCAGAACTGAGCAAGACACCTACCAGTTCACAATACTCGGTTTTCAGACCGAATGATTCCACGTTCAGTCTCATCATGTCATGCTCCAAGGTGAACTAAATTCCCTCCTAACTGAACGAGACAGACTCTGAGCTGAGGTAGAGAGAATGAGCATTGAAAGTGACCAACCTGATCAACCTCAGGAGGCACCAGAATCGATGTCAGCTGCCCCTGTAAGGGGACAAAAAATGAAAAAAAATTCGACTCCCTTAGAAAAGAAGAAAGAGAAGGAAGAGAAAGTAAGACAAAGCAGACACTCTAAGAGAAGAGGGGGAAATAGGTCTAGAGGAGTGGCTCTGAGGTCCAGGGTTTCCTGAGGGAGGGCTGAGATCCCCAGTAAGATCACGGTCACCAGTGCCTAGCAGGGCAACAACATGTCCTGAAAGAGTAGGAGGTGAGAAAAACATTGTCACCATTACTACTTGACCTCTGAAAATGAATGAAATTTGAGGTTTCAGGAAAGACTTTTCATGCCACCCAATCAAACCTATTGTCACGTGGTTACTTCGCTTTTGGGACAATGAGACCTACAGTGTGTGGCTAGATGGTAGAGAAGTCTTGGGTAGCATTGCCAGGGACTCTGCCATTGACAGAGGCATTAGTACATGCCAGAATGAGTCCTTCACTCTGTAAGCAGATGCTGATAGTTGTGAAAGAAAAATAGCCCTTCAAAGATGATCTGATGCCTGGGAAAAATAAACGGACTGCTATGGAAAGGGGGCATCCATTATTTGAGAGAATATGCTGTGGTGGAAATGTTACATGAGCCCAGATTCAATCATAAAACCATGACATCCTCCACTTTCTGAAGGAATTTATTTATTTGACTTGTAGTAGACCTCTATACTCTTTTGAAACATGAATGGGACATTTTTAGATTCCTTCAGACAACCTTTTAAAATACATTTTTTCTTACTATCCTCTGATGTAGCGTCTGTAAAGCCTCTTCATCCCACTAGCAATGACTCCATCCTTTTCACTGTGCTTTTTAATGCATGTACTTTTTCATATATGATTTGTCTCCTTGAAGTTAAACATTATTGCAACTGACGATTTATTTATTTATTTATTACCTTATTCTTGTGCTTAAACTGAGTTTGACCTGGGCCTACTGCACAGGGTGTCAGTGAGAACTGCATCTTCTGAGGTTCCTGGGACCTTGCTGCAACTCACTGTCATGTGTTTTAGCTGTCCAACAGTTCTCTGCACTGTGCTCTGTCCTCGTGGTTCCTTGCTCACACAGGAATCACAGAAATGTCTGGTGCTCTCTGTCTTGTCAGCCTCTCTAATCTCCCTTTAGCTTTCAACATCCAGACAACTGCTGGCAGAGTCCCAGTGATGAGGTTTAGAATAATAGAATCACCAAGGTTGGAAAAGACATCCAGGATCATCCAGTCCAACCACCCACCTACCACCAGTATTTCGACACTGAACCATGTCCCTTAATACGACATCTAAATGTGTCTTGAACACCTTCAGGGACAGTAACTCCACCACCTTCCTGGGCAACCTGTTCCAGAGCCTGACTGCTCTTTTGGAGAGGAAATTTTCCCTAATATCCAACCTGAACGTCCCCTGATACCATTCCCTCCCACCTTATAACAGTTACATGGGAGAAAAGGCCAACCCCCTCCTCACCACAAACTCCCTTCAGGCAGTTCTAGAGAGCAATAACGTCTCCCCTGAGCCTCCTCTTCTCCAGACTGAACAAACTCAGCTCCCACAGCTGCTTCCCCCAATACTTGTGCTCCAGACTCCCCACAGCTTTGTTGCCCTTCTCTGGACACGCTCCAGGGCCTCAATGTCTTTCTTTGTAGGTAGATATTAAACTCATCTCCTCAGGAGTCCTGGCTGCCAGCTGAGACACCGCCACCTGGTTGCACTCTGGGATATTTCCTGATATTTCCAGCACCTGATGCATCCCCTACAAATTGTGCTCGAGGGTATTATCTGGCTGAGGAAACATGAGTGTCTGTTTCATGTGTATTCTTTAGGAAGAAAAACTGCACCGTTAAGCTAGCAGCTGGAAATGGTACATGGAAACAGTGCTAAGATGAAGTTACTTTGTTTAAAATGTTTATTCTCGTTTCATTTATTTATTTTTAATAGCTGCTGGAATTGTTCATAATACAACAAATGATCTATCACAACCTGCTCTTCAGTGTTAGCAGAGAGCACCAGCTCCTAGACAACAGGCAAAAAGAGGCACTGCTCCCTGCACAGCAAAGCTGCTGGTCTTCTGTAGGAGATCCTGGGCAGCTGCTGCTGAAGTGCCCTTTCTTTAACTGTGCTGCTCTGAGCAGCTTGCCTGGCATTTGGTTACTGGTGCGGTAGTCTGACTGCACTGCAACATGGGCAAAACCTCCTCCATGGGCACGTCAGTAGTCTTCAAAGTCTCTTCCACAAGCAATCGGTGCTACCTAAGGGAAAATCCTAGGAGTGCAGAATGTCTGTTGGCCTGACCATCAGAAGTTGGCTGATCCACATCAGAAGATGCCCATGATACATCAGTTATTAGGTATAAAATGACATCAGTTATTAGGAAAATACACACGACCTGATTTTTACGATTTTTTTGTGGGGGGATGAGAGAGAGGTGACCTTGGCAGCGTGACATCCTCTGTGGGGAAAGAGAGGGTGCTGGCTTGCAGGATCTGCAAGGAGAAGTGTTCTGAGCTTGAGGGAGGGAGGAGTGCTCCCACTGCTTTGCAGACAGCAGGCTGTGCAGTGCTGTACTGAGAGATGCTGCAGGAGCATTATTGCTTTTCTCTTGAAACATACAGCTTCATTAGGGAAGACAGAGGGCAACCCCTGGCTGCAGCAAACCCAGCATTTTCCTCTAACTTGCCTGAAATGAAGATAGATCTGGTGTAAACATGTCACTTGCGTGCCTTGTTCTGTAACATTTGAGAAATTATTATATATGTGAGGAGACATATCATTTTAACAGTGAGAGGCTGCAGCTTTTATTTGAAAACCAGGAAAACATCTCTGAGGAAAGCCCTGAAACCAACCAGAGCAGTTGTTGGGGACTCTGTCCCCCATTCTGCAGTGAAATCCTCATGGGGCAGCTCGTCTTTTTCAGTCCTGCTGGAGTCTGAAGCAGCTGCTCTACCAGTGGCACCAGTGCCCTCTGTACTCCGATATGCCATGGGAGCTCTTCCTTCTGCACACAGGATATCACCCCAGCAATGCCTGGTGTTCACTTCTCACACCAGCAGCAGGCTAAGAAAGACCTGTGAGAGTCACCTTGACTGGTGACTCTCCTGGGAGAGGGCCCCTGAGAAATGTCTGCCACAGCAGCATCACCAATCCAAGGACAGCCTTTTCCGAGGTGAGATTACATGTGAAGGAGCACATCACCCTGCCAGACACCTGCCACCTCAGAACTGAGCTCGGCTGCAAGCCCACCTGCCTCATATTTTCCCTGGGAAGCCAGAATGAAGGGAGGACCACATGCCTCTTCACTGAGGACATGTAATGGACACAGACACCAAAGGACCAGAAGAATGGTCCTATTTCTCCAGCCTCTCACTCAGCGCAGGCCATGAAGACCAACTCTTCATCAAGCAGGAGCTCCAGGTGCCTCCAGCCCAAAGCAAGTGTACCTTCCCTGTTTTATACATATCACGTGCTGCTTGATCTCAGACTTTACTCTTCCTGGACCTGGCTGGCATGCAGCAAGTACAGCTGTAGCCTCATGTACCCAGCACTGAGGGGAACACTTGGAGCTACTTTCTGCTTGGATGAAGCTACTGAAAGAATACAGAAACTGCTCTTAGCCCTCTGTCTCTGCCACATAGACTGACCAGCTCACCCTCTACTTTCCTTTCTTGCCTGTTGCTTCTCTCACAGCCTAATCCGAGGGCTGAAGAACTTGACACCAAGCTGCAGTCTTGGTATGACAGAGATCTGCTGCTTTATAACTTTTGATCCCAAGGATGATTAGTGTGCAAGAAGGACAAGAAATCTTTAAATAAAACAATAGTTTTCCTTTTTTGTTGTTTTGTTATGTTTTGTTTACTTACCTTATATTACGTTAGCATTGAATTTTAGAGATGAAGGCTGGAGTAATACCACCTATGCCTTTGCTGTCCCATAATTACACCAATTTCAGAAGGAGCAATCTGTAAGAATTGACAAGGGAGACGGAGAGAAGGGAAATGACAAAAAAGTTGAAATGAAACCCTGAGGCTAATTGCAACGGTGACTGTCTCACTTTTCCCATTTTCTCCCAGAGCACACTGGGGGGTCAGGCACCCCTGTACCAGCAGACATGTGCACCCCTGAAATACTGAGGGCATCACATGGATGGTGGGAATAGAACCATAGCAGAAGTCAGGCGTTTTAGAGTGTGTAAGTTGTACATTTTTATGCAGCTCGAAGAAAGGTTCCTGTTGCAAGCTATTGTCTCTAGAAAGAGAAACCAAAAAGAGCTGTCCCTGGGGGCTCCTTTTGAGATTTGTGAATTGCTGGGAAGTTTGCTGATGGCTGCAAAGCGCTTGGCCCTTGAGAGAAGGGGTAAATAGATGAGCAAAAACTGGCATGTTAAGGTCTCTTTTACCCAAACAGTTCACATTTGAAAATACCTTATTAGCATCCTTCCATGGACATAAAAGCAGTGCAGGGAATGGTTAAACATCAGCACAGAGGTGCTTACATCTGTAGAGCTACAGGCTTTGACATTTCAAGAGCAACCAGAACATTTCCCAGTGCAAATGGAACAAAAAAGGTGGGAACACGATCTCTTGCTAAAATAAGTTATTAGAAGTAATGCCCTGCCAAGTGGAGAGGACAGCTAAGAGAAGGAGAATTCAGCTAAGACAGACTGCTTTCTGCCTTTCTTTGTAAGCTTGATAACAAGTTATACTTGCTTAATGTTTTGCTTTGATCAAATTAAGCTGTTCTACTCCCATGTTGAGTCTGGTCTGATAATGAGCTGATCTTGCAGTGAGCTGGGAGGTGGTGGTGTTCCTTTCAGAAAGAGCAAACTGCAGGATGAGTGGCTTGGGAGCACTGCGTGGCAGTCAGCATGGGTACTGGAGGTCATCAAGAGCTGCACGTGTGCTTTCATGGAGTTACCTTCTAAGTGTAAGAGCTAGTAATGCCAGCTAATGACCAGAGGAGAAATATTACATCTGACAAAAACTTTTTTTCTTCGCTGTTTTTCCACAGCTGAGAAGAACACGCTTGGTGCTCAAAGAGAAAACAAATGGGTGCCTCTGCCACAAGCAGTGGGAGTCCTAGTGAGATGCTCAACTTGGCCAAGCGCGTGTGAGTGCACTGACTCCCTCTACAGGCTCTGTGCAGCTGCTGCTTGGCTCTATCCAGCCAAGGGGGGCTGGAGGCAGCCTGCGGATTCTCTGACAGGCTGATAGAGAGTGCTGCTCCAGGGATGGATCGTTTATCCTCTCCTCAAAGCTGAACAGGTTGGTGTTTAACCACTGAAGGATTTGGACCATGCACATGTCTGAGAAATGTTTGTAATACCCCCTGATGCGGTGATGGTTAATGGTCTGACCTCACTGACCTGGATGTCCAATACTGACTGCAATGCATTCAATGTATTTTCCTCAAACGTTTTCCTTTGTCTTTGTTTGTAGCTGTATTTGAAGCCCTGGAGACAGCTGAAATACCACGGCTTTGGATTTTCCTGCCTTATGTCAGATAGCTTTTGCTCACCAGTGCTAACAAATTACTGCACCGTGACTTCTGAACCTCAGCTTTAGAAATGTGACAAATCAGACTGTCATGGTTTTGCCTGGGATAGAGTTAGGTTTGGGATTTCTGTTGAAAACAATGGTGTTAGCATACTGGTGCTTCAGTTGTTGCAGAGCAGTGCTGCACAGACCAAGGACTTCTCTACTTCTTGTGCTGCTCTGCCAGCAAGCAGTGCCAAGCAGTGGGTGGCACACCCAGGACAGCAGACCCAGGCTTGCCAAAGGGATACTCTATACCATACTGTGTTATTCCTGGCAGTAAGTTGTGGAGAAAGAAGAAGGAAGCTGGGGATGTTGGGAGCGATGGTGAAGAAACTGTTATGCATGGTGCGCCCTGTTTTATTAGAAGTGGCTGAAGCAGTGAATTAATTCCTTGTTTGGCTTTGCTTGCATGCCCTGCTTTTGCTTTACTAGTAAACTGTCTTCATCTCAACCCACAGGTTGTCCTAGTGTTGCCTTTCTGTCTCTCTCCCCATCCCACATGGGAGGTGAGCAAGGAGCCACGTGGAGCTGAGTGCCTGCAGACAAAACCCCAACTGTATGGCCACTCCTGAAGATAGACTCGTGTTACAATATTAGTGTCATGTAATTCTTTCTAGGTCAGCCTAGAATGGCATTTGTGCACTTGTAATGTAGGAACGGCTGACTGAAAATGAAGTCCCAGACTTTTGCACGACTTGGCACAGCCTCTGGGCCTGAATGTCAAGTCTGGCTAAATAAGTCTTCAGGGATCAGAGCTGAGCTTTCAGTCATCAGAAACTTGTGCTAGGGTCAACATCCCTTAGGATTTCGTTTCCTATGCGTTTTTGGATGATTGAGCTTTGCTAATGTGATATTTCTCCTCCCAAAGGTTTCTGAAGAGGTAATTCCATCACAACCAACGTTGCTGGGTTTTTCTGTTTGATGACTTTCGACTCTCAAGCAGTGCTGGTTCACGGGTATGGGCCACACCACAAAGTACTTCAGGATCCACTTAAAATCCAGCTCATATGCCAACCTTGTAATTCCGTCCAGCCTATTCAGACTAGAAAATCTAATAAATTTCTTCTGGTTTGCAAATTCTGGATACATTTGATATATTACGGTATATGTGATCACTTCCTAGGTGACATTGGGATGGATGGCATTATCTGATTTACTCACTGGGAGTTGTGAATATATTCTGTCACATTCCTCCCCATTACTGTTCAAAATGCTCGGAACTAGAGGCAGTAATTACTGTTCCATGTTTCCAGGTGTGTTACATCAGTCTTAATAATTAGATGCTTGATTTAAGATTAACATATTGTGAAACATGCTTGTATTAAGATACCATTTTCAGCAGAGGAGCTATCAAATGTGACAGCGCTTCTCTCCATAGTGTTGGAAGGCCAATTTTTTTTCTTCTCTCACAAATCCTGTTATATCACTGTCTTCACTGCTTCAGCACATTTTGGGCGGTCCTCTGTGCAGCCAGGAGTTGGATATGATGATCCTTATTGGGTTCCTTCCAGCTTGAGAAATTCTGTGATTCTGTGATTCAGCACTGAAGTTTTCTGACGCTGTGGAAGGGTTGTATAAAGAAATGTGTAGGTTGAATGGAACAGATAGTAACGGGATGAGTAAATTCGGGTAGAATGGCTCTATCCTATAAGAAGGGATGTGCCAGTGCTTGCATAGGTTTAACTTGGATTAAAAATAAAATAGCTGGGTTGGTCTCTCTTTTCAGTGGGATCCCGAAGCACAGAGTTATTTTACTTGTAACCGTAAGTACTTCTCAAAGATGCACAACAGATTACCTGCTCTTTCTGTTTGGAGGAGAGTTTCTTATTTGCATGACTGAACTTGCAGTACCCAGGGGAGCCTTCCAATCCAAAGGTGACACAGTTCTGCATGGAAAGTGATATGCACTTGCAAAAAGCTGAGCTGAGGTGGAGGCTCACATACGACTGAGTCAGCAGAGCTACCCACAGCTGGTCCTGGCCCTACTGTTGGTCTCACTGGCCCACTGCTCACCTTGCATGGACAGTGCCTTTTGGGCCCTTTCCTGTGCCCGATTACCTCCTGAAATGGCTCTCAGAGGAACCCAATATGTGGCGTACCCAGCAGAGGTGATGGAAGGAGATGGGAAGGGAGTCGGCCCTGCCTGGCAGCAGCAGGCTGTTATGCTGGCTCGTATCATCACATGAAACCTTACCCTAAGACAGCTGCAAGAGGAGGAACAGCACAAATGGAAACGTGGAAAGAAAAAGGCAAAACAGCTCCTTCTGTCTCAGTATGACTTTTCTGATGTGGCAGTGGCACTAGGAAACCAGTTCTGGTGAGAGGGGAGCAGGAAGAGCAGCAGCACCACGAGCTGGGTTGAGACACAGAACAAACGAAGCAGCAGAGTGAAGGCCCATGCGACATCTCCAGCAGTGTGTCTTTTCAAGAAGAAGCTTCTTACATGGAGAGGAAAGCACAAATAAGTCCTCTGGGACACCAGATGACTCCGGAAAAGAGCCCATGGGATATCGCGAGAGCAATGGGGCGTGTGGTTCTGGGGCAAGTTCCCAGCTGCTCTGCTTGCAAGCAATGCATGGGAACGTTTCTGGTAGCAAGGGGTGCCTTGAAGGTGCCCAAGGAACAGGCACCTTTTACCTCACAAAATTGTGTTTTTCATGGGAAGAGAGAAACAGGGCTCCCAAAGCAGCCTTTGACAAAGTGCTTCACATCAGAAAGAGAATCGCTTTATGGTTTCTTTTAACCAAAACAAGTTAAGCAGCTGGAAAAGGCGAGATGAAGAGCGAGAATTTAGCTCTTGCTTAAAAGCATATGTGCTGAGTGCAACAGCATGCATTTCACCAGGGACTTGAGGGCTGGCCAGTGACACGGTTAGAGTTGGTTTTGGGGCTATAACCTTGGTCAGATCCAGAAATTCCTGAGAGGCTGAGGCACAGTGGTCCTCCACTGACTCCTTACACCTTCACTCTCAGCCTCCTTCCCCCTTGTATTTCTTCAAATGATATTGATCTATTTAAGATGTATAAAGCAAATAACTGTATTTAACAGTGCTGGTTGTGAGCATTCAAAGAGCTCTTAAAAATCTCAGAATGTGAATCTACAACGTTTACCCTCGGGCAGGAATCCCATTAACAATTTAAGATGTCCGTATGCAATTGAACAGTAAGGGTAATTTTGAGCTAGAAGGGATCAATCTAGTGGTATACTCTAGATCTCTGCACATTGCAGAGATAGCTCTCCTCTGAGTAAATTCCAATTTATATACAGGGACCTCTGAAAAATCACAGCAATTTTTCTCTCTGGCTCATTTAGAAGCTTTTCCTTAATCCTGGAAAGAGCCTTTATAACATGACCCGTAGCTTGCACACCTGTCACTGACCTGCAGAGCTGCTCTTGGCTTGCCACATAGGTCTGAAGCTCCACAAATGCCAGTGGCCTCAGTGTATGGAAAATTCACCAGGTGTGGCTGGCCCTGGAACAACAAAAAGCAGCCTGAAAGATGAGGCTGATGGGGAAAAAAACGCTTTTAACTGGATTTGTCTGAATGCAGCCTGCCTCAGCAAAGATCATTATTGATAAACAGGCAGGGCTTGCTAACAGTTCTCACATTTGGAAACATGGTTTCTCAATGAAAGGGGAAATTAAATAGGAGAGAGCTTCAGACAAAGAGAAAACGAGGGCAGTCCAAACCAGCAAGTCATCATCAGAGAATAGATTAATAGATTAGGTAATTTTATTATCTATTAATAGAACATTAATAAGCATTACATAGTTCTGTAGTTTGCACTTCCAGCAGAAGTCTCTGATGTACCCTCCTTGAGGACCTGGCTTCCATCCTGCCTTCAGCTCTGTCTTCACTTGGGAACTCAGAACCACCCAGCATTCAGACCGTATGTCTGATGGCAGTGTCCAAAAGCTCCTTGAACTCAGACACTCAGGGCTGTGCCCACCACCCTGTGGTGCAGCACTGTCCCTGACCCCCAGCTGCCCCTCCTCTGACAGCTCCATGCCGTTCCCTCAGGCCCTGTCGCTGTCTCTGTCAGCTCCAAGAGCTGTGGTTGTGCATACACCATCCTATGACCTTGGGGATGGAGGTCTTCACACAAAAAACTGAGAAATGTGTTAAAAAGGGCTATCTTGAGTGGATTGTACATTTTTATAACCCACTGTTGACAGGGCCCTCTGTAGAGACGTGAAGAAAACCTTGGTGGAAGTGAGAATCAAGCTACTTCAACAGCAGCAAGCTGCGATCATTATTCACTTCACAGACAAAGGCACCTGGGGTGTCTGGGGTCAAACACCAAACTTTTGCCCATTGCTGCTACCACAGAGAGCTGCTGATGACAGGTAATGCTGGGAGAAATCCCTCAGGTCACAGATTCTGCACAGCTCAGCCTGGGGGATTTCATCTGGCAGTCCTTGCTTCGAGTGATCCCACACGAAATTACTGCACGCTTTCAGGCCAGGCATCCAGCTTTGAACAACCTTTCAGGCAGTGACTTTCTTTCTCTGTCTGGATGAAGGAACAAAGCCATAAACAGGTAGAGGAGAAAATTACTGCTTCAGCAATAGCCTCTCATATAACTAAGCTGGTGGGAAGAAGTCAGGCAAAAAAAAAATAAAAAATCTATCTGTAGTTGGAGATAACAGCTGCCAGTAAAAGCTTCAGGCAGTGTCACTAAAGTTGTATATTATCCAGGGAATTTACAAAATTTATTTTAATTTAGCAACATCCCCAAGAATATGAATGAGGTAAATAAGTCTTCAGATGAGCAGTAATTGCAGCGAAGCCATGGAGCTTCCATGTAAAGGCAGATGGAGGAAGCCAGAGGCGAGGCCATAAATACCTAGGCATCGGTAGGGAACAACCCATGGGTTCTCCAAAGCACCTCATGCTGCACGGTTGGGGCACAACAGGATGCCTGTGCTTGCCAAGATGCAGCAAAATCAGGATCAAGGGAGCCTTCATGGAGCGGTTTCAGTTGTGAGCTGCCCCTGCCTGTCCCCTTGGCTGATCACAGTGCCACAAACCAGCATAACTGGGGAGATTCTGAAGCTGATACTGGAAGCTGGCCTGGTGGGATGTGGGTGAAAGAAGGAACACCTTTGTTTCAGTAGGTAATGGGACTCAGAGACAGAGAAGGCTTTTTTGATACGAGTGTATCAAGATGTCTGTCTGCCTTGACTTCAATCTTGGGTTCTGTATTTTGTTTTCTGAATACTTGGACTTCTTTATTGCTGCCATCCTATTGTATTCATACACTTAACATTTTAACCAACAATTCTGTCTTACAGACACAAGTCTATTTTCCTTCTTGGTATACTTACCAACTGCCTTTTGCTTGATGCTACCTTTTCCCCACGTTGTGATAAGCAAATCTGCACTGAGGTAGTCACTGTGTGTAAGGCATTTGGTAATAACAGAGGGAATCATACAGAGTAATTTGTTGTGCCCAATCCCATGAAAGACCACTAACATTTTCAGCATTAGGAAAAATCAAGTCCCACTATTAAAAAATAAAAAGTAATAATCCCCAGTTTTACTGGATCTTGTGGAAACAAGATCTACCGACTTAAAGTGTCACATAAAATGTACTTGAAATTCCACATGGCTTTGGTAAAAGCTGTAGGGACTCATCAGTCAGAAATGGGCAGGAAGGATGGTATGGACTGGGTGCTAAGGTGCCTGTAAGATAATCAGAGGTGTGAGATATGAAAGCAGTGGGAATTGTGCTTATGCATGTAAGTGGCAGTATAGTCCCAATTCCAACTGTCTTTCAGTAGTGCCCTGTCCTTGAGCTCATTTGTGTTCATCTTTGTTCCTGCTTCTTACAGAAGGCTTCAAATACATGCAAGAGAGCTGGATGATCTTGTCTGGGGCTAAATACATTCAGAAGTTGCAGAAACCACTCTGTAGTAACAACAGCAACAAAAACACATGTCCATCAGCCAGACATAGAGGACCATCTCCCAAAACAGTCCCAAACCTGACCACTGTTGATCAACATATCTGTCACGTAGGACTCCCACACACTTCTCAAAAATGTTTGAGCGCACAATGTGTTCAGTGATACTTTCATTTCGAGGTTCCAGGACATCGAGTCAGCACATAATGATACTGAGTCATAGAATCAAATAATGATTTGGGCTGGAAGGACTTCAAGGATGACCCGGTCCAGCCCTCCTGCCATGGACAGGGACATTTTCCACCAGATCAAGCTGCCCAGGGCTGCATCCAACCTGGCCTTGAACGCCTCCAGGGATAGGGCATCTGAGTAAAGAATTCCTTCCTTATAAGTAAACCTGTCCTCTTAGTTTAAAACATTACCCCTTGTCATACCATTACACATTTGGATAGGGTCCCTCCCCATCTTCCTGTGGGCCTTGTTTAGGCACAGGAAGGCCTCTATAAAGTCTCCCTGAAGCATTCTCTTCTCACAGCTACAGAAGCGCACTTCTCTCAGCCTGTCTTCATAGGAGAGGTGCTCCAGACAGGTGATCATTTTCATGGCCCTCCTCTGTACCCGCTCCAACAGCTCCACATCCTTTGCGTGCTTGGGAAACTTGCTCCGTTATTTTCCAAGGCAGTACAACACAGCTGACCCACACGTAGTTCCCCAGACTGTCCTAGGGGATTTTTAAAAATATGATTGTATGTTACAACATTTTCCAGACCATGCTACATACAAGCAGACATCTGCACACCTGGCATAGCCTACGTGCAGTCCTTCCACCTCTGTCCTATGGTCACCTTCCTGATCATGCCTGTTCACCTAAGATTTGATGACTGCCCATATCCCCGTGAAGGGCAATCCCTTCAGATGACTGGCTGCTGGGAATCCCAGTTCTTTGAACCTGTAGCAAAAACAAGACCTGCTCCCTGAAACTTCTCAGAGTTCCAGGGACAATGATCAAGAAAAAGTGGCTCTGTCGTTATGGTTATTGCCTTCTCCTGAAAACAAGTACAGAATCTTTCTATCCTCTCTGTGAAAAAAATACTACTGGTTTTCTCATGGAAGTTAACATTCATGGTTTTTTTTATTTTTGTTTTGTTTTTTGGAGAAACTCACTTGGATTTGGTTTCACAGTGGGTCAAAGTCAAACATAATATCACACGCTTCTGCTCTGACACACTGAATATATCCCTGCCTTGCCTCTAGCTTATGAAGACAAGGTTCTACAGCTTCCCCAGACAGCTCTGCAGACATGGGTGGTATCACCCAGTCAGCAACATGTCCTGTTAAACACAGTTTGTGATGACACAACACCTTGGCAACACACCTGTAGCAGTTCTTCAACTTGACGTAGCTCTGGCTTTGCAGGATGTTGCTGCTGTCTCTGCAGATAGTAGCCCCCAGACCTTTCATCAAAACCAGCAGAAGTGCAAAAGCATCACATGCTTTGTATTTATCTTTTCAGGACACGTTGATGCTCTATTTCTTTTGAACCTGTTTAGCTATAACTCCTTTAAGTATTTTATAGCCCAGAAAGGATTACTTCTAATACAGAAGTCCAGCTGTTAAATTCACTGTTGTGCTCTGACATCTGCTCCTCACAAGGCCATCTCTTCCCTTAAAGGTTTCTTTGTGCTGTTTCCAAAGGCTCAGCACAAGAGTCCTCATGAGATCTTCTATATCCCTAGGTATATACATGCGTGTGTACGCATCACAAAGACTAAGAGCACTATCAGTAACTCCAATTTAAGAAATACTGCTTTTGCTTTCTTGAAGCTGTCTCCAGTCCAAGCAAAATAGGATCAGCAGATAAAAAGCTGAGACAAATTACAAAATAAATCAAATCCTGATAGAGCATGGAAATCAGTGCATCCAAGCAATCATATTTCAGTCCTGTGGTGATAGTATGCCAAAATGATATCATCGTGATCAAAGTTTTTAAGTAATTGTGACTACAGATTAGAATTGATTAAAGTTCAAGGCATGCTGCATTCATTTCCTTCCAATGTCCGTGTCCTCAGGGGGCACCTACAAACTGAAGCATTAGAACTCAAAGGACCTTTCTGAAAGGGTTGCTCTTAATCTTTCAGTTGTTGAATAAAATCACCGTGTGGAACACGCATCTAACAACTCATCTTTCACTGATACGGCTCTCAATAAATTGTCTGTTCCCAGAGTTATAAAACTGAGGAAGTTATTACGAGAATGGAGCATTTTATTTCAGATGAGACCGTGCAAATCTCAAGGAGGGAGGAGGCCGGCAGAAGGAGAAGTCCTCTGATGTATATCTAATAATTAACACAGCAGAACATCCCTTTCCGTATGCAGGTAGATCACTTACGCACAGTTCACGTGGGTTTCTCATCCTTATCTCCAAAAAGATTTTTTTTTTACAATTTATTTTGGAGAAAAAAATTGAAACACTAAAGTGCATGATGTGGGAGTGCAGGATGCATAGCACTAGAGGGACAACAGTCAGTTAAACTGCATTAATTCTCCTACAAAGTGAGAGCACAAGAGATGACTCCATCTGTCTCCAACAAGCTCAATGCTTGAAAGATCCAAGTTTATTTTAAGCATGTATATGTATCTATATATGCAAGTTTACGTATGCTGAGTTAACAGCCCTAGATGTGTTACCTCTTAGGGCCCTACCGGCCAAATGCAGCTGTCTTTGTATCACAATCCCTTTCCCAAAGCAGGAGGGGCAGAGGTTCAGGCCCAGCTCATCCAGTGCCCCTATGGACAGCAGACATCACACCAGCGTGAAGCCAGCGGCATCTGCATCTCCTACAGCTTCATGGGTTGCCCTCAAGCCTTCAGCCTCAGCTGATGGCAGAACGCGAAGGTTGAATTATTAAAGTCAGCTGTTGAAAATTAAAAGCAACACCTCTTCCAGCAAAGCTTCAGTAAGGTCCTGTAAAGGTGCCTATAGGGTGACCACAGACATGGGATGAAGGAACAATGTGACACCCGCCAAGAAGTACAAGCCCTCCTGCTCTGACCACCAACTCTGTTCATCTGGTTCCAACAGGTACATCAGCTTTTTTTTTTTGATTACCACCACCAATGAACGCTTACCATGAAAAGTAATCTACCCACTCTGAGCTGATGAGAAAAATCTCAGTCCTACCTTTCTGCACTTCATAGAGATGCAGAATCTACTGTACCATTCCTTTTACTTGCTAGATCTGGCACTTCAGCAACACCTGGGAAGATAAAATAAGAAGCCACGTGTAGCATTATGAGCTCACTTAGTTTTGACATCGTGTTGAACATGAGAAATTCTTACCTCTTTTGGACTGGCAGCACAAGGAGCATATCTTCTAGAGACTGAATTGGCTATGAAGCAGGTAAGTCTAACTCAAGCGACAGAACGGACCCCAGTAATGTTCATATTTGCTTTGAAACACTCTTGCTACTGTGAGCTTTTTCATATTGCATAGCATCTACAAGATTGTAAGGTGTGAGGTTAACACAATGAATAATACCAGATGGTATTATAGCCAAGATATTTTATAGATGGTATAGTTAGATTATTGTGATGGAAAAGAGAATCAAAATAAAGGGAAAAAACACTCACCAGTATCCTAGGCTATCCTAGGAAACTCCAAAGGAGGGATCTCTAGAAAGAGATCCTTCCCTAGTGGTGGTCAGCCCTTAAATGGGGTCTGGGAAAGGTGGAGTCAGACTCCATCCCTTCTGGTCACACAGGTGCATTGCCTGTGCTCCCTCAGCTGATCAACGAGTGGCTCAGGCTGTGATTCAACAGTTCCATACAAAGATTTTGCGTGTCTATTAAAAAAGATTAAGTGAAAATTATCTGTTTTAAAAGATTAAGTGAAAATACTCTATGAAAAGTAAGACCAGTGTAGCAGTCCGATTCAACTGCATTTATTCTGTATGAGGACACAGTTAATCAGCAACTGTGCTTAATTAGTGAGAAACCTACTTAAACTCAATGATATGCATGGCCAGGGTTGCCACTGCTTAATGCAGACAGTAGTTGTGCTTAAATGGGATGCTGTCAGGTGACAGAATGGTTGGAAGCAACTCCTTGCTCTGCCTGGTTTCAGACTCATGGAGCCTCTATCTGTCCCACTAGGAGCACTGTGCAGCTGCCACTGTGCTTGAAGCACTCCCTGCCTGCCCTCCTTCACCTCTGACAAGTGTCTTCAGCACCAGCCCTCCCGCAGAACAAATCTGCTGCCTGAGGATGGGGACGACTCAAGTGTGAGGTCTGTTGCCAGCTCAAGTGTTGAAGCTGTGATTTTCATTAGTCAGAAGGATTTTATCACCAGTAACACTATCTGGGCTTCCCTGGGACATCTATCCAGCTCAGCAGTGGGTACAGCTGCCTCAATGCTTTCAACGAGAAGTTGATGAAGTTTAGGATTCCTATTGCTATGACTTCCTCTTCAACAAGCAGCTGCTGAATTTTCTCTGTTATAAATTAACGCCATAATACTCAGTAGCTGAGTCAGAAACCTCAGCTCAGTTCCTAGAAGCGAGCAACCCTCCCGCTCGAGCCTTTTGCTGGCAGTCACAGTGAGAAACGGCTACTGAAAGCAGAGACCCCAGATTGAACTACAGCAAGGGACTGTGCTCACAGCCTGAAACCAGACCTTCAAACGGCACAGCACGGGCCCTGCCGACCATCAGGATCAAGCAGCAAAACAAATGCAGCCTTTAATAGGGTCAGCTGTGGAGATGGAAAAGGAGAAGGTTATCAGCAGATAACAGCAACCCTAAAGCACGCTGGGAACAGGAGATGGGCTGAGTGGCCGCCTGACCCGGGCAAAGGTGTAATCTGACAGCCTGCAGGGACCTGCACCGCCTATGTGTGCACACACCCCTAGTGTTCCTAGTGAGTACAGCATGACTACTGCTCGTCCCTGTGAGTCCGTCTGCCTGCGAGGAGTATACGCACACAAGGTGAACTGGCGCTGCCTTTTCTGAATGTCTTTAGAAGACACTCCGCCTCTTCAAATGCCTTCTGTCTGCCTGCATCCCAAACTGTCTCTCCTGCTTCCAATAGGAAGGTCTGCTCCAATACAGAGGGGAAAAAAAAACATCACTTCAGCACTGTGGTTCCAGCATCCAGGAAGCAAAACAATTACGGATTTTAGGAGAGCCCCGTGTCACCAAAATGCCAACCCCAGCCTCTCGTGCTCCTACACAGCCGATATCTCTCCGTCCGCGTTCGCCTGCCAGCGACTTTCCACCGTCGGCTCCTTCTGCACTTACAGCCGATGCCCGCAGGGGGACGAAGAGACGAGATCGCGCGTGGAGGAAGCGGCGTGACGGCTTCCCACGGCAGCACACCTGTACTGCACCTCACGGATTTTCAGAGGGGGTGACCACGAGAAATAAAAAGCCCTGCCCCGGCGCAGCTGCGACACAACGCTGTTAAGGCAAAAGAACTTCCTGCCAATAACAAGCACGGCGTGATTTACACCCACCGTGTGAAGGCACGGAAACAAGTGAGCAAAACCAGCTCTATGCAATTGATTTTCAGATGAATGGCCAGCTCTGGGAGCGACTGCCGGCACAAAAACGAGTAGCTGGGCAGAAGGTTAAGTGCTGCTTTGACTCTCCTACACTCCTGTTAAGTCTGCAAAGATTGACTATCAGAGCTGCAATTTGGTTACCACTACAACAGCTTCAGGTTTCCTAGCAGCAGCTTGCTGGAGCTGCTAAGGTTAAAGAGAAATTATATATATATTTTATAAACTCTTGGAATGAGCGTTGAGCGTGACTGCTGAGAAGCAAACTGTCAAAGTGGTTTATTTATTTCTTAATATCACAGCTGTACAGTTTTCATACATACAGCAGCAAATGCGCATTGGTGACACAACGGCACTTGGCTGCACTTCCAAGTATAATACAGTAAGTGCAATTCCACTTAAAAATGTACATTTATACAACTTAAACAAATTAAGGACCGCTACGTTACTATCGGTGACGGTATAAAGCTTCATTTATGTTAAGTCATTACTAAACCACCTCCTGGTTAAATATAAAACATATTCAATCGTTTTAAAATTGCTCTTGTGGTACTCGGCCTGAATAGAAAATATCTGTCGTGTAAAACTTAACCATTAGCTTTTCTTTTAAGTAATCCTCTGAGCCTGTTAAAACACTCGCTGCTGAGCTGTCATGCTGGCACTTTGTAGCAGGAACCAAATTGTACCCTCCCTCGGTTTGACCTCGTGCTGCCCATCACCAGAAGAAGTGACATCCGTAATACATCGCGGCTTTATTCAGATACAACCAGAGGGCTGAACTCTTTTAACAGCTTGGCTCAAATATAAATAACATTCTTCCGTAAGGAAAAAAGAAATTACATTTCGGGAATATCTGTCGTCCAAATTTCAATGGCTGGTGCACTGCGAGCACCGGGAGGGAAAAAAAAAGAAAAAGAAAACGTTATTAATTTATCTTTTAAGACCCACCTGGATATTTAAACTCTTATAACTTTACTTTTGGAATACATTGGTCCACAGACCATATTCTTGTTACGGCATCCCAAACGAAAAACAAAACTGCTCTTATAGCCGTCCCTGTAACAGGAATGGTTCCGTTTTAAACCTCCTTTAAAAATATACATCTTACAATCCGTGCACCTCAACAAAGGTGACGCTGACAATAAATACACTGGTTTGGTGGTTTTCTTGTTCTTTCCCACAGAAAGTCTAGAAACTACCTGTTGTAGGCCCTCTCTTTTTTAGATTTCTCCAACGCCTTGTCCATGGTTTTCTCGTTCTCTCCTCTGCATTTGGGGCAGTACCATTTGCCCTTCGGTTTATGATTGAGTCCCACGCAGGAAAAGTGAAACCACTCAATGGGGCACTCATCGTTGTCACATCCTATCATCTCTCCATAAGAGACCTGGTTGCACAAGCAGTACGTCGGCTCGTTAGGATCGATGGGCAGGTCTGGGGGAGAAGCTTCCCGCTCTGCCTTAGCCTTGGATCGTTTCTTCTTCTTGGACGTTTTTGCCTTCTTCTCCTTCGGAGTTCCCGAAGTGATGTCGTCGTGGTCGTGATTATTTGAAGCGTTTTCTCGATTCTCATTATTCCTTTGCCTCCTTGACCTCTTGTTGTTGGGCTTTTCGGACTGAGCGATCGTCTCGTTCTTTGACTTATCCTGGCTGGCCTTCCCGCTGTTTCCGGTGCTGTCGTTGGTCTCCTGGCAAGTCTCAAACAGCTCCACGTGGCCGTCCACTTGCCTGGATCTGTTCTCGACGAGCTCCACCATCTGACTGACGATCTGGATCTTCTCATCTCCCAGCTCCTGACTCCGAATCAACGCCCTCTGGATGCAGTGCAGCATCCTCCTCTTCTGCACGGCATCGCTCTCCCGCTTAAACTTTTCGTAGTAGTCATCCAGGTCCTTCAGAATCTCTGCAGAGAAGAAACGAAACCGGTGAGCGCCTCAGACAGCTCAGGCGAGGAGCTGTGCCCCAGCCAGGCCGGCTAACGCCGCGCCCCTCCGGAACACAACGGCCCGGCGGCCGCGGCTCCGTTCCGAGCGGCAGCCCCGGCCACGCCCCGGACGTGACGGAGCAGCTATTGTTCTCCGGCAGGAAAGCGGCGGCGGTTCCCCGGTTCGCAGCGCGACAGCCCGAGCCGGGAAAGAGGGGGGAGGAGGGGCCCGGAGAGGAGCGGAGGCGGCCCCTCCCCCTCCCCCTTCCGCCTATCGGAAGGGGCGACGCGGAAAGCCCGCCCCTACTGGCGCCCCGCGCCCAATCGGAAGCGAGAACAGCAGAAGCACAGAGCCAATCGCAGCGCGCGGAGCTACCCACGCGCCCGCCTCTCCAGTGCCGCCGCGCCACTCAGGAGCGGGAGGAGGCGGGCCGAGCCGCTTCCCCCCTCCCGCGACGCCGCGGGCCTCCGGACGCCCAAGGTTGGCCTGCCCGCTGCTGGCGCCGCAGCCAATCGCGGCCCAGAGGCCGGGGCAGGTCGAGATATTCAAATCAACGCCACAGAAAAGTTGCTTCTCGAAACGTCACGAGGGGGCGGGGCGGAAGGCGGGACAACCCGCCCGGCGGACCAATCAGCGATAAGAGGCGGGCCGAGGCCGGCCCGAAGGGAAGGCGCCCACCAATCAACACGCGCGGGGGCGGGGCGAGCGGCGCTATGCTAACGAGGGGTGGTTATAAAAGCCACGCCGACGCCAAAACCCCACCACAGCGCGGAGGCATCCCCTGGCCGCGCGGTCCGGGAGCGCGGCACGACCGCGCCGACCGCCCTGTTTTGCCGCCGTCGTGTCCCCGCCCGCCGCCCAGCCCCCGCGGAAGTTTCCCCCGCGACCCTTTTCCTCCCGAGGGGCCGCCTAGGCGAGATGCCCGCCGGGCAACCGCACGGCTCGTTCCTCACCGGCCCGAGAGCCGCGGGCAGGGGGTCGCGGGGGCTGAAGGAGGAGCGGGGCGCTCCCCACCCCGCGCCCCGGCTGTCAGCGCTGCCGGGTACGGCCGTCCCCTCCCCCCATCCCCGCGGACACCGGCGAGCGAGTGACAAAGCTGCCCCCGGCCCGGCCCGGCCCGGCCCTCCCTCCGCCCGTGGGGCAGGGGCACAGCGTGCCCCAAAGGGAAGGAAGGGGGTACCCCGGAGCTGGGCACATCCGTGAGCGCGACCCCCCCCCCCAGTATACACACACACACACAGACACACAGCACGGCCCCAGCCCCCCGCCTCACCGGGCGCAGCGAAGAAAGCACACCCTGCCCCCCGCCCTGCCTAACCCCCTCCGCTCCCGTCCGCCCGCCCCCCCACGAGCCGCCTCTCTCCCCTACTCCAGCCATCATGAATACTGTACATTCCTCTATGTTGCGCCGTAAACCTCTCCCTCGCCGTCCGCACGCCACTTTCCTCCGTACCCCCCGAAGCCTCCCCGAGAAGCCAACCCCCCCCCCTCCCCCCCTTCCTCCCCTCGCTTTGTGCCCCGCTCCCTGCCCCCGCCTTCTCGGCCGGCGATTCGCACGGCGAAGCGGAGTCCTCGCTCCGTACGAGGAGCCGGGGACCTTTTGTTCCGCCCCGTGACAAGAGGCAGCGCTGCGGCTCGGCCCCCCCCCCGGCACACGACTGCCGTCCCCGCGGTGCTGGGGGCACGCACAGCCGAGCCCCGGCTCCGGGGAGAAGAAAGGCACGGACACCCTCCCCCAGCCCCGCACCGCACACACACACACACACACACGCACGCAGGGCGAGCGCTCTACCTTGGTATTTGGCGTCGATTTCCCTCATCAAGGAGACATTTCTCTGCAGATCGAAGGGCAGAGACTCGATGGAGTCCAGATAATCCTCCACGTAGTTCACGAGGTGCAGCTGCTCTCCGTTTGCGGGACTCAACATTTTCATCCGGCGAAGAGGAGGGAAGGAGAAAAAAAAAATACAAAAAAATAAAAAAAAAAGGGGGGTGGGGGGGGGGGGGAGGGAAAAAAAAAACCCCACAAAAAACAAAAACCCTCCTCCTTCTCCTTCTCCTCCTTCCCCACGCCTCTCTCCGCCGCTGTCCGTGCCCCGTTCCCCCGGCAGCTACATGGGAGCCCGCTGCCAGGCACGGCCCCCGCCGGTCCGTACAGCCCGAGCAGCTGACTGAATGGCTGTCGCGGCGGGGAACTCACGGAGGAGGTGGTAGGAACAATCAGCGGGATTTGTGCGTGCGGAGAGGGGGGGGGGGGGGGAGGAGGAGGAGGAGGAGGGAGGGGGCTCGGGCCAGCCCCTCCGAAACACGCCGCCAGCAGAACGTGCCCCGCCGGGCGCTGTCACAGCCCGGCCCGGCCCGGCCCCGCTCCGCTGCCCGGCCGCAGCCTGCCCGCCGCGCTCGATCCAACGTGGAGGAGCCGGAGGAGCCGAATCCCAGTTTCAAACACTTGGGAAACACTCAGCCCCGCCACGCACGGCGCATGCGCGGCCCTCCCCGCGCTGTGTACACACACGGACGGACGGACACACGGACGCGGGCGCACACCGCGCGCGCACGCTCCCCTCCCCCGCCCGGAACCGCGGCGGGGCCCGGCACCGCCCCGCGCTCCTCGGCCCTCCTCCTCCTCCGCCCCTTACTCACGTTTGGGGGGGGAGAGAGAGAGGGGGGCGGGAGGAGGGAGGCGGAGGCTGCGGAGGACAGCGGCCCCGCCGGGGCGCTGAGGGTACGCGGGGCTGGAAGGGAGCGGGGTGCTTTGGGGGGAGGGGCGGGCCGAGCAGCGGCTCCGGTCGCCCGCCGCGGGGGCGCCGGGAACCACGCGGCGCCGCCGCCCCGCTCCGGGGGCGGGGCCGGGCCCGGCGCGGGGCGCGGGGGGCGGCGCGGCCTCCCGCCTCTCAGCGGGCGGGCGCATCGATCGTCCCCGCGGCCGCTGGCAGCCGCGCCGGCCAATCGCGTGCTCCCTCGTGGCCCGCCCCGCGGCCGCTCGGCCAATGGGCGCCGGGCGGGAAGGAGGGGAGGGCGCGGCGGTGACAGCGCCGCCCGGGATACCGGAGGGGCGGGAACGCGCGCCGAGGGGTGGGAAACAGGGAATGTGGGGAGCGCGCGTGCGCGGAGCTCGCCGCGCGAGCAGAAAATGGAGCCGCGCGCTCACGGGGGAGGGCAGAACTATGTCTCCCGGCAGGCGCAGCGCGGCAGCGGCGGGCGGCAACGCTCCGTTCCTCCGTAGGGCGGCCGCGTCCGCCTTGTCCTCGGCTCCAGCGAGCGGAGCCGGGGGGGAGACGCTGTCTGGGCCGCCGTCCCCAGCCCGAGGCGGGGGGACGGATTGCGGCTGCGAGGTGTTGCTGAGCAGCGGAGCCCGGCGGAGGTTGGACGGCGCTGGTCCTTAAGATCCCTCCCGACCCAGGCGCGGTACGGTGCTGTTCTTTCACAGCGCGGCTGCTCGTCTCCTGAAGGCGTTCGGGCTGCCAGTCCTTCCCCCTGGTGTTCTGTTTCTGTGAATCGCTGTGCTTGCTGAAGCAGACGCTGCTCGCCTGAGCTCTTACGTAAGTTACTGTGAGTACTACAGCACCCAGGCAGCGCTCCAAGCTGCCGCTCCCGGCCCGCGCGCTCCGAGTTGCGCTGGGAGCCGTGCTGGGAGCCGTGCAGTGGCGGCAGCACTGCTCAGCCGCTGCCTCCACCTGCCCTCGCTCTCGCCTCGAAGAAGCTGAGCCGCTGTCAGCAATTACAGGTGGTTAACAGAGCCCTGGTAGTGATGTGGTACAAGTCAGACGTCTAACAAAAGGGCACAGCCGTGCTAGGCACACAGGAGCACAATAACACTGCTCGATAGAGCATATTCTCAGCTACAAATCACTGTTTTTCACCACAGTCACCACCACTGGCTATGCGCTTTTGCCGTGCAAAATCAGTTCAGAAACATACCTGCTAATTCACTGAACAAGGAATTTTATTCCTCGTTACAGGGAGGTGCAACTTTCAGAGCGTAGCTGTGGCCTGCCAGGCTTCAGTGGCCTGCACTGAAGGGGTGTAGATGTGTGGAGGATGGAGAGCTGTCACCTGCTGTAGGAGCACTGTTCAGTCTTCCTCCATTTGCTGTGGGCCTGAAGAGTGACAGAAAAAGCACCAGTACTGCTGCAAGGATAGGGCTGAGGTCATCTTGGCATCTTTTTTCACAGTTCCTTCTCCGTGTTGTGCGTTGGCCTTCTTCCTCTGAACTGCAGCAGGAAGATGAGATGGGAGATTTTGAGTGGACTTTCAGTTCTCCTTTGCTAGAGGCCCGCTCCTTACTCTAGCAGAGCACTCATCGGTGTGGGGAACGACTGCCATGTGTCAGAGAAGGAAGGGAGCTGTGGGCTTTTGTTTTCTTCCTATTTCCTGTGCTTCACAGGAAGATGACGTACCTAACGTTCCTCCTGCTCCCAGGCCCCTCTGCTCTGATTATACAAAAGCTTTTCCTATTTAGAAACCCAACTTTTAAGTTTTTAACTCTTAATATGAACGGAATAAAATCCCAAACCTTCAACTGTGGGCCATAAGTGCGGATATCGGGGATATACTGTGTAAGGACTTCTGCCTTAGTCGAGTCCAACAGGCACCGTCTGCGCACTGGGCCGCCTTTCTCCTCACGCCCTGGGTGGAGGAGATGTGTCTCCCGAGGAGGCAGAAAATGCTTACTGCTGTCCTAGCTCTCTGGTAGAGGACTGTCTCATTCTGTGCATCCTAAGGCAGCAGTAAGGGTACGGGGGAGGGAGGTGGTTACAGATGCTGTAAGTCGAGGTGCGCTCACGGCCACAGGCTGTGCCAGCTGTCAGCTTTTATCAGATGCATCATCTGTTATTCTAATCCATTAGGGTTGGTGCTGACTTTGTAACCTCTAAGTGCCTCGGCGCTTCTAACCGAATTCAGGCTGGTCAGGACGTTAGAAGCACCGGGCCCTCTGAAACCATCGGGGGCAGGGAAATCTCCTGCGTCGGCAGCTTTCACCCACGGCAGCTAAACCTGGAACGACGGCCAGAGAAACACGCAGTGTAATTCAGTATTGATTTGGGCTCTCTCGGAGTGCTCGGCACCGTACAGAACAAAGAAGACAACGTCGTTAACGACGACTCCTAACAAGCTGCGGTGCAGACACCTAAACCCGCTCACTATGGAAACTGAAATCATGGGCTCCTGTAGATGCCTCCTGAAAGCGGCACACGGCACCGCGCTCGCGGAGCTTCCCCGCCCCCTGCGCAGTTCCTAGTGGAACCCAGCGGTAGCTTGAGAAGGCTTCTGGCGGCCGCGCGCGTGTCCCACTGAACTTTCATTCACTCCGCTCCCGCAGTTCGGCGTTTCCACATCGGATGAGGGCAGCGCGGCCCTCCCCGCTTCCCCTCGGCGCTCCGGCCGAAGCGCGGCGGGCCCGCCCCGGCAGGCGCGGCGCCGCGGGCCCCTCCTCTTCCTGCGCTGCGGCTGTAGCTACCCCGCTCGCCGGCTGTCTCCCGGCACAGGCGGCGCGGCTGTCGCGGCGTGCTGTTGCCGGCGGCCCTCGCCCCCCTCCCCGCGGAGAGGCGGGGCCGGCGGGCGCGGCTATGCTGCGCGGAGCGGCGGCGGCCGCGGTCCGGCGGGGCCGGGCCGGGTGCGGCGCCGCGCGGCGGTGGCGGAGCGGGGCGGCGCGGCGGAGGGAGTGGGCGCCGCCGGAGGGCCGGGCCTGCGGCGTGCTGGCGTACAACAGCCGGAGCCGCAGCAAAGAGCCGCTGGTGCTGGCCAAGGACGGCGTGGCCACCTGGTAACGGGGCGCCCGGGGGCAGCGGGGTGCCGCCCTCGGCCCGGCGCGGGGTGACGGGCGCCGTGTGTGCTCTCTCGGCAGGTACAGCTGCGGGCCCACCGTGTACGACCACGCGCACCTCGGGCACGCCTGGTGAGTGCGGGGGGCCGTGAGCTGGCACCCGGCTCTTTTTGTCTCCTATTCAAGCTCGTGCTTCCCAGCTTCACTTAGCGTTGTGTGAAGGATCAGCTAGGGCTGGAGGTCGCACCCAGAGCAGTGTGTCATGCCGATAAGTAACGCTTACCGTTCTGCTGCTGCCTCTTCGGCGCCTTCACGTGTTTCCTGTGGCAGAGTAATATGCCTGCACTGAATATCGTTCTCTCCTATTTGATCGGGTGAACCCTGCCATGAGAGAGACATTAACTGTTCCTTCCAGTGTCTGTGGCCGCGTGTATGTCAGTTTTGGCATTTTGTTGCTCAGCTGCGTTGTTCTGGATGGCAGAACATACGTTGTTACTACTACTGTTATTGTTACTGCTATTGTCGTTATCAGAAGGGCAGCGCTGAGCTCTGCTCTGTGTGACAGCCACAGGGCCCGAGGGAACGGCATGGAGCTGCCAGGGGAGGGCAGCTGGGGGTAGGGACAGTGCTGCACCACAGCGCGGTGGGCATGGAACAGGATGCACAGTGAGCAGGGCTCGACTCCAAGCTGCCAGAGTTCAAGGGGCATTTGGACAGCACTCTCAGACGTGGGTTGATTGCTGAGTGGTTCTGTGTGAAGCCTGGGGTTGGACTCGATGGTCCTCGTGGGTTCCTTACAACTCTGAATATTCTGTGATTCTGTATTATATTTTTTAAATTTTTTTCTAGTTGCTAAGCCCACCTGTAGAGCTATGAGAATGTAGGTGTGGTTGGCACTGCTGAAAGGCATGCTCCTGCTGGGAGTCTGCAGGCCAGGGAGCACACTGGGAATGAACATGAAGTCAGGAGGAGCCATGGCACTTGCTGTGGTGTCCTTCCTGTAGAAGTCCCTCACTGTGCTGCACCTTTGCAACTTTGATCTTATCGCAAGAATTCTGTTTTTTCCATCCTTCTGATATTTGGCTTGTAGTAAGCATAACAAATGCAGCAGGCCATGAATAATGGAAGTGAGCTTGAGTACCTTAAGAAGAATCTGAAAAAAACATTGTGTTACTATTTTTCTTCCCCTGACTAAGATGTCTTATTTCTCTGAATGATCCAACTTTCTCTAGCATGTTGTGCTTCCAGACTTCAAAGCAGGTGCTTTGTGCACTTGGAGACAGCATACATAATTTCAAGATAAATTCATTATAAAAGGGGGAAAAAAATAGCCAACCCAGCAGAACACAGCATCTTTTTTTCCCTAGTGCTGAGATTGGCCTGGGTTTTGCTGATGTGCACTACAGCCTGATTAGGATCCTGGTTCCTGTCTGCAATAAGAAAAAGCCTAAATTAATGGAGTGATGGCATCAGCGAACAAACAGAAGGCAACTGTTGTCATCTACCTGGACTTCTGCAGGGCCTTCAACGAGGTCTCCCCTCATATTCCTGTCTCTAAATTGAAGAGAAATTGATTCAAGGAGTGGACTGCTTGATGGAAAAAGAATTGGTGGGAAGTTCACAGCCAGAGGGTTGTGATCAGTGTCTCCATGTCCAGGTCAAAGCCAGTAGCAAGCAGTGTCCCCCAGGGGTCCATCTTGGGTCGTGTACTCTTTAGCATCTTCATCAGTGATGTAGATGATGGGATCAGGTGCACTCTCAGCAAGTGTGCTGATGACACCAAGCTGAGTGGTGTGGTTGATGCAGCAGAAGGAATGAATGCCATCCAGGAGGAACTTGATGAACTCGAAAGGTGAGCCTTTGTGAACCTAATGAGGTTCAATAAAGCAAAGTGCAAGATTTTGCACTTGAGGTGAGGTAATCCCAGATATGTATACGAGCTGGAAGAAGAACTCTTTGAGAGTAGCCCTGCTGAGAAGAACTTAAAGGTTGTGGTTGATGGAAAAACTGAACGTGAGCCAGCAGTGTGCACTTGCAGCCTGGAAGGCCAATGGTATCCTGGGTTGCATCAGAAGAGAGGGGTGGCCAGCCAGCTGAGGGAAGTGATTGACCCCTCTATTCTGTCCTCGCAAGGCCTCAGTTGGAATACTTCAAGTCTGGGGGCCCCCAACAAGGGAAAGCTGTAGAGCTTTTTGAGAGGGTCCAGAGGACAGCCATGAGAGTGATTCAAGGGCTGGAGCGCCTCTCCTGTGAAGGCAGGCTGAAGGAACTGGGCTCGTTCATTCTGGAAAAGAGAAGGCTGAGGGTAGACCTCATTGTGATTTTGTAATATTTAAAGGGAGTTTATAAATGGGGGAAATCAACTTTTTACACAGGTAGATAGTGAAAGGACAAGGGGGAATGGGTTTTTAACTAAAGGAAGGAAAATTTAGATTGGATGTCAGGAGGAAGTTCTTTACTGAGAGAGTGATGAGGTGCTGGAACAGGTTGCCCAGAAAGATTGTGGGTACCCCATGCCTGGTGGTGTTTAAGGCCAGGTTGGATGGGGGGGGCCCATCTGATCTAGTACTTGATCAAGTATCTGGCAGCCCTGCCTGTGGAAGGGGGTTGGAACTTGGTAATCTTTGAGGTCCGTCCCTTCCAACCCATGCCAATGTGTGATTCTATGATAAATCCTTCATGCTGTTCTTCCTGGTGTGCACCCCCAAAAAAATCATATTGAGTTGAAGGGACTTTTAAGGTTATCTAGCCCAGCTGATCAGGGTGCAGGGTGCAGGATCACCTCCCTTGACCTGCTTGACTATGCTTCTTTTGATGCCCATGGTATAGTTAACTTTCTGGGCTGCTAGAACAGCTGCTTCATTTGAAATTCTTTCTTCTTTGCAGTTGGATTCTGAAGTTGTAAGGAGCCTGCTTTCTGAGATTTACTTGGGCTGTTGCAGTGCTTTTTCCATCGATTAAGTTAGGAGATCAGAGGGGAGAGAAAAGCCCAGAAATTGTATATGCTCTGGGAATTAAATCTTCAGAACTGTTAAATCTGATTTAAAGCTTTTTGATGCTGCTACTGTCCCTTTGAAAGGGATCCAAAGAATAATTTAATATTCTTCTGGAATAGTGTCATGATTTTGGGTTGAATATGGCTCCCAGTGAGCTGGTGTTCATTAATACCAGCTGTCTCCCTGGTAGCACGTGCCACGTTCCAAAAGGCCTTTTTCTAATATGGGCACAGTGCTAATGACATCAGAAATGTATTTTTCTTCATTAAGAAACTGCAGGTGCTGAAATCGTTACGGAATGGCTTGGGTTGGAAGGGACCTCAAAGACTAGGTCCAGCCCCCTGCCATGAGCAGGGGCACCTTCCCTTCCAACTGTAGGTCTTTTGAGTCTTGAGGCCTCTGGGGATGGGGCATCCACAGCTTCTCTGTGTAACCTGTTCTGGTGCCTCATAACCCAAATCTTGGAGGGTTTCTTCCTTATTTAATCTAAAGCTGCTCTCTGTTAGTTTAAAACCACTACTCCTTGTCCTGTCACTGCGCTCCCCAACTCTCCCTCCCTGTTTTTCCTGAAGGCCTTTCCTGGAAGGCTGCAGTGAAGTCTCCCTGGCGTCCTCTCTTCTCCAGGCTGAACGACTCCAGCTTCCTTACCCTCTCTTCATAGGAAAGGTGCTGCATCCCTCTGATCATCTTTTTTTTTGGCCCTCCTCTGGACCCACTCCAACAGCTCTGTGTCTCTTAATGCTGTCTGATCTCTGCAGCTGAGGAGAAGGACACAAATCCACTGATGGTGTTTTCTTATGTGTGTTTGCTCTGACAGACGCAGGGGGTGCAGCCCTGCCAGGGCACTGGGTACCATGGAGAGCTGTAGGTCTTGAGGTTTCCTTTACTCCGTCCTTCAGGTGCAGAAACATGAGCGCACTTCAAAGCTGGTGGAGGCTGAGGTTGCTCCAGGTCTTGCAGGATGGACTGAGAAACTTTTCTCCCAGAAAATGGACCTTACCCAGTTGAAGCATGTTTTGAGAATTCAGATAGCAGAGCCCGAGACAGCAGAAGGCACCGCTTGCGTGTGGGTCTTCAGTTTTGGCATGTACAGCCTGGTTAATACTGAAAATTTGTTCTTTAGTCTAAATAAAACAAAATAACCCTCCAGAGCAACTCTTTGCTGTCAGAAAAGATCGGTAGTGCTGTGTTAATGAAATGTATCGGTAGCTAGTACTCGGCTGTGAGCAGTGAGAGTGAGCTGGTTTGTTTCTCTGTGTTATCCTGTGCTGTGGGCTTTGAAAAAACCTGCTGGTGTATATAGTCGGGGGTGGTTTTCATTTTAAGATTGGCTTATACGTGTACCTTTGTCATGTTGTGTTCTTTGGAGAGGAACAGAGGCAGTTTCAAACACACCCCACTGTTTTCCTAAAGAGATGCAAGAAAATAGAGAGAATTTGCTGTAATGTGTCACTAATGCCAGAAGAGGGTAGAGCAGTTCAACTGAAATTTACTTGACTTCTGTGCAGATTGGAACTAATTTTGGAAAAGCATTTCATGTACCTCAGACCTTCTTTTGCAAGTATTTGGGTGCTTGGAGTATTTGTGCAGCTGTTACTGCTCTCTGTCATTTTTATTGAAGTTGTATTCATATTTACTGTGTCTCTAAAAGCTCGTTTCTCTCTTTTCCAGCTCCTATGTTAGGTTTGATATAATCCGAAGGATACTGACTCGTTTTTTTGCAACTGAAGTTATCATGGTGATGGGGATTACAGACATAGATGACAAGATCATAAAAAGAGCCAATGAGGTGGGTGTTTGCTACAGCCTTTGACACAAACATTTGGTATGTCCTACTGCTAGTTATATAGGGAAGTGTCCTACGTTTGGTTGTTGTTTCGGTACTATTCTGTTTATTTAGAGAAGAAATTGGGAGATTTCTAGCCCCCTAGCTGCACCTGTGGCAGTTGCCCTCACAGCCTCTGGAAGGCGGTGGAAAGTAAAAAGCCTTGATGCCCCTTTACCAGAATTGAAACAACCTGAAACTTTCAGCCAGAAGTTCTGTCTGCTTTCTGTGTTGCTATTAAAGACCTTATATAAAACGATGATACGCAAGGTTGGGGGCAGTTCCTGCAAGGTGCCAAACACCATCTAGCTGCAAAGTGGGCACCTTGAGAAGCGTCCTCAATCTTGTCTGAGTTCGTGGCCTACTTAAATGCTGACACAATGCATGGGTGAGTCTTGACAAGGCTGGGGCCTGGTGGCTGGATCAATACAGAAGTTGTAAATTAAAAAAATAAATCAACACAGTCCAACTTCTCCCTGAACTCTCAGAGTTATTGGCCTAATTAAAGATTTTATGGCTGTAAGTAGTCCGTTGTTGGTTTTTAATCAGACCTTTTGTAACAGCTGAGCTTGTGAATGACTATTCCAATTTCTTCTTTTAATGTTTTTTGGAACCTAAAATGCCACAGATGTATTCTGCTTGATAAACTTCTTTTAAATACGTGTTGTATTGGTTTTTGAAATCTGGATTGTGACTGCAGTGAACTGCAATTACAGTTGCAAGCCTTATGCTTGAGCAAGATAATTTCACAAGTAGCGTTTTTATTTAATCTTTACGTGAGTTATTACTATTGTAGTACTGCATTGAAAAGAATGCTAGCACTGCTCTCTCTTAGAAATATATTTGTTCCCTTAGAAACTTCACTTGCAGGTTTTATTTTTAAGGCCGGTACTTTTTAACCACAGCAGAAAGTCCCAACTATTTTAAATCTGCATGCATGTATTTTATATTTTTTATTTGTTGTCAGAACATTATGGGGATTTTATTTCAAAGGGTATGTGTTCAGTTATTCCATTCTACAACTCTATGAAGAAATCTTCTGTGTGGCATATTTTGTCTTTTTGAAGTGCTTGCCCTGCTGTGCACGTTTTCTTGGGGACCTCTGTACCTGAAACACTATTACAACAGGCTCGACGTATCTGACTTTGTTGTTCATCCTCTAGAGGGACTCATCTAGACAGAATCAGAAAGTTGGGCATCTGTTTTGTGAGGAGGGTGCTCCCTTCCCCCTGTGGTCCTTCGAGGAGCAGATGAATTGGATGCCCATCTGGATGGGAGGAATTTCCTTGTCTTCCAGTGGGTGTCTTTCTGTTGATCAGAGAAGTATCTGAGTTGCCTGTTCAGATGAACCACATTGCAGGAGAGCCCTCTGTCTGGTCTGCAAGCAGAAACGTGGCTTTGCCTCAGTGCTGAGCATCTTCCTCCTCCCATTGCTGGATGAGCATCTCATCTGTCTTTTAGCAGAACTCCCACCTAGACCAGCTTGTTCAAATAGTGGGACCCACCCCTTAAAGATCCTCAAGTAAAAAAATGGATTTATTGTGTTAATCGTGTGCAAGTTGGACAGAGTGGCAGTTTGCTGCCTCTTCCTGAGTAGGTTTTCCTCAGAGAAGATGTAAAAGCTTGGATTTGAGACACACTCATATAGAATCACAGAATGGTTTGGGTTGGAAGGGACCCTTAAGATCACCTAGTTCCAGCCCCCTGCTCTAGGCAGGGACACCTCCCTCTAGCCCCATCCAGCCTGGCCTTGAATGCCTCCAGGAGGGGTCATCCACAGCCTCACTGAGCAACCTGCTCCAGTGTCTCACCACCGACACAGGAAAGAATTTCTTCCTAACATCTAGTCTAAATCTACCCTCTTCCAGTTTAAAGCCATTTCCCCTTGTCCTGTTGCTACTGCCCATGTAAAAATTCCCTCCACAGCTTTCCTGGAGATCCCCTTCAGGAACTGAAAGGCCACTCTAAGGTCCCCTGGGTCTTTTCTTCTCCAGGATGAAGAGCCCCAGCTCTCTCGGTCTGTCCCCATAGGGGAGGTGCTCCAGCCCTCTGATCATCTTTGTGGTTCTCCTCTGGGCCTGCTCCAACAGTTCCATGTCCTTCTTGTGTTGGGGGCCCCAGAACTGGACTTAGTACTCCAGGTGGTGTCCCACTAGAGCATAAATCACATCACATCATGCTTTTGCTTGCTGGGACAAGATTTGCCATCGTGTGTCTTTCAAGTCCTGGCCTATTCTGAATGTTTGAGACAAGTACCTTGTCATGTTTAAATTGCCTCTTTCCTTTTGGATTGCGTTTTTGTGAGTACCCCTGTTTCTGTCAGTCAGTCCGTGACTGAGAAATGTGGAGATGTTTGAGAAGTACTGCACCTGGCAAAGTACAGAACTGGCTCTCAGTTAATTTTTCTGATTGTATTGATATATATGGGTAATGATCAGCTGAAATATTTTTTTTTCATCACTGCAAATTAGTACCTTGTTTCATCTTGCAAGTCTTGGTCTGTCTTTCTGACACAAGGTGTCCCTTGCCAATAGGCAGAATGTGTTTTGTATCTGTCTGCTGTAGTATATCTTGTCGCTGGAAATGGAAGATGACCCTCTCAAGAGGAAAATAAAGGGGGAGGGAAATAATTCATTATTTTAATATTTGGTTGCTTTCTCTTAAAATATATTTTTTAATATTTTGGCAGTTCAGAAGTCTAAATGAAATACTGCTCTTCAGTTATAAATAGCTGGCATCACCTCTCCATGAATGTTAGTTAGATTAATAAGCCTCTCTGCCTCTTTACCTTGGGGGCTCTGTAAGTCCTCCAATTAGCTGTTGACTGTCTGATAAAAGATTGTGGTATTTTATGTTACTGCTTTGATTTACTAAGCTTTCTTTCAGATGAATATATCGCCAGTAGCTCTTGCTCGTATTTATGAAGAAGACTTTAAACAAGATATGGCATCCTTAAAGGTACAGATACTTGAGCTTCTGCTTTTTCAAGTCTTCCCAAGCAGTTATTTTGATCAGGAATCTGAATTTGATGGTTTGATCTGAGGGGGAAAAAAAACAACGAAACATGATCGGTTGCTTGTCTTATGAAGTAACTGGGTAGTGATTTACTTCTTCATTCTGGGAAAACAAAGGCTTTATATTGCACATTGTTTGTGTAAAGAGTGGGAAAGGAAGCAAACCTTGGCTATTCAGAGAGGGGGAATGAGCAAGTTACATTTTTATTGTAAAGCAGGCTTTCTGCCCCCTGCAGTAAAGTCTTGATTCATAGATAATGTGTGTTTATCATCATGCAGAAATATCCAGCACAGGAGGCATCTAGTATTCTTTCTGTGATAGCAGAAGACTTTGCTTCTTTTCCAGAAGCAGAGAGTAGGCCACTGGTGAAAACTTGTAGATTTATTTATTCATTATATCTGTCTCTCCCTTACTTTCATTTTAGTGTTATCTGCATCTTAAATATTGCTTGTGACCTTATGATATATATATAAATATATTGCTAAGATAAAACTTGGGGAAGATGTTCCTTAAAGTCTGTTTCTTAATTTGGAGTGGCTTGTCAGCAGTGCATTACACGTGGGCTAATGAGCTGTTACAATTTCTTTATTTAAGGTCCTTCCTCCAACAGTGTATATGAGAGTGACTGAAAACATTCCTCAGATAATTTCCTTCATAAAAACAATTATTGCTAATGGACAGGCTTATGCAACTGCACAAGGTAAGATTTGCAGTAGGGCAACTCCTTGTTATGGCATGCATGGGAAATGAGTGCTTGCTCAAAGGGATCCTGTCTTGGGGTCACGTGAGAGATGCTGTACCATGTTTTCCTTATGCAGATTATCGTGGTGTGAGCAGCTTGTTTGTTATGATACAATTGTGCAGGGCAACTCTAGAGCCAATATCTAAATAAGTAATTCAATATTGAACATAATTGTTTATTATAGTAAGCTGCTGTCTCAGCTCCTGTGAGGAATTCGTGGCCTAGGCTTTGTGAGGGAGTGGGGGAGAGCTGTTAGCTCTCAACAGAAGTTGGACATATCTCATATGTACTGTAAAAGACGTGCCTGCAAACAGTGTGTGGGAAATCTTTAGTAGAGCTGATGCTTGTAGAAGAGTGTAAGTGTATTGTAGCGGGAGCAGTAAAGGTAATGTTTCAGTCATGGGATGGATCGTTTGTCTTAGGAAGAACCCAGGGAGATCTCCAGAAAACAGCTTTTATCTTCATTGCAAAATGAGTAAATTAGGTTACTGAAAAGCTAGAAAGGGGAAACGTGGGCTGCTACTGCTGCAGCATTTCTGAATTTCAAACCAAAGTCCAAGGGTGCTTTGTTTTGCTTTCAGGGAAATGTTGTCTCCATTGTATCAACAGAGTGAATGTTCCCCATCTTTACTGTGAAGCTAAATATTTCTTTTCTATTAGGCAATGTTTATTTTGATGTTAAGTCTTGGGGAGAAAGATACGGAGTGTTAACTGCTGTGTCTTCTGATACACAAGATGAAGCAGGTGAGTTCCTGGTGACAATTTGTTTGTGTTAATGCTTTGTCTGAACTCATGATGGATTGATACACAAACCTTCATTCGGTATTCTGAAGCAGTTTTCTAACTTGTTGTGTATAGACAGCTTTTTTAGTTAATTAGGACGTCGTTATTTAGTAGTTACTTATTGAGGCAGTCACTGTTGCCAGTGCAAGTGATGCATTTTATGCTTGATTTTCTCTCCACTTTTGTTCCAGTACCTTGGAACAATTATGATTCTTAATTTTATTTAAATTGGAGCAGTGCATACAGGCTTAGTAGGGAGGTGTTGCTCTCAGCCTGTGTGCTGGGCAGGCAGCGAGGTTGGCAAAGGGAAGTGCAGGAAACCATCACCTGCCTTGTTATAGTTGGGCAGTTGCAACCTACTCGGGTGCTCTCATCAGGTGCATTGACATCTGTCCTTACTTAGCACCAGACTGCTGTCCAGCAGAGTGGCTGTCTGAGCCCTCTTGGTGGGCTATGGTAACATATGCCTGTACCCTTGGTTGTATTCCATTTTTGCTGCAGTTTTGCTGAGCAGGACTGTTGATCCTCTCTGTAGTTCCTGTAAATTGGCTCTGATCAAGTCCCCACATAGGAGAGTTTTAAACACATCTCCTGCTCTTGTCTTCACTGAAAATGTTCTGTTTGCAATTCCTGAAAATGCACAGGAGGTGATATTCAGGCGAGTCACAGCCAGCAGCTTTTTTACAGCTCCGCTCTGGAGTTGTATCATTAAAGCCCACAAAGGGAATGTGCTTTAGAGGCAGTTCCTGACAGGCTGAAACCATCTCCCTAACTAGCCATAGGCACCTAGTAGCATGGGGGTTCCCACTGACAACTAGGGTTGTGCTGTGTTTCATAGCATGCTCCCTTCACAGGGTTTCTGCACACAGAAGGTGCTAACTAACCACAAGGTTGTGGAGTCTCTGCCCTTGGAGATGCTCACAGTTCCCCAGGACGTGGCCCTGAGCCTCCTGCACTGAGCAGGTGGTTGGACATTCTCCAGAGGTGCCCTCAAGCCTCAGCCACTCATGTTTGACCTTGTTTCCCTTCAGTTCACTTATTACTACATTTACTGTAATCTCTGAAAATTCTGTGACTGCTATTGAGTTGTGGTGATGCTCTCAAAGTGAAGAGAGACGTGGAGTTAGCAGGCACAGGTCAGCCAGGGCTTGGCAGAATGGTGGAAGAGCCAAGGTGAAGATTCAGTAGATAAAAATTGGGTTGTGTTTCTGTTCTTTATTTCTTATCAATTTTGAATGATGAAGCGGCTGTAATGGATTTTTGTAAAGAGCTGTACTTAATATTGCATGACACTCTGGATTAAAACTGACCCCATGTAATATCAATAAAGTACAATTAGAATGGATCAAGAAAAGTGACCATCCGATTGAGCTCCAAAAACATGTTGGTACTGGAATGCTAAGGGGGTCTGGTTAGACCCCGTTGTGCACAGTGATTTTGTTAGTGATCTGGCAGGGAAAATTTGGTCAAGAATAAAATGTGAGTAGTTCAGTAAGCTGGCATTTTGTTCATTTGTCCACTTTTTCTTTCTGAGGTATCCTGTTAACAGCTCTCTTTTCCGTGGCAGTTGATACTGACAAGCGGTATGGGAGAGATTTTGCCCTGTGGAAAGCTGCCAAACCTCAGGAGTTAGCGTGGAGTTCTCCCTGGGGAAAGGGAAGACCTGGGTGGCACATTGAATGCTCCACGATATCAAGGTCAGATTTTGTGTATTTTAAATCTGTTGCTGTACTGCTGTCACAGTACAATGGTAGCACCTGTGCTGTTTTTTTCTTTCTCATCAGTAAAAAAAAAACAGTTTTAATATATTTCCTGCAGTTTGGAGGTGTTTGTGTGGCACAAATTCTCCTCCTGCACTTTAATGGAGCAGTGTCTGGTTTTATTTTGTCACTTCCTCTCCTCTGAGAGAGAAGTGGCCATTTAAAGTAAGCCACGTGGGATCACACGGTTCATTAGGGAGTCTTTAACTTGAACTGAGTAACTGTTTTCATGAAAGTTATGGTACACCTTTCATCTGCCTTCCACTTTGTGCAGTCCCCAGTGAACCTGTCAGGTCTGTGCTGGTGTATCAGGACAGGGCATGGAATTCCATTCTAGCTCTGCTGAACATAGAAGATTTTGCTGGACTTGTCTTAGCAGCAGCTGTGGACGTGTGTGCTAGTGATCTATCATTCCAGGGCTTTCTTTAAAAGTCAGCTGCAGGCTTACACGTTCTGTTTTCTCTGTGGCAGTGCATTCTGTGAACACGATGCAAATTGTGCATGGTAGCAGTTTGTTCAGTGCTGATTTAAATTAATTTGCTCTCAGTTTGGAATTTTGTTTTATTTACTCGACAGAATCGCAGCACTTTGTTCTGTGCAGTATTAATTTATGACCTATTAATTTGCGTTCGGAAAAAGAGTCTTTAACTCCCTTCATCCTGAAAGACTGATGATGGTGCTTAGTTTTCATTAGCTTCCAAAGAAGGCTTGAGACTAATAAGAAATTATTGAGGCATGAGCTGGTTTATGTTGAGTGTTTGGAACCTAAGCTGAAAGCAGGTGGAACAGCTTTAGGTTTCTCTGTGCTGGTGTACCTAGGGTTGATAGTAATTGCTGCCTGATTGTAAAAAAATGTTCAGAAGAAGAGATTTTGTCAATTTCAGCACTGTGGAACAGTTCTTGAAGCAACTGAAGTGTACGAAAGCATGCTGCGTTTGAAATATACTCCAGATAAGAAATAACAACCCTCTACAAAATTGCATATCTACGACAGTGATGCTACTTAAAGTATCTGTCTATTCCTGTAACAGCTTACTTCACTGTGCCTGGATGAGGCTCTTGCCACGTAAATAGGTGCTGAGTCATGCAGAGAGCGTAAGTGTAGTAATCTGGGGCTGTGAAAAATGGGAAACTTCATTGCCTAGGTTACGTAAAGTGTTTTGCTGTCATAGTCAGCTGTCAGGTACCCTTTTTAAGCAATAACTACTTGTCTGTTACGCCAAGATTTCCAAGCACTAGAAATAAGGTGAGTTAATTTTGAAGCATCTTTGAAGTATACGTGTGGGAAGGTGAAAGAGGAGCATTGGTCACTGGTGCGGTTCTGCAGAAGAGAACCATCTGACCTGACTTTGATCTGGTCTCCTTTTTGGAGCTTCACTTACAGTGAGGTGCACTGAGCCTCCACAGGCAAGCTGAGGTCTCCAGAGCTCTGTGCTTAATCTGATTTTTGAGCAGGCAGAAAGAAGCAGAGGGGCATGGGCTTTGGAAGTGACCACAGAGACGCTCTTCTGATTTTCTTCTCTTCTTTTACCTCAACTGAGGTGGTTTATAAATGTATCAGTCTATACAGATTTATGTCTGTAAATCCCTGAAAGAACAGTACACAGAGGACACAGCCAGGCTCCTTTCAGTGGGGCCCAGCACCAGGACAACAGGCCACGGGCACAAATTGAAATGCAGAGGCTCCCTCAGGACACCAGGAGCACTCCTGTGCTGTGTGGGTAATGGAGCAGTGGCGCAGGCTGCCCGCAGGCTGTGGGCTCTCCTCCTCGGGGTTCTCCAGCAGCTGCCTGGCCATGGCCCTGGGCACCCTGCTCTGATACAAAATAAAAGAACACTAATACCAAATCTGAAGCAGCAATCATCGCTGAAGTTGTTTTGCCTGCAGATGAAGGCAGATGTCTGGTGCTGCAGCAGAACAGGGAAAAGGAGATGGTCCTGCTTGCCATTCTTTTAGATAAATGAGAAAAAAACAGTCATTTGTACTCTGGAAAATTAATGGTGGTCAGATATGGTCCTGTTCGTACACGTAGTTCTACTGCAATTTTGATATCCAAGATCTGTGTAAAGTTCTTTCTTGAAATTACAATAATCCAATAATGTGTTTACATCTTTTTTTTATTGCTAAAGGATTTTGTGATGTTCTACTTACTGATCAGGACAATATTGTTACAGCGCAGTGTTTGGGAAGCATCTGGACATCCATACCGGTGGAATAGATCTCGCATTTCCTCATCATGAAAATGAAATAGCACAGTGTGAGGTGTATCATCAGTGTGAGCAGTGGGGGAACTATTTTTTGCATTCTGGTAAGTGAAATATTCATCCCCTGCAAGGCGTGTAGAACTGTAGGGAATTTGATTATTTTTTATTTCATTTTTTTTTTTAATGTCTGCCATCTCTGTGGCATGAAACGTCAGGGAAACGTTACAAATAGATGCTGTAGTAGAGTGGCCAAGTAAAGAAACATAAATGAGAGTGAATCCTGAAATTGTACAGTGAATATTTAAATGGTTACAGTGAATATAATTTATAAATTTATTATTTATAACATAGTTACAGTGAAATTTCATCCAGTTCAATCCCCAAATAATAACAGCGTGCGCATTACCCACGTGCAGTGTTTACTCCCAATGGAAAATGCAGAAAGATGATTTCTTCCTCTAGAATCTCGTTCCCTTTCATTTGAGTTTCTCCAAAACGTTCACATTTATGATAGTTTCTTTTCTTTTTTTTAACTAGAGCAGTCCTTCAGGAAGAGAGTGGAAATAATTGTTCTTTTCTGTACATTCTTCTAAAAATAGAAATTCCTGCTGTCTTAGAGCCTTCAGTGTCTGGAGGCAGGTGTATGAAGGTGCCAGGTAGGCAGGTAACTGATCAGAATATTTTAAAAGCTTTGAAACTGGAATGAACCACTTCAGTTCTCCCATCTCTCTCAGCACCAGTTGCGTGTGGGCTTGAAAGGAAGTTTTAAGCAGAGTTGCTGAGTTAAATAGTAATTATGGTGAAAGGCTTTTAATCGTGGTAAGAAAAAGGCAAGGTACTACTGGAGGATAAGAGCAGAGTGGATGCAAAGCTGCATGAACCAACGCGCCAACCAAGCACACAGCTGTGATCCTGTGGACAAGCATCTCAGTTGAGATGTTTTACATGGTTGGAAATGTGGGGGAAACCCAACCAACAGATCCTCTGGTGCACGTTTTGAACATGTCATTTACATACCTGCAACTGAATTATCCTGAGAAGCTTTTATAGGTACATTCTTTTCCTTTAGGTACTCCAGTAGCATTATGTTGAGCGATGAGTAAGAGGCACAAAATTAATGCTAAGGACTGAGTGAGTCAGACAGTGTGGCTGAGTCTGCTCAGGCAGTAGTTGTAGTGGTTCTGGATGGTCTCCAAAGTACCGAAAGCATTAGGAAGTGGAGTTCAGTCTGTTTTCTCTTCTTGCTGAACAATACTTTGTGTAAGATCATCTCTTGTTGGAGTCTTTGCGTTACTTGTCTGAGCAAGAGTTGCACGGCCTGTGGTACACTCTGGGAATTACTCTGTTGGGTTTATTTTTTGTAAATACATATCTATTTGTGCTGCTCCAGATGAATTTTAAGTTCTAGTTTCAGTTCCCAATGCAGAAGCTGTTAGAAGTCAGCAGGAATTGTCCAGAGGCCGCTGCATCCTCCAGGGCGTGCTTTACTCCTGCTGTGCTGGGGGTTTCTCTGCACTTGCACTGAGGTGCTGCCAGCTGGAGCCTTCTGCTAAATAAAACAGTCCGTCTGAGTTTTTGAGCTTGGAGTCAAAACTGCAGGGGGAGTATTCTTTGAAACTGACTAAAGGGGATTGAAGATTTCTCGCAAAAGAAAACAAAAACATTGATTGCGGGAGCGATTTGAATGCTGATGTTCTCTAGGAGCTGACAGATTGTGTTCATTAATTCAAAAAAAAATTTGCTGGAGGATGATAGCATGAATTATTTAGGGCAAATGAATCAGCCTCAGAAACAATTTATTCTGGTAACAGACTTCAGAATTTTAGCAGGCTCAGAATTGGAGGAGCAATCCCCATTAGAGGAAGAAAATCCCCTGCACCGGGGATAAATCTTCTTACGAGGACTTTATTTTTAGACTACTTGCACTCTGGGAAGAGCGCCAAGCCAAAGTTATGAAAATCCTTATATTTTGTGATTCCTTAATGAAATCATTCTCTCTAAGCACCGAAACTCTTGAAGAGGAGTATTATTTCAAATTCAGATGTTACTGATACTTTATTAGGAAATCATGGCCAAGTTGTTTGAAATTTGGCTGCCAAAAGTTCAGTCAGTCAATATTTAGGCAGCTTTAGAAAAGGAAAAAAAAAAAATCACACCCAAGCTGTTCCTATTCCTTTTCCCTTAACAAAAGTGTCAGTTGATTTTACTGGAGCCATTGGAGCTGCAGGTGTCCAGTATTTCTGGCAGACTGCAAGTTTTTCTTAGGGCCCTGAATTTAACTAGGTAATGAAAATGCCCTCACCTGATAGTGGTTGGGGCAAACATGACAGAAGTGAGGTTTTGATCGAATTGTGCATTTTTCTTGTAGCTGGTTCTGGATCTGCAGATCCCCTGATCCTTTGCTACCCTTGACAGAGTGATGTGCAAAATGAAGACCTCCAAGGGGTCGGGGTAGGACTGGAGATGGCTTCCCTGTGGAGAATCCCCTCTGATTTTTGAGCATTGTCAGAAAGAGCTAGGAGGTGAAGCCAGATGTTTCTCACGTCCTGCTTTTTCTTGTTCTCCCAAAGGCTACAGAAATGCATTCCATTTGGTAGGTAGTAAGTTCAGTGTGGAGCAGATCGAGGTGAGGAGCAGGCTTCCGTAAACATCACACCACTGGCCTCTGCTATGAGCTGCAGTGGGCAGGTGAAAAATGAATCCCTTTCTTCGAGCAGAATTTGGACAGTTATGAGCATGATCTGGCTTTGAAGTTCCCCAGCTAGGAGCAGGGGTTTGGCCAGGCAGCCTGCCAAAGTTCTTTTCCATCTGAATCCTGTACTTGTTTTTTGTTGTTGTTGTTTTTAAACTATTATCAATTCAGTTCACGGAGACTTTGTTATTCCTTTATTAATGTCTCTGCTCATACCCTGGTTATTCATTGGACAACATTTTCTTCTATTTTACAACTCACCCATCCAGAGCTGGGGATGGGAAGGTGTGCAGGACCTCTAGCAACAGTTACAGACAGTAACTTGTGCCTTGCATTGAGATGGTTGGCACTCATCCACGTCTGCCTCTGCTGCCTCCTGCCACTCCAGCGTCTCAGTGCAGAGTTTCCTCTTGCTCAGTGCCCATTCCAAAGCACGGTCACTTACCCTGATGCATTTGTTTTGTTCCAGGGCATTTGCACGTTAAAGGAAGTCAAGAAAAGATGTCTAAGTCATTGAAAAACTACATAACAATTAAGGTAATCTACATATGTGTGCTGAAGAAATGTGTATAAGTAATATGAAAATACTAACCACAGTCTCATCTTGAGAAAAGATGTTGAACTTGTTCTTATAGTGGAGTGTTTTGTCTAGTGCTAGTGTACCTATTTGAGTGCAGGAAGCCTGCTCTCTCTCAGGGATTGTTCCTTACTTGGGTCTTGCTGAGCTGAGAGTGCTTGTATGACCATTAATACTGATCTCCTGTCTTCTTTGTTATATTTTTCTTACTGTCACTTTCTTGCTGAGGCACAGAGAGCTTTAATTCCCGCCAGGCTGCATGGCTATGTCCCATTTTGCTGTGTCAGAGAGAGGGAGCCCTTAACCAGAGTGAGTTCAGTGACTCATCAGCTTCTGGGTTTATCTTTTATCCTGTGAAGCTCCATGAAGAGGTTGGGCTCAAATTTGTAGTGCAGCACAGAGTGGAGTTTCTGTGTCACCACATCTGTGATGCACTGTAACACCAACATAGCTCTGGTGATAGCTGACACCTATTGTTAGAAGCGGGTAGTTTTCTTCCTCAAGACAAGGCTTGAGAGGCAGCTTCAGCACATATGTTCCCCTCTGTCCCCTTGGAAAACTAGTTACAATCCTTTTAAATTGGCGTGAGCTGCTTTATTCTTAATTCTCCCGATCTTGTCTTGTCTGCATGCAGTTAAGCCCTGTCTCCCCCAGGAAAATGATCCATCACTCAGTTTTCACAGCAGTTTCCTGAGTCTGAGCAGATGTTGCAGGCAGGCCAGAGAACTGACCATTAATGCAATGCATGCAGTGGAAAAAAATAACATATGGAAATGCTCCCCTCTGTTTTTGCAGTGGCACTTCTTTGTGTAGAGGAAAGTGCTGTGCAGGAGGCAAACAAAAATTTCTTTGTAGTGAGCAGCGATATGCTTAACAACAAAAAATTCAAGCCCAGCTCTCTTCTCTTGCTGCTCTGGTCTTTTAATTTTGCGATTAGACATGGTGAGCAAGTATTAATCCTCTCCCGCAAGTACCTTGCAGCCCAGCAAGCCAGCTTGCTTCCCATGCGGCCTTCCTGCATCCTGGACGTTAAGCCCTGTGTGGAACTCTGTGCTCTGAAAAATTCACAGCCTCGGATGGTGCTGCTGCTTTTCCTTTGTCTCGGGTGGCAGAGGAGTACAGAGCACATTCCTGGCAGCCACTGAGGCATGGCTCGCCTTTCCTGCCGCCGTGCTGGATGCTCTCCGTCCAGCTGCGCTATTTTTCTCCCCCCTTGTTCTGTTTTTCTTCCCCCTTGTTCCTTTCTCTGTGTTTCTTCCTTGTGCTCAAGTTTTGTTTTTTTTAATGGCTATTAATTCTGACCTCCAAAATCGAGCACGTAGCGGTGATGCCCAACCAGGCAGCCCGCTTTCAGAGCTATATAGTATTTTGACTTCTTATGATTTGGTTTTTGCAGTGGTACTTCAGTGTTACAAACTTCCCAGCACCGGTTTTCAAATTAAAACTCAGGAGTGGCAGTTAATCGGCCACCTTGTCCAACCTTCTTGCTGAGAGCGGAGCTGCTGACTGATTGAGTGCCTTATCAGTGTGCCTTCCATGCATTTAAATAGTTCTTCGCAGGGCTAATAAATTATTTTTAAAGCTTGATAAGTAGTAGGGTGAAATTAATGAGGTTTCACAGCCAGCATAGATAAATTCCAGATATATATATTATAAAAGTTATTTTTGTTCATTCAGTTTTTCTCCGTGCACTCCAGAAAAGGTGCTCTCTTGTTCCAATCTTTCATAAACTCGGCAGAACTTGGGAGCTGTCCTTTCCTGCAAGGTCACTTCCTTTGGTCTGGCAGCTTTGGTTTGTTTTGTGCACAAGTCTCTATTCAACGCACGATAGATCGCAATTACAAAATATTTATCAACATCTTATATTCATCATTAATATTTTGTATATATCAATGTCTCCTATCTATGTGTACATATCTGTCTTGTAGGTATATGATGTTAGACTTAATAGTTGAGACTTGAAACCAGTTTTCTACTGTAAAGTTTTAATCCTATCTTCAAGTACGGTCCTGGGCTGTTTGTAAAGTCAGTCTGCCTGAAGTACGCTGTAAAACTGGTGTGAGGGGATTGGTCAGCAGAGTGAGAAGTGACTTGCTGTAATGCTAAAGTTGTCTTTTTGTGGGTGGGGTTTAGGATTTTCTGAAGAAATTTTCCTCGGATCAGTTCAGGATGTTCTGTTTGCGCAGCAGATATAGCTCAGGTAAGAGAAGGTGCATGTGGCTCATCATATACCCCCAGCCTGGGTTTCCAGGGTGCCCTGGAGCTCTCACCTTGTAGGTGGAAAGGTTCCCTGCCCAGAGAAGCTGTGGCAGCCCCATCCCTGGAGGTGTTGAAGGCCAGCTTGGGTTGGGTGCTGGGCAGCCTTATCTAGTGCCTGGTTCAGTGGTTGGCAGCCCTGCCCAGGGCAGGGGGCTGAAAGTGGGTTGGAAGGGACAGCAAGAGATCATCCAAGCCGTTCTGTGACTCCCTGTAGGATTGCTCTTCAGGCAGCATTTAGAAAAGCATATCTAGTGCTTAACTGTTTGTCTAAATACCTTCCTTCCTCACAGGAGGAGATAAATTGAGCACGCTTCGATGGTGCTGGGCTGCAGCTGGGGGCACGTGGGAGTCTCTCATGGATGTGTTACTGAAACAAAGGGTGAAGGAAAAAGCCAAACACCTACAGCACTGTCACACGTGTATTTATTCTGTAACTGGGAGCTGATGGCTGGGTTACCTCCGTGGTGAGGAATGGCTCTGAGCCCTGTGGCTGGGAGTGCCTGCACATCCTCCTCTGTTGCTCCTGAACTGGTTGCATCTGAACACACGCGTGAAGGATGCGACAGTTCTAGGTGGTTAATGTCTCCCTGCTATAAAAGCAGAGGGCTACCTTGTAAATTCAGACAGATTTGATAAGAAGAAGCGGTGGTGGTGTATCAGAATACAGTGCCCCTAAGCTGCTTGGCAGATAAGAATTGCTGGAAGGTGTGCAGTGCTTGGCAGGATGCGATGCCGATGGCAGGACCTGTGTCAGATAAGCAGGCAGAGGCAGGTACTTGCTATGCAGTCTGTTAGCACGTGTCTGTGCTGTCAGCTCAAAGATAAGTTTACTTCATCCCTCCTTGTCTTGCTGTCTGCTTCCAAAGTGATTTTATCAGGAACGAGATCCCAGGCACATCTTCGTTCCTAAAAAGGTTTCTGTAGCCTAAACCTATTTGTAATGTTTCCTCTCGTCCCAGACTAAGAAGGAGAATTGCTCGAGTATGGGCTGGGGGAGCTGGGTGCCACTGATGTGCTCAGGGTGAGCCCATAAAAGAGCTGTGGGAGCACAGTGGTGGGGCCAGACTTTCCAGTCCCATGGAAAGTCTGTTCAAACAGCTAGGCCTCCCCAGCTATGGAGAGGTGACGTGATGTTACACCCACTGTGTACGGCCCCTCAGTGGAAGAGACCGACACTGCCATGCTGCTGTTGGAAGGAGCACGCTTAGCACACCCAGCTGCCACAAGGTCTGGCAGTGTGCTGGCAGTCCAGCTCAGCAGAGCTTAAGGTTGGTGTGTGAGCTGGGTGTGATGGATCCCAGCCCATGTGGGCCCTCATGGCCGCTACCAGTCTGTGCTTTCTTTGGAAGTCACTGTAGCAGATCGGTACGGCTGGCTCAGCTCTGGTAGTGCAGTTGGAGCGTGTCTCTAGTGCAGAATCCAGACTGCCAAGTCTGAGATTATTTTTTCTTTGTGCTGGTGAAGCAGTCCTCTAACTGTGAGTGCCTGTATCCCTCCCGGGGTCTGTGGGTGAGGGTTACTGGCACAGGCTGCACAGAGAGGTGGGGAGCCTCCTCTGGAGACATCCAAGACCCACCTGGACGCCTGCCTGTGCAACCTGGGCTAGGGAGCTGCTTTGGCAGGGGGTTGGACTCCATGATCTCTAGAGGTCCCTTCCAACCCCTACAGCTCTGTGATTCTGTTAGGTGCCCCTGGAGGTCTCCAAAGATAGATCATGTTTACCAAAATCAGAACAGGAGCAGAACTTGGGGAGATCAAAGCTGTGTCCTCCTGGCTTAAATCTGGGGGAATGATCAGAAATACATCCCATCCAACTCTTCAGTACAGAAAAAACCCTTAAGTGAGGTCTCTGTTGCCTTAGTGAGCTTCCAAATAGCCCTCAAACCAGTCTGATTCCTTTCCAGTACACTGTATGTTGTCATATACAGTAATTGTCTCTTCTGTTGATCTGTGTATTTCACTTAGTGCAATTTAGGAACGGCGTCTAATTAGGAGTGCAGTGAATTTTAAGCAAAGCTTGCTGTGATGAAGAATAACAAACATTTTTACTGGAATGACTGTCCCAGAATACTGTGCCCAGGTGTGACAGTCACATCCTATGTGTGCTCAGATATTTGGTTTTTGTTTTTTCTTAGCTGTCGAATTCAGCGATGAGACCATGAATGATGCCAAGAGCATTCTCCAGGCAGTCTCCTCATTTATTAGGGATGCAGACGCTTATATAAAAGGACAGCTGGTGTGTGACCCTGTTAGAGAAGATGTACTGTGGGAAAGGTAAGTGTGTTTCCTCTGTCTAAAGAGTGTGATTATGGGAGCAGTGATTTGCAAATTGCTGACGGACTCAGAGGGCTGAGCTCTGTAGCTTACTGAGTTCTGTCAAAGAAGCAGGACGAGGTGGACTGAGAAGTAATGCCACCCTGTCTGGCTTCTTTCCCTCTTTTCTAGACAGCTGTTTTTGCGCACGGTCTGCTATGCTCGCTTTATTTGTGAAATCCTTGTTACTTACCTCGTATGCCTGACCTAACGTAGGTGTTTTTGCACCTCCTGACTTATGTAGAAGGAAAATCTGTGACTGAAGTTGTAAAGCTGCTCAAGATGTCAGAAGGAATGTGTGTTAGAGACTGGACAGCTGGGAAGGAGTGTGCCTTGGGCACATGGGCTTGTAGTTAGGTGTGCTGATGTTCTGGTGTGAGGCAGAGGGCAGAAGGGCTGCTCAGAAACTGTCCAAGGTAGATGTCATAGGGAAAGTAGTTATGGTTGTTGGGACCCTGACAGTGACAAGGAGAATATCTATGGAGTCCCTTATGAAAACTGGATCACCTTACAGAGCAGAGCGATGCGGTTTCTGTTGGGTGTAGAACTGAGGACTGTTGTGCTCTCGAGGCAGTGAACGCTCTGAAGCTCTGCATGTGCAGGCAGCAAGAGGGGAGGGTGGTCTGTGCTGTAGAAGGGAGAGAGCTTCTCGGTGGTGCATGTGTGTAATTGTTGGAGAGCTTGTGGCTGTGCTGTGGCTTGCAGGAAGCACTGGAGCATGCTGGGGGAGGAGAGGCTGAATTAACTGCTTGTAGTGTTTGACAGCTTCAGCTGGAGGCTGTGGGACACTTGCTGGTGGGGGATAAGGCTTAGAGGTGTGAGGCGTGAAAGGAAGTCCAATAGATTGTCAGTGGAAGACGTAAGAAGGTGATGCTAGTGCATCGTTAAATACAAAGAACACCAAGGTGGTACAAAGTTCATAGTTTTGGAAAGCGGTAGGTGCTGAACAGAGATGGGGGAAGTCACAGGGCAGAGCTCAGGGTGGGATGGGTTTAAGGTGGCAGCAATCTGATACCTGGGAGAGGCAGGCACGCCAGGCAAAACCGCCCTGCAAGAGGCAAAACAGGGCAAAGTTTGCAGCCCAGGTTGAGCTCTCCTGTGAAGTGCTGAGGCAAGGCAGGGGGCTTTGAGAGAGAAATGTGTTGCTAGCATGAAAAGTGGGGAAAAAAGGGCTCAGCAATAGTTGACGTGCTTTTTATCAAGCAAATTTTCCATGTGGCTTTAAAAGACTAAGCAAGTGTTGCTCTACTGTTGCTAATTCCTTTGGTTAGTGGTGTATTTACTGAACAGGATTTTGACAGGCATTGAGTTTCTCCCTTTCCAGATGCAAAATGCACTCTCTCCCCACCAGCGTAGCATCTCCCAGAGCAGCTGGGAAGGAAATGGCAGTGTCCTTTCGATGACTCCATCTGGCTGAATAGCTGATGAATTCAGCACACTGCTGGCATCTTGTTTGTCTTATCTTAAACGTTGCCTCTCCTCCTTGCAGGCTGGCCAGCACAAAGGTAAATGTGAAGGCTGCGTTTGCAGATGACTTTGACACCTCCAGGGCTGTTGCAGCAATTATGGACCTCATTCACCATGGCAACAGACAGCTTAAGGCTGTTACTAAGGTAACCCATTAGGATACAGAGATCAGAAAATGACAGCTGTCCACTGTCCCACTGTTTAATGCAGACAGATTAGTTTATTGTTCACATAAGAAAACGACAGAAACAAAGCTCTGTAAATTGTTGACCTTAATGATGCCCATTTGTCCTGACCATGTAGCAGGAATTGTGTATGGCTGTTGTTTATGCCTCACCGTGTACAAAGTGTGTCTCTTTCTCTGCCCTCTGTTATTTATACCTGGGGTTTCTGGAAGGCCTGCAGCCACGGTGGCACGCTGCTAATTGTAATGCAGGTTTTATGGCCCTTACCACGCTTCTTTGCCTGCTGACTGTGTGTGGAAATGGACCTAAGGGAGGGGGAGCAGGGGGTGGCCGTGCTGGGGGGCTGCAGCAGGCAGGCACAGCGAGCTGCAGGTGCGTGCTGGTGCCTGAGCTCAGCTCTTTGCCCTCTGGGGTTGTTAATTTTTCCTCCCTAAGAACTGTGAGCGAATTCGTGTGAACGTGGCTTGTTCCTCTTTAATCTCACAGCGCGCTGTGGTTGCGTGCACCTCTTCCTCACTGTGCCTGCAGGTAACCAGCCCCCTCTGTGCTCCTGTGTCCTTCCCCTGCTGTTGTGAGGGGAAGTGGCTGAAGGTGCTCTCAGAGCTGTGTCAGTCCCCACCTGGGCGTGCTTTACTGGCGGGGTGGGTCTGTGCTGTGTGCTGCTGGGAGCTGAGCTGTGGAATGCACACTGAGTGTTGTTTCCTAACAGGACGTTGGCTCTCCCAGAAGCTCCGTTGTGTACGGGAGCATTGCTTCCTACATAGAAAACTTCTTTAGTGCCCTCGGGATGTCCTTTGAAGAAAGACAGGTATGGAACTCCTCTTGGGATGAGCTGGCGTGTAGTAACGGTGTCAGCATCATGCTCTGTGGAGCGCTTGCTAAAAGCATCAGAGGTAGCAGAGCTATTTATGGTTTCAGTAAGCCTTCCTGCACTGCTTGCTGTTTCTGCTGTGGTGTTTTAGGAAAGCATCTGAGCAGGCAGAGAAGGATGAAGCCCTGTGGGAGCCTGTTTCTTCCTTTGGGTGTCCCTGTGTGACTTTTGCAGCTGTCATGCTGTAGTAACGTACATTCGAGGAATGAAAGGAGAAAGCTGGCACTGAAAGTCTTTATGCTGGTGCTGATACCCGTGTGGTACATGCCCGGCTCTTCCTCTTCTTCTGATGGTTGCATCCAGGACCTCTGCTGGAAATACTTACCTCCTGGTGCCTGGAAGGGCAGGAATGCAGAGGGAGAACAGAGAACAGCTCATTCATCCAGACTGAGCTGTCTGTGAGCAAGTTGCACTGGGTATTTATATTCACTGAACTCAGAGCACTTTAATGCTTCGTTGTGGTTTCTCTGGGCATGAGGGCCAGCAGACGGCGTTGGTGTGAGGTTGCCAGGTAGAGGGGAGGGCTCCAGACAGAAGTCTTGGTAGATGTTTCTCTCTTAGGCAGTTACTGCTGGGGCTCTGCCCTGTGTGTTTAGAGCTCATTGCCTGTTTAGAGCTTGTGAGCAAAGAATCACAGAACCACAGACAACCTGAGATGGAAGACAACCATAAGGATCTTTGAGTCCGACTCCTGGCTCTACACAGGGCCACCCAAAAACCAGAGATGAGGCCAAAGTTCTCTGAGGAGTACATGGTCCAGGAGCAACAGCTGGAATCATCCTGAGGATAGGCAAGGGCCACGTTTCCTTACAGAACTCCTTATGGTCCTTTGGATTGGTTGGTACTACAGGAGAGAAAAACTGAGCTCAGCTTTTAGTGCCCATACAGTGTTTTACATGGAAGATGAACTGATCTGATATATCTGATACCCAGAGCTGTCCTCCTTGGGGCGGATCCTGCCTTTGTGCCATGGATCTGTGCCTCCTTGAATGCTGGCGATGGTGACTGTGGAAGCGTGCTGCTTAGCCCCATTCATCTTTGCTCTCCTTCCCTTCTGCATTCAAGCATTTACTGTGCTCTTCTCCCTGCTCTAGGTTCCTGGCTCTTAAATTTATTAACTTTCAGTCCTATAAACTACTACTTCAGAATGTGTATTAGGAAGAAATTCTTTCCTGTGAGGGTGGTGAGGCACTGGAACAGATTGCCCTCAGAGGCTGTGATGCCCCCTCCCTGGAAGCATTCAAGGCCAGGCTGGACTACAGCTTCGAGCAACCTGGTGCAGCAGGAGGTGTCCCTGCCCAGAGCAGGGGGTTGGAACTACGTGATCTTAAAGGTCTCTTCCAACCCAAACCATTCTATGATTCTATTCATACATCTCTGGAAAGTTTGCTGTCATTCACAACAGCACAGAGCACCGAACATCTCAAGCTGCAGCCCTCAAATAGCTCTCCACTCTTCCTCCTCCCCAGTTGTTCGCAGCCTCTGTGGTACCTCCCACTCTCCTGCTCTGTGCCATCCTGTCAGGCTTTAATTACTCAGCTACAGTTCTGCTCCCAGCCGAGTGCCACTGCCTCACCCTCTGGCACCACTGTGCTTTACTAAGACAGTGTAGAAGCAAAAAGTAATAAATGGTGATGGCGAAAGAGGGGAGATTTAGCTGGGTTATAAAGAAAGTTCTTTACTCAGAGGGCGGTGAGGCGCTGGCACAGCTGCCCATTGGAGCTGTGGTGCCCCATCCCTGGAGGTTCAAGGCCGGGTTGGATGGGGCCCTGGGCAGCCTGAGCTGGTGGGGCAGCCCTGCCCACAGCACGGGCTGGGAATGGCTGTGCTGTGAGGTCCCTTCCAGCCCAAAGTGTTGGGTGAGTTTGTGAGTCTTTGCTCTTCTGTCTGCTGTGCAGAGGGGCTGTGATGCTGCAGTCCCATCAGTGTTAATGAAGGCGTGCAGCTGAGGTGAGGAGGCCTTGGTGTAGGCTGCCGAGTTGTGATTGACTTTGGAATCATTCTCAGGTGTTACTGAAACAGCGTGTCTGGTTTGTAGGTTGCAGTGGGAGGAGGAAACACAGCTCTGCTCTCGAAAGTGATGGATGAGCTCGTGAGCTTCCGCACGAAGGTCCGTAACTACGCTCTTGTGCTGCCAGAAGCCACAGAGGCTGTGCAAGAGGAGGAAGGGGCTGTGAGAGAAAAAGGGCCGAAAGAAGAACAGAAGGAAAGGAGACGGCAGCTGATGCGGGAGAGGAAACCCCTCCTGGAGGCGTGTGACAGCCTGCGTGGAGACCTCGCTGCCTTCGGAATCCACATCAAGGTAGGAGGCAGTGTGCGATGGGCAGGGGTTTGTCAGGCAGCATCCAGCCGTGCCCTCTGACAGCTCCCATCACAAACCCTCTCCCCGTGCGGCAGCAGGAGGCAGCTGGGCTGTTGCCTGATGGTGCTGCTGGCCCATCAGGGTGTGGGAACACCACAGCCTTCTGTCCCCGTGCACGCTGTAGCTCCTTCTGCAGCTGCCGAGGGTGTTGTTTTGCCACTGAAAACCCCCATACCAAAAAGCTAAATCCTCACCTGAGGGTTTGTGCCGCGCTCTTTTTTGAGTAGTACATGCTTTCCCTGGCTCCCTTACCACTTCTCTCCCCGTGGTGCTTTCTGCTTTTAGTCTGTTCCTAACGCCACTCTTCTCCTTTTGCATTACCCCGACTGTGCCTGTGCTCATTAAGTCCCCTCGCGGGGCTGATGCCTCCTCCTGGTTTCACGGTGCTGCATTGCATTCAGGTGGTGCTGCCGCCTCCAGCTGTGCACCACGCTGCCCTTCCCACCTTCCTTCTCATCCGCAGAAGGGCAGACCCCGTGTGAGCCAGGTCCTGCGTGCCTGGAGCTGCTGGGCCCGACCCGCTGCTTGTCCTTGCAGGACAGGAGCACGGCTTCCACGTGGGAAATGGCGGAAGGCGGGCGAGCGGAGCAGCGGGCCGAGGAGAAAAGCTGAGCCTTCAGCACTGGACTCGTGCTCTGTAGCTGCTGCGTTGCAAATACTCCCACCATCCAAATAAAATACAAGGAGGAATCTTTCCAGTTTGCTTTTGCAGAGGTGAGAGCGCCATCTCCCCCCACTGTGGGAGCGCAGGGGCTCAGGGTCAGCACTGGGAAGAGGGAGGCACTGCTGCTCCCGTTACACAGCTTCACGCTGCAGGTTGGGGGGGGGTTAACGTGCTCAGAACACAGCCAAGTACACACAGTCAAGTTGCTATATTTTTATTTCTTACTGAAAGGAATCGCTACATTTCCAGGATGTTTAAAAACCGTAACAATTGGAGTACATGAGTGAACAAGGAAGTTACAACGCGGGTGTGGACTCGAAACCAACGTGGCAGGCGGAGGTCTGCACCGATGGAGAGCCATTGGCTTTGCCTGCAGATGCCATTTTGCTGTACTGCCACTGATGTTCTACAAACAAACCCTTTCGCTCAGTGTTCTGCAGGAAATCCAGTAGCTGTTTTAAATCAGTTCGCTTTCTGATTTTGTTTTTAAAGGGGTTGGGCTTCTCGGATGAAAGGGAAAAATCACAGTGCCTTGCTTTCCCCCGGCACGTAGGGAGGGTATGAAACTGCTTACAGTAAACACCAGGAATCTTAGGAGCAGACGGTTGGGCCCTAATTTAAGACATCTGTGAGCCCTCAGTGACCGAAACGAGCAAACATTTAAAAACCCATTTTACAAAACAGGTAACTGAGTTAAAAAGAAAACAAAACGCGTTGGGGTGAGGTAGTAGTCACAGTGCATACAGAAGTAGTAACGCTAAGGGCTGGAGGGGGGACAGGCAGAGCAGGCTGCTGCCAGCTGCTTTCCCTGGGAAGCTATTGCAAGGTACGAGGACACGATCTGCCTCCCCTGCATGTCACTGTGCTCCACTCTAGAGCTGGAAAACAGTGGTTGCCATGAATATTTAACACCTGTTTTAATAACCAGGCACACCGTTGTGTGCTTGTTCCTGTGCTGTAATGAGTCTACATATACACAGAGAGAGGTGGAGCTGGAGGGTAGGGCCAGGGGTAGCACCGCTTGCTGCTGCGCTCTCTAAGGGTACTCAGCCTGCCAGCCAGGTACATCCCCAGCAAACAAACAGGAGCAAACCTGCACTGGTCACATCTCTGCACAGCTGCCACACGCAGAGCTTTGGCCCCTGCCACCATGTTTCTGTTCCTCCCCATGGCTCACAGCACACAGCTGTGCGTGTGCTAGCTCTGACTGTACGCACAGGCACAGCTGCCTGCGTCAGTCCCTCCACTTCCTACCACCCTACACGTACACGAGGTCACATTCTCAGAGCTCCAGTCCAGCAGCGGTTTGAGTTCTACAACACTTGGCCATTCCACCCAAGAGCCCAAGCAGGCTGTGTTGGAGGCACGGCCTTCCTACCCTGCCCAGCACCTCTCAGAGCTCTCAGTGACTGAGACCAGCTGAAGGACGAGAAAGGAGTTCTCTCAGGAAAGCATGAACGCTGTTTAACACTCACGTACCTACAGCATATCCTTATTGTGCAATGGGGGAACCTTCCCAAACCCGACACGGTGCAGGAAGGACGTCCGCTCAAAATGAATGCTGCCTCTGGGACTGGGAATGGAAAAGGCAACTAGTTACATTCAGCAGCTACAGCAACGCTCGTGCGTCCCCTTTCCAAGGAGGCTGCCTCTCTGCTTCTTAAAGTGACTATACTACATGGCAAAACATCAAGTGCAACCGTTAAGATTCTACACAGAGGGTCTAAGGATGAACTCAGGGCAACCGTGGTGCAATCTAGGACCTAAACTCGGTTGAGCTGGTGGAAGAATTTCATTCTTAACCTAAGTCTCAAGTGCATTTTTAATTTTTGCTGTTCATATTTCAGTTATTGCTCAATAACTATCAAAAAGAACAGAGGAATACTTTCAGCTTAGTTTTATTATATTATAACAGATCTGCAACTACAGCTTCTTTCAGCCAAAACATTTCTGTATTCCAAACTCTTAAAAAATATCTACATTAATCATATTTCTCTATTCTTAAAAATAAAATTAAAAAAAAACAAACCAACATTCTACCTAGCATACCAACGCTGCTACAGCACTCGAAGGGTGCGTTACTTAGTGAAACTCTACTGCACTGCCGCGACTCTCCCGGTGTCCTCGCCCCTCTCCTGCGCTGCTTTGACACTTCAGGTTTCAAAAAGTTTGCTGAAAGCTGTTCCCACTTCTGAAACCATGTCCGAGGCGGTCATGGAACGTCCGAGTTTCTGGAAGGCCTGGTTGTTGCACTGCCTGGTCAGAGAGCAAGCTCCAAACGCGGCCACCAGGAAGGGGTTTTGACTGAAAGGGAAAAACACGCTGATGAACAACATCTGAACAGTTCTGTTGCTGAAGCAGTGCCTCTAGGTAACGTGGCTTTGTCTGATATGCATGGGAGGTGGAGGAGGATGGGGGGAACGGGTCCACAGTCACTGCTCTGGGGCCCCCCAGGGCAGGAGAGGATGGTGAATGTGTGTCACTCCATGCCACGTTTTACCTCCCGCGTTCAGTGTTTGGAACAGTGATCCATCCAGACAGTGCAAGTAACCCTGAAAAGGACCTGGCAGCAAACCTCCATTGCTCAGGAGCCACCCTGGTGTGAAAAAGGGCTTTAAAAACGGGGCGGCACTGTAACACGTGGAAGGCCACAACAGCAACTCTCCTGAAGCTCCGTACAGTGATGAACTGCCTAACAGTGTACCAGTGCCCGCCATTCAAGCACCCCTCCTCCCCTGGGGAAAGCAGCACAGACATGATGCCCAGCAGCCTGCACACAGCTCCTGTCTTCTGCAGAACCAGGTTCATGCCTGTGCTGTTCCAAAGCCATCACCTCAGCATGCTGCCTTACTTGCTAGGGGAACCCTGGGTGCTAAACCAGAGAGGCTGAAGAACATGTGCTGGGTTTGCTGATCTCTCCAACGCATGTGCACACAGTGTACACAGATGAACTCACCCTTTTCATTATGTAAAACAAAGTTGCTTCAAGTGACAGCTGCAACTTCAGATACACCAGCAATCCTGGTTTCATTTCCCAGTGGATATGTTATGATTTATGCGATGGAAACGAGGAGATGGTCGTTACATTTGCTAATTTACACACCAACTAGAGAAGAAAACTGGAGCAGGGATCTGGCATTCACTGCAGTCAGCCATGCTCAGTGGGGCAGTCAGCAAGGCAGAACTCAGCCTTAAGCTTCAAAACTGTGCTCAGCCCTGGATACCCTTTCTCCAAATATCCAGGACTGAAAGAATACAAAAATAATTGGAAAGATACCTAGAAAATGAGAGTGGCATGCAGTCACATGAAGGAACAGCACGTCTGAGAAGCACTTGGGGAAATCTTGTAGCTTAGTGGATTAACAAACGAAATAAGTTCTAACTAGTAAATGTCTTATTTTTAAAATGAGTATTTAGACTAAGAAAAGATCTGGTGCTTCATTACTTCAGTCTGCAGTCTACAGTCTCCAGCCGCGGGAGGAAACGCTGCTGTTCCCTAGCTGCTTGTCACCCTTTCCATTTCCCTTAGAGCAGCCTCTTTCACAGAAGGACCACAGAACTTCAGGGAGCAAGCACTCAGATGGGAATTGATGTAACCCAACAGAAGAGCCAACAGCCAGCTGCAGGTGCACGTCTGCCTTACATATGAGCAGACCAGACAGCTGCTTGGCCTTAGAGCTGTCACTCTCTTTGAATCTGTATTTTGTTTTCGAGCCTCAGCGTACCTGCCCTGCTACACTGCTTAGCTGCAATGCAGGGCAATTCCCCAAATGACAAAAGCAAAACTACATCAGTCCTGGTTCTGAATTACACAGATGCTGACTGAGAGCGACCACCGCTTGCTTACCCTTCACACTTCCTGCTTTCATTTGGCTGTTCTAAAACACACACTGGAGACATAAGTGTCTTTGGGAACTAAGCCAGGATCACACTCTTCTTCTGCTTCCAGACCTGGGAAATATCTGCCTTGTAACTGCCTATCTCCAGAGCACGCTTTCAAAACTGCACAGACACTTCAGTCCCAGTGGCTCCTCCCATGCTATTAGGAAGTGCCAAGAGCAGGTCTGTAACAATCAGCACAGGAAAACGCAGGCCCACAACAATGAAGAAATGATTAATAATATCCGTACCCGTTTGTTTTTTCTGCTCCAGCCAGAAATGCCCAGTGTGCTAAGACTCCGAGGGAACCAGAAAGGAGGTCTCCTTGTCCTCCACATCTCCGGCTGCTTCCTTCGTGGCTGCACACGAGCACTGTGAACGAGCAAACCAAAAACCAGTCAGGTGCATTTCTTCTACACGCCATGGTAGTGCCGTGGATGTGGGAGCTGAGCTCTGAGGGAACTCACAGGCAGCACTGTATGCTGAAATACACTATTTGATAACAACAAAATAAAATCATGTTAATATTTAAGAATATATGAATACATATAGACTTCCAGGTTACTTTTCTATCCTTTGTAAATAATGCAGCACAACGTGTGGACCTTGCTGTTTCCATTTCCCTCAGCCTGCAGAGAACAGTGCTGCTCAGCAGTTTGGTGATTCGCGTTTCCACATGCCACCAGTGCTGCCATAATATGCACCCTGGCCCAGACCTGCCCACTAGAGCCATTGTGTGAGTGAAGGCCTCCTCTGCCCTTCAGGGTTTGTAAACCAAGGTGCTTTACAGAGCAAGTGCAAAATGGAACTGAGTTCTGAAGCCAGCTGGGCGCATCAGAAAGCAAGTCTGCTGAAAACACTCCTTTCCTTAGGCTTTGTAAAACTCAGAGGCAAAAAGAGACCTCTGCCAGTCAGCAGTATCCTCAGAGTCCACACACATGTGTGAGCAGTGTCACTGTGGGCAGGTGGCTCTGCCAGAGTCAGACAGCAGCTGCTGCCTTTCTGCTTTAGCTGTACCAAGGTCCTTGGTCAACCTGATCTCCTTCTGAAGCTTTAACTACGAGGGACATGCAGATGTTCTCACTGAATGTTAAGTCCCTTAACCTCCACCCTCAAGAAGCCCAGAAGTGGGAAGCCTGAAGGATCTGTAAGGCACACAGAGAACAGCACCAGTCCCACCAGCCTCCTCTGAACTCTCCTGTGCGTATATCCCTGCTTTTATCTCTCCTTCTCTGAAGGAAAAATTGAAACAGAACTTTATTTTCCCCTCTTAGGAGAAGTGAGCTGACAAAACCAGTGGTGGCCAAGTGGTGACCTTCAGCAGCCCCACTCTGCAGCTCCTCAGGTTCAGGGCTGTGCACATCATTATTAGTGTGGGCAAGCCAAGCACACGAGGCAGCAGGAAGCAAGGCACTGCTGTAGCAGCAGCTTTTACCTTGGGATTGAGGAGTTTTAAAGGGATTGCCATTCATATTTTTTAGAGTGTGTCTTCCAGATGATGGGAAAAATCTGCGCACAACCTGAAGGCCTGGCAGGTAAGCCTTCTTAAACAGCAAGATGAAAAAAGCCCTACTTAACACAAGCAGACCCTTTCCAGTTGGTTTGCACAGTTCATTTCTGTTCTGTGTCAGCGCAGCAGAGCACCGTGCTTTGCTTCCACTGCCTCCCAGTTCTTCCAGCAGTCACTGCTGGGCCCACGAGGCCGAGCAGTTGTGTGTTCCTGCTGCCACTGGGAGGGCAAACACTCATCAGTCAGCACCAACACGGCACACACCGCTGCAGCGCTCCCAGCACTTCATTTTCTCAATTGCTCTTCTCCCTCCCCTCCCCCGGCCCCAAATTAGGATTCCGGAGGTGTTTCTCAGTGAGCAGTAGTTAATGTCGAATTTCACAAGTGTAATACTCTTCTGAGTGAGGTATTTGAAAAAGGTATGCCCTTTTAGGTGGATTTTTTTTTTTAAATACAGTGCTTTGGAGAAATTACCTCTAATTCTGCTACTTTGAAGATGGTATCTCACAGGATTTTCACTTTGAGGTCTTGAACTCCTGGCAGGAGGCAGGATGGAAATCCTCCGTTCAAAAGCTTTGAGGCCTTCTGACTGACAGCTGAGCACAAGCCCCTGCTTATTAGCTGTATGTCACCATCTGCCACTATTCTGTAGCCCCACAACCTTACAGTCAGTTTTGAGCTGTGCAGCAAAGTAAGATCTCCTCAAACTAGGCCAATTATAATACCCCGCTACGACAAAAAAGTGCTCTTTTGTTTGTGAGTCTCAAATATGTGCAGAGCACCTCACAGGCAGCAACAAAGGCAGACCTTTGTACTCCGCTCACAGATGCTGGAAAACAAACGCACGCAATAGCTTCAGAGCAGCAGAATTACAGGAGATTCACTGAATGGGGGGGAAAGGTATCACGCCCGGCCACTTCTCACACAGAGAACCCTTCAAAGAACACCTCAAAATTAAAGGAGGATGAACATTACAACGGGCAGTGCGAAAGGGAATGAAAACCTCCTCTGAAACAACGGTGAAACAAGAGGGGGAATCCCACACCAGAGTTGTGGCAGCCTCGCGTGCTGCCAAACCCGCAGAGGACAAAGTCTTCCAGACGCCTTTCCCCAGCCTTCTCCTACAACAATAAAGACAAAATGCCGCCTTCCCCACCCCGGCCAACCCGCACCACAGCTCAGTGCCCACAGCCCACTGCCTGCACAGAGCCGCCTTCTGTAGGCAGGGACACCTCCCACCACACCACGTTGCTCAGAGGCCCATCCAGCCTGGATGGACACGAGTGGGTGAGGTAAATAAGACAGACAGACTATCCTGGGATAGTCGGAGGGGACCTTAAATTCCATCAGTTCATCCCCTGCTGTGAACAGGACACCTAAACTGCTCGGTCAGAGTGCTCACAGCCCCGTCCAGCCTGACCTCGGGTGTCTCCAGGGACAGAGTGCCCACTGCCTCTGTAGAGGAGCTGAGGAGACTGAGATGACTGAATGTTCAAAACCACTGAAACTGTGAAGAATAAAATCAGCAGTGTGTCAGCGTGGAGAGATGGGAACTGGGGCCACTTAAGGTCAAGCAGTTAGACATCAGTTCCAACCCAAATAACGGAGAGATTCATCCACAGTCCAACCAAGACCTCCAGAGGCAGAGCAGGCAGCCCGCGCTGCTCACGCTGCCTGCTGGACTGAGGTGTCCCGTTCTGGTTTTTAACAGTTCCCAGCAACCAGATCTGATGTTATTTCACAGGGTGATGAACTGAAAAACTAACTCAGTATAATTAACAGGCAAACTTTTAATGAAAACCAACTTATGCCAAGCAACCTTCTGAAAAAAAAAACAAACCAAAAACCAGCTTGACTCCCTACCACCTCACCATGGAGCATATACAGACTGTACTAAGAAATAGCTGAAATAAAAATGCTGTAACTGAAGAAATCACTGAATGAAACATGGCAAGAAAGACCTGCTAGAGTCAGAACAACCACAGCCTCGTTTCAACAATTTCAGCACTATTTCAGCAGTTAAACAGCACACAGACATTGCCAGAGCTGCGTGCAGCAAATACAACGCCCTGGCACACACAGTCACACAGGTTTCTTGCTTACGTAAGTCTACTAAAACAATTTGTACTGAGACATTAGTGCAACGGGAAGAAAAAAATGAAGGCTGTCACACTGAGAATATTAGAAAGTAGAAATTCACAAGTTCTGGTTACTAAACAATTCAATACGGAGCCTCAGATCTTCTGGATAATTACAGGCAATTATTTAGTGGCTCTAGGCCTAACTTAGATCAGACCACAGAATAATCACAGAATGGCCTGGGCTGAAAAGGACCTCAATGCTCATTGAGTTTTCAATCCCCTTCATCCCTTCATCAACCACTAGCCCAGGCTGCCCAGAGCCACATCCAGCCTTGTTTTGAATGCCTCCAAGGATGGGGCATCCACAAGCTCTCTGGGCAGCCTGTTCCAGTGCATCACCACCCTCTGAGTGAAAAAAATCCTCCTAATATGTAACCTAAATCTCCTATCTTTGTTTAAAACCATTCCCCCTTGTCCTATCACTATTAACCCATGTAAACAGCTGTTGCCCCTCCTGTATACACTCCCTTCAAGTACTGGAGGGCCTTCTCTTCTCCAAGCTAAACAAGCCCAGTTCCCACAACCTTTCTTCACAGGAGAGGTGCTCAGTTCCTTTTCTGCATCCCTTGAAAATAAACATCAGCATTTGGGGAAGCATTCAGACCACAGCCTCATGATAACCCATATCTCTGCCAACAAGCTTTGAGCCAAAGGAGCTCACAGCCCAAACAGCGCCGGCAGATTAAAACCCAAAAGCAGGACTCATTTATTGCTATTCTATGTTCAGTTAAAAACAAACCAAATGAACAAACAAAGAAACCTGGTCTGTGATGTAAATGAAAGTAGCTGTCGTCTCAGTTAAAAATATAATGAGAATGTAGTAGCTTTGCTGATATCAAGTACTGCGAGTTGACTGGGAGGCACAAATTCTGATACAGGTGCTCTGCTTCTAACACTAGCTTCTAAACACACTGCAGTTAGAAGACCAAAGGCCTACATAGTGTAAAAATGAATGTCTACAAGATCCTTGATTCACAATATTCACAGTAGTGGGGAAAAAAGGAAAAAAAAAAATAGCAGGGATATCATCTTTGATTTTTCTATTTAGAACTCAGACCATGAAATAAAGGAAAGCTAGTTAAGGCTGGAGACGTGCAGAAACATATCCTAGACTGCATACAGTCAGGGAAAACAACATCAATAATGTAGGCTGGAGAAACAGAATCACAGCACGGTTTGGGTTGGAAGGGACCTCACAGCACAGCCAGTCCCACCCCGTGCCATGGGCAGGGCTGCCCCCCCAGCTCAGGGTGCCCAGGGCCCCAGCCAGCCCGGCCTTGAGCTCCTGCAGGGATGGGGCACCACAGCTTCTCCACAACCTGTGGCAGCGCTTCATTGCCCTCTGAGAAAAAAGTTTCTTCCTAATATCTATCGACATCTCCCTTCTTTTAGTTTAAAGCCATTTCCTCTTACCCTGTTGGTACCCATCCTGCCTGTAAACTCCCCTAAATCACTCAACTGAGTGGAAAGATGCTAAGTTGGCTTCTATATAAAGGGTGCTTATACTTTTACACTCACTGATCACACTTCTAAAACTTAGCCAGGTCCCTGAACGTGAGATATTAGGTAATATAGGTAACGTAGTTAAAAGAAAACAAGATGAATTCTGTATTTCTTTCCTTGGATGGGTGCAGGAGCCAGGAGATGGATGTTATAACAGATGAGTAATGCCAGGAAGATAACGGGCTGGGCTGTGCACATATGAGAAAACAGAGTGGGACAGTGGATGGTAACCAAGAGCTCTGTTTCGCCCAGACTGCAGAAGCAGGAGTGGAATTAAAGGTAGTGCCTTTCAGTTACTATCCAAGCAGACTCTACAGGGCAGCTGGAGACCATAAGAACTTTTAGCTAAGTGAGCCAGGGACTGACAGGCACGGAACAGCTTCTTTTACAGCCATGTAGAGAACAAATGGCAGAAACTCTAAGTACTGTTTGCAGACTCAGGGCAAGAACAGGTTTTTTTTTACCCAATATTCAGTAATCCTTACTCCCTTTCACATGCTCTGCTTTTCTTGTCCCTGCAGTTGGGCAACAGGAGAGAAACCATGTTTTGCTATGGGCTCCAGGCAGGAGAAGACAGAGGCAGAAAATGGCTGGTTACCATGAGCTCTGCTTTTGGAAGGGGGGGGAGGACAAGCAAGTGCTGGCAAAAGTACAGGAAAAATATAGCATAAATAAATAAATAAATAATCCAAAACAATCAATGCAATAAATTCTCCACTTCAAGGACCCAGCCAAATTTTAAACTTGCTAGGAACTAAGATGGGTATAACCACACTTTACTATTGACCGGTTCTCCAATGAATAACAAAAAGAAAGCCTCAGACAGCTGTGCCATAGTGAATAAAAGCTGACTTACCTCTTTCCCCATAGGCTGAATACCCATTCCTACCCTGGTCAGTGATGGCACTGATATCACCTACCAAGAGAATGGTGAAGCTCATCCTTGTAGAGCAGGGAATCAACAAGTGTACACCAAGCTATAATGTGAAATTGCGAAAGCAAAGAGAAAAAGAGTATATAAAACTTAATTTAAAACCTTGCTGGTTACGTTTACAGGGCAGCTGGCAGCTCACAACTGAAACTGAGATGTTTTAGGAGAGCCTTGATTGTAGAGGAGGATTGTTACTGATTTCACAGAGGCCACATATGTGATTCAGTTCTGATTTGAAGGCTACAAAGAACCACGATGTGATTTGTATAAAACAACCTGAAAGGTGTCCTGACATTTTAGTTTGTGAATCTATCAGTGCTCCTGGTATGTCACTCTCACAGCTAACTTCTTTGACTCAATTAAAATCTGCCTTTCTTGCAGTGTGATTTGTTTAAGCTTCAGCTTTCAATCAGAGCTTATCATGCCGGTTTGTTCTGATTACAGCTATCAGCTAACAGCAACCTTTCACCAACAACACCTGTACTTCCAGCTCACTATCAAAGCACTTTATAACCTTTTCAATTCACTTTATAACCTTTTCAATTCTAAGCTAACGAAAGTAAATTGTCTGCTGACTTTCCTACAGACACATGAACAAAAGTATAGTGAAAATAACCACTACAATCAGCCCTAAGCTAAAAGTACCCACCAAGCCACCGTTTCCCTGTCTGCAAAGCTCCATATCCTCAAAAAGCTTTCTTTCTACACCAGCCAAGCACCACACACCACAGCTAGCTAGCTGAGTTTGCAGTTTCTACTTCTTCTGGAGAGCAGTGTGGCTTAATTCTTCAGAAAGCATGCATGCGTTATCTGCCTAAAGGAGAGAGTTCTAGTGTCCAGCATCACTTTTAAACATCAGAGTGCTTGGCACGGGAGCTCAGGAAGGAAAGGCCTAAAAACAGGTAAGGCTTAAGCATGATAGATGATGATATGAAGAGTAAAAGGTAAAAGGAGAACTTAGTTGTTTTCATAATATTTGGCTGTGCTCAGAGGACACTGCCTGATCCAGTGATGCGCATTTCCCTCACACTGGAATCATCACCTGTTGTCTCAGCTGAAAAATAACATCAGATCAAAACAACAGACAGGTGACAAAAGCAGGTAGTTAAGAATGGAAAACCTGGGACAGAATTCAAGGTCAGTGACACAACAGCACACTCCGTGCTGCAGTGGAGGAGCCTGTCAACAGTATCCCTCAGCCCCAGAGGATATTATTGTTGGGAGGAAGCTGAAGTCTTTTCTGCAAAATTCTCAGCAACTTTTTACCAGCAACACCAACCCTAAAAACAGTGATTGTAGTACACATTACAATCTGTATTAAACTTGACAACTGCTTCTTCACAGCTCAGTAATGCTACCTGTAACATCTGTAATTCAGGAGAGAGAAAGCCATCAATCACACAACCAATGTGAGAATGTGAAAGCAGCCTGCAGCTGTATCAAACAATTGCTACAAAGGCACAGAATGTTTTTTATTTCAAATTAAAAGGCTACGTAACTAAGAGAAAAAAAATCAATGTGAGAAAAGGAAAAGGTGGGGAAAAAGACAACAGAGAGCCCCAAAAACACGAGACAGACAGCAGATTTGTGCCATGCCTGACCATTCAAAATTGAAATTGCAAAGACTTCCAGTTGCTTCCTCCCTTTTTTGAGCCCTGTGTGACAGCAGACAACAGACACTGAGTGTCTCTTCCTGCCAGAGAGCAGGGAGAGTACGCCTAGTGCAACCCAAAGGAACAGAGATACACGAAGTAATGTGCTCAGTCTAAAGTGTCACTTGGCTTTCCCAACATTCATCACAAAAGCAACAAGCCTGCACAAAAATAACATGGTTGATAGGAAAAACAAAAACACAGAAAGAAGAATTGCTACAGTACTCTACAGGTCTCTAGCTGACATAAACTGGAGCCAGGGTATTTCTTCCCCTGGCCTGAATCATTCTCCCTTAAGCACAGACTGACTGTCCAAGGTCACAGATCAAGCCTGCCATTGGTACAAATATGATGGCAGACCTTATGCAAGGCAATCTGGGTTCTGCACGACCTGATAGGTACATACAGATCTACAACCTCATGGCAGACAATAACGAACATGAACCTCAAGACATCACATTTCTTTAGACGTCTCTGTTATGGTGTCACAACAGCATTATTGTGCATGAATTTAGCGATGACATCTGCACTTGGACCATCTCAGTGAAGGCCTTTTCAACAGCTTACCAAAATAGAGAACGAGGGGATGGAACTCGATGATCCTTGGGTTCCCTTCCAACCCAAACCATTCTATGATTCTATGAATGAGTTCTTTAATATGCAGTTAATGTAAGACATATCTTACAGCCAGTTAAATTCAAAACAAAATCAGCAAGTAAATTGCCCTCTTCTAAAATAACAACACTGTTAAGGCACCTAAAGATGATCTGCAAAGACAGCCTTTCCTCCCCCTCCTCGACCATCGGAGAATAGTCAACCAGTTACCATACAGTCCAACCACTGGACTTCAACTGAAAACAAGAGTCACACTGCTAAGAGCAAAAGGTTTCACTTACCCTTCTCTCCATCTGAAATAAGATCTCGTTCTCCCTTTTGAACCACTGTCAAATTCCCCAAGGCTTGGCTGAGTCTTAACACGCATCCATGATGATCACTGCTGTCTACGGGGTCTCTAAGCTATAACACAAGAATTCCACACACAGTATGTATGTTATTACTTGAACAAAACATTTTAACACGTGCTCCTTCAGCACGTGGGAAAAGAAAAAGCATCATCATCAGTCTTCCCAGGTATTTTTGTTCTATACCCATTGCAGTGCCAAAAATACCCAAGAGAGGGTCCTTCCGTAAAAGAGAGCTCTGATTAAGAATAGCTACTGCTGAGGCAATTATGCCCTAGAAAAAACCCTGCATGTAAGAAGCAGCACATAGTGTTGTGCCCAGTGATAGGGTGTTTAGTCATGTAGTATTTAAAAATAAATAGGTATCAAAAAAAAGGAAAACAGCTCACCATGGCTTCATATAGTCTACTAAACTCTATATAGTTCGGAGTAAGAATAGCTCGCTGGTACCCCTGAATAAGAGAAGGCTGCTGGGAAATAAGCCACAGTCCATCCTGCAAGAAACAGCAAGAAAAACATTTTCTATTCAGAGCCTTAAATGCCAAGCCACTGAGTGTATCAAAAATATACTTACAGCATCAATAATGATGGGAATTCCTTTCAGCTTTGATTTTTCTATGATAGCCTGCAAAAAAAAAAAAAAAAAAAAAGGCAGATGACTTTAAGACATTTGCAAATTTAAAGCTTCTAACATCCAAAATAAACTCTGCATTTTCTTCCTGTCCAAAAGGTAGGTGCTGTACTACAAATCAGCTCACGTAACACACTTTTTCACAGCCAAACTGTTACCTTCTTCAAAGTAAAAGAAGACATGTTCATACCCACTGGTGGTTTTACAATGGCATCATTCCCTGCCTAGTTCAAGCAGTGACAAGAGGGTTCCTACATGCAACTGACACAGTGGTGTTGATAAGCAAACAAGAAAACTGTGCCTAACTCCCTCTTCTGACACAGGAGACTTGCGGTGCCAGCTAAGTCACATATGGGAAATGTACATCTCCAAGTAACAAAGAAAGAGAAAAACCTAAATGAGTAATATCACTTAATTTCCAGGATATTGAATATATCTCTGTTCTTGCGGTCAAAATAAACACAGCCCACACTGCTTCCTGTAAATTAATAATGACGGAATGCACATATCCTCATTCACTCCTACACGATTCTGTTTCTTCCAGTTGCAGTGGCAATGTTTCCCTTCTGTTTTGAAATGGATGGTCAGAATACAGCAGTGTGCCTCAGCCCAACCTTACCAAGCCTGAGGGCTCCTCTCAGTACACAGCTGCATTAGAAGCCACTTCAGAACAGAAACCTCTCCATTGCATGTACACACTGCACAGGTCTCAGTTTGGGCTGTGTCTCACAGACTGCCAGGAGTCCATACTTTCTGGTCTTCCAGGGAGATGCCACAGGTACTCTTTTACATTCAGCTACTTACAGAACTTTGAATAGCCAATTTCACACAACTCATACCATTCAGCTACTACAAAAGTATTCACGTTTACGAACAAGTACCTTCAGCAGCTTTGTGAGGATGGAATCTTAGAACACGGCTAGCTGTGGCATCCTGAATACTAGGCAGCCTTTCTTTCAAAGATTAAGAAACTTAGGAGATGAAATCCATTTCCAAGAAGGGAAAAATAGAAGATCCAGGGAACTACAGGCCAGTCTGCCTCAACTCTGTGCCTGGCAAGATCACAAAGCAGAATCTCCTGCAGGCACAACTAAGGCACATGGAAAATAAAGATGAAGTGATTGGTGGTAACCAACATAGCTTCCCCAAGGGCAAGTCATGCCTCACACACTTTGTGGCTCTTTATGATAGAGTTACAGCGTCAGTGGATAAAGGATGAGCAACTGACATTGTCTACATGGACTTATGCCAACCGTTCAACACTGACCTGCACAACATCCTGGTCACCAAACTGGAGAAAAATTGATGTGATGGATGGAGCACTCACTGGATAAGGAATTGGCTGGAGTTGTGGTGTATAGCTCAATGTCCAAGTGGAGAGCTGTGACAAAGTGGCATTCCTCGGGGATTGATGCTGGAACTGGTGCTATTTAACATCTTCATAGGTGACATCAACAGTGAAATTGAGTGCACCCTCAGCAAGACTGCAGATGACACCAATTAAAACACTAGAGGGAAGGTATGCTATCCAGAGAGGCCTGAACAGCCTTGAGAGGTGGGCCCATGCCAACTTCAAGAAGTTCAGCAAGGCCAAGTGCAACTTCCTGCACCTGGATCAGGGCAATCCCAAGCACAGCTGCAGGCTGGGTGAGAATGGTGTGAGATTAGCACTGAGGAGAAGGATTTGGGGCATCGATTGATTAAAGATTCAACATGAGACAGCAATGTGCGCTTGCAGCCCAGAAGGCCAACTGCACTGTGGGTTGCATCAAGAGAACAATGACCAGTAGGTCAAGGGAGGGGATTTTGCCCCTCTACTCTGCTATTGTGAGACCCCATCTGGAGTACTGCATCCAGTTCTGGGGTCCCCAACACAAGAAGGACAGGGAGCTGTTGGAGCAGGTCCAGACAAGAGCCACGAAGATGATCAGAGGGCTGGAGCACCTCTCCTATGGGGACAGACTGAGCGAGCTGGGGTTCTTCAGCCTGGAGAAGAAAAGGCTCTGAGGAAACCTTATAGCAGCCTTGTAGCAGCACCTGAAGGGAGCCTACAGAAAAGTTGGGGAGGAACTTTTTACATGGGCAGGTAGCAATAGGACAAGAGGAAATGGCTTTAAACTGGAAGAAGGTAGATTTAGACTAGATGTTAGGAAGAAATTCTTTAATGCAAGGGTGGTGAGACACTGGAACAGGCTGCCCAGAGGGGTTGTAAATGGCCCTCCCTGGAAGCATTGAAGGCCAGGCTGGATGGGGCTTTGAGCGACCTGGTCTAGTGGGAGGTGTCCCTGCCTAGAGCAGGGGGTTGGAACTAGGTGATCTTAAGGGTCCCTTCCAACCCAAACAGTTCTATGATTCTTTACTCATTAAAATTATTCAGCACAGATGAGCAGATTTCCTTCACTGAAACTGTACTGCTTTGTGCCTGTTGTTTTAAGTTAATTAACAATTACATTTAATTTGAATCAATAGTTACAATAAGACAAGGCTGTGGATCTAGCAGCACCCAGGTTTATATTTTCTTCCATATAAATAAATGTCACACATCCAGAAGTCCAATTACTTTTGAACTGCACTAGGCTCTTCTTTCTAGATATCATATGGCACTGAACTCCAGAGGTTAACAAAATATTGTGTAAGAAAAAACATCCCCCAGAATTTTTGATGATATAAATACCATTCACTGCAACCTCATTTTACAACCAGTTTTAATTAGAAAGAATATTTTTGTTCACTAGCAGCTTCCTCACATTCCTTCAGTACGCTTAAAATCATTAGTGTCCCACTTCTAATTAAGAAGAATCTCCTCCATTTATTCTGGCATGCCAGTTTCAGTACATCAGTCTTCCACAACACTTTTTAGAATAGAATAAAGATTCTCCCTCACCAAGCCTGATGCGAAACATCACACCTCAAAAGTCAGTATCTTTTCAAACAATTCTTTTAACTGTGTTTTCATTACATCAGTGAATTAATTTTGCAAAAGTGTTTTTCACTTCTGAAACAGTTAAGGTTTGGCTGTTGCTGTCTGGCTAGAATTTGACTCTCTCTATATATACACAAAACAACAGGCTAAAAATCAATGAATTCCAAAGACACAGTGTTCACCTTTACACTTAAGGAGAGAAGAACAGTGGAAGTTACAAGCACAGGGGGATATGTACAGGTAAATAGCTTCTGGAAGGCTAGGTCACTGGCACACTCCAGAGAAATAGGATGTTTCTTCCCAATAACATTTTGAACTCCCACTTCTCTAACATGCTTTCCACGCTCTAAGCGAGGCATTTGACCTCTGCTCTGAAGGAAAATTTCATCTTGTTAAGTAAAATCCACTGGCCAAGCAACTTTTGTTGTGTACTGAGTCTCTGAAGCACCAATTTCTCATCTAACATTGAAGCAACCTTTGTTTTCTCTTTCTCCCTTTATGAAACAATCAGGGATACAAAGACCATTCCCTTATTTAGAAAGCTTTGTTTCATTTCAAAAACTAAAGTCATTTTCCTTTCTTCCTGTTCCATAAACCCAGAGAGAAGCTGCCCATTGACAGACATGGAACCTCACAGAGGAAGCTGTGAGGAGAGAAGGGATAACGTGGTAACCATAAAAATCAGATATAAGAGAGCCCTCATAACACAGCCACCTCTTGAAGGGCACAACATTCACTGGGGAGCCTCTGCTTCTTATCGACTGCAGACAGGATTCATCTCACCTGCTGCCGTTTAAAGGTCAAAAGGCTCAGTACAAGAGTGCATTTAGGCATTGCATTTAGGGGGGGATGGATCACCAGCAGACCTATCTGTCCTTCCTCAGTTCTCTTACAGAGGGAGCAGAGAAAATTACTGCTGTATTTTCAGATATCAAGAATTAGGTGAGATGAAACTCCCTTTTACACACTCTGTTGCAACAAATATGGCATGCAAGGGTTATTTTAATAAGAGGTGCTTACAACAATAATGGCTACATCCTCATTGGGAGCATTTTATTTCTGGAAGCACAAAAATGAATTTTCATCTGAAAACATATCTGCATGTTCAGCATGGGCTTTCCTGTGCTAATACTTCACAGCATTTAGAAGAACCTACATTGTGACTGTATAATAGATACAGCTCAGGATAACTTCACTTCCACACCAAAGTCTATTTAATATTGTCTAGAAGGACTCTTCAAAAGATCAAGAACTAGCTCTTCAATTCTACACCAAGTAACGATCGCTTATGTGGAAAAGGATTTAGAATATTGCTAATTAAAACTACTAAGACATTTTGCTAATAAAACACCCAAATTCCAAAGTTAAAGCAGGTTTCCACACAGTTGCACAGCAACACGTACAGTTATCAATGATAAAACTGAGACACTGCCTTCTGAAATGACCTGAGTCACACACCTCCTGAAGGTGCTATAAGGGACAACGTTCCACGCAGTTATTATTTGTTAGTGGCAAGAAATACCTGACATTCAGGAATGCCCAAAATAGTGCCCTTCAGCGACTACAATTTTTAGTGGAGATCCTAAAAGAAAGGGAACCAGAGAGGGTAAAATTAACCTGAATCTACTCCCACTCTGCTCTTGAAACACACAGTTCCCTGAAAAACCTTTCTTCTGTGACTGGCCATCTGGGACTCGTACGCCAGCAACCTACTCAGTAAGAGCTGAGAAACAAGCTGTGTCACAGTAGGAGTTAGGGCTCTATCTGGATAAAGGTAACCCTTTACTGTAATTGGGAAAAGTGTATTACAGAGTAAGGGCAAAGAATTTCTGTGTTTACTCCCTGAAATGCAATGCATTAATTTCAGTAGGAATCTCTGTTCTCTGTCCCAGCTTTCAAATGGTAATTATTAAATAGATTCCCAAAGCCAAATACAAGCCTTTGTTGAAAAACAAAGCAAAACCCACTGAAAACCAGAACCACAAATACAAGAAATCAGAATCATGCAGGCAGGAAAGAACCTGAGGAGAAAGAAGCTTAGAGAAGCAAATGGGCAGGCTGCTACTGAAGGAAGGTAAAATAATGCAAAAAAACCCAAACCCATTAAGTGATTTATCCAGCCTCCAGCCTGTGACCTTGCCATGAAAGGCAGTGACCACCAGTGCCACAGCAACAGAGACATGCAGGACTCTCACACGATTCCACCATTCCAATAAGACACTGTCTGCATGAAACAAGAACTAGGAGGAGAATGGGGGGGAACATCTCAAGGAGGAATCAATTGCTGTGGAGCTCCCAGCTGAAGCATCAGTCAGCCAAGGAAGCCAAGGATGTCTTCACAGCACACAAGGCAAGTGAACATCCACAGCTTCTTGCAGTCATTGTCAGGACTCATCCCATCAAGCCCTTGGATCAACAACAGCACACATATCCTATTCACTCTGCCAGTGTTTATCAGTATACAACCCATCCCCCCATGGCATCTGAGAAAAGACCACTACGTACAGTTTTGCCTGCATCTGGCTTAAGTGTCCTCTTCAGATTTTTTAATCAGATGTGTACTTACAGAAAATACTTGCAATGATCTCTGATATATTATTAGCAGTAAACTTGTGGTTTTCCTGATTAACTGGTTTAGCTACATAACAACCTTGTCATTCAGTATTTGAAAGGGAAGAATCAAGAAATTGGAGCCAATAGTTTCAGTAAAAGATTGAATCTTAATGAAATAAACAGAAAACCACTAGAGCGGCATACGAAGCGGCAACATTCATCCCACAACAGTAATTAATTTTCACTAAAGATACATTGCACTCTCATCATTTTACCTTGAAAAGGAAAGACACGACAGGCAAGGTTTCCTTTACAAAACCAGCACATTTCCCAGGTTCCTTTAAAAGAGCCATGTCCTGGACATGCAAAATTCAATCTCAGCCTGACCTCATAGAAGAGGCATTTCATCCCCTGGATCATTTTTGTGGCCTTCTTCTAGATGTGCTCCAACAGGTCTGTGTCTCTCCTGTACTGAGGACTCCAAATCTGGATGCAATACTCCAGATGAGGCCTCACCAGCACAGAGTAGAGGTGCAGGATCACCTCCCTCAACCTGCTGGCCATGCTTCTTTTGATTGCAGCCCAGAATACAGTTGGCTTTCTGGGCTGTGAGGGCACACTGCTGGCTTGTGTCCAGCTTGATATCCACCAGTATCCCCAACTGCTGTGCTCTATCATTACATCCCCCAGCTTACACTGATGGGAGGAGTGGGTTGCCACAAAACAGGTGCGAGACCTTGCACTTAGATTTGTTGAGAGCCATGAGGTTCTCCTGGACCACTGCTCAAGCCTGTCTAGGTCTCTCTGGATGGCACCCCATCCCTCAGGCACACTGACTGCTCCACGCAGCTTAGTGTCACCTGGGAACTTGCTGAGGGTGTACTCAGTTCCCACTGTCTATATATCACTGATGTGGATATTAAAGAGCACTGTTATGTCTGGTACAACCTTAAATGATCAAAAAGGAATGGCAGACCTCTTTACAAAAGAAAAAATAACCCCCACAAAAACAAAACCGTGCTACTGAAAGCTGCTAATACCTTCCAAGGGTCAGAAACTGCTGTTGAAATGCTTCCAATTTTTGCTTGTATTTCCAGCATGCCTGAATCCATAGTTTTGTTTGGAACAAAGTGATAAAAATGTAGAAATATTCAGAATTCTCCCTGGAAATGCTTCTGCACCCCCTGCCTTGAGGTGCCCAGATGAAAAAAACCAAGATCCTACCTAGTACACTGCATACCAACTCCTACAGACAGACACTAAAATCCCCAGGAAGTATTGTCTGTGTTCCTCACTTTGAGCCTGGAAAAATGCAGTTAATGTGGACTCAGCTTCAGAGAGGTCAGGATGTAGCTCTGTGGCAGAGGTGCTTGGAAAATGGGCTTAGCAGGCACAAGTTTGTCATCCTGCACATCTGCAGGCCGGCAAATATTCCAAGTCCAGGCTGTGCTCAAGGCTACAGCCACAGCTGCTGGGCATGGCAGGGTGTGAAGGGAAAGGAACAACCCTTCCCTCAATAGCACAGCTTTGCTACAGAAGGTTGTAGAAAAAATGTGAAAAATGGAGTTCCACTGCTTGAGATTCTTCACATCAGAGCCACCTTTTCAGTTAACTGCTTTTTTAACCTACTGGTGGAAACATGAAGTTAACTTCAAAAGGCCCTGCTTTGGCCTTCGTTAGATCTCCCAGAGTAAGCCAAGAACTCGCCTTCCTTTCGAAGTTCAGCAGTGTCAATCCAAGTCTTGCTTTGTGGGCAAGATTTATATAAATCACCCGCCCAATTGCCTCAGTTTTACTTTATCTAGTCCTGTATGCATAACTATCACTAGCTCATTAATCACTTCCAGCTCTGCAACCTTACACACAGAACGATCAACTACTGACCACCACTCTGACTACCTGAACAGGAGAATCATTTAACAGAGCCAAATATCCCTTCCCTGATGCAAACAGTATCTTTATCTCACGCTTTACGTGATGTTCAGCATAATTGGGTCTTCTATCTTCTAACTCTAGTATCACATGCTGGCCCTTTCATCCAAAACTTCAGGAACACAAGAAATTATTTCACTCGAGCCAGGCAGACAGTGAAAACAGCCTTCCTAAAGAGTACTCTTACAAACCTCACCGAGTGCTTTGGGAAACATTAAAAGCTGTTGTTAAAACTAACAGATCTGAAAGCGCTGTAGGTGGCAGTTCATCAAAACAGTTCCGTTCTATATAAAAAAATATGGAAGAATAATCTACTTATAGATTCTCTGTTTGAATTCATAGCAGTTTGCTCACTGACTTGGAGGAGGAACTGCAGCTTGCCATTTGCCTCAGTCATACACTGTACCTTAGAAGTGACATAATCAAAAGCAACACCTGAACACAAGGAAGTGTGGCAGAAGTCTCCAAAATCTGGTTATGCAGAAGAAAGAATGTTCCTTTTTAGTTACCTCCCCCCACCAAATTAACATGCAACTAGAAACCACCTGGGATGCTATATTTATATATTCCCTAAACTCATACAAATCCTTCTTAAGCAGTAATCTTGTTTACTCCAATGCAAAGTAAGAATTCTGAATCAGAATAAACAAATGCACTGTGTTTTTACACGTCTCATCCGCTGAACATTTACAGTCAGAAAGCAAACTCCTCAAGGTTTCCAACATCTGGTTGGTTATGTTAATGTTAAATGTGGCTTAAGATACTCCTGGTGAGCTGCTGGCATTTTGCCTTAAAATTAAACAAACTTAAGCTGAACTCCATGAGGTGTCACTGCCCATTTCTTCTTACAGTTTCTTTCTGAATACTGCTCAGAAAGAGTTGAGAAGGCATTCGTAAGAGATGAAGTTAAGAAAATGAATAATACCAAATAACATTTTTTAGCCAATATATTTTATAGATAGTGTAATTAGAAAGATCATCGGGATGGGGAAGAGACAATCAGCTCAAAGAGAAACGTTCATCCATGTCCAAGGATCAAGGCTCAAAGAGGAAAACTCCACAAGGAAGGGAGCTCCAACAAGATCCTTCCCCAGTGGTGGTCAGCCCTTAAATGGGGTCTGGGAGAGGTGGAGCCAGACTCCACCCCTTCCAGTCACACAGGTGCATTGCCTTCACCTGTGCTCCCGTGGCTGACTCAGTGCTCGCCTCAGGTGATCAATCAGTGGCTCAGGCCGTGATTCAACAGTTCCCATACAGCATTCCATGCTAACGTTTTGCTTATACCTTAAGTTTCAAAATCAAGTTAAACAGCAATATAAGCCTGCACACAGAAAGTAAATAAGCGTCCCACTTTACCATGAATGACTTTCATCAAGATCCATTACATATATTAGAAAATAAATTCTGCTTGCAAGCTGCGCAAACGTGTATTTGAGGTCCTCTTAGCATATTTCCAAACACTGTTCTTCTAATCAAGACATCTGTGAGGAAGCCACAGAATACTAATAGTTCTGAGCATAAGCAGCAGTACTTCTTAGCCTAACCAACAGCATTTATCTGCTTAGGGCTGGTGCTCCCAAGCTGTGCCTGCACCAGTATAACTCTTGGAGAAACACAACACCCATCATATCCCTGCACCTGCCTCATCCTATGTGAAGATCTCCTCAGCCTAAATCTTGAAGACACAGAGCCTGAAGGTGGGAAATGAATCCCACCAACAAAATACAAAGGCAGAAAGGCTGATACTTTATATGAAGTGGGACCAGGAATTCACTTAAAAGACAAAACTTCAAATGGGCTCTACAGAGGTGATCCATGACAATGGCCCAAACTTCTGTCACTCCCTGCAGGAGGTATTTAAAGCCAAGAAGATTCCATGCAACCTTAACTAGAGATTCAAGAGAAAATGAGTTTTCTGAAGCGTATATCCCTGCAGAAAGACATCTTCGGGATAAAATGCTCTTTGAATGACTGGCGTGAGAGTCTCAGAAGGGTAGCATCGGGGGTGGTGAGAAGGCTGGTGTTATCTAACAGCAGCAGCAGGCAGGAATGGCAGCCAGGAAGGGGCTCAGACAGAAGAACCCCAGCCGGTATTCCAAACGCTTTACTGGAGCTAAAACAAAGACTGAGAACTGAGTAAGAGGAATGAGTGTGCAGTCTGAGAACCCAGCTGATTTTACCATGCAATGTAGTTACACAGTGCAACTTTGCTATTAATCATTACCTCTCCTACAGAATGAAGCCTGCTCTGCTGAGAACAGCACTTCAGCTTCGGTGCTGCAAGACAAAACAGAAAGGCTGGAGTGGCAGAGTCCAGGATTCAGTGCTACTAGTTCTGTCTCAGCAGAGTCTAAACCAGCACAGGCTGCATACCAGCTGCAGCGAACGCAAGGAAGCAGTGGTACTTCAGTCTCCAGCCAATATCAGAGATACTGAAGGGTAAGAACAGATAGCCTGCTGTTGCCTACAAGGAAGCCAGTTGTGGAAGATAAGCTCCACAAATAATGTGGAAATAGCACTTCGGAAGACTGAAGCAGAATGGGGATCGGAGACAATTCAGTCTGTGTGCTCCAAAGCTGAGCACTGGAGGAGAAATGATCCTTTGTTCCTTTTTCTTTCAGGGGAATAGCTTGGACTGCTGATCTGTTCCAGAGTCAGGGAATCTAACCAGGCCAACTCTAGAGCTTCTGTATCTGCATGGAATCCAGCTTGACAAGTAATAGGACCCAACAAAAGCATTTTTTAGAACATTTTTGTCACACTGCAGACCTCGATCTTGCAAACCCATACCTAGGAAGCAACAGATCTCACTCAGGCAGCTGAGGAGTAGAATATAAAAGTTTTAGCACAGGCTCATGCAAGAGAGGGGGATAAAATTTTGAGTAGCTTCGTGTAGCAGGTCTTGTAAATGGAACTACAAAATCAGTCAATCACAGGAAACCTAAGAGTATGTCTTCAAAGAGTATCACTACATTCAAGAAAAACATAGAAGGAAACATCATAAAATGCTTATTTTCCAGCAGGCTGTTAAAAGGACATGAAAAGCCATGCCCATTGAGGGCATTAAGACAGTAGCTCCCTTTCTGTGTTTGAAGGGAGGCTATGAGAAAGAAGGGAACGGACTCTTTAGTAGTTTGTTGTGACAGGACAAGAGGAAATGGTTCCAAACTAAAGCAAGGGAGATTTAAACTGGTTATAAGGAAGAAGTCTTTTACAGTAAGAGTAGTGAAGCATTGCACAGGTTTCCCAGAGACATGGTGACTGCACTCTCCCTAGAGACATGCAAGGTCAGGCTGGACCAGGCCCTGAGCAACCTCATCTATCAGTCAGTGTCCCTGTTCACTGCAGGAGAGTTGGACTAGAAGACCATTAAAGGTCCCTTTCATCTCTAACAATTCTGTAAGTGGGAAGGGAGTGGGTGATATCACAAAGACACCTGTGTCCAGATCTGGTGCACCCAGCAAAATAAGGATGCAGAGCTGCTGGAGCTGATCAAGAGAAGGGCCATGAAGTTGATCATAGGACTCTCTCATAGCAAAAGAATGAGGGAGTTGGGTTTGCTTAGCCTGGAGAAGACTCTGGGGAGACCTTATTGCAGCCTTCTAGCACCTGAATGGAGCTTATAAGCAGGAAGGGGAGTAACATTTTATGAAGTCTAATAGTGACAGAACAAGGGGGAGTGGCTCTAAACTAAAGGAGAAAATCACATTAGTTATTGGGTGGAAATTCTTTCCTCAGAGGGTGGTGAGGCGGTAGCACAGGCTGCCGAGTGAAGCTGTGGTGCCCCATCCCTGGAGGTACTCAAGGCCAGGTTGGATGGGGCCCTGGGCAGCCTGAGCTGGGGGTGGGAGCAGCTCTGTACACAGTGTAGGGGTTGGAGCTTGTCCAGGGAGGTGATCCTCCCATTCTACTCTGCCCTGGTCAAACTTCACCTGGAGTACACTATCCAGTTCTGGGCTACCTGGTACAAAAAAAAAGACAGGGATCTCCTGGAAAGAGTCCAGCAGAGGGCTACAAAGATGGTAAAGGATGTGGAGCACCTCTCTCATGAGAAAAGGCTGAGAGATCTGGGTCTGTTCTACCTCAAGAAAAGAAGACTCAGAGGAGATCTGATCCATGTCCATAAATATCTAAGGAATGGGAGGCGAAGGGATGAGGCCACTCTTCTCAGAGATGTGTGGTGATAAGATTGGGGGAAATGGTCACAAACTGAGGCATAAGGTCACAAACTGAAGAAGTTCTGCATAAATGCGAGGAAGGACTTCTTCACAGTGAGGGTGACACTGGCACAGGCTGCACAGAGAGGTTTTGGAGTCTCCTTCTCTGGAGACATTCAAGACCCGCCTGGATGCCTACCTGTGCAACCTGGGCTAGGGAGCTGCTTTGGCACGGGGTTGGACTCAATGAGCTCTAGAGGTTCCTTCCAACCCCTACAGTTCTGTGATTCTGAGGTCTTTAAAGGTCCACTCCAACATAAGCCATTCTATGATTCTATGACACCAAGAAATCAAAGCAGTCTCTGGTTTTGAGTGACAAGATACACACTTTTGTAAACAAGTATTACAGCTATTCCACAGTAAATCACTGCCATTGTTCATATACCAGAAACTGCAGGATACTGCATTAATATCTTGATTTCTCACAGCTCAGAAGAGAAAAAAAAAAAAAAACCCAAAACCAAACACATGCCTGTTTGGACAAATATATTTCCTGGCAATGTGCCTGTACAGTTCTGACAAGATCCAGATAAAAACAGCATCAGTGAGGTGATGGACCACTACGCCTCATCACCTCAGTGAGGAAGGAGGAATAGGGGAAACTGCTTATTGTCAGTGCCACTCTGATGCAAAACCCTGAAACAAAAGCAGACACTAATCTACAACTCAGCACTGTATTCAAATGACAGAATGATGAGGGAAGAGAGAGAATTACACACTCAACCAGCATCTTAGAGAAGTTTAATACAGCAACGCTATCATCACTTGGTTTTTTGAAGGTGAAAAGTGATACAAAGCTTAAAATTCACTGCTGAAATAAGAAAGGACTCAGCCTTTCCTCAGCACAGAGAAACACCAGCCTTTCTCAAGCATGCAAGCAGTTTTCACCTGTTCCCAGCCCTATGCACTTATTAAAGCTTTTGGTTGAATGAAAAATTTAGGAGATAATGGTTGTAGATTCAAAAAAGCAAAAAAACCCAAAACAAAACAAAAAAACCCATCCAGATGTAACTGGATAATTAACAAACATTTACATAAATATAGCAAAGACAAAGAACTTGAGCTTTAACGTGGCTTGAAATTAACAACGTCAGATCTACAGATCACACAAACATGGCCCTAGATTATAGCATTAAGGAACTTCTGTATGGCTCGTCCTCACTGGATGGATTTGTTTTGTTAACTGCAAGTAAGCTCAACCAGGACGCTCAAGCTGAAGTAAAAGTATGAGTGTAAGAAAGTAAATATATATTTTTATTTGCAATAGAAAAAGCCATATTTAATGAAGAAAAGGAATCTTCCAGATACCCATAATAAAGATAAGAACACGACAGTTATCTTTAAAATCCAGACGGAATTTTTATGCTGAAGAAGCTTAAGTATTTTAGATATTCTAAACAAAGTGTTACTTTCTTTCTTTAGAGAGAAAAGTAAAAATAAAACAAAAAATGAAAAAGCTTTGCTCAAATCTTTTTGCTGGAAAAAGAACTCTGAATAAAGTTCTAAAAAAAAATCTTTGACGAAAGTTTTCGTTTAGGATCAAACTGGCTTTATTACCAGTTGTATTAAATTCCTTTATATTGCCACTCCAAATCTGTGTTTTGTATTAGCTTTATACCTTTGTGTCATATTTTTTGAAAAGGAGAAGATTTAAAGGAGTGAAGAACTTTCACAGGCAACTTTCTCTAACAAAAGTTTAGCAAAAATGACCTCTGCTGCTACCAAGGCATTCTAAATGTCTTGGACAGTGTGGTCTTTAATCTCCTGCTTCTTCTGCTTCATAAATCCACTGTTTAGCTTCCAACATTTCTGTAATTTCTATTAATTCCACTTGTTAGTACCACTGATTAATTCAGTGTATCTTCTCAGACTTTTAAAGTTGGTATCAGTCTAATTTCATTCGAACTGAAGCATACACTCCGGACATGCAAAGATGTGTGTGCTGGGAGTGACACAGGGACACCTGGAAGACCCTGTGGGTGCCTACTGCTCAGTGTACAGGGCTATCTAAGCTCCTGTTCTCAGTTCAACACTAAGACTTGAGAGAAAATCGGATTACCTCTTTATCCAGAGTAGAATTCTGCAACATTTCATAATTAAGACTATTACTTCTTATTGTAACGGGACGCGATCTCTGTTCTTTGGTACCCCTCCTGGCACACACTGCCAAATACAGCTCCTAAACTTAGGCACTCAAATTCATACTGAAGTTCTTACAGTAACAGGTGCTCAGCACCTAAGAAAACACAGAGCCCTTAATCTATAGATGCCAATTTCTAATTAGCAACTTTAACAATCAAAACAAAAGCAAATCAAAACAACCATGTGGGTCTCCGAACTTAAAACATCCCACTGAATTTTAATAATGAAGCCTGTAATTAACAGCTGCAATTTTCTGTCAACAACATCCAGTTAAACTCTTCCCTTTAAATTATAACTGCTACAATAAATACTAACCATTGATTAAAAAGCCAACAAACAAAAGCCAACAACACAAAAATAAAAACCGAACAAAAAGAACCAATTTTATATAGATTTCTTAAGAAAATGAGTGAGAATGGACTACAGAAAATATCACAGAGACGTCTTTCAATTACAGGAATGTACTGCAACAATTTGATTTAATCTGTGGGTTAGTCACCCTAATCAGAAACATCAGAGTAATCATGCAAAAGATGTGAAATTTGTTAATAAAATTCAACATGAAGCCAGGGAATAAAACCTCAGTGAACACATTACCTTAGCATTCTCAAGTAGAGCTTCATCTCTGCCTAAGCCAGGTCCTACGACAACTGAGTGCAGTCGTGGCAACCACTTATCCACCTCATGGACAGCGTTGGGACTATCGCTAAACAGAATTAGGAAGAAACAAAAAGAAATGTTAAAGAAAAGCTCAATTTTAGTACTCTCAGAATCTGAATTCCAGGTGCAAGATAGAAAGAGAGATCTCTTATCCTGAGCACAAAGCAATGTGTCCTCTAAGTTACCAAACATTTGCTGCTCAGGAAATAAGGAACGATTGACCAAATAGGTAAAATGAAACATTAGTTCCTTCTCAATTAGTTCCTGAAGGAATACCACATACAAATGAGGAAATAATTACAAGTGTCCCCTACAGCTATTACAAAACAGGAAAAAAAAAAGGCAGGAAACTAACATTTCCTACAGTTTCATGCTTCCTACTTAATGCTTCTTGGAGGAGATCACACCTTGGAGAGAAGACCCACCATATTTGCAGGCACATTCTGTAGGTTGCTGGAAATTACGCCATGACTGTTTATTCCGTATGGTGAAATGACAAAGCTGCTCGTAAGCTTTTTTTGTCAGTTGCTTTATAAGCATTTGTTCCAACTGAATGACAGCCAAACTGTCCCCTTCCCCCAAAAGGCAGCAGAAGAAACAAGCTACTCACTGACGGTTGATACTCAAGGTTTCGGCAGCCTTTCGATTTTGTCTATGTAGGAAAAAATGAAGAGAACACCCACTGCCAGGCATAACTGCTGCAATCCTGCATTCAGCAGTTCACCAGAGCTGTTTATTTTGTTCGACTCCTTCTGTTGTGTAAATACGTCAGAATATCTTGAAAGCACAGCTGGGCAGTGGGTTAACTCTCACCAGCAATAGGGAGGGAAAAAGTTTAGCCTCCCTCTCCACCGCTGGCTAAGCAGCCAATAATAGATGAACATTTTACCTGAAGCGTGAGGGGCAAAAGCTCCCTGTAAGCTTAGCAAGGAGGTACTCCGCGATAGCACTGCTCTCAATGTTTTGAGCTCACAACACTCTGACAAAGCTCAATTATTATGGATAAAAGCCCTCGCGTGCTTTTCGTAACCGGCAGCTGCAGCCATAGGCCATACCACTTGGGAACAAGCGTTGAGCTCCGCTCTGGCAGAATCAGCAAATTCCACAGTGATTTCTGTGAGTGCCAGGCAGGAGCCCGGAGTGCCTGCAGCTGCGGCTGGCGAGGCAGCCCCCTCAAGGCCATGGTGCCTCACGCCTGGCCACGGCCCAGCAGCCCCTCCACCAACAATAGCCGCCTCAGAAACCCAGGCCACACGGGCTCCCCAGAGGCAGCCGGTGCTGACACCACAGAACGGCTCTGTCAAAACAACGCTGCTGGCTGGAAGTGATGGCCCACCGCAGGGGCGAGGGGGACGGCCGGGCACGTGATGACAGCCGTGTCCCTGAAGCAGCTTCCCTGCTATGGGAGCTGAAGTTGATTTCTGATGGAGCCACGCAGCAACTCCACTGATGCTGTGGAGCATCAGTGCCACTGATCAGTGCCACGCAGCACTGCCACTGATCTGTGGCAAAACTCTGCTTCACTGCTGACCATGTTTGAAAGGATTGATCTGAAATACCTTAGGGTAGCAGAAGCCAAACACACCTAACAAATGTTACTTCAAACAGGGCTGAGATTGTATCAAAACTTTCTCTGCTCTTTCACAGACCTCTCACGCAAATAATCTCGAGGTAGAAAGTTTGCTCATTTATTTTTATTCAAACTTGAAATAAGATCATTCTGTCTCCAGCCTGGTGGATTATGTGCACTCTTCAAAACAAAGCCATCTCTTGGGAAATGATCAGTCCAACATTAAGCCACTCCTGCTCGCTTTGCCTCTGGTAATAATAAAAACCTACTGTAGAGCTTTTCATCTTCAAAGCATTTTACAAACATTACGTTTCACATAACTCCTTTGCAATTTCACATCAAGAGGCAACCCACGGCACACAAAGGGCCAAAAGATTTCAAATGGTGATAATGACTATTACATTGCAAAATCAGCTATAAAAACATACTGAACAACAGCTGATGGATTTCTGTTCTTTATAAAAGAAAGTAGAACAAAACCTGCCTCTTAGTAGCATCATGCCAATTTCACTGAAGATAGAGGATGTTCACAACAGCTGCAATTATGCAGCTCAGGACACCCTGTAAACTATCCTGTCTCTGTGGCTTTTCTCAAAGCAGAGGAGCTTATCATGCCAGCTTATTACTTGTTCCTGCACACCACATCAAAGCAGCAATATTTTCAAGCTGATACAGTAAAAATGATCAGCATTCTTGATCATTTCTCTTCAGGAAGACAATGAAGGAGTATCCTCTCCAGCTTTCCTGACCATGGGATTGAGCTCTTCACAGCTACCATCTACATACAAAACTCAAATATGCCCCAGTTGGTTTTCTGATACAGAAGTCAACTGACCTCTGTGCTGCGAGGCTTCAGAGCAGTGCAAACACGCAAGCTGCCCATCTGCCACAGTCCCTGGACTGTAGTAATTCCTCAGCAGTGCTGAGAAAGTTTAGGAGAGGCTGCTTGGCATGGGCCACAATCTTGCCCAATACTGTTTGAATAGTCTGACAGCACAGATAATAATTTTTAGGTATTGAATAAATACGTCTTGGTTCTCTTTAATTTACTACTACAGACTACGTCAACATGCACTCTTGCTTGTCTGGATATTAAAAACAAACAACAACAACAAATCAAAGGCACCGAAATATTTCAGAGATACCAGCACAGAACACAAGCCAGGCCCTCAGCTGTTCACTGTGTACTGTGATCACACAAATAACTGTTCATTTCCCTCATCCCTTCATGCCAATTTCTCTGCCTGATTACTAACCTGATTTCAAACTGCTCCATTTAATTATCATTTCCACTGCCAAAGATGTGCACACACAGATTAGCACCATATTTTTTAAAAGTATCTAAAGAGGTATGAGATACAAAGGTGATGTCCTTAGATCAAAAGATCTTCAAGCTTGGATAGACCAGGATCAAGTAAGCAAGAATCAGGGTTGTCTTCAGAGTTGTAGAGCAATAAGATGAAGTAACTCAGCTTTCTTACAAAACAGGAATCACAAATGCAATACCTCTACTCCAAAGAACAAAGCTAATAACAATATAAAATGGTATCAGAATATCTTTTGCAAGGCCACAAGAAAATAGCAGTTGCATTTCTGGAGAGTGTAAAAGACTTGAAAGAAGAACTGTTAGCTCCCCCAAGCAAGACTCTTGATTGACCAAAGGTTAGGGATTTTACAGAATTACAGAATGGTGGAGGTAGGAAGAGACTTCAGGAGGTCATTTAATCCATCTTGCTACTCCAGAAGGACCACACAGAGCAGGATGCATCCATATCCAGGCATCTTTTGGAAATCACTAAGGATCCTACCTTGGGAGACTTCACAAACTCTCTGCACCTCCTGTCCTGCGTATTTCCCAATTTTCCCTTTATTTTCCAAAGTAAAGTAAGATTTTTTTTGGAAGAGATGGGGTAGGAGATTGGAAAATAATCTGGCTTTCCCATGATTTAAAAATACAGGCAGTCACACCATGGATATATACAATGGGAATAATTTGGGAAGCTGAATGCAAGCAATAACACTTGTAAACATGAAAAATGAACTACAGTACCACTGAGCAGATGTGTGCAATAAAAGATTATGGTGAGAGACCACAGATACAGATTTGCAGGCAATGAATACATCTTTAAAGAATTACTTAATTTACAGCTAACTATTGTTAAGTGAAATATTATCAGGCATCATTTTGCAGGAAATCTAGATCATGACAGCTCATTGTTGCTCAACCAAGAAACTAACCAACACCCTCCCAAAACCCATAAAACTTCCCCAAAGTCTCCCCTTGCATGGAGAGCAACTGATAAAGCTTTGCCCACATATGGAAAAGGACAACTACAGAATAGGCAAGTAAATAATAACTGCAAGAAGACAGAATTATAACTTTTCAGGAAAACAAAAGGAGCTTGCTTAAGCCACTCAGTTCCTGTGAAGTCCAGTAGGTAAGGAAGAGTCTAAAGTTAATGTCAAGTACTGTCCTGTTTAATATCTTTGCTGACGACCTGGGTGAGGGCATTGAGTACACCCTCAGATGACACCAAATTGGCAGGAAGTGTTGATTTGCCTGGGGGTAGGAATGCCCTACAGAGGGGTCTGGGCAGGCTGGACAGCTGTGCTGAGGCCAATGGGATGAGGTTCAACAAGACCAAGTGCTGGGTCCTGCTCTCTGGCCACAGCAGCCCCAGGCAGTGCTACAGGCTTGGGCAGAATGGCTGGAGGACTGTGTTGACCTGGGGATACTGGTCGATGCTTGGATGAACATGAGCCAGCAGTGTGTCCAGGTAGTCAAGAAGGCCAATGGCATCCTGGCTTGTATCAGAAATAGTATAGTCAGCAGGAGCTGGGAAACAACTGTCCCTCTGTACATGGCACTGGTAAGAAGGGCAAGAAAGCTGGTGAGGGGTCTGGAGCACAAGTCTTATGAGGAGTGGCTGAGGGAACTGGGATTGCTTAGTGTGGACAAGAGGATGCTCAGCAGAGATCATATTGCCCTCTACAACTACTTGAAAGGAGGTAGCAGAGAGATTGGCCTCTTCTCCCATGTAACTAGTAATAGGACTAGAGGGAATGGCCTCAAGTTGTGCCAGGGGAGATTCAAGTTGAATATTAGGAAAAATTAGGAAAAATTTCTTCCACGAAAGAGTGGTCACACACTGGAATGGGCTGCCTACAGAGGTGGTTGAGTCACCATCTCTGGTGTGTTCAAGTAACATTTGGGTGTTGTACTAAGAGACGTGGTTTAGTGGGGAAATGCCGGTGGCAGGTGGATGGTTCGACTTGATAATCTTGGAGGTCTTTTTCAACCTTGGTGAGACTATTATTTTAAGCGTCAGAAAGATAACCTATCACACAATCAACTTTACGCATCGTCTGTTAGTCAAAGCAGAGGTGAAGACATAAGTACACAGTCTCATAGTGGAACACTGAAAAAGGACTTCAAGCACATTTCTCTGATCAAACTTCCTTGGCTATTAGTGATAGGTAGGGGAGAGACACAAAGCCTCACTCACTGCATGCTGAGAAGACTGAAATCTCCTGTGAACAGACAAAACAGCTTTATCCTTTGCCTTCCTCGAACCTTGTGTAGACAGGTCCAAGGCTCAGTATCCAGAGTATTATATGCCTACCCTTCCGCTCATTTATCTGTCTTTTAGAATACCATTTTCATGCAAAACTCTGAAAAGACATCAGTTTCTCTTCAAATTAAACAAGGCCAAGTCTTTGACAAAGTGAGGACAAATTTTCTATGTGAATTATTGGTAACTTATGTTAACTTCTGTCAAACTAATATCAGTACATGCTGAAAGAAACCCTCTTGGCTTTCCACACAAGTTATTTTTACATACAAGAACAGCAGTGGTTTAGTTACAGTGCTTATGACAGTAATTGCTGGATTTGGCAGTGCAGAGTCTCAATGTTACCTCTTACCTGGATGCACAGCCGCACACCCTTCTATACCTTTTAGTTTTGAACTCTAACAAGCAGAATAAAAGTTTTAAGTCAAGACTTGCGCCCTTCAGGACCATACAAACACACACACACAAAAATTATGTAAGAGTTTTGTAGATATTTACCTTAGTAAAAGCTTGATGTAGACATTCCCCCAAAAAATCCAAAGACCTTGAAAATAGATAGTGACTACTGCCCTAAGAGTCCCCACAGTTTCTAAACATTGTAAGCAATATTCAGTAGTCACCATCTAAGCTGGTCACTGTCCAGAGCTGAACACTTGACAGCTTGAGCCTGAAACGTAACTCCCCTCTCCAGCTGCCAAAACAAACAAAATTCTGCTGTATGCCATATTTTACTCAAAGAGTGGCTTTCACCAAATGATCAAAAGCCATCAAGGCAATAGCTTTAAATTATCACAGAAAGCTCTAAACACAGCAGCTTTTCCTATCCAACAAGAATGACAGTTACTGTCATTGCTCTCTAGAAGTGGGAAAAGATACGACATGAAAAGCTGCAGACTTGTCAAATTTTACATGGAAACAAGAAACTGTGAAGCAAATTCAGCACAGGTATAACTGGGAGCTACAGAAATAGTAGATAACTAGGAATGACAGCACAGACAGGAGATGGCAGGACCACAGCTCTTCGCATTTGTTTCAAGCAGCCAGAATCACCTCATTAATCAGATATCAGTTTTGGACTTCACAAAAACACCATCAGTAGGATCTCCTACTAGAGAAGGTCAAGGGACACAAGCAGAACTTGTGCAAACTGATCAACACAGCACCTTACTGGAGAAGGCATTTTTAAAAATCTTCTCATTATCAGTGCACACATATAGTGATTGAGGCCAATTACAAATGCATTAGAATGTATCACTGCAAAAGTCAGTTGGGTAAACTCAGACAAAGACATTTTAAGTGGGCAGTTTCAAAAGCCAACCTAGAATCTTATCTTCAAACATGAGAAAAAGTCTCAGATCTGAGGATGAAAGAGTTTTGGTTTTGTTTGTCCAGGCACTGCAGGTAATTATATTAATGCTAGACCTGCTGACATTTAGATCCTGTCATCTTATACAGTACATCAAAAGAGTGAAAGATAGGACATAATGTGTAGCTCTAGAATGCAGGTAGTTCTCTGAGAAAGCTAATTATTAACTATTGTGGTGAACTTCGGGTGAGGTGAGCTCATTATTGGAAAATGGGGCAAATAAGATAGGGACAGAGATTATTCCGCAAAGGTTAGGTCAAAGAAATTACAGGCAAAACCAAAGAGTGCAAAAAATACATGATTAATTTTATGCTTATGCACTCAAGAGTAGTTTCATTTGTCAATGCTGAAATCATTATTCTTGTAAATTTATTCCAAGTTTCCAGAAGTCCAAACTTTACAGGTAGCATCTCTTAGTCCCTTGAGCCCAACCAGAAATAATAGCTTACTCTAGAAAACCTTGCTGACCCCACAGACAGCTCACAGCTTTTCCACCAAGCACCTCAATCAGGTAGAGTGAATCTCAGTGACAGTGGCATTGTGAAGTTGGCTGGATGCATTTTGAGACCAAAAAGAGGTGTTTAGTGAATGAAATACATTACAGCGCCAAAAAGGAAGCTCAGAAGACAAAACTGTCATTTTCAACTCCCAGGCTGTTGAAAGATAATGATATAGTGATTAATCTGCAAATGCTGCATAGACAGTAGTTGTTTTCTTGCTACACTCCAACTAAATGACAGGGAGGAAAATGGAAAAAAAATCCCTCCTAATGAGGGAGGGATTGAATCGCGTTAAAATTAATTACTCCTCTTCAGTCATTGGACAAACTGATTTAGACACCAAAATGTATATATGATAGGTTTCATTCGAATATTAACAATGTAGCAGCAAGAACAACAATCCAGCAGCTGGGAGGAGCAGTGGTGTCCAACATTCATGGCAAACGACTGCTCTGAATCTGTATATTCCATAGCCTTGCTTCGTGTTCCATCTTCAAGGTAGTGAGAGTATGAATGACCAATCATCATATATATTTGTTACTAGTTACCATATGATATCCTTCTTATTGATAAACCCCAAACATATTCCACAGCTGCTATTCAGACACCAAAGACTCCTACAGGCACGAGATCTTCCGTTTGAGCAGGCACTGTGCAGGTGTACTGTCAATGCACCAGTCAACAGACCTAACCACAGCCTCCTTTTTTATGAGCCTCAACACAAAATGAGGTCACTCCTCTTACTCAGATCAGAGCATCTCATGTCCTGGAAGAAAGAGCTCCAAAGGAAAAGAAGCTATCAATTAAATCTGCTTTCTGAGATCTCTCACACAGACGTGGCAACAGCACTCAAGGGCAATCCTTCAAGCCATGTGAAGATACCACAACTATTTTACAGTCTTCTTTTAGATATATCCTAATCTTCAAAGTAGTTATAGTATGTTCTGATCTAAATCACATAACCAGTGTGTGCTACAGCAATTCCCCCAAAACATGTAACAACCAAATGTCTCGACTCAGCTGTTTACGTATCTCAGAGCTCATGGAATCAGTCCTGACCTATGAATACTTCCTGTAACTGATTTTGTAAGTAGAATCTATCAAAATCTTTTTCCAAATAGAATGACTGCAATCAAATCAAATCTGTGATTTTAAGTCACAGAATGAACCTGGGTTGACAGGGTAACCTTCTTCAAAATAAAACAGCATTGTCCCTAAAAAAAAAATAACACTGTTGTTTTGTTTTTTTCTTTTAATGTTGACTGGTAAAATGACAAGCTTCTATCACTTTGATATCACTCTCCAGTTCACATTTGAATCTTTAGGTACAGATTGCAGTTGAACCAGGACCTAGAAGGCTAGATTACTCTAAATCAGCTGTGGACACACGAGATAACAAGTCTCAGTCAAACATGTTTTGGTAGCTGTCAGACAGAAAAAAAGAACAAGACCCTAAAAGCTTCCAATAATAAATAAAGAAAATACCAGGCATGCCTTTCTTCGCTCAAATTCAAGAAAGATCAAATACCAAAGAGACCTAATGCTGATATCAAATCACAGCAGTATGGCAAGTGATCAGAAGGAGGACTGTACTCCAGGCCCTGACTTGAATACAATGTGTCTATACACGCAGGTTTCTCTTTTTTATGTATCAAAAAGCAGGAACAGAGTCACTTGCCACAGTGACGCCAAGATCCTTTTGCTACATCTCTACCTTGAGGTGACAAAACATCTGTAAGTTTTCACCTGGGATGAGGACCCTTGCAACAGTGGGGAAGAAAGAGACATAGTACGAAGTGAACGCGTCTCCTTTCTTCTATTCACCTGGCAGCATAAAGCAAAGAAGCAGAGCAGCTTTTCTTCCCAACAACACTGGACACTGAAATCAGGTCCGTAAACAAATTCTGTCTGCAGTGCTGCATGACATGATTAGAAACAGCTTAAGTATACTTCTCTGAGTCAGCACACGTGCAAACTGACCTTTATCTCACTTTAAGTACTTCAGAAAAAAAAAAACAACACAAAACAACAACAAACCCACAACTTCATCATGTGATTCCTAGCCAGACTGCTGTCTAAATGAGGTTTCAGATAAAGATCACAGTGACACAAAACATAGGCGGTGGTGGGAAGAGCAAGGTAGATATGACTACAACATAGTACAGCCTACTTTCACAAGGACCATGACTTCTGTAATTTTCAGTGCTCCACACGTAAGCAAAAAGTCAGTCAGCAAAAACACTTCCACCAGCTGTCTGCCTCATTTTTATTACTACTTTTATTAATACCAAGTCATCAATGATGCCTTTGATAGAATCCCTGAATATGAAAGAAAAATTGTTATAGATAATATTGACAATTAATTGCTCCTAGAAATACAGCTACCAGTATTCAACCCAGGTGATGGCACACAGAGCCAGGTGTTAAAGTTTTATCTTCCCAAATTCCAGGCTGCAACGTGCAGTTCTGGCTCCTTTACCTTCACACACGAGAATACAGAATGAAGTCACAAGATAAATCACAAGAGAAACTTGCATCATAGAGTGTCTCTAACACTAGATATTGCATTACAAATGAATCCCAGAATGATTTGCAGCCGTAGCCACAGGGAATTACCCTGGTAATTCTGCAAGAGGGATGGTCATTTTCATAACTCTCCTTCTACAATCCCACTCAATCCTTCACACATAATGTTCTTGACATCCTTGAAGTGACAGGCATTTGACAAGGACCTGCAACATTCTAGCTCTCACACACCTCTGCTAGTCCTGCCACCAAAGATCAGCCGCAGCAGCTCTAATGAGCCAGAAGAGCCTCTACATTCAGAGGGCAGCAGCATGTTCCTTCCTTAAGGTGATCCCCCTTGAGGTGAAGGCTGCACAGAAAGGTAGCAGCAGCATCTGAGTTGCAGAGGAGATGATAAAATGTCAGACTTCTGGCTGTACAAAATGGTAGTTGAACCCTGGCAAAAAGCCAAGCTGTTCAAACAGCGAATTGAGAAGTACACAGGGCCATAATTACGATTAGCATAATAAGAGAGTGGTACAACAGCTACCTAGTTACTCTGAAGGGTCACAGAGAAATGATAACAAAGCAAAGTTTTAGGGAAGGACACAAAAGAAAACAATGAGGTAGCGCAGTGGTTTTTACCCAGAGATTCTCCCATGCATGAAGCGGCTTGGGAGAGAGTACAAAGACTGAGAGATTAGGCTCCGAATCAAGGGCAGCCAGCAATGCCAGCAGGACTCAAACTGCTTCACTACATAGAAAAGGTCGTATAAAAATATGACACTGAAGACAAAGTATTTTGCAGGAAAAATGGGCAGTTTGTTACTAACGCCTGGGCTCAGTACAGTCAGTCAAGACTTCTTCCTTTCTAAATGAAGAAGACTGTTTTCAGAAGAGATTAAAAAACGGTGTTTTACAACAGATAAACTCTGACCATTCTGATATTTTCATTTTTTCTTTTTTAATGTCATATAAGCAGTGTTTGCAGAACCACAGAGTCACACAATCAGCCAGCTGCCTGGGTGAAATTAATCAGAGCTGTAATAAAAGCAGTAATGACCACTGATTTTCAGTCTGAACACAATACAGATATGGAAACTGGCAGATTCATCACACTTTGTACATCTGCAGGAATTCATAGAAAGCTGAAGTTTAAACTCAGAAGTTCTCTTTGCAAACAGAAGGATTAAAGTTTTCACTGAAATCTGAATTCCTGAGATGACACTGACTGATGATCTGCATATTAAAAAAAAATCCCCGTTTAGTAGGGACAGTTTGGTTCTCCATGAACAGAAATTTTACTGTTTATATACTTATACCTTTTATAGTCACCTGTATTTTTGATGCTGCTGCTTCTCTCCTTCATGTAGAACTTCTCCATTGCCACAGATACCAAGAACCCTAAAAATGCTTCCCTCAAGGCAAGCTCAACCCTTCCCATAGAAGGCAACTGAATGCTGTACTCCAAGCGGCACTCACCAAGACAACCAAAGTTAGAAGCTAAGACTCCCATAAAGATCTTGGGTCTCTTTTGTTTTCATATGGTATCAGACAAAACACCACGTTACTGTAACCATTGGAACACCTCACTGAAACAATCTACCTGCTTCAAGTTCATCCACTCCAGAATTCAAATCACAGAATCACAGAACTGCAGGGGCTGCAAGGGACCTCTAGGGATCGCCTAGTCCAACTTCCCCACTCAAGCAGGCCCTCTGTACCAGGTTGCACAGGTAGGGAAGCACAGACAGATCTTCCCTATTAAGCCAGCTGGTTATTAAACTTTGCACCTTCTCGTTAATAAATCTTTTCCTCCTACTCCCAGAAGCAGCTGTGCATCTCATAATGCAGGACGCTTATGAAGAAACGTGAGAGTAAGTGTAAATTAATGTAAACGAATCAAGTGGCAGACTGCAGTGCTCAAACCAGGACTGCTGACTCATGCATTTAAACAAAAGACAAGTCACTTACAGAACCGGATGAACAATCAGCTCAGGGCTGTATGACTTGATTACTGTTGCCGCATCTTTGGTACAAAACACATGGGATAAATCCGCACCCTAAAAAGAAAAAATGCAGAAACAACCATCAGTTACACAGCCACAACTTCAGAATTCCAAAGCTTGTTCAGTAACCAATTCTCCCCTTTTCCTATTTCTCAGTAGTTACAGGGAACTTTTCTATTTTTTTTCTCTATTTTGACTTAGCATAACATACGACATTTTAGAGAAAACTTAAACACTCATTTGCACCTCACTTCCAAAGTATTTTTCCAGTTTCTCACGAGTAGGACGACTGAAAACACAGATTCTGAACCTTTACTCACCTGAGCAATGGTTCTCATTTGCAGATTAGTAAAGATTAAAACATCACACACACAATAAGAAAAAAAGGCAAGAGAACAAGATGAACAAGAGACAAGCTACACTAAGAAAGAAAAATAATAAGGTACTACGCTTGCAAAACACAGCTATGGCAATCCCTGAGTACTATTCTAGCCCTACAGTTTTCACTCAATGGGCCAAATCCATATCAGATGAAGTCTGGCACAATTTCAACAACTTCCCTTCAGCTAAGTGAAGCTGAGGGGTTTAATCTCAAGGTTCCATTATCAAGTCAAAAAAAAAAATCACAAATACACTTTAAAAATGCATAATATGTAAGAAACCTGATCTGCTATCTGTCTTCCAAGTTGAAATTTCCAAGATTAATAAAGCATCCCCTCTGCTTTACTGCTTATACACCTAACTTCTCAAGCTTCTAAGCAATTCACGGATTTGATCCTACAATTCCTTATGTGAAGATGTAATGAGCTGAGACCAAAGAACTTAAATAGGGGACCCCCATAACGTACTTCTGTATTTGCACATAGCGAGCAGAAGGCTGAGTAGTTTTTAATATTCTATAGAAGATTATTACACGATATAATTTCAGTTTTAAATCGAGGGACTGCATGTTTGGGGGGGGAGGGAGATAGATTGTGGGGGGACAAAATAATAAATACTGAATTGCTACTTACTCAAACCTATAAAAAGAGCACAATGAATGGAAAGTACTGATCACTTCTAATAAAGATTATAACGTAAATAAAGTGTGCTATTATAAAGATACTTTGGATTAAACTGACAGCGCTCAGACTTACAGCACCTAAGAATTTTCCTAGCCTAAAGCTGTACATTTCATTGAACGCTTACCAGGATTTCTGACTGCACCACTGAAAATGCAACTTTAAACACTAACCTAAAGTAATCTGAGAAACTACTTCAGCAAGTTTTCAGATTTGCTATCCAAGCCTTTGATAAAACAGTCTTCTCTCTAAAGCCTTCAGTTTTCTGGCATATCTCTTCCTATATGTTACACAGAGAAAATATTTACAGGAAACAGCAAGCGATGCAACCATACAAAATACTTCCACAAATTCAAAACTAAGGATTTTTCTTTGTTAAACAAAAGACCTTTCAAGTACAGCACAGACCCAAGGCTTTCAAAAAATGGCACTTCGCCAACATAAATGATGAAAAGTTCATTTTGGATTGGTATAGAAGAACACGTACCACTTTGAGAGCTGTAATTGCAGCAAAATATGGTGCTCCCGTGTATCTAGAATGAAATGGAAAACAATTTAGATTGGGAAACACATTCGTGAGATTAGACAATCTGGAAATCAGTCTGCCTTAAAGAAGACTCAAATTCAAGGGCAAATTAAAAAGCTTTCTCTTACATTTACTGTTGAAGACAGATAAAAATCCTGCAACATGGAAGCCAATTTCAAGCTCTTCTTTAATTTCAAATGAGCCAGGATCTCACTTTAATTATACCTGATCTCTCATAGAAATATTTATGAAGATCACAGTGTGAAAAAGCAAACTCTTCTCAGACAATCAACTTGAAAAGTTTGAAAACAGACAAATTAAAGAAAACAATAATAGAGCATTGTTTGCAATCCAGGTCTGAGATCCATGACCTAGATCACTCCCATCTGGTTTTAGATGCATAACCAAATTGCCTAAACTGCAACTCCAGCTGCCCTGAATTCTCTTTATGAAGACTGAAGAGCAAGATACAGGCAGAAGCACCCTCAGAGGTGTCTGCTTGGGACAAGAGGTAAGATCCTAAGCCTGGCGGACCAAAAGGGAAACTAATTCCAGGCTAATCAATACAGCACATTTTTTCTCTTTATAGAACTGCAGATCTCCAGCAGCAGAAAGATGCCACCTCTACTCTGAAAGGGTAAAACGAAAAACAGAAAGGTGTAGGAGCTTATTCAAAGTATTGTGCACAGTACTGAAAGTGGCCAAGAAACAGAACAGAGGTTTTATTTCTAGATCAATATAACTGACTTATGTTGTATTTCTTTTTTATTTTTTTCTGAAGCACACTATTTCTATCACTCAAGAACATAAATCAGGATATTAATGAAATCTAGTAAACAACACAATTCATCAAAACAAAAAGAGTACAGTAAGATGATATCAACAACCTTCTATTCCTGACTTAAGAGATCTAGTTCCCCAGATACCAAAATACAACAAAGATCGACTGCCTTATTCAGTTCATTTACCTCTATAACCTCATCATGAGATGGAAAAGACATTAATACTGAATGTCGAGTGTTACCGTGGTCAAAAATGACAGAGAGGGTACAAAGAGGCACAAAGTGCACTCTGAGCTTCAGTCATATTCATGACTAAAAGCTTGTGTCATGACCTTAGGGCAACACAACCACCCAGAAGGAAGATCACAATGATGGGCTGGTAAAGCTCTGTGGAAAATACTCCTGTTTGAAATGCAAGGCAAGCTTAAATGGCTTCTACAAGTAGAAATGACATCTGTAACTTCTCAAAAACAACACTCGAATCTCCATTGAACTTACTCTCGACATCCTCCAACAATGCCTATACGTCCATCTTGACCTTTATGCCTTTTCCCAGTTAGAGGAGGGATTACGTTGCGCACCAGCTGAAAAATATTCTCCATATCCTTTAGAGTGTGATTTCGGTGCAGTGAAAAGGATCTCTCTATAACTGAAAAAAGAAGCATTACTTTAAAATATGCTCTGTCTTAAACATCAGCATTTAAGCACTCAAACAGTAACAAAGCCACTCCAAGATACACAAACTGACATCGCTGTAAAAACCCACAGCTTTACCACCTAACGGCCTTTAAAACACTGAGTAACTATGGGAGGTGATCATTTTTCATGTACATTTCAAGTCTGATGAAGTGAGTATTCCCACTGCTCACAGTCTTAGGGCTCAAGTACAGAAAGAAACAACCCCACAGAATAGTTCAAGTTGCAAAACGTTCACGAGGCTGTCTTCTTAGTTCAGCCCCAAATCGCTCCCGTAATTTCAGCTCAACTGAAACAGGTACACTCAGTGAGCACTAAACACAACTGGACACAAAACAAGTACTCAACAGCCAAACCCACATTCCATATTGATGCCCTACCTGTTTTCCATTTCCCCTTACAGATTTCCACATCTTAGCAGGGTCGGGGCCTATCTCATTGCTTTATTTTGGCAAGTGGATACGAAGCATTATCTTTCTGCAAAACTCTAATCCATTGTACTAGCTGCAAGCATTACAAAAACCACAAACAGTTTTTAGCTAGAATGCGACTACCAAACTCTGATGCAAAGTTACATTTGAAACCACGTACTAAACCAACTACACACTCAGAAGGCTATGTACTCAAATTGCTGTTTCAAAAGACTAGGAAAACGTAGAAGAAAAACGTATTTCAACAGCTATAACAAATCTCTAAAGAGTATTAAAGAGTTCACCCAATGCAGGACAGATTTAAAGATCAGCACTTAAATTGACAATATATTAGCTATAAAATAAAAAGTTAATTCCTGTATTTCCACACAACTCCTCACATCTGTACGAAGTCTGTTCAGAAGAGCGGTCTATAGGATTTGAAGGCGACTCCTACACTTCAGCCACGATTTTTTTTCTCACAGAACTTCTCAGAAGCTTTCAAGGAACTGCTGAATATTAACAGATAATTAAGCGAAAAATAACTCGCACAGTAGTACCAGCTTCCAGCTGCATAAAATTAAGTAAGCCCAGCCCCAAATTCTGGAGGAAAAAAAAACTGTGCCAGAAAATGACAGAAAAACGTACTAAGCAAGAAGAAACTGCATCTGTGCACTATCAGCAGAAAGCATCTTTTCCTCCATCCTCCGGAGAATCTAAACCTAAACCAGACACGCTAATCTTCCGTAATAGAACGCTTTAGTGTTCCATAACGATAAATACTCCTGGCTGATCTTTGGCTTCTAAAATCCTCCTATAATACAGGCATTCCACTTCTACTGAGATAAAAAATAAGTAAAATAAAAATTAAATCCACCCTGTTTTGGACTAGGGCCAAAATAGCACTGCAGCAACCCAGAGTAAAACAAAACACGCATCTCCTCTGCAAATAGGGCAGATTCTTTTCTTCGAATCGTACTTCATACACGAACTGGCTTTCAACTGCATGAGAAACATACCTATCCTCCACCTCAGGAGGACTTCAGAAAGTCCTCTGTTTCTCTGCTGCTGTTTATGAGCAGTTATGTAACAAACAGAACTGTGCAGAACGGAATTCTCAACAGAGTCCTGCTTACCTACATAAACAGAGGCACATTCAGCTATACACCACTGAAATCCTCATTCCTTACAAGATGTGTTGCCTGAAGTGCTTCCTTCCTAGCACTTTGCTACACCCTCACCATTTAAAAGACTCACAACTCCAGTTTCTCTTAATTACAGTCGGATAGACGCAAGGCATTTTTGCACAGCGCTGTATAACTGTACACCTGTGTAAGGAAATCCAGCAAAAGCATCTGAATTGCGGTTTCAAGCCTTTACAGGCAAAACTCTTCCAACTTCTGTCAAAAAAATGTCTTCTAAAAGTAGCGGCAAATCCTGGTAGGTACACTCACACCGGTGCAGAACGTCCAACGATTTCCTCAAGAGATTTTCTAAAGCACTTTAGTTTCCCTTTACAGAAAATACATGTATTTACTGTAATTTATCTATTGAAACCTTCAGACCTTGAGGAATTCTGCAGACCAGCCATCTGACCAGAAAACAACCCTGTCACCCTGCCTAAGCCCCTGCCAGGCCTGAACATCCAGTCCCCGATCCATCTACAGGGACACGCAGCATATTCAACGTGGAACAGGAAAGGTTCCAAGATCCTCTCACGAATCAGCGTGCACCTTTTTAAGATCCAACGTGTGGGATTATTATTCAGCAATGTTTCAGTTGTCGCCTTTTCTTTCTGAACCACGATTTCTCTTTCCAGCAGAGTGCAGTTCAGAACTAAACCCAAACAGACCTGTTGCTGCACAACTGGCTACAACCACCGAGCCCAAGGCTCACTCTGGTTTCAGCACCAGCCTAACACCCACCTTCCTCCTGCCCACACAGAAGAGACCACGTAAACGAACACAGAACTGCAGACCCAGAAAGTCTGGTAATGAACACTAGCATCAGATTGTCAACTTCTGGCCCACACGTGTTACAGAAGAAAAGGTCTGTGCAATTAACTCCAGAGCATTTGCTTTGTATTCCACTGTGAATATTCAGAACCCCCAAAGAATTTACAAATGAACCAACAGAGAATAAAAAGCAATGCCGACGTTTCCATATTGCACCGTATCTACTACAGTAACGCGGTACTTACTGAGGAGACTGGTATTATTTCATGCAATTAATTTTCAAGGAGCTGGATTTTAACATTTGACTTTTTTGGAGTGCAGGCAAAAAGCCACACCTTTCCCAAACCGGACGAAACATTTGCACATCCTTAACTTCACACGCTGAGTCAGCAACAGAACTCCTGCTGCAACATACTTCCCCTTCCCACCTGCCTTTATATATAAACTTCCTTAAGTCCATTTTACGGAGCTGTGAGTGTGCAAAGAAGTGCCCAACGTATACAGGGTTCAAAAAGTGTTAATTCAGTCAAGAAAATATGTTGTAACTAACGTATCTATATTAAATAATCAGTACAATGGTACAAACGACGTTTTAATTCCATTTTACATCAGACAGACACCTTCACCAACAATATTAAATGATTCCAACTACCTTTTATTTTCACGAGCTGCTTACTAACAGGGCTTTCACACAGAACTTTAAAAAAAACTCGCTTTTATTTATGCTATAGAAGGAAGTACCTATCGGTGGAGAAAGTGCTGCTGCCATAGCATTATAATTAAAGTTATCCCCATATGAACGATGGTTTGCTCTCTGAGGTGGACTCGTTGGTATAGACTGTGACCTTTGTGATACCGTAGAAGAAATTCCTGACAACATCTGTCCCAACATCTGCAGCATCTGGAGCTCTCGAGCGTGCTCAGCTTCACGACGCTTGTCCTCGATTTTGAGCCTCTGCTCTTCGTATCTGTAAAATTTTTCTTCTGTATCCACGCTCTGCTGCAGGAATTTCTCCATCATTTTATCCAACGTTAAATTCGCATGGCGCTTTTTTGACCTTTTGGGCTGACTGAGAGGCGGGGTAACTGTTGGAGCACTCCTTTCTTTAAAGCCTAAAACAAGACGGGAGAGAATTATCTTCCTGAAGGACAAAGAAGAAAGCAGCAAAAATAAATAAATAAATAAATCCCCCTATGAAACGTGGACTTAATGCATCACAATGTCATTACTCTTTCAATGCAAACTGCAATGGTTTCAAACATTTTTGCTTCAGAGTACCTAAGCAAAAATACCCACGGCCCTCTATAAAGTTACAAAGGCAGCACAAAAATCACGCAGACATCTTTTAATTGTTGTAGTACTAAACTTCAACAATGGGAGCCTTTTTGATCTTCTAAAAAGATTTAAGCGAAGGCTATTAAACAGTATAGGCTCATTTGTGTATTGCAGGTAATTACATTAATCTAAATTGAGTTTCAGACTGTTGGCATTCTGGATTTGCATTTCAAAAGCACATGAGTGTAAACAACTCTTTGATGGGGTTTATGTGTAAAAAGAAGGTTGGTTAAACGACAACCAATTGGCTGATGCCTCAGTGATGTCAACTGCTGAAGACAGGTTCATGTTTGCATTAAAGCCCAGCGTTAATCTCGATTTAAAACAAATAAACAGTGCTGCTTCCCCCCCCACACACACACACAGACACACACAATTCCCCCGCGCACAGAGCTGCAGGGAAAGGACAAGGAGGAAGGGGCAGGTGCTGTGTGAAGGCCGATATCTGCGCGCCTGCTGAAGTTGGAGCGGCACTGATGGAAGAACTCAAGCAATTCGTTACGTAAAAGCTCCCCCCTCACTCTCTGCCCTATCCGCAACAATAAGCAGATTTCTCAGTAGGACCTCCATCACCACCGTAACACCGACTAACAGAAGCTGCAGGGAACGGGAAAACCCGCGGATGAGAAGGATGCCCGCGTCCTTGCGCAGCGTTACCGACAGCGTCCTCAGCCCCGCGCCAGCGTTCCCTCGGTTCCCCACCGCTGAACACCAATAGAACCTCCCGGCTCTGCCTCCCTCCCCTCCCCTCCCGCGGGGCCGAGGCTGCCGAGGACGCGCAAGGTGCAGGGCTGGGGAGGGGGGGGGGGGCCGCTCGCTACTCACCGTCAGCCGGCGGCACCGGGATGGCGAAGGGGGGGCACTCCACCTTGATAGGGCGCTCGGCGTACGAGGAGCACTCCCCGGAGTCCTCGGCGAAGTTGTCGCGGGGGGACTCGAGCCCGGCGTCCTCGTCGGCCTCGGCGTCGTTGTCGCGGCCGTTGTGCAGCGGGCCCGGGCTGGGCGGCCCTCCGAGGGGCTGCGTACCGTCGGTCAGCGGGGGAGGCGGCTCGGGGGCTCCGTCGGGCCCCCCCCGGCAGCTGAGGATTCGGTCCATCTCGTCGTAGTACTTGCAGATCTTGCGGGCGTGCCCGTTCTTCTTCAGCCCGTCCCGGGCCTGGTAGTACTGCCGCTTGAGGCCCTTGATGCGGATGCGGCACTGCTCCGGGGTGCGCTCGAAGCCCAGCTCGGCCAGGCGGCACGCCACGTCCCGGTACACATGGCTGTTCCGAAAGTTGCCGTCCAGCGCCGACTGCACGTCCGCCTCGCCCCAGATCTCCAGCAGCGCCCGCGTCTCCAGGTCCGACCACAAGAAGCCCCGCGTGTTCGTGATCATCCTCGGCCGGCCGGGGTCACTGCAATGGCCGCGCACCGGGAGAGGAGGAGGAGGAGGAGGAGGGAGGGACGGAGAGAGGAGGTGCCGGGGGGGGCGGCGGGAGGGAGCGAGAGGAGGAGGCGGGAGGGGAGGGGGGGGGAGGTTAATACCCGCGCTCCGCGCTCCCAGGGGGCGCCTATGGCAGCCCCGGCCGCGGTGCGGCGGGAGGCGGCGGGGAGCAGGGCCCCGGGCCCCGCATCCCAGCGCCAAACTTTCCAGCGGGCACCTGCGGAAAGGGGGCAAAAGACAAAACCACAAACACGCGCGCACACACACACAAAAACAACAACCCGCTAATCGAGACCGACACGCACAAAGCCTCCCCCTGCCCCGGTGACAACGCGGGAGATGCGTGTATGACGCTCAGCCCCGCGCGGCCGCTCCCGCACCGCGGGCAGCTCCGGGGGCGGCAGGACGGCGGCACGCGGAGGCCCGGCTCATGGCAGCGCCCTCCTCCTCCTTCCTTCCTTCCCTCCTTCCCCCCCCTCCTCCTCCTCTCCCCCTCCCTCCCGCCGCAGTGGAGCTCGATCCCTATACACACACACGCACGCACGGCGCGGGCAGCCCCTCGCTAGGGCTCAACGCCCCTCGGGGCAGCCGCGAGCCCGGGCGCAGGCGGGGCCGGCTGCGCCCTTTCCGCCCGCTTCCCTGACACGAGCCGGCGCAACGCTTCGCCCCCCCCCGGCTTCTGCCAGGCCCCGGCCCCCGCCTCACGGGCGGGTCCCACCCCCTCCTCGCCACAGCTCCGCCGCGGAGATGTCTGTACCTTCGTCACACCGCAGCCAGAGGGCCGCGGCTGCCAACGCCAGAGCGGCCGCCGCGCCGACCGCTGCCCGCCCGCACATCGCTCCGCGGGACGGCGAGGCCCGCCCGCTTACCTGGCCGTAGCGCGGGGCTCCCGCCACCCCACGCCGTGCGCGCAGCCCAGCGCCGCACCCAGCTCATCGGCGCGGCTTCCGGCTCCGCGCCGCGGCGGGGCCGGGCCGGGCCGGGCAGGGCAGCGCGGGGCCGGCCTACGCGGGCGCGGCAGCCCGGCTCCGCTCCGCGCCTCCCCGCGGCGCCCCGCGGCCATGCTCCCCCCCCCCCGGCGGCAGCCAATGGCGGCCGCGCTGAGGGACGGGGCGCCCCGCTGCGGCTTCCCGGCCCGTTCGCCTGCAAGGGGGTGCCCTGCGGCCCTCAGGTTGCCTCCCCAGCCCTCGCACTTGACGGCGATTAAAAGGGTTTAGGAGTTACCATCTGTATTTATCGCTCCCAGCGTTTAAAAGCGCTTCGCATCCCTCATCTCACTGCGCTTTTTTGGAGCAAGCCTCTGATTTATGAGCGCGATTAATTTCTGAGGTGCTATTTATATACTTAAAGCGCTGTTCTTGTACTCTTTTCTTTAAAACGCATCAGAGGCCGTGGGAATGCCAGCTAGTGTTCATCGCTGGTCCTGCAGCACCTGCTGGTAAATCCAAACACAAGAAAAATGGAATCATAGAATTACAGAATCATAGGGGTTGGAAGGGACCTCTAGAGATCATTGAGCCCAACCCTCTGCCAAAACAGGCTCCCTACACCAGGTCGCACAGGTAGGCATCCAGGCGGGTCTTGAATATCTCCAGAGAAGGAGATTCCACGACCCCCCTGGGCAGCCTGTGCCAGTGCTCCGTCACCTTCACTGTAAAGAAGTTCTTGAGCACATTCGTGCAGAACCTCCTGTGCTGCAGCTTCTGTCCGTTTCCCCTTGTCCTGTCACCACACACTGCTGAAAAGAGTCTGGCCTCACCACTTCGCCCCACACACCTCAGATATTTATAAACCTGGATCAGTCCCCTCTCAATCTTCTTTTCTCAAGGCTAAAGAGACCCAGTTCACTTAGCCTTTCTTCATAGGGAAGATCCTCCAGGCCCTTCACCATCTCTGTGGCCCTCTGCTGGACTCTTTCCAAGAAGAAAGAGAATCATGAGAGAAGATTCTCCTTCCAAGAAGAATCATGAGAACAGCTTTTCTACAGTGAGAAGAGCACATCACATAATGCAAATATGGATACAAAGTGAAGGACAAGGGGCTTGCGTAAATGTAAACATAAGAACAAGGATGCGGAGACAGCAATACTTGTTGATAATACAGCAGAACAGATACTCTGTTGTCCTGATAAGACGACCAAACAGATTCCTCTGCTCAGCACAGTACCCATGGGAACGGGTTAGGGCTCTCCCCCCTTAAAGGTTGGAAATTTACAGTGAAAATGACTATAAGGTCCTACGACTGTCAGAGATGTCAGTCACTTTGGAACTGTCCTTGAAATGTAATGAATATGTATGTGCTATGCCCTTAAATGTGTAATTGTTTCTCTCTTCAGTGTGCATGTTTGGTGGAGCAATCCCCATGCACCCAGCACTGTAAATAAAGGGAGTACCTGCTTGACATAACTCATTGGCATGTCAAGTTACTCTGTCAGTTTTCTTGGCTTCAAACTGATGGGATTATGTGCATGAGACATCTGAAAGCTCAAAACAGTTTTAATTTCTGCCTGATGATTCCAGCAAGACTTGTTAAGAATTCAAAAAAGCTTCTGGCATAGTTAGAATTGTGGAATCATTGAATCATTAAGGTTAGGAAGGACCTTTCCAATCGCCTAGTCCAACCACTAATCCACCCCCACCATGCCCACTGACCACGTCCCTCAGTGCCACATCCACACGGTTCTTGATCACCTCTGGGGATGGTGACTCCCCCACCTCCCTGAGCAGCCTGTGCCACTGCTTCATCACTCTTTCTGAGAAGAAGTTCTTAATATCCAACCTGAACCTCTCCTGGCTCAATTTAAAGCCATTCCTTCTCATCTAATTGCTGTTACATGGGAGAAGAGGTTGACCCCCACCTCACTACAACCTCCTTTTAGGCTGCTTTTAAAATTATTATTTTTTTTTTTATATATAAGCTGAAGACAGACAACATTTCACAGAATTTTATCATATAATAGAACGGCTTGGGCTGGAAGGGACCTCAAAGCCCACCCAGTTTCAGCCCCTGTTGTGAGCAGAGCTGCCACCCACCAGAGCAGGCTGCCCAAACAACATTGCCCTTTGCATTTTTATTTACATATGTATGATGTGGTCAAACAGATCTGTCAGGTTTACTTGGACCAAATTCATACCATACTGATTTGTACCTTTCAGTTTCAGAGGCATCACTTACAAAAACCACTCTGTCTGCAAACAGCAAGACAGACAACCTGAGTTATAGCTGCTCATATTGAACAGTAACTCGGGGACCAGGGCAGCAGCTTGGCTGCCTGACAAGTACACTGTCAAGTATTAACTTGTTGTCGGCTGAAAAGTTTCTCTTCTATAGGTCCTGATCATCTGATATGATTTTAAAAGCAAAAGCAGGTCAGTGAAATTTGCCTTGAAGGAAGTCAATACAAGTAATGCTTTTTACCCTTTGATTATCTGTCTGTATGGCAACCCAGAAGATGGATGTTTAACTTCTACATGAATTCTAGCCCAGAACAGAGTTACCAGATTGCAGAATACCACATTAATTACACTCATGTCTGGATTCCAACTGGGAGGAGGAAGTCCATGTAGATTTCCAGTAACTCCAGTACCAATATAAAGGCTGGGAGAGATGGAAATGAACAGTGCAGGTGGGTTTTGATCCCACCAAGTATCTGACGCTCCATCAAAAATGTATTCTGTGCCCCACAAAAGAGAGAGGAGAGAAGACGTAGCTGTGCATTTTTTACTGAGCTTCCTGTTCTGACAGATCTGTCCCTTTGTTTGCTTGTCTCCTCTCACATGGAGGGAGGGAATGACTGTGCAGTTTCCTTTCATACCCTGGACACGATCATTGCTCTGTTGCGTGTTCCATTGCTGGCCCCTACCTGTTGGTGAGTATTGTGCCTTCTTCCCTAGCTCTTGATGTCAGAGTTCAGTTCTAGCATTTAATCTCTTTTCTAGCTCACTGTCAGCTCAGCAGAGCCTCCTCATTAATGGTAAATTACTGCCAAGAAAGGCTGCCCATCGATGACTTACTCGAGAGTTTCCTACTGCTGTGGAGGTAGGCAGATAGTTGGAGGCTTGACTTAGAAGTGGATGGCTGTGGTTACTGACAGCACGTGCTTGCTGAGAACAGGATGTATATCCATAGAGGAGGTGAGGTGTGGGCTGTAAGCCATAACTAGAAACCCCAAAACAGTGACCGTTCTGGACCACCACTTTTTTTTCTCATCTATGGGTTCCTGCTGAATCTTCACTCATTCACTCCTTTCTACTTTTGATCATTCCGTACACACCCAGTACTTACATTTTGGTACTTGCCGTTCATTTGGATTGTGCAATCCTGCCTGTCCCAGCCATTCCCAGGGGAACGTGAACGGCAGGTGGCAACAGCAGAGTTTGCAACATCCTTTCATTGCATTCCCTATTCAAATAATTGTCAACCCTTACTGGGATCACCATTTTTGGTCACAAAACATATCCACATTAGTAACTGCTCCAGAAGGTTTGAACATTCCTGTGGAGTGAGGAAATGGAAGAGTTCAGAAGTAGCTTGAAGCTGCTCATAAAATATAACCCGAGACATTTTTGTTGTTGTTGGAATGGGAGCACTTTTCACCATAAGAAGATGAAGAAGTCGGAAGTCCTGATTTCATTTGAATGTTTACATAGTTAAATAGCAGGAGCTGGAATTGCTAGTAGTAGTAGAGAAGACAGTAGTGTGGTAGGTGTAAAGACTGAAAAATGAAGCGCCAATCCTGCAGATGTTATGATCAGTACAACTTATTGCCATAAAAGTGAGTGGGATTAGCATGTCTTACACCAAATCTTGCATTTTTTCTTACTACAGGTAAGAAAATGTGCACGTACATTTTAGTCTTGTTTTTGATGTCTCTTTGAGCTGCAAAGAAACTAAATGTTTTTGATGAGTAAGACAGCCTGAAGCTATAATAATTCTTCTTGTCATGACACTTCTGTGCATTACTATGTTCAATAGAGAGGACAGCAGCAATGAATTAATTACAAACAGGTACAAAAACACATCAATATGCTTTGGCTTCCCTGTAACATTTACTGAATAGGAGTGTCACATAGTCTGAAGAGGGAAAAAGAAATGGTGAATGGTAACAAGGACACCCACACCCAATGAAATCACATGTATCACTCTTGTATCGTTCAGTAGCAATGTGCTGTTTCATTTCAGTTGTGTTACAGATGGGCATGGGAGCTTTTCCTCATCTCATCAATTGTAGATACACAGAAGTCAGCCCCTTGCACAAAACACAGCTTTCTGTGCATGTATGAAAGACACAGACACTCAAAACAATGGGCAGATTTGTAAAGTATAAATTGGTTTTGCCATAAATGACACATTCCACTTCAGTCCAGGAAAAACACAGTATGAATTGGACATGACAGCTAGAAGACTTCATGCTATATCCACAAAGGGATTTGAACACTGAAAAATGCCTTGTTCAAATACCTTGCTCTGGTTTTTTTCCTGTAATATATTGTTAGTCATCCCGCAGATCCATCATATCAACTATAACAATTGTGTCCCCAGATGTTTCTAGAGACTTTGTAGTAGCTTACCCCATAACCGTCTAAACCCAGCATTTGTTGTCAGTCTCAGATTGCTGCATGCCATGGGTGATGTCTTTGCCTCCAGCTGCTTCTAGAGTTTTGCATAATTTTGTTGCCCAAAGGGGAAAGTTGTAGTCCTTTTCTCCAAGAGCTGTTCATGTTTATTTTCCTTTTTTTCTTTTTTTTTTGTCTGAGACTTTATACATGGTATACTGTAGTCCTTAATGTGCTTGCTCTTCAGCGTGCAGCTGTTACAACTTAGCACACATACCTGTGTTTCATGACAGCATCCTCTATTTGAAAGTCAGCATATAAGCATACGTATTATTTCTTTCTGTTACCACAGCTGTATAAATGCATGAGGAGCAACAATTCATTTTCTCAGTGCCGAGGCAAGCCTTGCAGTTTTTACTGGTGTAATTAATCCTACTTGGAGAGGGGAATGTCATTTAAAAATAAAAGCCAAAATAGGGTAAGAGTTCTATGGTGCATGTAACTATGTCATTATAAAGATGAGACATTGGAATGATGATTTGCCTCGCAATCTGGGAATAGCTATCCCAGTATGAAGCACCTTTATGTAACTATAACTATGGGCATATTAAGAAGTTGAGATGGCAGGGGAATTTTATTACTTTAGTCCTATAATGATAATTAAAATGGTACCTATTTCTGACTGACAAACACCAAATAACCTTTGACAATGTTAATTTACTTCATTTGGCCAATGATTTTCCACAGAAAATCTCGTCTCTTCTGGAATGATAATGAGCTGAGAACTCTGCCAGGAATGCAGAGCTGAAATAAGTGGACAGTACTACTGTGCAAAAGTATAATCTTCAGTCTTCAGTGTCAGGGGAACTACTATGTTCACACACCTCTTCAACCCACTGCCTTAGAAAGGGGGAGGGTTAAAAACCCTTTTCAAGTACCTACACTCTGCAAATAAAGCCCCCAAGACATCTCACCCGCTCTATTCTGTAATTACACATCCCTCTTCTTCAGACTCTTTCCTGCTCGGTGTTTTCTTTTAGAAATGAAGTGAATCTCAGCACTATATGGACTGCAAGAGAATATGTTGCTGTGGAACAAGCAGCTCAGGCAGGCTTGCCCATTTTCAGCATCACTGTCCACTTTCATATAATATACCAAATGTGCCACAGGTGGGCTGTTTCTGCAGGCCCCAGCAGAGGAGCAAAGAAATTGTCTGTGAGCTACCTTCATCTCAACTGTCAGATGGCAAGTTGCCTGCTGCTAAGAGGTCTTTAAAGGCAGTGGCACCCAAGTGGCCACCCAGGGTTCTACCTGCCATACAGAAAGCAGATCATTGCTGAACTTATTTGATCCACTCCCAGGGAGCAATAAAAACTACATTTTCCTTGGTAAAAATTCTATCTGGACTCTGAGATGTAATGGCATGTCAAGCTCCTACCTTCTGTTGTCACTCGCAATCCCTGACTGGTCACTTATCAGCTCATCTGTCACAAGAAGCAGAAAGATTCCCCTGGCACAGGCAAAAAGCCACCTCCCAAGGCCTATGGTGACCAGTCCTGTCAGGTAACTGAAGCTACACAAGTTTTTAAGGTTGTAGCAACCTAAAAAAAATTTAACAAGCTGCCCACTCCATTCAGGCATTCAGAACTGTCTCTACAAAGAAGCAGTGTAGTGTGGAGAGAAACCATTGGAAAGAAAATTTAATCACCTTTGGTTTTTCTCTGGGAGTGCTCTTTTGTAATGCTTCAGTGCAGATGGATGTTTGCTGGTTAGGAAAACCACCAAATGGAATGCCATTCTTTTGAGATAAAATTTGATGCTTCTCATTTGCAGCTGTGCACACAGAGTCTTAATCCACCCTGTGTTTATTGGGCTCAGAAGCAATTTTAACAAATTCAGTGAGGAAAAGTGCTGCGAGCCTGGGCTTAACTGAACTTCTGAACCTGCAGGGCAAATTGGAGACCTCAGGTCTTCCTTCCCTCCATGAGTTTATTAAAGCTGCTGACCCGTTACAGTTCATTATGGTGACACAAGCAACAGTCACCTTTCAGAAGTATCACGTCATTTCAAGATAAAAACATTAAAGAATACCATTGCACAAGAACACAGAGAGCTGCCCAGGCTAACAGGGCCCTCTGTGTCCACCTGGCCCATTCCTTCTCCAGCAGGGCCACACAGAGCAGGGTGCCCATGCCCACAGCCAGACGGTTACTGGAGATCCCCAAGGAGCCCCAACAGCCTCTGGGCAGCCTGTGCCAGTTCTCCATCACCCACATAGCACCCAAGTTTTTCCTCATATTCAGATGGAACTCCCTGTGCTCTGGTTTGTGTCCGGGGCCTCTTATCCTGTCACTGTGTACCACTGAAAAGAGCTTGTCCTCAATTATGGAAGACATTTAGTGGAAAAAATTAGTTTATCAGGTTTAATAGGTGCTTCAAGTTACTAGTTGTTTGCCAGGTGTGTGTTTCTGCACATGCTTCCTTGACCCTCTTTAGGGGTGCCCTATCTGTGCCCTTCTCTCTCAATTTTTTTTTTTTTTTTTTTTTTTTTTGTCCTGTTAAGCCAGAATTCACTGGTATAGTCATTTTCTTGAGGGCAGAAAGCTTCTCAGACCCTTTTACCAGCCATGAGATTAATGTTAACCACGCTTTAATGATTCTATGATCTCAAAGACCCAAAAGATGCCTACTGATGCATTAATCTACAAACATCTCGTGTGTGCACAGTCTGGAGACCGTCTTTTTTTCTTTTTTCTTTTTTTTCTTTTTTCCCTAGGCTTCCAAAGTGTCACGTCTGTTAGTTAAAGGCTCTTAGCCTATTCAGCACAAGTGAAAAGACTCAGAACTAGAGGTCAGAGTGGCAAGGATGACCTAATTGTAGAGGTGTGTGAGGACTGTTTCAGAGTAGTGGAAAAAAGAGGCAATAAAGGAGGTCAAATAGTTTCAGAAGATGCTTCTGGCTGAGTATTTTTGCCAGGTCATGAGCTGTGACGGGAAATATGGAGTGTAACTCAGCTCCAGATTGTAGACATCTAAATTTAGCGATTAAATGTAGGTAACTGCCTGTAAGCCACATACCTCATCTTCCATTTCAAGGAATGGAGATCAAGTCCTTTGAGTTACTGAGGCCTGGAGAGCTACTGAGCTCATCTTAAATTAGATATCTAGCAGGACAGTCAGTCAGAGGCCCACTCCTGCTGCAGCTAAGGTACTTCTTTAAGCTTTGGCAAGTCTGTTTGGCACGTACCCAGCCATCTAGGGTACCTGAGGATACTCTGGGTTCCCCGAAGACAGAGGAGCCACATGCATCTCTCTGGTAATTTTTTGGCAAGGGGAAATTATGTACCCTTTTGCCCACACAGAAACATGCCAGATGGCTGGGACAGCTGAGTGTAATGCATCCTTCAGTGCATGTCTTCTTGAATGTCCCAAAAGGGCATGTCCCCAGAGCTGCTCATTTACTTGCTTGTTTTACGTGGTAGACACAAGAAGAGATACACACAGCATCAGCTGTCCCTGGAACCTTCCTCTGTTCATGATCTGTCATCTAGGCTGGCTGATACGGGCACAGCCTTGATGATGCGGCTATGGACTGAGCTGTAGGACTCAAGGCTACATGACAAGGGTAACTAGATATATAGCCATTCTTATCAGCAGTAAACTGCATGAGTTAAAAAGATGTGGCATGACAATGTTAGCGCTGTATTGATATGGAATATAAGCGGAATGTGTGGAGGAGGCTAGAGAGAAATTTTATAGAGCCAGTGAGTGTATAGCTCATTCTTCTACTAAGAGAAAGGGCATTGTCCTCATGTATTTCTCTTTTATCCTAACCTCTGCTCAGCCTAGAAGTTAAAAAACAAATCACAACAAAAACAAAACATCCTGAAGAAACCCACAATGACATTATCACAACTTATCTCTTTCTTTGCTGGCTTTACTAACAAGGTAAGAGTTGTCTTGGTACGTTGCACAAGGGTGCAAGAATTTAATGACTAATTAATTTTTGCAGTGGGACATAAGATGAGTACAGAGCATTTCTGGAAATACATTACGATCATGCAAATAAACATAAAACGTGAACACGTGAATCCTTAACAGCAGCAACTAGGAGTAGATGCGATCAGCTAACAAAAGAGGATGTATGCACAGGTAATTCACTTGCCCTTCACAAGAAAGCATTTGGTCCCACTCCGCTCATTGCACGTTCCCTTCACAAGGTGCTCCTGGTGCACATCAGCTTTAAAAGCATTATCAGCTTTGTCTGTGCCACTGTTTATATACACAGTCATGTCCTATTTGCTGCTGTTAGGCTTCTATTTGCAACTAAAGGCTGTTCCATCCATCTGTTCTGGGCAAAATTCTGCTTGAAAAGACTCTCGTTGTCCTTTGGCAGTGTGCCATAGAAACATTTAGTCACTAAAACACTAGCTGGATTACAGGGACTGCAGGATCACCTTCAGCCCACTATAGCACAACTTTGAATTAGTTACTATCAGGCACCTCCGGGAAGTGAATTTTCTGGCCCTGGTCTTCTGGGCCACTTCTCCAGATGGGGAAAAACCCGCCATACAGCTCACTTCTAATGCAGACACAGAGCAGCCCAATTAAGCAGCAGTGCTATGAATCTACTCCTTTTTCTTGATGGTTTTTTTTTTAGGTAGGAATGCTTGAAAGAGAAGTGATTCCTCTCCTGTAGCCCATATATATCATTGTGCTCTGCTGTCCACCTGACAAAAGATTTCTGCTCTGCTATGCCCTTCACAATCATTACTGACAGCACAACGCTTCTTGTTGTCTTATGACCTAGGCATCACTTTCAGGTTGGAACTTGTCTTGAGTTCCTTGCATTCAAACTGTGCTTAAATCTTGCAGGTAACTTTTGCCCATGGTTGAAAGTGATTCTTCCTATCTACTCACACAGCAAAAAGCTTGTTGGACAGAGACAGCTCAACATCAGAAGGACAGGAATATCTGCTGTGTTTTGTCAGAATTCTTATCTGGCAATTTACTGTTGCCTGACTTTACTACCCAAACGAAGCTGATCAGTGCACAGTTCACATTGGATTATTCCCAGGATAAAAAAAATAAATCTCTTTTGTTGTTGATTTTTGTTTTGTTTTAGTTTTCCCTCAAACCACTTGCGCCTTTTGCAATACAGTCCTTTAACCCTGGAACATCTTTGCCTTCACAGCTGCTCACCTCATCTCAATTGCTTTTGTTTGCTCATTGAAGAACCATAGAATCATAGAGCCATTTATTATCCTTAGCACAAGTTAGAGAGGGAGTTGCTGAGGTCTTGGCACTTTTCACTTACAGTGAAATCCTTTTCACCTAGTCTTTGTCATCTACTCAGCTCTGGATGAATGAATACATCGAGTGGTTCATTTCATCCCTTAAAAATAAATTTACTTTACATTTTCTAAGATCGGATTTTAATTACTTTAAGATAGGACTTTTTCTTGACCTTGATATCAAAATTGTGGACTCTGATTTCCCACAATGGGGGACCCGTTGGAGTACATCACTTCCCCTTCATTCTCATGTATCTAGCTCATCCCTGGATGGAAAAGAGTCCCCAGGGAGGAAAAGGATCACAAACATCTGGCTTCCCTATTGAGTGCAGTTAAGGTAGAGTCAAAGTGGATATCTGGACCCAGATGCTCTTTGATGAATTACATCATACCTACTATATGACATATAATGCTAAATAACCTTTTTTTAGATTTCTTTTATCAGAGTAGTCATGTTTTTGAGTTGTCAGAGACAATACTCAAATTTGAAACTACTTTACAAAGCAGGTCAGAAAGTGCAGGAAGGGGAAGATGTAAATAGGATGGTACTCACAGGTCTTTGGCTGACACTTCTGTCTAGTTTCTGCATCTTACACTAATCTCAAAATTTTATGATGTTGTTTTCATATACGTTTTTCCCTCTTACTGCTTGGGAATATTTATATTACTATTGAGTTGTTCATGGCTCTATGGCTAGTCTCACAATTTTTCTTTCTTTTTTTTTAAATGCTCAGTAACTCCATTGTTTCAGAAAAAAATTAAGTGTGCACAATAATTCCTAGGCACACCACACTTCAGAAAAGCCACTCAAGTTTCTGATCTCTCAGTTTTAGTTCTGTCTATCCCTTTACTGTCAGACGAACACTTAATATTGATGAGAAGACAGCTGGTTGCTCAGACATGGATGTACAACATCTGTGGGCTGCCATATAAGCATGAGACTTGGAACAGCTTCCACTCACTGTGCACCTGACTTTTTTGAAAATGGTCCAGTTTTTTGTTTGTGAGCTGATTTGATATCTTTATTCATGACAGCACATCTCCTCATCCTTTCTTTATCCATTCTTGAATCAGTGCCACACCATCTGAAAATAAAAGACTGAAGGATAGCACTTGTTTTTTAGCTTTTATCTGCTTCTTCCAACATTTCTTCTAGTTAGAATGAAAATAACTGATTTTTGGAGTGGCTGGAAGTCTGTGAGACTCTTTGTCTCACAGGTGGCAGAAGTGAGAAAACAAAGCATCCAAAAGCTCACAAGCTTGGATCTATAGGCAGACAGCTGCTGAAGAATCTACGTAGGGGTGAGGAATCTCTGGTTCTGAACAGCTGAACTATGAATTCTCAAGTCATTAATAAGGTAAAGCCCATGTCTAGTGTGTCAGAGAGATGCATTAATACATCAGCACTGGAGTCTATTCTTGATAAATTTAAATCTGGATCTGTGGTTGTAGTTAAATGAGCATTCAGCAAGGAGAAACCTCTCCAGGGCTTTAACCAGCACTAAGAATAGTACCTGCCTTTCTGGAAACTTTCAGCAGAAAACCATAGGACAGTACACAGTATGGAAAATGCAAATGTGCAGACGGTGGCTTTCTAATTCTGTAAATGCTTTCTTTCCAACACATAATTCATGCATGTCATTCTGTGCTGGTGTGAATGTGATAAGACAGTTTGCTAAAATAATACTTTATACCAATGGGACAAGTGGTAATATGGGAACTCTATTTGCCATCAACACAAAAGTAAGAGGGGATGTTTTTCATTGCTCTTTGTTTTACTGTGGTCACTTTTTCATAGCAAGACCTGCACAAACACATGCATTCACCAGAAGATTGTTGGGCCCTGGAACAGGCTCACCAGGGCCCCAAGCTCCTGGAATTCAGGAAGCATCTGGACAATACTCTTAGACATAGGGTTTGATTTTGGAGTGGTCCTGCGTGGAGCCAGGAGTTGGACTCCATGATCTTCATGGGCCTCTTCCATCTCAAGACATTCTGTGATTCTGTGATCTAACTTCAAGTGTGCAAACCACTTTCCAAGATGGGAGAGATGTTAAGCTCAAAGCTGTGCCCAGGATTGAGAACTTGCAAAACCAAAGCTGTCCTCCTAGGCAGCTGGAAATATACAGGATTCACACAATCACAGAATCATAGGGGTTGGAAGGGACCTCAAGAGATTGTCGAGTCCAACTCCCCCTGCTAAAGCAGGTACCCTACCATAGGTCACACAAGTAGGCATCCAGTTGGGTCTTGAATGCCACTGTAGAAGGAGACTCCACAATCTCTTTGGGCATCCTGTTCCAGTGCTCCATCACCCTTACTGTTAAGAAGTTCTTCTGCATATTAGCATGTAACTGATCTGTAAACCGTTGGCCTTATGTTCATGTTTTAGGCCATTATTCCTTGTCCTATCACAATATACCAGCAAGAAGAGCCTGGCCTCATCCACTTGCCTCCTGCCTCCCATTAGTTATTCATAAACATTTATCAGATCCCCTCTCAGTCTTCTCCCCAGACTGAACAATCCCAGGTTACTCAGCTCTTCCTCATACGGGCCATGCTTCAGGCCCTTAAGCATCAGTCAAACTCCCCAGCTTTGTATCATCAGCAAATTTGAAAAGGGTGGACTCTACCCCTTCATCCAGGTCGTTGATGAAGATGCTGAACAAGATCCGACCCAGCACTGACTGCTGGGGAACACTGCTAATTACAGGCCTCCAATCAGACTCTGCACCATTGGTGACAACCCTCTGAGCTCTGCCAGCCAGCCTGTTCTCAGTCTACCTCACCGTGCACTCATCTATCCCACATTATCTAAGTCTCGTAACAAGGATGTTGTGGGAGAAGGTGTCAAATGCCTTGCTGAAGCCAAAGTACACAACATCCTCTGTTCTTCCTCCATCTACCCAGCCATTTAGGACATCACAGAAAGCAATCAGGTTGGTCAAGCATGATTTCCCCTTGGTGAATCCATTTTGACTGCACTTGATAACCTTCTTCTCTTCTAATTGCTTGAAGGTGGCACCTGGAGCAATTTGTTCCATCACCTTTACAGGGACAGAGGTAAGGCTGACTGGCCTGTAGTTCCCTGGATCCTCCTTGCCCTTTTTGAAGACTGGAGTGACATTGGCCATCCTCCAGTCTTCAGGCATGTCTCCAGTTTGTCAGGAAATTTCAAAGATGATAAAGAATGGTTCAGCAATAATCTCTGCCACTTCTCTCAGCACATATGTGTGCATCCCACCAGGGCCCATGGATTTGTGCCCACTGATTTTGGCTAGACGCTCTCTGACCAGACCCACCTTGACCAATAGAGAGTCTTCCTTTACCCAGACTCTGTTCCCCTGAGTCTGAGATTTCTGAGGTCTAGTCTTAGCATTAAAGACTGAAGCAAAGAAGGCATTCAGAAACTCTGTCTTCTAAGCATCCCCTGCTACCAAGGCACCCACCTCATTTAGAAAGGGATCCACATTTTTTCCTTAGTCTTCCTTTTACTGCTGACATAAATCATCTCTTGTCATTCTTTACCTCCTTTGCAAGCTTTAATTCCAAGAGGGCCTTAGCCTTCCTCATTGCATCCCTACAGGCCCTGAAAACAGTCCTATATTCTTCCCCGGTGGACAGGTCCTTTTCCTCTTGATCATGCTTGCCAGTCAAGATAATACTTTATGCACATGCCTACATGTATTCTAGATTGAAGTTAGCTCCCTAAATTGAGAGTGAAGTGAGATTAATGGAAAAAGTACCAGGTGCTGACCAGTGTTCAGTGCAGCCAGGGCTTTGGGTCTTGCTCTGAATCTGTAGATAGTATTGCTACAGAAGCAATATATTTTGCCAGCTTTATCAGTATGTTAGAGGATTTGATGCTTTTTAAAGAAAGAGGGAAAATTCTATCTAGGATTTCAGAGATTTGTGCAAGAGAGATTTTTGTTCTTTGTTGAGGTTCTACATTTTGACCCCTTACTTAACTATGTCACTGGGTCATTGCAAAGGTTTTTTTCCAAGAAAAAATTGTGAACTGTGCCAAGAAGTGTTGGCCTTTATAGTTCTCTGACTCACCTGCACTGGATCAAATAGCTGTGGTGATTTAACCAATACCCATTCAGCAACTGTCTGCTTTTTCTCTCTGCCACAGAAAAGAGAATTTCTTATTTTGTCCGGGCTACTGTAGTCATTAGATCATGATGGCAGACACAGTCCATCCTCTTTTTAGCTGCAATAAAGTCTGAACTGGAACATTTCAGTTCAAGTATGTGCATGATCATGCTGTTATTATTCTCTGGGAGTGTGGGTGGAATAGAAATTTCTTTGGTGACTGTAGTGCCTTTGTCATGTTCCTTCTACACTAATGTCTTGTGAGGATATAGGGACACAACCTCTTTTTTAACTGCAGACAGAATCAGATCTGAAGTTACACCAATGACTGAAAAGGATCACATGCATTGACTTCTGCACATGCTCAAAATCTCTTGCAGGTGTATCTCTTACAAAGATGGAGGAGGATTTTGAACATCTCCACAGAAGGAAACTCTTCAACTTTGTGAAGTCTGTTTCAGTGCTCTTTCACTCTTACAGGAAAGAAGTTTTCTGTCGTGTTCAGATGGAACTTCCTGTGTTCCAGTTTGTGCCTACCACCCCTTGTCCTGGTGCTGGGCACCACTGAAAAGAACCTGGCCCCATCCTCTTGATCACTGCATTTCAGATATTTTTAAGTGTTGATAAGATCCCCTCTGTCTTCTCTTCTCTGGGCTTAATAGCCCCAGGTCTCTCAGCCTTTCCTTGTACAAACCTCAGCCTTTCTTCATATGGGTGATGTTCCAGGCCCCTAATCATCCCTGTAGACATCTGCTGGATTCCTTAGAAGTTCCCTGTCTTTCCTGAACCAGGGAGCCCAGGAACTGGGCACAGTACTCCAGATATGACCTCCCCAGGGAAGAGTAGAGGGGGAGGATCACCTCCCTCAACCTGTTGGCCACACTCTGCTGGCTTATAGCCCACATGTTGTGCACCAGGACCCCCAGGTCCACCTAGTCTCAGATCTTCATTGTATGCTCCTTTTACAAGCAGATGCACCATAAAAGATGACATGTCATCCTAAAAAAGAGGAATGGAATGCCCATAAAAATTTAGGCAACCAGTAATTCAATTCTTGGCTATCCCTTTTTGCAGGTAACAAAAATAGAATGAAGTCATACAGATAAATGTTGGAAAGACCTGAGATAGACATTTACTGTAACCATCAGGACTGGATGGCTCACATCCAGGAGCCATAAAGAATGGAACAGCTGACTTGTTAAATATCTACAAGTGATCTTCTCACATTTATTAGGCAATACTGACATGAAACCTTAACCCTGACTAACTCTAGCCATTGGCATACCAGTTAAGTTATAGATATTTTATTTTTGCATTTTCTTGAGTAATACAAACCCTGTATTTGTGGTGAAGAAATTTCAAGATATATTGACCAATCTTAATTACTGAAAGTAATAGTTAATAATGAGAATGACAAAATCTTGAGATGCTTATGGTTTGAGGGCAAATTAACAGTTTTCTGACCAATAAATGAAGGAAGGAATAGAGAAAACCAGCATAACTGATCACTGGATGAACGTTCACACAACAGAAAAAGAAACTTGAAAAAAGTTGACAACCAAAGTGTGGGGGGAACTGTACTGCCGTTAATCTAAACCTGAAGGTGAAAGGAAGCAAGAGATTATTATATCAGTCTAGAATGAGGTTAAACCTGAATTGTTCCAGTGATCAGTACATGGAAAAGTTTCAAGTGTACTATCATCTGCTAGAGTTAATGGAACTATCCAAGTATCATAAAATGCATGTAGTTATTTAGCAAAATGTTATAGATCTGAAGAAATGTATTAAGTTGAAGATAAGCATTTTTTTTTAAACTATATTTTACTCAACTGTGCTGTAAAGTCTTGTGACAGTATTATTCAGTTCAAGTCTCTCATGGACTAAAGGATCCTGTTTCTTCCTTGAAATCCCTGGAATACATCCATTTGCTAAGACTCAGGTTCTGCATTTTTTGGTGTCCGTGGTGTAGGATGGGAGTGCAGCTGGTCACAATTGCTCATGCTTTATACCACTTGACATCTAAGAGACTCAGTAAAAACTATGAGCATGCCATCATGAGTGTGTTGGCTTGAACACTTGTCCAACAGCAGACAAAATATAAACCTCAGTGCCCAACCCCACCAAATAAAATGCAAAGTCACAGTACTGCAATACTGACATGGAGGGAAAAGAAAGTAACCCACTATGGAACACTGTGTAATAATATGGTAAAACTCTTATCCCAGATTTTTTTTATTTTTTCTAATGGACTTTTGGTAACAGGAGCTCAGCAGAACTGCACAGGGGATCTTATTCACTGAGCAGTTGCTCCGGGCAGGTGCTCCAGTGAGGTTGGCTGGGGACACAGATGCTTCTTTTTACACTTTCTACGAAGTGTTGGGATGCAATTAGTGAGCCAGGAAAAAAATCTGTTCTTCATTCCTTGGAAAGCTGAGGTAGTACGGAATAAACGCTTTGTTTTTTTTCTGAATGCATGCCTAAAGTGGTTTGGAGAGGAAGCATATCTGACCAGACCAGTGCAGAAAAATGCAGTATTGCTCCATCAGAGGGATGGGAATGGGGATGGGATGACCGGAGCTCCTGCAGCATGGGCACAGACAGACCAGGGTTGTTTATTGTTGTCTTCTGCACCTTGTGCTATCACAAAGATGTAGGAGCTAAAGAATATGTTACCAGTAAACCCTCCAGACCCTGCAGAAGCAGGGTTTTTTTTGTGTGTATTTTTTTTTACCTGCCTGCTGCCTGCGAGCTGGCTACTGATACTGTGTGGAGATGGTTTCATTGTGGGCCAACTCATAGTAGAACAGTTATGTTGCTTCCAAGGATGAGATCAATTTGATCTAACTTGGTTTTGACACTCCCTTTAGCCTCATTTGAATTATGTTACTGACGCAGTCTTCATTTTACACCTTCTTTTTGCAGGCTTCAGTTCTTCAGCACTAAGAAACAATGTTCATAGTTGAGTTAGTTCAAGGAGAACTGAAGAGGTCTACACCTGGGGACGAACAAGCCCAGGCACCAGGGCGTGCTGGGGCCACCTAGAGGGAAAGCAGCTCTGCAGAAAAGGACCTCGGGTCCTGGTGGAGTCAGCAGAGTGCCCTCATGCAAAGAAGCATGAGGATAACCTGGGTTGCATTGGGAAAGGTATTGCCAGAAGGTGGAGGAAAGTGATCCTTTTCCTCTATTCAGTACCAGTGAGGACACTCCTTGAGTGTGTAACCCAGTAATGGGTGCCCAGTACAAGAGAGACATAGACATACTGGAGAGTCCAATGGAGGGGCACCTCCATTTGATTTGGGACTGGAGGCCCTCTCCTGTGAGGAGAGGACGAGAGATGGGACTGCTCAGCCTCAGAACAGGTGGCTCATGGGAATCTCATCAATAAATACCTGAAGGGGGGGGGGGGGGGGGGGATGACAAGAGCACTGAGCCAGGCTCTATTCAGAGATGTCCAGTACCAGAATAAGCAGCAATAGCCACAGCTTGGAACACAGAGTTTCCCTCTGAACTCCAGGAAACACTGTTACTGTATTGCTGGTGGAGCGCTGGCACAGGCTGCCCAGAAGCTCTGGTGTCTCCTCCCTGAAGATGTTCAGCAGCCACCTGGCTGTAGGCCTGGGCACGCTGCTCTGAGCAGCCCTGCTGGAGAGCGACTGGGACAGAGGGATGCAGGTATCCCTGCCAGCCTCAGCCATCCTGTGATTCTGTGGTTCTGTGAGAGTGAGGGGTGACTAACATAATTTGTATGCAAACATTGTAGAACCACACTGAGTATTACTAGCATGTTGACAGAACCATGTCAAATGCATGCAGGTAAGATTTATGTACTATGATCGTCACATGCTTGTTTCAAGTGCCTCTTAGAATGTGAAATAAAAAGTGAAGATTAGGACTGAATTATTCTTTTTATTGGACACGTGAACAAAGAGATGGAACAGGGAAAGAATATGAATAATAAGAAAGAAGAAAGTTGCTCCCAAGGTTTTGGGCAGGAAGGCACATTCCCAACAAGTTAGTGAAGACTGTGCAATAACCCTTCCATGTATATATATATATCTATATCGTATTTTTGCCTTCAGCTTAAAATGGCAACAAAATGAATCCAAAGTAGGAGTGTTCAACAGAGCAAGGGATACAGCAGAGAACTGCTCCTGCTAAAATTAATAGAGACATTCTGGATCCTCTGCTCAGATGCATGAGCAGCCTGTTACCTCCAGAAATCTGTTATATATGTAGCTATGAGAGATTTAACAAATGGTTTGAAAGACTGGTGACCACAGGAGAAATGAAAAGCAAATTAAATGTGTTAGTTACTGTATCATTGGTTCATTTTGCTTTCAGACAGTGACCTGTGTGACTTGGCCAAGCAGACATAGGATAGTTTCTTTTGATCAGTATGAATTACAATGCATTTTGCCTACTGCAACTCTCTGTTACTTCTTCAACAGCTCAGGTTGCACATGGCTTGATTAATGTACATGGCTTACATTGGGGGCATTTCTTCTGCTCCCTCTCATGATTATGTAAAAAGAGATTATCTGTCCTGAAGGTTATCTGTCCTGAATCAGAACTCTCTTATTAGAGAAACACAGATTCACCTTTTATTCTTTTTTTCCCTGAAATTTTGTTCTACAGTTTTTAAGGAAAATAATTTTGAAGATCATCACTTCTGCTCCTTTAACGAACATATAAATCTCTTTTGGGCCGGGGAGCAGGGAGGTCAAAACTGGAAATAACCAGCCAGAATCTACTACAGAACACTTACTGAATAGCTACAAATTTGGCCTGATGTAACATATTTTTAATAGAGTCTTTCTCATTAACTCTACTAATTTAGAGCTCTAATTGTAAGTATCCAGGTAAAACAGTTATCCTGAACATTTTTTTCTAAAAAAGATTTTTAAACGATATGTTATTTATTAATTGCAGCCAGAGTGCACTCATTTAATTGACAGAATTCAAACCAGTGGAATATTATTGTGCTAATAAGTATGCCCCTGCTGCCTCTAGGTTGCAGTTATTCCATTTCAATATGGAAAAAAACCACTACCAACAACAACAAACAGATTTGCTTTTGTAATATCCCAGAAGCTCATGCAAAATTTAATGTCATCTGGACTTCAGAGATGTTCAGATCGTCAAACAGATATAACTCTACTGACTTCAAAATGCTCCATTAAAAGTTGCTTAGTTCTTCAGAAGAGCAGCAGTTGTTGCACTGAAGTTGTTCAGGTTTGTATTTACAACATTGAAAATGGTGTCAAACTGCAGCTCCTTGGCTTTCCATCTGATCACGTTATGTCTTTATTTCTAATGGCTTACACAGAATTTCCAGCCAGGATGATTTATAGTTGAAAATGAATCAACAGTTGAAGGGGGGAGGAAAGAGAAAAAAAGATAAAGGGAAAGGGAGAAGAATAATGAACCGATAGTTCATGTTCATGCACCTGAAAATAATACATCCTGTTGGTTGTATTTAATCAAATTCTGCTCGCTTGGTTCCCGGTGTGGTGCAAACAGACTCATGATGCACAGCAAGCAGGAACTTCAGGTATTTCATTTCAGTTTGGAAATGATTTTTCCTGTCAGCTGCATTTTAGTTCAGCAAAAGTGAAAGTGGCTCTTCTTTTGAATAACCTGTTGATGCGCAGCATCACTGATAAATTGGAAAGAAGGCATCTTGCTGCTTGGAAGAGCATTTCTAACATCTAGCTGGAGATAACAGAGTAACCCTTACTGTGCTGTGCTGCTCCTATGCACAGGGCTGGCAGAGCCCTGTAACAGCTGTGCAAAATACTTTACTCACCCAGAGCAACCTACACTATTAAAATGCATTTGAGAAACCACACATTATCATTAAGCTTAATTAAAGATGAGGGGGGAAAAAAAGATCTCAAAGCTCTCTGCACCACAGCTGGCGTCAGAGGAAATAGGGAGTTTTTTTTTGCTCCCAGTTGCACCTTCTTTATTTTGACTTTTGAAATGCAAACAAACAAAAAAACCTAAGCAGATTTGGGTTAAGGATATTTCAGCCATGGCTAACTCAGAATAATTTATATACTTCCTTAACGTACTGATGGAAGTATTTTTTCATTCTATCAGAGTATTTAGTTCTTTCGGAAGGTAATTTCCAAGGTAAGAGAGGAAACAAAATGTGCAGTCATCCTGCTACTACAGATACACAGGTAGTGTGCATGAATATAAACCACGATTTGGGAAGCAGGGGATGTAGAGGTGAAAAACGCTGTTTGACTGCTGATAGAGTACTTGAAAGCTCACTTGGTGCCTTCTGCTCCCTGCAGCATAATTCCATATGCCTGTTCATTCCCACAGGCTATGTACAGTGACGAGGGCTGAATTCCTCATCCCAAAGCCACAAACCAGTCCAGAAGTTTCCCTGAGGTAATCTGAGCAAGGTGAAGGCTCAATAAGCCCTGCAGGTGAGGAGGTAGCCATCCAGGGCTGCATACCCATCCAGGGAATGCAGGGATGCACTGTGCTAGAACAATGCAAGGAATATGGAGTGTGGTGCTTGAAAGGGAGTTGCTGTAAAATTGAGGACAAAAATAACTAAAGGGGGAAAATCTTACAGTTCCAGTACCATAAATATGGAGGTGGCTGTTTGCATTCTGTGAGAAACACAAGTAATTTTGCACTCAGCGCTCTTCACATGGCATCCATTTGCAGCAGGTTGGAGTAGGGGTCTCATGTTGGTCTGTGAGTCCCCGGTGAGTGCAGTCCCTGTGCTGCTGCGACAACCACGAAGCCATGGTGGCTGTGCAGGATGCTCAGCACACACCTGGTGGTGGGGTATGTGACCATCTGTTGCCAGCACCCCTTGCCAATGCTTCATCCAGATCAGAGATAATGAGAAATCATTTCCACTGGGCTGGACATCCATTTTGCAGCCTTAAAGGTACTTTTCTCATGAATGGTTCTGGGAAATAATGAATCAAATGATGATCTCATCAATGGTTGATAAAACAATACACCCTTCTTCATCTCTTTCAATTCAGCACTGGTTCCTAATATTTTTCTTTCTAGGTTCATGGCCATTCTAGATTATTACAGTGGCAGACTCTGGCGTGTGACAAGGAACGCTCACAACAATATCCCGCGCATGTCTACATCTCAGCATCGTGTGACAGCAATACAAATGACTTGTGGGCTCCTGCTGTGACTATCCAGGGGAACAGGCTCTCCAGCCTCTCCACAGTTCCTTCAAAGCTCTTATTGGCAGAGCTTTCCCACAGGGTAAGCGACGTGGGCAATCTCCGACACTCAAATCATTAGTCTTCGTCAAGTGCTTTGTGCTGTGATAGGCTTTTAGTTTAATTTGCAGATGGGATCACTGATATTCAGAGCGGTGTAGCGGAGCTGTATGCAATAGGATAGGTCCCTACCTGCCACAGCGTTCCTGCAGTTCTGACATGCTGTCTGGAGTTCATTGAGTCCATAGTACTGCCTTTCCTCTTGGGCTGCCTTGTGGTTACGGGGCTTTTGACAGAAAGGTTTGCACCTGGATGCTGGCATGCAGGGGTCTGTCACGCTTCTCCTCACCCACTTCCCTGCCGGCTCAGTGATCCAAACGCACGGGCTTGCATTTGCAGCCCTTCATCTTCCAGAGTCTCTTCCGTCCCGGTGAAACACCTGCGAACACTGCCGCTGAGCAGATGGATATTCAGTGAGCATCGCAGCTTGATCCTCTGGAGACCCCGAGGGAGCTTCGGCAGAGGAGTCGGAGCTCATTTTTAATTAACGATTACCGATAACGAAAAAAAACCCCGAAGTCAGTGAACGGCGCTGAGGCGGAATCCGTAGGAGAAGGACTGCTGCCACCTGGCGGTGCAGGGCCGGAGCTGCACGCAGGACGGCCCAGCATTCAGACCCTGCGTCTGGCAGCGCTGCCCAAACCCAGTGCCCACCGCGCTGTGGTGCAGCACTGTCCCTACCCCCAGCTGCCCCTCCCCTGGCAGCTCCATGCCGTTCCCTCGGGCCCTGTGGCTGTCACACAGAGCAGAGCTCAGCGCTGCCCCTCCGCTCCCCTTCTCATAACCTTCACATACCGTAGTACGGGACTGCACCAACTCACACTGCAGATTAATGCAAAGACCCATCACTACAAATCCCTTAGATGCGTAGAAGTGACAACTCTTCTGACACGTCTTATGGTCGTGATGGTGTCTTTTCACATCATGACAGAGGAGGCAAAGGGTCACAGTCACTGGGCTCCCATGACCTTGGCTGCTACCCTGAAAGCACATACAAGAGGTGGCATATAGGAACAGAGAGCTACTGTTCTCAGCTTCTGATGAAAAATGTTCTTAGTCAGGGAGAGGAATTTGATGCAACACATTAAAATCTCCACTTTCTTAGCCAAAATAGAAACGCCTCTTTGGGTATGCCTAACACTGCAGCCAAATTCATGAGTACAGCTCCAAGTAGCTCACACTATCATAATTACCACCCACAGGCTTCTGCTAGCAATAGTATGGGGTAAAGATATATTGACTCAGCCTTCCTCTCTCTGTCATAATTTGAGTCACATGGAAAGCATTTTTTCCCCTTCATCTTACTTACTGAAAAAGGTATCAAGGAAAGGACCTGGGGCATTCAACCACGAAACTACAGTATCATGTGCAAATTTTTAATTCACTCCAAATCAACATTTTATTGTGCGTGTTTAAACAAAAGCATCTAGAAGTTCAGATGGGAAACAAGAAGTCTCAAAGGAAAAATAATACAACAAAAATGAGTAGACTGTTTACGAAGTTCTCCTGGATGACCCCTGACTTCTTCAGTATTTTTTGATAACCTCATACAGCCAAACTTGTTAAAGTTTTTTTAAAAGCCTGGGTCAACCATGCTAGCTTTTTTCTCTTCACTTAGGAGCACCTTTAAAGAACCATACTTTGAGGGAGGAGAGGGAGATTCTATATTCCAGAGTGACAGTACTTGATTAGACATCAGACTGTGACAGCCAAACTACCTTTATGGAAGAAAAATAATAACTATCAAGAGGAAAACATGGTAAAAATGCATACAGTCAGTACATGTAAAGTAATTCACACTGGGAACACCTACAGTCAGCAGACGGTCTCCTACAGAAGGCCTTTGAAAACATCTGTCTTCGTCATTCATGAAGTATAAGCCCAAACCATTTGATGTGGGAACAAAGAGGAAGAAATATGGCTAATAGAAAGAACATAATGGATGCACCAGTGCAGAGGAACACTCCTGAGCAGAAAAACATGACTTCAGGACAAAGTTAAGCATATATCCACGGCTCAGTTCAAACACAGTTGTAGAGAACGGAGATGATGTGTTCAGGTACTTCTATCACTGTGTTTGTTACCTTATTATATTAACACCCTTAACGTGCACAAATAGTTGATGGATAATGAAGAGGTTGATTTTTTTTTTCCCTACAATCAGAAACACAGTTTTTCAAGGACATGAGTTATTTTACCCCTAGGCAATAGCTGATCTCAGAATGTGACCATCCCCACCTCCATTTAGTGGTTAATAATTAACAGTTTATTTCAAATGTTTGATAAACTCTGGCTCAGAACACCTGAAAACATCTGAGGGCTCAGACTTAATGTTTGTTTTAACAGAATGAAAATATGTGCCACTTATTTCTGTAGCCTCCTGTGGTTGGATTTGATTTCCAGAGGGAAACAAGTGGGGCACAAGCAGCCATCTGCCTTACCAAGGAGACCTCATAAAAGCTTGACAGAAAAACCTCTCAGAAATAGAAGACTGAATGGGAGGAAGCTGCGAAGACCCAAACAATATGTCATCGCTTCTGTCAGATAGTTTAAGATACATTAGACCTACAGCATTAATTCAAACCCCATCATTTTAGGATTGGTCCCTACTGTTTTTGTTATTGTTGTTGTTTTAAATTTCTAGTTTTAAAGGAGATTTAGAAGAGTTTGAGATCTATCCAAACTTCAGCTCAGAGAAAGTGGTCAAACACTACAACACTACCCTATGCGAGTTTTGATCAAGCTACACAGTTTTTGCAGGACCTTTTCAATTCTTTAATTCTAAATATGATCTCTACATTTCTTTGCTTAATTCCACTGTATATTATGCTACTTCCTAAAATCCACACTGCTGAATTTCTTCCTTCCTTTCAACTAGCTGTGTCATGTCACATGTTTTACGAGCTTTACAGCTGATAATAAGAAAGCAAGAGGGCACTTACATCTTGTAACTAAAAAAAAGTGAAAAATAAAGGCTTGAACAGCTGTTAGCTATCACGTTGCACTAGTTTATATTAGAGATGAGTCAGCCCAAAATCCAGGAGACTTTTGCAGTCCCTTTCTATGGTCACCTCCTGCCCTGACCGCACTGCTAAACCTCAGCGTCCCATAAATCACAGAATGCCTCGAGTTGGAAGGGGTCCACAAGGAACATTGAATCCTGCTCCTGGCTCCACACAGGATCACCCAAAATTCAAACTCTATGTCTAAGAGCATTGTCCAGACATCTCCTGAACTCCAGCAACTTGGGGCTGTGGCCACTGCCTTGGGGAGCCTGCTTCATGGCCCAACAACCTTCTGGTGAAGAGTATTTTCCTGATTGATATCCAACATGATACAGGGCAGGAAGTACTAATTTCCATCTCCTGAAATGCCACAGCTTTAAGACAAGCCAACCCAAAGTACAGTTTGCGTTTGTGTGTAACTGCAGAGGCTTAGGGGCTGCTTCTTAAAATCGCTCCTTTTGTGGAGATGAGGATGATTCAAGTTCAAGAGTATGTGGGAAAGCAGCAAGCACACAGTCTTGCCTAGAACGTGCTGCAAAGTGGCTCGGGGACTTTCTGATTTCCATTACTTTATCTAACCCTTTTTCAAACTTTAGGGTTCCACAGGCCACAAGTATCTTGGAGAACTGAGAAAAAAACATCTACTTCCTTCTGTTTTAAAGCGTCTCCCACAGCACTTTATTGGCTGCCCTCAGTAATACTAGCTCCTCAGCAGTTTTTCATCCCTCATATTGGCAATTTGAGAGCAGAGAGATGACAACCAGGGCACAGGGTTGGAACTCAGTATCATTAGTGTCCCCTCCAAACCAATCCTTCTCTGCAGCCCCTGATGTCTTCTAAGCACAGTGCATATTACCAATTATTGTTTTTTTCACTCATGTCTGCTCTTGTTTTCCATGTACATATTCCTAAGGAAGCTTTCATTTTATACTTTGTATCCTCTCTCTTCACTTTTGGACAAAAAACCTTTTGTTTCACCTTTTAGTTTCAATTATTTCTGCCATTCAGTTTTGTTTGTCTATATTAAATTAATTTTCTCCTTTCTCTTTTATTTTTTCCCGATTTTAGAATAGTAAATGTGATATGTTATTTTATAGTAATCTCCTCTGAGCTTTAGAGAATTACAAGCTTCTTTATTGAAATTAAATAGGAACGGGATCATTCCAATAATAATATCTTACATGAACTCTCCAGTATGTTCTAGAAGTGTTCTTTACTCTTTGTTATTTTTGCTCTTTAAACAGACCAGTTTTGACACAAGCGTTTGATGCCAATTAGATTATATCATATTAAATCTGGAATGAGTCTCACCTATCACTTCTGCTTACATTAGTAATTTAGAGTGAATTTCAACAAGCATTAGTAATTTCCATATCTTCCATTCACTTGCAGAAGGGAAGCCGTTTTCCCAGTATGTTAACAGGATCCATTCTATGAAAAAATGCTTCCTAATTGAGTGGAACTTTTCCCTCAGGCATTTTGCTTCTTGCTTTCCATACTCCTTTCCTTCTCCCACCCTTTATGGACTCAACTTCTCTCTCTAAGAGTTGCTTCCTCTGGGTGTGAAGGAAGGTTAGAGTACTTTACGCTCCAAGCTGCTGGAACTGATTAGTGATGTCAGGTCAAATATGGAGCTGATTTGCTCCTATAAGCTATTTAAGCAGTGTTGCAGTGAAGTTTGCAGAGGTGTAAATCAGCACAGAACAAAGGGCTACGCTTCTGCAATGCTCAGAGAATGAAAACGTCATGAAAATACTGAATATTACTGATAACTGCAGAGCCAAAGAAAAGCAAACTGCAATTCTGCTTACCTCCCTGTTGGCATTACAAATGGGAAGAAAAAGCAAGCAAGCAATTTTTCAAATAACACTTTCAGAGCTGAAGTCAGAATGGGAAGTACCAAAGCAATTACTTCAGCAACTTGCTTTTATAGAGGAAATCAGCAGCAACGAGTTTCATTTCTAGGTAATTTCCCAGACTCACAAGAAACACAGCAGCATCTACAGTCTGAAAAGATGGCAAAACAGTAGCACACAATTCACGGCAACTCAGAAACAAAGTGCCAAAAAATACACAGCACGAGCAATCGTTATTTGTGTCAGATTTTCCCAGAGCAGTATGATCTAGAGGATAACAGTATTAGAGCTGCAGAAAATAGAAGTTTGGATTTCAGCTGCAAACAGTAGGCACTGTTTGTCAGAGGAGATTTCAAAAGTTTTTTTTTTTGCTCTTGAATTTGTTGTGGAGTCTCCTTCTCTGGAGATATTCAAGGCCCGCGTGGATGCCTACCTGTGCAACCTGGGCTAGGGAGCTGCTTTGGCAGGGGGTTGGACTTGATGATCTCCAGAGGTCCCTTCCAACCCCCACAGTTCTGTGATTCTGTGAATTTAGGGCAGGAATAAGGCTGTGTAATTAGACGGGAAAGTATTTCTTTTGAGGTAGAGGAAGGTCAAATCCCATCATGCTTATTTACATCTTTGCCACGAGTAGTTCCATTGACTTAACAAGATTTCCAAGGTAACAATGGAAAATTTTGTTATTGAAAAGAAAGCAGAAAAGCCAAACATCATCGTACTGTAGGATTCATCAACAGCAAATTTCTACATGCTGAAATTGAAGCTGATCTAAGAATCGACATACATAGAAATTCCCTGAAACACTGTAAGGCAAAATGGCATATATATGTATATATGTTTAAAAACTCAGAAAAAATAGGAAACTCTAAATGCAGCATTTTATAGAAATTCTTCACAGGTTGTTATAATATTGCAGAGTTTCAAAGGTAATGACATTATGCACAAATAAATAAATAAAATGCAGAGCTGCAAAGGCCTTAGTGCACATATATATAGTGTCTAGTAAAGTGAAAGTCCAGTGAGTTTTTGTGAATTTGTTTGCTTTTTGGTCCCTTTACATAGGTCAGAGGAAGCCAGTCAGGAAGTTCTCTATCCCATTGTGTTATTTTCTTTTACAGAAATAGCTGCTACTAACAAAAGTACCATGACACCTTTTTTTTTTTCTCTAGTCATAAACTGAGACTTGAAGAGAAGTATTGAATATTTTACACAGAAAATTTCTGATGTAAGACTACAGACCTCTGCAACCTGGTCTAGGGAGCCTGCCTTGGCATTGGGGTTGGACTTGATGATCTATAGAGGTCCCTTCCAACCCCAATGATTCTGTGATCTGAGCAAAAGTTTCCAGTGCTACTTCCCTCCTTCACCTCCTAAACGGAAATTATATTTGCATACTTGAAATCTTGCTTTGATCACCCCTCCTTCTCTTCACGTCCAAGTACCATCTTCACACATAGGGCTGAATCGTTCATCTCTTTATCCTTCTCAACTTTGTCAGTGTCTCCTTTCTACGTAAATACTATTCATCAATATCTGGTGAGTGCCTAGCCCAAGGGTGGATGAAGTAAGAACCCACAATTGGCTTTCACATTTTTACGATAAATCATTGCTGCAAATGTCATCTCACAAGATCACTTTACACTTCAAAGCTTACAATGTTATCTTACTATGTAAAGAGAGAACAGCTTCTCTTTACTGCCAAATTCAATTGAATTCTTCTGACCTTCCGCAAATGCCCAGAGGAGAAGTCACGCTCACCCTGCAGTCTCAGTGGGCAGGAGTTCAAAGGGGAAGGGAAAAAGTAATCACAGCTCATCCAGCCCAGAGAAGAAAATGTAGCAATATGGCTAGAGGCAGGAGGAAGCGTGGCTGCTGGTGGGACTTGGTTTGCCCTGAGGTGGAGTCTGTAACACTCCTCTGTGGCCTTTTCTGCCCGTTCAGCAGCAGGACTGACAAGCTTGGCACCATTTCTTCACAGAGAAGCACAGTGGCTATGGCTCAGAGCCTAAAGAAATGACTTAGAATTGAGGTATTGACAATAATGTATATGACAGTATTGCAAATGAGAACAAAGCTTTTCCAACTGCCAGAAACCTGCGCTGTGAAAATAACTTCACCATTAAGAATTACAGGTTACATTCATTTAGGTTCATGTTGTTTTGGTCTCCAGGTTTGTGCCATCTGATTCCCCCAGGCCTGCACTCACATTCATGCCAGTGCGCTACTGAGGTCTATAGGTCTTCACAAAGGTCTTCATGTAGATCTTTCAAGCTTAAAGAGGGTAGATTATGGTTAAATATAAAGTCTTACACAGTGAGGGTGGTGAGGCAGTGGAACATGTTGCCCAGAGATATGCTTGATGCCCTGTCCCTGGAGACTTTCAAGGTGAGGCTGGATCAGGCCCTTTACAACATGATCAAGCTGTGTTGTCCCTGTTCATTGCAGGGGATTTGGACTAGATGACTTCTGAAGGACCCTTCCAACTCTAAGAAGTCTATGACTCTGTGTAGATATGGACCTGTTTATCACAAATAAGATACAAGAATCTTGAAGATTTTATAAGAACTAGATCAAAATCTGCTTTACTACTATCAGCTAACTCGATTGCTTTCATGATGCTGGAAAGAGAAAAGTCCTAAGGAATCTTTTCATAGTCCATAATTCTGTGACTTCTTGTGGGCATGTGAATTTCTGTACTCTTCCACATACAATGCCCTCTTAAATTCTAGAATAATACAGTAGTAATATAGACTTGTTTTCTTCTACATTAGTGGAGTCCAACGAGACCTTTAAATGTTGCAGACAGTAACCAGTAGTCTATGCCAAACTCAGTGTTGTGCACTTGCCAGAACTGCTGGCTCTGTGATCACTTTGAATCACAACTGCTCACTTTCTGACTGAGGCCCTGGTTCTATATCTTCATGTTATTTGGAGACCTCTGAAATTCAGGAAAATGTCATTCCATTCTTACATATAACACACCTTTTTATAATATATATAGTGGAAAGTCTAGAAAAAACAGTGGAGTACTGATGTATTCACACAAGAACACAAACCATCCATGTGATTTTGGTGAAGCGGGAGGGTTAGTAAGGAGACTACTGGGCTGGATAGGGGAGCAGCCGTGGCAGCCCTGCTCCCTTTATCCTATGCGTGGTTCTGGGTATTCACAGACTCAGGCTCCTCACTAAAAAACCTAAATTGTGACCTTGGCTTACCAATTCAAGCTAAACCAGCTTTTTGCAGAAGGCTGGGGTGGGCAGTTCCTCTTGAGCCCCTAGTCTTATCTGCATATTGATTATCTGAGCCCCAGGGCAGAGTTTACATCTCAGTGACTGCAAAGCTGAAGCAGCCTCATGCTTCTCATCTAAGACTTTATTTTTACTTACCACAGACAAATTCTAATCATTCAGTCAGGATCTTCCATGACAAGGTTGTTGACTCACAGGTCTTATTCCAGTGTACTGTGATTCAGGCGGCAGTAACACAGCCACATGCTGCTTCCACCTCTGACAGAAAGCAGCTGAGGAGCTCTGAGGGATGGTGACTGGGAGCGGTGCAGAGCAGGGGCACCTGAGACACCGGGCTGTGGGCATCTGGAGCTGGGGGACCTCAAAAGAAGGAAAGGGAAGGAAAAGGGTAAGGGAGAAAAGAGGGAATTGAAAACACAGAGAAAACAAGCTATCTACTTATATGAAGTAATTTCCTTTGATAAGAGAGGTTGTGGACTGATTCACAGAGTGAAGAGCATGAATCTAGTCTACGGATAAATACATGGGGAAGTGCAATGCAATGCATGGCTCTCTTAGGCTTTGTAGCTTAAAAGAGTGTCTTGAGAGAGCTGTAGTTATGGCTGCTCAAGGGATGACAAGTGGGAATGCCTGTGTCTAATGAGCATGAACACTTACTTGCTCATTTCAAATAAAGAAGTCACAAAGGAAGGCATTAAACACAAACAAAGCCAGATATTGCCGTGCTTCAAAAAATTCTGTCTATTCCCAGGGCACGCAGTGACCTCATACCTTACAGCAGCTCACAAAGCAGAGTGCCACCACCTTCTGACATTGAGGACTGGGCCTTCCTTGTTGCTCTCCTCTTGTATTCATAAGGCCTGACCTAGCATTCTTTGAATAACTGTGGCACACGGCTCTGCTGTATGGATTTGTTTAAGGAGCAGTGTGTTTCTGCCAGCACCACCTTCACCATTACAAACAGTCCCATTCAAGCTCCCCCACAGTATTTCCATGCTGGTGTTGGGATTCAACATTCCAGGAGACAGAAGCACTGTGAGAGGAGGGAAAACAGAGACAAGACACAGGTGCTCAACAGCAAGACCCCAGCACACTCGTGACGTGCTGGGGTGCTCGAGCTGTAGCTGGCACAGCAAATACCTTCCACCACTTGCTCAATTTGTCCCCAAAAGAAGGTCAGCTCAGCAAAAAACCCAGCCTGTTTTGTGACAAACACTTCACCCCATATGAACTTACAAAACACCTGCCGCTCTGCGACTAAATTGGGGCCTGTGGGAAGGACAATGTCCTGCCACAGGGACAGACTTAGGGATGTAAGGACATACTTAGGGAAATGTAGCAAGGGAACAAATAAACAGGCTTTAATTTTCTCCAGCAAAATTAGGCGGCTTTCATACTGCAGGATACTAGAAAGGCTGAGCTGCTCTGGTGCCTCTAACAGGGATTCTTGGCTTAGGTTTTTTGGCTGACCTTCCTGCTCTCGAGGGGATTTTACTGTAGCACAGAAATCGGTTGGAGAATTCAGCGTGCCACCTCCACCTCCATAAGCTGTCCCAAGTGTCTGAACTCCAAACCAACTGAGACCAACCACGGTGACCACGTCGCCACACTGCCAGGAAGGGTAATGAGCAGCCTCACTGTAATTACATGCTGTCCTCAGGTGCTCTAAAAACAAAACCAAAGCAAAACAAAGCCCCAGAAAACGCCCACAGCCTGGCTAGGTGTGCTGCTATCCAAACAGGAATGTGTTCCACGTGATTTCCTGCCAAGTAACTTTCTCTGTTCTTCACTCCCACACTTACCACCACAGGGACCTTCCACTAAAACTGAAAGATTTGGGAAATTATCTTGCAACAAGCCCATATATCTGAGGGCTAGAGAGCAAATTATAGGCTCTTAGTGTTTCCCCGAATATTTTCACCTAAGCTCTGTTATTACCTATATTGCATTACGGTGTATCATGAGCTATTTGACTTGAACAACCTACGACGTATATTCTCCACTGGACATTGAAGAGCATTTGTACCAAGCATTGTGCTAGGTCTGGTCAACCTGTTCTCCCCTGCCTGGAAGAAACTCAGACTGCTCAGGACTTTACAATCTGTATATTGGGAACCTGCCCACATTACCAGCTGCTTCTCCTAAATCCTCCCAGGGATCTGAAACAATGTGCAGTACTCTCTGGCCCTACTGCAGCCTATTGTTCGGGGCAGATTGCTATGAAACAGAGACAAGCCTTGAAGCAAGCAGTGAGTGGAAAGCGTATAGCAGTGTGGTAAGGCACATCCCAGGCTCAGTCAGACACTTGCTGTAATGCCGGGGCCATCGGGTGGCCTGAATCTGTGGTTTCCTTTATCTGGTCTATTGTTAAGGAACAGAAGTAACACACTGCCATTGCTGGGAGCTGCTGGTGACACTCACAGGAGTCCTCACTCTGACTGACTCCTGCTGGCCTGACAGGTCTCTGTTTCAAGACACTGCAGAAGACATCTGTTAAGGGCACTGTGTTCTCTTTTTATAGTACACGCTGTTAATTGGTAACTAAAAAAACCTGTTTTTACAACTGTTTTCCATCCTCTTTCCTGTATCACTGTTAGAAGCTACTGATATCTATTCTGAGCTCCAGAAAGAGCTACATTTCAGTGGTGCATCTGCAGCAACTCAAGTACAGCAGAGCCTCGCTCAAACACAGAGATGATTGTTTTAAGTGCTCCAGCCACTACATCTTAGTAGGGGAAGCAGTGCTGTAAATCAATAATCCCACTTGAGCTTTTAGTTTTTTTTTTTTTTTTTTATTAAGTGGACAGTAAATCAGTGCATGATGTAGGAGTGCACACAACAAGGATCCCTCTGATGGGATGGGCTTCCTGCTTTCCCTTTCTGCATGGGTGCCTGCCATTCATAAGTGTGGAACCAAGAGAATCACAGAACTGTAGGGGTTGGAAGGGACCTCTGGAGATCACTGAGTCCAACCCCCTGCCAAAGCAGCTCCCTAGCCCAGGTTGCACAGGTAGGCTTCCAGATGGGTCTTGAACGTCTCCAGAGAAGGAGACTCCACCACCTCTCTGTGCAGCCTGTGCCAGTGCTCCGTCACTGCACTGTGAAGAAGTTCCCACACACATTTGTGCAGAACTTCCTATGCTTCACTTTGTGGCCGTTTCCCCTCGTCCTATCACCACACACTGCTGAGAAGAGTCCAGCGTCGTCCCTTTGCCTCCTGCTCCTTAGAGATCTATAGACGTGGATCAGATCCCCTCTGAGTCTTCTTTTCTCAAGGCTGAACAGAGTCAGATCTCTCAGCCTTCCCTCATAAGGGAGGTGTTTCAGGCCCGTTATCATCTTCGCAGCCCTCCGCTGGACTCCCGAAAAGATCAGCAGCGGATCGACCAGAAACTCCGCAGCGCACTCTGACAGCCGCTTCCCGCGCGGCCGCTGCCCCAGCCCGTCCACGTCCCCTCGGGAAGTTTTCCTCAGCTGCTGGCAGGAGGAGGGCCGGTTCAGGAGGGGCTGGCTGGCTCTGTGGGGATGCGGTGACTGCAGCCGTAGCTGAGTTACGGCACCTGGGACATCCCGGCTGCCCGCTCCCCCTCGCGCGACGCCTGAGGCCCGGGGCCACGCAGCGCCCGCCTGGGTCCCTCCCCCTGGCTCCGGCCGGGGGAGGAGCGGGGCCGGGCCGGGCCGGGCCGGGGGGGAGTGGGAGGAGCAGCGGGGGCGGCCGCGCAGTGGGGCCGGATCGCGGCGGCGGCGGCTCCGGCGGAGTCCCGGGTCGGTGCTGCGTGCGGCGGGGCCGCCCTCGTCCCGCCGCTTCCGGGGCCCGGCGGCGCGATGAAGAAGCCGGACGGGAAGGTGGTGCTGCTGGGGGACATGAACGTGGGCAAGACCTCGCTGCTGCACCGCTACATGGAGCGGCGCTTCCAGGACACCGTCAGCACGGTCGGCGGCGCCTTCTACCTGAAGCAGTGGGGGCCGTACAACATCTCCATCTGGGACACGGCAGGTGGGCTGTGCGGGCGGGGTGGGCTTTCTCTTGCGCGCCCCGACCTCGGCTTGCCGAGGCTGCAGGGCCGGTGGCTGCGCCCCGCTGCCCGCCGCGGTTCCCCAGCGGCGGCGGGAGGAACGCGGCCGATGCGTTCCGCGGCCCCGCGGTGTTCCCGCTGCCTCTCGGGGACGCTGGGGAGGGAAGTTCGCTCGCTGTTTCGCTTCGTGTCACAATCCAGCCCGACACGGCTTTTCCTGCTCCGGGAGCTGAGAAGGAGGAAGAGGGGGAGCAAAAGTGCTGAAGAGTTGCGTGGAGAGTTTGTGGAGGGCGAGGAGGAGGCGTGTAGGAGATCTGGCTACTTGGGCTTTACTTTTCTCCTTTCTCAGTCTGTTACTGCGATGAAAACTCTCTGCCAGTAGCACCGCCGAAGGCTGGTCTCATCAAGAGGATTTCCCTTATGCTGATCTGCTTTTTCTCTTTTTAATATATATAATTTTGCACCGTATTGCTTTATAGTATAACTGAGGCTGGAGCAGGAAGCTGGAGGAGCCCCGGAGCTGCATCGCAGCCAGCCAGATGAAGCAACCAGGTGGCTCCTTCCTTGGAGCACTAGGTCAGAGCTGGTTGCTTTGTGTAGGTCTGGGTTCCCTCACACCCCATGGTAAGACCTCCTGCTGTTTCCCGATCCTCAGCAGGACTTCTGAATCTGCAGTTGAAAATCATACTGCCTTGGGAGCACCCTAATGCATGGTCCCCTCTCTCCTCTCTTGTTGGGAATTAGTGCTGAGCCTGGTGTCCTCTCCCTCGCCACCCGAGGGTGCTGGCTCTTGGGTGGTCTCACTGGTGACTTGTGCTCCTGCAGAAAGGGTGGAAATTCGAAAAATAAAAGATCATCCAGGAAATTAGAAAAGTTCTAGCATCACAGTATGACAGAATTACAGTTCTGCACTTACACCTGTCTTACCTTCCTCAATACTGAGTGCTGATGCCAGATGTTTCTCTTAGTCCTGCAGCACCCCAGCAGTCCCTGACACTTGTACATAGAGCAATCGAGAACATTAGGACTGGGAAATGAGGGGGTGCTTGACTGGAACTGCTGCATTACTCAGTGCTTCAGCAAAATGCAGTTACGGGAGGTTAACTGTACTTGCAAATACTTGTAACGTGTCCCTTGTACTAAGGGCTATGGTTTAGTGAGGAAATACTGGTGGTAGGTGGGTGGTTGGACTGGATGATTTTGAAGTCTTTTCCAACCTTGGTGATTCTATGCGTCTAATTTTCATAGTTTATGTTGTATGTGAATGTTGTGGTTGTCTTTTGTTTCGTTTTCTCTCATCAGTGCTCTTTTGAGCGTTATTAACTCTGTGGAAGTCCTCAATATTTTATGTTCTGTTTGGATGATTGTTGTTCTGACATGGATTAGGCAGTTGGCTGTAATGAGGTAAACCTTAATACAAAGCAACTTTTTTTACGTCGTAGAATAGAACTGTAACATCATTAAGGTTGAAAAAGACCACTTGAGTGATAGATGAGTTTATCCACAGTAGAGATGCTAGACTGAGGGTTAAGTATATGTGGATATTAATACTACCATAGTGCAAGTGTTGATCTGAATTATTTAACGTATGTATTGGTTTTACTCATCGCTGTTGATCTTGCATTACCTCTTGATCTATTATTCAGAAATATATCTCATTTTTTCCAGAAATGATTAAAACTGTGTGCTAAGAGTTTTAGAGTGTATGTTACTGCATTGTTACCGCACAGTAAGCCACGGAAATATACACAATCTGCCAAGTTACATCTGAAGAGCAAATGAGCTATTCTAGGTGGGAGTCTTGGCTCTATGTTCACACCCATCCTTATCCTGGAGAGATCAGCTTCTTAGTCTAATCTAAATCTTTCGTATTCTTATCCGCGAGCCTTGTGAAATGGTGTGCAAAAGTTGTCAGACTTGATTTTTCTTTTTTTTCTTTAATGTGAATGCTCGCAACAAATAATTTGACATTTCCAGTTTTCCAATCTGATGATTAAGAGAAGTCATTTGGTCGCTGCATCCAACTCAAGGAGGCAAATGTTCTACGCATGGAAGAATACCTGCGAGAAGCATTGTTTGCATTGCTCTTGATGCTCTTTCTAGCCATTTGCTCTTGGTTGTTTTCTCTGTTATGAGAGGTTCTTGGCTAGATGGTCTTGTGTCTGACCCAGTGTGGCTGCTGTTGTTTCCTTGGAGCAGATGCTATGAATTATATTTTCTGTTTGAGTCAGTTAATTAAAAGGAGTTTAGAAAGCAAAACCAAACAAAACTATGTTCTTGAACTATACATGACAAAACACAAAAAACAGAGAAACTGTGGGTGCGTTTTAAAGGGCGATTCTGCTGCATATAGACCTTGTCACTAAGGTACCTGAGTGTATGCTTTGAGACCTTCCTAGTGGCGTGACTGAAGAAATAATTTTTGTAACCAAGAAACGTCAGCAAGGGCATCAGAAAGAATTGGAGGTTGGAGACTCAAGGATGTCAAAGGATATGCGTGTGTATGTGTATTTATATGTGTTTATATATAGCTATAAAATTTTCTAGTCTGTGCTGACAGCAGTTATGTAGTAACCCAAAGCTTCCTGCTGGGCATCAGTGGTGTGCAGCACTGAGGTAGTACGTAGCCCTTTATCTCTGGTACTGCAAATACATCCTGAAGTTCTGGTGTTCTCAGCCCTGCTCCACATATAAAAGAGCTTGGAGTATATGAATAACAATTCTAAGGGAGTGCTTGGGATTTTCAGGTTTTCTGAAGCCTTGATATTTCAAACGGAAGAACTAGTTTGTATGTTAGTTTTCAGTCTCTCTAACTTGATGCTTGTTCATCTGACGTACCAGTGATGCTTCCAAAAGCACTGTTTCTTAACTGTTAGTGATCAGTGTCTCCTGATTTGGTGCCCTGGATCGAAGCAGCTGACCAGTAGTTTCATCACAAGTACACCATGAAATTATCTTTGTGATTGAAATGATTGCATTTTAAGACAGAAGCTGCCTTTTCAATTTACCAACAGAGAGTCATGTGGCGAGATAAACATAAAAGTTAACTGGAAAAGCAGACTTCCCTTCTTTCCTCCCTGTCCTCTTAAGCTAGTTATCTGAATGGGAGAATCTGTTTGACTTCTTTTCTTCTGTGTGTATTCAGCTATCAGAGTGGTGAGTTTAACTGTAGTGGTCTGGTCTAAAGTTCCTTCCCCGCTCAGTCGTTGTGCCTTATTGGTTTTTCTTTCTGTGTAGACGTATGCTTCCTTCTGCACGTTTTTCTCCCAGCAAGCAGATGACTGGTGCAGTTCTCAGGAGGAACATAGGTCAGCGTGTGACTCACTCCTTTGGAGTACAGGATTAGGCCAGATAATTTAGTCTCCCTTCTGCCCCAGAGGCTAAAGTTACTTGGTGTGAACAACTCAAAAATTGGCTGTAGGTAAGAAGGAAATGTGGTCCTGTATCGCAATTAAACAAAACAGTAGAATTTAAAATGTCTTTTCTTTACAAGGAAGATCAGTAGTAGCCACTCTGTTCGGTATTCTGCTGTTTCCCACTTTTGGAAATGGATGGCTATAGTGGGAAAGAAGAAACCACAGACGAGGTGGTTACTTAGGTTAACTGAAGCCTAAGATAACCCCAAGGCAGGAGAAAGACCTTTTTGCACAGGGAGTAGGGTGACAGAGTAGCAGTTGAGATTGGATCTTGATCAATATGCAATGAGGTATGTTGGAGGAGGTTGTTTGTTGGAGAGGTTTGGAAGATAACATCTCAAAAAGTATCTTAAGCATCATGGGTCTTTTAGTGAGGAGTACTGCTCTGTATCTAGAACCCATGAAGCAGAATCAAGAATAAAGGTTTAGCTTTCATAACATCCATTGAAGCATTGCTTTGTTGTTTTGAAGCATTGCACTAGAGGATTTTTCTGCAATGAATCTTGATTGAGAAGAGTAACTTGGAAGATGGTTTGAGAGATGTGAAAGAATTTTGAATTGTGCAGAGAAAGTCATGAGGGAACTTCTGTTTTTCATGTCCCCCAAGGTAAGAATGTATGGGTACACAAGTAAAGTAAAAAGTGGCAAAAACACTGCTTGACGGAAGAAAGTGCTTTTGTGCAAGAAGATAGTAGAAATTTGGAAGTACCTTGTCACAAGTAACTATGGGGGGGGGGAACCCAAAAACATCAACAAGAAATGGGAGATAAAATTAACACATTTTGTTTATTCAGCTACAGCTATCTCACTTTATTGAAGGAGGAATTTTGTTTATAGTGTTTATTTTTAGTACAGGCTCTTTGGTGGCAAGTTGTTGGGGAGGGTAAGCTATTTGTTTTGTTTATTGTGTTTGATACAGGCCAAGATGAATGTCATGTATGAGCCTCTGTGCTAACTTCTGTATTCACTCCCACGTTAAATCCATGCTTTGCATGTGGTATTTAATAATAGCAGGCAAAGTGACTCCACTGGTCTAGCAAAGTGAGAAATGACTTTATGATTCAAGGAGACTCTCCGAATCAGATCAGTAACCTGAGCTTTGTGCCTGGCTAAAGCAGTGCAGTGTTGTGCCATGACATTGTCCATGCTCATGAAGCCATAGCTGGGGTTTGCAGTGTTAGAGTCCTTGGTACCATCTTGACTTCTGTAACTAAAGATGTTGCCCTTATTTTCTAATTTGGGCTGAAGTGAGGCCTGCGTTAGAGAACAAGTATGTATTCATGTCCAGTTTGTGGTGCCCATTTTCTTGTTTTTATGTGAAAATTTTGCTTCTTGGCTTTGCCTGATCTGTGTGACTTTGTACAAGCCTGTGTTCTAAAGCCACAGATCCTACGTTGGAGCAGTGTGAGAATCTTCATAATGAAGAGCTTGTGTGTCTGGCATTGTGTCCTTTCTTCCCTGCTTACTGAAGCAAGAGCTGCATCTTCCAGGTATCTCTGTCAAAATTGTCTTGATAGCTGAAAGGTTAGTTTCAGTGATGACTGTCTGCTACGTGACAATGCCAACAAAATCTATGAGAGAGAGTGGCTTAAGAGAGAAATGGCTGGTCAGGCAATGGAAATGAAATTGCTATGTATGGAAATGCATCTTCCATGTGGATCAGAAGTATGGGGGGAAAAGGAGAAAATTTCAGAAGGGTGGCCAGAAACTGAATTATTTGCTTCAGTAAATTAGTCTGCTGGTTGGGTATGTACAAAGGCTTAAATAGTTAAACAGTTATTTAAAATTTTTACTGTAAGCTCAGGTGCCTGAATTTAGGCAGTCTGGATTGTGGCGTCGTCTTCTATTGACTATGTAGGCTTCTTTCTTTCAGAAGGAAGGTGACAGCAGGTACGGGTAGGCAACTTGTTGTTTGTTCCATAGCATTCCAGTTACTTTAAGCAGGGTACAGGATAGGCAACTAGTTGTTCTGAGGCTCAGCGTTGGTTCCACTCTGCTTTGGCTGAGCTCCTCCTGGTAGTTGAACTAATTTGTGTATTTTTACTTTACGCTGCAATTAAGTATCATAGTTTAGTTGTCTGGTGCACAGCAGTTGTTTGGTACTGTCTTGTATTGAAGCCTGTAGCCATGTGGGCTTCCAGGACATTTTTCCTACAGCATTGTTTCACTGCTGAACTGAAGGTGAACTTGGTCATTCCTTGTCTGGGTCATGCTGTAGTGTTGCAAAACATCTAAACAAGTAACCTTTGTTTGGGCCTCTGTAAGGAAATGCGCCGAGTCTGTGGTGGATACGTTTGGAGCTGCTAGAAATTATGGAATAAAGAGAGTCATTTTTGTCTCCTCAGTCTGACTGATGAGATTTCTTCCAGGGGAACATTGTGTAGAACATCCTGAGATTAGATCATTAGGTGTCAGACATGTGATAGATTACTTTCCCTGCTTTGTTCCTGTTACACTATGTAACTTCACATGCAGAGGCACAGATCTAGAAAATGAGATTTGAACTTGGTGGTTGAACTGAGTTTATCCAAGTGGTGCTGCTGAGAGCAGAGGTGGTCAAAGGGTTAGAGGGTTCCCGTCGAAATTTGAACAGAATGTACATGGAAGTAAACTGCCAGCCTTCAGTGTAGGAGTCTGAGGACAGTATCTTCTTAGGACAATTAACTCAATAAGCATATACAAGATTTTTCTAATGTGACTAAGCTATTTTGGTATGGAAAAACAAATCCAGCAGAGAACCTCTTGGTGTTGTTTTTAAGGGGAGATAGATCATTAGATGTGAATGAATATTAACCGGTATCTGTCCCATCTCTTGAGAAGTTGACTAGAGTTGAAGTTGGCTTTGCATGGGCCCTCCAGGAGCCCATCATGGAAGGACTCTGCTGACTGTCTAAAGGCCTGTCTGAGCTCCAGTGTATTACTGTTTTATATGTATATAGCAAGAAGACAAAAAGAAGTCTATTTGAGCTTTATCCTTTCCAGCAAGTTCTTTAGAGCAAAAATCCATCTCAAACTAGTTCGTAACACAGTGGAAACTTCGTGTACAGAATTCCAAGAGAACTGTTTATAACAGAAGTCAGACAGGTTAAAGTCAGAAGTTGTCTTTCTGTGAATTAAGGCTTCTGTGCTTTCAGGTTCTTTTTCTATCATGAAAATAACTCATCAACTTTCAGTGATATAAATTATTCATCTGTAGATGTTTAAATATTTGAGGCTTTATTCTTCGCTTAATTAGATTTGTAAAACAAAGGATGGCCTAGACTTTCAGGCAAATGTTCCTGTGAAAATATTAACTAGGCATCTCAAAGAAACAGCTTGTTAAGTGAGGTGAGGTAAATGAAGTGTCGCACGCCTCATGAAGGGCGTGAAGAAAAAGTATGCGCATTGAAACAACCTTTAAAAGCAAATAAATGTCTAGGATATGTAATAATTCCTTTACATGGAGTCAACCAATTCTGGATACCTGCTTAGGGTCACGTTCCCAGTCCACTAAATGACAGCAGTGTAAAAACGTGCACACCTGGTGTTGTGCCCTAGCTGAATAGAGCTTCATGGAGCTCTCCTCCCATGTCCACAGGGGTTTGGGCTGCCCGACTTCCCTGTCTGACTGTACATTGCGACACTTCATGCTGTGGAAGTTCTGAAAGTTCACTTTCTGTTCTTCAAAGTGATGTCTGTCCTCTGTGTGAACAAATCTGCTGTTACTCACTTATTAACTGCCAAAGTTAGAAAGACGGCTCTTGGTTATATTTTAGGGGGTTTTTAGTTTCTTATTTGTTTCCTTTCTTCTGCTGCCTTTTGCAGAACATTTTGGTTCATTAAAAAAGAAAACAACCAATAGGGATGTGAAAGAATCTATAGTGGTTTATAGATTAAAAAAATCAACCACAAAACAAGCAAAGAAAGAGCTCTACATGGTTGAATCATCACCTTCCAAGCTTTGTAAAAGGGATCATCAAATCTCTTAGGTCACTGCAAGTGGGACACATTTTAAAAAATAACTGGTATAATGAGGCTTTCTTTCTTTTTTTTCTATCCTCTCTGAAAAGCTGTTACAGGCTGTTGCTTACTTAAAAATAAATCTTTAGTGATACTGAAAATGTCTTGGGCCACTCACCCCTTCCTGGCCCCGTAGTTACTTCTTACTTTTATGAGGAGGAACAAGCACTCTATCAGACTTTCTGTAGTCTGTCAGCTTTCCTTCCCACAGCAAATAGCTCTATGCATCATGCTGCTATTCTTCCCCTTATCTCCTTTCCTCTTTTAGTATTCTGTGCCCTTCCCATGTCATCCTGCTGAACTTCTTGGTTTCTTGTAAACCTTGGAGGCCCAGTGGCAGTGGACTAGTTGTTGCCTCTTCTCTTTGACCTAGAGGTGCTGCCTCCTCTTAGTTAAAGTAAAATAATAATAATAATAATAATAAAAATTCTTAGTGTTACTCCTGCTGTGCCAGGCTGGGTAACATTAATAAGATAAAATCCATTTTTATTGTGCTTGTTTTATGCTTTTTCTTTCTTTAATTAATGTTTCTGCAGAGTGAGTACTAAATAGGCTCTTAAGAGTGCAGGCAGAGAAGCCTGAAGTGGAACTAGAAGGAAGAAGTGCTGTAAATGCAAAGCCACATCTTCATCTTCTCCAGTATGAGTTCTCAGAGCAGAAGCCCTGTGCCCTGTGATAAAGATTATCTGAGTGCGGTTAACCTCTCCTGTAAGAGCCAGAAGGCAGCTGTCTGTTGGGTACAGCCCTGTTTTTGGTGCTTGCTGAGGATGGCCCTTTGGGTCACTGAGACTTCTCCTGCTCCTGATGAACAGCAGATAATGAGAGACAACTGGTGAGGAAGACTTCAGCTCAACTGAAGCTGGTGGTGGTTGGTGATGGGCAGGAGCAGTTGTAGTTTTCTTGAGGATAAATTCTGCATGAATGAGTTGCGTATGGTCTTAGTTGAGAGTCTGCCTGTAAATGAAGTGTTAGAACAAATATTTGACACGACTGTTGAGTGAGACTAGGTTTATGTCCCTTGTTACTAATAAGAGTTAACTTTTTTTTTTTTAATTATTAATTGTTATTCACTTTCCAGAATCTGTATCTTTCAGTATACTTCTACCCACTTAGCAAGGCTTTAATGTTTTTCAAATTGCTAGCAAGGGCTGTCTTAAAAATCACGGAATCTTAGAGTGGCTTGGGTTGGAAAGGACTTGAAAGGTCTGGTTGCATCGTGCTGCTATGGGCAGGGTTGCCAACGACTGAATAAGTAAATAAACAAATCAATTTAAGCGTTAGAAACCAGGAGTTAGCATACAGTTAGTTACCTAGTACAGCAGGACTTAATTTCATCTGAAATAAGAGGTAATAAACAAGTATGTGCTGGGGCAGACCACCTTTGGTCGCCTGTTGTTGATCTGAGAACCGTAGCTTCTTCATGCAGCTCAGACAGCTGTCTTGACATGCATGCAGGAATTATTTCTCAGTGTTATAATGTGATGCTGAAGTTCAGTTCTAGCACTAAGAAATGTCAGTCCCCAAATGTGCTTTTTTTTTTTTTTTTTTTTTTAAATGAATCTTGGTCTCTTATTTTGTGGTGGTGGTGGTGACTACTGGAATTCAGCTGTCTTGCGCTAATCTTTGATTTTTAAAAGCTTGTTCCTTAGGAAATACTTCAGCCCTCTTCTTGTCATTACCTAATCCTGATGAATTTGGAAATGCAGGGGTAGGTTAAAAGAATTATGGAAGTAATGCTCGGGGTGCTGTCCAGATATGATTTAGAAAGTCATTTCATCTCCAGAGGGAGCCATGGCCAATGTATTTAGGGCAAAAGCATCCCTTTCTGTATGCTCCAGGGTGCCAGTGTCTGTCCCAGACAAAGCTATGCTGTGGGTGGTGCTGCTGTCTTTAATTAAGATGAGGAAATAACACAAACATAATAAACACATTCAAAGAATTGTATGATGTGTCGTGCTGTAGTGACTTAATGTGTATGTAGTTACCCTTCAAAAAACAGAACAAAAAAAAAACAACCAAAGAACTTTATGGGGAATTTTGAAGATTAAAAAACAGGTTGTAAAGAGAACTAAGGCAAAAGCAAAGTACCTAATGAGGAGGCTTAATAACCTAAGTAAACTTAAAACAGGAATAAAAATGAAGAAAAACAGGAAATCTTTCTATCTGTGAGGGAACAGGCAGATACTGAATTGCTAACTGTCTTCCCAAAGAGCTAATGGGGGTTCAGAGAGCTTTTCAATGTAATTTAAGGAGGGTGATCTCAATTAACCCCAACTGCCTCTGATTTTTGTTTTAAATATCACACCTGTATCAATGTTTGCTTGAGTTGACTTGCCAGCTCCTTGTTGAGCAATGTGAAATACCCAACGTGTGTGGAGTGACCTCCGTGGCCCTGAGCTGTGCTAAAACAAACCCGGCTGTGCATTCCTGCCTCAGCGAAGGACCAGCTCTCCTTTTGGAGAGCAAACACTGAGAGGGATTGTGGGTTCTGAAGATCTGTCTGCAGACAAGGAGCTGGTACCAAACTCTGCACGTGGAGGTGGGATCAGTATTCAGTTTTCCGGTATCAGTGTTCAGGTACTGGGAAGGAAAACAAGCTGCTTTGAGAATCGTTCCTGTGGCAAATGAATTGCTTTTCTGCAGGAGTGGCGTTTCTTAGAGATGATGGAGTGGTGCTCCTGAGAGTATTATGGGGAAAGGGCTTCTTGTGCAACAATCTTGCATGGCCCATGTGGTTCTGTGCCCCCCTGTGTAACTGGGTCTCCCTGTTTCTTTCCCTGAGCAGGGTGGTGCTCAGGGTTCAGCCAGACTTGCTAGGTTATTCCCTTGTAAATGCAATTATAATGTTGCAAAAATGTGGTGTTACCTTGTTTCTTTTGCCAGACTTCAGTGTTTAGCTTTGAGACATGCCAGTTTCGTAGGGAAATAGGTAAATAGCAGGGTTTTTTTTCTTTCTTTTCTAGTTTGTGTTGCAGGTATGCCCATGGTACGGTTGCTGGGCTGGCGGGGCAAGGTCAGTTCTATTTTTCATTTACAATACACTGCACTGCCAGGCAGCTGAAAATACATGAGCTGCTCAAAGCTTCTGGGGTTCTTTCCTTCCCTTCAAAACTAAGTGCAGATCGAGAGAGCTAAATCAAATCGGTGGGTTGAGAAAAGTAAGTCTTGTCTAGCTGAATGAAAAAGTTACTTGCTGTGACAGAGGTGTCAGTGCGATCTTTAGCTGCAAATAGGGCTTTTTTTGCAGGGCCACACACAGGGTTTTTTTTTTTTTTTTTTTTGTTTTTCCAAAAGCACTCTGGGTACCACTGTCAAGAACATTCTTCTCTGTAATGTTTTGTGCTATAATAACATATGATTTAAATTTAAATCTTTTTTTAGAAAGCCTACATAAAATTGATCCATCTACGGGGACTTTGATTTTGAAATTAAAATTCTTGTGAGATCAGAAACTTTGACTTGGATCTATTAATAGAAGGCTAAATTTTCATTTACTCAGATCAGCAAGAACATTAATGTTGTGTGTATGCAACAGAACAGATTCCATTTTGCCCCAGAGAAGTTGTAGTTAATTCCTGGTCTATATCTTTTAGAGAATAGAGATCTTCTCTGATAGTGTTTATCCTTCTTATAAGAGCTGTGCAGTTCTTCATCAGCAGTTTTGCTGCTGAAGGCATTCCTGATTTGATATTCAGTCTGAAAGCTGAAATGCAGCAGATTAATTTGTGGGATATTAACTACTCTGGCTGCTTTTTGAAATACTGATTCTTCCTCCATCGCAAGGTGAGGGCTAAGTGAAATCTGTCATCACTGATATGCAGGAGATGAGACTCAAGTGAAGATTACATTTGTTTATCTCTGACTTTGCTCTGTGAATCATTTTCTTTCCTCTCTCCTTGTTGTCTCCATCTCCTCCCTTGTATAAATGTGTGCAACAGGTCTGTCTTTGGGAACTGGTAAATGGAAGTCTTCATTGCTAGTTATGGAGTGAAAATTTTCAAGGCTGGATTGGAAGAGTTCCTGACTGAAACTGACTAATAGAAGAACTGAAAAGGTGACTGATTGACGTTTATTAAATCTGAGGTGTGGATGAGAGGGTTCAGTCAGCTTTTTTAATACTTCTGTAACTTACTGTACTCTGGTGGATTGAGCTGCACAGACTTAAGCTGCTAGGCACCCCCTGTTTAAGTTTAGCTGCTTTCAGAATTAGAAGCTTTTTCTTAAGCTCACGTTTCTTCCTAACTGTCACACTGTTCACTGTCATAAAAAGCACCAAACCAGCAAACCAAGACAGAAAAACCACAAAAGCCTACCGACAACTGAAGGCAAATGTTACCCTTTATTTTCAGTTGTGGATTCTTCAGAGGTGTGCTGTGAGCTAAGCTCGTGCCTTTTGAGTCATTTCTTAAGCACAACAGAAAAAAATGCTGTGACTAAGCATTTATTTTAAAGCTTCTACTAGTGAGTATCTAGAAAGATAACCTGGGGGTGCTGAATTGAACTAACCCTGTTGCAGAGGTACCCATTTTTTAAATTTTTGATGTTTTCTTTGAATGGATTCTTGTGTGTGCCCTTTTTTTGCAACAAGACGTCATCTTCAGCCAAAACTCAGATGATCTTGTAGATCATTAACTGACTCCTTAAGGCCCTTGACATGTGACTCAGAGTACACTCTGCGGACGTGGTTCTTGAGTAACTTTCCACTGTGCTATTTGTCCCAACAATAAAAGGCCCATTTAAGTGAACTTCTTTGGAAGAATTGTTTTATGTGAATTGTGCTGCCATATCACTTCTGAAATACTAATCGAATTGGTGTTTTAATAGTTGTTAAGCAGTTGATTTAGAGTGCTTGGCCAGTTTGCACATTTCAGTCTTGAGGAAGAAGTGCAGTTCTCAGAAGGACGGAGGTGGCAGTTCCCCAGGTGGTGAGGGCTGTCGTGGGAGGGGCTGTGCTATTATCACTCTGTGTGAACGTAGTAAAAAGGAAGCAAAGACAAAATACTGTAGGAGCACTTTTTCCTGATGGAAACCGTACAAGAGAAACAAATTAAGCATGGTTGTTGCTGTTGTTTGTTTTAGCTCTCTGTTAAGGTGACTTTCCTTTTAAAAAGGCTAGGAATAAACTTGAATCTCTGAAGAAATACAAGTGTTAATATTAGCAAAATTATTAAACCTCTTAAGAGAAGGCTCCTATTTTAGAAGGTATGTGACATGGCTACAATTTTATGGCAAAATCTTATACCTGTTTTGTATTTGACCATCTCTTCTGAAATGCATGCTGTGGAACTTATTTATGGTGTACCAGTTATTTTTAGTTTAGTTACTACATTTAAAGGAGAGGAAGAATAATGAGGCAGAATAATGAAAACGTAGTCTGTAAATAAATAGGTGTACAATTGCATTCTGTTGTTCTCTTATCATTTTCACACACTTTTTAATGTAAGGATTTATGAACGAGTTCATCAGTATTTCAGCTGAACATGGACATCTCTGAAGCAGGGGGAAACTATTGCTTTTATGCAGGTGTTTCATTTTTCTTTTTATATAATCTGCAAACATCAGGCAAATAGCAAACCAGAACTTAGCATTCTTTTTCCTAATGGTTCTTCTGAATATGGTAAGAATTATTCTGGTGTGTCCATGGTGCCAAGTTAAGGAATGCTACAGCTGTTAGCTCTGAAGTGGCTGCACAAACCCTTCCCATAACAACCAGAGCATTTCCTTGGCAGCATCTTCAGGCTGCCGTGCTGATTTTTGATGTGAGGGCAAGGTGCTGTGCGCTCAGGGCTGTCTGGCCTCCTCTTTTGCAGCAGATCCATTAACAATCCGCAGGTCACAGGAAGGGAGCCTTTCCCTGATCCCTGTGCTGCTGTTCAGATCCAGTCACACCTTGACCATCTTGTCATCTCTGAATGCCTCAGGGTGACAGTGGCTGCAAACCCCCATGTGCTTACTGCATGTTTTCTGATGCTGGACTTCATGTTCTAAATCATTTAAGTGTGAAAAGAACTTAGTATAGACCAGATACCAAAAATACTACCTGCGCAGTTACTCTCTTGCAGAAAGTGAAGTTTGTTTTTATAGTTGCAATCTAGAAAGGTGTCTTTTAGACTTCACGTGCTCTAAGAGTGTTGTATATGCACTGATTAACATATCATTTTATCATCTGAGTGGAGCCAGGGCAGTTTCTGTCTTCCCTCAAGATTTTGACACTGAGATCACCCAGATATCCTAGTTCTGATTTCTCATCTTGTCAGAGCAAGGAGTGAGTGGTTGGTCCTGTTCACATGGCTTTCTTGCTCACACCCAATGGCTGTTGTGCAGAAGGAGAGCTTTATAGGCCTAAAATGATTTGTGTTTATAGAGTGGGGATGTTCTCAGGATATTTGGAACCTCAGACTCCTTCAGAATTAGTCATGTTTGTTCTTTAAGTCAAAAGCATAGAGCGTAGCATCTTTCCCAAGTTGGAAGGAACCAATAAGGATCACTGAGTCTAACCCACAGAGTGATTTAAGGGATGAGGGTGACTCTTTTTGGCCTTTCAAATCTTCCTTTAATAGGAGACAAATGCTTCAGCAATTAGAGTAAGTTACATATGGAGATGGAGTAGGTTAGTCACCACCATGTATGTTGAGATCTCCTTCTTGGATTTTTGGTTTTTCTTCAGGGAGGTATTGAATCATTTTCCTTTGTCCTTTGTTCACGCAACCAATGCAGCTGTTATTTTCTTCTTCCCTACATGGCTCTTTCTTGCTTTTCAAGATGAAAGTGAAACCCTTTGGGTATTAAGATCGGGACTTTCCCGTGTTTACATTACGTTCAGTCTTGGCTGAGGCATCCATACTTCAACTTAATACCTTAAGTAGTAGCTCCTGAAGTAGGATTTGGTTCACACCTTGAGCGTTGATTAATTTCTGAGGAATGAGTACTAACAAAATAAGTGCCTGTTGATTTTAGTAGGGCTTGAGGTCTGTTGTGTACTGAGGCTTCCATATATGCAAATATATACGTTCTATAATATGAGTGTATTCTGCTAGGTAAAGGCAAAGCTTAAATGAATGTTCTGGTTACTCAACATTCAGTGGCTTCATGCTTTTGTTCTGTTTTTTATTTTTATTTCTCCCCCCCCCCTTCCCAAAGTCTGTTATTCTAAAGGTAATTTTGTCTGGGAGCAAAAACAAATGTTGGCATTTCAAATGGATTGGGAAATCATGTATTCAGACAGCTTCTGGGTATGTAAAAATTGAGCTATGTGGTGTTTTCAGACTCATTTGTTTCTTCTAATTCCTACCTATGTCCTCCATGTTAATCGGTTGTGATGGAGAGCTTTACAGCTTTACTTTTATCCCAGGGTAACCACAAGCACAGTCCAGATCATCTTAATAAAGTTTTGACTTTAAGGGAAAGATGATGAAGCTGCCTAGAAGGAATGCGTTTCAGTACTGAATGTGAAGAACTTTGACTTGATCCGTGTTAGAACTCTACAGCCCAGGTCACTTGTGGACAGGAGAATTTTCCTGCAAACCTTCAAGGACCTTGCTTGTTTTTTGGTAGTCTGCATATAACTTGGTGTAACTTGGCACAGAGGCCTCATTACTAGACAAACTGTTTCCCCTAATGACATTTAAAGGGTCATAACTTTATTGTTCTATCTGCAAACAGAAGGAAATGCGCTTCTTAAGAAGGATCTTCTTTGTCTAGACTTGTGATCACACGGATGGTTCTGCTGAAGCAACTCAGTGGCGTCAGGGTCACCCTTTGAACCTTCCTCTCACTGCAGCTGATACCTTATATTTGTGTTAATTCCTCTTGACTTCTGTTTAGATTATAATCCTGTTTAAACAGCAGTGAAAAACCTTGGAAGGAAGCTGGTCCTGTAGACTGTCCCCAAAACTTCCTTGACGATTCTACACTCCTGTTAATTTTAGATACTGTACTAATGTGCTTCTACCACTCACCTTTGCCTACTTTTTCACTCTACGTACTTACTTCAGAAACTCAGACTCCTAGGCTTTGCCATCAGAATAACAACAACACTTTTTTTTTCAGTGCTTTCTGGAAGACCTTTTTAGCTCTTTAGTATTTGTGGTGTATTATTCCAACAAGATTAAGGTAACAGACTGCTTTGCATTCTTCTGTGCACTCAGTGTGGAGAGATTTAAAACTTGTTCTTCCAGCAGAGGATCTCTTGGAAGTACATGTGGGAAGTTACATTGCTTTAGAAGGTACAGTGAAAACCTTTGAAGAGATGGTAGGTGAGAAACTGGTTCAGATCTGTCTGGAGGATATCTTCTGCCCTTCCCAACAGCAGCTGCGTTTGAGAGGCTGCTTGGGCTCTCACCCAAAGAACAGCAGGCAGGGTGCTGCAGGAGGTTGGCTGGCTGAGCCTCGGCCTCTTCCTCTTCTCTTAGCAGTCTTTAAATTGAATGGTATTCCCCTGTGGTTGATTTGGTTGTACATGCAATTCCTTTGATTGCAGATTATTTGATATAGTTCTGCCACTCTGTTGCCTTTCTTTTTTTTTCTTTTTATGGTAGTGAAATTGCTTAATTCTTGGAGCTGGTGTTTACTGTTTGAGTGGGCTGACTGTGTAAAAAGGCATGTTGATGGAGTGGGACCCATTTGTTCCAGACCAAGAAATAACTGACCCAAAGAAGGGATGGCTGACTTCTTTAGCAGGGGCGTTGGACTTGGTGATCCCCAGAGGTCCCTTCCAACTCCGATGATTCTGCGCATTAAGATTTTTCACGTTGCTGTCCGATACTATTTTAATTTTTATTATATTGACTGGCACCTTGAGGAATAGCTAAGATTTAATTTAAATGCTTTAGGCAGTTCTGGGGATGTTGTGCCTGTAAGGATGTTCCAGCCCTTGAGTGCTACAAGCAGTGTGAATGAGGAGACTGTGCAGCAGAAGTGAGTTATGCATTTTTCTGCGTGTTTATGTAGATCGCGTTGTGTGGGTGAGCGAAAAAGGCTGCTTTGATATAATTAATCCCTTATGCAAAGCAAATTCTTCCTTTTGGTTTTTTCCCCCTTTTCAGCAATGTTAGTTGTAAAAACAGTCAGCTTGTAGTTAAAATGTAATTGTATCATAATTTATATTATGCTGTGCAAGATTAGGTTAGCATACAAATTCTATAAAACAAGCAGTAGTGTTGTTCTATTGTTCAGTTGCTGTAGCAAATAATTTTGGGGGCTGGATTTTATAGCTCAGGCATCTCAAGCGGGAGAATGGCAAGAATATATGTTCCATTGTGGCTTCCAGACCACAGTATAATCAGGATTTTAAGGAAAGCAAAGTAGGTCACAGCACAAACTTCTGTTGAAAAATGGGAGGCTTCTAAAGACTCAGCTCTTGTGCAACTGAAAGCACAAGTGTGGACGTGGGATTAGGGTGAGTGGGAGAGCGGTGACCTCCCCTACACCCCCCTCTGCCTCACCAAGTGGGAACATCGCTTTTGTTTTCTTTTTTTACCCAGAATACGGAAAGAAGAAAAGAGGGCAAAGAATTTCTTTTTGCTGGAGGAAAACAAATCAGAGGTTACACAAAATTGCCCAGATGCATTACTCCATAAACTTTGTCTGATGCTTTCCTGAACACTGTTCACTGAACTTTTGACTGCTGAAATATCACATGACTGTGATTTCCTATTATTCGCTGTGTGAGGAAGTATTTTAAATTATTTTAACCAAATGCGTTCTTTTTTTTTTTTTTTTCTGACCTATCCTCATTTTCTGCGTGGAGTAATAGAGACTGCACATAAATTTATAGACATCCATTTATACTCTTTTTTTTGATCATTCACCAGTATGCTGACCTGTGTTTTTCAGCATGAATTTCTACCTTTCCCATTCAATGGTTGTTTGCAATGATTTCATGTTATTGTAACTCAGTGATCAGTAGCTTTCTGAAAAAAATGATTAAAATAACCAGGGTATATTCAAACTTTCTGTAAATGGAGGTCCTGTGTGAAGAGATTATATGAAAAGAGTCAACGAATTACGATTTTTAATGTTTGAAAGAGTACAGTTGGAGCCATGTTCTTGGCTCTCTCCTTTTCTTTGTTCAGTCACATTTCTTTCTGGTAGTGACCAAAGGTTGGACCTGATGGCTGTTTGAAATCTGATGCATTTGATCTTTTTCTCCATCAAGTTTTTGCTGGAGCAAAAATTCCACATGCTGTAGATGTATAGGGAAAGTTGCAGTTCCATGTAGGAAAGGAAAACATTGTCTTGTGTCTCATTTCCCTTAGTCCCTGTGCAGCTACTTATGAACACTGATTCTCTCCCTGTTTTGTCTTCAAGAGACAACTCTGTATCAGAGACCAGCAAGGCTTAACTGGAAGTGCTTTTCCTCCTCATCATCCAGCGAGTATCTTAAGAAACATTTTGTTATTGTCAGTTACTGAGTGACGATCAGGACAAGTAAATTAAAGTGGAATCAGGGTTCATTTATGTTGTTTCTAATGCACTAAAAACCACAAATACTTATGGTGGGACAGATGCCATATACTAAAGACCAGGAGACTCTTCCTGTAAAGCTGATATATGTAAGAATTGGAAATGGGTTGCGTAAGACTAAACTGCTTGCGAAATCATAATCACAGAACTGTAGTAGCTGAGAGGAACCTCTGGAGATCATCTAGTCCACCCCCCTGCTAAAGCAGATTCCCTAGAGCTGGTTGCCCAGTAAGCATCCAGGCAGGTTTTCAGTATCTCCAGAGAAGGAGGCTCCAGAGTCTCTCTTGGCAGCCTGCTCCAGCACTCTGTTGCTCTCAAAGGAAAGAAGTTCTTTCTTATGTTCAGATGGGACTTCCCTGTGTTCCACTTTGTGCCAGTTGCCCCTTGTCCTGGTACTGGGCACCACTGAAAAGAGTCTTGACCACCATAAATGTTATTAAGATCCCCCATCTTTTCTTCTCTGGGCTAAACAGCCCCAGGTCTTTCAGCCTTTCCTTGTATGGGAGATACACCAGACCCCTAAATCGTCCTTATCGACCTCCACTGGACTGCTTAGAAGTTCCCTGTCCTTCTTGAATCAGGAAACCCAGAACTGGACACAGTACTCCAGGTGTGGCCCCACCAGGGCAGAGTTGAGGGGTAGGATCACCTCCCTCAGCCTGTTGGCCACACTCTTCTTAGTGCACCTCAGGATCCCATTGGCCTTCTTGGTCTTGAGGGCATGCTACTGGATCTTGGCCAACATGTTGTCTACCAGGATGCCTTCTCTGCAGAGCTTCTTTCCCAGCAGGTCAGCCCCTAACTTGAATGGATTTGTGCAGCTATTCCTCCCAGGTGTAGGGTTAGGATTGCCTTTGAACCTCATCAGGTTCTTCTTTGCCCAACTGTCTGTCCAGGCCTTGCTGACCAGAAGGCTGTGTTGCCTTTCAGCCATGCCTCCTGCCTTTGTATCATAGAATCATATCAGCAAACTTGCAGAGAGGATATGTTCTATCCTTCATTGGATATTGGTCATTGATGAAGATGTTAAACAAGATTGCAAGATCCTGAACTCTGCTATCTTAATCTTTGCTGCAGCCAAGGCTGCCACTAACTTTCAAAATCCAAGTTCCTGAACTGGATGTGCTTGGAAAGCAGGTTATCAAGTTTAGTTATGAATTCTAGCTGAATTTGACACAATAGAACTTACTTTGTGTTTCTAAATGGCTGGATGGGTGAAATGGGACATATGTGAATGTGAGCAGGGTGGTCATTCATGGGACATAAACTAATATACTATTTTGTTTTTAATTGTTTGTTTTTCTTTCTTCTTACAACTGTGATTGCTTTGCCACTCTTGCATGGTTGCTTGTCTTTACAGATTCCCTGCTCTGAATCAGCATGCGTTGAGCTGAGCTGTACTGAGGTGCTCTTAAGAAAAAGAAGGGGGGAAAAAAAACCACCTTACAACTGTGTGAAATTGGCTTGAGTTTTCTGAAACTTTTAAACTCTGTTAGCAATGCAGCTTCCTGCACAGTAACTTATGTTGCATTTAAACCTTTGCCAGGACGGGAGCAGTTTCATGGCCTGGGATCTATGTACTGCAGAGGAGCAGCCGCCGTCATCCTGACGTATGATGTGAACAGCCTGCAGAGCCTGGTGGAGCTGGAGGACCGGTTCCTGGCGCTGACGGACAGCGCCAGTGCTGACTGCATCTTTGCTATCGTTGGGAATAAGGTGGACCTCAGTGATGACTGTGCTTCACCACCTGATGAGCACAGGCCTGAGAAGGCTGCTGCTGGCTGCAGCTCTAAGGTGCGAAAACAAGTCCGCGTGGAGGATGCGATTGCGCTCTATAAGAAGATACTGAAGTACAAAATGCTGGATGAGAAGGATGTTCCGGCAGCTGAGAAAATGTGCTTTGAGACCAGTGCAAAAACGGGATATAAGGTGGACTACCTCTTTGAAACTGTGTTTGACATGGTCGTACCGATAATCGTAAGGCAGAAAGCGGAGGGGCCACCGCAGACTGTGGACATTACCGACTACAAACCGGCCAAAAGGACAAAGTCTGGTTGTTGTGCTTGAACGTGGCAGAAAAAGAGGGAGGGGCTGCCCAATCTCTCAGACGGAGGAGTGTTTGTAGCACACCAGAGAAAAAAGCAAAGAGTAAATAGACTGTAATGGCTTATGTGGAAGAAAAAAAAACAACCAAGCACCCCAAAACAAAACAAAAACGCCACGGAGTCTCCTGAACATTAAATGTTTCTGGGAAACTCCGTGTATGAGAATGGGAGTGAAATGCTGGAGGAGGACATACAGTTTCCAAGGGCTCAGAAGACAACTTGTGTAGGTACATTTGGTAGTGACAATCATTTGAAGTTTCAGAGAAGTCTTATTTTTAACGACTCGTCGTTTCGTGTTGTGTGTGAACGATCTATCTGTATACTCTATGCAGCTTTCGAATGGTTATCATCTTTTCCCTTGTGATTCTGACTTTGGAAGATGGAACGCGTGGTACCTTTTTTATTCTTCAAAAGAAAAAAGAGAATCCAGGTATAATTTATATTTGTAGCGAATAAAGAAATGACTGTCATCTTATGTCAGGTCCGCCATTGTAAGATTCAGAAGCTGTGCTATTAAAATGACTGTGGATGTTTACTGTTAATACGGAGACCTCGTTACTGTGAATTCTCATGTGGGCTTTCATGTACTAGCAAACAGCATCGCAGACCTTGCTGCTTTACCTAGAAGCTGCGGGAGGAAGTTTTCTTCTTCATTTGTCTCTTGTAGTTCTTCTTCATAGCTAAAGCAGCAAGAATGGGAAGAGAAACTCCTGTTCTGCAATAGAAAGGAGTGCTAATGAGGTGCAGTCTCTTCCACCTGCAGTAAAGAGGAGGGGCTCACTCATCCTACTGCTCCTAGAGCAGTCCCACACAGACACCAGATACTATAGATATTTCCAGTTCTGCTGGTTCTTCTGCAGGGTCTCCTTTTCTTCCTACTGATGCTTCTGGCACCGTTTCTCAAAACTAGAAGGTTAGCTGTTGGTATGTGTTATTGTTTTTCTCTGCCTTACCCAGTTTGTGGTTGTTTGGTAGGGCTACATGTGTGGAACATACTGTTAATGGTGCTGTGGTGTTGCTGCCTATAGTTCCTTGAGAAATGCCTGGGCTGTGATAGATGGTCGCTCTGCCAACTGTGGGGCACAGGGGGGTGCACAGCAGGACCCAGGAGGCACAGCAATGCATGGAGGCTATTGGTATGAGTGTAGGAGAGAACCTGGATTGTCCAGTGTGCATATTGGCCCTGTTTCTTCACTTCTTGAAGGCTTATGGAGCCTGATGGAGGTTTTCTTTGTTTTAAATTAGTAACTTAAGCTCTGCTGCAGCTGGGCTTTGTTTGACAGCTTGTAGTTGTAATGAGCCCAGGGATGCCACCAGTGTGGGGGCTGCAGTGAGTGCCACTGCCTGTGGTGGTGGTGGTGGTGGTGGGTGGAAGCTGCACAGGGGAATTTTTGACACTGGGCAAGTAGTGGCTGAGCACCCCAGACAGTCAGAATTCCAATCCCCTGAGCACTGAGGCAGTACACAACTGTGCCCTTCAGGCATGTCTTGGCCGTGTCCCTCCTTAATGCCAGCTCTTCTGTGTCCTGCCAAGTGTGCTGTATTTCTCTGCCCTCTCAAGTCTGCTTTTCACATTAACAGTTTCAGTGCATGGCCTCGACTTGGGCCTCTCAGGGTGGTTTGTGGGGATGCCTCTGCACAAGGGTTGGCAGTGGTGTGCGAAGCTCTGCCTGCCCTGCTGGGGGGGAGGGAAAATTCATTTTCCAAGTACTTATTGTTCCCTCTTTTCCTCATTATGTTTGTCTAGATCATACGGAGTGTGCAGACAGGGAAGCAGATGGTATTTTTGGTAACACCACGTGAACGTAAGCCCAGGGCCTGACTGTACCAGCTGGGCCAGGCTGCAACCTGAGGAGTAGGGCTGGATGGTTCCACGCCCTCGCCATGTCACAGTGGGAAGCCCAACTCTATTCAGACTGAAAGCAGAGCAAGTGTCTTGAAGGTGTGTCAGAGTGAGGCAGGGGTAAGGCTGCAGTCTCTGCTGCCCAGATGAGGTACAGCCAAACCCATAAAGCAGTGAGCGTGCACCCTCTCTGCTGGCGGCGATCCGATACCGCCCGTTAGAAGTGCTTGCCTGCTGCTGTGTGCTGCTGCTCTTCTGTTTCCAGCTGCCTTAGACAAGCCCAGTCGTGCAGCGTGTAGTTGGCAGAGTTGGTTGGTGCAGTGAGAAAAACATTGGTGTCACCTGGCTGCATTGCACTGATTTCACTACGGCTGTGCCGATGCATGGGTGCACCACTGCCTGCGGAGGGGAGTGTATCCCTGCTGACCTGTTCCCAGACTCAGCAGCCTGGTACACTTCAGGCTACTTTCAAACAGCAGAAGCATAGGAAACAAAAGTGCTCCATTTAGAAACCTAAGTTTCGAAGGGGCAACTACACTGATTGGAAGCACATGATGCACAAACAAAACACGAAACTGTGTGTGCGTGGCATGGTTTTCTTTCCCTCTTCTCGTTTCTTGACCCACGCCTGTGTTTTGACTCATGCTGTTCTGCTGTACAGTGCTGAGCTGTTCTGGTGCTGAGCAATTGGTTTGTGAGGGTCAGAAATGAGAGAGAAGGTGCAGCTTCTGAAGGACCCATCTGCTGAGCTCCACACAACAAATTAACTGCAAAAGAATATCAGGCAGTGCGTTGGCCGTTAACATCTGAACACTTAGCTGCTGTTGCTGATCAAGCAGTTTCTAAGGGTCTGTTTAACCTCAACTCGAATTCTCTTAAAACTCTTCAGCTGCTGCTGAAGACCTGGAAGAGGTAAACTGATGATTCTTCATCACCGCCGCGTGCAATTCAGAAGGATGGGCAAACGTGGAATAGATTGGGCTGATGTGGGCCGTGCTGTTTGCAATTCAGTATTTAGTTAAGCTGAAGTAAATACTGGCAGACTGGTTTGTTTGGAGCCTGCCATTCTTTGCTTGAGTGTGGGTCAGGGAGATGAGTTGAAGCTCCGGGAAATTCTCTGCTTATAGATCTAAGTGATTAAATGCACAATAGGTTGAGGCTAGAAGCCCTGCTAGCTCAGAACTTTGTCTTTGATTATACTTCTCATTTTTGCGGAGGTGACACTTGACAGAATTGGTCAATGCATGTTTCCTGGACACTGGGGAACATGAATAATACTTCTCTTTAACTTGCAGCATCACTGTTTATTGACTTGAATTTCCCTTTGTAACCTCTGCAGTTCAGTGTAAACAGGCAGCTCCAGAACCACAGCTTTCCCCTTGGAAGAATATAAGTAAGTGCCACAAAGTGTATTCCCAGTGGAAGAGTCTGAATTTCAGGAAGGCTCCTTATGGCAGTGCCCCTTTTTTTTTTTTCTGCCTTAGGTGCAAAGTAATCCAAGAGGGCATTCTCTATGCATCTTATAGGGAAAAACAACAACAAAACCTGTTAAAAAATTGAAATCATCAACAAATAGAGGTGTAGAAAAAACCCATTTATTTATGACACGGTGAGGATGGAATGTAATTGCAAAAGCCAATAAGCACCCGAAGCAGGAGTGAACTGGTGACTTCGAAATCAGCGATTGATTTTTTTCTCTTTGATTTCACTTTTTGGTGTTTGGGAATATATAACCAGACTTTTCCAGGAGGAAGAGAATGTTTTGCAGCTTTTCCTTCCCCCTCCTGCAGCAGTGACAGACAACTTTGGGTTGCATGGCTTCCTTCTCTAGAAGGGAAGAGCTGGCTATCATTTCCCAAGCCTGGCATGCGATGCTGCATTTCTTTATGGGAAAAGATGCTGCCAAATAAATGCCATTCTGCCCTTCCCCTTTGCTTTCACAAGGATGGACTCCAGCTTTGGAGGTGATGTGGCACTGAGCTGTCCTGGAGAGCCTCCCCTACGTGCAACTGCTGCTCCAGCAGCACACAGTCACTGTTTGTGGTGAGTGTGCTGCTTTCAGAGGGGAAGAGCTGCACTGTAAAAGCCCTCAGTGCTGCTGTGAGGAGCATCACACAGATGAATGCCCACAGCACCACGGAATATCCCACGCTGGAAGAGACCCACAAGGATCACAGAGTCTAACTCCTGGCTCTGTTGCGAAGCGCTCAACATTCAAACCCTATGTCTGAGAGCGGTGTCTGGGGCGCATCTATTGTAAAACAATACGCTGATCATTGTCCAACAGTCTCCTAACCACCACAGGAGATCTGCATTTGGTGGTCACTCTGTTGTGGGCTTCTCTATTTCTGGTGACAGAGTGCTAAAAAACGGTGAGGCTTAAAAAAAAAACAACCACCCCATGAGTACAACAAAAAGCTGACTGCTCTGAGTGTGTTTGAGATGCCCGATCATAAAATAGTCACGCGAGTTAGGTTCTAATGCTGGACATAAGCACCTGCCACTGTACAATCTCAGAATGTGTTAATGGTTTGAATTGCAGCTGTTAGCATTTACTGTTTGTGACAAACATCATTAATAAAAGAGATGCGTATATTATCTTAAATGCAGTGGGTATCCGACCACGGTAAGCTTTTATTTCTGAAGTTCTTTGTGCTTCAAAGGCGTGAGTATTTGCAGCATCTGTTAGACTAGCAAAAACATATATATGTACTGTGTAGCATAACACAGCTCTAGGTCTGTGTGCTAAACTTAATTGGTGTTACGCTCATTTTGCTTTTATACACTTTTAAAAATTAACTTTCCGTTCCGCTTTTGAGGTAATAAGTTAAAAAAGCACCAACATGACTTATTCAAATGTCTAAACTTCCTAGGAGGTTTCACTGTACAAGTACTAGATGGTAAGCAGGTTCCTTATACTACGAAAGGCTTCTATAAGTTTTTCATACAGACTTGACATCTGCTGATATGGCTTCGGATGAGTCCTGCCTTGAGCGTGTCTGCCGAGGGCTTGCTTTGGAAGGGCTGGTCGATTGTCGTGAGCCAGAAGCTGTACTTATTGGCAAAGTAATGACAGGTTCCACGTGCCCCGTTGCACTCGATGAAAGGAGTAGCCCTGAAGTCTTCCAGGCAGCTCCCAGGAGAGACCAGCGACTGTCCTCCACCTTCATCACCAGCTGCGGTGTGCTAAAGGAGACAAGGAGGGCAGTGTTCAGAGCGCAACCTCAGACAATGCTGCCAACAAATCACTAGAAGACAGGGAAAGCACTAGAAGTGCTCCTGATTTTTAAATCCAGAGCAGAGAGAAGACTGATCCTGTGGCAAGGGTTTGGCTATGGTTTATACTAAGGAACTGTCTCAAGTGTTGATGTTACTTCTGACATCTTTTATCGAGATAGAGTTCTCCCTGCTCCAGATCTTATAAACAAGGAATTATTTAGGTGAAAAGGGCCCCTTCAGTGTCACTTCAGCTAGTCCTCTGCTCAAAGCAGGCCCAGCTTCGAAGTTGCAATTGTCTGTTCCAGCACACAGACAGGTTGTTGAGGATGGAGTTTCCACCACCTCTGTGGGTAGCCCTGTTCCTCTGATTGTCATCACTGAGAAGGATGTTTTCCCATCTATCTAACATCAATTTCTCATTATAATAAAGTCTTACCTACTCTGCACGGTGTATAAGGCGTGCTACAGAAACAAAGTTTTGGCTTCTATACAAATAACCAGGCTCCCTCTATCATATGTTCATTAACTGCAAATTACACCAAATAAATTTATGCATCTGAAAGCACTCAGCTGTTACCTTTGACACAGACTGTAGTAACAAACTGAACATTACTTGTGTTCTGTCAAAGGAATCTCTGACAAAACAGGCAGCCCCAGTCCCTTCGAGGGCTGCACAGCTGCAGAAGTGATGCAGTATAATTTTCTGTTAAAAACTGAAGGAATTTGCAATATAAATGAAAGCAGATGGAAAATACAGTTGCTAAATAGTTCTGTAAATGTAGGAAGAAATCTGCTGGGTATATTCAATACATTTGCCTGCTTATGCTTTAATAAACACCATATTATAGAAGTGCATTACAGCCATCACTGCCTTGGTTGATGCTCAGCGGCCCACTGTGTTCAGATCCACGAGGAACACAAGTGGCCACCTTGGAGAGGAGCAGAGGATCGTGCCTTACCCAGGGGAATGAGGTGACAAATTTCAGCCAAGGAAGTAAAATGATATTTGGCCTGAAATAACCACAAGCATGTTTCACTTCTCATTCAACAGTTGCATGAGAAGCAAAAAAATGTGTACGTCAAACACTTGAATTACTTGGAATGTTAGATGGGAAACTGAAGATCTGAATCTTCTAGAACTCTCCTCACTGTTTGCTCTGTTGTGCTGGCAGACTTTGTCCTGGCAAGAGCTTCTTGCTAAGGTGACAGCTCTGCCCTTTAACAATGCCGAGTGTTTACCTTCACAAACAATTAATCCTTGGAATCCCTCTGAAGTAACTATGAGATTGGTATCGAGGGCTTTTCAAAGAAGCAAGAGAAAGGTCAAACACAAGGCCGGTCAAAAATCTGATCTGCCTTTTCTCAGGTCTTGTTTCTGTAACTAAGTAAGAAATATCATCTTGAAGCTTTTGGAAAGCAAATATTTTGTGAAAAAGATTGACTACAGACGTTATCTGATGGTTGCTGCCAAATAAATCTTGTTCTTTTTTTCCAGCCTTAACAACAAGGCTCCGTGCCCACCGCGCTGTGGTGCAGCACTGTCCTTGCCCCCAGCTGCCCGTCCCCTGGCAGCTCCATGCTGTTCCCTCAGGCGCTGTCGCTGCCATCAGGCCTCAGCTCCTCTGCTCTGTGCTCAGCACACCCAGGGGCCTCAACTGCTTAGAGAGAATACACGGAAGGTTAACTTGTAAGGCAACAGGAGACTCTCTCTTTCCAGACTAAGTGAAATTTTTTGCTTCTAAGTCTAAGTAGCAATGATTTTCAGTATCTAAAAGAAGGGGAAGTATGTTGTTTTTCCTCCAGATCAGCTTCTTAATGGTCAGGTACGTTCCTGCTTTTTTCTAGCTATGAAAGTGCTTTGTAGGCCATCCTTGCACCTCAGCATGGTTTTACTTACTAAGCCACAGCTGTCCCCTCTGTTCTGCTCTGAAACACTTTTTGTACATCAAGACTCCAAATGCTATTCCCAACAAAGGACTCCAAATTGCTATTCTGGCACTTTTATCTTCAAGTTACAGAAATCTTGCTTCTTATTTCCGCTTCCTAGGAATGACTTTTGTTGCTCCCCAGGATGAAGGATTGTTTTGATGTTACTGAATCTAAGGCAGAGCAGCCTCCCTGTTATCTAAGACTCAAACTTTCAATCTAGTGCCATACAAAATGCAACACTAGAGAACAAATACCATAAGGAAGGAATATCCAATCCACAAACTGCGCCAGCCTTCGGGGCAGCGAGGAATAGAAGCTTCTTGGCTGTGGACAGCAATTGCCACAGCTGGGGCCTCACAAACAGAACAGCGGCTGATATATGGCCTAATTTCTTCTTCTGCCACAGGCATCATTGGAAGAGGTGCTGTAGTTGAGAGCCAGTAGGATTTGTCATTTCGATTTGCATAATAACAAATATCCCCAGGGTTACAGTAGAGGAATGGCATTGTACTGAAACGAGCCAAGCATGAGCCAGCCAGCCCTGTTAAGAAAAGAGAAAAGGAAATTATGGCAATAATTCTTGCAGAAGACAATGCATGTGGTTCATGTGTTCAGTTTCCTACTCCTTCCTAAGTGTGCGTCAGTAAAACCTTGCATGTCTCTCTCAGGGACACTCTATGGAGACATGCAGGTCTTTATCTTTCCACTTTGGTGCTTCCTAAGCTTGCATACTGAACTCCGAGCTTTCTCTATGTTCCATTTCTTTTTCTTCTTTTCAGTCAGTGGGATGGAGTTGAGGCTGCTGCTAGCAACACCCGCACGTACCTAGATCCTGGTTGTGTGCTTTCTCTTGTCCCTCGAAGTACAGCAGGCTGTAGCCACTCCACAGTTTGTTCATGCCAATCGGGCACATTGGCTCTTGGTCGGACTGGCTGTGCTTCACCAGCAGGTAGCCAATGCTAACGCTGCGCCCCGGCATGCCTGGCAGCCCGGGACTACCGGGGCGGCCTGGCTGGCCTTAGATGAAAGGGAGAAGAATAATGCAATTCAGTCTGTGCTCCCACATATGGTAGCTGATATTCCAACTAAACTGCCCACAAACAATGATTAATTGCAAAATAACTCTTCTTGTTTAAAAAGCTGTAGCTCTAGGATTAGAGCAGTTCATTTTTAAGCAGGTCGGTGCTGTAACAGGTTCCTTGGTTCCTAACACGGTGTATTTCACTACCAGAGCCAGGGAAAGTCACAGATAAACTTCTGATGAATTTTAGCAGGATTTGTGCAATACAGATGAGCACCTACTTCCTTTACAGCATTTTCTTAGCTTAAGACTAACCCATAGCTTTTCAATTGCTTGCATTTGCTTCATATGGTTATGATTTGCTCTGCAAATACCTTTTTCTCTTTTTACTTGGCTTATTAAGATGGTAATCCTGCTGCTCTTCAACTGGATAAAGACACAAATATTTCTTTCACAAAAGCAATCCCTTAAATATCATCTATCCAAACATCACTTGCTCAAACACTGTGTAAATGCTAGCAGAACACTATGCTGAAATAAACCAATACGAAAATACACTCAGTTCAAAAACTTACACGAACTGACTGCCATCTACACCTATCACAACTTATTTTGAAAACAGTGCATCCTCTTTTAAAAGTTAGTGGTGCTCTGTGAAGAATATGTGAAGACACAAGCTTTCTCTTGCCTCCTTCCTCCTGATCCAGTGATATAATTACAGAACAATTTATGGCAGTGAAATGGGAAAGAGGAAAGAAACGCTGTATGAATCTCTTACCTTCAAATCCCACTGGACCTTGAAACCCCATTGCTCCTTGTTCACCTCTGGATCCAGGAGGAGCTGGAATGCCACCTCTGCCCTGGAGTCCTGGCTCTCCAGGTGAGCCTCTGAAACCTTGCACCAACAACAATGATGAGCACAGTGACTCACTCTATTAACAAGCGCTCTCTGCACGTGCTAGGTCCTATCTGCCAGCTTTACCAATTTACTCTGAGACCAAGATCTTGCTGCTCAAAGAGCATTGAAATCACTGGAAAAGACTGCTAGGATCAAGACCACATGACACACACCACCTTCATCTTCCATTCTTGCTACCACCACGTGTCTGATGAGATCGGGAGCAAGAAGTGTGCTGTATCTGGTCTATATATCACTACACTTCCTGCATTAAAAGCACACCCACAAGGATGAGTTTACTGGTGACTTCTGCACGCGATTTAAGTAATTGTATCCATGTCTGATGTTGCTTTGTCTGTGCAAATGTCCTTAAGAGTTGTCTCCTGTTTTGCTCAAGTTTTGAATGTTAGGAGGCAGAGGAAAGCCAGACCTCCAGCTCTGAAAAGCCCAAATTTGACTTTCCTTTCTGACTAATTGTGAGCTGAAGAGAGCCAAAGCAGTGCATTGGTGGCCTCACTGTTCAGGGCAACTGAACCGCTGCTCTACGTGTGCAGTTCCTACCTGGTTCTCCTGGTGGACCTTGAGGTCCTATATCACCTGGGCTTCCCTGAGGTCCTATATTTCCACGGGGACCTGGTGAACCTTGCTCAGCAACCAGCCTTGGAGGAAGAGGTGGCAACCCAGGAGAGCCTGGAGGGCCCTGAAAGCCTGTGACAGGAGACAAGATGAAGCAGTTTGGTTAAAAAAAAGCATACTTGCCTTTGCATGCTTTCATTCACAGACACGTTACTTGGCTGCATATGTGAGAGAGGGACTCTTCTCAAGTCTCTGAAGTACACTTCCTTGGGTCTAAGATCTATGTTTTTGTTATGTTAGGGTAATATATGAGGGTGGGTATTGTTTTTTTTATTGGATAGCATAAAGATAAGCTGAAGAAAATGAATGGTGCTGCTGCTTGCCTCAGTTACAATGTAGGAGGCTGGGAATTTCAACCCCAACAGCCAACAGCTCTCCGAGGTGGAGTAGCATCTTTTTATGGGCTTCTGGAAACACAGATAAATAATAGTATATATTTCTAAATAACCAGTATGTGTACTCTGCAGAATTAGTTTATACAAATAAATCTTTTTTCTCCCCTTGAAAGTGGCTCTGATTTTGGAGTTGGTTTTTTTATACAAAAATAAATTCATTAGGGCAGAAAGTTGATGATCCGTGTTAAATTCAGACTCCTGTCCACTGGGATTTGCTGTGGGTCACACAGTCATGCAGGGTTGGAGGACTTTGGAGGCCTTCTAGTCCCTGCTGCAGGCAGGGATGCTTGCATCAGCTCTGTGTGGCTGCAGAAACTTTAGAAAGGAGTCACACATCTGACTGCAATTACTCACCAGTAAGTCCTCTATCCCCCTTGGGTCCGATGGGTCCCAAATCACCTGGAAATCCCACTGTGCCCATAAAGCCAATGACACCTTGTTCACCCTTGCGACCTTTAATGCAAGAAGACACATGACATGATTGCATTTTAACACAGATCATATGAATTTGGAAGCACTCAAACTGCTGTAGCATAGGGGATTCCCCTCTGCAGTTGATCAGCATCTCCCATCCTTACCTTTTGGTCCAGGATAACCAGGAATCCCAGGTCTCCCTGGTAATCCAGGTTCACCTTTAGCCCCTTTGGGGCCAGCTTGTCCGCTCACACCTGCTCGGCCGCTTTCTCCTTTGCTTCCTGGTGGAGCTGGTATTCCAGGCTGCCCTTGGAGTCCTGGATAGCCTGTTTAGAGCACATTCAAGATGCAGTCTGTTTATACTTCCTTAATACCTGGGCACAGATGAAAGTAGCAGCGCTAATTGTATCACATCGGGTTTTATTTCCTTAATTTAAGCAGGCAGTTTGTGCTCAGTTGCCTTAACAGACAACTGCATCCTGCTCTCAGCTTGGCAGGGGCAGAGGAATTAGAGCGTAGAGCTCCACAGAGCATGGTGTTGTCACAGCCTCTGATGAGCAATGCCTGCCCCAGCAAATGCTCCCATTCCCTGGGTGCCTCCCTGCTTTGTCCTATATTTTCCAAGTAACTACAGAGAAATCAGACAGCGGTGAATACATGATTGTTGCCAGGTGGTAAATATGCCAAGGAGCTGGTGTTCCATGTACTTTGGTGCTTCAGTTGAACACCTGGATACAAATAACTGCTTCACTCTCTCTCAGCATTTATGGGAACAGCTGTTTCAGAACTGCCTACTGCCTGAAGCTAAACCTGGCAGGTTTCTCTTAGCTACCTCTGCTGCCTGAGAAGAGATTAAATGGACCTTGTTTCCAAGGAAAGAACGACTTAATAACAATGGTTTTCAGTGAGGCATCTCTCATGCTGCCTGCTGAAGTTGGATCCTGTGTGGATATGAATGGAAGATGCTTACGGCAAAGTAAAAGAGCCATGCTGTTCCACATGTCAGCTGGCAGGTAGTCCTCCTGTTCCTATCCCATTCTCTTCACAACTTCTACTGACTTTTTAACAAAATGACAGCCTGGGGAGTGGGAATCAGTATGAATAGTCAGGCCAACTAACATTCTCTCCACACTCGGAAACCCAGGTATTTTGTCAGCTTCACAGATAGTTTGCCTGCTCTTAAGTTTTTTTGCTGAGTTCCCATTCAATTTCCACACATCACATGAAAATGCGTACATACACCTGCAACTTCTGCTACAAGTGCTTCACAGTAGCACTGAAGTTTGAAATGACTGCAGTCCAATAAGCAACAGGACTATCAGCTTCTAAATATACAGTCACAGATTGGCTTGTTCATGTGTGAAAAAGGCAGGCTCACAGCATGGGCTTCTAAGGATGAGAAAAGGTAAAGCTTATGTCATTTCACAAAGGAAACATTCGGGAATGGTTAAGAAAATATTGTGTAGATTTGCAAGTCCACCACAGATCTAAGATTTTAAAGCAGTAAGTTAGCATAATGCTTCTAAAAGCTGTTAGGAGAATTTTAGATGATTGATTAGATCTGCTATTTACAAGAAAACTAAGCCCTCCCATCAGGACATCCTGCAGGAATGGCCCTTTGCATGGGGTTCTGCCCCCTAGTTTTGTCTATCTGGGAGCATCCCAGCATTCTGTCTTCAAGAAGCATCGAGACACATACTTTGGTGTTGCATTTAATAGAGATATTTTACCAAATAAAGACTGAAATAAACTGCTGTTGCTAATTTTGTACTTAATCTCCTACTGTGGGAGGGGATTACAAGGCATGAATTACCTGGCACTCCATCTAGACCCGGGGAACCTGTATCACCAGGATAACCCGATATATTGGAAATCCCAGGAGGCCCTGGAAGTCCATCCTGCCCAGGAATACCAAAGGGTCCTTGGACTCCTGAAAGGAAGAGAAGAAATAATCAGTACTGCAAAGGAAACAGACACTTTCAATTAGAAGGACTGACTGTTCACTGAGTGCAAAGAATGGTATTTTCGAAGTGGGAACACCTGCAGTTCCCACTGATCTTTGCATCTTTTTCCCCTCAGATGATGCCGTGGAGGCATTTTGAAAAAAGAAAACTTAAATATTAATTGTGTTTCAAAGCTCTCTGGATAGCTAATCACAACTTGCTGTGTGCAATGGTAATAATATTGTGCCTCCCAGGTTAAATATTTACTTCAAAACAGGGGGTTCTTCAGATACCCTAAGTATATCTCAGCAGACGAGAAAGCAGCTTTGTTCCTCTGTGTCCTTCTGAATTGAGGTCACAGACTCTTTGTTTTTCTGGAGGGTTGAATGAAACCAGAAGTTTGAATCCAAAGAAATTCTCTATAGATGGAAGATGTTAAATGGCCAAAAATGTGCACGGTGGCTCAGAGCTGGGAAGCCATACGCTCACCTGGCACGAGGGTAATGGTGTAAGTGCAAATAGAGCCCAGGAGGGAACAGAAGGAAAATCACACATTAACAGACTGTGAGGCTTTCAGAAGAAAGATAAACATTGAAGGTTTTGCAATAAAAAGAAAGAAAGAAGAGCCATAGCGTTGGTGTAACTGGAGCCTCTTTAAAAATATTTTGGGAGCTGGTGGCTGAGAGCAGCTTCTGGCATCTGCAGCTTGTGGAGCTCTGGGGGGGCTACAAGGGGCTGCTGCTGTGGGGATGGACACAGGCCATCCAGAAGGGGTTAGCTTGTCCTGCATTGGGCAGCGTGCTGTTTCTGAGTAAGGCCTGGGTAAGCAGAAGCAGTAACTACAAATAGTGACTTCCCCCACATCAGGCACTGCTTTTGTAGCTCTCCTATGCAGCCGTCTACAGTGCTTCATGACATCTGTAACAGCCACAAGTAGAACAAATGATAAGTGGATCCCATCCTCCAGGATACAGACCTGGAAGACCTCTTTCTCCCTTCTGACCCGGTGGGCCTCGGCTGCCCTCCACTCTGCTCGGCTCTCCTGCTTCTCCTTTGTCACCCACAGGCCCTGGGAAGCCTGCAGAGCCGTAGCCATCTGGACCTGTTGTGCAATTGTTCACAAGTGAGAAGAAATGTTTCCTCATGTAGTAACATACCAGCATTCTCACGTACACGTATAGAGTGTATGGATTAACTAAATACAGTGGCTCACTGAAAAAATGGCTCATAACGGAAAAGGAAAATAATGAGGATTTAACTTTACACAAGGAAAGAAATTCTGATTTCAAGTCGTATTCTAATTCAGCATGTAAACTGTAAGCAGTTGTTTGCCAGAGTCCATAACAGGGAGGCAAATTCACAATGAACTTTAGAGGACAGAAAGTCCCATTGCAAAGATCTCACAGATGAAACCTGCAGCTAACCCAATGCAGTGGCTGTGAGCAGGTAGAATGAAAGTCTCACTTACCTGGTGATCCTGGTAAGCCCTTAGTGCCCGGTAAACCATGCAGTCCACTGATTCCTCTTAAGCCAGGCAAGCCTGTTTTAAAATTACACTCATTAATTTAATAGTTTCTACTAGACCATATGTATTCCTCATGAAAAAATGGAAGGGTTTAAATAAACATGATTCTGTGTTAAACTCTTGCATATTATATGCAAATTAATTAATTATAATAAGCATACTATGTTATATATATAATTATACATATATATTATTAGCAAATCTAATTAATATCCAATAAGCTCACTATGAGATATTTAAAATCTCTAATCTGTCTGGTAGCAAGCTGTTAGTTCCAGCCTTGCCACCACAACTTTGTTAATAACCATTTAATGTTTTAAAAATTCCTCAAACCAAGGCAATTATGGGATAATTGTACAACCTTAATGTAATTATAATGAAGCCTTCTTCAGGAGAAATTCACTCTGGGTCATTAAAAAAAACAAACAACAGTCAGCAAAATGTCTAATAGCTGCTACTGCTGTTACAGGTAAAATTTATCTCATTTATTTGTATCTACTGAAAAGTTAAGCATGATGTTAAAGCTAGGTGGGTATCTTTAATCAACTCTCAGAGCTCTGAAGGACAGTTAAACCTTCACAAAAATAATTGTCTGCCTCTCTCTTTGCTGTTTATAAAGACAGACTCCATAACTCTGTTAGCTTCGATTTGATGCAGATTCAAACAGATGAATCTCACTGAAATCCAGGCAATTTCTGGCTGCGCTTGTAGAGAAAAATCTGCTCACTTCATATATGAAGAGTCGGGTGGCAGGCAATGAGCTCCTGTATCCATTTTAAACCATTGCCTGTATTTTGACAGCAGAATTCCGTCTGAGCCTCAAGCTGGATGTAAGCCATCCAAACCCATCAAACCACGTGTTGGATCAGTTAGTTGGTTTTGATGATGATGGAGGATAAGTTCATTGTTTGCCATCTAATGCCACATTTTAATACTCCAACACTGTATATATCCAGCCTTGCTGCATTCAAAATATCTTACCATTTTAATTCTCAGCTCCATTAAAAGGGCAGTGCCACTGCCTCACCACTCCTTCCGGGAATGAATTTTGCCTCATATCCAACCTGAACCTTCCCCAGTGCAACTTCAAGGGTAGTTCAGCAGGTAACAGTCCTTCAGAACCAAGGAATCAGAAAGCAACTACACAGATCCCCGTTAACGCATCTGGACCTTTTGTGGAATGCACATTTACTAGAGGGAGCTCTACCACTGTGAAGTGCAAGAAGCCCTCTTTCTTCTTCACCCCAAAAGAATAACAGCGAGTGCTCACACTGAAATGACTGAATAGCCAAAGCTGTATGAATACCTGCTTGTCCTGGTAAGCCAGGCCAGCCGGGAGCTCCTTTTTCTCCTTGAAATCCAGGTGTCCCAGGACTTCCTTGCTGCCCTGGGGGGCCGACCAGTCCTGGCAAACCTATGTAACAATAGTGTAACACTATGAGTGTTCTTAAAAGCCAAGAGCCCAGAACACTGGCTTGTGCTACCGTCATTCTCCCAGACAGCAAAATAAAAACTTAAGTCCTCAGTGTCACTGTGTGACGCTGTACCCTTCATCCAACTGGATGACAGAAGAGAGAAGAGGTAAAACAGGCAAGGTGTAACGGAACAATTCATTACAGATTTCAGGCTTATGACAACCTCAGGAATACAATTTACTCCTCCTACTAAAATGGTTGTCTGACTTCTGCTTGCAGTTACAGTAGGTAATTTCCCTACTGTGCACCTCAGTTGCCTCACTTGCCCACTCTGTTCCAGCTCCCTGACTGGAAAACTGATCATAATAGCGTTGTTTCCCAGTAAGGTACCTACTAGCACAGCTCCAGTTTTTGATGGAATTTATATACCCTATAATTACATAAGAAACATGGAGCAACTGTTCTGAAGGAGCACTTTCATGATCCTCCTGGAATGAGACGTACTCTTAAGCCACAAATTTATGATCCAGCCTGAGCCAGATCTGACTTTGTTTTCCCTGTATTCTTGTATGTTCAGCCAGGTAAACTAGCTCAAAGGTGCCCTAACTGGGTCCTGTGTGAGATATTTATTGCATTTATGGCAGAAAAGAGTGCTGAAATGCCCACCTCCTTGTCACACTGAGAATTAGAACACCTAAATATGCCAGCAATGCACCAGTTTGACCAGACACATGATTGTTATAAAAAAGGAAATGTTGGTGTGAACTAGAGTTAATCTTTCAAAATTTGCTCTTAACAAGTTCACCTGGGAGCTCCACATTCTTTTTATTGCTCTTTACCAACTTACAGAACAACATTTTAAATACTTAAGGACTTTCTCTTGAGTGAATCGAGCTTTTTCCTTTCTCTTCTCATCCTGTTTTATTCTTTGGAGTGTTAAAAGGGAAGATTACTTTACCTTGCTGTCCCAAGGAGCCAGGTACACCCTGTATACCCTTGAAGCCTTCAATGCCAGGTGAACCAGGATCACCTCCTTCACCTTTTTGTCCAGGGCCTCCCCTTAAGCCTGCAAAAAAAAAAAATCAAACAAAAAAAAATCACAAAAACAGTAGATTCTCTCAGTAATCTTTATATAATCCTAAACTACCTTGCTAATGTGAAGCTGGCTACTTGACAAGTCTGGTCTAGCTGCGTAAATACGTCCTTCAAGACAAGGTGCTTTCATAGTCTGGGAGAATGAATAGTCTTCTACAGCACCTTGTCCAATCTGTTGTTAAATTTGTTCTTTTAACAGTAACCTCCAGATTTTGAGGATTATGACTCTAATGTTCATATGTGTGGAATGTGCAGAAATGTAACCAACCCCAAAAAAATCAGCCTAATTCTGCCTATCTCCCCCTTACACAATTTTGGTCTGATATTGCTCCTTCTGTCATCACTGGTAAAAAAAAATAATCATATGATGATGTCTTACTGGCACTGCTTGTGACTGAAGTTTAGTGCCATAACCATCGTTTTATCTGAAGAGGTAAACGTAGCACATATTAATTTCAGCAAAGAAAAGACGCACCTCTTCAGGAGCTGCTGTGGAAGCACAGGCTTCACAGTCATAAAAAACACATGCTAAGCACTCCCACCCTTCCTCTGCAGAATTTGATCTGTGAAAAATGAGAAATCCAGAGTAACTGTGAAATGTATACCTGTAAGACCCGGCACACCAACTTCCCCTTTAAGGCCTGGCATTCCTGGTAAGTTTATAGTATCGCCCGGCTCACCTATTTCAAAGTAAAAACAACAAGTAAGTGGCAAAGCCTTAACCCAAACCAGCAGCATTTCCCGCTCTTTTGAAGGACTGCAACTTCCAAGGTAAAATACTGCAATTGTTATCTTTCTAGATGAAAAGAGAAATGAGTTAAAGAAGGACACAGAATATAGAACAGCCCCTCTACTGACACTCTGCTGTGGATTTTTGTATCTTGCATGAAATTAACAAAGTCTTCACAGCTTCCTATGCTCGCAGCACCGTACTCTAAGAACTGTGGAAGAACCCATTAAGACTGAAGACCCTCTGAGATCCTACAGAATTTCACATCGTTCATTTGATTGTTGAACACAGAGAATGCTCAGGTAAAAGAACAAACTCACCAATTTCACCATGGGAGCCAGGAGTACCAAAATGGCCTGAAATTCCTGGGGCACCCTTATCTCCCTGTCATATGATTGAAAACAAGTATCAGTTAATAAGAACGAGGATTTATTCAATCTTCAGAGCGGCAGAGTTTGAATATTGAAAAAAGGACGTTACATTTACCTTTTTTTTTTTTTTTTTTTTTGCTTTGTGTGTTTTGGTTTTGTTTGTTTGTTTTGTTTGTTTCCATTCTACTTTGACAAGCTGTGTTTGCTAAGTCTTGGTTTGAAAAGAAAAACATCATATTGCAGCTATTTGGCAGAGAGTCTCCCTGTTTTTGGTCAGGAAAAAGTTCTGCTGAAGTTGAAGGACACGTCTAATTGAGAAAGGAACACATTCTGTCTCTACTTAAGAAATTGTGTGAGTCTACTGCCAGGCCTTTTTCTAGGCTTCAATGTAACTTATTGTGCTGCCAAAGTGAATTGCTGTCAAGGAGCTCAGATCCTTAGGCTTTTTACTATTAGGAAAGGGACAGTGAGTAATTATTGGCAGTGGCACCATCAATCTGGAAGAAGAGTAAACAGAGTGCTGAAAATATTTTTTTTACCAAGAGCTACAGTAATTGAGGACCTAGAAGGAACAGTCTGGGTCCTCATAGGCAGAAAGCTAGCACCTCAAATTTGATGTCTCCCAGTGAGAAGAGATACTCTTTAATGAGCATTAGAGAGATCAAGCAAAAGTGTTTGGTCTGTTTATTCCATTCTCATTTCATTTTTATCTTTGCACTTCAGCATAATTTGAAGAGGTGAGTGCCACTCCCATGGAAGTTGAAGCAAAAGGATGCTATTGTGCCTGGTATGGACTCACCCTGCCTCCTGTGCTGCCGGGGAAGCCTCTGATGCCTGGAGAGCCAGTTGGACCAGGATACCCCTTCAGACCTGCCAGCCCTTTTGCACCGATGTCCCCCTTCGCACCAGGCACGTAACTGGGGTGCCCAGGGGACCCGGGAATTCCTGTCTTACCAGGGAGGCCTGGCATTCCTTTGCTACCTGCAGGAGGGGAAAAAGACAGATAAAGATGACTTTGTATCAGTATGTGAGAAAATACTCGGACACCAATGAGTTACCCTAGACATGCCTGCTTTGCTTTGTCATGAGCACTGACCTTTGATGCCAAAGAATCCCTTGGTGCCAGTTTCTCCAGCATCTCCTTTTTCACCTTTAACTTCCATCATCATGCTAGGCTTCAGCTTTGGGGGCTCTCCTGGGGGACCTTGTTCTCCACGGTCACCTAAAGTGTAAAGAAACACCCATATTTAAGAAAGCTGCTCAGCTGCACTGCGTTAGAAAAAGAGAAAACAGAAGGGTGAAATTAGTGAAAAGGGATTAATGGAAAACCTTGCACAAGCCATGGAAAACCTGTTTGCATAGAAAATTGCCTGTGTCAGTACAGCATATCTGCAGAACAATTAAGCATGAGCAAACACGAAAACTGAGCTGAACTTCCTTATGCTGTTCTGGGGAGCTGGACTTGGGCTCCTCTGTGATAGATAATTCACCTCTCAGTAGATCAGTTATCATGTGTTCATGAAAAACAAAATCACAGAAAGCAGAGACAAACGGATGTGTTCCAGTGAAAGGGAAGGCCTCAGTCAAACAGGACTTAAAAAGGCATGGGTGAAAGAAAGCGTTTGGATTTGTCATTACCTATTTTGTTCCCCCTCCCCCAGCTTGACTCTGTTGAGTTCTGCACGTGCCTGGAGGTGCATCCTAACTTGGTGGAGTGTCTGTCTCCATCCTGACCATGCTGAAGATTCACAAAGAAACAACCTTCCCTTGAGCCTCTCCAATCCAAGCCTCTCAGCCAGAGGCCCACATGTGAAATAGGTGGAGGAATGTCTGAGCTAAGCTATGTCTGAAATGTGTCATCTCTGACTGTGCACCCTTGCAAAATTGTTCTCCATATGTGAAAAGCAAACACTGTACTGCTCATAAGCAAATACCTTTAAAGCCTCGTACTCCCTGGGCGCCTTTATCACCCCGAGTCCCATGTAAGCCAAACTCTCCTTTGATTCCTTTGATTCCTGGTCTTCCTTTCAAGCCTGGCATGCCTTTGAAGCCATCAACGCCAGGTGAACCTCTTGAACCTTTAAAAAGAAGTGGAAGAGAACTGTTATCTTGTTGAGATTTCTGCAGAATAAGTAAATATGAACTGATAATGCACGACTGTCTGAAAGCTGCACTGCTGCAGGACCACTTTTGTGTGCCTTGATGCCTAGGACAAAGTGCCATTCTATACCAGGCACCTAAGCTCTCTGGGAGGCAGGTATCTAAATGAGATCAGGGCATCAGTGAGTTGCTTAATCAGGCCAAACGAAGATGTGGAGGTGGCCAGATCTTAGTGTCATCTCCTGAAAAATCATTTCAACCCCGATCCTACAGATAAGATTGAGAAAGGTACTGAATTCCATGCAAGGTCATCTGCTTTTTCTACACCTTGATACAATTGTGGGTCTATGACAGGCATGCCCTTCCTCACTGAAGATTACAGAACTCCTCTCTTCTAAACAAGAGGATCCTATTTTACATGGGTCACGCTAACAAACAGATTCCTCATTCCTCTAATGAGGAGCTGATCAGTACACCACAGTAATCCTGTGTAAGAAATCTTAACTGTCTTTTCAACTGGTGATTTCATCATTCCATATGAACTTGCATCCCTTCTTCTGTTTAAATGGAGACAAACTCTGGTTAAACTCCTTGTGCAACACAAACAACTTTTCTTGTATATAGTGCTTTTGCAGCTGGCAGGAGAGAGTCTCACCTTGTCTATACAAAAGGTCAGTATCCTGTTAAAATTCAGCATCGAAGTCTGGTGCCTGGCACTGCTCAGTACACAGCTGCCAACTTCCCAAAACTCTAAAGGTTTGGGAAAACATCTCTCAAATTCCACTGAGAGCTGGTGGGACTGGACCAAGGGAAAGACTTTTGGAAAGAACAAATAGTAAACACCATAAACCACCACTGCTCTTCTAAATAAGGCTGCGTGTCACAAGGCAGCTTTTCCCCAAGCACAACACCAGAGAAAGCAGACAATGATTCTGGAATATATTAGGCCTGGGAGTGTAACTCTTCTGTTTTAAAGAGACAGCCCAGCAGAAAACGTGTCCTGTTCATCTCAGCACCAAACAGCTTTAAGCAACAGTACTTCTTTCAGCGCAGCTTTTCAGAGCTTACCTTTGTCCCCGGGAAAGCCATCCATTCCACTAATGCCAGGGGGGCCAGTCACACCAGGGATACCTTGTGCTCCTGGGAAACCTGCATCACCTTTGTCACCAGACAGACCTTTCATGCCCACAGGACCGGGAAAACCTTGCTCGCCATCTTCTCCCCTTGCACCTGGTGGACCTGCCACGTGAACGTGTGAAAGGGAGATTAAAGTGTTTGGATAGACAGAATGATTTCGTATAACGTAGCCCAAGAAGGGAAAAAGCTGCTATCGTACTGGCTTCAAGTTCAAAGAGCTTCAGAAATTATTACAAAGCAGCTTCTCAACACAAGCCAGTCTTGCAACCATCCTGGTTCTATACACACTCCCAACATGATCTCCCCTTCGTCTTTTAGTTAAAAATTAACTTTCTTTTCTACAAGGTTACTCCCATTTGGTTGCTTCCTTCTCCCAGTCTGCCACCAGTAAGTTCTGTCCTGGCCTGCCACGTGGCTGTAGAAGGAAAAGCAGCATCTCTGCCTTTGGGGACCATCATCACCCCTACATCTCAACTGAGATGCCAGCATGATTTGCATTCACAGTGCCTACAATATCCATGTCATTCTCCTGACTAAGAATTACAGCCTGGCATGCGACACAATCCCAAAATTAACTTTCCCTTGGGAAAATTCTACAGGTTTTCTGCCACAGAGAATGGGGAGGAGAAGTGACACAGGGCAGCAATACTTCCTCACCAAGGGGTCCTTGAGAGCCAGGTCTGCCGGCAGGGCCGGGGTTTCCTGGTGGCCCTGGGAATCCATGAGTTCCTGGTGTTCCTGGTAAACCCATCAAACCAGGGAGACCTTGCAGCCCTGGATCACCTTTGGGGCCTGGCAATCCTGGGTCACCGTCCGCTCCTAAAATACCATAATCAAGCATTAGAGAACGTAAATATTGAGATGATAATTACATAGCACTTCTCAAAGTAAGGGAATATGTACTGTTCCTTCAGGACATACTTTCCCTCTGAAAATTAGTGGGAACAGGAAAAGCAAATTAAAGGACTGCTCATTAGTTTTTAAATTCTCGATGTTATTGGGGCTAGTCTCAATATTTGCATTGGAAAGGTTGATGGGCTCTTTCAAATGAATGGAAGCAATTTAGTACCAGGTAGAACTAAACAGAGCCTCCTCTTACTCCAATAAATCTGTAATTTCTGATCTTCTGTTTGTTGTACATGACTTTGTAAGAACTGAATGGAGTTGACCGAAATACAGAAATAATGCCCTATATCTTTTCTAAAATGAAATAGGCAGAAATGGAAAAAATTAAGGCCAACAGTGGATTCTGACTTTGTGTTCTCATTCAGAACTTTTCAAGTGAGGTATTGCTATAAGATTGATACAAATTCCTCAGCAAAATGCCCTGATCCTACACTTAGTGTATAGAGTGAAAACTTACACCTCTACAAAATAAGTGCAAAGGGAGCACCAAGTCCTTCCAGATTTAAAAGGAAATATGTGTTTTGAATTCAGATTGGAGAAGCAATAGTATACAAGACCTCAAAAGCACCTCACAGTTAAAATCCAGGATAAGTGGATCTGCTTCTTTTTATTCAGGTTTTACATCACTGTAGGTCCAGAGGCTTGAATGTAGTTGCATGTGCTTTAGTACTCAGAGGACCTAAAAGGTCTCACACACAATGAGTTTTCTCAACAACAGAATAGAGATGGTGGCTCCCTGTTCTGAAGGACTAGTAGTTTAACTGGTACAGATGAAATAAAGGAATTGCTAAACACTTTGTATAAAAGGAAAAAAATCAAAAATTCATATGCTTTTTCTCAGAATTATTTGCCAGTACCATGAAACCATCAAAAACAGACTTTTTTTTTTTTGCTGTAATTATTTTCTGTTAATACCGAAAACTTAGTTCCACAGAAATGCTAAAAAAGGAGGGTGCAGACACATCATTTTATTTTCCTTTTCAGTCAGCGTTTACCCTTGAATTTCTTGCCCTTCAGAGACAAACAGTCTTAGGGACATTGGTGGTATCATTTTCTCCAACATGTCAAACGTTACCACAGTGCCACAGGGCTGCCTTTATTCCATTCCTTCACTCTGAGACTCTACTGAAGACGAAATCAGATCTCCTCACTTCAAACAAGTCATGTAAAACGACATGCTTATCTTATCTTTTTCCATTTTTAACTGAAAATCGTGAGATGAGCCTCCAAAATTCTATCAAATTCCTCTTTGCTTTTCACATGGTTATTCCCCCATCCTCTCTGCTACAACAGAGCAAGGTGGTGATCTGCAGTCTTAAGTGTCCAGCTGCTGCTGAAACTGTACAGTGTGGAATGCTTATAGTTGCTTTTGAAAGTCCCCTACTGAACTGAAAGATTGCCCAAGACAGCTTTTACACAGAAGTTATGGTTCTCTCTGTCTACTGTAGGTAGAACGTGTCTTTTTAAGTTCTGTAAAATAACAAAATAAAGCGAGCACCCTAAAATGGTGAATGCTCCCTTTTTCTTGTTCCTGAGTGCTCAAAGGCTCATCAGGTTAAAGGACTTATTAATGTGCTACTAAATGCTATGTCTTCTCTGCTAAAACTTACAGATTCTGCAGTGAAGCAGTATGCTATGCTGCAAAGCCACCCATTATCCAAATGGGTTGGAAATTAAGCGGAATATTACGCAGTACATCAGTGAAAATTCAAGATAATTAACTACAGTGGGGAAAACTAAAAGATAAGCTGATACAACAAAGACAAGCAAAATCTTCTTCTTTGATATCCTACTGCAGCTGATGCCATGTGGTACAGTGTGAAAGAGTGTTGGTCATAAGCAGTGAATCTCCAGAAGGTGTTTGGAGGAGCCAGGCTCTGGGGTCATGAGCATTTGGTGTGAGTTCTACTGGTCTTTCACTTCTCTCACATAATTGTAGTTTGGCTACGTATATAACCCAATCTTAAACATTTCTTTACTTGAAGTACCTCTAATTCCTGGTATTCCTTGATCTCCTGGTGCACCTTTCAAGCCAGGGAAGCCAGGCAGCCCAGCATCCCCTCGAGGACCTGCTGCCGCTCCCAAAACTTCACCAGGAGCACCCTTCTGTCCCACCAGTCCTGGAGCACCAGACTTTCCCATAAGGCCTGGATGCCCCTGAAGTCCAGGTAGACCATTTGGGCCTCTGTCTCCTCGGGGTCCAGTAAAACCTATTAAAAAAGGCAAAGAACTAGAGATTAGGCATTACTGTGTCCACTACAGAAGTTGCAGTGCAAATCCCAAATACATTATCATAATGTAACTTCCCTTATTTCTAATCAGCTCCACAAACTGTTGCATTTGCAGATATAAAGCAGATTTTAAAAGGCTTTGCAACTTTTTTGTCATTATAGGAAATTTAAGAAAATGCTTCTGGCTTCAAAAAACATAACTTTTTATAACAGCTTATTGTTTGAAGATGGAAGGTGAGATAAATGAAGATGGATCTGGAGGAAGGTGGCTGTGCTCCCATGACTATAGCCAAGGTCATAAATGTATAAAGAATGATAAATTATTTCAAGGTACCTGGAGGACCTGGGAATCCTTCCCGACCCGGGTCACCTCGTGTACCATTTAGTCCTGGGAATCCCATTGGACCTGGATCACCTGGCAATCCTCTTGCACCTTTAGGACCTAAATTATATAAAAGAAATTAAGAAAGTGTGATCTAAACAATCAAAACAGAAATTTGCATATAATGTAGCAAAGGTAGTGCCAGATACTTGAATAATCTGTTTCCAGTTACAAAGATGGACTTCTAAAATAAAATTTATGAGATGACAATGGTCCTTAAGATCCCAAGAATGGCCCCAAATTCTAGACTAAATGCTTTACAAACATGGATTAAAGACTGCTCCTGATTTTAAGACTAAGATGGTGATTTTTACCCTAGCCATTTACAGTCTATAAACTTCGGAGACTTTTTTGAAGAATATTTTTCAATTAAGCTTTTTAGAATTACAGAATCATTTGAGTTGGAAAGGACTTCTAAAGGTCATCCACTCCCTTGCAATGAACAGGGACACCTACAACTTGATCAGGGTGCTTAGAGCCCTGTTCAGCCTGATCTTGCAAGCCTGCAGGGATGGGGCATCCACCACCTCTCTGGGCAACTTGTGCCAGTTCCCATTAAACCTTGGTCCCATACCTACGTAGCCTATAAGCATCCCTATACTCCTCCCAGGATACCTGCCCCTACTTCCTCTGCCTGTGCATTTTCCTCTTGCTCTCCAGTTTGACCAGCAGGTCCCAGTTCAGCCATGCTGGTCTCCTGCCTTCCTACACATGGAGATGGACAACTTTTATGTATTAAGTAAAGCTTCTATAAATATCTTCCAGCTCTGCTCTGCTTCCTTGTCCTTGTGGACAGTTTCCCAAGGAGATTTTGTTGACTAACTCATTGAAGTGCCAGAATTTGGCTTAAGGTCAAAAGGCAGTGTCAAAGGAAAAGTGCTCAACAGTAACGGGCACAAATCCGATAGTGTAGGAGAAACAAACTTTTCCTTTCCCTGCTAAACTGATCACAGGACAAGAAATGAATTTGGTTTAGATAACCGAAAAAGAAGTACAGGGCTAAAGGTTAGATCTAATCATCCTAGAAACTGGATACAAAAATAGTAAGTAGGCTATTTAATTTGTAATAGTGCAGGTTTATAGCTTAGATAGTAAAATAAGGGCTGTGCCCTAAAAACGTGTTCCTCTGGCACTGAACTCACATTGCTGTTTCTCAGCATTTCAAGAACTGCAAGCATCTTGTAGGATTCTTTTTTTTTTTTTATGTCTATAAGACTGTATTATTTACATATATTTTCATGCAATAGCTTTATTACATGAGTCTCATCAATTCATTGTATTCCAAGATCCAGATATTTGCTCAAGTTTCTTTAAAATAACCCTCATGCAACATTCTGTTTTTCTCCACACCCCGGCTCCTTGCACTTTTTAAGTTCCCAGCTCAGTCCTGAAGGTCAGCAACATGCGTTAACATTTGAATGCTGTTGCTTAGTGCCATCATGACTTACAACTCAATTTATTAGACTGAAAGCAAGTTTTTCTCCACTTCTAACTAATAACAAAAGATAACAGCCCTTGCCTTTTGATACTTTAATTTTGAGAATTTCTATTGTTTAGCCATCAATTTCTGTGGTTTTAGTTGCTGTTTGGTTTTTTTTTCCTTTATTTTTTTTTTTTTTTGGTGAAGCAGATATAGAAACCTTTCAAAGGCCAGAATCTGAAAGCACAGAATTGAAAGCACATGAATAGGCTGTGCAGCATGAAAAGCATTTTCCAAGTGCAGTATAGGGCTGTTGTTCTCTCCCTTATATGAACAATAACTTCTCAGAAAGCATTTAAGAGTAAATATTCCAGGTTTTCAAGACTCAATTAAAAATTCTAACACTTACCTAAATGGCATCTTTGTTTTGTTTCCCTTCTGTAACAACTGATTTCCATTCATTCTGCTCATTCATGTTCTAATTAAAAAGCCATGTTGGAGAAAGAATGCAGCAGATGGAGAGTGCAGCCACTGCTTACCACATATTTCAGTAACTCATTACGTGACGTTAGTCGGTGTTCATGTTGTGTTGAAGAGTAGTAAGAAAAGTTTTATCTCATAACAATGCTTATTTTGCAAGCATTCAATTTGTATGTTCTCCACAGAAAACAAGCATCTTATTTAACAGCAGCTATACAGGTCCTGCCAGAGTTCAGAAAGCTTTTGGACAATACTCTCAAACATAGGATTTGATTATTGGCTATAGAGCTGGGGTATATTATTGGGTATGATTTAGATTCAATGATCCTTGTAGGTCCCTTCCACCTCGGGATACTCTATGATTCAGGAACAGTACAGCCACCAAGGCAGAGCCTGTTTCGAGTCAACTCTTTCCTCCTCTGTCCTCACTACAACACACCATCCACTAAGTCTCAACTACATGAGACTTGGCAAGATCTCTCTCAAAACACAGCGTATGCATGGAAAAAAGGTGAAGACAAAACATTACCTGTGGCTCCTGGATGTCCTGGATTGCCTTGAGATCCCTTTGGTGGCCTCACACAGCCTCCACCTGCCAAGAAAGATGTTAGTCACAGCATATGTGCTCACCTGCTGTCTCTCATCAGCTCTGTGCCTGTAGCTAAGGCAACACCGTCAAAGCCGGTGAATGAAATCAACAGTAGAAATCCCAATTTTAGAAGTTTTATTCTTCATTAAAACAACAACAATGCAACATGGGTCTTGGGTGGCATTCTTTGGGGAGAACTCGTGCTGAGATCCACCCCAGTAATTTAATCAAGAGCAACTCTTCTGCCTGTTTTACAGAGACCGTGGTGGTGGCTTCTTTAGTTAGGCTGTATCAATGTAATGTTACCAGAATAAGAAAGACATTTTGTTTTCCCACAGGCGATTTATACCAATAAATAAGTAATATTTTGCTACAGCTGGAGGTTCTTATTCTTTACATGTCAGATTGCATCAAAAACTCTTCACTAGACTTCTTATAAAAGCTTCTTTGGAACCTCGTTTCTGGCTCTGTTGCTACAGATTGCATGGTAATCATTCTTTTATCACAATAAACACTCAGAAACACTTAAGCAAATAATTTCTGGATTGCAGAGGTAAAAGTGCAAGAATTTTAGAAAACATGCGATTTTACTGAATCACTTCAGAACTACGTACCATATATGCATGGTTATTTGTGACCTGAAGTTCAAACAGCTTACAATTAATACACTCAGAGCAGTCATTAGAAAGGAGGTATGAAGTCCTAGTAACCACATAAGACTTACTGTTAAAACATGCTCAAGCCATTTGTATGTTCAGTACCTGACCATATCGGCTCAGTTGCATCTCCCCTAGGAAAATCTTCAATCACTTGCCCACAGTCTACGAGCAAAGAACAGGAAAGGATTGCTATCATTTAAGAGAAAAATCTAAAAAGCTTTCACTTCTAAACAAAGCATCTATTACAACATCAGATATCTGTTATTTTATGCATTATGTACTAGAGAAACCATATGCAACAAAAACACTTGAACTCTAGCCATATATTAATGACAGCTTGCAATGTAACTATATCTGCATTAGGAGCTTATTTGTCACATGTACTGTGTGGGGTTGACAGGTGCCTGTTTCAGCTTGTATGTTCTGCCAGGTATCTTGAACTCAAATAACACACTCCGAGCCTGAGCTTTTGCGAACATAGTTCCTGGCAATCTTACACCAAAAGTGGCTCAGATAGCTGCAAAGATGAAGAGCTCAAAAAGGCAGATAAAGGATTTTCTCTGCTCAATTAAATGATAGAGTTGGGTGGAGAACAGAGAAAACCACCTGTAAGTAATCTAAAGGCAGAACACTGCTCCATTGCCTGCAGCTGCTTAAAATTCAGAATATTCTAATTGCTGATACCAACACATTCCCTGATGCTATTTCAATTCCTTAAATGAAATTATTATTATTATTATTATTATTTTAGATTTCTGGACAATTAATCAAGGCAATCCCTTTTACTCATCTAATCCTCCACCAAATGCTACCTTTTCAACTATGTTGCTGAACAGATGCTGTACACACAATCCAGTAATGTTCTCCTAAGGATTTGATATAAGACAGAAGCTGTTCTCACCTAGTTGGCCAGGCTCTCCTGGTGGACCAGGCAGACCTGGAGGCCCAGGGTTTCCATCTGTTCCACGGTCACCTGGAGGACCACGGTATCCTTTTGGGCCAGGAAATCCTCCACCTGGCAGGCCTGTTTCTCCTGGAAAGCCCTTTGGGCCTAATTCTCCTGGATAACCAGGATCCCCGGGGAGACCTCTGATACCATCTCCCTGTGGAAAGCAGGAAATGAACACACTTCTGCCTTCACTGAGGAAGAAACAAAACTCAGACAGTTGAACTATTCCCACGAACAACATCTTGTAGGCAGCTAGTCCTTGTGTATTGCACCCCAGCTTTTTAAAGCAAAATGGCAAATACAGTATATTTGGAATAATCAGACATTATTTTAGACCCCCACAGCAGAAAAGGCATGAGAAAATCACTGTTATAGGGAGCATTCCCCTAAAAAGGATGGCCATTGAAGAGCGTATGGGAAATACGAATCACTGCTGTGGATGGCATTACTTCCCATTCTGAAAAGCTCTGAATGGATATGGGGAAAAGCACACACGTCACTAGAGGTTTGTGAAAGTTAGTCCTGGTGTGGCATTTAGTTCTTACATCTTGACAGAAGCTGACATAATATTGTGCCCAAATGGGCAGATCTTTCTTGGTCTGTCACTCTAGTGATGTTACTGCAACATTAAATCAACATCTTTAGAACATCACCAGAAAATGTTCCCATCTACAGATTTAATAAAAAGTACCACGTTTACTGGTACTAAAACCCACTGCAGTCCACATTGGATGATAAAGCTCTGGTCCATCCTCACATATGATGCAAGAGCAACCCAGTGGTTCAAAACAATATTTGTGATAGGTGAAGAGATACTATCAAGCACATAAATAATGGCGTGACCAACTTAACTCCCTCATACCAAAATGCCACACACAATCTCTTACACAAGGCTAGATAATAAACCACTAATTATCACAAATAAACCTCTTACATAAAATTGGCCTAAATGGCTTATACACCACCACTTATTTACTTAAATAAAATTGAAATAAAAATGTAAGGCGGTTCAAAATAATCTGATTGTAAAATTGATAACTGTTATATCAGCAAGGCCCGTTTAGTTGTGTGTCACTGTCTGTGTGTTAAGGCAGCATGGTGATCATTAATCCTCAGAATTAAATGCATTTGTAATTTGAGTGTGGTGGAAATGATTTAGCTGCATTCACAGTTTGGACAGAAGCTGTTGTGGGGGACTACGTCAGAGGCCTTACTGAAGTCCAGACATGATACCAGTGGCTCTTCCCTTGTGCACTGATGGAGTCATGCTATCACAGAAGGCCATCAGGCTGTTGAGGCAGGACCTGCCCTTGGTGAAGCCATGCTTGTTGTCTCATATCACCTGCCTGTATTCCATGTGCCTTAACAAACCTTCCAGGAGGATCTGTTCCACGATCTTCCCCAGCACAGAAGTAATGACAGGCTGGTAGTTCCCTGGGTCGTCCTTTCTTCCCTTCTTAAAATTTGCTACTTACCGGAAGGCCAGGCAGCCCTGGTAAACCATCCAATCCATCTCTGCCTGGGAAACCATCTTCCCCTCTGATACCAGGAAGTCCAGGATCTCCTCGGATTCCTTTGGTGCCTAAAGCAGATCTTTCATTGGAAGACTGCTCTCTCACAAAAGGTATAAATAGTTGCAAAATACACGTAACATGAATTTTTACTTTACCTTTAGTAGTTATATATATAGAATCTCCCTTTTCTCCTTTTGGTCCTGGAAATCCTTCTTGGCCCGACTGTCCCTGGTATTACATAAATTGGAAAAAAGGTAATCAAAAACACAAAAGAAAAACACTTAACAAATAATTATCCAGATCTGTGTTTCCACTGTCCTGCTTAAAAAGAAACAAACCAACCACAACCATAATGCTTTCCTATTACTCTCTCTATTTCTTCTTCTTCAGTAATCCTATTCTAGTGCCTGAATCCTTATTAACATGCTCTAACTAGGACCACTGCCTATATGGCATGGTAGGGGTGCTTCTACACGAGGATAGCATGGGGAAATCTGTGGCTTTTCATAAGATCTGCATCAGAGAAAATGCAGTAAATTAATTAATGTTTGCCAGTAAGGAAAATGCCGTAAGCAATATTTTGGCACCATGGTAACAAAATTCTGGGCTATATTTACCTGCATTTTCTCCTTCCCAGTACTACAAAAAATGACAGCTGCATGGCTGGCAATGGATTGTGATTCACAGCACCATTGTGGGCTTGAAAAGCAGCGTTTTCTTTATTTATGAGAGAGAGGAACTTCGGCACACAGTGATAAAGTGAACTACCCCAATCTACAGCCCCACAGGAAAGATTTTGGTTGAAAGGGACAGATGGAGGTCCCCACTCCAAGCTGCTGCTCACAGCTACAGCAGGTTTCTCAGGGCCTTGTCCAGTCAACACAAGAGCTCTGAGTCAAGGGATTGAATGCATGGGAGACGCCAAGGGCTCAACGTTACAGATTCATTTAGCACTGACTGTTTTAACCCAGTTAGCAGTAGTTCTGGAAAACCATATTCATGCACACATTATATAAGCCATACATGTTTTTCCTATCTTCCTCTTACTGAATATCAAGTACGCATTTGTGGAAACAAAAGGCCATCTCAAGAATATAGGTTCATAATTCTGTAAGTCTGAAGTAGACCAAATTAGAATAAAAGGACCCTGTTTCACCTGTCTGTATTTACCTCCTGCATTTTAGTGAAGCCACATCTATACATTCCTGTAGAGAAGCTTCTTTTGGACAACGCTTTTTATAGGCCAAAAGAAATCTCAGGAACTTAATATAATTATATCACTGACAACATCACTGCAGAAATTTTCAGCAATAAAACTGCACTGTACTATTATTGTTCACTTTGTTACTTTTTGCTTTCTAGGATTAAATGTGCATCATGCAATTTAGCACACAGATGTTTTCAAAATGGTTTAGAGCTACTTCTAATTTCTCTTTCTCCACAGAAAAGAACACCCACTGCTTGGGATAAAGTTTTATTTTCATCAAGTTCACATAGATCTGATCTAAATTAAATATATTTATTTTCTGTACATGTAACTTGTTGAACATGTTAAGAGAATTATGGACTCACATCTGCTAAGAGTATGGACTAAGAATAATTAAAGTAATTTCTTTGTTTTATGGTGAATTTCTTGCAGACCAAAAGCTGAGATAAAGTCAGGACTTTTTTGCTGAGTATTCTAGTATGATATGACATCTCTATATATGTCTTAAGTCTACAGTAACTTAAATTCTAGGTTGAAGATAATAAAATTACACATTTCAAAGGCAAAAAAAATTGCTGAACTTGTAAAACTTTACCAAAGTTTCAACACTGAACGTCTCAAAATCCATCAGTTTTCTTTATAACTCACAGAAAATAAAACTTTTTCTAAAAAATATCCAAACTCCAGCAAGTAAGATTTTTTTTTCTTAATGTTCAGACAGCCAAAGTACAAACTGAAAACATTTGATCTGCTCTGACATTTATACACAAACAAAATCAGTTTTGGGTTAGCTTTACTAAAATCTTGTTCTAAACCCTTGAGGGATGTATCTTCCTAAAGTTTAAACTGCAGGGAAACAGGATGCCATTGGGACAACACAAAATACAGCACTTTTAAGAGTAGATAATAAGTGAGTAATTATTAGCAAAGCACTCTGATCAGGGTTGCTGACAGTGGTTTTCAGGAATAAGTTACATATTTACAAAATAAGTTACATATTTATAAACAAGAATCTTACATTTAATATCTGATATTTGCCTCTTATTAGAAACAATTTTGAATGAACGACTGAAATTGCTTTCCTTCATAATCAGTGCTACAGTTTTGCTAAAATAGCTTTGTTTAAATGAAAAGTGTATTTTTGGATGATGTTGAAAAGTAATCTATTTTCATTCCCATCTTAGCAACTTTTAGCTTTTGGTATTTTGTAGCAATCTGAAAACTACAGGAGTGGAACGGAAGAAAATAAATTGCACTTTTCATCATTTTTTTTCTCATGGGGAATAGCTGGTGTTTGTTTATTGTAGATGTACAGAACTATGCATTCAAGAAATAAGTATCTCACTTTTGCTCCAGCATAGCCAGGAATACCATGTGGACCTTGATCACCAGGTTCTCCTTTTCTCCCAGGCTGGCCAGGGGTTCCTGGGAAACCAGGAGGACCACGGGGGCCAGTAGAGCCTCTTCTGAGTTCATCGCTCAGAAGGCATTTACTGCAGTCACCTTCTTCGCCTAAGGAAATGGATTGAAAAGAGAAGAAAACTGTCACAACAAACACTTCCAGCTGTACCCTTCATATACACACACATATATATACATATACATATATATATATATGTACGCACCTGAAAATACTTTTGGAATATTTTTGAGTATTTGAGAAAATCCTTTTCCTTTTAACAAACTAACACTATATTTACTTGTTGTGTTAGCCTCAGATCAAATTCATTGGTCCCTGAATATGTCATTATTAGACTTAAAACTTACAACAAAGGAAAGTTTACACAATGCATAACAGCAGATCATCTTGTGAGATGTTTATTATGACCTACCTTTAGGTCCTCTTTGTCCTCTTGGCCCAGGAAAACCTTGTGCACCAGGTCTACCTGGTGTCCCTTCCTGTCCTTTTAATCCAAAGAGAGAACCTAGAAGTTTAATGGAGTAAGAAGATAAATTAATGTACTGTAGATTGGCTTCTCCTCTTTCCACCCTGTTCAGGTTGGACTGCATCTGCCCTTTTCTGTTTCTCCTAAAGTCACGTACTAAGTCGGTTGTAACTAAATCCTCTTTTCTTGCTGTTTTTTTTTCCCCTCCTCACAGCTTCCCAAATCCATTCTCAGTGACTTCCATTTGTGTCTTGATGTTCCCTCTATCATCTTATTTACCAAGGCTTCATCTTCCTCTCTCTCTCTGTTCTGATACATCCACCTACTCCAAAAGGTCCATTTCTTGTCTCTACATTCCCAAGCCCTGCTTGCTTTCACCTGCTAGCAAAGAATTCATCTTTCCTATTACTCAGCATTGAAAGTCCCACCAGACCAACCTGCCTGGACTGTTGCTCCCTCTGGCCCTGACTGCACTGCAGAACTGGTGTACTCCAGTGACCAGGAACTGGCTGCAGCACGTAGATTTCCTTGTCTGAAAACCAGCACTAGGGAATGTCTCATGTCTTACTTTTCTATAGCTACAGGACATGGCCTTGACACATATACAGCCCCAGGACCTAGGACTGCTACCATGGACACAACCTCTGAAACTTCTGGTTACAGCCTTCTTTTCCTCATTACTTCTTTTCCTGCTGTGGTAGACAATTCTTTCCATTCTTTGGTCTCTTTCACCCTGAATTCCTTTGTTTTTAACCTCAGCAGAACGCAGTTTGCAGTACCACAGATCTCCTGTTCTGGATTACTTCCTGTAATCCTTTTTTCCACTCCTGTTCTTGCACTGATGTGTGGTGCATTTCACGGAGACAAAGCACAATCTCAGTTAGATGTGGCCTCTGGAAAGCACCTGGTCCACTGTTCTTCTCAAAACAGGGCTAACCTCAAAATTACACCAGTTGCTCAGGGCTTTGCTCAGCTGAGTACTGAGTCCAAAGATGAAGAGTCTACAATCTCTCTCAGCAAACTGCTGCAGCATCTGACCACCTTCAGAGAGAAAAGTTATTCCTAACATCTGAGAAGAATTTCCATTGTTGCAATTTATGAACATTTCTTCTTGCCCTGCCACTTGTGCTCCTCAGGCAGTGTTTCTGGTTTCATTTTCACTGTGACCTCTTGAGAGAGAGTTACACGAAGGTAGCAGTAATATTCACAGAATGAATCACAGAATTGTATGGGTTGGAAGGGACCTCTAGAGATCATCGAGTCCAACCCCCATTCCTCTTAGCTTTTTTCTTCTCCGGGCTAAGGAAGAAACGCAGCTCTCACAGCCACCCATTCTGTGTCTTCTGCTTCAGTTCCCTAACCATCTAGATGATCCTTTGTATGACTTCTTTTAGTATGTTAGAGTTCTTGGACTGGAGAGACAAAAAACATGAACTCTTCCACATCTTACCATTTTAATCTGTTTGCTAAACTCAATATATTGAGTCAGTGTCCTTCATGCCAGACCCTTCTCAATGTAGCACACCTACTGGGACACTCTTCCCAGAGTGCCAGTACACATCATTCATTTGAAAACCCAAGCCATGAAAATTATTTTTACCAGAGCAGGATGCAATTCTAAGAATAGAATGCCCATATCTCTCCACCAGCCCATAACAAATCTCTTTTTCAAATTTTGCCAAGAATGTTTGAAAGTCATGCAAACCCTTCTTTCATCAATGAGCATACATCACTTCTATCCAATGTGTCTTTCCGCCATGTGCCCTTACTTCTTCACTTCATCTTGCCAACAGTTTTCTCTAAAATAAGCAACGATGCTCCTGAGTTCTCACCACCTCTCTTCTCGAACTTACCTGGAACTCCAGGGGGACCAGGTGGACCACGGAGTCCTGGTTCGCCATGTCTACCTGGAAAGCCAGGTGGGCCTGCCTGATAAGCAGGAGATCCTTCTTCACCTTTTTCACCTTTTGGTCCTATTTCTCCAGGTAAACCTGGCTTATCTGCATCTCCTGAAACAGAACGAGGGGAAGAAACCCAGAACAGTTTCTTACCAGTGCTGCACAAAGAGCTGTAAGGTAACAGAAAGTACTGTTCCTACAACTGCATGCAGCAAGCAGGGAAAAATGAAGACATTTTGGTGTACAACAAAAAGCGTAACTGCACTTTTCACTTGAGCAAATTGATAACTGGTCCTGAAGCAAGGCTCTGCCATCATCTCTACCTCAGTTGTTTTGCAGACTCGCTGGGGACAAAGCAGGAATGTAAAATGCAACTTTCAGTTTTTGCTACTGCAGTTATTTACCGCACAGCACTGTGTATTTCATCAACTGTATGTGTATTTTCTCCACCTCAATCCCATACCAGTTAAAACATGTCAAATTGCTGGAACAAGTGTTACTGGGACATTACCATCAGAGAATCCTGGAATACCAGGCAGCCCACGATCGCCCTGCTCTCCTGGTTCTCCCTGGAGTCCAGAAGCACCAGGAAAGCCTGGATCACCTCTTACACCTGAAAGACAATCCCAATACAGAACATGTTAGTGTGATGCTTAACCCCTAAAATGCTCGAGTTAGGAACTTCACCTGCTTTGGAATATTACAATTCACCATTATTTCTTAAAGACCGCTTTTAAAACACAGAAATGTGGTACTTCATGCTGTCTCTGAGTGAATAAACAAGTGTATCAGAGAGATTTCTGTAAAGTCCTAATATCTGGCAGCTGAGCATACCCTGGAACAGGAATGGTGTAGAGCCACTAAGCCCAGGAAGAACACCCCTCAACTCTTTCCAATACGCTCCTAGAACTACACTTTGCCTGATGACCTTTCTGAGGAGAACCCCTCCTTTTCCCTACAAGAATTTGTCATTATAGCGACGTGTGAAATATGAGCTTTGCTCTGCTTTACAGTACCAGAAGCATCTATATTAACCCATCTATTGCATGAGGAAAGTATTGTCCTTTTGTCAAAGGCACAGGATATTCCATCACACTGCCTGCTTCCTCCTCCCTCCACAGAGTCTCTCCTTCTCCTAAAGGCTTGTCAGGTATTCTGAGTGATTTAAACAATGTTTAAATGTTTATCCATTTTCTCTGAGAAAAAGAGAACTATTCACTATTTCCAGACACTCTTCCATTCAATAAGACTAGCAAACTCTGCAGTGTAAGGACGCAGCCTGGAACAACAGCATGTGATCATCCTTCCTCTTAGTGCTCTCCTTGGAAGTTCTGGCCTTTGCAAACTTTCATCACTCGCTGTGTGTTTCTAATCTGGCCAAGCAGAGTCACCATAGCCCTTCAGGGTAGCTGTCTTCTGGCACTATGAATGGCCTCTGCATTTTATCCACAGACTGTGAAAGACACAGACTCTCCCTTTCTTCCTTTCACTGGATACTTTATTTCTTTATTTTTTCTTCCTCTGAGGACTGGTACGGATGCTTTTTGTCTATCAATCCAGCTTCAGCAGGAGAGACAAAGAAGCATCTGCCTGCAAAAGGGTAATCAGTACACTCTTGTAAGACATGTACACCTTCTGGAAGAGTTTAGCAATCCAAAATGTTTGAAGGTGTTGAATTCTCAGACTTCAATGCTTTTGATCTATGTAGCAGGTGATAAAATCTAGCTAAGATGTGCAATCCAAGCAAAGGAGACATACCTTTCCTTGGAATGCGGTAAGGAACATAGGCAGGTGGCCCTGGAGGACCCATCTCACCCTGCTCCCCCTGTTAACAGAAGTTGAGGCATCAAATTTAATCATATTATTCTGGAGCATTTCTTTTAAAATGGAAACAAAAGCATGAAACACAAATAAACAAAATTCTGAAAGTACTGACCCAACTTTTGAGAAATGTGAGTCATTTCAGTTAATAAACAATGTAACTGGTTCTACAATAACAAGGAACATTTCAATTGCTACTACATCACAGAAAAGAAAAGGAAAAATTACACCTGGATTGTCACTTCTAGCAAATGGAAGTAAAGCAGTACCTTGTCTCCTCTAGGACCATATTGACCTGGCTGACCATCAAATCCTGGAAAACCCTGTAATACACATAAAAATGGTTGACATTTCCTTTATCAGAGAGACAATAAAATTTGTTGTCTGCAGCAATCAGCTTCCTCTGGTGTTACAGTGAAAAGTACACAATGGAGCAGAGCAGTTTGTTTCCCTGGTGTGCAGCAATTCAGATGATACCATTAAGTCTCCTCATGCTTCACTGTTCCAACTCTTAGGCCAAATCTAGCTCCTGCCAAAGGCCAGAGGGATCTGCTATGGCACAGGCTCTTGTGCTGCTGCCAATAGTGCAGAGGGATGGAGCACCTACACTTGCACCGCCCCCATGGACACTGAAGGGTGAGAGAGGAGAAAGAGGATGCCCTCAGTGCTGGTCAACCCTGACAAACACGGAACAGGCAACGAGAACATGCCAACTTGTTTCAGGAAGACTAAATGAGACTGAATCATTACGACTGCACATACTTTCACAGGAATGTAAACAGCAATCAACAAAATAGCACTGAAGTACACAGGTCCTCTGATGTTTTCCAGGTGTTTAGTCTGCTTAGCCAAAGAGGGGTTCCCCACCTAATGAGATGAACCTGAGACCAGCCCTGAACACGCCTTCATCCATCTGTCTGATACATGGACATCCTATAATCAAGAGAATTTTCCCATCCATAACACATCAAACCTGTCAGTATTTAAGGTCCTACCCATTTCACTCAAAGTGGCTGAAATCCAAAGCATGTGGGTTAAAACACATGTAGTAAAATCACAGTACAAAACAAAGTAAAACTGTTAGAGAGCATCCAAAGGAGGGCTAAAGAGATGGTGAAGGGTCCACTGAGTGAGATGTAAAAGGAACAGCTGAGGTCCCTTGGTGTGCTCAGCCCAAAGAAGGCTGAGGGAAGACCTCGTGGTGGCCAACAACTCCTCAAAGGGAGCAGAGTGGCAGCACTGAGCTCTGCCCTGTGTGACAGCGACAGGGCCCGAGGGAACGGCATGGAGCTGTCAGGGGAGGGGCAGCTGGGGGTAGGGACAGTGCTGCACCACAGGGCACTGGGCACAGCATTAAGCTTGCCAGAGTTCAAGAAGCTTCTGTGCTCTTGGACATATGGTTTGATTTTTGGGTGTTCCTTTGTGGATTGTGGACCCGTCCTTTCCACCTTGGATATTCTACAATAGTATACAATGCATTCCACCACATTAAGACATATTTCATCTGCTGGAGGTGCACAGAAAAGGGCAGATTTCATTGATGCTGATACAGAAGAGACAAGAATCTATTCATTTTATTCAGTTAATTTTGGGAACCTTTGCTCTCTATGGAAAATACTCATACGTACTCAGGAAAAGGACTAGCGTTAAGATGGTGAGCTTTTAGAAGAAAACAGTGTCTGGATCCTTTAACTGATTCCAACTAAAGTAGTTTCACTAAAGCCAGAGACTTGTAGAATTTACTCTAGTTAGATTTAAAACAGCACCTCCTGAATTTCACAGTAGGAACAACTCCTACACAGAGCACTAGTTTTCACAGTGGGTCCTAGAAGACATTTACACAGCTTTAAAGCCCTTGAAATCCCACAGCTCTCAGCAAGATACCACAAATCAAACTGCATGCATCAGTAGCTCCCCCACGACAAACCATCAGAAAAAAGCGCTAAGAACTAAGTATAAAACTTCTTCACACTAGGTGGAGCTGGCGGACTAGAAGTGAAGCGAGCAGCTTTTTAATTAAGAACTACAGGGCAACTATCTTCTTTCTTAAGAATCAAATCATTAAAAAAAACTATAGAAATGGGGTTATTGTGAATAGCAAATTGAGAAACTTATTCCCCTTCATACTTGCCCAAATCAATACACATTTCACTAAAGTTGTTGCCAGAACTCACTTTCAGTATGGGGAAGCCATTGACCGTTTCTCACCAGAGCATGAACCTAAGTTGAGGTCAATCATTTGGCTTTAATGGACTTTGCATTACTTTCTCCACGTATGTATTTTGGACAGCATATTCCTTTCCACACCACCAGGTTTTGTCATCAATTCAAGAGCTGCACAACTGTTATTTTTCATGTTTCTTGTGCTTTTTTTTTTCTTCTGTGTTTCATGTTACTGCTGTGCCTTACCAATCTGTAAACCAGTTAAAGATGGAGGAACATGGAAAAGTCATACATCCCACAGTTATCTGAAAATCTCACAGAAGTGATGGCTAATGCTAATTGAAAAGGCCCTTTTCTGAGCATAAACAGAACGCATGAGCTCTTCCTGCTCTGATAAAACGCTATTTAAAATATTTGGGTACGTTTCCATGGGGACAGAGATTTAACTGTTGTATTTATCACTTTCTTTCTTCTTTTTTATTTTAACTTTTGATATCCAAAAAGTACCACAGACATGGATCTCAACCGTGTTTGCAGAAATCTATTCAAAATAATAACTTCCCGCATGTGGGAAGAGAATTACAGAAATCATGGTAGTAGCAATGGGAACAATGACAATGACAGCTCGTGGTGTTTTTAAAACATGAACATGCTCATGTTGAAATGGTAAAACAGACTTTAATTAGAGAACTATATTTTTCGCACTCATGAGGAAATGAACTGACCCAAAATCACAATGATATTTTAATCCAGATGATGCTCGTTAGACTACATTTGGTGTAATTACATGCAGAATTTGTTTTCTGCAGTTTACTTTTCAGACAGATTGCCTACATGTGTGTTGGTAACAACAGCTGTATAAAATACTCACTCTTTCTCCAGTGAGTCCTGGAAAACCATCGTTACCAGGCAGCCCCTATGTAAGTACGTTAAAGTTAGTAAAACAAGAAATGACATAAAGACAAACTCTTTATTTCTTAGATAAAATAAATGTGACAGTTATTTTGAAGCTCTAAAACTAACATTCAGAATTCAGATACTTTTTCAACGTGATTAATGTATGATACAAACAGGAAAGATCTGAAATTTAATAATCTGGCATTTAATATTTATCTTCTTCTTAATCAATACATTGTAAATCGACCTCGAAGATTTTAAGCTTTTAAAAGTGCCAGAGATTTTTAATATATGTATGCTGACTACTGTTCTTACTCTGTTTAAGCACTTTAGAAACAGTGCCCCCAGAAAGCATTCATGTGTGACAGGTAACAGTATTTAAATTTGCTTTCTTCTGAGGTCAGTGAGTAACTGGAGTCAAGCTTGGGTTTGTTAACCACATTTCGAAGAGGGTTAAGGTGGAAACAGTGAAATGAAGTCTATGCTGCAGATCAGGGGAGGAGTAGTGGTAGATGAGCACAACTTCAGGTGATATATCTGTGAGTCATGTGGGGCCCTTCTCCTGTTACCAGTTCAAAATGTAGTTTTTCCTTTCCTATATCAGAGAGTTAAAAATTGGTCAGAACTTGAAAGACATGGGCTGAAGAGCTCTCATTTCTGTGGCTTGTTACTTTGTGTTTTGCACCTAAAGGCAAAGTCTCAGCTTGGACTTGCATATTCAGCAGCACAAATTTTACCTTCAATGAGTGACTCACCCTTTGTCCTGGGAAGCCCATTACCCCTTCTTCGCCTTTTTCAGGAGCGAAGAGAAGTAAACCCTAGGAAATATTACAGTCAGTTCAACATATTTCTACATCACGTGCAAAAAACCAACCAACCAAACAAAAAAACCTAAACAGAAGATAACATATTAACACATGTATGATTTTATTATATCTGCATGTAAGGGAACTAATGTCCTTAAAATAGAGTGTAACGTGCTTTCTTCATTACAATAACACAATCAGGACATTAAGGAGAGGACAGGTTTTCCCTCTTATCATCTCTTATTGTACTACTTCTTTAGCTGTGACTCTTAACATAAGCCAAATCAATTGTTTGGATATACAGCCAAGTAAGCAATCCAGCTTATGCCTTAACTGTAGCTTGAGAGAACTATTAAGCAAACAATGGCATGGTACTATTAGAAAAAAAAAAAAAGGGAGAAACATATCCCACTCTGTTATATCAGGACAAAAATCAGTGGCTTTCCTAATAGAGTCACAGCAAAATCCTTCATGCCCAAATTCTGATCAACAGCAGAAAAACTGCATAGAAACTGTAGCAGGATTCAGACTGCAGCTGTCTCCCATAACCTCAATGGGAAGTTGACTAGACCATCTAAGAAAATAAAGGTCTGCAAAATGCCCAGTGAGGCATCTCTAATTGGTGAAGGCTGTATTTTAAACCACTCTGGGAAGTAAAAAAGAACCGCTATTTAGACAGACTAGAGATTGCATGCGAGTTAACTAAACCACATTCAGTCAAGCTTGGTTGGCAGCTCTCAATGATACAGCAACACATGGGATTACTCTCACAGTCAACAGATCTATGAGGCCAAAAGTTGCCATGTGATGGAGAGAAGTCTGAGAAAATTTCCATACCTAATTGCTTAATGGAATTTAACATAATTTTTAAACGTAGGAGACCAGTATTAGTAAGGAGATTTATTAATAGTTAAGGCTAAAATTAACAAATGTGCAAGGTAAAATCTTCCTTTGGTTAACCAGTAAAAGAACAACAGATCACGCTGTGGAGCTCTTAGGCATCATACTGTTTAGATTTTCTAAAGCATCAGAACCGGTGCCTCTGATAATGTTGCTCCATAACTGTATTATATCACATCAGTGAAGAATGCACCAGTATTAATTCTGATTTATTATTTGTCCTTGGTGTTCTCCAATTGACTTACTGGAGCTCCAGCTTCTCCTTTTTGTCCAGGCTCTCCTCTTTCACCCTAGAAATGAAGAAAAGTGTTCAGATATTTTAGGCATTCACATTTTAATAACTTGTAAAATAACTTTAAATAACTTTTTTTTTTTTTTTTAAATAAGAAGTGAAAAATGTTCATCAAGAGAAAAACCACCACTCCTTATCGGTATACTTGCCATGTGGATGGTCTGTATACATTAAAAAAAAAGCTGCTTCTTTTTGTATATTTGATAATTTTCCTGAAAATGCCTCTAGGAGTTTGAACACCTTAGGATATTTCCAGGCCTGTGGGAAGAGTGTATCTTATCTCAGATTTACTTATTGCTTTTCTGTGAATTATCTGATCAGATGTGGAAATTCCCTTAGGACAAGACAAATCACAGCCTAAGATCATCTCACTATATCTATCTCTCCATTGACTATAAAGGCTGTCCAGACAAGTAGCACATATGCAGACATCTCTCCTTAGTCAAGGAAATTCCAGCTTGGCACCAAAGACATTTTTAGATCTTTCAGTATCGTACCAGTTTATTTATCTCTCTGCAGAAAAGGTATAAGCACTGTGAACTCTGTAGCTTCAAATTTAGGACTAAGGACTACTTAGGTCTGGATTGGTGTTCAATGCAAAAAATGTTTATATGGAGTATGAGATAAGAATAAGCTGTTTCTTTCTGTAGAGAATTTCTCCAAGACATATGGACAAGCCTTAACTGTAGGTATCTGAACATCTGCACCATAGGCACCTTACATAAACATATACAACAGCTCAGGTTGCTTCCCTGAAAACATGTTTCTTGCAGCACGATAATTTCATTCATTATTACAGAGAATGAGATACTAATGGATTTCTTAGCTGGTATTTCTCCTTGTAGAACCAGAAGATGTCAGTGATTGCCACTAGTTGCATACTAGGGTTTATTTAAACAGAAAGAACATATTTGCTAAGGCATCTCTAGTCACTGCTTGTGAGAAGTGCTTTCTGAATAGCCACCATAGCTGCAATAAATACTTTGGGATTTAAGCTATAGGAAAGCAGCAAATTTGTCTTGAAGTACTAATCCCTTCTAAGCACTGTATGTAAAAGCTCATTTCTATGACATTTTAGTTTTGATAGTGCTGGGCTCTTAATTCCTCTTCCATTTTGGCAAAGTATTCTGTACTTACCTTGTGTTTGTCAGTGGGGGCACCAATCAGTTCTCTTGTGGGAAGCCCAGGTGGACCTGGAGGACCTGGGGAGCCCTGCAAGAAAAACATAAATGTACATCTACTAACAGTTACAATACCTTGTCAAGTTGTTGATTTGCACAGGGTGATGAGCAGAATGGAAGATGGATGGAAAGAGAGTAATTCCTCTACTAGGAATAAAGTTCTAAATCTCTAAATAAATGGATAGCAAGAAACAAATTTATTTTGTTCCGGGATAAACAAACATAAAGCAATACTTGCTCTTGCTGTGTATGTTTCCAGAATAAGTGTAAAGGTTATTGCTTTATACAAGGAAGTCTGGCTCTAGACAATTCAGAAACATTACCTCTGATTTGTCTTGGTTTAAATGAGGGCACAGTAAAACTAGGACATGCAGAAGTCAGTTCAGCTATGACATTTGTTATGTAGATTATTGTTCATTTCAAAGCTATACTTGTTTGTTTTTCTATTGAAGTTATGTAATAAAATCACAGATTAAGAGAACATTTAAAATAGATTCCTCAGTAAATAGCAAACATTATCAACCTGCACTTCTGTAGTGACACTGATTCATCAGTTTTCCTTTACCTGTTCACCTTTTTCTCCATAGAAGCCAAGGCCTCTGTTGCCCTGCAAAAGCAATAGGTCAGCATTTATAAAAAGTACAACTCTGCTTTCTAATGTAAAGTTCAAATGTAATCATTCTGAAAGGGCTTTTCAGATTTAGAATTCTGCAGTATGCCACTGAAGAAATGTGATCAAGTAAAAGACTAGTTTTAACTTAAAGTAATCTAAGAGAATGAATTTTTATATTTTTATATTTTTATAGACCAAACCTTAAGAAAGATCACATTAATTGAAATGTCATGATACCAGTGTTAACAGACTTTGAGTCATTCACTGAGCAAAGAACAAACACTTCTTTTGCATATTTTTAGTAGACATTAAATTAAAATACTCAGGTGAGTCAGAAAAATTAGCTCATATATATTTTTTTCAGCTGAGATATAACCGAAGATTGTACAGATGACCACGTTTCTCTGCTCATGGGAAGCTACTGTACCTACAGTAGCAGATAAAATCTGGCTCTAGAACTGGCTTACTCGTTTCAGGGCAGCTGATCCAGTGTAAGATTAGCTTCTTGTGGTATGCAGCCAACACATGAAGTCTTGTGCTACACAGCCTTTGGAGTGGCCTGTGGATCTTTATTTCACTGCCTTCAAGTGAGTCTTGGATAAACCTTAGCGACACAAAACCAACAGAAATGACTTAGACACAAAGACTTACTTGTGGTCCTTGTGGTCCTGGGAGCCCCGGTGGTCCCTAGAGAAACACAATAGGGGGGAGGAAGTTACTTGTTGCTTTGTAATCAATGAATGCAGGAGCTCAGTTACTCTACGTTGGAAATAAAAGTGTGTATTTGGAAGGCAGTGTCTTCCTTAGCACTTTATTACTAACAGTGCAGTATCAGCTGTGTTACTGCTCTGAAAAATACTCTTCCAAGTCATACAATAATCCCTCCTAACAGAATTAAGTCTCCCAGCTTAGACATAATTACATTCCATTTTTATTTCAAGCAGTAAGAACTTACGCTTTTGGATCCTGAGCTGTTAATGTTTTATGTTCATAGCTTGACTAGACACAACACACTAGACTGGTGTCTTGGTACAGCATCAGTGTGCTGAACTACCATTAACATCTTAGATTACCAACTTGGTGTTGTACAGAATGGTATCAAAGGAAGATGGTGAGAAATAAAACTGAAACAGAAAAAATGCTGCCCTAGTTTTATGAGTACTGGGAATGCTATTAATTGGAAAGACAATTTGCATTGCTTCAGTTAATTACGGTAGTTAATGGGCTCCAAAGGGCTCTAAACATTAAAAAAGTATGGAATGTTGGATAAGTGGGGTGAATAAGAAGCATGACCTTTTCAGAGAAGTAGACAGTGAATAAGATGAATAATAAAAGAGAGCTGCAGACGGAATTGTCCACCTGCAGAGCCCTAAAGGGTGTGCAACTTGGGTTATGCAAAATCAACTCCAACTTGAAAGGGCAAAATATAACTTTCAGACAAGAACTGTATATCTTCTCTGTCTTGCTGTGTATCTTTGTGTGAATAAACAATAGACTTGATCTGTTCTGACTAGTCAAGCAGTCTATGAGCCATTGCCTGAACTACAGGTAAGATGCACTGTGCAGGCATCCTCCACTGGGGGCTCAGCAGAAACTCGAGGGATCCACATTTACCTCCATGTGAGGTCTAGGATTCCAGAAAATAGAACAGTGCAAACCTGGAAGCATTTCCTAAGTCCTTCCCAAAGGAGAATCACAGCTTTAGAGATTTTGAAGATGTATCAATTTTGTTAAGAGCTGGAGATAGTGAGGATGCATCTACTGTGGCAGTGTTTAAAAGCGATGTTGACATGATTACAACATCATGGGTTGGACCACAGTGAACTGGGAATACATTGCAGGCTTTGTGAAGCTCATGAAATTTAAGGACTCACTGTAGACCAACAGTAACGAAAGGACTGCGGAGATTTCACTTCAATAGGTCCAGAGGGGAATATATACAGTGCAGCTTACTCTAGATGACATTGCAGACACTGCAGAGAATGAAACTTTGGAAGGCTTAGCATGGTATGAACATAGTCCTAGAATTTTTTTGGGGGAAGATGGGTATGGAGGCTGCTTAAGGAGCCCTGTGGTTTTTTTTTTCCTTCTCAAAATCAGTGATGTAAAGTAGATTTAAAATAAAATGTTTAAACGCAAGCAGAAAACAAAGCAAGCAAATGCTATGGAGTTTCTTACAGTAAAATAAGGCAAGCCTAAAAAAATGAAGTATACTGAATTTGTACATCTGCTTTCGCCCATAAAATCATTAACCATGGCAAGAAAGAAATGTAGAAAATGATACATGGAGAGAACACAATCTCCTCTAGGAAGTATTCAGCCAACTCTGGAGCTGTAAACATTGACTTTTGATAAAAACGACTGAACCAAAAAAAACAAACCTAAAAATAAAACTGTTTTCTAAAACCTAATGAGAAAACTTAACTAATGATAATAAAATATCATTTAAGAGCAAAAAGATGATATATTTAGATTCTGATATCTTTGATAACTCAGTGTAGAGGGTCACAGATACCTAAATGGATTGCATTCAATAATCTTTTCAAACGCGACACTCAAGGAAACTAAAGAAATACAATACAAATCAAGAGCCTCAGGCAACACAAGGTGAAAGAAAGTACTGCACATCTTCATGCAATACTCAACACTGTAGAATCAGTGTCTCAGTGCTTTTTTCAAGGTTTTGTATCCAAGAACACATGTTATTTTTTAAACCATTTTTTTCACTTAATTTGCTACTTTGCAGTCTAATATAATGGATCTTGCTGACATGATTCTTCCATTAGGTTGATTTCCTACAGAAAGTATTTTCAACATACTTACTGGTCTTCCTGGCAGTCCTCTTGGACCAATAGGTCCTTGAATACCCAGTGTACCAGGAGCTCCCTTTAAATAGAAAAACAAACACACAAACATCAGTTAATGCTGTTTTGATGTCAGTTACCACAGACAATTTTTAATAGTTTGCTATAATACTACTTACCGGAAAACCAGTGAAGCCTGGATCCCCAGGCTCCCCCTAAAGAAAACAAAGAAGTAGAAATGCAGTAAACAAGATATACAAAATTAAATATTTTCTCATTTAATTTTATTTCAAAAGGCATTCTAAATAATTTAACAAATAATCTATACAAATCCTTACATACAGACACATTCAATGAATATTTTGACATAAGCTAATGTGTTTTATAGAAGATTGATTTTATACTTTCTACATATAGTACGGTTGCATCCGATATAGTTGGAGAGTACAAAGCTGACCATCGAAGTCAGGGAACCAAACTGCAAGGCTGAGATGGACAACGGACCACATTCTATTCATTTCAAATGACCTACCTAACCAGTAGCATAAACCTTAGCTGAAATGTACAAGCTCATTTTTCATGAGTTGCATGGGAATTACCAAATCATTTTGATTCTCTTCTGAGTCACTGAACAGCACTTGGAACATACTGTTTTCAGTGACTACATATTTTAACTGCAGTACATGTTGAGATGTTTTTGGAAATCGGATCCAAAAATGTTCTACTGCAAAGACTTTCCAACGTCCATAAATAACGAGGTCTTTAGTCCAGACACTTTCAATCATTTTGAATAATATCTTAATTTTTTGTGTATTGAGTTAACTTGAGTTTAGTTCATGGAATACTTTGTGGAACTATTCCTTTCTGAAATGATACAGGTGCAAGTATCAATGTTCGACTGCAAAATACTTGAGCAATTCTGCAGTCATTACTAAGCACTAACAAGTGATTGGAACTTAAGAATTGTTTCTGAAAGGAAAGGATTCCATTAGAAAACAAAGGCTGATGCAAGTATGTCAACAGAAAGATATATTTTGGCACTCATTACTGGCACAAAATATACACAAGTGAACTTGGCAGATCCATTATGTGCTCAGAATGGATCAGATGTAGGTTTTGTATTTAAATTTGTCACTATTTATACACTAACAGTAAATGATAGCACTTATTATTATCTGATATTTTCAAATTGTACGAAACTATACATATGAAAAAAAGATACAAACAATTAAAACAAGTTTTATGGATTAGATAATGTAAAAGCATCCATAAGAATACTCGGGAGTTTTCTGTATAACTAAATAATATACTGAAGCATATTTTATCAAAAGTCAACCAAACTCCTTCATGGAAGTTATAAAGAAAAGGTGATAATATCAAACGGTATCATTTACTGGGCAAAACTTGGACACAGGAATGATTCTGCCACAAATGATATAAAGGTAGCCATTGAATAAAGAAGATAATACTTGAACCAGAACATTTGAACTTGTATTTAAAAGCACAATCTTCCAAACATTTTTTAATGGACAGGTTATTGTATTTGCCCAACTGTATTTGCAATCCATCCAGAAGGACTAGAAGTCCTTGCAAGTAAGTGGACATTACTTACAAGGTTATCAGATAGGCTTTTCTGTAATCAGAGAGCAGAAGTTGCCTGGAAAAACCTGCACAGAATCACAGTGGCTCTCTGGGAACACTTCTTCCAGAATGTGAGGAAAACTCACTCTCCACTTGTTTTGAAAGTTTCCTGAGCATGGATTGATCGTTTCACAGGAGCTGTACACATACCCGATGTCGGCTGGCGATGTCTGGCGGTAGTACATAGGGCTCCCCCTTCTGGCCCTTTGGTCCTTGAACTCCCTGGTTGTGAGCAAAAAAAAGAGTAAAATCTCATACTGTCTGCAAACACATGATCAGTTAAGAGTAATTTAAAATATTTTTAAGGCTTTTCATGAATATATATGCATTACTGTTTAAAGGTAGAGACTGTGTTTAACTTTGAAAGTTTGTGATTTACAAACAAGTATGAACCCTCATGGCATGTAAGAAAGTGGATTTACGATACTGTCACTGCAATATTACAGGAGCATATCACAGCTCACGTATGGGCTAGTAAATCCAGGAGCTCCAGTGCTCACTTCAGCATGATCAGCTCCACAGAAAGCCAACATGTTGGGCATGAGGTAGGGAAGAAAAAAGTTACATTCATCAGAAATGGTACAGGTTTTCCTGAAGTAATCTACCTACAGGATCTATGTGACATCTGATTAGACCTGACAGCCCTAAGCATTACGAGGGATGTCTATGGTAGGTCCACAAGGATGCCTGATGCTCTGGTGGGCCAAAATGGATCTTCTGTTCCATCTGTTTCCAACACACACTTGCGTGGAATTCACTTCAGTAATGATCTTTGCTACAGGTATTTATTTGCTGTCAGCTACTTACAATGGTACCAGGGAAACCAGAGTGTCCTGGTGTTCCTGGGTCACCTGGGTCACCTACTGTCCCATTACAGCCATCATGACCCGGCTTCCCCCTTGATCCCGGCTGCCCTGGATGACCCTGTTGAGGAAAAAAAAAAGTGTTTATCTATCCATCTGTTTCTAGTTTTCCTTTTCCTGTAGTCACACAGTATTTAGACATTCTCACATTAAGCCCAAGGCTTGGATCCATGGGAAACTATGATTTTCAAAGAAAAAACAGACAGTGTCTTTTTTTAATATAGCTGCAGCTTGAACCATATGCCCCAGACAGCATGAGTAGTTGAAGGACCTTTCAGAAAGGGTAAGAAAGCTATGTTCAATATAGTCTCTGTTAAGCAGAGAACTAAGCCAGTTGAAACTGCTGTGCAGGGAGTCACCAAGAAATGGATTTGTTCAGAATTTCAGTGCTTTGCACTGGAAGAGTGGGAAGAAAGGCTCATAACTGGCTGTGAATAGCTTTCAAGCTAGGAAAAAAATCAGTGATGCCTTTGGAGCCTGGTTGAGTGCCACGATGAAGCTGTAAGTACAGAGATGAGAAGAAACCAGAGCGACTCAAAGCAAGGGTGCTGAGGGCACTGCAGAAGCTCCACATTAAACCTCTGAGATACAGGAAAGCAGGGAAAAGTTACTCCTGCCTTATAATGGGCTCCCACTGGAATACTTGTGTTCACCTTAATTGCAGTTACTACTGGTTTGCACTGGGATTCATGAAAAGCAATTCTGCCCTTGAGCAGCTTATTTCCAGGGGACTCAGACAGAAGAGAAGCTAACATAGACAGAACACATTTGTTTCTTCTTCGCTACCTACAGCAGGTTTTATCTTTGCTTTTGCTCCCTTTCTTAGAAGAAAAGTGCGTCCGTGTCCTTTTGTAGCTCCATTGAGTGCTTGCATTCCTCACTCCAGAATAGACTCAGGCTTCTCACCATCCTCCCTTGGTCTCTAGCCCCATATCCTAGTACTCTGCTGTTTCAGCTCATTTATGTGCCTATATGCCTTCCAATGGTCAGTGCCATGTCTTGGCCTACGAAAACTGGCTGGTGAACATAACCAGATGGGAAGGGCAAGGGGCTTGAGGGCAGCACACAAAGAGCATGCAGATTCAAATAACATCCAAAGGCATTTATCTCCCACAATGCAATTGCAGAGGCTGTGAAAGCAGGACTAAAAACAAAAACTTTATCAGGTAGCAGAAGCTGTCCAGATCTAGTAACACAGGGCTTTGCAGGAGAGTGATATACTCGCAGGAAGACAGAGCACTGAAAAACAACTCAGTACAACGTGATGAGGCTACAGAATTTTGCATAGGAATGGGAAAGAGGGTCTTCTGATTTTCTTTTAAGTGTGATAAGGAGAGAGAAGAGAGAGAAGAAAGCCTTGAAACTGAATACAGAGTTTTTCAGGAAACAAAAAAGGGTGAAAGCCGAGTGGATGTGGATGTGGATGTGTGGGTTGCAGAGCAAGGCCCTGGTGTCAGGGAGCACTACAAAGGAAACCCAAGCCTGGGAACTCTGTCCAGGGATTCCAATGACTCAGATTTCTTTGTTATTTTATGACACAAGATGTAAAGAAGTGTAAGCTGGGAAAATACTGTGCTGTGAACTTTACCCGGTTTTCTTCTTTGAATGTTTCAGTTTCATGGATCTGGACAATTTGTTCAAAGTTAGATACTAAATAGTTTTTTTAAGACCATCTCATGCATGCTGTGAGAGATACAAACCACATAACAATGGTTACAATTACTAGTCTTTCTACATGCTTTACAGCTCTGAAATAATTAAGGCATGACCCAGTGAAGTACTTATCTCACATGTTGTTCCTATAAAAGAACATACTTTTCTGGGTAACCTCTAGGGACACAGGGAATTTCCTTCCTTTTTTGTCCTTTTTTTTTGCAAGGGGATTTCTCCATAAGACAAAGCAAATGGACCTTGGTTATCAGAGGGAATGAGCAGGAGCACAGATTTTATCCTGTTGCTGAGCATCTGCATTTCCACTTAGTTCAGCAAATGCCCTTAGCTTAACAGTGTGTACGTGGCTGATACAGAATTCAGACCAGACACATTAAAGTACAAAGGCTTTAGCACAGTCTGCCATATTTGCAGTTGGTGGTTTCTTAAACAAGAGGTAACCGGCTACTTACAGGAACGCCATCTGCCCCTGGGAAACCAGTGACTCCTCTTTGCCCCTAGAGTAAAACAGCACAATTAAAATGATGTTCCATCCAGTACTTTGCTCATTAGCTAAATCATCTGATACTCAGAAGTTACCGTTTCTCCTTTGGGTCCACTTATTCCTGGATGTCCTCTTTCACCTTTGTGACCTTTAGGACCTTGCAGTCCGGGGATTCCCATCAATCCTGGTGGTCCAGGGAATCCCTGCGATCCAAGGAGTCCTGGCTGGCCCTGATAAAAGTAATAAAAAAGCATTTATTTTGTAACTGTTGAGATGCATGAAGCTGGTCTGCAGCTCAGCTTCCATTGCTCCTGCAGTGGAATCAATCTCTTCAGAAAGAACAAAACAAAGAATCTCTTTTCATTCCAGTAGATCAGACACTCTGAAGAATGTGTCTGGAGACATCACACAAAGAAACATCGATAACACAGTCAGTCCAAGCAGTTAAAATATGCTTAACTGTGAAATCTGTTTATTGGGACACTTCTTACAAATGGAGACTGATATTTAATGGCACGAATTTCTGTTTTGGGATGATACTTCTATTTAACACTGGAGCCTGAAAGTGGTTTGACACACTTGCCATTAAGGACATCCACATTGGTCAAGGGTTCCCTGTCATTAGGAGCTCCCTTCCAGTGCTGGTTTGGTAGAACAGCCTTAATGACACTCTTAAGACCACTTCAAACATTGTTTAAAAATAATCTTCTGTCGACTGCCAACATCATATGGACCATCACAGGGAGAAAAATCATTTTGAAATGACACAATGGTGGTTTAAGTAGTGGGGCTGTGACAGTGTGTCTGAGATCTGTGAACCAAAGTACTTGAAAACTGTTCCAAATGGAGGATCACCAAAGGCGCACATGTTTTTAATGCTATGGGGTACTCATTGCACTAATGACACTAATAGAAAATTCCCCCAGTCTTTTCGAAGACAAATGCTTATACAGCACAAAGCATCATTTACCAAAATACTCCAATTAAACAGATTCTAATGAAAGTGTTTTTAAAATGCAATCAGATTTTCACAGACCATTCCGCAACAGCATCGATAACTCACAGAGCAGCAAATCATGAACAAACGTATTTATACAAATGAACTGATATAAAAGTTATATTTTGGTATAGAATATATAGCACAATTGTGTAAAAATAATGTAAAATCTATCCTATCCCACCTTCCTACAAAAGCTTACTTTCTTTTCTACTCACACCCATGCCTGGAAAGAACGAGATAAAAATGACCCTATCCAAGGACAATAGTTTGACTCCACTTAATGTCACTGAGTCAGGAGGAGTAAAAGAGGGCAGTGTAGAGACTCAAAGAAATGAACCTGAAGATATCCCGATTTATTTATATTCAGAAAGTAGTAGTCAAGCCAGTGAGCAATGTTTTACTGATTTTATGCAAACTTTTATGATCCACTGAGGACATAATTTAAACATTTCATTTTCAACCATCTACATATAACTAAATTTCATATATGCTATAGTTGCCCTATCAGAAACTCAAACAAACAAACAAACAAAGCCAAAAAAACCAACCCATGACTTAAACATAGTGTACTTCTAGTAAAAAAATAAAAAAAATAAACAAACAAAAAACTCAACCTATTTTCCATGCCAGTTTTGTGAAAAAATACTGTGACAAAAGTTCGAGTAAATTTTTATATTTTAGAACCCATTGTATTATATCAAACAAGTCCATACGGAGGTGATGAGACAACCAAATTGTGTACAAAACTCAGTGAAATCTTTTTTCTTGGAAAAAGACTAGGAATGAACCAGTGTAAAGAATGAAACACACGTAGTTCCTCAGGGACAAGCCACCAGGATGGACCTCTGGCAGTGAGGATCCTTTGCTATACTGTTGCGATTAATTTGACAGAACTGATTGTTTAGGAGCATTGCCAAAGGACACCATGGATTTAAGTGTTTGAGCTGTCAGCACAAAAGATAATCTCTCCTGCGCTTACAACCAAGCACAACTTAACATAAGTTCCCTGCTTCTAAAGTAATCCTGCTCATGGGGATAATTGATGTTTAGGGGGCCACTGTCTTTCCATTTATCAGTTTAATAAATTGGGAAGAAATAAAGACACATATAAAACATATTAATCCTGTTGGCAGGAGACACAGACATCTGAGTAAGCGGCAGTTCATCACAGCTGGCAACTGCAGATGCACCTTTCTCTACCTTAGCAGTTTTCTGTCTTTTAAAATCAGTTACACTCTAAAAGTTATCCCATGGAAGTGCAGGCTCTTGTCTAGAATAACCATACCTGTCTTAGCTTCTTGCCTGTAACGGAATGCTGCTGATTAGAAGCACTGGCATGTGTGAGTTACAAAGTCAGGAAAAAGAAGCCTTTTCTGATGCCACTTTTTCTTATCTACCTTAAGTATAATGGGCTTAAGAGAGTACAAATGACTATATACCATTTTTTAAGGGAAATAATAGGTAGTTAATCCATTTTTAAAATGCATTTTTTTTAAAGTACAGTATATCTATTCCTAGTTAAAATATTCCATCATACCTATAAAGATTTAAAAACCTACATTACTTAAGAAAGTTTGTCCTACCCTTACACTCAAATCCAGAAAGGAACACTTAAAAAAGAAGAAAACGTATTCTGCACACTTGCAAAGAACACAGAAAAATTATTCAAATTCAATTTTAGATGTCTGTGTTCAACTTAATTTTGATAGGTTCTGAAAATAAACATTTAATTTCCTTCCACAAAGAAAGGAAATCATCGATTCTGCATACTGAAAATGTCACTTCACTTTTACACTGAACTAAATGAAAGCCAAAGCAGGTCCAATATTCATAATTCCAGAAGATATTCACCAACATGAGACATACGAAATGCCTTTTTAGTTCATACCTGCACACATTATTGAGGCAGCAGACTGCAGACTGAGCACATGTAAAATTCTAATACAACAATGGTTATGTTTGGAACTGTAAAATTAGGTGCACAGCTTTCTGCAAGGAGCTGCAATATTTCAAAGGCAGCATTATGTGGGACACAGTTACCACAGCAGCCCTTCCCCATGCCTCCTTTGGTTATAGCTGAGGAACTGGGGTTTATGTGGATGGATTATTTAACATTATTTGCAAATATTGCAATAAAGGCACGACAATTGATCCTTCTGGGACTACATGAGGCTGGAGTCAGAGCTGAAGAATTAGTTAATATCACGACAGTTCATGTAGTTCTTCCGTCAGTTAGCATCCTGGCTTGTTAACTGAATTAGCTTTATTAACCTTAGCTAACTCAGACATGTCATCTTTTCCTCTACTCTCTTTATGTTAAATCATTTGTTGAACAAGTATGTCCCTTTTTCATTAGCAAATGACCTTAGAACGTGCACTCTTTTGCAAAGGTCATTAAGGAGATTTAAGCAAAGACAATCAATTTGAAAGGTTTAATCAAATAAAGCATGACTCAATTATTAGAGTCTGGAATTCCCCTGTGTGAAACATGCCATACATGTTACGGCTCTCGTTGTACTCCTGGAAGTTCAGAAATCCTACAAAGTTCTCCAAGGCGACAAAATTATGTTTGGAATAAGCTTCAAGGTTAAAAAAAAAGAAAAAAAGAAAAAGGAAAAAGGCAAGCACAAGGGAACATGATATTCCTGGCTGCCATATTTTAGGTAACTCACAAAGCGCTCTCTTGTCTTACATGATAAAGCAGTGCAGAGATGTTTTCTGATCCAAATGGCTCTTCAGTGGAAGGCTTTGCATGTTGCTGGGGTGAACTAGAATTCTTCCAGTATTCGGAGCATGGCATAACTGCCACTTATTGCCACTGGACTTACAGGTCAGGGCTGTGAGGCATATGGGTGTGGTGCGCACACAGTATTCTGTGGCAAAGAATATCAGAGGAACCATCCAAAAAGAAAAGGAAGAAGTGGATGGATGGAATATCTTACAGATTAACAAAGAGTTCTACATTCCTCTTTGCTTTTGTACAAAACTTTCTCTGACATTCAGATGAATTCACAAAGCTGCCAGTGTCAGGACACACTCCCAAACAGACAGTCCCTGCCTTGCTCCTCATGAGACTCCAGCTGACTGGAAGAGGTCTCACATAATCCCTGTGGCCAGCACAGCCATGTGCAAAAGCTATTTACAGGGAGGAGCAAAGGTCAGAAATTTAGGAAGCCTGGAGGAAATCTTCCCAGAAAATATTTGCAGTGTTGTATATACATCGTCCCCTGTCCACTGACGTGCATGAAAGAAAATGCTGTCAGGGTTGTCATTGAATTTAATAACTGTATTTTGCAATTCGGTCCCAGTGGACTTCAGAAGATCCTGAACAGACTTTTAGATCTGTACTGAATGTTCACGTATTGCAGCTTGAACTTCAATTTCCAGTTCTTTTAAGAATCAGCCAAATGAAAGAGATGTCATGTTGCAATACTTTCTTCCTTCCAATTTACTGCTAATTTCACATGGGTAAAGGAAGCTGTACTAATTTTGAGAGCAATCTATTTTTCTGGTGCGCAATGAATGACAGTTCCTGTTCCAAAGGTTTTAAAACACAAGAATGAACATCATGAACTGCTGAGAAGCACACTTACCAGTGTTTAGATATAAAGAAAGGAGAAAAGTAGTCACCTGCAGTAATGAAGAAATGTACAGGACTGTAATTACTGCAGAACTTCATGGTCATTAAGCCCACACCAATATATTATGGACTTTTATTTTGTAACTGCTTCTGGTATACGGAATGTGATGATTCAGTATTCCCCACATGAAAATGACCCTTGAAAGGACATAATTTATTTAAAAGTGGACAAGAAGAAAGGAGGTTAATTCCCTGACATTTTAGAAAGGTCATTTGTGAAAGGACAAGTTCACTTCCTGCAGGAAGGGGGATCTGACTGTGATGGACAAGAGGGAGCTGGGGCTTTCGTCAGAGGGCTCAGTCTGGCACAGTGACCATTGAGAATGGATGGGTAAAGGAAATGACAGCAAGAACCTAGATGCAGTCCCACTAGCCAGAGACTGAAACAAGCAGAACAGAAGGCAACTCACCAGGGAATAAGATCAGTTATAGGGAAAAATGGACAAATTTTGCATTGATTGAATATGTGATTCTCAGAAAAGTCACGTAAGAAAGAAACAGAAGTTTTCTTTCACTAGCAAAATGAAGAAAATGAGGTAGAAATTTAGGGAATCTGCAGTTCACAGAGACTGCTTTCTTGGAAGTAGGCACACTGAAGCAATCTTCGAGTCTAAGTGAAAATGGATGGCCTTAGTGTTCCTCTCAACTCAAAGGAATAAGCTCATAAACCCAGCTATGGTACAGAGAATGAGATGGGCACAGCACATGGTATTTCTCCTCAAGTATAAATACAAGAATGTATGATTTGGATTTTGCTAGAAATACTTCAGCTATGGAGCTACACAGCTTTAGTCTGAGATGAAGAGATACTGCATGGGATATCCTGCTCTAATAAAATAATGTTTCTTTTAGCCACATTTTTCAGTGATTACTGGAATAAATCAGGTTTAAAACACTTTGCCTTCAAAGCTTCTCTGTGTACAAGTTGATTAGTAAACATATTAGGGTAACTGTCTGATTTCTAGCTCTTCAAGGCAATGTCAGCATTCTTTTCCTGCAGTGGGCCAGGCTGGCAGGTAGGGGAGAAGGCAAGAGAAGAGGCAGGCTTCCTGTATCACAAGACAGAGCAGTGTGGCTTCCTGAGAAGGGCCAATGCTCATGCTTTATTTCATGTAATAGAAGGGCCTAGTCCTCTAGGAGGCACAAGAAAACTTGCCTGAATATCGACAAACCTTTCTCACATGCCTCAGACTGCATGGTATCCAGTGATAGAACACGGAGTAGCAGCAAAAGAGTCAGCAGGCTTTGGAAACAGGGTCATAGCTAATGGTTATTTCTAGTTTAATTTATGTTTCCCTACTTTACAGAAGGGCATTTTGCTGAGTTTCACATTCCAGCTCATTTTCTCAGAAAAAGCTTTTCTTCTGATTTGTTAAAAAGCCATTTTATTTATATCAAAAAGTAAACAAAAATTATAAAGTTCACTTTAAGTTAAAAATAACTAAAAAATGAAGCTAGTTTGGCATGGTAAAAATTGCTGTTCTTTCAGCTGCATTGTCTGGACCTGTGACATTTTCTCTCAGGACAGCAGTGACCAAATGACATTAATGTTAATTCCAAAGTAGTGATTCAGCTTGCAGAAGGTTCTTGTTTTTTTCTTTTTTTTTTCTTTGTTAAGTAAGGGATAAACATTAAGTCTTCTTAAAAAACAAAAACAAAAAAAAGAACTATGAAAGGATTCTCTTTATCAGAAGCCACAGTCCTTTTTTGTAGTCAGTAAATGAAATAATTTTGTACTGTTTTCTGTTCCCACACTTGGACAAATCTGTGATCTTCCAGAAAGTTGCTATGTCACCCAAGAAGACAAAACAAGCATAAAAGAAAATATGAAAACACTCAAAAAGAACCAGTTAAAAATTTCTTCATATCACAAAACACATACAAGCACATGTCAGAAATGCTTTCTGTGTTTTGCAGAGCTGCTGCAGAAAGAATGATGCTGGAATCATGCTCTGTTTTAGGCAAACAGCAGTAAGGGCAAGCCTAGACAAAACTTCTCTAGGGTTTCCTTGCCAAATCTTCAAAAGGCCATTGTGTGGAGGAAGGGAGAAGAGGAAGGGGGAGAAGATAAGAGCAGGAAGTGGTAGGCAAGAAGGAAAGGACTTTTTGGTCTGCAGAGTCAATGAGGGGATAGCTCTTGAGCCCAGAGTGGCATCTCTGCTGAAGTATGGATGCACAAAAGTACTTTGAGGTGGGCAGGAATCTTGGGTTTACGTCTACAGTGCACCAGGTACCTGTAGAGCCTGCCTGCTTTCATCTTCTTTCTGTGTGGTAAATAGGAAGTCTCCTACCACCACAGCACCACTGAGGAGTCAGCTTGAGTAGGTTTAGCATGTATGCCAATGCGAGCTGAAAATTCCCATCCTAACTTCCTGGTAATTTCCTGGGTTGGAAATTTAGAATTGGAATTGAGATATATTAGCAAACATATCTATCTGGTGATATGAATTATGTAGTAGGACTTGTAAGGCCTTGAAGGGGATATATATATATTTATGTATATATAGTAAAAGCGTTGTTTTTAATGAACATATGTAGATATTCTTCTATCTTCATTTGGCGTAGTCATCCAAAAGTCCCTTCAGGTGAAGGTGACATCTTATGGCATGACACAGCCTCAGGCAGACATTCAAACTAGGTCAGACGAATACACATTCAATGTGCCAATTGTTCTTAACTGTCTATAGGAACTTAGGCCCCTAGCTCAAATGTTGACCTCCATATTGTTGCTTTCTGAACTGAGCAAAAAGGTAACATCCCAAAAGATCAAGCTCCAGAACTGTATATTTGATAGCTAGAATGAAGAAATAAACTTGAGCATGATGACAATAAATTTACAGAACTAGGCAAGCAGTGATGCAAATTAGTGGGATTTTCTTGGAAGTTAGAAATGATTCAGTGTAAAAAAGTGATGTGATCAGATGACGATAATGTACTCTGGAGCATATTAATTTATTCCAGCTATACCATCTGGCCCCTACCTTGCTTGCTTCCTTTCTGGTTACTCAGATACATGTTTCTTTAAGACTAGTAGAAGTCACTTAAATGCCACCACTTCTGCATAGCTTCTTAGCTCTATTTCTATCATCTTTTTGTAAGGCAGAACAAAATTTCTAACTACAAAAGACTTTGCTGAAGTTTCTGTATGGGGAGGATCATGGGGAAATCTTCATGTTTCAGAAATCAAAAGGATGAGCAGAACTGGAGCTGGCTTCACTCTGCGTCATATACTTTGGGTTAGCACAAGACTGGAAGCGTGATGACTGTCACTTTGTGCTGGTAAAATGGAGAGTACCAATCTAACAAAGCTATAAAACCAGACAAAAAACATTTTTCTACTGGCATATACATATTGTCCTGCTGAGTTGCAACCAGAAGCTGCACTTAATGAAGAGTTAACTAAAGCGACTTAGAGATGTTACTTTGAATCAATAAGTAGTGACGATGAGATCATGAACTAGTGATGTTTTACAGAGCACTAAAATGACATTGATTTATTCTTGTGAACATTCATTAGCATTTAATTAATTGGAGAAAACAAGCGTTTAGTCAACAAAAAAATTCACCAGAGAGGAAAATCACCTTGCCAAATTTGCTCTTCCAACCAGATGAATATGAAGATGAAGGGTGTGGAGCAGGAAGAAGCAGGGAACTCCCACTTACGTCGTGACAGCTGCTGTATCATGCTTACACAAAAGGGCAGAATTTGGTTATGGTACCTATCAAATGTTTGACTGAATATTTTGAGGCATAGCAAATGCCTGACATTTTTAGCACAATGAGCATGTTTTCAAAACAGAAGAAAATTCTGTTCATTCAGCACGGGTTTTGACAGGATTACAAAAGCCAGACTCTTTCTAGGGCAACATATAATACATGGTAATTCTTTGAATCTGCTAGTATCTGTACCTATATATATATGTATATATTTTAAATTCTTCCCACTCATTTTATTAGAATCACAATGCTAGGATCAGCTGCCTCATGACTTTTACTAAATCACAGCTCACGTAAAATCCTAAAACCTTGCACAGCAAAGGGACATGGTGGTCCTGTTTTGGGTAGTGGTACGGCTGCTGCTTGGTGAGCCAGGCTCCTAGAGACGAGACAACAAGCAGCACCTGCTCCTATTGGAACATTTAGTAATAGACCCGAAAACTGATCTGCCAGCCCAATTGTTTTCAAATGGCTTTTGGTGGTGTGTGGGAGTGTTCTCAAGATCCTAAAATTCAGGAAGTTCAACACAGATGTTTTCTGTCAGTAGGCGTTGGAAGCACCAATAGTAACATCTGTTCACTCTTCATATTTGTGAGAACATTTTTTTTCTGTCCAAAAACCATTCACTGTTGAAATTTCTAAGTTGTGCAACTGGCCAAAATGTTATGCTCGTTAGGCTCCATGAGCTTAAGAGTATGTGAAAATTAAAAGCCCTGCAGGAACTCAGTCTATCGCATGCCAATTTTTCCATTCTGCGCTCCTCTTCTGTTTAAACAAAACCGTAACTATTTTTGTGGTGGGAACAGCTATCAAAATCATCTTGATCATTCAAATATAAGTTACTACCGGCTATTTTATCTGTATAAAGAAGCTAAATCTCTCACATAGGAGCAACTGTTACTAATTTTTGTGTTAGGATGCCTTCCCCACTCAGGAGTCCACAATATGCCTTCAACAGCCTGTACATTGGACTTGGTGCACTCTCACACTCCAGGGAATGCACAGTTTGGGATGGTCTTCGAGTTCCCAGGAAGGCCAGATGACTGGCTGCGAACCACCAGGAAGGACTGGGAGCTCTGAGACAGATGTGTGCGGCACTCTGAAGAGACACTGTTAATGCAGAATAAGTGACATCTATTTTTCTCTTGACGTTTCTGGCCAGATGGATCTCATGATCAGCGGGGTGCTGTGAGATCATCCAAATTGAGTTTGCACAATTGTTTTCTCTACATGATTTGTGAACATTAATGTACGTATCAACACAGTCTACAGATTTCAGCAGCTGAGATTCTGCTGAAGCTGGCTGTTGAGACAGTTTACTCTGAACCTACATGAACCTTAGTTCTTCCAGTGGATGTTACTTGCTAGCATCACACTCTAAAGCAACTATTTGATGGTGAGTCTGGCTTTACATTGAGTTTGTCTACAAAACAATAAGTAGCCTATGAGAGGGCTTACTATCCTTACGTAATAAGGGGAAATACTGAAACTGTCAACTGTTTTCTTTTATATACTACAATTAAGCTTCCTGTCTTCTGCATACAGAATATTCTTACAATCTGACATTACTATAACTAGAATCAACTAGGTCTAGGAAAACTAAACGATTTGGTAAAATTATTTTAGGAACCAATTACTTGGAGAAGTCTCACAGAAGGGTTTTTTTTTTGTTCTTTTTTTTTTTTTTTTAATCAGGCATAAGAGTGAAAACATTTTCCATTGAATACTGAAAGAAATAGTTTTATATCACCTAGCTGAAAATATACTCTTCTGTGTAATATAACTTGTGAGAGCTGTCCTGACGATAGACAAGATAGGCATGTTAGCTTGAATGGGAAGGTATAGTTCTGCAGATCCATTATGAAATCTAATTTTTCCATTACACTTGGTTTGAGGTAGCCAAGTGTGCCCACACATCTTCTCCGGATTCCAAAATCTCATCACTCATGGGAAACTTTCTGGAGAACATCATTAACAGACTGACTGTTCTACAGCTGTTCATGGAGAAAGTCTATTTATTATTTCAAACACTGATTTCAAAACCAACTGGAAAATTTTAAACCTTTCATTCTAGACAATGTGGGCTACATAGTTGTTTCACCACAAGATCAGAATGAGAATCAGAGCAAATCATTATTTTCGATCCTTTATTCCTTTTTAATTTGTAGATACTAAAGGAGAGAGGGTATTATTAAACTGTAATGGCAAATTACTTTTCCTTGAAGGAGATGCAGCTGGTTTGACAGGCTCAGGAGAAAACTAAGGTTGTTCTCTAACTTACAGCAAATGCATCTAATGTGGAGGAACAGATATGCCTTCTGATACAGGAGAAACAACGGAAGAAGCCTTCACATTCTACAGTTAATTTGAAGCTATTCCTCCTTTCCTAAAAATTAACTGTCCTGGACTTACAGGTCCTGGATCCACTGAGTACCTGAAATGACCTCAGCTGCCACTGATGGCATCAATCTTATGTATTTCTGACAGAGGCAATAACAAATACACTTCATGTTCACGTGGTTCCAGTGTACCTTCAACTTCCGTCCCTCCTTTTTTCCATGATAAAATGTTTCAACTCTAATTTTCTCACTTGGAGAACTTAGCTGCTGAAAAGAGCCAATGCTAGTTCTTCCATGCAAGCTAACGTCTGTATTTTTGTATGTGTATATTTTTTGTCAGGAGCCAAAGGACACTTGTCATATGAAAGCACACAAACTCTGAACTATATCATTAAGTGCTGCGGCACTCAGTACAGACTGTCATAATGTGGATGGCCAAGTGACTACAGCTTAGAGATTAGTAACCCCTAAGTGACCTGGATAACAATTAATACTAACTGAATAAACCGCTCCAGTTGACCTTCAGTTATTAAGAAAAGCAAAGATGCGAGTCTGTGACTATCTGTCTGTGGATACACTAGCCGTGTGCTTGTTGCAGTCATGTTTGGGTATGTGTGAGGTCTCTTCCATCTTTACAGATGAGGAAAACTAGACTTGTGGTTCTACAATACTACGATAATCTTGGCTAAAACCCTGGCAGACCTGTCACTCTACTCACACTGTGTTATGCACAACTTGCAATTCTGAACTACGCTGCAAAAGTTTCTGCTACTAAATTACATCTTTCCACAGCAAGACACCAGCAAGCACTTGAGGGAAAACTGACTTTCTTTTCTGAACACATGCTGATTATTTCCTTATCTTCTGGCATGAGAAGTAACTGAAATAATGTGCACCTAAAATGAGAGATTTGAACAAAGAGTCAGAGAAAGCCCGACTGCAGATTTTCAGTCTCGCATGAATACTTCTGAGTTTGGGCCATCCTCTTCTTCCTATTCTACTGCCACCTCTGAACAAACAAGAAACCCACAGCAGACTTGAAACAGAGAATAGTGATGAATTTGTCTTTAATGAGGATGAAAGAATTTTCAGGGTATGCATATGAAGTAACAAATACTGCATTAAAGATCAGTGAAAACTTATTTCTAGTTAAACCAGCCAGTTAATGCAACATCAGTTGCAATAAAGAAAAGCTGTCTATTGGCATACTCTTCATGGCCTTGATGATTTAATGCAGTTCATGAAGATACCTTGAGAAGATGCAACAAATTCTAAAACAATACAGTTTAGTGACCCCATGGAGACTATACAAGTCAGGAAGAATTTTAATGAAGCATAATAGAAAATGCATTTGCATTATTAACTATGATACATAATGGACACAGAAGGAATAACTGAAACTATTTCCTTACAGCATTCAATAGAACTATTTCACTTCTGAGAGAACAACAATTTATTGCAATTTCCCAATAATTTTCCCAATAATTAATAAAGGGCTGTCTAGACAATGAGGTGTGGATATCTTAGATTTGAAACTATCACAGAAATTTGAAGTATTTTACTTATTTTATGAAAAATAGTTATGAGATTTCTGTAGAAGACCCTCCCAAATTGAACTTTCCCCAACAGATTAAGAAAAAGAAAATCTGGAAGGAAAAAGGTGGGATATATTTTGAAAATACATGAGAAATGGTAAGACAATAGGTCTGGAAAAAGATTAGACACAGGAAGCTGCTTTTCAGCTGTTTAACTAAGTAACTTATAACTTCGCTCAAGTCCTGTCTTAGAAAACTGATGACTTCAATTCCCAGTTGAATATCTAATCTTTGACAGTTGACATTAGTGATGATTTGAGAAAATAGCTAATTAACAACAGGACACAGCCTTCTTCACAGCATCAAGAACACTAGTGCCTTAAAGCACTGCTGACAACACAAATAATTGAAATTAAAAAATAAACCAGCTGAAAGTAGTTAGATAGGTTGATTAGGGCACTCTGGTAGAGGAATGTTGAGAAAGACATGGAGAAGAAGAGCACGCTCTGTCAGTGAGGGGAAGGCAGGGACTCACACAGCCTGGTGATGGGCACAGCCCCACTCGCTGGGTTATGACTGGCAAGCCTCCATTTCAAGGAGGATTTTTTTCTATCTGCACAGTATACTCTTGTTGTTATCTTCTCGGTGGGAAACAACCACTACTTGAATTCTCTGCATTCAGTCTTGGAAAACTGTTATCATGAAGTTATAAAAACCCATCAACCCTCCACCAGGTCTGAAGCAAAGAATGTAAAAGTCACAGTCAATGCATGGGAAACATGGGTGCTTGAAGGTTCCTCAGTTCCCACAAGCTAGTATTTGTGATGCCCTCCTTCAAACACTAGTGTTAAAAAGCTGTTTAGTTAACTGTTTCCTTCTAGTCTTTCCTGGTTTGTGCTATTAATAAAGAACATGCTTTTTTTTTCCCTTATATATTTATGAAAGGTAAAGCTATTAATTGGTACATTTTTAACAAAGAAAAATGAACTGTAAAGCCTACCCTGATTCACTTCATTCACTACGGAATAATCAATTAGTAATACTAAGGAATCAAAAGGTGTTTTAGGAAAAAGAATCCAAACTGTGGCAAGAGATGCTCCAAGAAGCCACGACTAGGGACACCATTACTTCTAAAGCCCTGGCAGCTACGTGCTAGCCATTAAATCTCTTTGGAAATGAAGCACCTGAGGTGGAGGGCAGTTAAGAAAGAGAGGTAAAGCTCCATGTAAACCCCTGGGAAGAAAACCGATAGACATAGACTTGACCCCAGAACATGACACTGTTCGAGCACACAGCTTCATCTCCCACTTTGACAGTGCTGACTTTGATCCATTTTTCAGTGTTTGAAAAATACAGACTCCATCTGGAGTATTAGTAGGGTAAGTAGGTACTGCGTCTTGATGTGGAGTCCCCAGGGCAGGACAGACCTGTTGGAGCGTGTCCAGAGGAGGGCCACAAAAATGATATGTGGAGTGGAACACCTCTCCTACAAGGACAGAGAGAGCTGTGGCTCTTCAGCCTGGAGAAGAGAAGGGCCCAGAATTATCTGATAGCAGCCTTTCAGTATCTAAAGGGGGGCTACAGGAAAGAAGGGGACAGACTCTTTAGCATGGACTGTGGTAGTAGAACAAAGGGAATTGGTTTCAAGCACAATGACGGTAGATTTAGGTTGGATATAAGGAAAAAGTCTTTTACAGAGAGGGTGGTGAGGCACTGGAGGAGGTTGCCTAGTGATGTGGTTGATGCCCTGTCCCTGGAGACCTTCAAGACAAGGCTGGATCAGGCCCTGTGCAACCTGATCTAACTGTGATGTCCCTGTTCACTGCAGGGGAGCTAACTAGATGGCTTCTGAGGTCCCTTTCAACTCTAAAGATTCCATGATTCTATGATTTAAAACATGCACTGTCTCAAAAGGTATGCTGTAGATAAAAAACCCTATGGTTAATTCTCTGAGATTAAACAGAAAATATGTAGGCATGCGTTTAGAACACTTAAATTGTTGCTTGCCTCTTTCTCTAAATCTAATAGAAGAGTACATGTACATCTTCAGTGAAATGTGTAACTTCCAGATTTATAAAACTGATGATACAATAGGTAAGGAGTCATTACTGAAAAGACAACATTTCAGCTCTACTTTGTTCCACACAGGAGCATTGAAGGTGGGGACTGAAGCAAAATTCCCTGATCAGACATGACCATCACAAGGGCACCTTGCAAGCCATTTTAATTGGAGACAAACGAAAAAAAAAAGAAAATCTGAGGATTTCTTTATTAGGTCCTCATAGCAAAGTTGATCATCATCAGCTTACAGTTCACAAGTACGCAAGAGGACACCAAACAAACTGAGATGTGAAAAACAGAAGTAATGTGACCTTCAAGATATGGCCCAAAATATGCCTTTCTACCTTTTCAGGTAGGAAGTTTAGTAGTTTACTACAGGCAGTGTAGAATGTAACTATCAAAGCCTCACTGAAGGTCAAGTATCTTTGCAGCCACACCTACTTATGTTTTTGCAAGCAGCAGTTGAGGAATGCTGGAGATGCATGGGAAAATCTGCAAAGCAATTTCAAATACTTAAAACTTCCTCTTTTTAAGTGCTCCTATATATCCCTTGGGAGACTAAAATGGTACAAAATTCAATAACTATTTCCAACACATTTGTGGTTGTGAACACTTCCAAAAATTGTACATAGTGATTCCTTCCTCCAAATATTAAATTTTGCTTTCTAGTCACTCTTGTGCCACTGCTACATCAGTAAATAGTCCTGATGTAGAGCAGCACATGGGAGAAGAGCCATCAACATGCACTCCTGGAGGGGCTGCTGTTCTACAAGCAAGGAAGAAGTCAATGGCTACATCTAATTATTGGGGTAGGTGGTCAAGGCCTAAAAAATGCCACGTGAGTTATTCCCAGCTCAATTAAGTCTCTCAGCTCCTTTTACAGAGAGACAGGTGCTGTGCACAATGGGTGCTCTCATAGCTGTTCTTCCTAAGGAGCCCAGCATGAGGGTTCAGCTCTAATAAAACAGGCCAGTTTTTTTTGGCACACAGGAGATATTCCTCTGTAGAGACTGTTGATATTACCTTGTTTTATGGTGCTATCTTACACTGCCAGATCTTCCTTCACATTGGGGTAGCACCCACTATTTGCATCCCCACCATCACCATCACTGCTGCCCATCTGCCTTGAGTAAAGACGACTATTTCCACACTACTGATCTACAATAGGCTCTATAAGCAAGAAAAAAGCACAGCTGAAATGAAATACTAATTTTCTTTACAAAGTAGTAAAAAATTCACCTAACAGTTGGAAAGACTCATTTTAACTCTCCGCTTGAAGATGAAAACACTAAAAATGGACATAAATACCACAAAAATTGTCCCAAGGCCACTATCACAATCATGAAATATAGAACTCCTTGTTTGAGTTCTCCTACACCATTCCAGTCTACTCCCTCCTCATTATCTCCACAGAAAGACTATTCATTCATAATAAGTTAGTTTGATTAGTTCAGATACTTTTCCATGGCTATTCATGTCTACCTTCTGAAAAATAGCTTGCATGTTGCAGTCATGGCAGAATTTTTGACTCACTCTCATTAACTTGCTCCAAAATTCATCTGTGCTGCAAAGTGCTTAAACCCACCAAAATAATCACAGCAATATTGGCATATGATACTGCTAGTTATACATTTGGAGCTCTAAGTGGAGAAATAAGGGTTAGAACTTCTATGGGTAATCAAAGTTATTTTGGATTTGCCTGATTTTTCTTATTGCTCAGACTACCCATGGCAGAAGTGCGATAATCCTGTGGGAAAGGATTGTGGAAATGAAGTCCTATCAGTGCAGACTACTGGTTTGAATAGAGAAAATAACTGGGTTTTGTCAGCTTAATTTGATTATGGAGCAGGCAGAAAAAAAAGTGAATATACTCCAGTAACTGACATACTTCTAACATCAAAATGTATATATTTTTTTGCATTGCTATGTATTTTAAACATTTAAAAAATTGTGGCTGAGAAAATTTATTGGCAACTGATACAATCTATTTTTACTTACATTTTATTGGTAAACAATCTTCTGTCACCTTTGTAAGTAAACAGGCAGTAAAACATATCTCCAGATAAATATCAGTGTTGAGGCATAAACACTCTGAGGAGGATGTTTCCAAAAAATCTCGAGCTGTAGTGTAATACTAACAGGAATACTGTGTGCTCTCAGCAGCACTACTCTGAGCGAAATGTTATGACCATGGATGGTAAAGCAATGAATAAGCTGCAGTTAGTCCTGTTCGTGAAGTGCTACGTTTGAACGCTGCACACGAATGCCAAAAAACCTGTACAATGAAGTAGTAGTCTGACAGATCCTGAAGAGGCCACATAATAGCTTATCATTCTTATTGCTGTGAAAAATCAAAGTGAAACTCAAGCTAAACTACTGCATACCTGCAACATTTCTGGAATTACAAGGCTAAACAAAGCTGGGAATACAAAAGCCATCTCGCTGCACAACAGCCACCAATTCTTAGGAAAGTCCAAGGAGATTTTAGCACTGGACTTCAGGAGCCCTAAAACAAGAGCTGTTTAGGATTGTTTCACTGAATACTTTATCAGAAAACACCAATTCATCAGAAATAATTCTCTTTCTGTCTTGATTTAGAAGATGGTGCTGGGGGAGAAGTTGGGACAGATTTGCCAATTCCAGCATGGAAGTCAAAACAAGAGCTGGCGCCAACCTTTGTACTGGTGAACTGCTTCAATACTTGATTCTGATGTGAGAAGATCAGGTTCAAGTCTAGAGTACAGCTATGTTGCCATGTCTGAGTTTTTTTTCTAACCATGGTTTCCCTCTCAGTCCTTTCAAAAAAATCTCATTTTTTCCTTATTTAGAAATAAAACATCTCAAGTCTTTAAAATATTTCAGGTCAGCAAAATCAGTTCTGTTAACATTCTGCATACAATAGCAAAAGCAGTTTCCTAGCTTTCATCCTAGAGGACAGTATGTTTGGTTGATGCTGTCTCCCTCCTCTTACACCTGCTATGCTGTGAATGGAGTCACTAGGCTGGCTTTCCTGGCTTTATTCCAGCCTCAGATTTCCATGTGTTGGAACGAAACTTTTCAGCTGCTTCTGTGGAGCAGCTTTAGTTCCCCTTTCCTCTGCAGGATTTTTGCAGAAGAGGACTTAGAAAGAAATCTTTCTTATTTTTCATCTCTTTCCCAACAGAGCTGCTTCTGGGAACTGTGGTCTTGATAACTAAAGTAAAGGAGGTACCAGCATATGTCCCATCTTCATTAAATGTGCTTTTATTTCCATCTAATGCTTATCTTCACTAATCAGCATGTGAACTGAACTACAAGTATATAGTATACAAATCAGAACTCAGACTCATCCTAGAATTGTAGAATTTCCTGAGTTGGAAGGGACCACAAGGATCACTGAGTTTGTTTCCCAAGTGGAAAATGTATTCAGCAGGTAGTACTGAGTGAACACAGTGCTGGAATAGGAAATTCACTGCATTGCAGCAGTGGATGCAGAAAAGGTTTCCACTGCAACACGAGACTAATGGTGAAAGTCTGCGGGAATAAGGTACTTTCTGGATCAACTTCTGCCCATTTGCAGTTTCTTTGCATTGACGGGGTATTCCTGATTCCTAGATTTCTGTTTTCCATGATCAGATATTCTTGATTTCTATTTATTTAGACACAGCCACTGCCACTAATTAAACAGTATGTTGCAACAAACTGCATCGCCTTGTCATCTCTAACTCTGCTGAGTTCACTTAAATGACTCCAGTACTAAACCAGTGCAGCTGAACTGGGAACAAATTTGGGCCTAACATCTAACAGATGTGCAATGGGAAAATTTCCAGCGTCTCTCCTTTTTTTCTTAGAAAGCAATTTATGGCAAAACCTAGTTTAGCTCAGAACCTCTCACAAGAACAAGCTTTAGGAATAACATGAGAATGAAAGAAACAACACTAATATAACAAGAGGGAATAACAGCTCTACTTAAAATATAAACTATTTCACAGGCTTATTCATATCCATATTATATAGAATCCTTCCGCTGAAAGCATTCCAAGAATGTGCCATTTACCATTAAATCAATGAAGTCAAAGAGCATGGGAATGTACTTTTAGATCCCAGAAGAATCTGTCCAGATTTCACTATCAAAAACCTGCAATGTAGTGCAAGGTTGAGACCAACCCTGATATTTTGTCCAAAAGCAGGATGATAATTTTTTTGAAAGCCACCAAATATGTGCATTTAAATAATACCATTTGGGACCATTTGTCTCAGGAAAGTGAAGCAAAGTTGGACAACAATGCTTTCTTTAATAAACATACTCTATTTTCACTCAATGTACACATGAATGTCTGTTGGAAACAAATTTTATGTGAGTTGCTCTGAAGGCAGATCCCTAAAAATAAGTAACTGAAGCTTACTCAAGTCCATGTCAGAAGCAGGAATTCTGCTGAGTTATTAGACACTCAGCTTTTTCATCCAATGCCTCGTATAATGCGAGGACCCCAGCTTCTGAGATAAATATGATTCTTGTATAAACACATTCTTTCCAACAATATTCATCTGGCTCTTTGTGTCTAAAAGAGTACGAAGCATTACAGAGCTCTCAGCACTTCATTCTCTCTCTCATTCAGCAAGCAAAAATAAATCTTTGCTTTTTCTGCTGGTATATAATATGCAGTGCCAGGAGCTTCAGAATCCTTCCCTTTTCTAGTAGTGTCTAGTGCGCTCAAGAACTTGTTGTTAGTCACAGACGTGGAGAAATGTTAAACAAAGTTGCTACTGCATGAGCATCTCCTCCTCCATAAGCTCTTGCAGTAGGTTTAAGATTCAGTTGCACTTGAAGAATATTCTTGTTGAGATTAATGTGGCATCACAGCCGGGCTGCTTGCGTAGGTTTATTAAGAGTTGCGTCAGCAGCCTTGCTAAGAGATCCAGCCTGGCTATTTAAAACTTATCTCAACAAGGCAAGAAATCAGATTTTTCACAAATAATACCCTGGAATTTTTATGGGGAAGTGCGGAGGTCTTGATTGCTGTTGGTTTTCAAATTAAGTCATCCTTACACATGCAGGACAGCATCTAGCTCCTGCTTTTTAACTTCTGGCAAGGCACCTTGGCTGCATATAAAGAGAAGGATCCATCATGGCTTCTCACCTCTCAGACAGGGATACTCATTCCCTGACTATGTATCGGGATCAGACAGGTGCACTTAGCCTCCTTTTTTTCCCCTCTGCCCCACACTGGAAGGGCCCTAAGCTCATGAAGAAGGATGAAGAGAGCGTGCAGGGATACCTACACTGCAGGGCTGGCTGCAGAGGGACCTCCAGAACCTTCAGTTAAACACTGCTTCAGTGAACAAACTAGTACCAGTTACACGCAGACAAGAAACAAATTCAGAGCAATGCAATGATTTCATAGCTAAGAGACTGCATTAACAATCTGTGAACCTGAGTAGTTTAATTCTCAGCTCCATCAGGTTTATTCCTTAACATGGTAGATAACATTTTCTTTCTTCAAGTGTTTGCCATCACTGCTTCAATAGGCAGCATATTATGCAGAGGTGTCTATTGTTTACTTTTGTGCATCAAGCCTCCTTTTAGGATTAGGATCAAACTGCTGTGCTTATAATGATACATGGTACAGCTATAACTCAGTCTGTTATACCTCTTTGGAACTGTTCATAAAAGAGCTCCATTTTTATTCTTGTATGTATTTCATATTACAAAGTAAACTTCAGTACCCTTACTCACATGACTTTTCTTAACAGTGAACTCATTTCAAGAGCAATTTATCCAGGAAAAGCATGAGTAAGCAGCCTTGCACTTGCAAGCGTGCACTCGGTGACCTCTCCTCATCATGCAGGTGTCTGTCTTTGTGCAGGGGGAAGGCACAGCTCCTTCACACTGGCTCCTCACCCTCACTGCATGCCTGCTGAGCCCTGTTTCCTGGAGGTCCATCTCTAGGGAGGGCAATGTGATACAGGCAGCTCTCTATATTTAGAACTGAGAACAACTGAGAAGCCTAGCGTTGGCTGCACTGAGCAGCTTTTCTGCCTATTGCCATGCCTACAGCAGCCCTGGAAATTCATGCTCTGCATAGCAAAGGGCCATGTTCCTCTACTAACCACAAGTTGGCTTATACTCTATTTGCAGTTATAGAGCCTATCGGTAACACCAAGACAAGAAAGCAGACAGATGAAAACCAGGCCCTGATCCACCAAAGCATTCTTTTCAGAGTTACATTACTCAAACTATAATAAAACACTTCTAAAACAGAGGCTACTTTTTTCTCTTTAGTACTTTCTGGTAGAGCTCTCCATAACTGTATGTTCATGACACAGGGACCTAAAAAAATCTCTTCCTGTTTCTTTGTTTGCATATACCTACATGTGCCAAAAGGAAGTATGTTTGGACATTATCAAGCAGTTTGCTGAGAAGCTATCTTAAACGTGAGGTTTCTTCTTTCCTACTAGCTATTATGACTCCTTATCTCAAGTATTCAAGTTATTTACTAATTAGTCTCTCTTCTGTTGTTTTTTTGTACTTTTCTTTTGTTTCACAAAGTGGTTGCTGAGAAAAGAATAACTTGTGGATGTGAACATTTTGTCCATTTTTAACACAGAAGCATTCTCTTTTTATTGAGTAGGAATGTTAACATATTTCTGGGAATATCACCACTGAAAGCAAGTAGAATTGTTGTGAGGTTGTCTGAAATGCTGGTGAAATAAAAGGACTAAGCGAATCTTTTTGTGAGTAATTGCTGTCAGGAGATATTACTAAGACCTGAGTCACGCAACCAAAATGAGTAGAAAATACATCCCATTTACTTGTCCTTATGTAAGACACGTGAGGCATAAAGGCTACAATTATTTTTCAGTGCAAGCTCTATTTTCCATTAACTGTTACTCAAACACAGTTGTCCATATGCTAACATATTTAAGGGTTTAACATATTTAAGTTCAAACAATGTGCACACTAATTTGTCAACACTGCTTAAAACAGGGTAAGAAAAGGTGTGAACTGTGTGCATATGGGAGCAGGAACTTTTGACGAGCTGTGCAGCACTCTGCTCCAGCTGACGCTGCCCTCGCTCTGGTATTGCACAGCTGGAATTCACAACTACAACATGGAGACAGAGTTTGTTTCTTTTAAAAAAGGTAGATGGTATCAAATCCAACTTCTAAAATCTTCCAACAGAAACATCTCTCCATCTGTTGCTATAGTTTCTTTATCCTGAAATTGTTCTGTGGAATTTCCTGTTTACCCTCAATCTACTAATTTATAGATCACGTCCTTTGAAACCAATGAAGAGTTTGTGTAATTCTCATTCACTGAATTCCTTCATTATGCTCCTTTGCAACAAGCTGGATTATTATCTAAATGTGCCTAAGTTCAGGAGGCGTAGCATTTCTTTGCCATGAATTTTTCTACAAGATTCAATTGAATTGCAAGTTTGAGCCTCTTACTGACAATTACCTAATTAAAAAACAAAATTAAATTCAAAGTCCTAGATTAATGCTACCATTACAGAGTAACGTTACCATTACTTTTGAATTTCCTTGTTTTGTTGGTCAGTTACCCTCTGATAAATCCTTCTCCTCATTGCCTTTTTGCCTGGCCCCTAAGCACTGTGTCAGACCTGGTAGTGGGACAGAAGGGAAAGCCATGGGTGACCAGTTAGGAAGGGAAGAGCTTATGAATGCTTCTGTATGGAAATCCCTTTTCACTGTTCGATGGAGCAGACAGGACAGGCAGTGTTTCCACAGAGTGAGCTGTGAGTCTCTTCTCTACCTATACAGATGCTTTGTGACCAGTGGAGAGCAGGGCCCAGCTCTTCCATCTCGCTCTCTTCCCCTCCTGCCATGCTTCCTGTCCAGAAAGGCCCCTCTGGCAATGACAGACACAAACCCAGCCTCTGCTACCCTCCCTGGGCAGTGTGTAAGGGGAGATGGATGAGTCACTCGTTCCTCCTGGCAGAAGCTCGCACTTCCTCCCTCAGCCCACCCATGCTGGCAGTTTCCTGCTCCTGGGAACATGTTAGGCGGCTACCATGGGAAGCTGCAGACATAGCACCATGGATCGTGGTGTCACCCAAGAACGTTACAAAATTCACTGAAAGACTGTGATTTGGTATACTTATCAAAGTATGATTTATATTGCTAAGACCTCACTGCATTTTTTTAACTGGTTTGTTGAAAATCTTCCAAAGGTTGACTTGGAATTGAGATTCATTTTTATCTCAGCAGAAACATACTTTAATTGAGTACATAAAGAAGGGTTGTTTGCTGCTGAGCAGCTAGACTTGGCATGTGACTACCTCACACTCCCCTTTTTGGCCCTGACTCCACTCTGTCCAGGTGGAAGGAAGGTCTCCTGTGCTCCTCCATCCACAACATCAGCAGAGTGGTACCCTTGGAACACACCAGGATGAGAGAAGGTGGTGTGACTCATAACCCAAATCAGCCCTCAGACAATCAGAACATTACACTGACAGTACCCCAGTTCCCTAAATCTCCAACAACTTTATTCATATGTGGAGAGGAACACAAACTTCTGTTCTCTGACAGCTTACCAAAGATCACATCTACCACGTAAGCAATTACACAGAAGCAACTTATCTTCCTTGTGTGCAATAAGGAGTCTCTGTCCTGACCACTCTCCACTGCTGCCCAGATCCCTCTTCCTTTCCTCTTCTGACCTTACTCCCAGCTATCTGCCAAGAGCTCCTAGACAAATCACAACCTTCCTCCTTCTGTCTCCTCTGCAGTTCACACCCACCCCAAATCTCTTCCCCAAAGAGCCAGTTGGCAAGAGCATCTTCAGGTTCATCAGCTGCACATTCCTGGAGAAAAAAGCTATAGAGAAGGGTGGGGCAGGCATGGAGATAGCTGGGGAGAAAAAGCAAAAACAAACAGCCAGTGAAAGCAGGGGAGGAATGTGCTGCACAAATTTGGGATGTTCCATGCCAGGTAGCACAGCTGGCCAGCAGGGTTTCAGAGAACCTTTGGGGGAATAAAACATCCCACCTCACATCTACTTTATATCTTGTCTTAAAAGAGAGAAAAAGAAGGTGGCTGGAGCTCTTTGATACAATTTTCACAAGCTGTGAGATGCAATAAAATCTGTCATTGAAAACAAGCCAGAAATACATGTTGCCAATTTGAGGGCTCATGTTGTTGTTTCAGCAGAAGAAAGTACAACACAGCCTGAATCACAGCTAATTTTCAGGAAACACTGGGTGCTAAGAAAGAGTTGAGTTTTTAGAGAATAAGCTATGAGGAGGGAGAATGCATCCTACTTGGATTTTTTTTCCTCTAAGCATGGATTTGAGGTCAATAAAGGCCAATAAGCTCACCTCCCAGTAGAGATAAAATTCCACTCATACAACTGATTAGCTACATGATTGTTCTCACCATACTACAACTATTCCCAACAAGAAAACCCCACAACCCCCCATCCACATTTCACAGCGCTGCCGACAAATAGAAGAACTGTTCCATCTACTGAGTTTTCTAAGTGTTATGTTTTAGCTATTTACTGGCTCTGTTATAGTGCAAATGAACTCCTCATTGACTGATACATTCTAGTAAAATTTTGACCTCAGCAAGGCATGCCCAGTCACTTTGGCCAATTGGCAACGGTTGATTAGATTCCGGTTATTCACTCTGTTTTGACTGGCTTTGAGCAGGCAGTCCTAATAAGGTTCTTCTTGCTTTCTGGAATCACGAGGAGCTGAGGAGGAGGTATCATACCACAGGCATATCCAGTGTCACGTTTTCACACAGCACTCTGTAGTTACAGGCTGATACATATACACTAACGTCTCCTTATTCTGATTTACTACCCAACTATCAAAAAAAGATATGCTGTTGTGCAAGCATTCCTTCCAAACTTTGATAACGAAAATGATATTAGGACCCAAAGAGGTATACACAGATTTCCACAACTCTTGGTGAATTCTTCTTATGCTCCTCATCTTTTCTCAATTACAGACTGCAATTTCTTACATCTTTCTAGAAATACTCAGGGCCTCCTGGATGGTGTGAGCCCCTCACGTGGAGCACAAGAAACCTTCACATGACAAGAGAGTACACATTACAGACACAGTCTATGACTCAGATCTCACTAATAGGAGTTACTTGGCAATAAATGGATACACCAAATATTTAACTGTAACATTCGGATATTTGTTGAAAATAAAATGAATATTTGAAGAGATGTCATGGTAACAACATAAAAAAAAAAAAAAGAAATGACCATTGTCTTATCTAGTGAACTTTCTCAACTGTGAATTTCTGGAAAATGTAGACAGGCATATATAATGCACAAGATATATCAAGTAATCCCCTCTCAGTATTTGACAAGATCTGATACGGACAGATTATATTCAGTTCTGAACATTTCATTTTGAAAATTAAGGGAAAAATAGCAAAGAATGATCATGGATATAAGGAACTTTACCTACAAGCAGTTAAGTGAGCAAATCTAGCCTGCAGAAACAATGACTAAGTGTGGATATATCATCAGCAGAGAGATACCAGCAGAGCTCTTCAGATATATGTTGATAAGCTTGCTAGGGAATACCACAGAATCTCCATCAACGGAGACCTTTAGAAGAAAGTTGGACATCATTCTGCTGATAACCATAGTAGAGGCAGCATACCTTACAGTTCACTAGGAATTAAATGGAGAAAAAAACCAAACCTCCTAATTAGTTGTACAACCTACAGAGTCTCAAATAGATCAGTATGTCCTGGTGACAAACACTCTATATGCACACTGACTAACAGTTTATATATCTTCCACTGTAAACAAACAAGAAGGCTAAAGGTAGGAGGGAACTGCTGATATTTTCTTAATGAGGTTGAGAACCTCAAACATAGTTATATCAATCAAGAGGTAAAAACTCAGTTTCCAAAATATTTGGTACTAAGTCCTGGCACCACATCTCCTAAGAAGCCTCCAACTCCCAGTTAGCGATTCTTATAAGTGTGACGATCAAAAATCAAAATACAATGGGCAGAACTCGTTATCCAACATTTCCAGAATGGTTTTACTTCACTAACTAAAGAGAACTGAACTCCTCAAAGATTCACCTTACACATCTTTTCTTCCAGCAGACCAGGAGTCTGCAGCTAAGCCAAGGAGGGAAGCAGTATTTCTTGCAAGCCCTAGGCCACAAGTAGTACATCCTACCTAAAGGCTGCAACCTCATTTCTGTTGATGTGTTGGCTGTGGGCACATCCCAGGTGCTCACATAGTAATTACTGAACTACTGAATTCAGTAATTACTGAATTACCGAATTAGAAGTGCATACAGCTGGGCCAAATTCCCTGCAGTAGGGCAGGATGACCTGATCCATCATGAGCTAGCTGCCAACTGATCTCAGAAGCAGGCACAGCTTAGTATCTTGTATTTGAGCAGAATATGCTTTTTGTTTCAATTTTTTTTTTTTTTTAATATTTTCTCATACTTACTAGTTACTCAGGTAACTTGCAAAAACCTGCATTCCTACTAACTAAATGGTAGTATTTGCATGTTGTCTGCAGACAATACAGAAATCTAATCCCTTTGGGGAAATAAACCTATTTTAAAAACAGTGCTTCTGAGGTTGTTTATTTGCAGGGCATAGTCCTAAAAGGAGACTTAGGACACTGCAGTGATGCTTGACTTCACCCTTCATGCTCTTAACTTGCAGAATTTACTGAAAACCTTGTAACTGCTCAATGCTAATAAAATCTGCCCTTTTTTGCTTGTAATGACAATTAGAATCTGAATGAGTACTGTGTGCAGTTTTGGGTGCCATAGGGCATAGAAACGATTACAGAGTGTCCAACGGTGGGCTACAAAGATGGTGAAGAGTCTAGAGAGCAAGGTGTACAAGGAGCAGCTGAGGTCCTTGGGTGTGCTGAGCACAGAGGAGCTGAGGCCTGATGGCGGCTGCAGCTCTCACAGGGAGCGGAGGGACAGCGCTGAGCTCTGCTCTGTGTGACAGCCACAGGGCCCGAGGGAATGGCATGGAGCTGGGGGTTAGGGAAAGAGTCCTCACCTGAGGGCAGTAGGCACAGCCCTAAGCTGCCAGAGTTCAAGGGTGGTTTGGATACTGCTGTCAGATACAGCGTTTGCATGTTGGGTGGTGCTGTGTGGGGCCAGGGATTGGACTTGATGATATTTATGGGTCCCTTCCAACTTGGGATATTAAAGATTCTACGTGATTTCCTTCTTGAAGCTGATGTTAGTAACTGTCCTGTAAGAAGATCTAACAGATATCTTCTCCTAATATCTTTTGATATATAAGAGGGGCTGTAGAAGAATTACATGTGGGCAAAGGAACAGGAATGGAAGATGAACTACCTACATGACTATAATTGGTCCAAAAAGAGAAAGACACGGTACACAGATGGATCAGAGTGTTTTTCTTATTCGCTTAAACTAACCTTCACTGGTTTCTCTGTCAAATGGAAACTCACAACACTCATCCATAACCTCCAAAAGTCTCATTTCAAGATCCTGAGTGGGGACTGTTTTAGAGGGTAGAAGACAACCACGAAATCAAGTCATAAACAACACAGACTTGTTTAATGTTTTCTTCACTGTAACATCTTGTTCAGAAGCACTACATTGTGTGCCTTAAAATCTGGAGAAATCTGCCCTATTTTTGACCTCAGAAACTATATATGGATGTAGACAAAAAACAGATAATAGTGGATGATTGCAGTGTTTTATATCAAAATTATAGCAATATTCTTTTTTCACTGAACTAATTTGCTCCCTTAACTTCTCAATAACTTTGTGCTTAGCAAAAATGGTTGTATGTGTGGCACTTCAATATAATGACACAATCTGTAAGTACAATAGTCTAAGTTTAAATAATGCTTCATTACGTTTCAGGCACACAACTAAGGAGTTAAGTAGTCTCCATGTTTGTTTTTCCTGGATCCTGTTCTGAGACTATCTTCCATGGCTGGAAAAGGTCAACATCCTACCATTAATACAACATTATTCCCACAAGTTTCTACAACAAAAAAGTTTTCATAAACAAAAGCCATTTTTTAATGTGGTGCACTGAGAGCCATGTTTACTTGCACTGTTATTTTGCCAATACCTTATGGCTTAGAAAAGATAAGGCTATTAATGGAATTTAAAATACATATTTTTTGATCTTATTCCACATTGGGAATGAAAAAAAATATTACTCAACTGTCCTCCCAACTTCCCCTCTTGAGAGGTCAGACAACTTGGCAATCTATCACTTCTGGAAAAATGAAGCATACATACATATATTTGAAGGAACCACGTCGACATGTAGAAAAAATATTATATACTATCATTCAAAATGTTCTGAACTTTGCTCTGGAAATAAATAATCTGACACGAACAAAATCATTCTGTTTTATAGTTATTACAATAAAGCCCTACAAAACTTCTCATATTTAAGATGCTCAGAGGAGCTCTTCTACTCTAAGTCACTTCTTCCCAATGCACTGTCTGGCAAACACAGTTCAACCGGGAAATTTGCATACATTTATATTCCTTTTATTTCTCACATTTGTATAACATTTCAACAGAGTGTTCATTTACTGAAATACTCATATGACATCTGGTTAAAAATATAAAAGGACAAGATATGGAAATAAGTGAGTTTTTTTCTTCATCTCTAGTTTTCAATTGCAGCACCTGCTTGGATTGCTCATTTGTTGACAATGCATATGACTCACATCCATTTTCTCCAGAGAACAAATGTGCAAAACTAGGACGTACGATCACAAAACATGAATCCTGCTATTTCTTTAATCTTTCAGAACTTATATGGAAAGAATGTATTGAGTGGTGCCATCTGAACAAGGAGGTGTGGTGCATGGAATTTGGTGCCTGATAATCTCAAACTCTGAAAAACATAAATTGTTGTTATCTGTCAGTCTAATTTATTGTCTCTTCTCCATAACACATCTTCCAAAAAATAGTCAATGAGGTGGTACGTGTAGCCAGTTAGCTACACATTTTTTAAATGAGAAATGCTCACGCTATAACTTTCTAATGTAGGTCTGCAGTGATAACTGGGCATGTCTCCTTGGGAACCTCTTTCTGTGAAAGAAAGACTCCCTTCTCTCCCAACTTCTTCACTATGAAAAGGATTTTATGTCAAGGAAGTAACTTCTGACATGTGTTTGAATCTTGGGCAAGCTGGAAGAGCTTTGTAAAGCTACGTACACATACCAAAGCTTTTTATTTGCAGTGGTCAAAACATGGGATGATCCCACTGCTGTGGAGCGTGTCCAGACCCTCACAATTCTAAAGCAGGACCAAGCTCTGTGAAGATGGAGCATTCTGTGTGGCTGGATCTGTTGTGCCGACCACCAGTCATTCATGTGACATGTCATCAACCTCACAGAGACCTGAGTATATGCTCACTCTAAAACTGAAGAGATCTGGGGGAATTTCTGCTACAGTTACTCTTCCAAAACATCATTCAGGCAGCATGGAATCTTCATCCAAGCAAGAAGCTTTGTTCACAGGCTCACTTTGAATATATGACACTTTGAATATTAGCAAGCAGTGACCCTGCATTCTAAAAACTGGGGTTAAAAGTAAGAACAAAAAAGTGCAATGGGGCTTCCCTAGGTAACTTATCTAGTTGAAATATCTCAGAATCACAGAATGTTTTGGGTTGGAAGAGACTTTAAAGATAATCTAGTTCTAGCCCCATACTGTGGGCAGGGCTGCCCCCACCATCCAACCTGGCCTTGAGAACCTTCAGGGATGGGGAATTCACAACATCTCCAGGCAACGTGTTTATAAAATATAAAAATTATAAATATATAAATACTGTAAATAATGCCCCAACCAAAAGGAGAGGGATAGACCACAGAAACTCACAGAAACAGAACTGGTAAAACTGCAGTAGAAGTAATGGAGTCCTGCAGTGATTGCTAGAAGACACATAGTAGCATGTTAACAGAAAGCAAATGTGCAGTTCATTTTAATTGAGAAAAACATCCACCAGCCACAAAAGCAGTTAAAATACATATCACACCATTAGCAACAGAGGAGATTGCATCATTTCAGAGACATATCTGACTGTAGCTTTAAAAGAAACCAGAGGAGCATGAATGTCCAGCAAAAAGCTGGCAAGAGCCAACAGAGCATTGCATGCACCATGGTGTCATACAAAGGCATATGAACTGGCCACAGGCTAAACCGGTCTAAGTTCTGGGGTCATAAACAAAGCAGGGGATTGTTTCACAGCCCCTATAAGAATTTATTCTTAGCATATTCATCTGTCCAAGTATTCATAAGTCAGATAGGAAGTAAATAAAATCTATCATTTGTCAGCTGGCTGATGCTTTTGTATCCTGGACTGTTCACTGTTTGTGCATTACTTCCACTCCCAGGGAAAAAAAAAATACTTGTTACTAGACAAAACACATTTTTCAATCTTTGCTTCTTAATATCACTTCTGTTGAGATTTTCTTTGCTTTTTTTCTCCATGTTTAATCATTACTGGATTGTTTAAAAGACTGCTTTCTGCTTGACTGACATATCACATTCTTTTTTTTCTAACTACCAACCTTTCCTCCATCCAGGCCATTCTGACCACCTCAAGGAAGCTTCCAATAGTTCTATAATTACACTGAAAGCTTTGTACCCTTGGAAGGAAGCACTTCTAAGAAGGAAGTCATGTTTCTATTTTGCTTTGGAGAGTGGTAGATTACTGTGCCAATTCTCCCTGAAATTTGAGCAAGGAATAATGTTACCTGTTTCCATTACAAGTAACTGAAATCTTCTCACAGAAGGACAACTTAGAATTTTAAGCATTCTCTCCTGGACCCTCTGGAATGCCCTAGTTACTGCTGTAGGTTTGATTTGAAATACTTTCTTCTCTTAGTCAAATGCAGTAAAATCCATCTTTGATGTTTCTGCTTCCTTCCAAAACATGCTTTCCATCTTCTGTGCACTTACTTTCCTATTAAAAAGCCCAACCTTAACTCTTGCAACATTTCAGTTCTGAAAACTAATCAGTCCAGCAACCAGGATAACAAATGATGACACCAGAAATGTTCCTCTTGCACTATATCAGACGGTGCACTGTGGAAATTGTTGCAATCTCTTCAGAGAATGCACGGCATGGGTGGGATATCTCCTGGATGTTTTCATATGTGCCTACAGCTAAAGAGATTAATTTGCAACACATGCTGAAAGGGTTTCCATGTACTCACTTGAGGAGGCTGGTCAATTCATAGATGCTATAGGAGCTAAGGAGTGACTTGCTTTCCAAATAAGTGAATTCACATGAAATTCATGAACTAAATGGCTACATAAGCTGTAGGCTTAAGTTTAAGTTAAATTTTAATCCATGCCAAGAAAAGATTATAATACTTTAGAAAACACAAGATGACCAATTTTCTTTCTGAAAACCACTGTAGCTGTTTGTATAATCGAACTGCAAGAATAGATGAACAATTATAATCTAATCCTAAGTGTTGGATTTCATTACTGGGATGCTTTTAACTGAAATGAAAAAGAGATTGTGCCCCATCGGTCACAGCTAGCAGATACACAGCCTCTAAATGCAGTCCTCAGAATTTAGTTCAGAAGAACGGAAAGATTTTACAGTATGAAAGATTTCTACATCAAAGATTGCTTGAAGTAAAGGATTCACAAGTGCCTGTGAAAGTATGCTAGCCATTGCAAATACAAAGAAGTACGTATATCCTGCAGAAGTGGAAAGGAATTGTGTTGATTTAGTACACAGATGCAGGAACACATTCAGCTTTACAATCTCGCCTTCCTGAGCAAGGCTTTACTCAGCCAGTTGGTGTTCTGATTTACACCACACAAAACATCTTTGAAGTCGGTGAGGTTACACAACGTATAAATCAACACAGGGACTAAGAATAGAGAGAGAAGGAAAATCCTTGCAGGGAAAATACAGAACAAGGTTTCTGCAAAGGGGAGAGCAAACAGTAACCAGCACCACAGCTGTGTAAATGCAGCAGGCTGTAGATAGGACAATGTGCATGTCCATACCAGAGCACTGCGGATTCTTCGGCACACATAAATGAACTTCTTAATGCTTACTTACTGAGAATGGAATTTCATGTTTAATTAGGACATGCTGAAATTATTCAGAAGTTATATACATTGACTGCACGTAGAAGCAATAGAAGAAACACTGCCTAGCAGGAAATGTTGCCTCAATAAAGTTACTACTGTGATGACAACACACATCCTTCATGGTTATACATGAACCCAGCTCCCACCAGAGCAGTGCAGTGTTCTGTCCAGCAAGGACTGCTCCCACCAAGGATGAAGATGGAGGGGAGAGAGTGTCTCCTGCTCCTGTGTGGGAGGACCACAGCCCCTGCTGCATGTTTCTTGTTCTGCACATCATCACATACCACAGTGGTGGTATGTGGATAGGATGAAGTGCATGATTCCCTTGGGGCACTGTTGGTCTCCCATCACGTTCCCACTCACAGGGCTAGTCAGCCTGGGCAGCAAAAGTGAGCGTGTGCTTCAGCATGCTTGGCTGAGGTTACCGCTGCCAACCAGGCCCCGGCACTTGCAGAGGTACCCTGCGTCTTTAAAAACATCGCTCCAGCACATACTGTTCTCCTCCTCAAGAGATGCCCAAGCCCTAGTGCCAAACAGAAAATATGCTACTACATGCCTGCCAGGACCAAGGATATGGCTCTGTGGCTGGCAGCACCCAGCTGAGGTGCTGAGGCAGGGCCCTGCTTCCCTTGGCCATGAACATTAGGTTGGGAACCACCATCACTCTTGTCCTTCCCTTGTTGCGCAGGGAAAGGGAGAAAAGCCTGACCCAGCCCCAGTCGAGATGCTGAGGGAACAGAGAGGAGGAAGCAGTGGGCCCAGAACATCTGCTCCCCTCTCACACTGCACACCAACACAGCCACCACCACAGGCCTATAGATGCGGGCTCACCTCTGCATTTTTTTGCCTGTGAGCACAGGGACAGCTCATTTTGTTGGCAGAATTTTCTATGGTGGTCAACCATTTACTGCTAAGAGCAGTAAAACTGTGTTTTATGATGACATTTTTCAGGTGCTGTTACATTTCACCATGTGGTTTTCTTAGACGTGTTTGCTCTTCTTGGGCTGCTCTGCCGTCTTCCCATGGACCTTAACATTTTTCTTCCACTTTCTCTGAAGACAAAAGATTATCTCCACTTGAGAAAGCATTCTTTCTCACTTCTTTCTGCTGAGCTCTGTCTTTCTCTGAATCAACTGCTCTTATTTTAATGTCATTATTTAACTGGATAAGCTGGCTTCTTTCACTTTACATTTACATTTCACTGCACATCTGCACTGTTTGAGAGTTCACTGCATGAATTTTTCAAACCACACCATAGGATCTTGGCAGTTGCACATGACTTCAGAGATTTTATACACATATATCTGAAGCTCTGAGGAAGCAATTAAACCATATGGACCTCTCCCGTACAGTAGGAAGCACAACACAAGACTTCTCACTTGATTTATTGTAACCTTATGTCATTTAGCAAAACCAACTCTGCAACTGTTTGAAAGAAGTAAGACTCAGAGCGAGGGAGGGCTTGCACGGAGAGCTGTGGCTCAGCAGACCCTAAGCGGCTGCATTCAGCTGTGGCCACACAATGTGTTGTGGACCAGGCTGGAATGACCAAGTGTGAGCTAGCAGAGTTCAGACCCTGTCATTGATTTTAGTGACAAAAAGGAAAACAAATGGATTTGTCTTCAGCCACAGTGCTTGCCGGCTTACCCGTCCTTCTCTTTTCCCATGCAAAGTTTTGAGATTACTGGGCATGGTGGTGATGAGCTGACAGCTGGACTAGATGTTCTTAGTGGTTCTTTTCCAACCTTAAAAATTATACGATTCTGTGAAATAAAAGCTGTGGAAAATGGTGAAAAGCAGTGTTACACTGCACAACTGTGCCACACATTTGGATGAGTGTGCTCTGTCCAGAGGAAGGAGTTTTTCACACAGAAGTGAGAGACACTGCAGTAGCAATGCAATGCAAGAGCTGAAGTGGTTACTACAGAGAATGTGCTCTAACCATAAACCAACATGACAGGCTCATGCCCTCACTAAATATCAGAATTATGAAGATATATGAGTCCAACACTCATAACATGGTGCAACACCATTGGGTGTTTTGCTGCTGGAGCTCTCGTTCACTTGAAGAAAACTGTCACAGTGCTCCATGGTGTGCTCTGTTATTAATATAAGAGTGCTAACAATACTCTTGGCACTGTGCAGAGAGATAAATACAAGTAGTTCCTGCCCCAAAGAGTTTACATCCTCCCAAAGACAAACACAGCCAGCAGTGAGGACCACACAGTCAAAGGACCAGAGGGGTCTGAAAGGACCTCTGGAGATCACTGAGTCCAACCCCCTGCTAAAGCAGGCTCCCTAGAGGGGGTTGCACAGGAAAGCATCCAGACAGGTCCTGAATATATCCAGAGACAGGGACTCTCCAGCCTCTCTGGGCAGTTTGCTCCAGTGCTGTCACCCTCACAGTAAAGAAGTTTTTCCTTATGTTTGTATGGAATTTCCTGTGTTTGAGTTTTTGCCCATTGCACACTGTGTTCTGGAGGGAAGTGTTCATCTCGTAGAACTGACTTACTTCATTTCTCTTCCGGGCTACAAAGAATAGAAGTGCCTTATGGGAAGCTTTGAATATGAAAAGGCTGGTGAAACGACACAGGAAATGATGTTACGGATAATTTAGAGTAAGGTAGGGACAGATGAAAGAAATGCCATAAAATTAGAGAGAAGAAGTAGGGGATCTAGAAACCAGGAAACAGCCTAAAGCAAGACACAGTTTAGATGGGAAAAAAAGGAGTATTTATATCAGAAGAGAATAATAAAGATGTATCCAAATCCATGCTAGACTTGATGCAAAAACTCTATTTGCCACTGTACTCTGGATGTAGGGAAGCAAAGTATCTAATTTTAAGGTATTTTAATGCTTATCATTCTTTTCCAGATCAATGTAATGGAAGCACTCACATATACTTCAACTGTTCATTATGTGATGAGCCTTGAAAAGCCTTCAGAATCCTTACATATAAACTGAGGTAAATAAGGAACATTTCTTCTCTGAAGCGTCATTAAGGAAATGCTGAGAATGAGCTCTGTCAGCCCAGACAGAGACTGTACATGATGACAGTCTGTCTATTCCCACATTCCTGATCTGTCCAGGTCAGACTCAAAGGATTCCATTAATAGTTTGGTACTTACCGAATAAGACAAAAGGAAAATAGGTCAGTGGTACTTGCTCCCTTGTGACAAAAATGCAGAAAATAGAAACAAGCACTATCTGAGAAACTTGTAAAGCCTTGGATACATGTCATGAGAAACCATTCACACTCTCTAGAGTGCAATTTAAGCACTACAAAATGGCTGGGACTATCCTTCTTGGACGGCTGCATGGACTACCCCATTACAGAGTAAGGCTATCACCCACAGCCTGCACATTCTTTCAACTACTGCTCCCAGTAAGTAGAAGTGGAAAAACTTGTCCAAAGGTCTTTTTGTGCATTTGTTGCACCAGAAATCAAAGCCTGAAGGTCTAACTGAACAGCATATCTGTCCTAAAACAATCCAGACAGTGCATTTCACCTCCATAATGAAGTGCAATTTCTATGTGAAAAATAAACAAAAATATCAATGATACATGAGAATGTACTGCGCTGTCCAGATCCTATTGACCATGATGAATAAAAAGATTGCAGATGACAGCTGTGGAGTTGCTTAGCTGCGTGAAGTTGTTTTCTAAAAAAGGTAAAACATACTTTCAGTATTTCCTAGGAAGTCAGGAAGGAACAAAAAACCGATGGCTTATTTTGATTTAAATGTATAATGATAATGTTTTTAAATTATTGTGAATAGCAACCAAAGGCTTTTTATCCCAGTTCCAGCTACTGTCATGATGTTAAGTTTTCTACAATGCACCTCAAAGTAAATTCCTAAAATATCAATCAAACTGCTATAAGAGTTGATTTCTTACTTGACTGCAACAAGCCACAAATCAAGGGAATACAGCTTAAGCAAAGGGCATCACATTGCGTCATTTCAAATACAAGAGCTGAACCCCCATTACAAACAGAGTTAATTCAGCCCATTTACTTTAGTCACAATTTTGTTTGAACTACAACCTTGGTATTCATTTTGATTGATGATATTAATTCTTGAGCTTTGTCCAATGCTGCAGATTTGTTCTCCTGTCACAACAATTGAACTTGCAAAGGTTTTCAAGACAAGTTTATAAAAGTATCTGCACTAATGTAGGTCAGCAGGGTTTGGAGAAGAAGTGCTGTTCTGTACTCTAGTACTAATTTTGTTGGAGAAAATGCAGTGAATATGGGGAAGCAGATGAAGTGGCTCATGGAAGTAAAGAAACTGGATACAAACTTTTTACCACTGTCAAGTGTCATTCTTTTTCTCTTGTACTATTGATTTGAGGTTTTAGAGGAATTCTGCATTCAGAATTTCTTTGCTGAAGCAAAAGATATTTCATACCTGGCTGAAGCAAAATGCTTCACACAATAAAAGAACAAAATGGAGGAAAAATAATCTTCTGTTTACGTGCATGTATTTTTTTATTTGGGAGATTTTAGATTTATTTAACTTTTAAGCAGTCTTTAAAATATTCTTGACTTTTACAAATGTAAATGTGATTTAATTGTTTTTCTATATTTATCAAAAAGCCCTGATTTTTCTTATATATTTTGCTTTTTTTGTTTGTTTGTTTGTTTGTTTGTTTGAAACTGTTTTTTAGGAAACTGTTCACTGAGTATTCCCAAATCACAGATTTTGGATAGAATATATATATGGAGAAAGGATTTGCTACTTCTTGCTCATGGGATAATCATCTGATCTCCATCCACCAGTTCACAAAGATCTCTGATGTAGATTAAACGTGTACAAACAGTTAAAAAAGAAGAGGAAACATGCATATTTCACTCAGAAAAAATGTCAGAACAAATGTACGAAAGAACAGTGACTAGCAACAAACATGAGTATCTAGCTACAAAGTTTGATTGATAGTCACTGTAGCCTAGGTTAAGCAATTTTCATTAAATAAAACATTAGGTCATAAAGCATTACATTTCAGACTGACTCAAATCATGCTATATCAAGCAGACCGGTATCCTGCCTGCCTGCCTCTAGTATCTAACTCAAGATTATGAGCCTATTCACTGCTAAACAGTTCCTGCAATTAAGCCTTAAACTCGAAGTTTAGATGCCTATGGAACAATGTCAAGTATTTAAGGACTTATGTATGCTGTTAAGACCTTATAAGGCAGAGTTTGGCAAGTATAAATATAAACAAAAGCATGCATTTGAAACTGTACCCTCAAATGTGTATGCAAAAAAGGGCTGTGCTTTTGCAACTGAGAGCAGAATTTAGGTTCATGCTATTGAACACCTTTTTTAAGATTTCACTTTTTTTCCCTTCCTTTTCCAGTCACCGATAAGCTGATCTCCACTAATATCTTGAATAGCCTGAAAAAAAGGAAATTAAGTCCCAGTACAGCATACCAGACTTGATTAAAATACTGGAATAATTACAGGTATCTTCCTGTCAATGCATAATGCTTATTAGCACTACCACTGCAAATACCTTCTCGCTGAGGCAGTGCCTCTTCCTAAGAGCTGTCAGAGATAGAAAGCTCATGGCCTATAAATCTATCTGAAATCTCTAAGTATCTTTTGTTTTTGTGATACTTCATATCCAGAACCTGAAAATAGTTTTAATGATACATGACTGAGCTCACTCCAAATGCTTTGCATAAAGCAAACACTGAACAGCAAGCAGGACACTTTTCAAATAATCAAGGAAAGTAAGAAAAAAAGAGAAACACAAGCAAGGGCAGGCCACTGCAAGGCATGTAAGCATGCTGAGTATCTGCATGGATTGCATGAGATCAGTAGGGATTCCCTTAGTGTCGGGTACATGTTTGGGTAATTGATTGTTAAGTGGCTTCCTGAGGATGTCTGAGCAATGTACGAACTGGCAAGGTGGTTCCTTCAACCAAAGGCAGTGGAATTTGCACAGGCTCAGAAGTCTTCATCAGGCTGTGCACTGAGGCTGTGCACTGAGGCTTAGGTCAGCTTTGTCTTCTCCCTACAACTCCTAGGCATGTCTCATCAAGGCCAGATCTTCTGTTGCTACTTAGCTTGATATGAGTAGAGCAGAGAAAAAACAGAGTAATACCACTCACCTTTCCAGCAAGAAGTTATAATGATACAAGTTTTCAAGTGCTGACATATTTCAAGGTCATGATGAGGGCAAAAGTTGTACTGCAAAGCAGAGACCACTCAATCTGTTGTGTTGTGCAAAATCAGCAGAAACTACAAGATGTCCAGATAGGTATTTGTGGTGGTAAAAATGGTAAAACTGGTGGTCATGATCTACATTATACCACCGTGGACAGACAAGCAAGGGATATCCTATGGGATTAATGCAAGGCTACTCTATGGAGGACTGATGTGCGGGCAAACTGAAGCATAAGCAAGCAGCACGACAGGAATGAATTGGACTTCAGTCAGAATGGAACAAAGCTGCTATTCTTGAGAGTTAAAAGATCATGGATAAATAGTTATACTAGAAAAAGGGGAAAGATTGACAAGTCAAGGAACTTGAGAGAGAAACACAGCTGATGCTCAGTACATTCCTGAAAAGCAAGGAAGGAAATAAATACCATGAATGTAATAAATAGGGAATGTAAATAATTTACGATGCCACTTGACTGGCACCTGCAACAGAGAGTGGGCAAAATTTTTAAGTGCTTCCCCTTTGGTACTTAAAGGGGCTTATAATAAAAGATGGAGAGTGACCTTTTACTTGGGCAGACAGTGATAGGACAAGGGGGAAAGGTTTTAAATCAAAATAAGGGAGATTTAGGTTAGATGTTAGGGCAAAATTCATTTTTTTGGAGGACAGTGAGGTACTGGAACAGGTTGTCCTTAGAAGCTGTGGATCTCAATCCCTGAAAGTGTTCAAGGGCAGGTTGGATGTGGCCATGGGCAGCCTCATCTAGACCAGGTGGAACCATGACTACCACAGGGGGTTGGAACTGGATGGTATTTAAGGCCCCTTCCAACCCAAGTGTTTTGTAATTCTATGATTCTCTCACAATGCTATAGATTTGAAAAATAAGAGTAGGAAGTCATGACAGTTCTATTGTAGGAGGCATCTCAGGCTCGTGGGAGGTGGATAATCAGTGGCATACTGAGTTGCTAGGCTGTCAGCTTTATTGGAATGATGGGAGACAAGGTACATGCAGAGCAGTGGTACAGGATATGAAGGCTAATGTGAAGTGTGACAGAAAAAATAACAACAGAGGACAAAGGAGGGAATTCCTGTAGGGGGAAATAACAGAAAACCAGCACTTTGTTTACGTTTGGGACTCCCTGTTAAAGGCAATGATCAAGAAGTATTCTATGAAATGAGAAAAGCTGAAAAACTAGGTCAGCAATGCTGGCTATTTCACTTACCCACAAACAGTCAGACACAACACCTCATTCAGATGAGATAAAGAGAGAAAATTTTTGGACACAGTGACTCTGAGTCCTGGAACCCACAAGAAACAATGTCTCCTTGGATCTACTCTTGAGTGCACAGGACCTGGTTTAAGAGGTACTAGAGAGAGAGTACGCTGTAATAGCTTCTTAACACAACTTTAACTTAATAACATAGTCAGATGGAGTAAGCCAAGCAAATGCATCACACAGATATTCAATTTCAAGAAGGGGAAATACACAAAAATCAGACAAATAGTAAAAACCTATAAAAGCAGTCCAAAAGGCAGGAAGCCTAAAGTAACCTGGAGGCTTTTCAAAAACACTGTATTAAAAATCCTGGTAAACTGTGTCACATATCAAAAAGAAAATAAAACAGTTCAATAAAACCCCTGCACAGCTCATAAAAAATGCTACAGAGGCTATTGCAGGGAAAAAGGTTAACATTTTAAAAATTACTTAAATGAACAAGAGAGCTCATAAAAATGAGATCAAGAGTAACTGTCAATTAGGATTCCTGAAAAAGTATGCCAACGTTTTGCAGAAGATCATCAAGCTGATAGTAAAAAGCAAAGCAAGAAGCCATCAAAGGGAGTAACAATACCATACAATGTCAAAGGCTTAAAAGGAGCACTTGGGGACAGCAAGACCACAGCAGAGAAACTCAGGGAAATCTTTACAAAGGTCTTTACTGCTGAAGGTGCTTGAGATAGTCCCAAATCCAAACTGTTCTTTGAGCCAGATTAATTTGAGTAGAAAATAAAATAGACAAGGCAGACCTTACTAACTGGTGACATTCACCTGAGACTTCTGAAGAAACTAAGTGTGAAACTGAAGAGTTGCTGACTAAGGTGTGGAAACATCACTGCAAACAGTCATGGTTGGTGCCAACTCAATTGCCACGTGAAGAACAGACTCAAGAGGAGAACCTGGGAACTGTGGGCCAAGTTGTCTTACTTTCTTGCTTGGCTTCTTCACCAACACATTCTAAAATAAATGCCCTTGGGTTTTGGAGAGAGGTGCTTTTATGGGCCAAAGGATAAAACATAGGAAGAAAGGATTCGTGCCTGGTAGTAACGTTTCAAAATAGAGATGCAACAGGGTCTAAACATACAAGAGCTCTGCGCTCCCCCTAAGCAGAACCTTCTACCATCACTGATAGGGACAGAATAATGGACTAGATGTATTTGTGGTATATTATGGGAAGAATTTCTCATGTTCTTATTTTGTTAAAAAAGGTAAAATATCAGATTTCATCAGATATACCAACTTACACTAACCATGAGTTACAAAGGAACTCCGTAACTCATGGCAGAATTATACCACCTGAGAACCTGGTCAATTGTGAAGTTCAAAAATTACACTAGCAGTTAATAAAATTATAGTTCTGGTTTCAACCATTTCCCTAAGGATATAAGAATGGAAGTGACTTTAGAATATTTAAGGGTTGCATTTTGTTGACTTCACTTAACTACAGAAGAAAACATCTGCCTGATGTAGTCCATGTGTTAAGATTGAAGCTTGTATGGAAAATGCTTGTAAGTTAAGATCAGACACTGGATTTCACAACTGTATAGCACTCAAAAGCAGACAGGAACCATTATACGTGAACAAATAATAACGTAACCTTGGCCATTGCACTAGTGAAAGCAATATAACAAATATCTATAAAGCAGCTTCAGTGAAAAAAAAAAAAAGTTTTGGCATTCCCATAAAATGGCCTTTATAGAAACATGAAGCTGCCCTTTCGTTTCAGTTACCATTATTCCAGTCCCCTGCAAAAACAACAGCACAAGCAGCGCTAGACACTTGCTTCACACAGAAAGTACAAAGCAAGATTTCAATAGAGTGCATTTTCTCTACAGAAAGATCGAAAAGATTGCTATTCATTTCCACTTTCTACAAAGCCCTTTAGGTTGATTACGAAGTGAGGTTGATTATGAACTCCAGCAAGTCAAACAGTTGGCCATTGTACTGAAAGGAGTTACCATTTCCTACATAAGTGCATTCATGCTTTAACAGTCTTTGAAAGTGTGTATATATGCATCAATAGATGCAATCTCTGCCCAATATACAGTCTACAAAGAACTTTAACTCTCAATATTTTAGAAGTTGCAATAAAAATTATGAGGGAAAGGAAAGAAACCAGAAGTTTATCCTTTTTTTTCCTTCCCTTCACTCAGCTGAGGGCCTCTGCTTCATTTACAGTAGAATTTCAACATGGTGCCTGTGCTTCCCTCTTCTCCTTCCCTAGATAAGAATATCTCCTTCCCAGATAAGAATATCTAGGCACCTCACAATCTTTTCTTCACATAATTCTCAGAGAGAAGATGAGGCTGTTGTCCTCCCTTTCCCTTGTCATTCCACATCCTCCACCTAAGGCTTGTACACAAGCAGTTGCTTGTTGCTTGGTTAAAGTCACTCCTGCACTAAGTTGGATTCTCACTGTATCACTGTTGAGGATGGCTGGATGACTGTGTAGCTGGCCATGAGGTATAATCAAACCTTTTGAAGACTGGATATTTGTATCCAGCTAACAGTAAAAACGCACCTAGGTTATAACTAGGTTCCTGCTGTGAACAGAAACAAAGACTCAGGTGTCAAGAGAGAGTAGAAAAAAAGATAACTTATGGAAGAAGTTCCCTTTCTTCCTTTTGCTCAGGAGGTGTCAACTCAAAAGCAAGGCAGAAGGTGGCTACTTCAAGGGAATTATGCGTGGCCTTGGGAAACTTCTCTGAGCTGTGAACTGCAGATGTGATCATCATCTATATCCTGTGATTCTCTGAAGGTCTGAGTCAGATCTGTTTTCCTCGTGGACATGAGGCAGAAGTATAATACCCAAGCTCCCAGCTCATAGGAGAGGTGGGAGCTTGCACATGAGCTGCTACAGATGTCTTGCTGCAGCAGGTGAGTCAAGCTTCTGCCACTTCATTTTCACATTCCCAATGGACTTCACTGAGCTCTCTCTTAGCCTAGAGAAAGCTTCATGGCCAAGCTCAGCCAAAAAAGGCTGGAAACAGTAGCAATTACAGCCTAGGGATACCATAAGCCTTTCTGGCAGGCCTGTTGGGTGCACTGATTGTGCTAGGTGGCCTTTTTTCCCTATAAACTGCCTGCCTGAAGCACAATTCTTCTTCTCTATGCCTTCATGGATAGATTTACTAGCCTCAAACTGAAATTGGTGCAGTTAGAACCACAGGGCTTCCAGCCATCATGCATCTGGAGACCTGGCACACGTCACCGGAGGCTGGCTGAATCCTCACACATCTGGACAGGCAGTGCCTCTGTGCCTCTAGCACAGAGCCCCCAGAAGATAGCACTGAGCATACTTCAGTAACAAAACACTTATTTAAAAACAATGCATTTTGATTAAGATGATAAGGAAAAGCATCTTTATCTAAATGCTGTACTTTAAGGCTTTAACTGAAACAGTGGCAGAAAATGAAGCAAACCCATATATGAACAAAAAGATAGAGGTTTTCTCAGGCCTTTTCCGCTGCCATATTTTGCAATAGTATTTACCACCTCAGTGAATTTACTTCATTCAACAGTTTCTGATACGCATTCAGCAGCAGCAAGCTGAAGAAAGTGCTTTTGTTTGCCTGTTTTTGAGAGATGTGCTATGAGAAGAACGTGCACTTACACCGCATGGCAGGGCAGTGGTATGGCCACTGGCTGCTGGCTCTGGCAGCACTGCTTCTACCTGAATTCCAGATGCCCTGCAAGTGACAACTGTGTTGTACCTGACACAGTCACTGAACTAGCAGGCTCCAGCAGGCTGCTTCAGGCTCTCTTACAAGTACAAACATGCAATATGTCTATTGTGCATGTAATGAGTCACCTCAAACAGAAAATGTGTGTCGTGCCAGATTATACAGAGGTTCTGTGAAAATAAATATTCCCATTGAGGACAAGCATGAGACCAGAAGCTATGCCAAATTTGACTAGTCTCTAAAGGCCACTCTTGTTTCTTAAACCAGATGTTTAACCAAGGTTGTGACATCTGAGGAGACAAGGAGACACAAAATACACGCACAGTGTGCTGACTCAGAATGAGATTTATAGTCACAGAGAATTTAAATAAAATTTTTGAAGCCTTTAAATCACTTTCCCCAATACTCCTTCACAACTTCCACAAGTAACCACAAAACATAATCAATGAAAAATGTAATCAGTGTTTTACAACATCATCTTTATTTTCCCCTTTTTCAATGCCTATTTAATCAGTGTGTTTAGTTAATAGGATTACATGTTTCCCTGACATACGTGAAAGACTGAGAGCAGAGACTAACATCCACAAAGTATGCTCTTGTCTCCTAATCTAGCTATGAAGCAACCAAACTTCTGTGGCAGCTGGGTGATTCTCTGCTTTGATAGCTTAACATTTTCAGCTTTTCTAATCTATGCAATTGCTTTCATTTAGCTACCTCTCTTTTCCTGCAGATGTAGCAACTTGAAATTAAGGGTTATTCACAGTCAGCAGGAAGGAGAAAAATCTGTTAGTCACAGAAGATGGTAGTTTCTCCACGAATGACAATTTTCATGAACATTAGTGGAGAACTAGTAGGGCCATGCTTTACCTTAGAACAACAACAAATAAATCCCACTGAAGAGAAGCATGGCAGTGTCACACTTAAAGCCATTTCATACAGCAACAACTGGCTTTCAGTGCCCTTGGAGGGAAGTGGTAGGAGGCACCTGCTAAGCTTCATGTGCTGAATGATCAGGGAAGGGCACTAACAGCTGGAGAGAGCCCCTGAAGAAGCTGTCTCTCAAGGGAAAGGTTTGACCTCAGTGTTGTCAGTTTGTGATTAGCTTATTGCAATGGGAAGCAGATCATGAGCAGACCACGACCGGGGAAAGGGAGTATAACAATTACAGTGCTCATGACACGGTAACCCTGGGATCATCTGACTTTCACAGTAACATCAGGACTTCTGCAGTAAACAAGAATGTTCCTTCCCTTCCACCTACACAGTGACTTTGCTACCATCTCTTCCTCCACTCAGACGTGGAGTCAAGCTTGAGGAATGTGATGGCAATGAGAACTGACAGCCTGCTGCATAGAAGAAAGTAAGAGTGATAGCAGAAAGCATCTGATCTGCCACATCTCTTGCCTGGCCTATTCTTAGAGATGGGTGGATGGAAAAGGCTGAGTCACTGTCTCAGCTGCAAAAGACCACGCTGTACAGAAGGAGCCTGCCAGCCAGGGCTTTGAGCCACAAAGGAACTGCTCTACTGCTCAGAGCTCTTAGAGCAGGTGGCTCATTGCCTCCACCACATCTCCTGCTCTCTGCCTCTTACCTTTATTCTCTTAGAGTACCAGAAACAACCCAATGCTAGAAAGTTCCAGGCAGTTTCCTTCCAGTAGGATTTTCAGGTTCTGCAGACCTGCTTCCCATTCGATTTAATTGAAACCACCTGTATGAGGTATCTTTTCATCAGATACAACTTTGTTGATAAGACTTCAAGAAGGTTACTGAATGATTTTGTTCACAATCATTTAGTATTGTGAGGTCCCTCAACCCTTAGCTTTAAAAGAAGAACCTGCTATACTTCATAACAGTTTTGTTTTTTTTTTTCAAATCTACAAGCTCTCAAGGAAGCAAGATGCAACAACAGTAACTTTTACCTGGAAAAAGAAAACACCCAGAAAATGAATATTCTCAGCACTCTGATGCAAGTCTACCTATAGTGAATGGCATGAAGAACTTCTGCAGGAAAAAATATTACTTACACGGCCTCCTTTTTCAGGGAAACACTGACATCCTCCACTGCAGTCTCTTCCTCCGCATGGTCCTGTGTAACTCTTTCCACCCTGCAAGCCAGAACACACAAAAGACAAAGATTAATTAGTACCAACTACAGTATGTGGCACAGTAGAATTAATGTTAATTATCAGATTCATTATGAAGACCTGGATTAGATGACTATGATCTACAGATCTATGACTTCCTGGTGAAACCTCTTAGAGCTGCACTCAGAAGCAGCAGCCAGGATTTCCAGTTCTTGGAGATCAGTATCAAGAGATGTAACGTCGCTCTAATAATTTCCTTCCACATTTCCAAAATGCTGCAGCTCCATGCTGAGCGATATCTCACCTATCTCTTTGACACATGCAGCACGTATCATGTCACAGAATAACAGCTGCTTGGATTCTTCAGGAACATGGACTAAGTCCTAGGTCACAATGCAGCACATCCTTCTATGCACGTTCTAAATCACTGCTGTATTTTACAATATTTATGGGAGGACATAGATGTATAGATACCATGCTCAAAATTGTAAGCCAAGCTTCTGTCCTTTTCAATGGCTCTCTATTCTAGAAACACCCAAAACTTCCTAGCAGCCAACCACAGTGACCTAGAATTCATACCTAACCTAAGAGTTAGCTGCAGGTCTATCTGTCCTGATTGTGCAGAGCCATCTTGCCCTGGGCTATAAATGCACTGATCACAAGATTTGCACCACTCCATGCAAACCCCTGGGAGGACTGCATGAGGCAGCCCAGCTCAGATTCCACCTAACACACCAAGGGCAGCAGCTACGATTACTCTTGTTCAGAAACATAAACAGCAGAGATGCTGTGCGTGCTGTTGTATAACTTTTAAAACTGTAACTTAATGAATAGTAAGCTGAGAAAGGGAAAAATGAAAATGATTCCCAATCACAAATGAAGAGTTAGAAGAAATATACAGGAAGACCAAATTCTGATGGTATAGGAAAGATGTTCTGGAGCCAAAGTCCCTCTTTCAGAGCTGCTGATAATTTTCTCGTGCACTGCCACTGGTATAAAGAAGCCTCCAAAACAAAGTCGGTTCTCTGAGCTGCCATGCTGTGGATCACAAAGGCAGCAATGCTGCCACTCCTGCCTCTAGCCCTGGGTCAAGAACCTGAAGCAGAGAGAGGGACCAGCAATGCCGTGCTTAGCATTCTTCATGCAGCTGTAATCAACCCATGCTCAGCACGTGGGGCTGATTTTTCAGGTATTTACTTCTCCCTTTACACTATCAAGATCCTGAAAACACAGCTCAAGGCTTTGAATTCCATTCTGAGAGCCAAATAACTAACAGGTATAAAACAGGTATCTGGCAGACATTGCTTAAGCCCTCCTTTGATGGTATTTATGCAACAGGCTCTTAAACTTACAGCAAGAGCAATGCAGAATTTCCCAAACAAGTTGTTACACTTGTCATGAGAGGGCTCCTGTCTGTATTCTAATTCATTTTACATATTAAAATACTTCAGTTTCAGTTTTGTATTTACTTCTAGTGGAACAAGTAGGCATTCCATACCTCAAAAACAAGCCCACAAACTGAAAGCACGCCCTGAGCTATTTAGAGGTTAGGTGTTGAATTCAGAAAATTATTTCACAGAGGTAACAGTGCTCTACATCATGCTCTGAACTCTGCTTTCTGTTTAGACTATTATTTAGAGGATATAATAAGCCCAGACCATTTTATAAACTCCATCAGCTTGCTCAGTTTGGTCCATTTTACTTAAATGACTGGATGGTCACAAGCTTATTATGTCTGTATTTCTTCCTTTTTGCAGACATCTCTCTTTCAGGATCCTTAATTTCAGAGTTTCTCCCCCCTGCCTGTTCAGAGGTAAAGAACATAAATGGAAAATATTTGAGATTGGTGTTAATGAATTAACGGTGACCTGAATTACACCTGGGCTCTCTGTATTGCTCAGTTTCTACTTCTTCACTTTTTGATGGGTAGTGGGAGGTCTCTGGGAGCTTTCAGTCACACGTAACACTTTCTGCTTTATTATCTACGAATGTATATAATTTCTCAAAGGTAGATCATGGCACTGCCATTTACTCTGCCATTATTGGGAAGTTATAGTATCAAGTTTTATAGTTTCAGACTTTCAAAGTTTAAAAATAGATCTTTTAAGGATCCTTGTAAAACCCTGACGGAACAAACTCTACATGAGTACACTATTGAGATGAAGGGAAATAAAATGTAAGTATACCAACGAAGTTTACAATTTAGAGATGGGATATGTAGCTGTAAAGTACCATAAAAATGTTTATTTCCTGAGGAAAAACACATTTCTAGGCATTTTACGTGATTGCTGTGATCTGAGGAAGGTGCCATAACCATGTGTTTGGACAGTGGGGAGAAAAGGAAGGGCTGAAGACAGATCCTGGAGACAGGTCAAGAGGCAGAGAGGCACTTATGCCTGCGGTGTCCATAGCTAGCCCTTTCTAGAGCACATTCATCTTGCAGATAGAGCAGCCCCCTAACAGATGAGTACCTGCAATTCACTCTCTGTTCTCTTATTAGAAGTATCCAAAGGGACCCACAAGCCTGTGCCTAGCTCACAGAACCTCATCTACTACAAAATGGGGTTGCAGCTCAGTTATACTTTAAAAGTGGGTCTGGAGAAGATTGCACTGAAGAAGAGTGAGGAGAGCAGCCTCATTCATTGCCTGTAACAGCACAGTGGTCACAAGAGGCTCCAAGGAGATGTGAGCTCTTTAACAGAGAAAATCAAACACAAGCCTACCCTGGGAAAGCTCTGTCAGGTTGTGAAGTAGGCTGCAATGTAGAAGCCAAAATGATGGAGAATGAGGAATGAAGAAAGAAATGAACAGAAAGGGAGAATTTTCCAACCATCCTTTTAACATCACTGGGTCACTCTGTGCTGGAATGACTATATGATTGACAGCTCAAGAAATCTGAACACCACTTATACTTAAGAACAAGCAAGGGAAAACACATGCCATCTATATCTGTACAGCTCATGTATCTGCTTGGTGCAACCACTGTCTTTTTTATTTATATGAAACAACATACAGAAAACATAGAATCTGCAACATATTTTTTTTGTCCTCTTGCTATAACATGTTTTTTGTTCCAAAACATTATTACTTGTGTTAATTGTCAGCCAACAAAAGACAAATTCTTCTCTAAGAATTCATACAGTTTTGCTTTTGATTTAGATGCAGTTTCTTTAAGCCACACTCTTAAGAAACCTAGAAACATATACCTAGTTCTCTTCAAACTTTTCCACACACTAATGATGTGTTATCCCTGTGTGCCCATTGAAGTACCTTCACTTTATGGTTGGTATTCCAACAAAGAACAAAGGCAACCTGAGGACAGACCTCAAAGTAAAGTTCTATGAGTACAGAAAGGCCAGGAAATATAAGCCATTTCCTCACATGTTGCTAAAAAATACCCCACGGAAATTATTATAAAAATATTGCAACCTGGAATCAAAAGACTCTGTACACCCGTATTTTCTTTACTAAAGCTTTATAGGTTGCATTTGTGAGTTAACTTCTGCCTTGACACAGCCCTATTTGGTGCTTTCCATCAATCACAGCAGCCCTTCTGAACAAACTGTGTTATACCAAGGAGATTTTGGAAGGTCTGGGAACTTGTGGGGGATGCTGACACATTGCGTGCTCCTGCCATGTCACAGCAAGCAGCAGACTTGTATGCTTCATGTGAGATTTTAGCCAAAAAGTTCAGTTGGGATTGCAAACCTGCTTCTGAGGCAGCATACGGTGCCACTGACAGGGAAACTGGCCTACACTTCTCCTGTAAACCTCTATTTCCACATCTGACCTTCAGCTGTCAACACTCATATTAATCACAAATTTGGTCTATTAAAGCCCTGATTTGGAAGCATTAATCCTCTGCTACCTTTGAAAGAAAGGAGAGAAAAATAAATTAAGAATATGGCTGGATAAACCTGTTGCTGAGGAAGCAGACACATTAGTTTCCTGGTTATCAAATTTATTTCTCTAGAAACATCCATGTACAATCACTCAAAACGAGCATGGCAAACATTATCACTGGGGCAGCCTGGGTTAGCCAGCATCAAACTGGGTCTGGAAAAGGCTCTGTCCTGAGAGAAATGCAAGCCAAGAGAAGAACCAAACATCTGAAACTGCCTGTTTGCAATGCAGTAGCTGCAAGTGTGTTGGACAGTACGACCACTGTCATACTGAAGACCTTAACTGCTGAGGGAATGGCAAATAGAAACTGGCACATTTAGAGAGGAAAGATGTGGGTGTGGATCCTCTCACTGACTGTTCTGAGAATTATTTAGCTAAGAAATAATTCTTTCTTTCATATTTGAATGGGAGCCAGAATCTTTTCTAGACTGGATGCATGGCAACTGGAATAGCTTGTGACCTCAATATCGCATGGAAGTTTACACCTCCCACCAGAAGTAGAGGGAGCCATATATTTACATATCCTTCCATGAAAAAAACCTGGACCAGGAAACTAGTCCTAGAATGAGCACAAGGACCCTTAACCATTCTAAGAAAGCTGGTCAGATTACTGCCTAAGGCAATCTTAACAGTGCAACGGGAACAGCAATGCCAGTGGCAAGCACTTATGAATTGCTGATTTGTGTGGAGTTTCCAGAGCCTCCTCTCTTATGATGGAGTTCATAAAAGAAGTCTGTAAAGCAGGTTGTCAAGCATATAAGCAGCTCACTTTGTTTTTCGGTCCTGATGGGAACATCAGCAGAGAAGAATCCCAAAACAGCACAGTTCCCGGAGACTGAGATGCCTGTGCTTGATGTTTGGGGCTGAGGGGTTGGAGGATGAGAATACAAAGTCTCTGACACTGCCAAGTCCCAGTGGACAGAAACTCATCCTTTCAAGTAAGTCTCAGCAAGGACGTCAAAGCCAGCAACGGGAAACACGAATCCTGTACCTCTTAGATGTGAAGTTATAAAAGACTTTCCTCTTATGGGCTGGCTTGTGGCTCTTGATTATATGAACTTTCTGGCACACAGCCTTGATTTGAAGGCTGTATAGTTTCATTTCAAAGTGAAACTTCCCAGCTCCACATGCTCGTGTTATTTGAGGTACTCTTTACCATCCCCTCTTCAAATGAAAATGTTCTTTTGTCCCAGTCTTGAGACACTGCCTTCTAACAACTGCGGAAGCCAGACAGGCTGCAGTGTGAATTTGCCCTTCATATTTTCATGAAAGCATTTCTAATTTTGTAGCATTCATCCAAACTCACAATTACCAAGGAAGACAGATGGAATCTGGAGGGAACTGCTGTGATACAGCAGGCATTAAAGAACCAAAAGGAAGGCCTTTAAGAGGCTGTGTCACAGAGTAAATCTAAAAATCTGCCTAAATATAAGGCACAGATATCTGCATGACTGCCTGGGGTCTTGCTTGCCCACCTGACCAGAATGTGGCTGTTTGCAAACAGTACCCTTCCAACTAAGAAGTCCATGCTGTGATATAATTTTCTGTCAAGAAGTCAGTTAAAGGGGGTCTGGTAAAGAAGTTGGGATCAGCTGCATCTTGACTTTTTTTTTTTCCTCATAGAGATGTTATCCTAAGAAAAGGACTAGAGTTTATGATGGAAAAACCCAGATAAAATGTTTAAAAATATATCTAAAAATAAAAAAAATATATAGTCAAATTTACATAAAAAAACATTACTGCTGCTTATTTTTGTAAAATTTGCAAAGCTATCAGAAAGAGAATCCTAAAAAGCAGCATTAGGCCACTGCTTGAACATGCTGCAGCTCCCAGGAGCTGATGAAGGAGGGTTAAGATGCAGAGAGCTTTTCCTGGAACAAAACTGTACGAAGAGGAGGAAAAGCACTATCCTCTGTCACTTCCCTGTTCAAGATCACAAAATCATAGAATCATTACTGTTGGAAAAGTCCCCTAAGACCATCCAGTCCAACTGACAACCCATCCCCATCATGCCCACTGACCACGTTCCTCAATGCCACATCCACGCAGCCCTTGAACACCTCCAGGGATGGTGATTCTACCCCCTCCCTAGGCAGCCTGTGCCACTGCCTCACCACTCCTTCTGCGAATAAATTTTCCCTAATATCCAGCCTGAACCTCCCCTGGCACAACTTGAGGCCATTACCTTTCTAGATAGGTGATCTTGCTGCTTGAAGGAATGATAATTTTAGTCCTAATGATCAACCAAAGTTTTCAGGCAACTAAATTGTCTGGAACGTGCTTGCAGCCGTGACTGAAGATACCTCTTACAGAGTCTTCAACCCACACCTACAGCCTGGAATGATTACAGAAGAGCAACAAAAATGTTGCTAATGAGCACTCCATTTTCAGTTTTACCAGCCTAGGAATCAGAGATTTGCTCACAGAAAAAACAAACCCAAAAAATCACAGAAGTGAGTCTAGCCTAAAGCTGGAATTCATTTTTTCAGAAGAGGAATATTTATACTTTAAATCTGACAGGTAGAAGATGCAGAAGTAGCTGAAGGAAAATATGGATTGATAAATCAAAATTTGGTTTGGTATCTCTTAAACTTGATTGTATCTTTGTAAATGTATACTTCTAGAGGTGCATATTATTTTATTTGATTATCTTTTCTTAAGACACAACAGATACTCCTCTACCTTCCAACATGACATTCCTCATCTGATAGAATGGTGGACTTCAGAGATAGCATGCTGAGACATCCTGATGTATGCCCTGCTTTCCCAACACAGCATTTCTAGGAATAAAGTGTATCTCCACAGAAGCTACTTAGGTGGTCTCAGAAGTTGATATTGCAAGAGTCAGAAGAAGTATTTGCCAGTTATCAGCGAAAGCTCTGTGATGTGGTGAAGCAGATGTAATCACTCTGTGATGATAGCTTACACTGAAAAGCACATTTCTTCTTCCCTTCAGCTTTTATTCTACATTTTATTTTATGCAAACTCCTATCCATTTTGTGTTTCATTTGCACAAGTATAAATGCTTAGGGAATGCACAAATCAGTGGACAGTGTAATCACCTCGTATGTTCAGTTGCATTGCACGGTGGATCTTAAAAATATTTTCCATAAGGGAAGGAGGGTAGAGGCACTGTCAGCCCTTAATCTGAATTTGGCTTTTGTCCAGTATCTTATATTACTGGAATAAAATCCCCCTTCTCATCTCCAAGCACAGAAAGACATTTGTTCACATACTAGTAGCATAATCATGAAATACAGCATCCAGTCATTAAAGTAGCGACTTCTATATTTAGCTACTTTTTAGTTTCTGAAGTCTAGTCATTTTCAGTTCTCGAAAGACATCCAAGTAATGATATCATTTGCTTCAAACAATAGAAAGTCTGGATGCTATTCTATATATGGAGATTTCTTAGTCTATTTATAAACCACGCCAGTTATTTGACCTGTCTACTTTACTCACCTACGTAAATTGGCAGACTCAGGAAACTTGCTTAAGAACATATTATTCTTAGCGACTGATAAATTTTAAAGTTGCTGAATTATACTTGAGATATATCCAATATTTCTGAAAACTCATCTCCACCTATTACACTACAAACAAACAAACCTGCCAGCGTAGGAAAGATTTTTGCTTCTGAACAAGCAGTAATGCAACTGCATTAGCCCTGCTCATGGGGAAGGGACTGATATAAAACAGCCGTACAGCTGTTTTCATGGCTGCATTGTCTATGTTTGTTCAGCACAGTGCAACGGTGCCAGCTTTTCCTAAAACCTAAGCACAACCACAGAGGTTTTATTCCAGTTTCATGATTTCCGTATTTAAAAGTGCTTGATCGTGTGTGAAATGCATTTATAAACCCAGTTTGTTTTCCTCTTAGGCATAGTTATTTACAGCCATAACCTGCTGACCTGGTTCTTAAGTATTCAGAGACCATGGGATCATGGCACTTCTTTCCTTGGGAAGGGTGAGGTCAGTGACAGTTTTTAATGACCTTTTAAAGTCCTACTGTTTCTACATAATTAAATACAGCAGACAAAGCGAAAGAAAATTGAGATTAAGTTCCTCCTGCAGCTTTACTTGCTAAATTGCAATTGGACAGATATACCAACAACTGGAACTAAGGAGTTACTGAGAGCATGATTTGAAATGAATGGGTTTGCATGGTTTGTCACTACTGACACAGACTGACTGACCCTGTTTTTATCATACATGCTGCTGAGTAGTTCTAGATCAGTGTTCTAGACCAGCTCTTACAGCTCTGTCTCATTTTCCAGAGTTGGCTGTTAGAAAAATGACTGACCTGGAAATATTAAATGTAGAAATTTGCTATGTAACATTTCAGAACTGTTTCTCAGAATTGGACTGGCATTTCTTTAAGAGTAAGAAAAATTAGCAGGAGATTTGCAAAATGGGAAAGGAACTATATTTGACACCTAACTTTTAGGCCAAATGCAACACCCACCATTTCCTTTCTATTTCAATAAAAAAAAACAAACCTCATGAGAACTAGTTTTCTCACTGACCCATTTCACTTTCCAGTTTAGATTTCAAAAGTTAGCCTTCTCACTGAGCCCTAACCTCAGTGCTCTCTGTTGATCAGCACTGTTACTGCTAAAAGATCTCTGGGTAAAGTTGAGATTTTATAGGAGATATAACAGATTGAGAAGGTATTAGAGGATGTATAGTAGGACAATATGCAGATCTCAATGGAAGTTTTGTTTTGCAATGGGGTTGAGGCAGGTAACCTAAAATAGAGAAAAGGGTGTTGAGACAAGATCTCTTCCCCAGGCATATAAAACCTGATAGTCAATTACTAGTGATAATCCCCTTTCTCATCCACATACTTTTGGTTAGCAAAATGTTTTAATGTATTTTCACAAAAAAGAAAAGAAAGTAAGTGGACAAGCTTTTTCTTTTTTTTTTTTTAAATCATTTGCAATTAAGATGCCTTAATGCAGATTAGAGATAGCTTAATAACTGAAATAGGAGAAGCATTATTATATTCTTGCCTATAATAATTATGCAATTGTTTTCAATTCCAACTTCTACCAAAAAGCTGTTTTAGTTACTTGTTACGTACTCAGGTGACAAAGTCATACCTCAGCACAACACTTATTTTGTACATTTGTAATCGACAGATTAATCCAAAACCTGGAATGGACAAATGAAGTTCTCCTTAATACTAAGAAGTAAATAACAACTATTTTTTTTTCCTTCAGTTATTTTTTCACACCCACTTTTACATAAATTTCTTTGGAATGGGGGAATGGTTTTTGTGCAGGAAGTTCAATTTCCTTCAAAATACTCAACTGACTCTACAAAAATGTTACCACAACCACACCATGAAAGAGTGGCTCAGCAGAAGATAATACAGAATTTACATTTATCCTGAAGAAAAGGCTCACATTTCCCATATGTATTAGTGACTTGTCACTTACAACCTGCTCCAGTTCACCCCAACAGCTGGGCAGATTTCTGCAATACTGCGGTACTGAGTTCAACGTACTTTCCCAGAGCCACACGATGACTCACCAGTTCAGCTCGGTCTAGAAGCCAAGACCTTCCTGCCTTCCAGTCCATTACTCTAACCAACAGACAAACACTGTCTGCATTGCTGTAATAAGTCTTGTGGCTCAGTCTCCACACCAAAAATGCTCTTATCACAGTACAAACAACTAACATACTGAGATTATAAACAATCAAATATCAAGCTTCTTTAAACTGACTGAAGTGATGTCACTTGTCTTTTCTTTCACATCCTTTTTTTTATTATAAGCTTGTCTTTGCAAACAGATCAAGGAAAACCCAGAAGTATTCATACCTTGACAGTAAGGAGTAAAAAATAGACAAGAATAAATGGTGGAATACACTTATATTTCATTATATGAGAAATGAGATAGTTCTGACTTTTAAAAGAAGTAGGATGGATTCCTCATTGCTCATCAATATCAAAGACCACAGCAGCTTTTAAGTGGTGCCTGATTTGAAACCCATTCTCTGTGTAAGCCATTCACCTTGTACCTCAGGAATAACTGAATCAGAAATCCAGGGGAGACAACAAGAAGACTGGATTTATGTATTCAGCTCTGCACAAAACTATCTTTTTTTTTTTTCCATAGGTGATGTTACTTCAAAATGTTGATTTTAGCCAGAATGCCCAAAGCCCAGCAATGGAGCACAGCTGTCACCAGAAAGAGGAAACTGTGCTTCCACTCCCCTTCTGAGGAGAGTATAGGCCATGGCACTGCTTACCAAAACAATCCAGGCTCTATATCCTTGTTTGCCTCCCTGAAACTTCACAGATGATATCTCATGTCTCTGCTTGAAAGAGATATTCAGCTGAGAGAGCAGCAGTGAGAATGTCAATGTTGTGGTGAGATACCACCTTGTGAAAATTTCATGGCTTTAGTTTGACATAAAACACACGATTCTGCTGAACTCCAAGGCCTGGGAGGACAACAACTCTCCACATGTAGTCTAAGGACTCAGGACCCATTATTATTGTAGTTATGCCTCAGACATTGTCAGACTCTTCTGCAGGAGATACTTTCACAGAGATTCAATGCTTGAACTGCTGAAGGCATGGTAAGATAGCTTCATGAGCAGGATCTTTCATCCTGTGACCTTTTTTTTTTCAGATTCTAATAGTTTTCTCCAGTTGATTCTTGAAAGGAAGATCTTTTTCACAAAGAGGCAATAGTATTGAATCACACTGGACCAGTAACAAGGCTTTAAGTCCTATAACGCCTTCCAGCACCAGAGGTTTTTCACCATTGGCTCTCACCAAGCATCTCTTCTTTGAGGTGCTGAGCTCCAACTGTGCAGCACCCACTACTTGCATGACTACACTTTCATTCCTCACCAAATGAGATGAGCAACGGTCCTCAGAAAATTCCCACTCCATCTGTATTAATTAGTTTGTGAACTCTTCTCTTTTTTTCCTGACTGCTAAGAAGAGGGTTTTCCCAGCTGTCAGATCCTGGAACCTGTTTAACTGAACTGGAAAGATGTTAAAGTGAGTATTGAAGGCATTTGCTCCAAATGTCATCCTCTTTCTTTCCTTAGTGCGTACTACACACAAACAGACGTGTAATTCTTTTTCCAGCTGTGAAGTATAGTAGTTTCTCTTCTGGTTCTTTTGCCTTACTCTCCTTTTCTGTGAACATATCTCTCGGGTTACACTCAGGCAAGAACTTCTCAGTAGCAGGAGACCCCAAATCAGCTGCTACCTTTGTTTCAGTTTCAATTCTGCTGCTGAAGTTCAGTCTTTCAGCACAGTAGGTGCATTTCTCCACAGCTCCCAGTATTCATGATTCTGGCTGTTCACACAGTCCATTCAGAAAACTTATTCTGCATTTTTTATTTCTGGTAACTCAAGCACAGTATTTTACTATTTCAAGGCTTTTTTTGACTGTTGTCCATTGTAATCTTTGTGCACACACATCCTCTTTCCTACTCACTGCACTACATGCAGTACCAGAGCTTTTGGAGAAATCCCTGGATTACAGTCATATTAACATTAAACTTTCTTTTGTGGTGCTAGTGATTCCTGCTGTCCCATGTTATGCAGAACACTGGCTTTAGCATCTAAGGAAAGTGCTTCTCTCTTTTAATGTTCACATGCATCTGTATTACAAGTGAGCCAGATTTTGGAGTCTAGGTCATGGCTGATGCAGCTAGGCAAGACAGCATGACAACAGCCCTTGAAGACCTTGGAATGAGAGTAACAAAGCCACTTTAGGACTTCTCCACCCCATCAATTTACTAAAAAAGAGAAAGGATTTCCAGAGAAATAAATTTCCTAGAAATTCTTGTGATTTTTCTTGTGCCTTTTTTCTTCTCACTTATCTCCCAGTGAAAATAATCAGTACACCTGAACTCTGTGTCACTGAACCCAACCTCATCCCTTAATGACGGACACGTACTAGACACACATACTCTCTTGACACGTACTAGACAACTACATCATCATCTTGGCTGTGAATTCCTGCTGCTACATGTGCTAGATTTCATGCCAAAAGAGAAATTTTTCCTGTCTGTGCTGTTTTTATTAAATTAAGGTAGCTAAAGCATCAGTTATGTTTTCTTTATTAAGCACCAACAGCAAGAAGCATGTTCAGCACTACCCTTCAAATCTCGTAATGGCGGAAAAATCCTTTCTCCACAGAAGTTTCATTATTAAACATTCAAGCCCAAATCTCATCATGCCAGTCTTCATACAGAAGCATAATTGTGACCATTACCCCACAGTGGTAACAATTTAACTCTCACCTTCTTCTGGCAACAGAGGATCTAGAGACATGACTACTGAAGACAAGAGCTTAAGCCAGATGCCAAAAGAGCAACAGGATGCATCACAGAAAAAAAATTGTCAGTTTCCTGCATTTTGACCAAAGATAAAAGTTATTAGCCACCCATTTACTATTCTATCCCTTTTTATCAATCCTTTGCTTTCAAGGGGAGAGCACTACAGTGCTAACATGCTTTGCTGCATTCATTCTGCTAGGAATAGCTGGTTGAGCTGGCAAAAGGGAGGTTAATTTATTTCTCATTTCCCCTACCCCTGTCTACCCCCTGTCTAGAGGAAGGCAGTAGGAAAAAAGGAATTGTTCTTCTCAATTGCACATCCGTCCCCTGTCTCCTCCTGGGAAGAGACAGTTATTTCTTATCTTGGCTGTTTTACATCACTGAAATGTAAAGGGAGAGTATGAAGGAAGGAAACGAGAAAAAGACAGAGAGATCTCTGTGCTTTAGAACATTGGAGGGAATTTCTGTCTACGTACCAGAAGAAAGAAGGGTGGGGTGGTGGTGGGAACAGGAATGCTATAAGTAATGAAGAGCTAGAAAACCTCCACTGACAGAAAATTAGAAAATTCGGTGAATAGGTCATCTTTGATCTGCTACCTGCCCTTCATGCTTTTCAAAACTACACTTCAATAAAAATCTTCACATTGTTTCAGCCTCCAAACTTCATTCATTAGTGGCTGACCTTAGAGAACATAAAGAAAAGATGTAGCTGTATGCATTATTCATGCCTCAAAGACACAAAGGAAAGAAAAACATCCTTTCTGCACTATTTTAGGATACGCTGCCCCTGGAAATAGGGACTTAAGGCTAAAGCTAGTATAAATAATGCCATTTGGTGAAACTTCAACAAATGACAGCAGGGTTAATTTAGCCTTCTCGCTGAGGATCATCAGGAGCACATAGGTCCCCCGAGAAGACACAAACAAATGTCAGTTGTCTCTTTTGGATGAAGCTCTGTTTAAAGGACAAGGACTTAAAACATGAAGGGAAAACTTCAAAGATCTGGAGTTAGAGATAAGCACCCAAAAACTCTTGAGTGCTTCTCTGAAGCTTATTTGAACTGCTTGATGCTTCGCGAAACAGAACCAAAAATGTTGCCCAGGTAGGCCTTCTGTGGTAATTACAGCTCTTCCTTTCAAGTTGGACCTATCTGGTAGCAGTTCTTCTCCGCCAGACCTTGCTGTAACACTGAGGGTGTGGCATGAGAAAAGGAGCACCAGTAACCTAAGAAACTTCCATTACCAAGTGCTAGAAGAGTACTTCAGAGCTCAGAATTCTGCATTTGAGTGCTGCCACTGAAGCAATGGGAGCTTAGACAAATGTGGTTGACTTTTCCTGTGAAAGAATGTGGTGTGAAGAGCAGCCCTTTCCTCCTGCAGGTGAGCAGAGTTCTCCAGAGTCTGGAGAAGGAACCACAACTGTTGGCATCTGCTAGCGAGGAAGGGGAACTACATGAGATGAAATGGACTGCATGATATCAGGCTTATTCTAACATTTATTTTCTAGAATTCTGAGCCTTTCTGTTAAAAACATCAAAGTTGAAGTGTAGAAAATGGCATGTACAAACACGTTTGCAAAAACTTGGGTATCTTCCCTGCACCTAATATATCTGGGGTAAATTGTAGTCTGAATAAGCTGTTGTAGTCCCGAGGAGCAGAGAAATGTGTGTGCATGGGGAAAAAGATTCCAAGAAGATTCTTTCTTTCTTTTTTCCTCTTTAGGAAAGAAGACTTAATTCAGTGAGCACATTCTGTGTGGCTGGGGCTCTGCGTGGATGCTTGCCTCGCTGCACTTTTTCTAAAGGAACATAAACACCACGGGGCCTGCTGTGAGGTAGGCTGAAAAGACCAGAGCAGGGAGTTGTCAGGAAGCTGGCTGCCAGAGCAGTAGTCACAGCTAGCAGCAACTCATGGCAAAGCCAGCAGCAGAGCTCAGCCCAGCACAAGGCACACAGAGATTAGGGTTGGAGTGGGATGGGCTGCAGACGGTGCCCACCTACTGTGACCTGGAACCCCACTCCCACAGGGGACCAGGACTGAAGGGCAAAGTAATTCACCTCACAGCTCTAGGGGACAGCTGGATGCTGCCAATGTGCTTTGTGAGCACAGTTGTGCTTCCTGCTGTGGATTACTTACGTTTTCCAAAGTGACGTATGATTAATTGGGAGGTAGAAAGAACAGGGAAGTGTAAAGATTTATTTATTTAAGCCCTTTCATTTGATTCATTGTTCCTGCGGAGGGAAACACTGCTCAATAAGAGTGTAATTTAGATTGCCAGATTTCTGGGTGGAGGCTCAAACTGGTGGTGTTTGTTTGGCTCTCCGGTGTTGTTTTTTTTGGTGAAGAGAGTTAAAAATCAATGCTGACCTACATTGCTTCTTGTCAGAGGAGTTCCTCTTACGCTGAGTTCCTTGCTGGGTTAGACATCATCTCTCTTCCTGAATGACGTTGGTTCCAAAGAACCAATGCAGACAAGCAGGTACCAGATCTAGAAGCATAACTATCTCATGGATGCAAAGAGGAATTTATGATCAGGACAGTTCAGACACAAGAAGTCGCTATGACAACTGAACTGTCTAATCACACTTCTGCCAGTGGAGTACCTCTATACAAAAAATTAAGAAAAGCAAAGACTTTGCCTTTTCAGCCTTTTGTCAGCAAGAAATAATTTCAGTGGAAACTGAAATTCCAAAGGAACATATTCTTCTTGGAGCTGTGAAACTCTGCAGAATTTTCTACTTTCCCATAATAAAACTTCCCTGACCTCTAACACAAGAACTATCCATTCCTCCAAGTGCAGAACACACCAATAAAATATTTATCATCTCAGAAAGACGTTGGCAGTGTTTTTCATACCATGCACATTCTGACTCCAGGAGTTCTCAAGGGCTAAGTGAGGGTGCCTCCTGGACAGCTGTCAAAAGCTGAGCCAAGAGTGCTTAGCACACCACAGGAGGCAAAGAGCCCACAGGAGAAGTGCTGCTGACCACTCCAAGCACGCCTCACGCCATATTCACAGCTCAGCATCTCTCAGCTTTGATAAATATATTCTCCTTGTTAGGGTGTTAGGAAAAGGTTCTTCACCAGAGGGCAGTTGGCATGGCACAGGCTGCCCAGGGCAGTGGTCACAGCTCCCAGTGCAGGAGTTCAAGGGGTGTTTGAACATCACACTCAGATGTAGGGTTTGGATTTTGGATGGTCTGGTGTGGAGCCAGGAGCTCAACTCAGTTTTCATTGTGGGTCTCTTCCAGTTTGGGATATTCTATGATTCTGTAATTCTTTGACTATGTTTCTCTAGTAGCTCCAAATGCATTAATTGTTTCTAATTAGCAGTCCTGAAACTATCTTACCTTCTTTCATTCTAAAGAATCTCTCCTTCAGTAGGGTAGCACCCCCAGTAAACATTTTTTGATGACTCAGCCCCATAGTTGAGGATATGTACTTGGATTAGCACTGCTCCCCATACTGCTCTTGTCCATCTTGACTAAAAAACTCTACCTGCAATTTATATCATCTGAGGAAGTCATTGAGATTGGTGCTACTAAATGCTTTCATTATGCTGTTCTTAACAGTATGTTTCCTCAATTTCAATATAATGCCTAAAAATACTTTCTGCTACTGTTTTTTTTTTTTTTTTTTTTTCCCTAGTCCTTGGGCCAAAATAGCAGAAATTGTAAATGGGAGGAGATGGCAGTAATAATATCAAAACATATAGAAGTCCTTAATCAGCCAAGGTAAGGCTGGGGAATATTAGTTATACTGGTGCATTTGTACTAGATTTGAAAGAAGACATTTCACAACTTTGACTACAAGTTTTAGCTCTACACAGCCAAGTAAGTAGCATACTCTTCATGTAAAAGCAAAGTAAAAATCAAAATGACAGGTCCCTTGAGTTAATCATTTCTCCTTCCTAAACAGAAAAAATCACAGAAAGACACCTCCCCTTAGACATTTTTCCACTGACATTCACTACACATTTGAAATATGTCTAATTTTCTTTTGCCTTAAATATGATGCGCCTTCAGGAAAAGATAATAAAGAAGTCTTTCTTTCCATGCCTCCCTATTGATGGAAGGTGCCTGCACTCAGTGACATCTCCCCTGCCCCGAGAAGGCATGATGAGCTCAGGAGGCCTGATGAGCCTGCAGGCTGAGGGAACAGAACTGCAGGCCATGAGGTCTGGCAAAGCTGCTGCGGTCTGCAATGTACAGCTGGAGCCTGGGGACATGTCTGCCTTCTGTGTGAGATGGCTTGCCAAATGAAGAGGCGTTTCAATGGGTGGGTTTGGTGTCCCTTTGCTTTCTAACTTCATTAGATGTCAGAAAAATGTGGCCCCATTTCAACTGAGTTTTTGATTTTTACAAGCCTGACTAAAGGAAACTTAGTTTAGAAGCCCTCTCCAACAAATACAGGAGTTCCCTAACATGCACAGCACTGTGGATGCGTTTGTGCCCCGGGGCCACGAAGAACACTTGTGTTAGCAGTCCCGAAGGCTGTAATGCCTGGCTCAGCACTGCTGCCAAGCACAAATTCCAGATGCTGAGACACAGGATGTAACAGAAGAAGACAAAGAAGGCAGTGATCCCTCTCAAGGAGAGAAGTCGTTTCACTAAAGCCTCCTCTGCACTGAAGTTGTATTCTCCTGGCATTCAGCTGTTTTCCTTTTTTAGGACATGGCAGCACCTACTGCAATAGGAAACAGTGTACCACAGAATGTTCTGAGCAGGTTCCTGGCTAGCAGTGCTGAAAAAACTCAAGCATTTCTCTCCTTGCTCATTTGCAAAAGAGCAAATGCTGCTGAGAGCTCGCAAGCCTCTGTTATCTCTGTGACTGATCCTTGGAGAACAGCCGGCAGCAAAATGAACTTTCCAGGATGGCTGAATATCAAATAAATATGGGTTGCCGGGATTAGAGAACAGCATTGCTACCTCTTATCTTCTAATGACAAAACAAATTAGCATATTCTTCATTCTCTACTTGATAAATGTAAGCAGACACAAAGGGTACATGGGGACATAACATCATTTTCTTCTATTTCTTATAAATAGTAAAGCTAAAAGATCTAGCCAAAAGATCTACCTAAAAGATCTCTGTAAGCACAGCACATTCCAAACTTAGAAATACAAATAATGAAGAAAGGTTTATGTATCTTAGTTTTCTAATTAAATAATAGGAAAGATAATTCCTTCCATCCTTCCTGTTTTCCTACAAGTCTGTCAGCAAGTAAATGGAAATAAATTTGTAGTTAAGAAACACATCTGAGTTGCATCCAAGTTGTTTTTTTTTTTTTTTAAGAAGAAACTACTGAACTGAAAGAGACTGTAATTCAGCATTAAAATAGTATGACACAGGGGTTTCCCCGCTTACTTGGATGATCGCAACAATGCTTGTCTTCATAAGCACATGTCTGTGTCCTACGAATTCACAAATTTGAACTCACAAATTCAAACTTGTACTATTACTTCTTTCATCCTTCATGCAACTGAAGTAGAAAGAAAATGGGACTTCTGTCCATTTGGGTTCAAAAATATCAGTGCCAAACATTTGGCTCCCTAATGCAGCCTCAATCATGGAACAGACACCAAACCAGCTGGTCTGTAGGTTGAGCTTTGCTATCAGAGATGAGTTCTGTGATCTGTGTCAGCCCGTGGAGGAAAAATGTTCATCAGACTTGTCATGAGCCTTGTGTATGGAAAAGCTGCAACAATAAAGCAGATAATTTAGAACATTCGTGCTACATTAACTGCCACGAAGAAGAGGCAGCTGTCATGGGAAGACTGGGTTGCAGGGAGAAGCGGGATGACCTGCAAAGAGCAGAATTAGGAAATATAAAATTTCAACAAACACATTCAGAAAAAAAGTATAATTTGACTGTTACTCAATGTTCTGACTGCACTAAAACAAAAAAGTCATATAAACTAACTTCTGTGCCGCTCCTTTTTTTTTTTTTTTTTTTTTTTAAGCAAAAGTATGCAAAGTAGCTTTAAACTTCTCTCTTATCTCTATGCTTACTGCATATGGAATTTTCCAGAGGAATTTCTCTAGCAGATGTTTTTAACTAGAGTCCTAGTAGGGGAAATAAATATCAGTGTTGTGACACTATGAACCCAGTTGTCGTTATTAGTGATGAGGAAAGATAACTGCCTGCCCTTAGCAAGAGTGTTCTGGTGGTCTCAATAAAGCCTTCAAGAGAGGAAAACAAGCTGGACTGAGCAGTCAGGGGAGTACAAGTATTGCCTCATGTGCCTTCAATATACAACAAGCCCCAGCTAGTTACTCACCAATTATCAGCAGAGGATTTTAGGAACGCTAGCTATGAATCTGGAAAATAAAATATCTGGAAATACAAATTGCCTCTCACCCCACTGGAAACTAAGAATGAAAGACTGGGGTCCTCAGATGTTTAAGATGGGAATAACTTATCTTACATAGGAATTTTTCATAACTGAGCTACTGAAGATAGTCACAGTGGACACAGAGGGGCAGGGAGGGAAGAGCTGGAGTCAGCGCTTTGTGCGAATGATGCAGCTAGCTTCTCCAGGGCTGAGGAGGGAAAGTGTCTGGAGAAAGAAATTGAGAGGAAATCCTACAGGGAATTTTGTAAGATTTCCTTCCCTCATTGTTCACATGGAAGGTGACCTGAACTCTTAAAAGTAAAATAAATGCTCTGTGAAGCCTTGTATAAATCAACTTCATGTCAAAAATCCTACTCTTCTAAATGCAACTCTTTAAAGAGTTCCTATGGAACAATTTAATATAATTAGTTCCATGCAATCTGCAGAACGCCTCCACTAACATGCTGCTTTTGCAATACCAGAAGTAAAATTGAGCATGACTGAACTCTTTTCCTGCACTGTCACGTTGCTATACAAATAGCAACCGGCTTCAGGCTATGACACTGCGCTGCCCTTTGGGCCCAGGTTATCCTGAGCAGGGTGGCTGCTCTCTTGGGCCCCTTTGCAAAAGCAATGAATGGACACCGTGGGTGGCATGCTCCTGTGGTGCTAATGGCCACAGGAAAAATGGGCAGGGGAGGAGGAAAGGGAAAGCAAGACCAAGAAGTGGAAAACTATTATATTTCCACAAAGCTCAAAGGGAAAGGATAAACAAAGCACTATTATCCCTTCTGTTGCTGCTTTTTTTTTTGTAATTCATTTTCTCAGTGTTTTTTTCCACAAGGTTTCTTTCATCCCTGTGTTTCCTCATCACTCTTTAGCAAAAAACTACCATGTTGAGACACGCTCAGGCTTAAAAATGATTAAAAGAAGCACACTGCACTTATCCCCTCACAAGTGGCTCTTTGTGACAAAACACATCCTTGCTTTCCTGCTGACCACAAGACGCGGTACTTAGCCATGCGGCAAAAGCACTTTGCTTCATCATATGTGCTCCCTTCTCCACCGCACCTGGATGGCCACAGAGTGAGGACTAGGGATGCCACATCTTCCTCTGGGAAGTATTTGAGAGGGCAGAAGACGTCTTATTACAGGTACACTACCTCAGTGCCACATCGCTGAGCATTGCCCTGCAAGATCAATACAAATGAAAGCCTGCAAAGACAAGCTGAAGCCAGTCTTTTTCCATATCTGATTTCTGTGAAGCATCTCAGCTTGGATATCTACTCTCGGCGCTGCTTCTTCTATTATGAAGGGGAGAACCTTGCATTCATGAGTTTATCAGGTTGATAATTTACAGCAAGTTGGCAACAAGATTTTCAACTGTCAGCTATCTTTGCTGGTTTTTCTAGGCAATGTGGAAAAATTCTTGGATTACCAGCAAGGAAAAGGAGTCACGGATATCTGCAGCATCCATTCAGATGTATGAAAAGAAATGTAAGGGGCTAATAATGCGTGCCTCACAATATTTTAGCTTATTTGAGAAAGTATATACTTCCTTGCCCTAAGCGTGGAATGTTTCTACAACAGTGTTCAGGAGAACCTATTATTGTAATATAACCATTAAATTTATAGTACTCACTGAAAAGCTTCCTCCTGCTACTTGGGACACCTCCCAGGAGAACCTGGCACTTGAATGCCTGACTCAGTAAATGCCTATTTTTGGTACTATAACCATCGTTACAGCAAATGCGTGTTCTCTGCTTATTTTTGTAGAAGAATAAGTTTGGAATAATCTATCTGCACTATATTCTTTAATAGTATGAAAAAAAAAATTACTTTCCTTAAAAAAGAGACTTTGAAAGATAGTAAAGTTTGTGCGTTATGAGAATATTAATCAACGAAGTTCACAGAAGGGATTGTTTCCCACACGGAATGAATGACATATATTTGACAAGTACGTACAGATAGGGAAAACTTTCTTTGACCGACCCATTAACTTTGTTCCAGTCAAGATAACCTTACAGGAAATACCTTTTCTATAAAGAAAGTAGGACCTCAGCCAAATGGTGTAACTTTATAAAGAGGTTTTAAATAATCAGTAAAGCTGAAACTGTCTAAACTGTGTGTGTCTTTGAATTACAGCGAAGATTTATATGTGCAAATATATGCAGAAATAAGCACTTCCAAAGAAACAAGCACTTGGTTGCATGTTAGTGCTACAAGGTGAGGGTCAACAAAACAATCTCGTGATTTTGAAAACAGTATACTCAGAAGAGTAAACAGTCTCCAGTCCTCTTGTATCCAGAGACATGGACTTTAACAACATGATACTTTACAATGAATTGTAACAGTAATTCCATCTTTTGAAGAACTACTCAAGAACTTCTGTACTTTCCATACATACTGCACTTGTTCCCCCCCCCCCCCCCCCCCTGTAATTTTGTAAAGAAAATTCAAGTTAGGTAACATACAAGCTCCTCTTTCTATTCCCAGTGCCATCCTCAATAAATACAATTAAAAATTCTAACTCAGGGGAGCTGTTTGTAAACAATGGTAAACAATTTCCTTATTGAATGAGATGACCTCTTTTCCTAGGTATTAAGTATCACAGCTTGAGTTTCTCTCTTCACACTGTGAAGTCTGTATTAGGAAACAACAAAATAAACAGCAGAAAGAGAAAAAAGCAGCAAGCTCTACACCAGCTTAACTTAAATAACTTAGCCTAGCCTTAAAGAAGTTAATTGAAATAGCTTTGCAGCTTTCCTGTTTGTCTTGAGAAATGACGGCAGGCTTCCTAAACTACACTGCATTCTGAGCTATAGTCTCAAAGTAAAGAACACTTCATGTGAATGTGCACACACAAAGAATAAATGCTGCCTTGCAAATCAATCCTAAACTCTTACTGTAGCGTTTAACAGATCGGTACTCAACTTTTCATCCTGTCAAAACTATAAAGAAAATGTAACAAAAATATAAAGAGATTTCTGCTTCTTTTCCTGTGGAACTACAGCCTGCCTTTGGCCACACATATTGCTGGACTGTGCTGGGGGGGAATAACTGTCTTCTATGGTGCCCTCATCTACACAGGAATCACATTATTACTCCCCAGAAAGCAAAAAAAAAGTTCTGTAAACAGGGGTTAAAATTGTACTTCCCACCATTGTGAATTCTGTGAATTTGACAGTGATCATAATGGCTAGTTGAACTGGATTTACATTCAGGATTTTGTCACTGTGCAGCGTAAAATTACATTGATTAATGAAAAAAAAATGTCAGACTTCCCACAGTAGCAGTGCCTCAGCTGTACTGCAGATGCCAAGTAAGATAATGAAATTAATATCATCAGGATAAAGTTACACTAACGGGAAAAGGCCAACTGCTCAATGACACATACCTGATTTTCTGGATTTCCTTGTACTTGAAAAAAGTCTCAGCTAAAACCTTGTATCAGTGTTAGTATTGGAATTTTTTAATAAATGTAAAAACACAAGGATCCGAAGCTGAAAAAGACAGGATCATTGGTTAAGTCATCTTAAACCACCACGACTATCTTATGAAAAGGCAAGAGAATTAACTGGAATTCATTATACTGCAAAGAGTAGACACACCAATCTTCAGTTACTATTTTCAGCCTAGTACACATAATAGGACAAGAGGGCAAAGGTAGAGATTAAAGAAAAACAAATTCCATCCGTCAGGAAGAATTTTTCACATGAGAATCATAAATGTTGGAACGCTCTATCAAGTAAGGTTAATGAGGCTACAAGCTAGCAGCCAAGGAACATAAAATTAGATGGCATCATGGGTGGATGACAAAAAAGGAAGCAATTCTGTAATTATCCTGAAGGCAAGAATGCTTCTGATGCTCCTTGCATACCAACATACAGAGCCACATTTGCCATTCAGTAACATCTGCAAAATCTGATTACATTCCTTAGGGGTATTACACACCATCAGTGACAGGACAGTCTGGTCCATGGGTTTTATAAAAAGTATCTAAGAAGAGGAAGGGATACTTTTCCTTAATGGATTGTGATTTAAAGATTACGTTTATTTTTCTTATTTCCTGTATTTTGCATATTTCCTATATTTACCTACAGATTTCTATAATAAAATAATACCTAAGGAACTATGAGAAAATCTATTATCAAAACTGTTTTCGTTGAGTAACAGATAAAAATTTACCTGCATGACTCTTAGAGTTGATAATGTGCAATATTCCAATTATGAATCGTGTAAGAAATTACAACACAGCAAAATCAATATAATGTATCTTAGAAAGTTCTGAACTGAATGCTTGGTAAGTGTCAAGATGAAATTTCAGTAAAACAGATGTCTTGGTTTTGGTGACATCCCATAATGATTGTTTCTTCATGTGCTAGCTGTAAGTTTTAAAAGCGAATGGAAGGAAGTATAGAATCTTCTCTAACAAAGTTAACTGATGTCACAGAGATGGGGCACTAAACAATATAAAAAACAGCAGTCTGGATTAAATGTTAGGACGGGAGCAATGAAAGTATGTATTAGTACAGTCCAGTGCAAAATTCTTAGCTGCAAACACAGAAACACTGGGCACACAGAACACAAGGACTGTTTTCGGGTTATATTTCTCCAAAAGTGGAATAGCAAGGTCTTGATAAACTATCATTTCAATGTGAAATGAAAAAGAGATAATACAACATTTGCCCCAAAGCTGAATGGAGGAGAGATAAGGAGGTTGAGTTGAATTGATACTAATAATATTCACGGTGTAGTCATGACCTACAATTTCAAAAACAAATGGATCAGGACTTAAAGAAGAGCTGTGGGTAATGGTCAAAGATCTGATAAAAGAGCTTCTATTTAATGACAATTTCAGGAGGTTAATGTATGTAGATTTACTAGCTGAAAGCAGCAAGATTTCAAAACAATTGCTTCACCAGAAACCATCGATGCCACCAGCAGCTGGCAATGGAAGACACCACCATGGCCATGACATTCTCCCAGCTTCATGCTGGGAGCACACCAAAACAGGTTGAATGCTATAAGCCATGTATATATACAGATATCTACATAATGAAACTCATAAACCTGTGCTCCTAACTTACCTTGCAAAGGTAAATCAAAAGCTCAATGACAGAATTTTAAGCTAGATAACTTTGGTGTAGAAATAAGGCAAACATCTATAATCACTTATCATAGGAGTTGTTAACTACTGGAACAACTTAGCAATAGTTGTGGTAGATTCTCAGACACTGGAATATGAGAGGTAATATCTCTCTGAAACCTGTACCGTAATTCAAACATAAATTAAACTCGGAAATTCTCAGCCTGTATTATAAATATTAAACTTCTAAAGATTCAGTGCTCCTCTTTACAACAATTTGTCACATCAGTCATCTGTACTCTATAAAACTTTGTTTGTATTTTCAAACATTGACAGGCAGTAATCACAAATGAGAGAAAAGAGACCTAAAAGTTTAATGTGGTCTTACATAAAAAGTGTAATGCGGTGTAGTGTCATGGGGCTAAAACAAATAAAATTCCCAACTGGCTGTTAACATAATCGTTAACACAATAGTTCACTGAATGAGAAAAAATGGAGGTCAGAAATTTGGGGACATATTCTGACTCACTCTTCCAGGATCCCATTCTGAATTTCTGACTGCAAGAAATTAAAATTTGAACATGTTTATAGCAAAACATTTCTCAGCTCAGAGAGACATATGATATCCTACTACAAAAAATGGAAAGCCAGGAACTGTATATAATGCTAAGTCACTCATTATTACCTGAGGGAAGCTAGAAAAGCAGGACTTCAGTAACCATTAACATGAAACCACATTGTCAGCACACACAGGTAGCATTTCTATTAATTGTTACCCTGAACACTAAATTCAGTTAATCCTATTGTGTTCTGCTGCATCTCTCAGTAACCAACAAAAAATGTTGAAAGTTTACTGCCTGATCCAACATGTGCTCAAGTCCATTGATTCAAAAGGGACTTCCTACAAATCTGCTGAGATCTCACTTTAAAAACTGACTGACAACACTGACCACTTGATAGCACCAGCTTAAAAGAGAATTTTCTGTTGAAGTCAGCATGCTGTTCTACTTAAAAACTGGTGGCACGGAATGCCTCTCATAAAATTGCAGTTAATTATTACAAAATAGTTAAGCCAGGGAAGTATTGCGTTCTTGAGGTATTTAGACTCAAAGCAATTGGTCACAAGTCCTTAACACAGAGTCCATGTGATAATACACAAAGATCCCACAGCACTATGCCTTTAGAAAGCAGGCTGAATATGGCATTTAGAAACATGGGACAAGTTGGGGGCATGTCCAACACAGCACACAGCAGTACAACACAGAGATCCAAAAAGCTATTTTCAAAGGGCCAACCTTGGGCATGGAATTTGAACACTGTGGGCTGTAGTACATTAAAAAAAAAAACAACAACAACAAAAAAAAACCCAAAAACCTACCAGAGGAATTCATTAGGAATAAGCTGCAGAAGCACAGAGCCTACTGAAGGTAACTTTTATCATGGTAAACTTGCCTGCCAAGTAACCTGCAGTGATGGAAATGAGAACAGCATGTTACTGTGGATATGGAAGGATGTAACATTTCCTTCCCTGCTACTTTTTCAGGTTGAGAGGTACAACACAATACAATTGCGGTACGGTTTTATGACCTGAATGTTAAGGAGAAGAAAGTGATCAACACCCTGCCTACAGGCTAACAGGGAGAACAAGGTCCCTCTCCTGCCTTGCAGCAGACTTTGTGTGTCACACAGAGTGGGGACTGGCTCATCTGCACTGTGACCACAAGATCAAGACCACCAGCATGGACAGGCACTGAGCCCTGACTTGCTCCATCTCCCTACTTATCAACCACAGTTCTTGTTTGGGATTATGCTTTAAGACAATCTTCTGTGTGGCTGCTGTGGAGAGTGATGGATGATTGAAACCCAGGCCTGAAAGAGAATTGCATGGCCTGCACTTCCACGTCTCCTGCTCAGTCCTGCAGCAGGACCACTGAGGCAGGTGCCCTCTGCTTCTGCTGGTGAAATTCTGGAGCTTTCCCTTTTTGCAAGTCTCCCAGTTCTCTGATATTTGTCTTGCTACTTTTGGATGTGCAGAGATTCTGGGAAGAGACCATCAGATCAAAAGGCCAGAATTTTTTTCTGCTTGTGCTCTGGAGCACAGTCTTAGTTCACTGCTCATTTGAAAGACACAAGAGACAGGTGATGTTGCTGCTCAGGCCTTTTGAAGAGGTTAACCAGATTAAATCAGAGTTTAGTCTAAAATTAGTTCGGAAGTACCAGAAAAAGAGGAAATTTCTTCAAACTGTGTCAAAACTGAGTTGGCCTTTCATCCAGAAAAGAAAGAAAGAAACAAGCTTGTACTTTGATTTTAATTCAGCAGCTTCTTACATACATTTTCTTTTTTCGTAGCCAAACAGTACTCCCTTTTTGCCTTCTCTCTGGGTGAAACAACTTCAGGGCAATTTGACTGGATGACAAAAAAGACAACATAATGGTCCTGGGCCTGTCTTCTCCACTACTGAGAGTAGGATTTTCCTCAAAGACAAGAGTAAGTTCTTATTTACAGAGAATCTGTACACAGTGAGATAAGAGTTGAAGAATCTTAGGAAACTCTTTCTTGGAATATTAATTCAAAATTCCCCTACTTTTTATGTATAAATGGTTTTGGGAAGATGGTATTTTTGTATTGATGGATAGATTACCAGGGAATTATCCATTATCATGATGAGATACTATCATCTTGTTGCAGACTACGTCTAGATGGTAAACAGTGAAAATACTTGGTATGTGCATTTCTGTATCTCCTTATCTCTCAAGAAAGATGAACTCATAATCTCCCATTATGAACTGTGCTATACCATGAGGTCATACGTGTGCTTATTTTCTTTATTTATGAAGGGTTGGTAGGGTCAAGACTAAGAATAAATGGCAGGGGTCAGACTCAGCCTACCTCCTATTCATGACCAATCATAGCCTTACCTCAATTCCTCTCTCCTTGTTTACAAATGTTAATGATTTTAAGGAAGACAGTGAATGATGACACACAAATAACATGAAAATCTCATTAATTGAAATGAAATATCTTGAAGAAGTAGCACAAATTACAGCAGTCTTAATCGGGGATGGTATACTTCCAGTGAAACAAATGACAAGCCTGGAGTCCAATTCATGGAAATTAAATTCTATACACAAAGCACTTCCCAAATGCCAATGAGGTGTTTCTGATTTGGTCACAGTAATTCTGTGAAAAACAATAGACTAAGTGTCTCAAAGCACGAAGCCCTGCATACCTTCTAAGCAAGACAGTACCATGTATGCATGTTGCTGCAGGGCTTCTGTGGGTTCCTCACTCAGACAAATTCAAGACTACGATCCCAATCTTCAAAATGATTTACAATCCAGCCTCAAGCTACCTTACTAATCACCCATCTACTCAATGGTGACCCAATGTAATACAGTGCCCTAAGGGACAATACAAACCTCAAGCAAGAGATTAGAATTGTGAAAGCAGAGGTAAAATTTTCTTGAAGTTCTCCAACATCTCAGACTACTGAACATACTTTACCAAGAATGGCTCTGATCTTATTCCCGCATAGGCAAGAAATCTGAAGTTCCTCTTCTCACGTAGAAAAGAGGATCAGCATTGGTCAAAACATGCATTGGATGGATGGTATAAGATGTTTGGATCTTGATTTAATGTCATAAATTCCCAAAAGGAAATCAACATTAAAAAGAAATCTACTTTTTTTCCAATTTAATCCCTAATCCCTCGTCCATACAAGTTTGTTTGGATAACCATTCTTTGGAAAGTATTCAGGTATAGTTTGATGCATGGAAATATTAACACATTCCACTCCTTTGAGACCAATTAAGATCATTTACTCAGAGGAAATTCTACTGATTGCTTTATTCCCTGTTTGACTAAAAGGATGGAATCCCAAGAGGTCCTCTCCATATTCTTTGTGACTGGGGCAAAAGTTAAGCAGACTGTCTTACAGAGGAACAGTTTTTTTGTGTGTGTGTTTGTTTTTTTTTAAGGTAATATTAATAGCTCCATAGATAAGGCAAAAAGGCTGCGATCTGCAAAATAAATCAAAACTACTGCCATTGACAAAGAATGGAAAAGAAGCTGATCTAGTCTGGAAACCAACACTGTGTGACAGACAACCAGTAAGCCCCACTTAACAACAAATGAGGACAATTAAATCCCACCGCCTTTGACTTCTCAGTTAGTCATGACTTTATTCTATAAACAGAAGGTAAAATAGCACATTTTTCACATTCTCCTCTTCTGACCATTCCATGTAGATACAAAATCTCTAGGGAGTGGGAGACAGATGGACGAGATGTGCTGCAGTTCTCATACTTTTCAAGAACAGATCAAAGTGCAGTTGGGAAGTGCAATCTAAGTCAGAAAATAAGCCAAGTGCTATGTCCTCAAGTCACCATCCCTTGCTTGGGGAGGACTGTCCTTCCTAACTCTTTGAAACGATTAAGAGGGTTGGTGAATGTTGTAGGGTTTTTTTTTTATTCTTCTTTTGCAATTTTGTTTGCGACCTGCTACTATTTCAGGGCACTGGCATACTTGTTTTTGTCTATTATTTTACTTACATGACCTACACGCTGACCAATGGAGTATCATAATGCCATGAAACATCACATGAGCTTCAAACAGAACTTTCAGGACAGGGTTTTTTTTTTTTCCCCTGCAGTGTTAATTTCCTATTCAAGCAGGCCACATAGCAATACAGTTGCAAAGCAAGCCACAAATATTCAAAGTGTTAACTGCTGCCTGCATTTTCTGTATCACCATAAAGCAGCTTAGTTCTTCCATATTGTTCCTATTAAGGTAAAATTACCCTGCTCACTGACTTATGCAAGGAATGAGTGGAGCCCTGATTTCCAGCCAATTATTAGGAACTGAGGTGTCAGCCTGAGGCACACACGTTCCATGTTTACATTAATATACAACATATTCCTGTACCCTACTGCTTGACCATCTGCATTGTTTAGCTGCTAGCAAAACTCCCTTGCTTGCTTTTCACTTGGGCTAGCAGCCTTTTGCATGTTTAGCTTTAGCTCTTTGTCAAGACATTTCTCAGCACCATCTAAGGAGCATGGGCAGTCTGCAAGTGGCTTCCCACTTTGCAAACTAAAATGGGTAATTACAAAGACTAATGACTGCTACGGACAAGGACAGACTGTGCCAGCTGGACACAAGGGCAGAGAATACACCTGGGACTCTGTGGTTTGCCATAAAGGGACACAGCCAGAGAGGAAGCAGCCTCTGAGCTCTTCTCAGTTAAGGGATAACAGATGTGCTGGCTATCTCATGGATGCATATAGCAGACAGAAGATTTGGGCAACTTTATGCCTTCTCTGACTGTGCACCTGCAAAAGCACCTGGAGAAAATTCAGCTTCAGTCCCACACTGCAGGGGAAATGTTTGAATTTCCCTGCTTGCTTCCTTCTTCCAGCAAGCGCAACTGAAGGTTTTCCAAGTGTCATGCAGTGCTGCCTGGGCCATTTCCAGCGAGCAGTTTCTCTGGCTCCCAGCTCAGGGAGATATTCCGGCTTCCCATGCTCCACAGCCCCAGCGGCTATTCCCAGCCCTGTGCGGGAGCAGCATTCCTTTCTGCTCACTCCCTGCGTCGTGGCTGAGTCCAGGACGCCCTGGCAGCCCTGGTGGGCAGCTCCATTTCTCCTTCTGCAGGGGCTCCCAGGGGCCTCCACACGCATGTGTTCAGAGTGCTGTGAGACTGTGACCAGGTGGCTGAACATCAGTTGCTCGGGGTCAGCGGGCCTGCTGCCTGAATGTAACACTCCTTCCTTCATCTGCCTGTGGTATGCAAAGGGGGTTGCTGAGCAGCACAGAGCCTTGCAGGAAGCCAACACTGCACGGGGAGCGAGGCACACACCAGCAGGACAGAGAATCCCGCTGAGCTCTCCCAGCTTCCCATATCCACCTTAAGAAGTGATTTTGCTCCCCACAGCTGCAAGGCTGTGGCTCTGCAAGCACAGACAGGACCTGAGCACGCTATGGGCAGCACATCACTGATTTGTACAAATGTTTTTTTCTCCCCCCGCTTTTTATTTTTTAATCCCCCCCCCCAGGTTTGTTTCCATCCCCACGTTTCCATAAGTTGGCCATGCAGTGAGATGGCTTGGGTCCTACGGAGCCAGAGGCTGCAGCCTCCCAGGGATGAAGATGGGCAGAAGAACACCCATGTGGCTCCACCTGCTGCAGCCAATACGTGGGCTCTGTGAGCCACATCACACATAGCACTCAAGTACTGTACCTTAGGACCGAGCTGCAACCAGAGACAGTGAGAGTTGTTTGCTTTCTAAAGACCTAAATAGAAAGAATAGGGAAAACAACAAGGAAAGCAAAAACCCTTTCGGCAAAGCATGACACATTGGATGGTCCAAAATACCTCACTCTGCTTGAAATACATTTTTTTTTATACAGACTGATTACATCATTGGAAGGTAATTTTAAACAGCAAAGAACCTTTAAAAGCCTTATGAAATAAAAAGGAAAAGTGTAGCTGGAATGAAAAGATTATGACGTGGGTTCAATAACCAATAGAGAAGAGAGGTTTGGGCACGATCTCCACCTAGGATCTGCCAAAACCAAGCCAAGCCCTATTTATCTGAATGATCTTCACATGCTGACTTCAGAAAGCTACTTCAAAATAAAGGTTGGGATCACTCAGGCATAAACACGACTCCTGAAATACCCTAGCAAGTGTACATCACTGGTAACAGATGTCATCTAAAAATTCTTCAGAACTTGCACGATTTAAAAGAGACCAAACACCTGCCAGTAACAGAAAACACAGCACAGTGTGAAATGCAACATGCAGTTGGGAGGAAATAAAAATTCTGCCATTCACAGAAGTGGGAATAAGCCCATACCCTGGAATATAAACTACCTTGAAGAATTTTAAAGACAGACTCTCTATGGCAGATGTAGTAACAGCACAAATCTCTCTTTCTCCAATAGCTATTTGTGGAGCCTCTTGGGTTACAGAGCAAAGCCTGTTTCACAGGATGGAGTGACAATCTGCTTGGAAAGAAAGCAGTTAAGAGACAGTAAGATTTCCTAAGCTGCAAGGACAACTCTTAGTGCTCACATGAAAGTGTTGTTTTTTTTTTTCTTTTTCATTTGTTTAATGCTTACTCACGTTAAAACAGATGTCTATCAGTGAAAACCTTAATGGAGATCCTTGCCTTGGACATTAGGATATGGATTATAATGGCAAAATAAAGTTTTGGTGCTCCTGTGCAGTCTGTGGTGGGAACAGGCTGTGAGCTGTGCACTGTAGGGAGGAGGCAAGGAGACGCAGAGCTACCCCCTTAGCCTGCTTTGGAGATTGGGCCAAACCCTTTGCCTTGGGCAAAGCCTCTCCTTCCATCAGCCAGGCCTCTGCCACAGGCCCTCCAACCCCCACCTGTGGGCTGATGTCCCGGCCTCAGCCCATCCCCATGGCCCTGCCCACTCATTCCAGCAGCATCTGATTGCATGGACCATCCTCAGCCTTGCCCACCTCCCCGCCCTGACTGCCATTTCCTGCCCCTTGCCCTGAACGGTAGCATCTTTTAGTGACCCTGACTACAGAAAGCCTCAATTCCTTCTTTCTGAGCTACATATCTGCAGAGATGGCACAGAAATGTGTGTGCTCTAGAAATGTAGCAGAGCAGTGAAAACCGCAATGGTGGAAAAGTGAAAAGTGGAGTGAAAAAATAAAAATAAAAATTAAAATTTTCCAGGTATGTGCAATTACTCATGCAAGTGCCAATTTGCTCACTAGCTTCTCTACAAGAGCTCTTCCCTTGCTGCACGTTGCTTCTAGGGGTGGAAACAATGAGATGCTCTTGCACAGTTAGGATTCACACCATCACTTTCTGCCACCCGAGGAACACTAAAAGGCCATGTGAAAATCAACATTATAGAACCTTAATCACTCCAGAAATGTTTGCATGATAAAAATCACATTCTTTCACCATGAGCCGAGTCAAATGCTGATGTCAACTACTTGCTGCAATTTGTAAGAAAATAGCTGTTGATAAACACCCAGAATTACTTTGAATTTCACTGTTTTTTGCTTCTTGGGAGCAAGCAAGGTATCGTAAAGAGAGTAGCACATTTGTTTTCTAAGGGAGAAAGGGAAGAAAAGCTGTAGCCTTTGGCAAGTGCAGGCACCATAACTATAAACTACGAGATCACCTCTGAATCCTCCAAGATCTTGGATCAGTATAATGCAATATGAAGAATGTTCCACTCCTTGCCGTGGAAAAACAAAAGCAAAGAACTGATTAAAAGTACCCTGGTTTTATGCAAGAAATGAACCAGTGCAAAACCAAAAAGATTCACTCAAAAAAGCGCTCTAAACTACTGAATTAAAATGATTACAATACACGTGTCAGTTTATATATATATAACAGAAGAAGCCACAACGTTGGTTTACATTTTGGCAAAGTCAGTTCTGTTTGGACTTATACATCATTTGTTTTTTTGCACAAAATCTTAAAAAAATAAATGTTAGGTTTAGAGTCATAATGCATGAAGACTTCCTGCGGTGCAAGTACTACACAATAAATGCCAGATGTGCTACTTTTAAAAGTTCATGGAAAAGAAATGTTGAATGTTTGTAACCAGTTGCTTCCAGAGAAAGGTGACAAAGTAAGATGCTTTTATTACACGACAACGTACCATGACTGGATTCCTGTCAACATTTTACCTCTGAGAAACATGGGAAGCTGATAAAACTGCCTCTTCTGTCAAATGCAGTGCAGCATGACTGTATCACATCCCATTTATAGCAAGTCTAAAAGACAGAATCTCACTGAATATATAATTGCAGACATCGCCTGAGTGTGCCTCTATCTACTCACAAGAAAAAAAAATGATCAAGAGATCTACGTGTGGCTCTTCACCGAGGGATTACAGACCATAGACATATGTGGTAACTTATGTCTTATTGTTAACTCCAGGGAGACACTATATCACTATATGACTTTTGGTGTCTCCAGCTCTTGAATGAATAACTTGAACCAGTGTTAACATACAGCTGAATATAAAGGATTGAAATAGTAGAAATAGTTCTTAAATAAATCTGACCAGGAAGAATGATTAATTCATAACAAATTGGGTTGAGTATTGGTTTCATAGACACAGCAGCAAAAAAGAATTTAATGAAGCATTTGGGAAATAGCTAGGGAGAAAGACATTTAAGGAAACTGTCTTATCAATGTGTGGAGCAGACAGAATGCAAGAAAGGACCAGAAATAAGGAATTTATAGCTATAGAACAAGACTGTATTTCTATATAGAAATAGTCTAGTTTGAGAGTGTTTGTCTGCTGACATCATATAGATGCTGACAGGTGAAATCAGGTGCCTCTGATAACAGAAAAAAAAAAATCTCATATGGGCAGCCATCCCATGCCTGTCTGCATGCTGTGACACTCAGGATGGTGACACCACTGCCAGACCCAGGCACAATGGTGTCAGAGGAAGTGAGGGGCTCTGCAGCTGCCTGTATGCCATCTCCTTTGCTCAGGACTCCTCCCAGTTCTTTGGCAGAACTGCTTCTTCTACACGTATTTGTGACTGAACACAGAAAGAGTCCTTTCCAAACTACCCAGTAACTCTCACAGTGTTCAAAGAAATGGCAAATAAAGCAATGGGATATACTATGATGATACTCCAAATCTTTTTCTTTTCTCCATGTATCATAGACTCATAGAATCGTATCATTACTCTGTTAGATTTTCTTATCAAATATCACAAACAAAGATGAGCCAATCTACTCTCAGTTAAGCAGACACAAACAAACATTGTCTGTAAGCAAAAGAATTGTCCAAGATAACCCCACTGTAGTGGTGAGATGATGTTGTTCTAAAACAAGATTGCCACATTTCTCTTTGGGAGATCTCCTAGATGGAGCCCGGCCCCTCAGCACCAACTGAACATCAGTGTGCTGTTAGACCTATCTGTGTCAAAACCAGAGCACAGGATGAGGTTGCAGTGCCAGCTCAAGTGATGGCCAATAGGTTTATGGATTTTGATACACTGAGTAAACAGAGTCCTGCGAACAGCGAAAAATATGCAGCCACGCTTTCTGCTGTGTTAAAGGAATTTGAGAACAGGCTTCAAGATTGACAAATAGTAATCAATTTTTTGGTTTATTTGCCACTCCATTATCAGTTGACATAAAGACATTACCTGTGAAATTTCAAATGGAATGTTAGACTTGCAACCAAAAATTTGATCATCTGTCTTTAGCAGCCTTCAATAAGCCCTCTCTTAGCAGAGAGACATGGGTAAACCTGGTTATACGATAGCTGTAGAGCACTGATGTACAATTTAGAACATTACCTTGTGCTAGTTATCTCATTTCACTATAAAAATCAATGGAAAGATTTACTTAGTACTATTGGTAGTACTACTGGTTCTACCCATTCTTATTGGGGATTACTGCTTTTCTCTCTTAGATATCATTCCCCGTAACACATCCCTTTACAATGTCACAGAAATCAACGGATCTTATTTCATTCACTACTTTGACTCTATTTTCTTTCTATATAAATCTCTCTAGACATCAATACATGTGTTGGTTTTTGTTTTTTTTTTTAAATACATGGCAGTTATGATCAGTTACTCATAGTTATTTTTGCATAATTTATCTCTTAACTTTTTTAGCCTGACATTCATTCCCTTCTTTTCTGGGATTCTATTGCTCTCACCAGCATCTAGCTTTAAAAAAAGTAATTTTCATTAGGAGCAGTCTGAATAATATACTGATAGGGCAGCAATAACAATCAAATGTTAGAGAACCACTTAGAAAGAAGAATGTTTTTTGGTGGATCAGTAAAAAATCAGCTTTATTAGAAGGTATGTTCTCTGAGAAGGTTAAAAAGAATTATATTTTGGATGTAGTACATTTGCGGGGAGAGAAAGGAAGAAGAAATCTGTGAACGTAGCTAAATTTGGGTTAGTGAATACAATTTATTTAAGACGGATGAACATTTAAATCTACAGTTTAAAAAAGTTCCAAAGTTATTCAAGGTCTCTAACACTGCCAGCCAGCATATGCCAGAGAGCAAAAGATAACTGGATCCTTATCCACTCCATTTGGCTACTTCTCCCAGTATTTCCATCCAGGGATTCCTCTTCCTTAGCTCTCATTGAGCCAGAAGCTGCCATTCTCTCCTCTCACTAAAGCCACCGTTTCTTCTGCCTTAGATCTTAGCTATTCTAAACATCCTCTTTCTTCTCTGTTCAGAAACATCCATCCCCTAGCAGCTACAACAGTCTGCCAGACAAGATGCCCAGTCAAATGCTCTGAGTTCCCCTTTTTTATCTGTCCCTCCTTGCTGGCTTTCTCCTTAATCTCACTGCAGTGACTTCACACAATAATTTCACTCATTCAGCATTTATCCCCAGCAACTGGAACTCATTCACATACATAGCTATCAAACTCAGCTGCTCTGTTTGTCTCATTACAGGCAGAACAATGATTTTTAATCTGGTCCCACAGATTTTAATAATTCATAGCATTTTTTTTTAAACCCAGGCTAATAAAAGTCTTCATAGCATTCACATGTTAATTTGTGTAACAAACTGTAACAGATCAATGTGACAAACATGATGACAGTATGAAGAGAGTGGGGGCTGTCCTGACAGAAAACTTGGAATTCGGGCCTTCTCCTCACCCACAGTTCTTAAGTACAGAATGAATCCTCCATACAACTGCCAGCCACCCACCCGCAATTCCTCAGGTGCTGCTGCTTCCCACACATGCCTGCTCTGTCACACTGCAAATACATTCAGCAAAGGAGAGGCTGAAGGAGGAAGCAACCCCCTGTTCTCTCCCTCTGCTGCTCCCCCAAGCAGAGCCAACCCAAGATTCCATGAATGTGTGTGGGGACCTGATCCAAAGTTAGCTCTCCTCAGTCTTTTATTCTTGGGAACTGATTAATTTAAAGCAATAATTTCCCAGTTCTGCTCACCATGTGACTACATAAAGATGTGCGCTAACTAAAGATGGAGAGTGGCATATGAGCAAGATATAGGAAAAGTATTTTGGTAGCAGTACTGTTCTAATTTATTATGGAAAGGTGACCGTACTTTATCATTCATGTGCACAGCAGTGCTTTACCACCCACACATCTGCCACCTTAAAGACGCTAAATCACAGAAAATGGATCTCCACACAGGACACCTAACTACCATAAAAGGGAGAATATTTGTAGAGATTCAAGCAGCAATGGCCAGACTTCATCTACTAATCTGAGGAGGTAGCTCACGCACCTCCTCCGTATCCCTCTACACTAACCCTGCAGTCTACAAGCCAGAACACAAAGGAGGATACATGAGTCCATGCTATGGCTAAAGCTCAGGTATCACGCCGTGCACTCTGCAGCACACCTTCACAAAGAAGAGGCATACCACACATTATGCCTTTTTGTATCACCTGATCCCAGTGATTTCATTTCTAGGCCTAAAATGCTTGCATTGTCATTGGCTTGCTCCACATCCAATAGTGTGTGGCAATACTGTCATTCACTACATGCAACTCAGCAGAAGGATGATTCCACCAGAAGATCATGGCCAGGAAAATCAGTATGTGACACTCGAGTGCCTTTCCTGTGGGACTGTGAGAGCTGCCTGCCAACTGTCACTTTGCCATGATGAGACTGATGTGTCCCAGCATCCCACCTGACACCAACAGCCTGGTGCAGACTCACGGGCCAGCTGCAGCTTGTATGTGTAATCTGTATGGTGTGCCACACTGCTAGATGCAAAACCCCTAGTATTTCCCAAATCTCAGTGTATTACGCCACAGAATCACTGAGTGGCCTAGGTTAGAGGGGACCTTAAAGTCGACTTAGTTTCAATCCCAATCCTTTTCACTGCAGACACATAACCACATAAAAAAGGGGTAAAAGATCCAATGTGGGATTAAAATATAAGTAGGACATCTCTTAGAAAATGCAACTGAGGTTCAAGGTATCCTAGCATGTGGACAGGGAGCCTCACCCCAGCCTGGTGACCAACAGATATGGCCACAAGCCAAGCCTCTGCCACCTCCCAGCCTGCAGCATTCAGGCCTGATCCTAAGCCTATTCACAATTAGGAAAATCATCCCAGTGAACTCACCAAACACTGGGACAGGCATACGCAAACTCTTCCACTTCCTTCCCACACTCGTGACAATGATGATGAGCTAAAACAACTTCTGCTTACATCAACACCTCAAGCAGACACTCACAGTCACCTAATACAGCATTCAACTTGGCATGTTTACATTTTTAGACAATAATCATAGAATCACAGAATTGTTTGAGTTGGAAGGGACCCTTGAAGGTAATCTAGTCCAACCTCCCTGCAATGGACAGGGACACCCACAGCTGGATCAGGGTGCTCAGAGCCCCGTCCAGCCTCACCTTGAGTGTCTCCAGGGATGGGGTACCCACCACCTCTATGGGCAACCTGTGCCAGTGCTTCCCCATCCTTAGTGCAAAAAACTTCTTCTAAGTGTCCCTTAATATGAGTGACAATTTATAAATCAACATGATTCTCACTTGCACAGTGAAGCCGTGCCTTCAAATTCTCAGTGCTCAGATGAGGTCTGGACAGGATTAAACACATTTCACCGGCAGGTTCACTTCCCTCAGCACTCCGGTCTCCGTGGCACCGCATTTCTGTCCCGCCCACCTGCCTCGGTGCTTTTCTCATGGAAATGAAGACGTCCCGGGGCATGCTTCTAATTGCTCGCTCCAGCTTTAAGAAGTTAGCCGGCCCGAGTAAAAGTAAGCGAGGAATGGCTCAAGCTACCTGACAGCGAAGCCTCGCGCTTCACTGCTAAACATCACCTCGCTGACGATCCGAAAGGCTTGCAGAGATGATTTGTCGGTTGTTTCTTTAAATGGCACGACAGATCAGCCATCTGGCAAAGGCAACCGCGGCTCCCTGCTCGCAGGTACCACGGAAACCGCCCTTCCCTTCCCTCTCCCCAGTGAAAGCCATCCCCAGGGCTCGGTACTTACGGCATGGACTCTGCCGGCCGACAGCACGACCTCCAGCAGCAGCAGCAGGAGCCCCGCGTCCCTGCGGGAGAGGTGGACAAGCTCAGCGCCGGTCAAAGCGAGCGCAACACAAGCACGTGATAAATCCCGCGGCTAAAGGTGAAGACGACTTTAATAAAGTCGCTTCCACGAGCCCGCCGGGCGCAGTTACTTACTGACAAACAAAAACACGCGCTCCGGGAAGCGGCGAGAGGTCCATGTCGGCTCCTTCCCGGCCGCGGGGCTCGGCTCAGCTCAGGGCTCGCTGGCTGCGCGCGGCCGTCCCTGCGGAGCAGAGCGGAGCAGAGCACAGCGCGTGGCGCGGGGAGCGGCCCCTCCACAGCCACGGGGCCCCTCCGCGCCCGCTCCGCACCGCAGCCCGCGGCGCTCCGTGCCCTCCCGGGCGGTCGCGGCGGTGCGGGGCGTGGGAGCGCCGCGCCTCCCCCCGCCCCCCCCGCACCCACCCGCGGCCGGAGGAAGAGGAATAGGAATCGCGGCCGGCGTAGAAGGAGCGGCGTCGCGCCCTCCCAGGGTCCCCGCCCGCCCGCCCGCGGGGAGGAGGGGGCTGCCGCCGCCCATCGGTTACGGCGCGGCCAGTCGCTCGGCCCCGAGGCATTGCAGGCGCCGCGGCCGGCACGGAGGGGAGAGGCGCGCATGTGGGACCGGTCCCGAGGAGCCCCCACGCCGCGCTGAGCCGCCGGCGCACCCTCCTCCGCTCGGGGAGCGACGGAGCGGCGCGGTAACATGTGGTGCTGGCTGGGCTTCGGGCTGCTGCTGAGCGCCGAGCTCAGCGCCGTGTCCGCCGCGGTGAGTTCGCGGGGGCTACCCCCCGGCGTGGGACGGGACGGGACGGGGGACACGCGTGGGGAGGGAGCGACGCGCTCCCGTCTGTCCGCCGAGCCCGTGCGGAAGGGCAGCGGTGCGGCCAGGTGGGCTCTGCCTCGCAGCGGAGCCGTGCGTGGGGCCCCGACCGCCCCGCTGGGTCCGGGTCCTCGGGCGGCTGGGAGGGGAAGCCGTGCCAGGCGGGACTTTCGACAGCGAGTGCATCTCCGAGGGAAAACCGAGCGAAACGAAGCTGAGAGTTAAGCTTTTGTAGGGAAAAAAAAAAAAAAAAGTAGAACAAGAAGGGTTTGGCTGCGTGAATTCAAAGCGTCGTGCTCGCTGCCTTTTAAGCCCCGTGATGGGCAGCCGACTGGAGGCCAAGGAAGGATTCTGATGTTAATGATTAAGTTCAGCTTTGGCACCTTTCCCGACAGAACGAGATTCGGCCACAGACGTGTAAAATCGAAAGTATGCGAGGAGCCTGAACGTTTTGCTAAGGGAGCTAATTTTATCCCTGAGATACTGGCTACCCGCTCTCCTTAAGTTAGAGGACTGTTTCCTGGTGCTCCTGAAGTATTTGTGCGGTACCTCGGACCTTCAGTTTCCTAAGCAAAGGCAGTTGTCATAGCGTTGTGATCTAGGTCATCTTTCTGTGTCTCTGTTTTCTCGCATTGGGCAGATTGATGCTGTAATAGTGAAATTCAGAGAGGCAGAGAACTTGCCTGGATAAGGGCAGATGGATTTCTGTCACATTTCCAGCCTTAAATGTAAGAGCTGGGACTTTAAGCGGCAAAGGATGTACCAGAGCACGTAGTTTTAAACTATTTCTGCCAAAAGTAAGTCCTATGCTCAGTTGCCTTCCCTGAGTGACCATGGGAGTGGTATCTGTGCCTTGGATCAGCTGAAGCAAGAACTGTGCTGAACTCCTGTTGCTGATGTTATCAAGCTCACTGTAGTGGCAGTAAATCACTCAGTGATGCACCTTTTGGATGACTCACCCCTCATTTGGTGTTAAAATATCATCCTTTTTGGCTATAATTCATTTTAATTAATTAAAATCTTTTGAGGTAAGTCATTCATGTTTGAGTTCTGAGTTTGGTACTTCTCAAGGTAAAAATGTCTCTCAGTGGCACGCTGTAGGGTAAATAACCCAAAAGAGTGATACTCAGAATTTTGTCAGGCTTATATGGATGATACACAGACAACTGGTGAATAAAGAGAGGGTTACCTTTTGTGGACAGTTGAGATTCACCAATAACTCCATGAGGGAGGGATCTCTAACAAGAGATCCTTCCCCAGTGGTGGTCAGCCCTTAAATGGGGTCTGGGAGTGGTGGAGCCAGACTCCACCCTTTCCAGTCACACAGGTGCATTGCCTTCACCTGCGCTCCTATGGCTGACTCAGTGCTTGCCTCAGGTGATCAATCAGTGGTTCAGGCCGTGATTCAACAGTTCCCATGCACGCACGTTCCTACCTTGCGCTGCTAATGAAGTCACTGGGTGAATCGTGGCTGTCAGAGACAGAAAGCTCCTGGGTGAATCACCCTGTCAGAGGCAGGGAAGATGTACTCAACCAAAAAAAGATGGAAATTTCAATCTCAGTTGTACCGTCTTTACTAGCAGCTCAGAAGAAAATGTTTTTAAATTGTCTTAGGTATGCCAGATAAACTGTTGTATTAAATTCAAGACCCCTTAATGCAACCTGGAGCTGTTAGTTACTTCATGGACTTAACACAACTCTTTCTGTTGTTAGGCTGGCTGCAGATTGTTCCCGATCAGTGCCACCACCCAAATATGTCAAGGAAGCCGAGCTCCTTGCAGTTCCATTGCCATAGACAAACTTTCAGCCTCACACAGCTATCCACTGCCCACCTGGCAGGTCCTCCTGCATTCAGAGTGCTGGCCCAGTGCTTGTGTTGTCCTCAGACAAACGTGCTCCTGCTGCTCTCTTGCTCTGTTTACATGTGGGCAGTGTTAGAGGAGGGCTGTGTGGTAGGCAGGGTTCCCATCATGGTGCCACAGGGGCAGCTAGCTGCTAGTGAGTGACTAGCTGAGACTTGAGGTCTCATCTGCGAAGGTAGACATAACAGAAGCAGCTTGTGCTATGTTGTGTGTAGGGGTTCTGCACAGTAACAGGGCCGACAGTAAATTTTTTTTTTATTGCTGACATATTCATGATTAAATACATAGAAGGAGAATTGGAAGGACTCTAGCTGAGGCATTTGGTGCAGCAAAACCAGTGTAGAGCCGGCTGCTGCCAGCATCACATGCCTAGCACAGGACAGGGGCCTTGCCAGGGTGTAATAGTGCACCCACACGTGGCACTGGAGGCTCATGTATTTTGTGTTGATCAATTATAATTGACATATTAACTATAGCCAATTCAGGCTTTTGTACTGTTCTGTGTTTTTTCTCAGGATGTTCATTTTCGAATTGTAAGGAGACGTTGAAGAAGACAGGGCACCAGGTTATGGTGTTTTCAGGTCAGGCTGAGAGACTGCTCTTATGTGGCAGTTACAGGAGAAACTTGTTTTGATGGATCTCTGCAGGGGCTCTCATTTCTGACACTTGTCAAGCTGCTGTTTCCTTCAGAGAAAGTCTGTTTCCTAACATTCCTACTGCTTGGTTGAGAGATGACAATGCCATGGAAATCCTGCTTTCGTGTCTTGGTACCCATTTCACACCACTGCAGATGCATTCTGTGTGTTTTACTGAAATAGAGCAAGATCTTCTGGCTGTATTTAAATACTGGGGCAGATCACCGAGGTCATAGGTGGGGTGGGTGCCAGCAGGAGACCCCTGACCCTGTGTAGGCCCTGCCTGGGGCATGTGCCTGGTGCTGGCTGGGTCCGGCCTACTCTGCTCTGTTGCCCTCAGTTGTGTGACACACACAATTCTAGGACAGAAGCACAAAAAGACTAAGAAACTATAGCGAGTCTGGATGATATTTCTGTTCTGTTTTTGTTAGAAAATGGCTTGAGATGAAGGAGTACAGGTAAGCCAAAGGCAGGTATAAGAAATGACTAAAGAAGGCTGCATGACTGACTGAAGTACGTGTGGGTCTGCCCTTGCCAGTGGAATTAGGCTAGGCTAATGTCTGCCTGTGGTGCTGAGAAACTCAATTTACCTATCCCTCTATGCAATTTGACTTCCTTGTTTTTAACTGTTCTCAAGGGCTGGTTTTGTCAACACTAAGGGCACATCTAACAAACTTTGACAAACTTCAGTTCACGATGGAGATGTGGTTGCTTTATTTCAAGAAATGAGGCTGGAATGAGAGATTCAAATGGTTTCCAGTGAGTAAAGTGCCTCAGCTAGGAGGCATTGCTGGGGATGTTTAATGGGGGTCAATTCCCCCCAGCAGCCTGTGGTGGGGCAGGGTGTGAAGAAGCACAGCACTTCCCTTGCTGCTCTTGTAGGACTTGTAGGAAGGGCTGTGAGACGTGGGATGGTTGAGCATGCACTTCAGAGAGACATGAGAGCATAGACAGTGGCCAGGAGATAGGGATATCTTCTCCCCTTCCCCTGTGATTCCTAGTGTGGTCTGTAGCCTTGTAGTGACAGGAGCTGCACTTCTCCCTGAGGTGGGAGAGGTGATGAACCCCTGGTTGCTGCTGGCAGTGTTTGTGTTCTGCCAGCTCAGCAGGCTGTGGCCAAGATTGCCTACTGTGTCTCATCTTCATCAGCCTCATTCCTTCAGCCAGCTGCTCAGCATCAGCATGTACAAGTGAACTTCTGGACCGGCATCCCAAGTAGTGTGGTTCTCGCTTCTGTGCTAAATATTTTCAGAAATAGTGCAGGAGTTCATCACAGCTCATCTGCTTAGCCTATGTAATCCTGGGATGAAGTTAGGTTATATTGCATCTGAGGTTATGCTGGATGTATGTACTGTCAGTTGCCATGATCACGTAAGGAAACGTAGGATAGCTGCTGCAGGGAGCTAAGACAATTGTTTAAAATGTCAGTAACCATCTCTAGGGATATGCTTATGAATATTGCTCTTTTTATAGAACTAGACTAAACAAAGGAAGATTCAACAACCTCAACATGAGAACAAATTGACTTCATCAGTGTTTAACAGCTACGTAGTGCTCCCTTCCCAGAATTTCCGTTGACTTTCCCATTACAAAAGCATATAGCACCTTGCAAAATTTGGTCAGAGGGGAAATTTGGCCATTGGCTATAACCTAACCATAACAGCAGCCAGTACAGATAAGGAGCAATTGTACATATGAAGCACTTTTACAGTTCAGCAATGTTTGTGGGAAGATAAATTTTGACTTCTCTGGGTTGTGACCGTCTAGAAATATTCTTGGTAATCTAATACATCGGAAAAGTATGTGGCATTAGCCCTCCAAGAGTCTTTATATAGCAGTGCATTGGACAACGTGGACGTACAATAGAGACCAAATTAAAACACTGTCAATATATACGAGTTACTACCATTGTATCATTTCAATCTGAAATGACTTACAGTAAGGAAAAAGGCAAAGCTGTACTTCACAAAGAATATAACTAGAAAACCCCTCTGCCTGCTGTTACTCCGTGGTATGTATAAACAGATAAAGGATGATCAAAGGGATTTGATCAGGAAAAAAAAAGTGCGTTCATTTCAGCTCTAAGTTTCTATTTAGTATTGAGAAGAATACATGTATACAACTAAGCGGGGTTGAATAAGTCATTCTAGGATGAAAAAGATGACTATTTAAGCTTAATTTATCTCTGAGATATTATCTTGCAGAGATTGAAGCTTGGATAAACTTTCTAAAGTGGAAAAAAAAAAGTGCAGAAGTGTCTATTTAAAATTACTTTTGCTTGCAGTCCCTTCTACGTTTGGTATGCTCTGTTCTGCACTAGACTCGCTTTTTACTGCTTTGATTGATCCAGTATTTCAACTGGGTGTGTCATAGTACACATCTCACAGCCTGCATCCCATTTTGTCTGCCTCAGTTGCTTTTCCAACATGGGCAAAAACCACAGCAAGCCTTAAGATTCTATTAAATCTTTTAAGGCTACATGGTTGAATGGTGATGGTAGGAAATACTCCTCACCGTGGATGTACCAAGTTGTCAAGCATATGAAAATGTGTGCGTTAAGTTTACGTTAAGTGCAGTGCTTCTTTTATACTCACGCTGCAGGGCTTTGTTTTGTTTTGTTTTTGTTTATTTGTCACATTGATGCATTATTACTTGTCCAAGGTGCTGCTGTGTGCAGCAAGCAGCAGGTGCTGTGGGAAGCTGGAGACTGGGAATCCTTTTGGATGGAGATGGAGATGAGTCAGCCTGGCCTTAGAGCCCACAGAAGTTGTTATTTATTTATTTATTTATTTATTTTTGTACAGAGTGCCTTACAAAAATTTTAATAGGAAAAGCATGACTAAAGACGAAATGAGGTAAACTAGAGAAAAGTGGGAAAGAGATGGATTTTTTTTCTGTTCTTCCTCCCTTTCCTCTCCTTTTCTTCCTCCCTTTCCTCTCCTTTTCTTCCTCCCTTTCCTCTCCTTTTCTTCCTCCCTTTCCTCTCCTTTTCTTCCTCCCTTTCCTCTCCTTTTCTTCCTCCCTTTCCTCTCCTTTTCTTCCTCCCTTTCCTCTCCTTTTCTTCCTCCCTTTCCTCTCCTTTTCTTCCTCCCTTTCCTCTCCTTTTCTTCCTCCCTTTCCTCTCCTTTTCTTCCTCCCTTTCCTCTCCTTTTCTTCCTCCCTTTCCTCTCCTTTTCTTCCTCCCTTTCCTCTCCTTTTCTTCCTCCCTTTCCTCTCCTTTTCTTCCTCCCTTTCCTCTCCTTTTCTTCCTCCCTTTCCTCTCCTTTTCTTCCTCCCTTTCCTCTCCTTTTCTTCCTCCCTTTCCTCTCCTTTTCTTCCTCCCTTTCCTCTCCTTTTCTTCCTCCCTTTCCTCTCCTTTTCTTCCTCCCTTTCCTCTCCTTTTCTTCCTCCCTTTCCTCTCCTTTTCTTCCTCCCTTTCCTCTCCTTTTCTTCCTCCCTTTCCTCTCCTTTTCTTCCTCCCTTTCCTCTCCTTTTCTTCCTCCCTTTCCTCTCCTTTTCTTCCTCCCTTTCCTCTCCTTTTCTTCCTCCCTTTCCTCTCCTTTTCTTCCTCCCTTTCCTCTCCTTTTCTTCCTCCCTTTCCTCTCCTTTTCTTCCTCCCTTTCCTCTCCTTTTCTTCCTCCCTTTCCTCTCCTTTTCTTCCTCCCTTTCCTCTCCTTTTCTTCCTCCCTTTCCTCTCCTTTTCTTCCTCCCTTTCCTCTCCTTTTCTTCCTCCCTTTCCTCTCCTTTTCTTCCTCCCTTTCCTCTCCTTTTCTTCCTCCCTTTCCTCTCCTTTTCTTCCTCCCTTTCCTCTCCTTTTCTTCCTCCCTTTCCTCTCCTTTTCTTCCTCCCTTTCCTCTCCTTTTCTTCCTCCCTTTCCTCTCCTTTTCTTCCTCCCTTTCCTCTCCTTTTCTTCCTCCCTTTCCTCTCCTTTTCTTCCTCCCTTTCCTCTCCTTTTCTTCCTCCCTTTCCTCTCCTTTTCTTCCTCCCTTTCCTCTCCTTTTCTTCCTCCCTTTCCTCTCCTTTTCTTCCTCCCTTTCCTCTCCTTTTCTTCCTCCCTTTCCTCTCCTTTTCTTCCTCCCTTTCCTCTCCTTTTCTTCCTCCCTTTCCTCTCCTTTTCTTCCTCCCTTTCCTCTCCTTTTCTTCCTCCCTTTCCTCTCCTTTTCTTCCTCCCTTTCCTCTCCTTTTCTTCCTCCCTTTCCTCTCCTTTTCTTCCTTTTTCCCCTTCAATTGTCTTCATGTATATTGGATCCTTATAAAGGATCCTGCCTACATACCAGTTATGAAATAAATGACATAAGCTTTTATGACATGGTGACAAGCTATTTCTTAGTAAATGTAGCTGTGTTTTTAACAAAGTTACTCAGCTCGTTTTATGGAATATTATGTAGGTCGGATTTTTTTTTGGGTGGATCCATCCAAGAGAAGAACTAAACATCCTCTGTTCCCCTCCTTTCCTTTGCCATTTCTCTCTGTGCACGTTCCTGCTGCCTTCACCTTCGGTGCTGCTTCTGCTGGCAGTTAGCCCTTTGCAGGGTTTAAGGAAGGGTGTGCGTTACCAGCAGAACAATGTAGTGCACAAAACACAAAGTGCTGTCAATTGCACAGAGTAAACAGATTGCAAAGTAGTAATTAATTTTCTTTCATCTTTCTGTGGCTTTCATCTGCTAGTAACAGTGACACATACAACATTTTGAGATGAAGGTTTTCAAGATGGCTGAGAAGGAGCTGGCGGAAAGAATAATCAAAATTGTGAAATAAATATTATTATTAATTTAATAGACAAGGATTAGTAGGAGCAGCTAGAATATTTTAAATGAAAATTAAAAAAATAAAAAGTGGGTTAGATCTTTTGCTTTTAGAAGAGCCATCAACCTTTTACAAAGGATGGCACAAAATATCAATTGCCCTATCTGTGAAACAGAATTATTTCTGTCTTTCTGAAGAATATTTCAAGCTCTACTGCTGGGAAGCAGAAATACGTTTTTAGGTAAAGTCACCACAGTGGAGAGCTCTATACAGTTGTTAAAGAGATGACAGAAGAGATGTGCTGAAAAGCTTGGGTTTTGAGACTCCGTATTTCATCTCTGAGCTGAGATATGATGAAAACCACAAATTAGTTCTGGACATTGCACTTCTTTGAAAGCTGACAGAAGTCTAGTGATGTTCCCTTGCATTTGCTAGAAGAAAATGACCTGAGGTGGCTAACATTACATCTCCTCTACCAAAACAAGTGCCTAGCTTTTTCTCTGTCCCTTTTTTTCCCCCAGCTTATTTGGAATTTGTAATAATCTTCTCTCTGGCTACGTGGAAGCTTTGTGGTTTCACCAGCAGAATAACCTGGCCTTCTAGCCAAGGTAGATCATGTACATCTTCTACCTGAGAATGTTTCCTTTTCACTGTGGTGTGAACCCCATGGAGCATTTCAGGGTAGTTTAATGGATTGGATGTCTTATAATTCAGATGACAGAATGAGAATGATTTTTAAAAAGCTATTTCTTTTGCCATGTATTTCTTCATATGATGTTTCACTTGTAACTAAGGGATAAAAAAAAAATTGAGCCCACTTTCACTGGATAGCTATGCGCTGAGTGTGTATTCTAAGTCCTTTGGTCTTGCTAGTCCAGTTGTTTATCTAGTAAAAGAAAACATCTAGTCTACTGAAGACTTCTCTTGAAATACTTGGTTATCTAAAAGCATTTAAACTAATTCTAAGACTGTAATGAAACCCAAATAAATCTGAAAAAATACACTGACATGGACTTATGGGGCCTTAACAAATTAGAACAAAACTATGAAGAAAAATTAATGGTTTGTATTCATGCTGAACATATTAAGGGAAAAATAAGCTATGCGAGGTTGACTCAAACATTCCAGGAATTTTCATATTGGTCTTCAAGCTCTGTCCCTTTTATGGCAATGGCAAGTCAGTTGTCTACTAGTAGAGTAAAAAAAAAAAGTATAATTCTGGCTGCCATAAAGTTAGGAGGCCTCTGTAAGCAGTATTCAGGACCAAACCTACAAGACATTTTAGCTCTAGATGCTTAAACACGTGTGTTTTTAAAAGCTGGCAAAAACAGGCAAGGAGGACTAGAATTATGTAAATACTTAGAGTAATTTATCTTTGTGTTTAACTTAAACTACCTTTTTTTTTTTTTTTAGCAGAAGTATATTAACTGTATATTTGTTGACTTAAAAATGCAGTAATTAACATGGAAACTTTTCAAGAAAACTGGGGAATAGCAAGAGGTAAAAATGAAAGTGAGAAGAAAATAAAAAGCTTAAATTTATCCTAGGAAGTATGTGGTCTTATCCTGTGTTTAAAAAAAACTGCAGTTTTTGTGAGGACTTAAGGCTGCATGACTGATCCCAACAGGCCAGAGAAGAAACCAGGGCAAAAAACCTCCCAGAAGTTTGGGCTCATAAAAGACTGTCAAAAACTGGAATTAAATAATAATAATAATAATAAAAATGGGGAAAAAGGGAAAGGGAAAAGACTAAGTGCTATGGCCACAGACTTTGTTTTGATCAGCCTGGAGATCAGCTGTTGGAGCAGACTCTGGCTCCAGGCCCCTGCCACCAGCTGCAGGGTCCCCAGCTGTCTTCCCTGTCTGGATGAAGTTCTTCTGACCGTTGCTGGCATATCCCACTGGGAAAAGGCTCTTGTGTGGATTCCGGTGACGTTAATTCTTGTGTGACATAATATTACTGTCTGTGACTGTCTATTGCTATTTCAAAATTTACTTCCCATTATGGACCTTGGTATTATAGCGAATGTTGTACTGATGCCTAACATCTTTGGGTTAAAAAATGTCTGGGCTTGTACCCTGGAGAATGCCAAAATCATTCAAATCATGCAGAAAAACATATCCATCTTCTGGGGACATGCCTTTGAAAATGTGCTCTGATTCACACTGGTCAGACAAATAGTGAATGCTGATTTTGATGCATTTTCCAGGAATGGTGTGTCTGGTTGGGAAAGAGCTTGTGATCTGGAATAAACTGGAAGTTTCACGACCATAGACAAGCTCAGAGTGGTAACCCACGAGACAGTTGGTAGCCTGGCTGTGATGCTAATGATTTCAGCTTCCATTGTATTAATCTTCAGCATAGCTGAAGTTACTGCGGGCGTGGAATAATTTTTTACTTACATATCACAGAGGCCAAAGATGATTTTGACAGGGCGGACCCAGAAAACTGTCTATGTCGAAGATGAGGAAGGTTTTAGGTGGACCATAGAGCCCGTTCTTTGCCTTTGTAAATCTGCACTCATTAGAACAGGTTGAAGTCTAAACCTTTTATGAGCAAAACGTGAAACGTGCTGGATTTTCCCCCTTTATGCTTGCTTGGATGTTTTCTGTCATTGCAATGCTAATGTGCAATTACATGGAACGGATCTGCACATGGCACAGTGTGTATTTACACTGTCCACAATGAAGTGTAGGAAAGTGATATGGGAAGGCGCATATGTGGTTATGTCACGTCTTGTATTGTTTGTGATAATGCCCCTGAATTTCTAGTAAATGTGGTTCAGCTGTCTAGAAAGTTATTTCATGGTTCTAAATCTGAAGATACATAAATCATATCAAATCAGTCATAAGGATAGAACATTAGTTCTTGGTGAAGTTTCACATGCTGTTGGATGTAGCATTGCTAAAAAGAGTTGAATGAGATGCGTTTAAAACATAAGCATCTTATGTGAGCTTTTCTGTGTCTGAAGACAACCAGTGAAGTTTTAGACTTTTATTTAAAATGTAGAGCTTGGTTACGGCAACACTAATTAAAAATGGATTTGTGATTTAGTGATCTGTTTCTTGTAATTATTATTTTCTCTGTTAGAAAGTGTGAAGTGCAGCATTCCTGTTCTTAGATTTATAGTATTAAATGGAAACTGCCAAGAAAGCATTTTTTAGATCTGAATCATGGTGTGTTGAAGACAGAATTATGATGTATCTTGATGGTTTACCCATGTCACATTCATCACTGGTGATGGCCAGCTCTACGTGCTTCTTTCTGACAGCCCAAAATCAAGTGAGATGAGTGATGGAGCGGTTGTCTGCTCGGTCACCTAACTAGATTTGGTACTTCAAAATAGTATTTTTGAAGCTGCAGCATTTCATTGGCTGCTGGAATTATCTAGTGATCATATTCTTAAGTGTAGAGTTGTGTCTGTCATGAGAAAGTCTGATCTATAGTCTTTAGACTGGTTATGTGCATGTATGCATTTGGAAAAGTGGAGAAGGGATGGGCTTTAAGTCAAGGCACATTGCCCATTGTGGCAAAATGCTGCAATAGCAGCTAGGCAAAGGAGTATTTCACAGAGTATTGGCTCAGTGAGACCAGTTGCCACCGTGAGATGTCCACCAGGTGTGCTACATCCCCCAGGTGTCTGACATTTTTTCTTCTCACAATGGCCAGGCTGGAAGCATCATCAGTTTCTTCTTTCCTGCTTCCTCCTGTGTGCAGAGCCCTGCAGGTGAAGCAGCAGCACCATTTGCCTCATGATTGCCACAGGCAGGTGCATGTCGAAGCAGGAGCATGGCCCAGCTTTGTCACTACAGCAAAGAGGAATTCCATTTGTTTGGCTGTTTGAGGACAATTTGGTCTCAGCAGATTCGCTGAGGGTAGAAAAAGACTGATCAGGTTCATTTTAGTGTTCCCTTACAGCTGGTGTTACCTCATTCTGAAGACTTAAATAAAAGGGTTGTGTCAGTAACAGTTCTCTTTTTAATTCTTCTTTTTTTTTTTTTTCTGCCTATGTTTATTTAGATATTGGAATTTAGTGGAGATTGGCTGATGGTCTCCTAAAAAATAAATCTATTAAAATATAGCAAGTGAAAATACATGCTGTGATCCAATGTCAGGAAACCACTGAAGATCACTGCATGTGTTGACAGCTGAGAAACTAGATAGGTGGCAAGGAAGACAAATTAGCTCTACGCTGAGTAATCAACAGATATTTTTATTTTTGTAATAAAGACACATCAGTAAAGAGACATCTTATGAAATGTTATTGTCGGTGTATGAGGGAACTGCCTTTCTATAGTGTTCATTTTAATATTTCTCGCTGCTAAGTGAACAATGGAAAGGACGACTGGGGAGGATATTTTAGGCCAGAGACACTTTCAAAGAAGTGGGAATAAGAATGGGAGGTTGACTGAAATCCATAAAGTTATGTGGCTGTGCCCAGTTGATGTGGTATTTCTTAAAGAACTATGAGCAGCTAATATAGATCACGTTGTGTAGAACTCCTGTGAAATGCATAAATGCACCTGTTTGGGGGAAGAAAAATCCTGAAATGCTTCAGAATTCAAGGTCACCTTACTGCTTCTGGTTTTATTTTTCCAGATCTTATTTCCTAGAAAGGAAATTCCTCAGAAAAATTGGAAAAAAAAGAAAAATTTACGTTATCTATTATTCTCAGAATAGGCAGTAAAATAATTGCTAGGGAAATAATAAAAAAGTTATCACTGTACTTTTATTTATTGGAATTCTCTCTACAGCTATAAATAGTGTGAATAAACAACCTCATTTTGGAACCTGCAATATCTGCCAGGCAGATTTTGTTGTTTACAAGCTAATAATACTGGTACTTTGTCTTTCAACTTAGTTGTTCTTTTGTTTGTTTGTTTGTTTTTATTTTATACATATACCATTGATGCCTAACAGCAGAATTATCTCCTCATAGAACCCCTTCAATATTTGATATAATAGTCAAGAGTATTTTATACTTACTTTTGTGCAACCATATCTAGCATTGCTAAATTCTTCCGAAGATTGAGAGATGTTGTGCTTTGTGTAAGTATTCTTTTAAGCAGATATCTGTTGCAGACTTTTTTTTTTTAACACTCACGCTTTTATTTTTGTTCAGGAAAAGTGAGTTTCCCCCCTAGTCCATCTCCCAGTGCCTTTGAAACTTGTGGGAACTTTCCACATCTAAGTCAGGACCATGGATGTAGATGGATTAACATGGAAGAATTTAAAGTTTCAGTGAATTTCTCTTGACAATAAGCTCAGTCTAGGTAAAAATCAAAAACACCTTTTTATTCTTTGAGGCTAAATTAAGAACTTGCATACTGAGTTCTGATTTTTCTAGTTTGTTCTGTAACCTCCTTATTAAACCTTTTAAGGTATGAAGCTGTCCATCAGCATTGCATCCTGTCCAAAGGGAGAATGTCTGCTCAAGAAACAGATAGACGATGTTGCGTCTGGACCATCCCCCCCCCAACTCTATAGGTCTATTATTTCTGTCTGAAGAATTCAGTCTGATCATTTCCTCCCAGTTTTTTGCATACTGTCACACGTCCAATGCTCCCCCATCTACAAACCCATTTACCAGCAGGTCCAAGTGATGCAGCCTGTCTTGAAGGATCTGCCCAAAGATGATGTTGTTTTGTTGCTGATGTGAGGAGGTTACTACAGCCACCATCCAGTATCAGTGCACATGTGACTATCTACGTGCTCAAGAGAAATCCATTCCCCTATTATGCCACAATCTGTTCCTGCTTCCCTGTATCTTGCTTTCCCAAAAGCGGAGTAGGAGTAACAGAACTTCCCGATATTCAAAATAGTATGCAAGTCTGCTGTTGTAGGTTTTATACAAAGCCTGAAAATGTATAATAGAAAATAGTTTTATCAAGTTTGATTATTAATTTTTCAGTATCACCACCTTCAGGAATAAAAGTCACATGCATACCCTCAAATCTTTCTGCTCACACCCATTGCTTACCACGTAACTGAGTTTTCTAGCACTTTGCTGCATTGGCCTTTGCTGTTCTCATTTTTTGGTGTTTCTACAGCAACTGCAGAGACAAAAACTTTAAAATAAAGAGTCTAATTAAACGAATAGGAAATAATACATAATCAAGGGGAACTTTGTCAGAGAATTCAAGATGCTATACCAGATTAGCTGTGGATTTCCATCTGAAGCTTTATTTTAACTACTTCTTTGTGATCCTCTTTGAGAACAAATTTGTCCTAACTTAATTGTTGCTGCTTAGGACCCTAAAACAGAAGTCATTTTTCTTTTTTTTTTATCCTGTAAAATAGGGAAGTGTTCACAGAATTATTTAGATGAGTGAAGGCAATGGATTTGAATTTGAATATTCAGTGTAGTGGAAGAAAAAAGTAATTTAAGAGTATAGCTTTAAACCTACGTGCCTTATGATATCCGCCAATTTGTCTGAAGAAGAAAAAGCACCTCTTCCCCTGGTTCTAATTGAGTGATCCAGTTCTTTATGATTAATTTTACAGAGTTGGACAGGAAGGAATCTAGGCTGTTCTCAGCTGGACGGCAAACAGTAGAGCTATTCTTTCTGTCCTAAAGCCCTGACCTTGTAGGGAAAAGTGATCCAACTGCTTCCAAAACAGGCACATCTGTATACTGCAGTAATTTGTCTCTCAGTGATGCTTGATGTACACACCAGCAGCTGACATGACGGGGCTTGTAGTGCGGGATTGAGAATAATAGTACTGACTGTAGTGCACAGGAACCGTGATATATATGTAGAGTTACAGAATAAAAGGGTTGCAGCAATGCAGGAGGTTCTGGCTGATAGCAAGTTGGAGCTGAGCCAGTAGTGTGCCCTGGCAGTGGGAAGGACAGCTGTGCCCTGGGGTGCACCCGGCCCAGCACTGCCAACCAGGGAAGGGAAGTGGTTGTCCTGCTCTGCTATCCACTGCGTGGCCTCATCTCCAGCACTGTTTGCAGGTTTGGACACAAAGCTATTAGAGAGCATCCAAAGGAGGGCTGTGAAGATTGTGAAGAGTCTGTAGGGTAAGGGGTGGCTGAAGTCCCTGGGTGTGCTGAGCACAGAGCAGAGGAGCTGAGGCCTGATGGCGGCTGCAGCTCTCACAGGGAGCGGAGGGGCAGCGCTGAGCTCTGCTCTGTGTGACAGCCACAGGGCCCGAGGGAACGGCATGGAGCTGCCAGGGGAGGGCAGTTGGGGTAGGGACAGTGCTGCACCACAGCGCGGTGGGCACGGAACGGGCTGCACAGGGCACGGCCCCGAGTGCCTGAGTTCAAGTATTTGGACAGTGCTGTCAGACACAGGATTGGAATGCTGGGTGGTTCTGTGTGGAGCCAGGAGTTGGACTCGATGGTCCTTGTGGGTCTCTTTCAACTCAGAATATTCTGTGGTTCTGTACCTTACCCCAGGTTTAGTAGCCCTTATGTTTTTTTTTTGTTTCCCAGGACCCCATCTTATTCAATGCACAGAACAGTTTGTTCTTAGGAATGAGTGAAGATGCAAGGTTTGGCTGTGGTTTGCTGGTTTTTTCTTTTTCTTTTTCTTTTTTTTTTTTTTTCTTTTCTCCTTTATTCTTCAATTTTTGGCCTTGCTACTTATTTAAAATCTGATCATCAAATCATCCTGTGAAGATGACATAACAATCTTCAGGTCTTAAGAGTTTCAGATTGCTTTTATCGTAATTGTACCTAATATTTCCACAAAACTCGCTCTGATCTCTAGAAAATCACCCTAGATTCTAGGCGGTGGTGGTGTGTAGGTGCAGTCACCTCTTTCATCCCATTCAGTGTATGTGAGCCACAGTGGTGCTTGAAACTCTTGCCTAGAGAATTCAGAGTTAGTAGAAGGCGATCAGATCCTGTTCTCCAGTACACCACTCAACTGCCTTAAGCAGGAAACATCTTTGCAGTTCTGTGCTGCCAGGAGATACGATGTTGCTAGCTTGGATGGAGCAGGCTGATGTGAGGACTTGGACTGTTCCAGAGCAGTTTTAAGTGAAGGAATTTAGCCTGTGCAGAGAAAGCAAGATAACTTTTTGGATAGAGAGTAGCCCTCTGTTGAGAGAAGGGCTGATATGGAGCTTTCCTACAAGACTGTGATTCTGATTTTTCTAACTTGCTTTACCTTGGAAGGAGACTGTTGTAAATCTAAATACTTTAAAAACAATTAAAAGACCAAAGAGAATTGAATCAACAACAACAAAAATGTAATAATGATTCTGTTTTGCCTATTTCAAGAAACTGAGTCTGTGAAATGTATTTCCACCGCAGAGATTTGTGGTGAGAGGTGTTGTTTCCCAGCTACTCTGTTATCCAAGCATTTTCTCTAGGGGGAAGAAGGTGTGGTGTTTAAAATCCTCTCTTAAAGGCTTCCTAGTTGCTCACTTCAAGCAGTGGTGAAATGAAAATTTCTTTTGCCATATCTCAACCACGCCGTTATTTTGCTACACTGAGGAATCTACACCCTCATTTAGATGATTCTTCCCAGTTTCCCAGCCCACCGTCTTTTCTTTGGTTGTACTGATTATTTTCCTTTTACGTTATCTGTCTGTCATGTGATGTTTTAGTCTTACCCCTCCCTATTCATGTAAAGCCAGTGGACCTTACATACATTGCTAGTGCTACTAGTTTTGCTGTAGTAAGAAAAGTGTGTGCAGCAGACTACAGGTTTTGTTGTTAACACTGTAAGTACAAAAGTATTTTGCCATTTAACTGCTGGTGAACAAGCAATTCCCAGTTTACAAGCTGCTTAATCTGTTTGATGTATCCATTCCAACATCAGTGCTTTGTGCTCCTCTTTTGGTGTTCCTGTCTTTCTGCTGAACTATTGCCAGACACAGCTTGTATGTCTGAAAACATGGAAAGAATTGGTGGAATAATTGTGTTTCTTTTTCCCTGGAAATTGTTCAATCAGTCTTTGCTTCAACAGGCTTCTGTGTTGTTTTTATAGCTGTCCTGTCTGGTGTTTACCATTGCCATGAGGGAAGGGAAAGTTCAGATGCTGCAAGACCTTTTTGTGAACCTGCTTTGCATCTCATGAATATGAAGTTTTCAAACTAGCTAAAAGCTAGTTTCGAAGTTTTAGAAGCAACTGGGAAATGATAAGATCTGTGAATTCAGATGAAGTAATGGTAGAACTGTAACACTTATTTTTAGGCTTTATTTAGGCAGACAGGTTTTCGTAACCTGTTTTGAATTAGCTGTGGTAATAGAAACTTGTGCGTTACCACTTACATGTAAAACTTAAAGTTCTCCTAAGTATGTTTCTAATTATGAGGGTTGCTCTAAAAGAAATGCCTCCTATTTTATTATGTTGGCACACAAATTCAGAGGTGGATGCTGGTGATATAGCAGTAGAGGTTGAATCTTCTGACTAGTGTTCTGTAATGTTTTGTTGCCATGTGACAGATGACAGCAGAGGGGCACAATGGTTTCTGGCACAATGGTGTCTGTCATTGGTGGTATATGTCAGCAGTGGTGACAATGACATGAAAGACAAGTCATCTTCTGGATGGTCATATACAGATGTCACACCATGAAATGAGGAGTGTCTTGATCAGCTCATTCCACGCAAATTATCAGATTATAACCAGGGAACTGTGTATGGAACTGAAAATCAGTTTCAGTGCATTGGAAACAATGTTGGCAGCATTGAAATATGAAGTTTACACGAGGTGATTTCCTCAGATGCTCTCACAAGAACAGAAAGAGCACTGTGTGCAAGTTTTTCAGTATCTAATGAACCAATTTGAGGCTGAAGGTGACAGTTTCTTGGGTTGCATCGTTACCAATGATGAGATGTCATGTCATCACTATGAGCCAGAGTCAAAATGGCAGTCCATGGAGTGGTGACATGTGAACTCCCTTTCAAAGAAAAAGTTCAAGATGTAGCCTGTAACAGGTAAAGTACTGCACACTGTCTTTTAGGATAGGAAAGGGTGATCCTTTTGGATTTCCTGGAATCCAGACAAACCATCAACTCTCTGACCAGTACATCTTGACATTGACTCATCCGAAGGCTCAAACTCACAGAGTTTGAGAGTAGGAGACAACCTTTCTCTTGCAACACGATAATGCCAGACCCTATACCAGTTTGAAGACCGTGGGACACACTGCCAATCTTGGCTGGACTGTCCTACCACAGCCAACGTGTAGTCCAGATTTGGTGTCTTTTCACTTCCATCATTTCAGGCAGGTGAAAGATGGACCATATGGAAACATTTTCCTAGCAATGACACCATCATAGCAACTGTGAAACAGTGGTCATCTCTGGCGGTGCAGATTCTACAAGCATGACGTGCAAGGCTCTTGTCTACAGCTAGTGAAACTGCAGAGCTAATAGAGGTGACTATTGGCTAATGAATGTTTTGTAGCTGAGAATTTCCTCTATCAAATGTTGTTATCATGCTCTTCGTATCAGGAATTACTTTTAGAGAGACCTATGTAGTATTGGTTGTCATTTCCATGGAAATGAATGGAAGGCATAACTTTCAGAGTTATCTGCGTAGATAATATCTCTCAGAAGATCAGCACTGTCATCATGAGAAGTTGTGTTCTTTTAAACATGGTGCTAGTAAGCTTCCTGGGGTTTCATGAGTTTTACGTTAGGTCTTCAACACCAGTTGGAATTAAAGCTATGCTAAGACTATGAAATGAAGAAGGAATCCAAAAGAAGTCCCGCAGTCAAAAGTTCATACTGCACTGGAGTTCTGTGTTCATATTTTGCTAAAGCTGATCAGTAAATATTGATGAATAATTACAGGTGGGCATCACAGCATGTGCAGACAGTGTAATAATATTGGTGGAAAAAAAATGAGGAGTGATGGGGGTGGCAGCTTTGACTACTACTGGTGTTTGAATAAGGACTGTTTTCTTGTAATTCAAAGTGAACAAATATTAGAATTGCATCACATGTCTTTTAAATGTTTATGGGTGTCATGACTTCCATAATGCATAAAACTGCAAGGAAAGAAGTTTTGCTTTTTGCACAGCAAGATTTAAGGTTCTCGCTGTTGGCATTTCATTGGTTTAAGGACTTGTTCTTTTAAAGAGTTTTGCTTTTAATATAAATGAATAATTGTTTTAGAATTTCAAAGGAATAATAATGACATTGTGTTGCATGCGAGATAGTTCGGAATTTAGGAATGCGACTTTTATTTTAAGGTTGCATGGGATCTCCCAAAGGCATTTCACTTTTGACCTTTAGATGAAATAAATGGATGTTCGCTTTCTGTAGAATGGACAGAGCCTGCTGGTGCAGTGTAAAGGCATTTCTTATTTAGCACAAAGTCAAGCTTTATGTGGAGAATTAGATATACAGATTAAGCAACAGTACTAAAATGAATAATGCCAATATAATACCAATCTTGTTCTCACCCTACATAAGTTTACATCCTTGGACTCAAGCTGCTGTTGCAGATCTGTGTTACTAACACTTTAAGCCTTTAGCTTCTGTGCTTCTAATTTTTCTGTTCATAATTTCCCGGCAGTAGAGATGCCTATGTGTGTATGTATGTGTTAAGGGCTGGGCTTTATTTCTTCAGAAGTCTGGGGTGCCTGCCATGTGCGTCAGCACACACTTCTGTTAGCAGATCTATCTCGTTTTCACAGTAGAGTGATTTTAGTTGCAATCAATAGGAAATAGATGCCAAGATCCTGACTTCTGTATTACATACACCTCTATCTGTGTCTTCCTAGTACTATGGAATTTGCAACTCACGAATGCTTCCAGCTGTTTTTCATGAAGCTGTGTGTGTGCTTTTGTGAGGCTTTTAAGTAAAATCCCTGTGCTGTAGATTGATTCTCTGTTGTATTAGAGAAGGCCAAGTGAAAAACCACTAACCTCTGAAGCAGGGGATGGGGAGATTCACTGCAGTGCTCTGTGATTCATGTGGCAGCACATCCCTGGCTGTCAATGAGCCCGTTTTAAGTGCGGCCAGAGAAGGTTGTGGACTTGCTGCGGGGTTGTCTGGCTTCCCAGCTGTAATTCCACTCTAAAGAGGTGGTGGAGGTTGCTTTCAGGGGCTGTGAGCCACACACTGCACAGCAGTCCCTGGTCAGAGCCTGTTTCTCAGAAGGCTGTAAGCCCACTACCACTACCTAGTGCTTGTGGCTTCATCTCGGCCCGTTAGGTTGTGCTCAAGCAGTGTGTACTGCAAGGAGGAAGCACCAACCTTGTTTCCAGCTATGTACTGCTCATACAAAGTACGTCAAAGAGCGTTAGAGTGTCAGTACAATTTTCAGGCAGTTGGTTTAAGTGTAACAACAAAAGTCCCCAGCCCTCTTCCTCTCCATCACTTCCTTCCACTGGACCCGCACGGCCTGGGGAAAAAGTCAAGAAAACTTAGAGAAAACATCGATCACTGTCTTCTAAATGGTGATTTCAAATCACAGGTGGGATGGGACAGAACATGGCACCTGCACACAGAAACAGCTACCAACAGATTCCAGTATTTAAATCATATGGAGCATTACTCTGATAAAGTCTTATAAACTCAGGTGCAAGCTGAATCTAGCATAGGCTTCCTCACATGGAGAAGCAGTACGTTTGGGCCTGCCAGGAATTTGACAGAAGCCAGGTCTTTTGAAGAACAGCTGCTTCAGAATCTCTGAGAAGACTGAGCCCTGAGTGGGCTGAGTTACGTGCAAATGAGAGCTTTGCTTCGCTGGACCTCCTCACCTCTGTAGCTTGAGCCCCTCTTTGTACTGAGATGAAAGGATTACAGAGAAAGTTAAAACTTAGAGGCTGCAGTAGTGCCTGCAGAGTTGCTTTTGTAGGTGAGAGATGGCTCCAGCTGATGGGAAGAGAAAATAAGCTGCCTTTGTGCAGGCCTGGGTCTTTGCTGCTTTCCTCTGACTGTGTTGTAGATGCACTCAGTGCAGGGGGCTGTCTGTACTTCTTGCTCACAGCCACTCAGCTCTGCTGTTGTGGATGTAAAGGATTATTAGCAGTCTCTCTGTCATTGATGATATCAGATGTAGAAACAAAGGTAGAGAAGGGCACGTCCTTTCCTCAGCTCCTCCTCAGCACTGGAAGCGAGAGATGGATCACCCAGCATGGCAGCTGTGTCTGCTCAGCAAGGCTGGCTGGGCCCTGCTTCTGTTCTTCCCTGGTAAGGACGCAGAAAGAGGTCTTTGTCCTGTTTATTTGTCCTGTGGGCTTGTGCTAGCGTGCGTGTTTCTGTCTGACGCCCAGAACATTTTGATTTTGAAAAGCTGTGGGGGTACTTCTGTGCAATTTTTCAGTCTGCTTATGGGAAAGTGGAAGATGGGATATGCATATGTAAGCAACAAAATTCTCACCAACCTTTTTTTGAAATATAAGCACATCAATTTGGAGAGTATTCTTAACTGTGCTAGAATATCCAGGTGGAAATGTGGAGAAAACAGCAGTTAGAGCTTCCTGTTCTCTGCATGGTGAGGGGAGTCAGGGGAACAAACCATGACCTCCCAAAGGTGATGGTGTGAATCAGATGCACCCAAAGCACAATTTCCTGTTTGATAGAGGCAGTGAGTTCAGCGACTGCCCTCTGTTTTGGCTGCAGAGAAAACATTCCCAAGCTCTTCCGAGTATTTAACCCATTGTCCAGTTACAGCTGTGAAAAATACAAAAAGCTCAGAGTCCATAAAAGGAGATAATTTGAAGTTAATAGAGGCAGTGCTATGTAGCGCATAAATGGAATGCGGGCGGTCGTGTGTTTTACCCTTGTATTCTGCTCTATTAAATTACTCTAATTTGCCAGTTTAATTCCTGTCTGTGCTAAACAAAACTTCACATGACATAACAGAAAAGAGCTTGTGTGTCTGCCTTGTTGCCTTGGCTCTTTCATAATACTGCAGCTTTCTGCAAGCCGGATGACAGCAGGATGAGCCGCAGCATGGGCTGAAATGTGGCATATTGAATAGCTCAAACTCAAGGGCTGAATAAAGGGTTGCCAAAATGCCAGCCCTTTCTTTCTGCTATGCTCCCTGATACATATTAACCTAAATTGGTTAAATATACAACTTGATTTATGAAGCACAAAATTGCTTCAACAATGGAAAGCTACCAAAGCCTGTAGATATAGGATATTTCATCACCCCGCTTTTGTTTTTCCTGTTAATAAGTTAGGATGTTAGTTACTGAACTCAATACAGAATGCAATAAGCGAAACTGTCCATCTGAGTACGTCTGATGAGGCGGTAACATCAAAATCAGGTGGGTCATGATTATCCCTAATGTTCAAGACTGGTAAATTCTACAGGAGAAAACTGCTCATGTGAAAAACTATACCTAAAAAACTTGAAAGAGGGACTAGAGAGAAAGCAGCTGTGCACAGGTGGCTGGAGGCTGTGGCATTTAGGGCTTCCAAATGAGTCTGGAAACCCTTGGTGCTCTCCTCCCTCCCCTATATTGCTTAGCATTAAGGAAGTGGAAGGCAGCGTGGTCCCTGTCTGCTTATTGATAAACACATTTCTATTCAGATGGCTGCCATATTTCTACATCAGAAATTAGTGATAGGGAACAGAAGTAGGCCTCTGATGTGCAGTGTTGTACCCTCAGAGAACAGCCTATTGCTCCTGTGGGGAAGGAGGTGACAGCTGGGAGACAGGAGTGAAGGTGACAGCGATACAGCATAGTGTATTGTCTTTTAAAATATAGTATTTCCAGCCTTGTGCTGGTCCAGTGTGACTAATGCTTGGAAGACTGTCAGATGCCATCACTGATCTGTTAATTGAAGATGGCTTTTGCCTTAATCTCCTAAATTGCAACATGTTTGAGATGTGCGTCATTAAGTGTTTACTGTTGAAGATTACTGATGTTCTTCCAGGCTGCCTGGTGTATGCTCAGTTCTGTAGACATAGGCACAATTGTTCCACTGTGAATTCTAGAAACATGTATTCAGGAATATATATCTTCCATTGTCCACAAGTGCAGCTGCTAGCAAAAACTTGGTGCTATCTCTTACTGGAGGGAAAAAGTAAAGAGCGTGCTGTATCCATTTATGAGTCATGGTTCATTTATTTTCAGTGAGAAATTTGAAATGTTGTATTGCATGACCTTTGTCGTCTTTGTGTACAGTGGAAAAAATATACCAAGCCAGGAATATCAGTGCAGATCTTCTCAACAACCAAAAACAGGCAAATATGTTTCCACTGGACCCTTTTTTTTTTTTGAACAAATGGATCTTTACTGTGGAACAAATGATGGTGACTGCCTGAGAATTCACAAGCTAAATGAGCTTTGAGATCATACTGCCTCCTTGACAAACCGGTGTTCTTGATTTCACATCAAAGGAATGGGGCTTTCTTTGGTTGTCAAACTAAGGCTGAAGCAACCATGTCCAGCTTGTGTTTTAAGTTGAAAGCACTGTTTATTTTATGCATTCACTGTTTGTTAGTATGTATAGCACGTGAATTGTGAGTGGTGGTTTTAGCCAGCCCTGGTTTGGTGAGCTACTAAAACAGGGTGAGAAATAGTAAAGAAAAATAAAAAAACCTCCAAACCTAGGCCCTGCTAGACCATCTGTGATAAGGTGCATCTCCCAGTGGTTCAAATAGTTTTACTACCCAGTGAATTGTGTAATGCAACAAGCATTTGTCACCCACCTCCTTCCCCCCCTCAGATTCTTCTTTGAGAGTTAATGTTTGGCTTGGTGCTAACCTAGCAGCTTACTGTGACTTGCTTTGTGGAACCAAACAGATGGAATACACATCTTTAGAATGAGAGTGGTAGTGGGACTGCTGTCCAGTATTATTTCTGAGGGTGGCAGAAAAATCAGAATGGACAGACAATAAAATGCTCTTTCATTCATGCCATATGATTTGTGAAGCTCCATAATGCTGTTTTTGTTCAGTGTGTATTTCACAAATCACTCTTCTCGTGTTAGAGTTTTGGGTTTCATTTAACTTATTATACTGTTTATTAATATACAGTCTATAAAAATGAGTCCTGACGTAAAAATACAGCAACTAAATGGTGTAGCGTTTGTCAGAGTAAAATGGGAAATTCAGCAATTTTTTAATCCAGAAAAGGATTAAACATCAAGGAAGTATTTAAGGGCATTGTTCTCATAGATCTGTCTTTCACCTCTAGGGAGGAACTGGTAGAGACACTAGAAATGGTGATGAGTTTTGAATTATGATAAATGATGATTGCAAATTGCAGTTTTCATAATCTCCTGGAAGGGAAGAAGTAGAAAGTAATTGAAATAGAGAATCTTCTTTAACTTCACTTCGATAGACCTAGGGATGCTTATGTAGCATTATGCTCTACGCAAAATTAAACAATCAAAGAAAATGTGTGATGCCTTTAAGAAAGAGAATAAACTATTAATAACCACAGTGGAAAAGAGAACAGAGAGCATAATAGGAAATCAAATGTGAGCATCATTAAAGAGATGGAATGAGTTGAAGTAGTTCTTAGACAATGTCAGAAGGGCAAATGATTAAGGATTGTTGTTAGTGAGTAGCGTGGGCATGTGGGGCAGGCTTAGTTTGGGTCAGAATGGGATAACATGCACAGGGGGCATTACTGGAGTAATGATTCCAACATTTGCAACAATGCTTGCAAACAGTAAGAAAAAAAACCACAGGCAGGAAGTAGCCTGTTGGTGACTGGAGATGAAAACCTCCTGGTGAGTGAGGCATATATGTTCAGGTGGTTAACCCATCACCAGGAATCTGAGCTATCCTAGGGAAGGAGCAGGCTGGAAGCTACTTAAAGTAGATGGATATTTTAGAATTAGTCGATCCTCATGACTCATGCTCATAGCAGTGCTCAGAGTCTATATTTTTAAGCTGCATTGCCATTAGGCGAAGCCGTCTTGCTGTCTCCTGCCCCTGCCCAGCCCCAAGAGCTTACTCCCACTCTTGAACTCTGCCCGTTCCTCTGCTATCATGGGAATTCATCCAGTTACATGGTAGGGCAGGGGTTGGCTCAGTAATTGTGATGTTTTGAAAATCCTTTGCAATGTTGGTTTTTAGAAAATGATCTTCACCAATCTGCAGTCTGCTGCTGAGGCTGGTATGAGAAGAGAAGTGGGATGTCTGTCTGCTTTCGGTGGCTGTGCTGACATCAAGGGTTGGTATACCTACAGCATTGCCTCGTGGACTTAGGGCTGGACTTAGAGCTTATAAGAAGCACTGAGGTGTAGTTTTCTCTGAGGTGAAAGAGAAAAGGCACAAGTTTTGATGTATGCCAAAAGTTATTGAGATATTTTAAGACAAAATTTGCTTGTTCTGTACATAAGAGAAGGAGTCTAATTACTAGGAGGACTCAGGTTGGCCATTAAAGTGTTCAGGTGAGGACTGAGAAACAGCTATAGTTGCTCCTCCTTGTTACTGCAGCCTTAGGAGCTTCTTGGGCTTTCTTTTCAGGTATTATTTTCACTTTTTTGTTTAGCTTACAGAGGAAACGTGATGCTTAACTGCTAAAGCACAGCAGCAGAAATTCTGTGTGTAGACACATGATATCCTCAGAGAAGCTTTATTTGGCTTCAGAGGAAGCGAAGAACTGCTAGGCACAATGTCTTGTCCTATAGTTGTCTCAAACATTGGCAGTCAAACTCAGTTGCGGTATCAGTGAGCACTTGGAAAACAAATCAAGTCTATTCAGATGTTATAATCATGTGTTTTTTGCTTCCCATCTCTCCCTCTGTAGGATGCAAGAGGGATGTTCTTTTCTAAAATTCCTTTTTAGTATTTCCTTCTCTCTCTCTTTCCTTCTCTCTCTCTCTCTTTGTCTTTCTTTCTTGACAGCTTTGGGAGATGGTTTTAAGTGGATTGGGCCTTCACATTCAGGAAACTATTTTCTGTCACTTCAGGCCCTGTTTAATTTCATTTGATCTTGTTTTGGAGTAATGATGCTCAGGGAAATAGAACAACGGCTTTGTTTGTGCATACCTCAAACTGAGTGAAAAATACATGTGCAGAAGGTTCAGAGGATCCTTAGCTCTCATGTTAGAGTTGTGGACCAGATGTAGGGCCCAGCTGCCTGTTCCTCCTGACCCTTTCTCATGAAAGAAAAGCACACACAAACTCACACACATAACACTAATTAAGAGAACCATTAGCAAGGATTTTCTTTCATCAGGGAATCTGGAAGTTTTCAAAAAGGGCTTCACAGAAAGGCCTTATCTCTGTGATGCTATTACTTTTTGGAAGCTAATTTTACAATTCTCTCAGTTTTCTCCATGTTGCCCAAAATTGAGTTAATAATCACTTCTGAGAGTTAATGTGCATGGGAGTTAGAAGGAAGTTGTTACAGATTTTAGTGAGTTCCACTGAGCTGCGTGAGCACCTGCTCTGGAATAGAGAGGAGCTGGACAGCCCTTGAGAGATGGGTGGGGTTTCTGTGTTTCTTAGGGAAAAAGATGTGCAGTTATGCAGTGTTAACATGCTGGTCAGTGTCTAAGAAAACTCCAGTGTCTTCTTTTAAAGGGGCCTTTCTTCACCCCTCTTTGTTTGCCCTCCCATTGCTTCACTGTGCAGCTCTTTTTGTTATTGTTATTTATACATAAAACATATGTATTGGAGCAGTTAGTGAAGAGGACAAAGCCAATATATTGTTCTCTTAATTTACTTAGCATATGACCTTGCACATATCCGTGACTTACATTAAATTGCATGAGCCATGGATATTTCTGGGCATTTTATAAGCAATGTATTTTTATAAAGATAATGCTTCCACTAGTGGGAAAAGGAAGGCCTTATTGTTACAGCAACATGGCTTTGTAATTTGAGATGATTTATTTCTATTCAGAGCCTAGGCTTTATGTGTCTAATTAGAATAGTTAAAAAAACAGATCTCTGATACTCTAAGCTGCAGAGAAACACAGTTTAGAAGAGGAGTGCAAACAGTTATGTAATTTTTAGTGTTTTCCCTTGTTATAAAGAAGCAAAAAAAAAAAAGAAATGTGATCTCGTCTTCCTCCTTACTTATGATTTACAAAAATCTGAGGTGCTGATTCAAGAAAGTACATCAACTTGAGAAGGGTTTTGGGTAGCAAAAAAGTCAACAACTGAGGGTTAGGGTTGAGCGGTAGCCCTGTACATGTCCACACAGCCAGACTAGAAGGTCCTGAGATGAGGAAACTTCTCTACAGTATGCCCTTGCCTTATGGTCCACTGCCTTGCTTCAATCTTAATTAAGATAACGCGTCAGTCATGACGTCCTTTTCAGTCCATTCCCTTATCTGGCCCTTTTTCAAGGAGAAAATCTCTTTCCCTCCAGCTTTGTGCATCTTACACCCTCCTGGTCACCCAGTTTCCCGATTGCTGCCACTCTTTACCTCCAGTTGTCAGCCTCTGAAGCCACCTGTGTGCATGTTCCCACTCCATTTTGCCTTCCCCCAGCCAAAATAGTTCCTGGCACCTGGTCTTGCATCCTCAAGTCCCAAACCAAAGCAATAGCTGATATTCCTGGAGGAGTTAAAATCCCAAAGCAAAACAGGAATCAACACCTGCAACTCACAGCTTCTCTGAGTGCTAAGTTCAATCACTCATGAATTACTATCATGTGGGAAGTGAAGTTTATTGTCTGGGCATTGCCCACCTCCTTTCTGTGTTAACTATCACCTTTGTCACATTAAACATCTCTCTGCAGCAGATTCGCTAATTATTTTTCTAATTTGGATTTCTAATTACTGTTATTTCTTCAATAATGAAATACAAACACGCCATGGTTTGGATGGAGAATGTTCTTGTGTGGCATAACCTGATGATGACCTCAGTGTTAACAGAAGCTGTTTCTCTTTGCAGCACTCATGGGGGTCAAATCATAAAGCTATGTAGGGAAATGGTGACTGACCATGCTTAAGAAAATTTCACAGTGTCATTTGAACCAATAGTTAGTACTGTGTCAGAGTTTACAACATTTCCTGTTTCCAGTGCTTTGTAATTGTAATCTAATCTCTTCTGGTTTGGAGGGGAGATTAAATCATAGCCAGGGACTGAGTTCTGAAAACTGAAAGTACGTGAAAAGTCAGCTGGTTTTGCTTGAAAGTGAAAACATAATATGAAGTAGAATAGGCTTCTAATTTGAAGTGAAAATATACTGACAAATAATGCATGATTCAGGGCAGTCATTTGAAGGCGTTTGTTCAGCACACACCTCTGAAGTGCTCTTTGCTTTTAGATAAGGACAAAGACAGTAGACAGTCAATTTCTGTAGTAACCCACTTATGTAATTCGCTTCTCTAATACAATAAATACCGCTTTTTAAGTCACAGAAGTACCTTTAAAGAATTCTTATGCTAGTGCATGGCCTGCATTTATTTTTTTATACTCATTTTATTATGATATTTGCACTTCTAGGTGTTAATATAAACAAAATAAGGTATTTGATACCCAAACATTTAACATAGCCACAATTTATTTAGAATAAACAGATAACATTTACAATTAAGTATGGTAATTCTTTATTAAAGTAGCATGTGACTCTCCTTCATTGTGCATGAAGCTGCTCTTCTAACTTATCCTTAGATACCTCGTCATTTTCCTATCCGAGGTTGCCTTTCCTATACTTGATAGGTGTTGGAAATCGGTTTACTACATCTTGAAGTGTAAAGGTGGCTGATCTTAAAGAAGAAAATAGGTTTAAAATCCTGCTCTTGCAAAAGTTAGCCTGGGAAGGAATTTTGTAGCCAGTCTCAGGGTCTCCTTCTGCTCTACCTTCCCTCTCAAGGTGAGTCTCTAGCTGTGCAGGTGTTTAATGCTAATAGGGCATACTGACAGGGAGAAATGAATTTTAATCCATGTGCAGTGTACAGAGTGCAGAGCAGTTTCTGCACCTGCTTTCAGTGTCTGCCTGCAGTAGGGTACTGCTTCCTCCGGTGGCTGAAACCATGTGAGGTTTCTACACAAGGATCTTCTCCACTTCCTCTGAAAGGTGATTTTTGAACCTGGAGCTTATCATACAAGATCCTGCTGCAAGATCTCTGCTATCTGAAACCTTGAGCGTACAGCTAACTCACTGATTTATAAATCACATCTACTAAATGCATTTATGTGTTATATTGCAAATTGCTTTAAGAATGAGCAGTCTAAACAGTAAGCTCAGGAATTCCTTATGCATTTTCCTGAAGAATCATCGTGTTGAGGTCAAAGAATCTAACCTGGTGAATCTTTAGAGAAGAGCAGCTTAAACTATTGTCTGACAGCTTGGTTACTCCTTAAACTTTCCACTGCCAACAGTACCGTTAGGTCAGCTGATTGCTGCTGGACTGTCTTCTGGTCAGAGTTAATCAAAAGCTTCCTGCGCCTTAGCACGTTTTTGTTAGAGCTTGTTTGAAGTTTGCTTGTGGTTCAAGCGTTTAAGAAGTTTCAGAGCAGCCTGGACATATATTAGAAGTAGCATTGGAAATGGAAAAGACAAAAAGAACTTAAAAGGAGGGAAAAAGTATGTAAGTCAAGGTTCCTTCTGACTTGTTCATTAGAATGAACGCTTCCATGCGGTATTTGAAGTTAGTCACCATCATTAAGGAGCATACATGTTTTTCTGGATAAGAATGAAATATTACAATACCTATAATTTTTTTTGTGTGTGTTTCATTACTCCTCCACAATGACTTAAAAATTCTGGAAAAATACAGAAAGAACATTTAGAGGTTTCGCAACAATAAAATTCACATGCTTTCTTTTTTACAAAATGGTGACACATAGTCATCTAAAAGGAAGGAAGTATGTGAAAAATAAGACCAAAGGAAGAAGGCTGCTGTCTAATGAGTAAAACAGAATCTTGGTACTAATTCCCTAATGTTTCCATCTTCCTACAGATGCTATTTTTGTATAGAGCTTTTCCATGGGATGAAATGGTGATTCCGTGATCTAAAATGTGATATGACTTACATGAGGCCTTGATTTGGGAAGTGCAAATAGTAAATGGCCATTTCGAAAAGATTATTTCAATGCGCTCTGTAGAGCTAAAAACATAATTTTTTTTGCACTTGACGTTACTTTCTTTACCCAAGTTACTCTTAAATCTGACTGGTGTTTTCAATATCCAAATCTGGATATCCAAAACTGCACTGCAGTTTTCTTAGTAATGAAGATTTGTGCCTCCATATTTGTCAGTCAGAACCCTCCCCCATCTCAGCAGCTTTTCATAGGACTGTAGAATAGCCTAGGTTTAAAAGGACCTCAGAGCTCATCTAGTATCAACCCCATCTGTCCTGGGCAGGGTTGCCAACCACTAGAGCAGGCTGCCCAGAGCCACATCCAGCCTTACCTTGAATGCCTCCAGGGATGGGGCATCCACAACCTCACTGGGCCTGGACGCAGTACTCCAGATGGGGTCTCACAAGAGCTGAGTAGAGGGGGACAGTCACCTCCCTCTCCCTGCTAGCCACCCCATTTTTAATGCAGCCCAGGATATAGTTGGCATATATAGTTTTCCTCCTTTTCTTTCTCCACCTAGGGTGCTCTGTGTGTTGACAGTCTAGGGTGATACCTGAGAGATCATGCTGGAGAAAGAAATGAGGGAAGAGTTAAAAAGGCATTGTTGGATCCTGTAGGTGAGAGCTCCACACATTTCCCAGGCTTCCAGTTTTGTTCATGAGCGATGATAGGACTGTAAACTTCCATTTCTGATGATTCCAAGAACTACTGCCAGCTCCATAGCTTCATTATTAAAATTCTTTTAAATAAAGGAACGTCTGCTTCTTTTTAGTACTATATACAACTTAGATGAGTTGTTTTATCTTTATCTAAATAGGGTTCTTTTCAAGTCTGAGTTATTTTACTTGAAGATCAAATAAACTGAATTAGGGAACAATAAATATTGTGAAAACATAATATGAATAAATACCTCATTTAAACAAGCACCAGTGAAATTAAGGGACTAAATCCCTTGTAAAATTTGTGCTTACATAAACTTTGGTTAAAACGACTTTTTCAAACAGACTAAATCTGCCCTAGAAGCTTCAGTTCTTTCATATTTGACTTCTTTTTTCATTTGTTTCAACTGCTGAATTACATCAGTGAGACAAATGATCCATGAGTAAATCTGATTGAAGTTACCATTATCCATGTGCAAGAAAGTGAGCTGGGCCCAAAGCAAGTGTGATTTCAGTTTAAAAAGAATGTTTATTTATTTTTTAGTAATTACCCTCTGGTATCACTGAAATTTATCTGCAGATTTCCAACCTGTAAGGCAGCTGAAGGGGAATGACAGTTTTTAATGATAAAAAAAATTAATAAATCTACAAAGTTTTTGTGAACTCAAGTAACTGCAAGCCTGAATAAGAGTGCCAGAACCCAAAGGACCTTTGGTAGTCATTGCTATTTGCTACTTATCTGTAAGGCACTATGGGTGTATAGTAGTATGGGTTTAATGTTATGCGGGGACAGCACTGACACCCTTTCTGTTAATGAGCCACTTCTAATAGGTCGATGTAGTGTTTTTGGGAATTATGTGGCTTTTTTTTTTTTTAAACTCTTCACACAGTGTAAATAGGATTTTTTTGTTAAATGTTATTTAGATGTGTGGTTAGAAGTGTGGTCTGTTCTAGAGAATGATTTGGGAATACATCTGGCGCATAAAGGATGTTGCCATGAGAATGACATGTTCTGAACTTTGAGTTTTAAGACAACTTCTGCAGATGTGCTGGCATTGAAGGCAGTCTCGTGATGTGACTTTGGGTGGTTTTGCTTACATTTATCACTTTTATTCCTTTTTTTTTTTTTCTGAGGACACTTGTTACTCAAAATTGTCAGTATTTGCATTTCTTGCAGTAAGCTGAACATTTTTCAATTAGTGAATCTAGTCAGAATGTTCTGAAACAGCTAGATTAATTTATAGCTTGTAAACAGCTTCACATCTGGCACTGAAATATCCGTGAAATGCTTGTCAGTTAGAACTGTGTTAGTCTTCACATTTCATGTGTGCATCACTCAAGGTAATAAAAAATTACCTGAAGATAATAATTGAGAACTTGTTGCAGATTGCAAGAATGTGTACTGAAAGATGCAGCATAAAGTTTTTTCTATTAGAAATTTAATATTTCTTTAGCAAAACTGCGAGTTCTGCATACTGCTAGTGCCGTCCATGACATCTCCCAGAGCTGTTCACAGGCTGGGAATGCTCTAGCAAAGAGCACTGGGAAATTCCTTTTCAATATCTGTCTGAGTACCTCAAAATTTGCAAATTATGGCATGAACCCATTTTGATAGTGCCACAACATATGATTATTTTTCACAAGCTAGAAGGCTGTCTGAGCTAGCACTACAGTTGACTGCTGTGCTCAATTCAGTTCTTCAAAAATTAAATGAAGTTGGTCAAACTGTTCTGGAAAAAGAAAAGAGAGCACTGTTTCGTATAAACCAATATTAGGTTACCAGTAAACCAGGAAAAGTGGAAGTATCTTTGTTAGTGAGTGGCAGTTGGAGTCTTGGAAAAGGCAATCTTATCAGTAATAGTTCATTTTAAAGATAAACTCAGGCAACCTCTATCTTTTTCTGGCACAGAAGCACACAATAGCTCATAAACACATCACCTTAGCACATTACCTCAGCACCTGATAAAACATGAAGTCCCTCTGGTAATTGAAGTAATTGAGAAGCTTGTCAGTTTTACATCCCTCACATTAGACTGACAGAAAATACAGGCCCTCAGTGGTTCAGCCTCTGGTTTTTCCTTGCATTGTCTTACACTTCCATTGTGGCAATATTTTTTTGACAGACTCATGCATAATGTTAGTTTAAGAAGCTAAAATTGGCCATTAAAAACACTGTGGGGAAAAATATCACTGTACTAAGTTCTCAAATAATTTAGTTCTAGGATGGGATTGATGCATACCAGTAGCAGTTCAATAGCAAGGCTAGGGTTGCAGGAAGGAGAGGGCAAACCTGCAACAGGTCCCACTGAGACTGCACTCAGCCAGTGTGAGTTGTGGGGGAAGGGCCATCCTTGTATCCTGCATGCTGCCCCTTGGGTGCCTTGAGCCTCTTATTGGGAAAGTGTTTTTTTGAAGAGCTCTATTTTCTATATTAACTCATGTGTACTGATTTCAGAAAACTTATTCTTGGACAAAGAATATGATCTTATTAAGTGTTTAGTGTGGAACTTTTACTGGATGGATGAGCTTACTGTGCTGCAATTGGTTTATTAATTTTAAGTAACATACAAGTCTGTTGAAGCCTATTCTGCTTGCTTGTCACTAATAAGCTTTAAGGGTTGTAAAGGCAAGAAGTCCAACACAAACAAGGAGGTGTTTCAAAAAGGAGAATGAGTGCTCCCCCATCTCCAAAGAGATGGGCTTGTGAGGAAGGAAATCCACAAAGGAGGGATCTCCAACAAGAGATCCTTCCTCAGTGGCAGTCAGCCCTTAAATGAGGTCTAAGAGAGGTGGAGCCAAACTCCACCCCTTCTGGTCATGTAGGTGAATCACCTTCACCTGTGCTCCGAGGGCTGACCAGATCTGTCCTTCAGGTGCTTATTCAGTGGTTCTGGCCATGACTCAGCAGTTCCCATACATAAGCAGAAACAGTCTTGTAGCTGAATATTACCTGGCTGCTGCTTACTATTTTGAAACAAATGACTCATGAAGTATTTACAGGTGAATGTCAGTTTTCATCAGTGTTTTCATTCCTGCTGGCCTTTACCTGTGGAACACGGGTTAGGCAAATATTTCATTTTACTCAGCTATGGTTTTTCAAAATGTTGCCAAAGAAAATAATGTATTTTCTTTTAAATCGCATTATTTCCGTTTCTGCAGTAGGAGCTATTTACTTTTAGTTTTGAACTCAATTAGTTCAGCATTTTTGTAAGCCGTCAGATATGCAACACTTTCCTGGATGCTCACGTAGTAGGTTTATTTACTGAATGCAGTCAGAGGCTGAAATGTTACAATAAAAATTACACTGTATTTTTACAAGGTCAAAAAAAAAAACCCAACCCAACAACAATTTTTGTCAACTTCCTGTCTAGTCAACAAAGAAGCATAAAAGAAAGAGAAGTCTGACAAGTTTGTTTCCTTTTGCGTCTGACAAATGTTGCACACTAAAATAATATTTCCCGTCCCTATTTTGTTCTATTGTGGTCATGTTCCGACATTTAAATTTTTAATAAAAATGTGGTTTTGAGAAAAGTGTTTCTGTTTTCCATGTGGGCCAGACAAGTACACATGGGTAATGTGCATTTTCCCTCATGGCTAGGTTTTAGAAACGTTTAAAGAATCCAACTGACTAGCCACATTGCAAAAATTGAATTCAACAGCAGAAAAGCAAAAATAAACTCTGAAATGTTTTCTAGACTAGTAGTTAGGTCCTCATTTTGAGATAAATTTCTCTTAAATGGATATACTTATTTACAGTATAACACAAATCTAGAGTTCCACAATCAAATTGGAAGTGTGATTGTTTTCTGGAATTAAGACCTGATTTGTGTAGAAAGAGCTGGCATTATAGTCTGTCCCTGTACGTATTCTGGTGCCTTTATTTAAGGGCTGAATTCAGATCAAGTTAGAGGATTAGGATTAAGATTTTCCCTGTTCATTGCACTTCACTGCATTCACTTGTATAGATCTCTTCCAACTTCAACGATTATATTACTGTATAACTTTAGGACATTATGGCAATAAAAGCTACACTGATCATTCGATTGCCTTTCTCTGAACTCCTGAGTTCAGAAGAACTGGATCAAGTAGGAGCTGAAGCCTACTCAGGAGTGGAATTTCACGGGAAAAAGTGTGTGATGGAGACCATCCAATTTCCATCCTAGGTAGAGTTCCTTCCTTCCTGTGTAAATTTGCTGCTTATAGGATAAATGAGGAAAACACCAATGTCCCTAAAGACATCCAATCCACTGAGTTGAGTTCTTGCAGGTTGTAGCAGTTATTTTACATCCCAGTGCAGCAGTAATAGTGCTTGTCAGGATGCAGGAGACATAGCCTCTTCTCTGTAGCTCCTTATTCTCATAGGAGCTTTGCGATCCATGGGTTAGGCTGTTCATCCTCATTCTTTTTGTTGAAGTCAGGTAGAAGAAAGTCGTAAATCATGGGTACACAAGAATGCTTGTGAAAGAGAGATGCTGTTGCTCTCTGAAGAGATTTTCCTCCTTCTTTCATCGTCTGTGAAGGATGTAGGGAAGTGCATTTTTATGAATGTGAGGTGCTGCCTCCAGTCATAGGGCATCATAAAGTCCCTGACAAGTGGATTTGTGAAGTGAAGCAGTGATCTGGGGTTGCTTCTCTACTATCTGTCCTGGTATTGAGCTTTGAAGTTGATTGGAGGGTTGAATTTTCTTTTTGTTGTTGTTGTTCTTTTTTGTTTTACTTTTGCTTTTTAAAATCTGCTTCTTTATTTTCCATAAACCCTTTCTTAAAAGGCAATACCACTTGGATAAAGCAATATCTGTCGTGCTAAGAATTTATCAGGTGCTTCTCAGAAAGGAAAAATGTGGCCTTTGGGACTGTTTGCAACAACAGACAAAAATGGTTGGTTCTCCCCCCTTTCCCCCGACCCTTTGGTTAGTTTTCTTTGTGCTTCTGACCAGTAAGATCTTTACTTTTTCACTGAGAGTGGGTTTTTGTAAAACCATGACCTTTATGTTTAAAATTTACATTACTTGCGGGCTGAGGCTCTTAAACAGCCATGTGGTATCTTTATGGAGCAGTGTCCTTTGAAATGTGACTGGAAATCAATGGGAAGTTTCTGGAGTGTGTAGTCGTGAAAAGAAAGTAGTACATGGTCAATGACATCCTTAATAGGAGGATAAGGATTCACTGGCCTGCTTAAAAAAAGCAGTAAAGCGGTGCTTCCTATTATGGTTTTCTAGGAGTTAAAAGAGGAATCTGGCTTTTGTCAACTTGTTGCAAAAATTATTGATTTAATTGAACTGAAGTTACATCTCTGAGCATAAGTTCTGAGCAAAAGTGAAGATGCCTGGGTAGATTGTTGACTGTCAATTTGTTAAAATATTGGAGAAAAGTGCATGTACTAAGCACCCTTCCCTGCTTGCAGCCCAGAATTTATAGTGGGGCCATAATGCAAATATTGCAAAAGACAGTTTTTGCTTTAGGAAATACTGTTCCGATTTTATGTCTGCCTGTGAATCTGTAGGTTTTGTCTGCAAAAGCTGGCTAGAATCTTTCACTAGAGCAATTAAATATGACTTTTTGTTTTAGCAGTAGTATTGCTGTAGGATGAACCTGTTTGGTAGAGCTTTGTCTTCTATGTGGAAGGAAAGTGGGTTTATAAAATGAAACATTTTGTATGTGTGTATATTTTGGCTGGCTGCTAAGCAGACTAAACATGCTGTATGCATATTAAATCCAGTGTTTGACAAGGATGTTCAAGTGCTGTGGTTTCCGGAATACCTTACAATTTTAAAAAGGTATTAATTACTCATTAACAATCTTATGACTCTTCATTGAGTCTGCTGACCAGAATGAGGCTATCACTATCTTGTCTATGTCTTCTTCTCAATGTTATTGAGGAGCTTAGAGAGCTAACACCCTATCTAGAGAAAAAGCTTATATGAAGCGATCATTTTTATTTTTTATTCAAGAACTATATTAGACAGTTCTGATAAAATCATGCAATAAAAATTGCATGAAGTCCAGTAAAATCTGATAGCTTCCAAATATTCCAGCTGAGGGACTCCTCCTGCAAGGATTTTACTAGCAAGTCATATGCTACTCAATATGCCATAGAGGTTATTGGGGATTTCCCTTAAGGCTTTCTTTGTAGATGCTGTGGCATTTCACAAGTAGGGGCAAATCTTTGTGTAAACAGGATGCTGCACCTCTCGTGAAATGAGGTTATGTGTCGGGGATCTTCCCTCTGTGTGGATACAGCCTCTGTTTCAGAAAACAAATGAAAGATTCATCAAGGATCATCAAGTCCAGCTCCTGTCTCTACACAGGATTACCCAAGACATTTGCTCCTACAGCAGTCTGTAGAGCTCTTACTGCAGGCACTGCAAATGCCTTTATGGACAGGTACATGCAGCTAAATCTTTTTGCATGTCACACACAGCCAGATTTTTATAAGTCATTCTCAGAATCTGACTTAGGGAGGGCTAAGATGCAAGGAGCCAGTGATGAGGAGCAGAGGACTGGGAAGGAGCATATAAATGCCATTCACACATTGAATGGGACATGGAGGCTGGATGCCTCCTGGGTAAGTTCAAGCCCAGGGTTGCTTTCCCACCGCACTTGCTCATAACTTCTTTCTCTGGTGGGACATGGAGTTATGTAAGTGAAAGCACAGTACTCCAAGCCCACAGAAAGGAAAGCTGTGCTCAGACAGTGTGATTTGTTTAAAGCACAGCTGTCCTCATCTGCGCTGGACTGTATGTCACCTGGGTTTATCCTCAGAGCCCTGGCCTAGAGATCCAGGAGATTTTTTTTTCCTGGGCTTTTCTCCCACTCTTCCCCACCAAGAGGATTTCACCTCCCTGTTTATTTAGTCTAGGCAACCGGTAGCCAAGGGAGAAGCTCTTCACTTCCAGTGCTGTACTGTTATAGAGCTGTTACTTTCAAATCTATCTGTTTATGTTGACATCCATGTTCATCAGCTAACGGAAGGGAAAAGCATGGCTCACCAACTTGCTGTAAACATTTGCAGAATTGCTTCACTGGCTTCCTGCACATCCCCCTGAGGCATTTCCTTGGCCTTGAGGTTTATAGAAAGGCCTGGGGATGGGTTGGAGCACTGAGGCGGTGTCTCCTCTGCACACTTGCTTTTCTCTACCATCCTAATGTTTCAGGGCCTTGTAGGTGCCAAGTACTGGTTATAAAAGTGAAAGGCTGAAAAAGGCTCTGGATATGTGGCCCAAAGGAAGTTGCTTTTCCCTTGCTTTTCCCTCAGGGTAGTAGCCAAGAGGGCAGCAGCCCACACAGGATGAGGAGCAGCACCCACCTCGCCACTGCATGCATTGTTTCATCCTTGTGCAGTGCCTCCACCACCTACATGGATGTGTGAGGACACAAGCTTGGCTGGCTGCCTTTTTGCTACAAAGGTGGCAGTTCCGTAGAATGGTTTTCAGTCCTTCTCAACCAGACCTATTTATTTGAGTTCTCAAAATGGAATATGGGAGCTTCTCACCTGTATTGCCTGAATTAAGTCTGCGCCTTCACAAAGTATAGAAGAGTAGGATGGGAACTGTAGGCAACGATTACCACAATCAAATTTAGAAAGAGTTGTGCCTTTTGAAATGTGTCCCTGAAAGTGTTTCTACTGAATAGAAGATAGTCCTAGACTGTACTCTAGTTCTCAGCTGCTGGTGAAGAGCAGTGACTGGAAAACCGGAGAATCCATCTAGTCTTGTATCCTACTGAAACCTGGAAAATCTGTTACTTCTTCGAAATATAACTTAAAGTGAGGTTCTTACGTTGGGAAACGGTACAAAAACGGCTGAATAGATAGTAGTTACTTGGTAAATACATTATTCTCTGCCTGAGGCTAAAAAGTATATGTCAGTCTGTGGAAGTAGATCTGCTTGTAGATAGGCTGATGGGAAGGTTAGTGTTACGATGATGAGATTAGCCAGTATTTAGTAGCTGGAGTGGTGTGGAATTGCATGGCATAATGTAATGTTCTGAAGATTCCACTAAATAAGCAAAAACCTTGATTCTTTCCAGAGCTTCCTGTAAGGAATTTTACTTAGAGGAAACGCTTACTATAAATGTCATTTTTGTCCAAATATCGAACAACAGGAATAACTTCATATTTCCTGTGAACTGACTGGAAGCTCCCTGGATTTGCATTACTTTGTGAAAATGATGTTCACAGAATCGACAGGAAAGTCGTGTTCACAGAACAGCTTTCAGGGGACTCCCATGACCCTGCATCCAGGACAGACCCATGGGGAGTTTGGAAAAGAATTTCAGAAATGAGACCTTTGCAATAAAACATTTCAGCTCCAGCAATCTGGGACGCATTTGACTAAGAAGATGTGACTTTTTTTATTACAACTTTTTTTTTTTTTTTTTACCGAAGTACTTCCATCAATGCTAATTTAAAATACACACATATTTTTTTTCCTGAAATAATTAATATTAAGTATAAAAAATTGAGCTAATATTGCTGTGAGTGGCCAGAATACACTGGAGATCTCTGACAAGGATCTGTGGTCTGTCTGCAGTTTTTATATAAACATCCTGTAAGATTCTGGTAATAATAAAAACAACAACAACAAAACAAATACGTCTCCCAGCCAAACAGAAGAAAAACCTGCCAAAACCTACAAACAGCTCTGCATGTCCTAAGAGCCATAAAAAAATATTTCCAGCTATAATATGTAGAGATTTCTTTGTAGAGAATCAGTTAACTGTCTAGAACTTGTACAATGATTATATATAAAATCCAATTTGAATCATTGTAATCAGTTCAAATTTCATCATGCACAATGATATTTCAGGCAGTAAATTGCCTTTCCATATTATCTATACGTTAATTTCAGTGATATTTGCTTAAAATTTCCCTCAGATTAATAGGGGTACTTGATGCACTGGTGCACTAGTAACTGAAATGCCAGTTTTCCACTGCGTAGCTTTGATAGAGGAAACTTCTCATCTGGTCTAAAGCAATCTCTAAAGGATATATCAAAACAGCTTTACATTAACAGGAAATACGTAGGGACCAGTTTTGCTTCCTTCTGTCCCACATCAACTTGCATCCCGCAGAGGTCTTCAGCGGAATGAGTATTTTGGTTCATCTTATCCATACAAGGTTTACTGAGCCTTTGGAAATTGTTGGGTAGTACTCATTTTCATTGCTTAAACTTAGGCACCTAGTGCCATTTGGGACATTTGTTTGGTATGGCAGATATTAGCTAGACTGAGGGGAAAGCTGTTTCCACCTGGCCTGGCAGCTGGAGGCAGGTGGGATACCACAGGACATCCTGCATGGCACTGTTCTGTGCTTTGTGAATACCAGATCTTCAGAAAATGGAAATGACACAACTGAGGATCCTAAAGAGCTGCTGCATGACAGAAATTGTCGGTTAGTGCTCACTAAAGCTGAACTTGGAGTCTCAGAGGCTGAAAGTTGTGAAACCACTAAGCCATCCCTTGGTTCAGCAAATTCCCAGTAGTGTGATAAGTGTAGTCAGGCCATGATTTCCTGGGAAACAAAAAAAGAACATGAAAAAAAGTGCCCAACTTTTTTTTATAATGGGAGATAAAGGGGAGAGAAGGAAAGACTGAAACTTGCTGACATTGTAAAATCATAAGATATTCTTTATATATTTTATCTATCATTTAACTGTCTTTAGACATTTGAAATTGATGGCTTTACAATTGAAATGAGACTTATACTCTATTTCTTTTCTCTGTGTCAAGATGAAAATGAAGGCATGGAAGATGTTCCTTTTCCTGAAGCATTTTGTGGGTTGAAGTTCATCTGTCAATCCAGGATGGCTAGCTTTGTATTGACTCTGAGAGGGGTAGATTTCCCAGTCTTAAGATATTTGATCAGTGCCTTTTGCACAGACATCATGAAAAAGAAGTTGCTTTCCCATCACCAGAGGTTATGAGAGTAACCTCCATGTACCAAATCACTCATCTCTCACTTTGTCACTTTAAATAAAGCTTGTAGCCCTGCTAGAATCTTTGTGGGTGCAGCAAATGTCCCTTGATTCCCACAGGTACTTGTGCAAATGCTTGTGCAAAGATTTCAATTGATTAAATGTACTTATAGTAAGAAGTCACACTGATCCCATTCTAATTATCAGTGAGAGCTAATTGTAATCAAAGCAATAGTTTCTTTGATTCGCTGCAGTCTACCCATAGTTGATTCCTTTTGAACTGACATTTTCTGTTCAGATTCTACATTTAAACTGATGACAAAAGAGTAAATTTCACTCTACACTGCAACAATTGCTACAATTCAAACACTAATGAAGGAAACGTGTAACATTTAAAAATGAATAGCTAGTAGATTTTGATCAGAAATGGGTGAGTTTTTTAGCAGATTTGATTAAAAATAAGTTTCTAGAACTGATGAAATACAAATGTTAACCATATTCAAAGAATGAAACAGTCAAATAAAATATTAAGAATAATAAATACAGTTATTAAAAAAATCAGAAACATATTTGAATAATGCTTAAGTAATGCAGTTTCACTTGTTTGATTTTTCTTCATTCACTGTGATAAAAGGAAATGCATCTGGACTCTTGAAGGAGGAGTTGCTTTTTTCTAATGACAATTTCCTTGAGTTTTGAAGGTGCCACATTCAGTGTAGTCAGCAAGTTTTGATTCTCCTCTTCAGCTCATGGATGATCTCTGTATTAGTAGATGAGATGTCTTCTTTTTTTTTTGCCAACAATGTTTATTCTTTTGTTTAAATATGGAATGGCCAGATACAGAAATAACAAAACTTCTTATACTGCTATATTTACTTAAGGAAAAAAAAGGTTGGTGTTTTTCTATTTTTTTATTTTTTCAAGAGAAGCCATGTGTTTCCATAGTCTAAAATAAATCTTATATTGCAAAGGCAAATAAGATGCTCTTTAAAAAACAAACAAACCCTCTTTTTGTTCTAGCTAGCTGTAGATCTTCTTATTAAAGATCTGCTGTAATTTTTTTTTCTTTTAAAGTTGTAGCTATGTCATTTTTTTTTTCAAGTTGTTAATGGACTGCAACATCAGTTAAGAAACATTTTGACTAAGTGTTGCAGTTAACTGAAAAATAGCAGTGATTTCCTCCTGTGATATTTTACACACAAAGGAGAGTTCAGGTAATTCAGTACAGCCCTATCTAAAGGGCAGACACAGGGGAATAGTAATGCAGCTAGGGAGCTATTTTGATGTTCTGAGGAGAAAAGAAAATATGAGAGGAATTTGAGATAAGTATTCTGCAGTTGGCATCACCTCCCTATTCCCGTATTTGGTGTGATGTGAAACTGGAGACATGGATTGATCCAGCTCTTTTGTCGGCTATATGAGTTATTTAAGTGTGTACACAGGTAGAAGTGCAGCATTCACTACACGAAGATAAATCTCCACTGTGGGAAGGTTAGCGGAGGGAGAAAAGGGCTGTCCAAAGGTGGAAGATTCAGCTGTCACTTAGAGCTACCTGTGTCACAGGGATATCCCACTGGGATAACCAAAATTGGTGTTTGAGCTGGGAATTGGTACCAGAATTCATTCCAAATTGTAACATGAACTAAAGCAACTTGGAGTGGGAAATCTTCATCGTTCACAGTAAACATGGCCAGTTTAAATATGTCTAAACAGAAAATGTCATTTTATAATGAATGAATTATGAGCTGAAATTGGAAGTATTTTTTACTTGCTGAAGCATTTCAGCTGTGAATTAGAAGTGGCTAGACACAGAATTTTAGTGTCGGTGCTAGTCTCACTGGTCACCTGTTTACAAGCTTTTCAGTCACTGGGAGAGCACTGTATTCCCTGGAATGAGATTTTCAACATGATCAACCTTAAGTGAACTGTGAGAATTGTATCAGATTTTAGTTATTTCTGCAGAGTACAGTGTTAAGATTTGAGCTAGAGTGAGGCCTTGTGCAGTCAGCCTGTGCTAGCAGGAAACTCAGCAGTTGAAACTCAGCCAAAGGAGGCTGGTTGATACTGTAGGAAGGTGACCTGCATTCTGTCTTAAAGAATGCACCTCTGCCAGAGGTGAGTGCCCAGGAACTGGCTCTGATTTGTGTTCTTTTGGTGCTATATCTGGTGTCCAGAAATGGTGCATTTCCAAATATGGCCGCTGTCTCCCTCTCAGGCTGCTAATCTGGCTGTTTGTATTGTTCCTGTATGTGTTCCAATGGCCCTCAACTGCCAGGAAAGTAGCTGGCCGTGGAAAAACAGAGCAGAATGCAGGAGTCTGTAGCTGAGGTTTGACAGATGTGTTAGAAACTGGACTGCAGAGCAGAGTTTCTTCCATCGGCAGCCTTTTCAGCATGTCACTCGGGGCTGATGACCCTGAGGACTGGGATTTGTGGCCTGTGTGGGCTGGCTTGGGAGACCCATTCGTCAGCAGCGCGCTTTTAGGACTTTTTGTTAATAAATGAATTGCCCTCCTGTAGGCAAATATTTGGACTGCATAGCACATTCATCTGTGTGATGTTAAAGGAACATAATCTTTTTTATAGTTTGATACTGATTTGCTAGCATGATTCGCTAAACTTATCAGTGGCAGACAGTCTGGGACAAAGAAACAGAACGGAAATGCTTGTCACAAAATGAAGCAATATGTTCTGCTAAAATGAGCTTCTACTTCTGGACTGATGTTTTGTGGGAGGAGGAAGGAAAATGTATGCCACCAAATATCTCACAGGCTGGCCTGAGATGTGAGGGAGCTGTGGCTGCTTGAAAGCTGCAAGCTGACTGTACAGAGGTACAGTATCATGGTACATCTGGCACGGGTCATTGGATTAATCTGTAGCTAGTTCCTACGCAAGTGATAAAGAGCTTTCCTCTTCAGAGTCTCCTCCCATATTGCACTTCCTGCATCACACCATTCCTTCTCTGTTTTTGCGCTTGGATGACAGCATGGATTGCTTTGAGATCCGTGCAGTTCCTTTAGAAGAAGGTGTTTCAGAGATAATGTCTAAGAGGTAGGAGAAAGCTATATATCTCATATTTAGGCTTGTATGATTGGAAATAGTAATCTGGACTCCTTGTATCTGAAGACTGATTTAAAATTAGAACAATTTAAAGTAAGCAATAGTTTGCATAGTTTCAGCTCACTTACCTTGAGATGATATTATAGTTTTTCCATCAGGAGAAAGTTTCCAATTGAGGACTTGACTGTGTAAGGTTCATAAGTAAGTGATTTCTAAATGAACCCCAGAAATGCAAATCTCTTTGTTTAAAAGATACACAGTTAAATTATATTCTCCACTTTCCAAGGGATGAGGAGCTATTATTATTTTCTATCCCACTTTGAGTCCTCAGGCCCTTTGATCTCCTTTGTACATTTTTCTCTTGGTTTTTCCTCTTAGTCCGTACTCCTTTCTGCTTATTTTCATCTCTCCTACTTGTTCCTCTAAGGTGAGATTCGTCTACACTGAAAGCAAACATCCAAAATAGGTGAGATGAATCCCACCCCAGAATTGCCTGTTTCTTGACACTGAATAAAAGGTGACTGCAGTGAAGTAATACAGATGTTTGTACAGGCACTAGGTCAGATGAACAAAAATCCTAATTCCTGTACCTGTTGTAATCATCTTCCCCTCTCCAAATTTCCCACCTCATTTCTTAAATGACCCTTTGACCTTCTTAAAATGACCTTTGATCCATAAGCTTTTTCCAGTCTGGCTCTCTCAGCTTCCCCGAGGACCAAGAGGAAAAAGCTCAGACTTCTTTCTAGCATATGCATAAGTCTTATCACATCCTTCAGATTTAAAAATAGGTTTTCATAGCAGCAGATAACGTTATCCAGTAGTGGCTGTCATTGTTGGCTGATCTTCCATATGCTTACAAATGTTACAGTCAGAAACAGTAGGAGATTATGCTACTATAAAACAAATGCAAAGTATTGCAGCACAGGTGGCCTGCTCTGGCATAGCCGACCATGGCTCTTAACTGAAAATGTGATATTATGCAGCTGCACTGCCTGATGCTCCATACCTTCTTACCTTCTTTGCCTTTGGTTATTCTAAACTAAGGCTTAAGAAACAGGAAAAACAGAACATAATAGCATCTGTTTTGGAAGTAGAAAAGGATATGTGAAAGCACAAGTTCATTCTTCTGGCCATGCCAGATTCAAGAACAAAACCCAACTGAAAATAAATAGCAACATAACTTTTTTTCTAAAAGGGTGTATGTTAAATAACAGGCTTAAGGAAATATGAGGGGATTAACTTGAAAACAGATGTTTATAATGATTCAATGTTGTGTTTTAATTACATTCCCAGATGCAATTAAAACAGACTTCTGAATTTAAGGGATGTGTTGATAAAACTGATAACATTCTCCATGATGCTGGAGTAGGAAATATGAGCTTCGGGCATGCGTCTTCCAGCTGTGATCTCATTGGGTCTGAAAAACTAAAAGTGGTTGTTCTTGGTCAGTTTTTGAAACAGGAGTTTTAAGTGTTTTTCTAGGCAAAGTGAAGTTTCTAGTGCAAGAAGTGAAGCTGATTATTCAGAGGGGGCCATTATTTCCTCCTGGTCAGTATTGGCTTGGCATTTTAGCATGTGTTGGCATTGTTTTTAGATCTAGTTATCTTTCTACATTATAATGTAAGTGAAAAAAAAGGAATATTTTTGCTTTGTGTGAATGTGGAGAAAGCTTGACTTCACACAACAAATTCATTGGATCTACTTATAGAAGAAGAAGATCTCATCAAAAGCAACATTTGCTTCAAGAGTTAGTATTTCAGTTTTATTGGACAACCTTTAGTAGATCCTTTTTAAGCATTAAAGCCCTTGTTCTCTTTGATGCTTTGGTTTAAAATAAAATGTACTTAAAAAGTGTTAATGTATTATTTAGCTTCCCTGAGTGACGGTCTCTTTTTGGTCTCTTTGGAGATTTCCAAATTCAAAATGTTTTTACTTTGGCTTCCCAGCCGCACTGAGGTCCCTGTAGATTGTGGAGCCCATAGGCATGGAGAAATGGGCGCTTGGAATCCTTGAAAGAGGATTCCAAGAGAGGTGCTGCCCATGACTGCTCCTAGATAGTGTCCTGCTGTGGCTGGTGAAGGATCATAGTGCATTGATAGAGTAGTCAGAGATTTGCTTATTTGCCTCCTAGTTTTTTTCTGAGATACATGACAACTATAAAGGTGATGGGCTGCCTGAGTTAGTCACCAGTGGCTTCATGGTGGCAGTGAGGAGAAAGAAGGAGTAGATCAGGTGCACTTGAGTGTGCAGAAACACAAATAAACCATATGCTTTTTCTTGCTCATCAGTTAATCAGACTTCTCTCATCTGTTTTCTGATTTCATGTTTTACAAAGAAAATGAGAGGCTCTTCATAATGAAGTGATAGGTATTTCAATACTTCGATTACTGCTGACTGTTACCCAGGAGGTAGTCATTGCCTGGCCAGTAGGCATTAACAATTGTCTCCAGAGAGGACTAATTTGCCCTCTTGGAGTCTGCGGTTTGGTTTGATTTTTGTGAAGTATGTGCAGATGTACTTGTTTAAATAGTTTACTATGATAATTATATCAATATTTTAATTTCCTTTCTAAACGGTTTTCTTCTTATCCAAAGACTGCTAATTATGGATAAAAAATTAGGGAAAAGGCACCTAATGGTAAAGATCTGGAGGGTGTAGAGTAGACAGTATTTTGCATCTACAAAAAAGAAATACAGGCTATATTCTTCGGGTCTGCTGTTTTTCTCCTTAAATCTAGAACTCATTAAATACCATTTTATCATTCCTTTCTCCTCAAAGCAATGACATGTATTTATAGAGGTTAAATATGTATGCAGAATGCGAGCCATTTATTAATGATCTGGTACTAAAGAGATGCTTCCAAGAAGGGATTGATTATATTTTAAAATTTCTGCTGTGCTTTGAATGTATAAATATTGAATCCTAGAGGGAAGTTCATATGTTTTGAACTGTCTTCCATATAGAACACACACAGATTATCCATCTAGCAGTAATAATGAATTAAGTATAAAATGGTGGCCCAAAATACAATAACTTAAAAGTAATAAAGTGTTATGATTGTTTTTATCAAGTCATCTTTTACTGAACTGTGACTGAGAACATACATCTGTGTAAGGATAAAAAAAACAACAACATTGCACTGGGCTTATGTGGACATTCCCTGAGCTGTTTTACCCTGGTGACATCCCTGACTTGTGGTACTTTCTGTCTGTCACCTAGTTCAGATGATTAATCCCTGATTTCTCTTTTATTTTCAGGGCTGTTCTGGTTGTGGAAAATGTGACTGCAGTGGAGTTAAAGGGCAAAAGGTGAGTATGTCAGCTGTCTGTGCTTCATTTTCTCTCTAACTTGATCTACACAGTGTATAATGTACTTCAAGGCAGGTAAGCCTTGTACATATTTTTTACAGACCCTTGCAAATCTATTCCCATTCAGCTATTCAAATTATTTGCATGCATGAAAGGAAAAAGAAAGCATATTAAAAGCTTCTTTTGAAGCAATAGCAGTGAAGAAAAAATCCAGTGTATTTGAACATTCCATGAATTCTCTCTGCAAATTACCCACTTCTGTAAATATTGTAGACACTCTATCACTCTCCTAATCTCTTTCAGTTTTGCTGTAGAGATTTTAATCCACACTATCTTTGGTAGTGCGTGCACATGTGCTGTATATACTACCATTATAAATGAGTGTACACCAAAGACTTTATCTTCCAGTGGGCACATTTTTCACGGTAAGTTGTTTAGGTCACCCAAAGAAATACTCAGAAGATTATTATTTTTTTTAATTATTATTTTTTTCCTTATACATATATATATATATATATATATGTATGTATATACTGCTGGTCTTCTAAGTTGTCTCACATGTGATAGCTACAAACTTACAGAATACTAAGAATGTTTGTTGTTGGCTGTTCTTTAGTATTTTCCAGAACAGAGGAATGTAAATAAGCTTAACTGGAGACTGAAGCAAAGATGATTTTATGTGTTGCAAAATATAGGTTAATTTGTGAGAAAGATGAAAAGTGCCAACTTCCAAAACATCTTTGGGGTGGAGTCTCATTTTTTAATGACCAGTGTGTATCGTTTAATAAAAGTCAGCTATCTATTAAAAACAAATAAAACAAAGATTTTTGAAAGGTCCGGAAATCAGAATTTTTCCCTCGATATCTTGATCTTATTTTTCAGTTGTGAATGCAAATGAATCATTGTAGGACAAATGGATATTATGTTGAAAGCCATTAGTTTTCAGGTCATGGAGTATGCCAGCATCTTGTAACTAGGTCGTCTTAAAAAATGAAAGTTTGGGGAAAGAAAGTGTTGTAAAAATTGTGCTTCATTTATTTATGGCTTTAGACCTGACTTAGCTAGAGCTTCCATTGCTGATGTTCCTATTTGCAGTTTAGAATCTGAGAAGAGTCCTATTTCTCAAAGAAAAACAAATGCTCGCCTGACTCAGTCAAAGCCAAAACTACCTCAGCTTAATGATCATTTAAAAATGTGGAAGAGATAATAATATCACTCTGTAGCAAAAGAATTCATTGTAAATTTGAAATCTCATGCTCATTTGTTCAGCAACAATTATGCAGCACTTTTCCCAAGTCCCATCACAAACTTTTCTACTTTAAACATGTGCATTGTGAAATACTGACATGCTTTCAGACCTTGCATTTCAATAATTTAATTATTGACTTTTGAGATCTCTGAACAATGAATGATTAGCTATGCCTTGAAGACTATACTCAAGAAAAGCATTTAAAACTATTTTGGAATACATAAAAAGATAACTTTATTCAGATCAGAGTTTATCAATGCTTGCTCATGATATTAACACTATGCGACTTTCAAATGTGTACTTGTGTGTTTGAGCTAAGCTTTTATTTAAAAACATGCCTCCTCACCACCAAGTTGTAGTCAAACTTTTTTGTATCTAGTGCCTGGGTAGAATAAGGGCAGCCTGCTACCCAGTCCCAGGCCAAAAAAAAAAAAAAAGAAGTTGGTAAGGGAAAGGAAGAGAAGCATTCTTCCCAATTACCCCTGTAATATTTCTTGGAACAGTCTCTCCAAACAGCGCTTTTGAATTTGAAACATGACTCTGTTAAACTTGGTTCCCATTAATATTTACAACATCCAAGGTATCTGTTACTTTGGAGATCTGTTTGAATATCATTTAATCAGAGAAAGGCGATTGAGAAGGGCTGATCCAGGCCATGATCCAGGCTGTGAGGGCTGCCATTCTAGGCCGGCTCTTTGTGGTACCCCAGAATACACTAGAGAACATCTGCTCTTCACTCCTCACGTAGCCTCCTGTGTGGGAAGTACATAACTATTCTGCCCTGCACCATCCTCAGCCAACATGTTGCCTGTGCTGGAAGCCCTTTTGATCTGGCTCCTATGTTGTGCAGAGGTACACGAACACTGAAGGGCTCTTTCCAATCCACCCACACTCTTCAGCACTGTAACCACATAGTTAACTGCCATGGGAGCTGCAGCAGCTGCGGAAGTGGGTACTGGGTTTACCCTTTAATGCCTTAATTATTAACATCTGGAGATACGTTTCTTACCCTAGTGTGGGAAGAAGTTCCAGGCCCTAGGATTTGTGGCTGGGGGGTGGAGGATAATTAACATACATTTGGTAAAATAATCTTATTAATGATCTCACCAGAAAAAATGCTGAAAATAGTATTTGACTTAAAAACTGTGGAATGCCCCAAAAATATTTCTTAGCAGCATTACAGACATGGAAGAGTGAATTATACTGCCATATTATTGTCCTTTATTTGAGAATCTTTTCATCAATAAGACCATTTGCATGGCCGTAATTTCAGCATGTTCTCTCATTAGATTGTTTCCATGAAAATTGCATTAGTATGCCAAACGCCTTTGAGATGACTCATACTTTATCAAGGGCATGTAATTGACGAAGTCTAAGGTTTTTCATCCCTTTCAGAAAATCCGAGAAAGTGAGTGTAATTGCAACAGATGGTTCTTATCCTATAAAGCCTTTATTATTGCACTGAGCATCAGACTGTTATTTTAAGCTATATAAAGTCAAGCATCAAGTATTTGCAGAACAGAAGGTGCAGAAATTTTAGAATAACACAATATTACTAAAATAATAAAGTAATAAATAATACTTTACTGCTCTTCATTAAATAGTTTAGCTTGAAACATCTTCGTTTGTTTCCACTTGCAATTTTTATTTCTCTGTCTACCTAATAACTGTTTTTTCTAACCTCGCTGAAGTGTGGGATCTGTTTAAACTGATTACACTCCTCAGTGCTTGCCTACATTTTATTGGGTTACTCAGAAGTAGGCAGAAACTATATTTTCTCTTTTATCCTTCTAGATTTTGAGAACAATTTCAAGCATCTGTGAAGATAAGAAATGCTAGCCATTAGTGTGTGTAGAAAAAGCAGGTTAAGCATTTAATTGCTGTTTAAAACAAAGACTGTATAGAGCAGAATAAAATTCCTCTGTCTTTTTCTCAAGAATGTTCATTCCCTCATTCATGAGCATTTGTATTTGTTGGCATTTTTTGTTTGCCTAATTCAGAGAATATGCATGTTTTACTATGCCTACACACAAATTACTTCTCTATTTCCCTTGATGGAGGCATCGTCCCTGCATGGATTGGCTGTGTTGCAGAAATACACGCTCTGGCTTTACTTGAGCAATTTCAAGTCTGGAAGTCAGGCAAATCTATCCCTGGCATTGGCAGGTGGGCAGTGTGTAACTCTGTGGCTCCCAGTTCACAGGAGCAGTGACTGGGCTTTTCTCCTGTAGCCCTCTTGTACGCCCTCGAGAGTCATGCTTTTGCAATCTGCAGATGACTGGGCTTCTTCTGGATTCTTGAAAAGTTAACTGTGTCCAGTTCACTGAATTTCTGTGTATTTTTTAATTCTATTATTTTTAATATTAAGGTTAACCACCTAGGGAGGGCCTTCAAGGCTTTCCCTGTTATCTTAGGTAGCAAAAGGTAGAGCAAAAATATTTGTGGTATTGATGAGTTAAAACAATATAAAGGTCCTCCTGGAGAGAAGCTCAGGCTGTCAGTGGGCAGGTCAACTCTAAATAGTTTTGGGTTTCCTTTACAAAATAACAGATGGCAGCAGGTCCATTCCTCTAGTGCAGCAAGTTGGTAGTCATAATATCTGTGCTTTTCATACTGAAACTATTTTAACAACATCAAGACATTTTTTTATTTTTAAATCAAGACTATGTGTTTTTAAACTTTTAATTGTTTCCTTGGCACTATCTCCTGTAAATGTTTGCTATTTGATTTTAATTACTTCTTCCATAGTTTTGCTTAGTGTTTCTGCTTACGTGGCTGCTGTGGGAAGGTACCTCATTCACAGCACCTGCTTATGTCTGAGTTGAAAAGACCATGAATTCAGGACACTAAGGAAAGCAAAGCTACATTCCAAAAAATGGCCATCAAGTTGACAAGAGGGGTGCAAGGCAATGTAGGAGGAAAGAATGCAGTCTGGAAAGTACTAATAGATTACATGAATTTGTCTAATAATTCCTGAAAGGGGGAAATCAAGAGACTGTAATAAGATAAGCAAATATATTGTTCAGCTCCAGATCTGATATTCTTCAAGGAGAATTGTGGTTCATAAATATTTCTGAAAATCAGGCTACTGTCCCAATGTTTATGTCAGTTCTGCAGTGCTAGTAGTGTATTTTTATTTACTTACCCTTTCTCAGAGAAAAGTATCTATATTTCCTAAAGAGAACATGCAAACAAAGCTCCTATTCTTGAAAAGAACAAGATGTCAAAAGGCTAAATAATATTGAGTGGGATATAGTAAGTACTGAAAGTTTTCCACACTTTCCTAATTGGCAGGCCAAACTTTGAAGTGACATTTGGAGCCATCAGATTTTCATACTTTGAAATTGACAGTGAAAGCATTTGTCCATTTGCCCAAATGGAACTGAATTTCTCTGGCAAAGTTTTCTATATTAAGGTATATAGTGGACTCAGTACAGTAGATATCTATAACAAACACAAGCTAGTTGATTACCCAATTAATTTGCATCTCTGGAAAGAGTGAATGTCCCAGGAATACTGTGTGGTGGGTGTGCTTATACTTAGTTTTCAGAGATGAGTTCAAAAAGTTTTCACATGGTTATATTTGAGTTGACGTAATCTAACTTTTTCAGCATCTGTTGCCAGATGCATATTTTTTGCTTATAAAGAGATTGTTATAATAATCACAGGCATTAATCATGGAAGAAAACATGCTTTGTAGCCTCACAGTGTTTGATTTTACATTTGTTCAACTGCTGTTACTGTATGTCTTTATTCTGGTTCCTTAAAGGATTACAGGATGTTATTTTGATCTGAATCATGTAAGTCTCCAGTGAAGTTTCTGTAAAGTTTCCCAAATGGGACATTGGAGTTAGATCAGAAAACACCTATAAAATCCAACTTCTCTGACAGCAGAGCCATCCAGTGCCTCTGCAGTAGCCATATATCATTTGGAATTATCTCAATTTTTTATTTTTGTCTATGCCGTGTTCCCTGTTTTTTAAATCTACACAATGGTTATAAAAATTTTTAATCAACGTGCAGTTTTTTTTATCATCTGGTCATATATGACTACACCTGCAGTCTGCTTCTGCTTTGTGTGTGTTCTTATGGCCCATGACGCAAATACTCCATCCTTCTGACTGCATTGTGTGGGCCTGGGACTGCACATGTCTGGGGAGCAACACTAGCTACATTTTGTAATTTACCCCTCAGGGTTCTTTAAATCATTCTTCTGTTCAGTTTATATTGTGTTTGCTGGGGATCTCAGACCAAGCCAGCTATTTTAATTGACAGTTCTGTGACACATCAGCTCCAACAGAAGAATTTAATTGTACTGGATGCATTTAATCATCTGTCTCTGCCTACATTTTCTCTGTAGAAGTATTGACTGCAAGCAATCTTGTATACGTATGTAATTTTTACTGGGGAACCACAGTAATATGGTAATCTCTGTAAGTCACTTTCTGGTCTTCCTGGCCAAGAGCAAAAAGTGGTTTGGGGTTTGGTTTTGTGGTTTATTTTTATCTCCTGCTACTGGTAGTTAATTGCTTGGTTCTATTAGCTTGGCTAACCTCCTACTTCAGACTGTAGGCCTATGTTTTCAGTGAGAAGTCATCATAATTCAGATTAGTCTTTGAAAACAGCTAGCCACGTGATATTAGCTTTCCAAAAAGGAAATGTAAATTCTCTTAAAGTTTGGATGTTACAAAGAAAGGGGATAAAACCAAATGTCATAGAAAACTCTCAAAACCACTTCAACAGGAACAATAGCAAAAACAAATATGTAACCTGTATGTTTTGAAGGAGACAGAGCAGTAAGAACCATGATGAAAGTGGGATTTCCAGAGAGGAAGTTTGAAGTAGCTGCTAAAAAAGTGATAGTAATTTACCACTCAAACAAATCTGTAGCCAGCTGGAGAACCTCTTCGGTTTAACCACAAAAGCAGCTTTATGCCACAGAAAGAGCAGCTGAGAAAGCATTTTCAGGAGATGCTAAAAAGATACTCATTTTCTTCCATGTGAGGGTAACACCTGAGGAAGTTCAAGGAGCAAGAAGTAAACTGAGTTATAGACAAATCAGGAAAGGAAGTTTACCCATTTATGATGAAAATAGTTATTAGCTTTTAGTGTTAGGCAAAATCTCTTGTTTATCATATGTAACGACAGAAGAAATCAGAAGTTAAGGTGAATCTGAGGGGAAAGCAACTTAGATTCTTGCCTGGAAAATCATATTTCAAGAGTAAGTAGAACGGCAAAATGTACCCATAAATTTTGTTGCTCTTAAAGAAAGCATGTGACAACTTCCACTGCAGTTCAGCTGGAACATTTTTAAATGTTTTGATAGGCCAACAAAAATAATTCTCACCGAGGCTTGTGTCAAAGATCACTGCACACAGTTAAAGTAAATAGTGAGTTCGGTGAGTGAGCGAGCACAGACACTGGCATCTCATCGGATGTCTTCTTTATCTTTTTTCATTCGACACTGTTACCCTCTTTAAACTGATGCAACAAGAGTAGTTTGTGGCTAGTTGCAGAATGCTAAAAGCTTTGGTGCTTTTGAGAACCCTTGGTTTTGTTGGAACAGTTTGATCAAGTGCCAACCGAAGCCTGCAGAACTGCTAAACAAGTGGGCATAAGGAGTAGTAATGAGGAGGCACAACAGGGCAGTAGGAGAGTCTGAAGTGTGCTGTGATGCTAAAATCAGAAGTTATGTGGAAAAAATGAAAGATACCAAGGGCTCATGTAGGATAGCAATGAACAGAGAAGTCAGTGTTGTCCAGAAGTGCTGCTGCCAGCTGGATGCAGCACTGTTAATGAGATTTGTGAATTAAAGATGCAATTACAAATCTGTGACTCGGATTTCTTGTCTGTCTGATACGGGTACAGAACTTGGAAATATAACGAGAACACGTGCAGCTTTGTAAAACTCATACAGAGCCAATACTTTACAATGTTCTAAGTAATAAATGCAATTAATTTACACATGTCCCTAAATTGTAAATTGTACTCAAGCATAAATTTTTATCACAGGAAAAAAAAAAGAAAAATGATAGTGCCTGGAAAAGCAAAATTTTCCAAACCTATGCAAAGTGTTTGATGGCAAAATTTTCTTTGTGCACTGCCTGTCGTTGGGTACAACTGGATTTGGGGAACGAGCAGAGAACATCAGCATCGCCAATGTGAGTGGTACCAAAGGAGAAGAGTTGATCCATGTGAGTCTTGCAGTCTCAGACCATCTCTCACCAGGACAGACAACCCATTCGAGGCTGTGTCTCTTTCCTGTGAGTTCCTCTGGGTGGCAGTCATATACCACAGATGTTTGTATATCCAGCCATCCCATTTTACACAGCTTTCTCTTTTTGTCAGACACCTAAGCAGTAATCCAACTTCTGGTCAGTGTTTACTGACAAGGAACTACTTACTGATTGATTATGCTTATACCTTCCATGGTGTCAAAATAAGGAAAGAGTCTGTTACTATTATTAGTTTTTGTTTTTTTTTTTTTGTTTTGTTTTTTCTTAATTGGCTATGAATTGAATTATTCTGAAGGTACTACAGAAATTATATTGCTGTCTGTTCTCTAATGCTTCTCACTGAGTCTGGAGACTATAGATTAAATTAAAGAAACACTGACTTACATTTTTGAGGCATGATGTTATCTGCCTTGGGGTATTTTCATGATAAAAAAATCAGAAGCCAGAATATTTCCTTTAGTTTTCATGAAAGAATTTTTTACTTCTGTACAACTTTTTAAATGTTTAAAACTTTTGAAATGCCATTTCAGACCAAACTGAAAAAGCAGCTAAAATAGCGCTGTCTAGAATAGCACGGTCTGTCATGTACTCTTTAAGATATGAGCTACTTCGTTATGAGAACTTTATTGCAGTCTGTACTGTCTAGGACCAGCTGCCCATGTTTTTACTATTTATGGAAGAGATTATTTTCTGTAAATACGTCCATGACAAACCATTGGCAAGAGAATAAAACTTGCATGTAACGTCACAGGTCTAGGATGTGAACAAAAATAAATTAGAGAAACCTGAAAAGTTCAAGATCTTTCTTTTCTGCTGTTTCATCTTTGAATGTGAGCCTTTAAACAATGCCAAATGCAAACAAATGCTAAATAATTTTCACTAATGAAGAAGGAAGGGTGTGGAACATTTTTTACCCCTTATTTTTTTGGACTTTCAGCATTGGAAGTGACTTAACACAATATGCAATAAAACAAAGGAAGAGTTACTCAGACCTAATGAGTTCAACAGATGATTAGAAGGGGTTGGAAACATAGCACCCTTTTGATTTAACCTGTCTCCAGGTGATAGAATTTCCTTTTTTTTTTTTTTTTTTTCACTGCAAATGCATTTGTTCATCTACATCCTCTTCCCTCATGGCTCTTTGAGGTTGTTCTGTTCCCAGGGTGGCTCTAATTCTGGTCTGATTAAAAAAAAAACAAGAAAACAAAAAAAAAAAAAGCAGAGTTTGGAAATAAGCCATGCACACCTTTGGTGAAAAGTTTGTGTGACTTCCTCCTGAAACATCATGAGATGTGCTTTTTAGACAAATCAAGGAAAGTTTAAACACAAAGACAGTGAACCACATACCTTGATGTTAAACACCCAAGCATTGTGCACACAGACTTTTATGATCGGAAGACAAAGCTCACGTGCTGTCTGTTGGCTTCTGCTCTCTGCTAGTTTTGCCTTCATACTTCTGTCACCCCCTGCCCTCCATTATACTTGGAGGTAGACTACTCCTGGCTTGTAAAATGTTCACATTGGGAGTTATACATGTTTTCTTTGGTAAGTGAACACAAGGTGCGTGTACCCTGCCAAACCTCAGTAAGTTTTCTTTTCTTCTTTTTTAATGGAGACAAAGTGAGGAAATCTTCTAAATCATAGTTTGCTGTATATGAAAATTCCTTCCTTCTAAGCATCCTTCCTACTTCTGGATCTGCAACATTTATCTGCACTGGGGTTAAATTCAACACAAAATATACAATGGCAAAAGGCTTGCAAGTGCAAGGAACAGTCAAGAATTTAAGCTAGGAGTGTGTTTGGCTCAACAAGTCTTAGAAAGTGAAATTCAGGCACTTTTATTGAAAAAAATAGGTGCAGCATTTGAAAAATGAGCAGTAACTATATGATGAGCAAGAAGAGGAATTACATGAAGCAGGTAAGTAGGAAGGAGCCATTATTACAGTTATTTGAACAGAACTTGTAAGGGGATGAACTGGTGATGAACAACCAATTGTTTGACAGTAGTTAGATAGAGGCTGAAGTTGTAGCTATGGCTTCTGAATATTAATTGCACTTCACTCAGCTTATTTTATTTCTTCTTTAGTTACTAAATCAAATTCAGACACACCACATACCCACCCACTTACTTGCATACAGACTAAGCACATCAGTACTGATATGCAGAGGAAAGGATACATGCAGATTGTTATTTCTAGTTTTATACTCTCAGGAAGCACTTAGCAACTTCCTGAGGAATGCTCCTTGCAGCCTTGGGGCGACACTGAAATGTGCTTCCTGACTATGTATGTTCCTGTATTTGGACGGTGATGAGAGTGCCCTTCTGCCTTTGTGTATATGAGTCTGCACAATACTGGGTTTTGCCCTGTAAGTGAATGCTTTTCAGCGTTCCCATCCCTAAAAGCAGAATGAGAGCTGAAGGAGTCTGGAGGGTGAAGGGCACCAGGGAGGGGCCCAAGAGAGAAGTTGGCAGATTCAGCATCATGATAGACAGGGCATGACTGCCAAGTGCTGTTTGCCAGCAGCCACTGGGATAGCTCCTTGCACTTGTGTCTGTGTGTAGTGTAGAGCAAACCTGGAGTTTTGCAGGGGACTCAGCCAGCCCAACTGGGGAACTGTGCAGGTAATGTAAAACTGCCATGGCTGTTCCTGCTCTTAGCCATGCCAAAACTTCTGGATTCATGTCTCCATGCAAGTAAGTTTTCCCAGTTTCCTCCTGGCAGTGCAAGAATCCGGATTTTGCTGACTCTTTCCCTCCTTCCTCCCCTCCTCTCTTTCCCTTCTACTGTCAGCCCCAAAACTTCTGGGTGAGCCAAGATATTTACAGAGCTCCTACACAGATTCTTCACATGTCTTTGCAGTTATGTTTATGTAATGAATTACTTGTAACACGTGTGGCTCCAGAATTGTATAGCTATAGCGTAGATAGATTATAGCACTGAAGAATGCTCAGTGGGAATTTTGTAATGCTGAGCATCCTTAGTGCATTTAAGGACTTCTGTGCTGTGAGCATATAGCACTAATTCTGTCTGAGTGATATCCACTTCACAGTTCCAGTAAAATACTGAAAATGGTAAGTGCAGCTGAGGACAAACAGCTGATGCTTATTGTACAAGTTGATTTTAATTCTGACAGATATTTGGGGCTGGTGCTCCCTCTGGTGGTTAAAAGTACTCTGTTTTATTGAAGGATTGTCTCTTCACCACCACTGTTTCACCACTAAAGCAACTCTGAGCCAATTATGGTTCTGTAAAACAAGTTTAAAAGAGTGTGGAGGAAAAAACAACAACTCAGGAGTGCTACTTGGATCCCACAATAGTGTTTCCCACTGTGTAGTGTAATTACAGGTCTGACACCTCAGGGCCAATTCTTTTGAGTGCTTGCAGTTATGTCAGCTGAAGGAGCAAATACAGAGCTGGCATTCACCTCTCACGTGGTTTGGGTTAGTCTGTCTAGAAACTGTGTAGGTCACTGCAAGGCTGTTGTGCAGTGCTGTTGATTTTACAAGGTCACACTGGAGCACAGAGGTGTGATGAGAGCTTCAGGCTTCATCTAGTGGTTGTTTTTTTTGTTTTGTTTTGTTTTGTTGTTGTTAACAGTTGCATCTAGACCTCAAACTAATTCTATCAGGAGCAGCATTTGAGATTATTTCCAACATCAGACTGAGAAAATTAAAAAAAAATAAATAGGGAAGAATGCTGAAATGTCAGGCCCTTTTTCTCTCTCATTCTGGAAAACCACATCCTCAGTTTCATCTTGAAGCTGCTGTGTTTCTTCGCTATCCATGCCCTTGGTAGTGTTTCAGTTCAATGCACATTAGCTTTGGAAAATGGAATGTGTGTGTTTTTAAGAGAGGAAGCTCGAGCTTTGAACGGATGTTGAGTTTCAGCACTGACACCGGTCTGGAAATGGCTGTCGTGCACATTCAAGCATTTGTTGGCCCTGAGCTCAGTTCCTCCTCAGAGGAACTCTCCGCAGCTGGAGAGCTCTGGTAGATGAACTCCATCCAGACCCACCGTGCCAGTGTGAGAAGCTGCTGTTGTGGCCTCTGCCCTTTGTGGCTAATCTCCCATCAGCTCTGGCAGCTGCCTGGCTGCCTGGTGGGCTTCTCAGCTCACTTAGGCTAGAGCAAGCTCACACACCATGGAAAAATGAGGGGTGCACCATCCATTTCAGTGGAGTGGAAGAGCCACCTTTGCTGGTTAGGCCAGCTCAGCTGCCTTTTGGCATCTCACCCTAAGACTGAGTTTTACATGTTTCCAGCGGAAGGGCAGGCACATGTCTGTCCCTCTATCTCTACCACAGAGGCAAACCAAACGGGAGGAGCCGGCTGTGTGATAATCAATTAAATGATTCCAGAAGGCTCTGTATGTTGTTGTTACCACATGCCTGAGTCTCTGGAGAGCTGGAGAATGCAACATACATACGGGCCTAGCTTTTGCATGAGCCCACAGTTCAGCAGACATTTGGTTTATATCCATGTTATCAGTCTCTCAAGACTAACATCTCCCTGTCCAGCAGTCCCTAGACAAAATAATAGGGGAAATAATTTATAATGTGGTGCTGGTTGTTTCCTCCCCCTCAAAACTTGATTTATTACAGCTAACTCTTCTGAAACTACTTGCTTCATGTGACTCTCTCACACAGTCATCTGCAGTTGTTCCATGTGTGAAACGGTATTTCATGGCTAATTTGGAAGGATAGATGCCAGCAAAAATGTCATCCTCTCTGGCTATGCTTTTAACAGGTTCATCTCTCTTTATAAGTCCATTCTCAACTAATGTGAAGGCATTTGGATGCATTTCACAAAAGTTGGACTACAGCAGACTTCTTGCTGATCAAATAGTGCAACTATTATAGCAAGCACTTGCTGTCTTTCTGTGTCTCCACATTTTCAACAGCAGCTGAGTGGCAGGATATTCATCTTTGTGAGCTGAATGATGAGTTCTTCTTTATGTTTTCGACAGCTTGTGTTGAGTCAGTGGAGGTACAGAAGACTTGGTTACATCTGTTTTAATTTCTGAGTCTTATGAATTGATTTCTAAGAAGCAGAAGCTCTTTCAATGTTACTTGCCAAGGTTTCGCAGCTGTGAATGTTGGAACATGAACAATATGTAGCCTTTACAGTCAGAGTCTTATGCTCTTCATGCAGTGCAGCTAGAAATCACGGTGCTGAGAAAAAAATAAATGGGGTAGCAGCAGTGGTATAGTGTTTGCCAATTAATGTAGTGTGGATGCTTAATGAGTTGCAGCATAAACATAGTGCAAACACTAATGGGCTTTTTGTCTGAAACATTGAGTGAACAAAGGAACTGGGCAGGCCAGAAAGAAAGGGATGTTGCTCAAGTATTTCCTTGCAATTCAAAGTATCCTCATGACATGCTGTGTCTTTGCTTCAGAATGTAATAGATGATAGCATCATCTGAGCTTGCAGTTGTAAATAATCCACTTGGGGTAGGAAAGTTGCAGTACAAATGCTGCTACCCAGGAATTTCTGTGAGATAATATCCAGTTAATGTAGGACATGTGGAGCTCAGCACTGATTTGACATTACTGCTTCTGAAGGTAGAGTTTCTGTACTCTTTTGTTCAGTATGGACATTTCAAGCCTGATTGAGTTTTACTGTAATCTAGCGTAGTTTCACTGATGCCAGAAAGACATCTTATGTTGTGAGTTGGTAATACCTGAATCACCGAAGTACTGAAGTTAGCTCTTTGTTCACTAGAGTGAATACTAGAAGGGGTGCTTATTTCTTTACAAGTTTTCTCACACTGGTTTCCTAAAATTGTTACATGACACATGGACTAAAGAAAGGATTTAGAAAGTAGGATACATCCTTAGGTCTTGATGGAATAGGTTGTCCTAGCTTCTCTGAGTTTCATGCATGGCATGGAGGATGAATGTCCCATTATCTGTGTCTAGCCTGAGACTGCACAGATAATGGTCTACTTACCCAGTACTTTGCTATGAAATTAAATGGTAAAGAAAGTAAAGAGAGGAGCGTAAGCAGTGTGTAAATCCATGTTAGAATGAATGGTTCAGGTGGCAGCTCATGTGCAGAGGGATCTTGTTGCTTGCATAACTTCTGAACTGAGTCAAACAGTTTTGTGCTTCCTTACTTCCTTCTGACAAATCACAGGCAAAAATATGAGCTCACTTTTGTGTGAGAAACTGTGAGTCTGCGCTATTTGGGATGAGATAACTCTCCACACTCTCAGGAGTTTTGCTCTGAAGGTCTCTGGGTGTCTGGTAGCTTGCCTGGATGTCCAGAAGTCCTGGACAAATAGCCACATACTTTTCCACCTTTTGTCCTAACGGTAAAAACAATGTTTGTGTGAAAACTGGGACATATGTTAGCTCAAAGTGACCCTGAGCAGCTCCTGCAGCTATGCTTTACCTGTCAGGGAGGGCAGCCTGGGAGGCTGGAGGTGGCTTTGCAGCACTGATGGTAGTTGACTTGGAAGCCCAAGTTGTTATTTATGTTAAGCTTTAACTTCTTTGGCAAGATGAAATGCTCATTGCCGTAGTGAGTGATTTACAAGCACAGTAAAGGCTTCTTACAGTGCCAGAACAATCTTCAGGGAGCCTTCAAATAAATGAAAATCAGGTCTGTAAACCTCAGTTTTATTTTTCTGTAAGAATGGCAGAATGAGTACTTTTCTGTGTTGCAGGGTCCAGTGGTTCAAAGTATGTTGAAATCCTCAGGGTGACAGAACTCCTGAATGCAGAAAGTATTATTAGCTGTGCTACATGTGACTCATACTTCTATGTAGGTGTCATAATAATCTTGTTTTCTTCTCATTTGCACATATTGTACTTTCCTTCTGTAATGGAAAACCTTGTTTACTGTACTTTAATGTCTTCTGCCTCGAATTGATCTCTCAGCAGATCACAAAAGCAGGTGTCCACAGTTTAGTGTAAAATCCTGCTCTGAAGTGATTACTTCAGAAATTGGACTGTGCACTGACCTAGAAATCTATTTCTTTGCCTGTTCCGCTGTTTGTTTTGGAGTGTTTTGTGATAATGCCCCACACTGCCTTGGATTTTATAACTAGAAAATATTATTATCAAAGCCTGACAGTGAATGCTGAGGAGTAAACTAAAATGCTGTTTTGGTGCTTCAAGGAAGGAAAAACTGTTTGTTTCTCTTCGAAAGTAACTTTTAATTCAAAATCTTTATTTTTTTCTTGGGAGAAAAGAGAGAAGATATGAATATGAAAATTTTTCCTGGCAGGAGATTTTAATAAATGAGTGCCATTCCCCCCATTTGCATGGCCATGGACTGTCATGACAGCCAGTCATACACACCACAAAGAGGTGAGGGGGCACCCTGCACTTCAGACATCTGCTCTATCAGCAGCCCGTGCAGAAGCATTACGAACAAGTTATGGTGTTACTGGATCAAAACACTTCTCACATTCAGCTTTATGTCTAACCCATTTTTTTTTAATGCGACTTCAGTCCTGTTTTCTGAGCACTGACTAGGGGGGAGTTAAGGATACGGTTGGAAGGGATGCAGTGAGGCATTTTCAGACATACTCCTCCTCTAACCCCTTCCATTTTTTCTTCTTCTCAGCAATGTGCAGGAGTGGCTGCTAATTTCTGATGGGAGTGGTTGTTACTCTGACACACAACTGACACTATATGCCATGTGGCAGGGTGGGTCTCTGGGTCCCTTTCTTTGAGACCTAAGATATAAGAGAAGTTACTGCCCAAACCTACAGAAATTCAAGCCAGTAAGATCAGCCTCAGCAAGAGCACTGTGTACAGCTAGTGACAGTAGATTTCCTTTATTTTCAGTAAAGTCACTTTTCTGTGCTAAGTTGTTATTTTGCTTTCATTTCCCCTCTTTTCTCATGCTCTTATAATCTCCATCAACGGTTTACTCCATTCCTTCCTCCCTGGCCCTGTTCTTCTTACCCATCTGTCATCTCTGGACTCCTTGGTTCCTTCATCTAAACAAAATCCTTCCCAAGGGACTAAACACCGCTGTCAACCCAGTAACTCCGAAACTTCCAACCCCTATTGTCTTCAGGACCCATCTTCAGGAACCGTGAACTAGCACCACGTCTGTGAGTCATCACACTGCTTCCCCTGCCTGTTTATCATAACATTTCTTTGCAATATACCTGTTCTACCATCTCTCCAAGACGCAGATGTTGTTCTCTTTGTGCTCAGTCCTCAGCTGACCACATACCAGCTACTGAATATTGCTGGTATTCTTTATCCTGAGCAAACAGGGTAATTCCTTGGTGCTCACTATATTATTCACCATCCTAAGATCCTGCTACCAAATCATTGGTTAATTACAAAGAGCAGTCTGATCTCTCACTGTTTAACTGAAAATATTGGAATATGACTAGCTCATGCTGTGTGTCCTGAACTATGTTGATTTTATTTCCTTCTCTCTATCCCATTAAAATTGATATATTTTTGAGTTTCTAAAATACACGCCATGTTTTTCTGTTCTCCAAACTTGTATGCATTCTTCTTTATGCAGTTACTCGCTAATGTTCTACTCATTCAGTATTATTATATCTTTGGATAATATGAGGTGCCCCTCCCTATTTCATACCACACCTTGAAAAGACAACTCTAGTTACTTCCCATGTGGAACATTTGGCTTTTGATTTGCTTAATGTGCTGTTTTCAGGCTTTGACATGTGTAGATTTTTAAGTTTTTGTTTGGACAATGTTCCTCTTGGTTTCACTGGTGAAAAATGGAAGTACAGTGGCAGCAGTGTTGTTCTAGAGTGTAGACAGATTTCATTTTATGCCTATAAGTTTATGAGTTTTAAGTATATTTGGGGTAATAAGGAGAGCACAGAAAATGTACATGTCCCATATAGCTATAAAGAAGAAGCTAAAGGATAACAGATACAATCTCTGTCAGCTTCTTGAGAAGACCCTCTATCATTAAACACTGGCTCTGAACCACCCGAAACTGAAGACTAAGTGAGAAGCCTATTCTAAAAAATCCACTGTTGTGAATGACACTTAAGGAGTCATAGTGGCTACTCACACAGTAGTGACTGAACAGTGATATTTGCAGTTTTCAGGAATATAACTGCTGATTTGGGATGTTAGAATTACTACCAGGATATAGTAGTATCTATATAGAAATGCAGATATCTTATTAGAAGGAAAGAGGCCCTCCTGGTCCCAGGGACATAAATATGTTATGAACAGTTCTGTCCAGTGAGGCAGAAATGAATTTTCTGTTTAAATTCAAAGAACGTTTTCTGTCATGCTTCACTTAACCTTTGCCAGCCTGTTATCAAACAGAAATATTTCTTTGTTTGTAATAACCCTTCAATGAAGGAACAGCACAAACTATTGTCTGTCACATCTAACTTCTTACTGCCTGGCAAGTGTTTTTGGACACAGAAAAAGGGATATGTGGGTTGCTAGAAAAAGCAGTTTAAGATGTGTTGTTGCTAATGGGTTTTCTTCTTCCCACAGGGAGAAAGAGGCCTTCCGGGACTACAGGGTGTGATTGGGTTTCCTGGAATGCAAGGACCTGAAGGTCCCCCTGGGCCACCAGGGCTTAAGGTAAGAATTAAACTTTAATATTTAAAACACTCAGACTTCCCTAAATTGTTGTCCCTCGGAAAGACAGAGGTCTCTCTGTTCCTTTACAGGGTGATACTGGAGAACCAGGACTGCCAGGAACAAAAGGAACAAGAGTAAGTTCTAAATTACATTTTTGCACTTCTAATTACTCTAAGCCTATAAATCTTTTGAACTTCGGGGTTGCTTTCAAGGTACTTTGAGTTCATCAGTGCTATCCTCTTGTGCTTCACAGTAATGTCAAGATTCTTGCTCTTGCCTTCGAAGTTCATTGTGCAGTCAGTGTCATTCTTCCTTTTGTATTTTCACCTGTTGCTTACCATTTTATCAACAGCTCTGGTTTTGATATTCCTTTGGTACCTTCCTGTCTTACTGAGAGGCTTTATTCCAACTTGAATATGAACCATCTTACATCCTTGAAGCACTCAATTGGATAAGCTGATATTCTGTAAATCGCAGATATGCTTAAAATGTGCACAGGATGCAGAGAAAAATTACAGCTGGGGCAAAGATCCTCTGTCTTTTTCAATGCTAAAGGAGGCTCTAAACATGCCTGTAACTTTCCTATTCTAATTTCTGTTTAATGTGGTACTATTATAACACATAACTAGCATGTTATACTATTCAAGGCCATGTATTTTGGGTTTTGTCAGATACCAAGCTCATTCTGAGCTTTTCTACATTTTACAATGTGCCAGTGAAGGAGAATTTGAGAATTGATTGACTTAATGAGCAATGATACATTTTGAGATATGCCCTCTTGCCACAGATCTTCAAAATGTTATCTCAGTTTTCTTCTCCATTTTTCTGCAGTGGCTGCAGCACATGGAATTTAAAAGATAAATTGCAATGTCTAAGCTGTTATAAGGAGATGTTCTGCTAGATCAAGAAATCCTTATTTAAGTCCACAATGTTTGTGGTATCCTGCAAATTAATGAAATTAGAATCTCCTGGCAAATAGTAGAGTATTTCAGCAGTGAAAAGGTTTTGGCAGATGCAAGTATGCTATTTCATCTTCTGGAATCTGATACATCTTTTCTGTTTCACAATGTATGTATTAGGTAGTACTGCATGAATAAATAAACTGTAATGGTGAAAATGATTTGTCAGATCACACTCTTGATCCATTACAATAGAAAGGTCTACAAGGAGAGATATTTTAACCCACTTGTTGTTTGTTTTGTTTTGTTTTGATTTTGTTTTTTGTTTTTTAATGATAAAAATGAAACTGATGCTCTGATGTGGCTGATGAAAGATACTGAAGCATCGTTACAATGTGCTAGCATCCTCTTTTGCTATGGAGAGATGCCTACAGTACATTTCATGTTATGAGGCAAAGATATGAGATGACACTGCATTCCTTTTTACGTGTGTGTAAGACTTTGATCCAGTTCTTGAAGAATAAAATGGATATTGCTGCTGTAAAAATTATAGAAATAAAAAAATGTGCTTTCTGTTATCAGTTACTAAATAATCATGATTGTGAGGTTTGAAGATTAGGATTATTCTGTCAAGAGAGTTTTAAAAAAAGTTTTTCTCAGTTTTTGACTGAAGGAAAGGAGACTAGGGTTGTGGCTAGTCATTGGTGTTTTTATGGTGTTGTCATTTCAGATTCCCAGGTTCAATATGTTTTTTGTCAATTGCAGGGCCCACCAGGACCATCAGGATTTCCAGGAAACCCAGGCCTCCCTGTACGTGTGAAGTATATATATCTTTGAATGAACATCAGAAGTGAACATCAGGTGACATGTGGCCTGGATTAATGCTGTATTGCTGATTTCTTTACTTCCTTTTCATGCAGGGCATTCCTGGACAAGATGGCCCTCCTGGACCACCTGGCATTCCAGGATGCAATGGCACAAAGGTGACACATATGTTTATAGCAACATCTATTTGTTGCAGTGAAAACATCCCTCAAACGTATGTTCTCTAAACAAAACCAATTTCTCTGTTCTCCATAGGGTGAAAGAGGTCCAGTAGGTCCCCCAGGTTTACCAGGACTGTCTGGGAGCATAGTAAGTAGATTCTTTGTGCTTCATTCACTTGTTTCAACTCTGATTCTTGAAATGTAGATAGTATTATATGGAATTATTTAGATTATGAAATGTAAAATACACAATACCGAAGAGTAAAGTCCTAATCTAGCTGTGGATGTCCCTATTCACTGAAGGGGAGTTGAACTAGATGGCCTTCAGAGGTCCCTTCTAACTCGATTCTGTGATTCTATGATTCTATGAAGAAAATAACATCAAATATGTCTTCTTTCTTCACAGGGACCCCCAGGACCTCCTGGAATGAAGGTACGTTTTTGTCCTAAATGTGTTCATATCCTCTTTCTAACAGTCAGAATTAGGAAGAAATCTACACCTTGTAGGGCTAGCAGTCCTTACGTAAGGACTGAATAATTGTACTGAGATGCTTCATTTTGTACTTGGCTCTTTAGTGCTCCTAAGTAAAGATGGTGGAGCAACATCCAGTTCATAACAATTGAATGTAGGAGTTGTCCCAGACAGCTTTTAAAAATGTAAGTATTAGACAGAATACAGTAGGAAAAAGTAGTACACATTGTTAACTATGTGTAACAAGTGTAGTCGTGTGTAAAGATTTAGATAGCTTTCTTGTTCCAAAATTTGTTTTAATATTGACATTTCATGTATTTAAACCATTCCATGTAGAGAAAACTTGGGGGAAAAGGTCATATAGCCCACAAAAACTTTGAAATTTTGTACAGAAATGCAGGAAATAATGGGATCCTTTGCTATCAGAAAGAAAGGGTGTAAAGAAGTTGATAACAATTGGAATAGTTTTCCAGAAGACAAAGAGATTTCATTTTTCAAAGGAAAAGTCTTCTATGAACGTCTTTGATGTCTGAATTAGCTATAAGAGCTATAAGAGTAAGATTTTAGCCTGGTACAGTTACCAGTTCCATTAGCATTCAGGCCAGATGTTCTGATTCTTAAGTATTACTGTAGTATTGATAGATTTGGTGGGAAGATCTGTCTGCTTGCCCTCAACTTCTACTTACTTCTCAACATTAATGTTTTTGAATGTATGTGAATGGGTGGCGAAGCACTGTTCTTTTTGTTTTCTTATAGGGAGATCCAGGTGAAGTGATTGGTCTTTTACCTCCTAGTGTGCTAAAAGGTGATAAAGGCTTTCCTGGCCAACCTGGACTACCTGTAAGTCAAAATGATTTTTGAATAGCTGTGAGTTTGAACAAAAATGAAGTAAATATAACAACATTGAAGAGTAAGTGTCACTTTTTAATTTTACTGTTTTATATTTTATAGGGTCCACCTGGAACTCCAGGGTTTCAGGGACCAATGGGGCCACCAGGGATTCCAGGAGAACCAGTAAGTTTCTTGTCTAATGATTCACTTACAGAGCTCTATTACAGGAAAATCCTGCCAGGTATTTGTTAGATATGGGTAAGACAACCTGCCTTTCCAGGCTTCATGTTTAGTCTTCTGAACCCTACTGTGACAAAATTGAGTATTCATGGGTATTCAATAGCAACTGCTCCTGGAGGCCTCTTGCTTGCAGATTTGGAGTTTTCTTTTGTAGGAATTGAGTTTTTGTAGTTACTTTTCTCTCTTCTTCAACTTAATTTATGGAAAACAAACCACAAAATAGCCAGATCTGAATAAAATGTTTGCTGAGATTGTTCATATGGGCAGTTGATTAAGAAATACTGTGGAAAGCAAGGCAGTACCAACAGCCTGTCATTTGGATAATTGCCAAATGTTTAAGACATTTTAACTAATTGAAATATTGTCAGGTCTGGTATAACATAGTATCTTCTATTCCTGTGCTGGCTGCAGGTAACATTAGCAGAAGTCAGCTAATTCCATCTCATGGAAGTCCACTTAGCATTTCTAAATATTAAAATGACCACCTGTGTTAGAATTCTTATCCTGTTTTAAAGGACATATGGTTTAGTAAGCATTTGCACTTGTTGAGATTAAAAGAAGCACGAGCTTAATGAAAGAAAGATGAGCATGAATATTTACCACAAGTATTCTGTACTGCACAAAACTGGGGTCAAGTAAGTCAGCAGTAAAATTATTTTGTGATACAGTACCATATATTTTCTGTGATTGTCTCCTGTGTAGATGCTGATTAGATCCAGCACTCCTAACTGAAAAGAAAGGTCTGATGAAAGACCTTTGATAGTTTCTGTTCATTTATATTATGTAGGCTAAATTGGAAGCTACAGAAAGTAGGAGTAAAATACTTTATATCTTGATTTAATGGGAAGATTTGCATTTTTGCTGTATTAATAGAATGTGGAATTGTTCCACCTAACATGCCATATATATATCTGCTAAAAAAGTACTGTCTTGTAGGGTCCCCCTGGGCCACCAGGACCCCCAGGTGAAAAGGTAAGTTATTTTTACTAAAAAGATTGTCTACTTGTTTAGCATATCAGTTACCCCAAAATTTGGAAACTAGTGATCCTAAAGGAGTGGTTTTCTTACAAGATCAATTTTTATGTCTTAATTTGGGGGCATCACATGGAGAGATTTTTAACTTTTTCTTTGGTTAGGTCTCCTATCTCAATTTATCAAGTCAGTAGTAATTACAACATTCTGTTGATTGTTCGGGCTTATTTTAAAATGTCAAAATTTATCAGTAAAATGTTGAAAGAAGAACATACTGACATTAAAATGATCTGATAAATTTTGTTCCATATATTTTTTGGCATGCTGCTGTAATAGCTGAAGGATTAGGACATGATTTATTTGTTTCACATGTGCCTATAAAAGACATCTTATGTGTTTTGCACCTTCTCTTGACTTTAACCATATACAAAATATTTTGGTTTGTGTATATGTATGCACATATTCGCTGCTGATAAAATGTACTTAATATGTGTAATTCTTATTTTCAGGGTTACATGGGCTTGGGCTTCCAAGGTCCCAAAGGTGAAAAGGTAAGTCTTTTTTGAAGATGTAGGGGGCAACTGTCAAAATTATTCTTGAGATTTTACTTGGTTTAAATAAATAAACTCTTGTATTTAATCTATGGAGAAGATCAGTGCAATGGCATTGTGGGTTTGGGGCAACTTGAGTAAATCAAATATGTAACTCATAACTAAGAGAATGGAAGTCCTGAGCAGTTACTGAGTTTGGATATGATGATGTCAACACTTTCAGGTTATTTATAAAAACAGAGAATGCCCCATCACACAGCATGGCACTTCATACTGTCCAACTTTAAGGGCTTTCCTGCAGTCCTACCAAAGAAATGTCCTTTCTTCTTGTTGCCTTGTTGGTACATTTTACTCAGCCATACTGCTTTCCGGCCTGTTCCAGGACTGTTTCGGCCTTGATGTGTTGCTGGGTTACCATGTAGTAGCTTTGATAACTGATACTGTTCATCCTCTTAGCAAGCATGGAGTAGAGAGTAACACATATGAGGATTACAGTGTTACCTTTCCCAATAGGCACTAGGCTGAAGTGCTTTATGTTGCACTTTCAGGAGGCAAGGAATGCTTGGCAGTCAGTGTTTTTTGGGTAAACTTACTGTGTCTGAGCCCCTCTCCACAAGCTTCTCATGAATGTCATCGGCAGAGGCCTTTTGGGGTATAAGTAAAATATATGATATATGTTTTTTATTTTTTTTATTATTATTTTTATCCACTACCTTATTTATGTATTTTGAAACACTTTTCCCATTGAATAGGATTTTTTTTGAGAGATGGTAAGTCACTGGGATTAACTTGTATTCTTAAAATTCCTTGAAAACAGTATGTGGAGATTTCTTGGATACGTTAGATTTATCTATGAAAAATAAATGGTATTGATGTGTGTTATTACTTGGCAGAAATGCATCCATTGTTTTTGGAAGAGTTTTACTGTGAAATTTGGTGCTTTTGCAAGATGTAAGTGGAAGAAGTTGTTACCCTGCTGTTGATGCATAAATACGAAAAAAGAGTATGACCTACTTTTGTCTTCTTGAAGTTGGCCTCAGCCTCAGTACTGTTTTTAATAGAATATCCCAAATTTGGTGTTGACAGGGAGAACAAGGGGTCCAGGGTCCCCCAGGGCCACCAGGACCAGCACCGCACATGAAAGAAAAAGGAAGCGAAATCATAAAGGGAGAAAAGGTGAGACCTTAAATGATTGACCTTGTTGTATTCCTTATTACATTTTAGGGATTAGAACTAACAGGAAAAATAAAAGAGGAGGAAGAAAATACTGAGTCACCTATGTATTACTTTTCAAAATCGTTTTACTTTATGAAATGAATTTTGATAGTCTTTTTAGAATTTTCTCAGAAAAGTATGATGATAAATGCATAACTGATTGCATAAATAAGTAATGCCTATAACCAAAGACTTTCTGAAGAAAGAGGACTGGTAAGCATAACCCTGTGAACCTCAAATTTTATAAAAAAAATCTCTTAAATGGCTTATGCTGGGCTTCTCATGAACAGAACCACCTCAATAAAATCTGATGCTAATTAATTTTTCAATTATTGAATAAGACCCTCTAAGCAGTATGTACTAGCATAATAAATCAGCTTAATGGATTCACATTTTGTGTTTTGTCCAACTTCTTTTTGCACATCCTGCTATTAGGCATAATTCTTGGAATGGAGAATAGAATTAATCATGCTGTCTGACATGAAGAAATAAACGATTAAACCCCTAAATGAATTATGAGTAGAATTCTGCATACTGATCTGCATTTTTTATCATTTCTTTAGGGTGAGCCAGGTGAAAAGGGTGAACAGGGAATCCCAGTAAGTATTGTATATATATTTTTTTTAGTTACAATAAAAATATTGAAGAATCTAATGGTGGTCCTGAATTTCTTTATGCCTATTTGATAAAGGCAAACTTACTTTCAAATTTGACGGTGTTATTAATCTGGTGTGCATTTATTTTCCAGGGATTGCCAGGTTCAGGTTTCAGGGGAGAAAAGGGTGAACCTGGGAAGCCTGGTCCACGTGTAAGTCTGCTCAAGTTTATCATAACATAATTACAGTCACTGTGTTGTATTCCTAAAGTAATTAAACTTAGAAACCATTAGTGAAACATCAAATTTGCTTTATATTGAACAAGCAAGGGCAGATGAACAACTCAAGATAGTGATAACATCCAGTGTTGTTAAAAGATAACATGCTTTCAGATAGCTAAAGACCCCATGACAGTGGCTGCAGTGCTGGAAGCAGAAGCAAGGCTCCCATTGATCTCATGTGAAGCAAGATAGGTCATACCTGCACAGAAGTAAATGCAAAATAAAGCAAAGCTGTTGACAGTCAAAATTCCTTTGTGTTATACCCTCTACACTGCTAGCTGTGTTAGGACAAACACATTACAGTAATGATTGTTTTTTTCTATTAGATCACTCACTGTATTCAGAAATTGTGCACCCATGGCTGTACGTTTAAGCAGGGTGAATCTTGGTTGTTTTACAGGGAAAGCCTGGAAAAGATGGTGACCCAGGACCAAAAGGAGAACCCGTATGTATTTCACTGAATTTTCAATGCTGTTTTGAACATTCAAAAAGAAAGAACTGTCTGTATGTCTGTGTGTTATTTATGGCTGAAATTTTCTTGCCTTCCAAATTGTTCACTTAAAATTGTGTTCATAGAGTTTAATCTGAAACTTTGATGCTGCCAGAGCTAATATGCAGTTGTATTTGTCTTCCCTGCAAGTACTGTCTTTTACTTGCAGGGCTTGCCTGGAGGGTTTGGGATTCCAGGACGGCCTGGGGAACCTGGTGCTAAGGTGAGTCACAGCCTTCTCAGAGTGACAAGTTATGAGCTTGGCCAGTTCACTGCATTGAAAGAATGCATGCACATAGATCAGTATTAAATGGTTGCTGCTGTGTTGTAACATCATTTCTCAGAGACTAGGAAAAGTCAAAATCAACATTGCTTGAGTATCCCTGGATTAGGGCTCTTGTATGAATTGATTAATGCAGGCTTTATTTTTACAAGCTCTTTGCTTAGCCACCAAATTTATGAACGTGCATTCCTATAAGTCCCAGTTTTTCTTTATACGTTGTGAAGCAGTGCAGTTCTTCTTGGCTAACTAATTATTGGTTATAACATTCCAGGTGCCTAGTGTTTGTGTGAATCTATATCCAAGTGTTCATTTGCTAAGGAAATTCTGTTTTGAGGTGAAGAACATTTGATTTGAATTTAAAGCATAACTTGTATTTTGATTTAGGGTGAAAAAGGTGATCAAGGTCCTCAAGGGCCTCCAGGAAGAGTAAGTAAAATAAACTTTTTTATTTTAAAATTGACTGACGATGTACATTTTAAGAAAGTCAAAGCATTCAAACTGAGACCATGCATATTCTGATCTCATTCCAATCAGTCATGTTCTCAGTTTTTCTCAATGGAAACAAAAGTTGGAAGCATTATTTTTAAGTATGTTTGAAATTTGGGAAAAGAACTCTCGAAGCATATAAATTTTGAATATTTTTGAATATGAACCTGTAAGGCATTGTTAATCCATACAAACTATCTGAAGAAGAGTTCCAAAGAATATATGTCAGCTTTGTAGTCTATATTATATGACAAATAAAAAATGGGACTTGTCAGCTGCAGGTATATAATTGATGTTGCTGCTTTCCAGCAAGTGAGAAGATTCTGAACATTTGATAATTTCATTGAAGAAAGTGCATGCTTCTTGAGTGTTGTATTGTATATGTAAGTTTGCTGTATGTATGACTCATATTTAACAGCAGAAATTGACAGAATAGTGTATTTTAAGATGAAAAGTAATACCAACCTAACGGATCAGAGCTTAGAACATGCTGCAATTTCTTTACATTATCTTCATTCAGAAAGGTGCTATTAACCTCTCCACTTAACCCTACTATTGATACGAAGAAATTTTGATAGAGTAGGAAATCCTGATTTTCTCAGCAGCTACAGCACTCTCACAACAGCTGTTGCCTATCACTGAGATTGGTGGTATGACCGAAGCTTCTGAAAGTTATTGTCACAAAACAAAGTGGCTTTTGTACCATCAGGTTGGAATGGATGAGATGAAACTGGAGCACAGTCGCATGTTTATAGTGTCCTTGTCTTTGTCCTGTGGTTTAGATTATAGATGCTGGACCAATAGATACTTTTGGTGAAAAAGGAGACCCTGGAGTTTCAGGTTTGCCTGGACTAAAAGGTCAAAAAGGTGAAAAAGGTATGCATTTTGGCTTGTCTTTGTGATTGAGTTGTTCTTTTACTTTTCATGTTAAAGGAAATTAAAATCCCACTGTCTGTTCAGGAGCTCTATATCACGACTGAATGTTTCAGTTATTTATCTGTTTTTTTTCCGAACTGCTATGTTTTGTCATAGTTTGTGGCATGCTTCTTATCATCATCAATAAGACTGCATTTGATTAACAGTTTGGAAGAGGTTAAAATGGGGTCTGGGTTTATGGAGGTTAAATAAACCATTGAGATTATTTAATAAATACTGAAATAAATGCAAGCACAAGGATTCCTTTAAAAGATCTTAATCTAAAAATTGATTTGCATAATTTGCAGTATTCCTCAGTAGACAGGGAAAAATTGAGTGTCCCCATTTTTCCACACAACCTTTTCACTATGTGTTTTATTTGAAGACATCTATGGATTATTTAACTTAACCTTTGATTCAGAGAGTACTTGCTATGATACGTACTTAAAAAATAAGTACTAGAAGTTCACTTGTGTTGGCATAGCTGGCTTGATTGACTAATTGAAACTGTCTCTTTTTAAAGGTTTCCCTGGTGCACAAGGTGTCCCAGGAATTCCAGGTATGAATGTATGGCCACTGATTTGTTCACTTTTTTCCTTTGTCCTTGGGTGGAAAGTCCTGAGAGGTGGTTCCCTCAGCTGCATCCAGCCTGATTTACATGGTGCCCAGGTCTTGGCCTCTATGAAGGCCTAATCCCACCCTAGACTTTTTCTGTGGATTACTTTTCTGGTATGACTGATGTTATACAGCCTAGCTCTTTTTGTAGCGCTCTGATAATGAGGAGTGAGCTAAGAATGAAATTATTGTGAACCAGGGTTGGATAGTTGCCGGGGTTTCTCACAGTTTAGGGAGGAGATACTAAATAACATAGGCTGTAGTAATCCCTGAAGAAGAATGGTGGCTCTTTGTCTGTCATTACCCTTTCAAAATTAAGATTTATACTTATATAGAATTATATATATATATATATATATATGTATCTTCCCACATTGTGACTGAGGGCTAAAAATAGTTAAGAAATCAAGTCTAACAATCAGTTGTTAAAAAAATAACTCATTAAAGTAGAAAGATCTGTGTGTCTGTACAAATATCTAGAAGGAAATCTTGATGAGTTTTTTTCTGTCTGTTTAGCTACTTGTTTTTATTGCCTGCTGTTTGTTATTCCTACAAGCAGTTCTAGTTTTAGCATGCCTGAAGATCTGCTGGCCCTGTTTGAATACTTGTTTACCGAAGTTCTTAGAGATGCTGTCCTTTTCTAGATGTGTTTAAGATTTGAGATATTATGAGATAAGGAAGAATATGGTGGTTTCTAAATGTAATAACTAAACGAATTCCTTTATCACCACTTTTTCCCAGCCACCAAAAATTGGTTATATTAAATCTCATAAAGTCACTTTTTCCAGAGTTCTCTCAGGGTCATAATGGAAGGGAGTTATTCTGAGCTTTAGAGAATTGTTTATAAATCACCACTGTAAAAGTACACTTTATTTTGCACTGGGATTGTCCCATTTCTCTCTGTGACCCAATGGAAGCTAATGCATTGACAGTGTTATTCTTTTTACTTGCAACTTTTTTCACCTGTATTTTACTCTGTCCAAAGGTCGACCAGTTCCAGACATGGTGGGATCACCTGGTGTCCCTGGCCAGAGAGGTGAAAAGGGTGAGAAGGGTTCTCCAGGATTCCCTATACCTGGACCGCCTGGAAGAGATGGTTTCCCAGGCCCGCCAGGGTTGCCTGGCCCACCAGGTCCTCCAGGTGTAACAGGTAAGTAAAGTGCTCAGTTGCTTTTCACTGTGAAGTCTCAATAATGCACACTGCCTGCCTATGATAAAGGAGACAAGGTTATAAAAGCTATAATCAGGATGCATTTACATCTTGGAAGAAGCATTTATGAGTTGTTACAACAGAAAAAGAAATTAACAGATATCAATATTGTTCTCAGCATAAAAGATACTGGTCATGCATCAAAGTTTACAAGTCTGCAGTACTAGACTAAGTATCAGACTGAGCACATCTAAGAACTTCAGACTGAAGTACATCATCTTTTTAATTTCTTAGAAGTTTTCTTTGTAAAATGGAATTATCTTGCAAGAGAATGTACAAGAATGTACAAGAGAACTTACCTTACAGAGGTAAATGAAGTTCTAGTAATGATTAGATAAAAATATACAAATAGCATTTGTAGTAACAATAACAGCATATTATATAGCTATGTGTAATTAGTTTTTGATAAAGCATTTTTAAAGGGAGAGATAAAGTATTTGATTAGACGCTGCTCAATAAGTCCATTTTTGGTAGTACGTATCAGTCAACATCAAACAAGAGATTTAAATAAAGAAGTGTATCCATTAGGTTTACTTATAATGCAGAGTTTTATTAATAGTTTATTTAGTAAATACTAGATTTAGATGTTCCTAGTTTTGTCTTTTATGATTCTGTTACTGTGTTTGTTGTGAGTATACTCTGTGAGCTCTATGCCATCTGTGCTTTCAAACAGCATTGCAAACAAATTGTTTCAACATGAAACTTTAATATTTAACAATACATATATATATATTAGTTCCTCACAGTGTTCATTTGCACTTTCTAATTGTAAATTGAGTGGTTTGATGTTATTTTTTAACTAAAGAACAATAGCATAAAATGACAAGAAAACTAAGAGGATAATAGAAAATACAGAATATTAAAATTAACATTCTGCTTTTCTACGCAGATTTAGGCAAATGCTTAAAATTAACTCATCGTATTTATTTTGTCAGGCTGTAAATCTTAGCATAAGAATTACCTTTTTTTTTTTTTTTACATACACAATGAGAGGAAAAAAAGTGTTTTACTTACAGCTCTACAGATATCTACAGATGACAGGGGTCAGGTGGAACTTTAAATAGCATGTGCAGACGGCATGTTTATTTCATGCAGATCTATGATTCCTTTGTGTAACATTCTATAGATTTTGTTAAGAAATTGAAAGCTAGTGCCTTTCCACAGTTGTGATTTTGTTAATTTTTTTAAAGGTGAAGTATGAAATAGAAGATGATAATGTCATTACAGTAGCTTAAACAGTCTTAAACTATTGAAAGAAACATTATTATCCATGGAACTCCTAAACCAAAATGTCTGCCAATGAGCCAGTACAAAGTGCAGCCCTTAGTGTAGGGAATTAAATAGCAAACTCTCACCTAATAAGAAGTTATATTTTTTTTATTATACATATTTCTCTCATTGCTTAATTTTGCTCCTTCCCCAGACATTTTGTTAGCTTTCTTCAGATGTGCAATGGGAAAAAATAATTTACTCTTTGCATTTGACTGTTTCCCAAACTTCACTTAAACTTTCTGACTACTGACTTTGACCAAAATGATGTCAGTTTGTATTAGGTCAGAACCTATGTCATAACATCAAACAGAATAAGCTCAATTTGTATTCCTGTATTGTTTGCTAAATCTTCTCATCTGTTACCTATTTCAGTTCCTCGTACACTTAGTTTCTCATTTTCAGAATGATTTCTCAATATAAATAAGTTAAAAAGACGTTAACAATCTGCTCTTTACCTAGAAAGTTTTCTGTATTTCCAGGTTAGGTATAAAATCATTACATAACAAATTTCTTCAGAACATCAACATTTTTCATTTCCTTCAAGGTTAAGAGAGAGGTTTTTTTCCATCCATGGCACTTTTCTTAGCCAAGGCTAACAATAAAAATAGGTTTTCTGTGAAGGTTGTTTTTGACCTTGTTATGGCAGAGCCGTCTTTTATTTCTGTAATTCCAAGCATTTCTTAAGTGGTCTGTCTGGAAATTATCAGTAAAAAAATATCAGGAAAATATCAGTAGAAAGAGTTCCCATTGATTTTCTTCAGATTAGAAGACAGAGATAGAAAAATGAAAGACTCCTAACTTGAGACTACTCATGGATACGTTTAACTGAGGCACTCATAACTAAAGCCCTATGAAAGAAACTTGTGTTTGCCAAACAATAGTCTCTATTGCATTTTAATTGCAGATGGAATTGATCAGTGTCAACAGGGGCAACCTGGTGCACCAGGTATACCTGGACCTCCAGGGCAACACGGATTTCCAGGAGAGATGGGAGAGAAAGGTAATATCATAGTTGCTTCCTATTGCTTTGTATGTTGTGGCTTGGATATGTCAAGGTGTTGATAAGTCAATGTGATCCAGAGAAACAGTACTTAACATTACAGAAACAGTTTGTGAATGTGCAAGGTGCTTGATGGGTCTCTGGCGAGTAAAAGATAGTGTCTGTTGAGTTGGTTGACACAAACTTCAGTTATATTTCACTTATCCTACACATTGCTAGGAAGAAAAAAGGGTTGAGTATAGACTCATTAAGTACAAATTGAACTGTTCATGGCAATTTAAGGTATGACTTCTAGGATAAAGAATTTGAGAAGGGAAGATGAGCTAGCAAAGGAAATGCTTTATGAATCATTACCTTGGCTATAATTGAATCTAAAATTGCTACACTCGTAAGTACTATTGTCAACTATGTGTTTTAGTAGAATCAACTAGATGGACATGTGCAAAAAATGAGCTACATTCATTTACATAATGGTTCCCAATTTCATTCTACAGACTTCTTTTCCAAAACTGCAAAATTGCAGTGGCTGTAGAGTTACTTCTTATTCCACTTTCTACTTTTCCTATTTTCTACACCTGGTGTATATTTCTCTTCCTTTTGATCCTCTTCAGTCTATTAAATATTATCTGTAGGATAACATAGAAGGTGATTTTCATTTTATTCCTTTTAAAGGCTTTTGAATAGCAGTGTACTGATAAGTTCTCTTTGAGGTGTGTAGTTAGAAATAACACATTTATTTTTATTCTTTCAACATGTAGTGTATTACATTGACACTTGCTACTGGATTCTGCCTACTGCAGCTGCCTTGAATCTTGTCATTGTTATTCATTACTTTTTTTTTCTTTTCAGGTGAAAAAGGTGAAACCTGTGCCTTGTGTGATAAAGTAGGACCTCCTGGACTTCCAGGACCACAAGGACTGCCAGGTCCAGCAGGTAAAAAACATTAACTACCTGAGAATTAACTGCCAAGGCAGAAGTCTGAAAGTGCAGAGTTTACTGTGTGATTAATTGGTGTTTTCTCCCATTAATCAAATTGCTTGTGAAACTAATGGGAAGAAAAAAAACCTAAAAACAACAAAACAGAATATTCTTATTTTTGGCCTGATTCTTAATTCCCACTGAAATCACAAGAGCTACCAGGGAAGCAGAATGTGGCCACAGTGAATCATCTCTACAAACTGTGGTCCAACTTGTGAAAGTAAAAAATGTGGGAAACATTTGCTCTGTGTACTCAGGCTTGGCAGTAGCTCATACACGACATTCCCAATCCTAGCATCAAGTTCTGTGGCTAGAAAGAGAAGAATTGTCTGCTACCATATCAGAGAAGTGCCACATGTAAACAGTGATAACATACTTAGTATTTGTTCCAGTGATTTTGCAGAAAAATGAATGTTTTATGTAGTTTTGGGACTACAAAGTTTGCCTGATAGGTCAGATGACCCATCAACTTATGAGCTTGTGGATGTAGGCACATGGAGCACACTAGCACATGAACACTGACAACTGCTGGCTTCAGCAGTTACATTTGTTAATTAGACACTTTGTGAGGAATCAGAAAGGGTTCACTCTCAACAAGCTGTTTGTAAAAGAGCATAATAAATGGAATTCTATGTTTTTGTCTCTGGTAAGGTTTTCCGGGACAGACAGGTTTCAAGGGTGACAGAGGCTTACCTGGACTTGATGGCCTTCCAGGAGTACCCGTAAGTGATGCCTTAGGAAATGCTATCTGTGTATTCTCTATTATATTATCAAAAATACTCAGTGCTTGTGTAATAGTTCTGTTAAAAATAGACCTGCGCAGTGATATAATAAAGTGAAGGAACTGGATATACCTAGCAAAATAAACTAAGAAGCAGTGTCTGCTGTCTAGCTGTGAGAAGAAAAAGCAGCTGTCAGAAATTAGTTGTATTTCTGTACTTACTCGTCAGATAGACTCAGCAGTGGAGCTGGGTAAAAAGTAGGATTTCATATGAACTAGATGTAGCAGTGTATCTATCCAGTAACTCTTTGCTACTGTTTACATAATATATTGAGGGAGTGCCATCTAGTGTAGCATAAGCAGTTAGTCAATATTAGCATGCAGTATCCTTCAACAGTTTGTGTGTTCTGTGTGCCATGTACTCTATGAAATTTAGTTAATGAGATCACAGTTTTGTTGGTGCAGCATAACAAAGCTCTCTGTGATTAAGGCTGGATATCAGAATCAGAAGAGCTCTACTCATAGCACACGCCTGAAAAGGCAACACAAATGACTCCTAGATGAGCAGTGTACTAGCAAATAACATTTGATCTTGTCAGAGTTTGCTTGAGAGTCTCTGCAAACACTGTGGTATGCTGTGAAGACCCACTTCAGCATACATGCTCCACTGGCATAAGTTAGATTTAGACACCATTTCTAATGTAAGTAGACTGAGTTTGGCATAGTCTTTGCAGGCTTTTTTCCAAAGCTGTTTTATTCTAATTGAGCATTTTTGGCAGCATATGAGTAGCTTCTCAGTGACTTTCATGTGTGTTAACATTCACACACACATTGAACAAGCTTCCTCTCTATCACTATTGGTGAGAAAGATGTACTTTCAGAAGATACACCAAACCTCACATGCAAATTCCTTGCTCAATAAATCTTTTTCTTGCTCTTAAGTGTGAATAAATGCTAGATACCTGTATTTAGATAGCAACAGTTAGCTGAATGGATTCTATTCTTTGTTTCCACCATGAAAAACAGGATGCAAGTACTCAGACTGAGTTTACTGTAGTATAAATAGGCCCATGAAAGAAAGGTTTGAGAAAAATGAGAGGCAAAATATGCACCATGACAACCATGACAAAGAGACAAACAATAAAAGACATCCTAGTATACTTAAGCTTTTTCTAAGTCTTGAAGTTGTTCTCAGCACAAATTTACAGTATCATTGCATTTTCCTTTTCTTGCCTCTTCTGTTTATGTTATATTCTGTGTTCTGTGTATACCTTTCATCAGAAAAGAAATGACTACATTTCTGAATGCCTTTAAGCTTGTTTTGTTCTACAAAATTCAGCCAGGTGGTGATTTAGTGTACAGTTTATCTTGGAAAAACTACTACATGTAGGCCAGCTTTGCAAGGTCACATTGTTCAAATCCATGGCAGAGCATCCAAGTCCGTTTCTGGAGCCACCAAACCTAATGGAAAGATTGTCTTTGACTTTATCCTATCTCAGGTTTAAGTGGAAGGTACACATGAGACATAAGCAGTGGTCATTACCCACAAAGTCTGGGCTTTACCCTACTTCTGTTTCACTTGAAAACAGAATGTTCAGATGAAAAAAGTGCATACAGGTTCTAGAGAGTATGTAGTGAAAGACTGGAATTCTAGAAATCTTATTGATGTATTGTTATGTAGATCATTTTTTTCCCTGGAGAGCTTGCAGTACGTTTTTTGAATATGTGCATAGTATTCTATACCACAGCAGACTGTGGATGTTAATTGTTCAAAATCAATAAATGTTGGTAATCATGTGAAATGTGTATTTTCATCAGTGAAGTGTCATAAATAAACATAAGAAGCTTTCAGTCTTCAGCTATTCTTAGCTCTTGTGCAAAGAGCTCTTTAATTTTATATAAAACAATGATTTTAACATAGAATCTATGCATTTCATAAATGTAATAGTTGCTTTGTAGCTCTCTAAAAGAAGCAAAATAATGTATTTTGGGTTTGTATAGACAGTTTATATGTGAAAGTACTACTTATGATGGTATTATAAATTATCTCTAAGGAAAAATATACCTTTGTTTTATTTTTGTCATACAAATAGGGTCCCTGGCACTATAAACTATGAATCTGTCTGCTGGGGCAGGCACATTAACTCTGACAAAACCTTTTTTAAAATCCTAGATTACCTTGGTACTGTATTAATAGATGTAACTGAAATGCAGTGGGTAGTATATTGAAAAATCAGAATAGATCTTGTATGCCAAAACCTGCAATTCTTTTGTAAGTAGTGTGCGTTTATGTTCACCATCTAAAGTGTTATAGCTGTGGTGTGGTATAATGACAACATGGTCAGGACAGGAAGATTTGCATGAATTCCTTATTTACACTGCTGTATCCTGGAAGATGTTCTCATTTGACCTTTTTTGTTGAAAACCAAATTGTTTATTTGATTTATATCTACTCTTTAATTTCTGAAGATTTGTTTTCTTTTTATCAGTTGAAGAGTTGATAGGGCAACTAATGACATCTGAATTTATGAAATTTCAGGGGCCCCCGGGTGCTCCAGGACTTATTGGCCGCCCTGGGGCAAAAGGAGAACCGGGAGATTTTACTTACGATTCCATCCTGAAAGGTGAGAAGGGAGAACCTGGTTTCCCAGGACAACCAGGTATTCCTGGAAGAGAAGGAACACCAGGAAAAGACGGATTGCCAGGTCCTCAAGGTCCAAAAGGAGCATCGGTATGTGTGCTTCTTTATGTTTACACGCTGTCCTGCAGCATGTTTCTTTATTTTTGCATCCTGTCCTATATATGTTTTATGTTTGTTGGCCTTATGCTTTGTTCCATGTCTTGTCTTTAAACTGAGTAGTTCATTCCCCCCAGAAGATTCCTATTTCCCTAGAGCTGGTAAAGAATAGGGCCCTTCAACGACAGAGTATTTCAGAGTTTGATTTTGACCTCTCTCTGAACATGTGCAAATATGTAATCCAGCTCAGACATATTCAGATTATTTGTCTTCCTGCTTTCCAGTATAAAGAGCAAAGTTACTTCCCCCACAAAGTTGTGGGTATCAGCAGTATATTTGTTCCTTTTCCCTTTCTCATAGCTTTATAAGGAGAACTAGTGGGAATGATTTAACTTGTAATTGGAGAATATTGAAGGAATGCTCTTGTTCAAGTAGAGGTCAGTAGTATAAGATTCAGCTCTATTCTAGCATACTTACCTCTTGTAGAAACTAGTATCTCAGTCTTTCTGTGCTAGAGAGCTGGTATGGATATAAATCTGTATCTGCAGCTCAGAATTATTCCAAAATCCACAATTAGGGAAGCAGCCTGCGTTGCACACTAGGTGTGTTTTACGTGTGCTAGTCTACATGGAACCCAGATCTCTTTCCATTGTGTTCTGTGATAAAGAATTGACCTTTGGTGTTACAGATAATGATGATGTGCTAGGTTGAAGTTAAAAAATACTCACACAGTTAGAAGAATATATTCTGTCTCACCTACATTAATACTTCCAAAAATTAGGGTACAGCTGGCTTGAAAGGAGAACGTGGTCCGCCAGGCCAACCTGGATTCCCTGGAGTACGTGGTGAAAGAGGTTTACCTGGCTCTCCTGGGATAGGCACTGCAGGGTTACCTGGTGACAAAGGAGAGAGAGGTTTTGCTGGAACCCCAGGTTTACCAGGACTTCCAGGTAATGCTATAGTATGTTCTTTTTAAAAAATTAAAAATGTAAAAAATTTGCCCTTTAAGTGAGCAATTTAGGATAGAAAAAACAAGCCTAATTTAGACCAATGGAACAGTGTTTTCTTTCAGCAGCTTACTTGCACATTTTTGAGGTCAGTTTTCTTTTTTTTTTTTCAGTTAGTCCAATCAGCATGGTTTAAGCTCATCTCAAACCTAATTAATTGTAGTTTTCTATGAACTTTCTATAATAGACTTGATAAAATGCTGGTTGTAATGGCATGAAGAGACTAACACTGCTGGTTAGGTGAATTAAACTTCTCTTTTTAGCTTAATCTGTTCCCATAATTAATACATCTTTACAGGTGCAAAGGGTGAAGCAGGACGAACTGTACCACTGCCTGGACCTCCTGGGGCAGACGGCCTTCCTGGACCACCTGGTTTCCCTGGACCCCAAGGTGCAGCATCCTTTTAATCTTTGTCAGATTATCATAATGTTTTTGTTTCCCAGAAGCTAACATTTTTTCCTGTTTACACTTGTGAAGGTGACAAAGGAAATCCTGGGCTTCCAGGGAGACCTGGCCTGCCAGGAGAAAAAGGTGCTGTTGGGCAGCCAGGTATAGGGTTTCCTGGACCTCCAGGACCCAAAGGTAAGACAAACATTATCTACCTGTGATATAATAGAGCTTTTATAACTGCAGTGTGGATAGAGGACTACACTATCATCCAGCCATGGCTGCATGGAGGAATTTGGGAAGTGTAGCAGAAGATCTTCCCTTGTGAAAGTCCAGAAGAACCACAGTAAGGATATTCTCAAGGCACACCTGCTTTGTGCAGTGATGTAGTGCAGATACAAGCAGTGTCAACACTACTGCCAGAACAGAAAGCGATACAGTACATATCTCATTGCAGCAACTGAGATTTCTGGGAGATTAAATGGCCTTTCTGAAAGATGAGGCACAGCTTTGCTTGGTAAAAAAAAAAAACGTGTTGACATAATGGTGACTTTATTGGACCAGTACTAGCAACTCCGTTACCACCCAGGTGAACATGAGTGACTTGGTCAAAATACAGGCATAGCCAGCATAAAGTTAGGCTTCCCTGAATGGCCATTGTTAGGGTATGTTTGTATTCTCATTTTGGATTGTCAGGAAATGTATGTTATAATTCTGCTGCTACTCATTCTGGATTAGATCTTTCAGTAGACACCTCAGCTCCTAGACTCTTTTGTCTTTGTTATTATTCCATTTACTGAGAAATTCAGTGTTTAAATATCTGTTCACAGAATTACAAAGAGCTCTCTGATGTTTGGATGCTGAATTTTGTACTCCCTGAAGACTTTACCTGGGAAAGGAGCATCATTTTAATTTACTAAATGTGTGCTAGTGTTGAGTGAGCACTACATTAAGTGATCTGCAGAATACTGTATTTTTTCTGGCATTCAGAAGGCAGAGTCTGGAGGCCAGCTGTTGCAGAGAAACGTATGTGACCTACAGAGACATGTGTAGGACATGTTAGGCTACATATACTGATCAAAAGGTGTTGACTCCAAGATGGCTTCTGAGGTCTTACAGCCCATGTGCTGATTTACTGTTCTCCACGGGCTCCACCCGTGGTCTACCCCATCTGATCAGGCAGGAATTACGGGAGCAAACAATTTGCCTGTGCTCCCTGGGACAGCCACACTCTTTCACCAAACGCTTAATCAACAGTTCAGGCCCTGACCTAACAGTTCCCCTACAGTTACTGTCTCTGTAGAAGACTTTTGGAACACAGCTTTTCAGTCAGGATGTTTCTCAATAACATTAACCCACCAGGATTTAATTTAAGAGCACTTAGAATTTATTTCTTTGTGTCATGAAACTCAGTGTTTAAATATCTGTTCTCAGAATTACGGTGTTCTCTGTTGAGGGCACTGATGTTTAGATGCTGGCATCCCTAGAAATTTGATGTAAGAGACTATGTAGACCTTTTAGTCATGGCCCTCTGAGGGTGTGAGTAGTTCATTTAGAGGTCTGAAGAAACAACAGGGGATGCTTACAGGGACAGGCAGTAATTATATGAGCTTTCTTTTGTTTTTTAGGTTTCCCAGGTCAGCCTGGCTCACCTGGTCTGCCGGGGACTCCTGGAACCCCTGGCCTGGATGGTTTTCCAGGCACACCAGGTTTACAAGGTCAAAAAGTAAGTGTCTGCTGCTGCTGCTGTTTTCTGTGACTGCTCAAGTGAACAGGAATCTGAGCAAATATCCTGCTTTTTATTAAAAACAAACAAACAACAACCCCCCCCAAAAAAAAGAAAACAACAACAACAAAAAAAAACAGTTGGCCAAACAGTGTTGTATCTCACTGTACAGACAAAAGATGAAAATAGATGAATGCTTGATGTTAACTCTGTGTGGCTTGCGTTTATGCCCTGAGTCATGTGTAGTGTTAGTTTTCTCAGTAGTTTAAATACATTCAGTGGATCAGTTCTTGATTTTGATGTATTGATTCCAAATCTGTTGTGTTTCTATGACTAGGGTGAGCCTGGAGTGGGTCTCCCTGGCCCTAAAGGATTACCAGGCATCCCAGGCCCAGCTGGCATCCCTGGAGAAAAGGGAAATCCAGGGCTGCCTGGCTTACGAGGCGAACAAGGATTCCCCGGTATACCTGGACAACAAGGATTCAGAGGTATTGTAATATTATAATATTGACAGAAAAATAAAGATACAATTCTGCATTTCTATTTCTTTTCTATAGTTACTCCCCTGTAGAAGTAGAAAAAAGCCTGTTCACCACATAATTCCTACTAATTTATCAGGGTTTTTTCATTTTTCATTTTTCTCTCCTCCTTTTCACGTACCACAACTACTGGAAATGACAAGCAACAAAAAGCAACCCTTTCCCTGAGCCCATTCAGGAGATATTAGAAGCTGAAATGAAGTTTTATTGGCCAAGTGGTTTCTAAGCATCTGTCTAGCATCTTCATCAAACAAGGTCTCAAGTACACTGGTTTCTGTCTCCCCACAGGCGATCCAGGCCTTCCAGGACTACAGGGTTTGCCAGGTCCCCAGGGCTCACCAGGAGTGGGCCCACCGGGATTGCCAGGACCCGCTGGACAGCCAGGACCCGAGGGGCCGCCAGGTGAGAGAAAAAATGATCCCATGCTGGTGACTGGAAGTGCTGTGTGTTTTTTGTTGTTGTTGTTGGTGGTGGTGGTTTTTTTTTTGCATAAGTCAATGTTGATGTTCTTGAAAGCATTGCTCATGAACTGCTTTGCGATATAAGGTCTGTGGTGGGGCCACAGGGATCATGGCAGCAGACCTCATCCATCTGCTCTGTAAAGCAGGACAAGGGGTGAGAAAATGTCTGTTGTTTTGTTCAGTCTCCTCAGTTTACTGCGGCTAATATGTACAGGATTGAGGCTGCAGGCAGGAAATGAGGAATACTTCTGTTCTTTTGATGTAAATAGAGAAACTGACTTTGAATCTTCATTCAGTAATTTCTGAGGGCGTTCTTAGGTATGCTTGTTAACTGTGTTCCCTGTTTTCTTCTAAAGACTAATCCCATGTCATCTGTTTTTCATAGGATTTCCTGGAATAAAAGGAGAAAGGGGCTTCCCTGGTATCCCAGGTCTAGACATGCCAGGACCAAAAGGGGATAAAGGTAGCCAGGGCCAGCCTGGAGTACCAGGGTCTGTGGGGTTACCTGGCCTGCCAGGTCCACAAGGATCTGTTGGACTGAAAGGATCAGCAGGTAAACATATTTATTTCTGGGAAAGTAATCTACCTTGGAAACTGGTGTCTTTTACAGCTGTTTTATTAAGTCCTGTTAGCATGCCTCTTCACTCAATTAGGAATTGATCCATCAAAAGATGGGGTAAACATGGGCTGCTATCAACAAAGCTTCTTTGTAGATGTGTAGCTTTAACTTCATACTAAAATCTTTGGGTGGATGAAATACAGCTATCTGCAGGATCTAGGCTTTAATCCGTGGTGATAGAAGGTGATTATTCTGTGATAGAATGTGATTTTAATAAAGCCTCTGTTAATGACTGCGTAGTTTTACTGTAGTGGGAAGTTTTAAGAATCTGCCAAAAACCTATTACAAATGATGTATTCTGGTTTTCGTAATACTATTTTATTGTTGTTTTCTATCATGCTATTTTACATTAGATTATCCTCTCTGCAGCATTTTTCCTTAAGTAGTGCAATCCCTAATACAATTGGAAGTGAATCATTCCACTTCTCATGTTTCTTTACAGTGCTTGCTTTATTTTACTCTTTCATTTTGTTTTCAGGAGCCAAAGGAGAAATGGGAGTTATGGGAACTCCTGGGTTGCCAGGAACTCCCGGACCAGTTGGAGATCGAGGGTTCCCTGGTGAAAAAGGTAGGACAGATTTTTCTCAAAATTTTCTAGAATATTTTAAAATAAACTTTTTTTTTTTTTCCCCAGCTGAAGGCAAGTCTGGAAATAACCAAATACAGGGGATATGCTTGGCCTGAGGAATGTTTTATGTCAAGTAACATCCCTCTGAGTTAGAGATGGTATAGTCTAGAAAGCCATATCCTAGGAGCAGTCATGTATTTGGGCACTGAGAAAAGCTTTTATAGGTATTACTCGCAGAAAAATGCTGCATTTGATGTTATAAATAGCCAGCAGAAGGGACTTAATTCAATCCTTCATTCGGTATTAAATTCTTAAGCTTCTGTTCCCATTGTTTTGAGAGAGTCTAAAACTAATGGCTGTGATGTAGGAAAAAGATGCCACTTTTTTCAGTAGAGATATTGTGAGGTCCTTGTATAAAAAAAATATTTGCACATGAGATAAAAGAAGTGTTCCAGAATAAGTTAACCGATGCTCAAGAACTGAATAAAGTTGTTCTTGCCTACTAAATATCTGCAAAGTTTTATACTCCACTGTAACATTCTGTGCTTTACAGGTAGCCAAGGTTTGAAAGGTGTGGTTGGACCTCAAGGTGATCCAGGTGTCAAAGGGGATAAAGGTGAAGCTGGTCTTCCGGGAATACCCGGAAGCATGGACACCATGGACATGGTCAGTCTCAAAGGCCAAAAGGGAGATCCTGGAGAAAAAGGTGACTTCTGACTCTGACTAGTTAGTTGAGTTTAGTTGTATCTTAGATTTAGATAAGAGGTTTCAAAACAAAATTTAAGAATTTCAAACAGCAAATGCAAATATTTTTTCCAGCATCCTCAACACCATAGAAACAAAGACCAATCACAATCAGAAGGGATTTTGGCTGGATGCAGTAAACTAGAAACTAGAGCTTGCTAAAAGAGCAAAGCGTGTGTTTCATGTAAATAATGGAAACAGTGTTGCTATAAAGACCACTTGATAACAACCTGAGAGCTGGAAAGGAGCTAGGGAAATAATGTAGTGTTCCATTTCTTTCAACCAGATCTTTAAAAATTTTCACCACGTTTTCTGAAATAATTCTTCTTACCCCTTCTGACTTCTTCCCAACTTGGCTGCATCCCTGTTGCAGTGCACTGTGCTGAAACTGAAGTAATTCAACTCAGGCCCTGCTGGAATTAAATTTATCTTATTTGAAATGGTTACTGACTTGGTTTGTGATTAGCTATAATCCTTAATCTTTTTCTCCTTGACTGCTGCTTATGCAATTTTATATGCTTTTGGAATACTCCTTGCCAAAAATGTGGTGTATTGCACTTTTTGAATTTCATGATTATGATTTCCAATCCATTCTCCAACTCTTCAGAACCTTTTCACAGCTAATCCTGTCTTCTTTTCATGCCTATCTGGTGTGATGATGTCTACAGATTACCCTAATAAATTCTCTGTTGGGCTCAGGACAAAGCCCTTGAGACTCCTTTCCAGTTTGGCAGCAAATAACTATAATGTTATATTTTAACTATGGGTACAGGAGAGTTTCCTGGTTTCCCAGTCTAGCTGTCTGTTCTCTCCATGTCTGACTGCTCAAAGTGAGACCTTAACTCTTGTGTGCTGGTTGGGACTCAGAGAAACATAGAACACGGACAGGCAATGGCTCACAGCTCGAACAGTCAGAGACTGTGAGAAAGGGCAGGGACAAGTGTGGAGTGCATCTGCCTCTAAACTGAGATGCAGCTTCTGACAGCACTTTTGTGTTTGTTAAGATGCTCAGCCTGTAACAACTTCATCTAGATCTCTTTCTCTCGTTTGTTTCTGATCGTCCTATATCTGGTGGTGTGCAAAACTTTAAAACAAGTCTGCATAGGTTGTTTTTAATTTATTTTCTGCTCTAGGCCTGTAGGTTGATTGGTTGATAGTTTATTTCCTTTCCAGAGATGAAGATCAGACACGGTGGTTACATGTATATGAATAAGCTTCATGGAATTAAAATACTTTAAATATTAGGCAGAACTAGGGAAGCAGGACCTTTCTGCCTGTGAATTGGCTGCTCACATGTACCTGCTTAGACAGCAGAACAGCCAAGTCAGATCATTTTTGTTAATACCTGATATTGGCTGGCACATCAAACATAACTCATTAATCTAACTCAGACATATGCATTCTTTTGCAATACATGGAATTTCTTCTAAAGACACGATATGCCTTGTAATTTGCACGGATGCCTGCAAAATTTCTAGAGTTTGCAGCCTTCTCTTGACACTAGTTTAACTGGAGGGTTGGCTGTTAGTCAGGTGTGACTCTACTGTAGAATGTATGTGATGCTTGAATTCAGCCATTCCCAAACAGCAGAAAGAAGCAACTGATAAAAATTAACTAGAGGGAGCATTATATGGCGTGAAAATAAATTTTGATATAAAGACTGTGTGTTTGTTTTCTTGTTGTCTAGGGGACCTTGGGCCAACAGGAGAAAAAGGGTTACGTGGGGAGTATGGAGAACCAGGAATTCCAGGAAGGGATGGTGAACCTGGTACTCCAGGGCAACCAGGTATGTTTGAAGCTAGCAACAGAAAGATTGCTAACTAAGGTACTCTAAACTACATTAACTAATGGAACTCTTAATTTCTCTGCTCTCCTTAGGACCAAAAGGTGATCAGGGCCCTCCAGGGTTCCCAGGAGATCCAGGAATTCCAGGACAAAAAGGATCAGTTGGTGAAATGGGTTTGCCAGGTACTGATTGCTAAGAATTTTTGTTAATCTTTTTTCCTCAAGATTATCTGGAGCATTATGAGAAGACTATGTAGCATGTTAGTTGGCGTCCAGAGTTTTGCATTCCTGCTCTGCCCACACTGAAATTGAGCGAAAATTTAAGCATAACCTGGTCTAGGGAGCTGCTTTGGCAGGAGGGTTGGACTCGATGATCTCTGGGGGTCCCTTCCAACCCCTACAATTCTGTGATTCTGTGTGCATTTACTTAATGATGAAAGTATTTTCAGTGCCTGAACTGTAGGGCTTTGGAGATGTTGCTTTTTCAGTCCTCTTCTTGGTATACAAATAATTCTTGTTCAGTGGCTTCTTAAGCTTCTATGTGTAACTCCTTTAGCTGGATATTAAATGGTATTTTGTGCACAAAAAGAAGGGATGTATGGAGAAATTATGTTTTTTGTTGCAGGTGGGCAGTATTTCAAGTGATATCTGTCTGTCTGTCTGTCTTTCTCTCTTTCTGTGCTAGCATGTGAACTGCTTTAAACTTCTTGTGTATCTTCCCCCTTCTAAAAAGTTTGGTGAGTTGCATTGTATTGAACAGTATTGACAAACTCTAGTGCTTTGGGGTTGTTGTGGTGGAGGGGATTCATAAAGGACAGAATGAAGAAAAACCTCAACAAGGAAGCTTCATATAAATTCAGATGGCCTTCTGCCTACCTGGGAAATCAAAGATAGAAGACAGAAGTGGAAAATGAGGGGGGGGGGGGCAGAAAAATCTGCTACAGCGGAATCTCCTTGTCACCATTGTCCTGTTAGATGTTAATCAAAGCAATGTAAACTGTTGTCCTATTAGATATTAATCAAATTGACATAAACTTTTATTCAAATGCTATTATTATCAATAGCTCTGTTTTCTACTAATCCAATATTAGAATTTTCTCTTGTCAGGTGAGTTTATCTTCCCATAAAAGGCCCCCTTAAGGTGATGGATCTCAGAATTGAACTTACTGACTATTGTAATAAGATATGTTTTTTTTTTCTAGCTCTAAGTAGTTAAGGAAATGCTGAAAACTCCTTATTAACTCTGCTGAGGTATCACTAGCTCTGTTACACACATTTTTCCTTTTCTCTTGCTAGGAACACCTGGAGAAAAGGGTCTGCCTGGAATACCAGGTTCACCTGGCACACCAGGGTTCCCTGGACAAAAAGGTGAAAAAGGAGACAAAGGAGCAGCAGGTTTTCCTGGAATTGGCTTTCCAGGATCTCCTGGTGAGAAGGTATTTATTTACACCCCTAAGGATTTAATTGCCTTGTCTCTGCTGACTATCTCATTTAAAAATATACCTTTGGCCTCTAAGCTGTTCTGTTGTATTTTCTATTGTGCTCATTTAAATACCTGATGAAAAACTTGAATATTTGCACAGATTTAGTTGCATACTGCTTGCTGGGACCCTACTACATTCAGAGTTTTCATTTATTCTATCCTTTCAGAAACAGGCTAAATTTACATTGACATAAATGTGGAAGAGGGAAAGAACTCGCAAAAAAACTGAGGAAATATGTTTTAAAAAGGGTTCTTACAAACAGATCAAATAGGCATGCTGAAGTGTTGTTTCTGTACTTTTACAAATATATTGAGAAGCTGAAAAAAAAACTGCCAAATGCTCAGATATTACTGAAAAGAGAACTGTATAAGTTCACTACAGTCTGTAAAGTTAATTTCACTTCTAATATTATTCTAATAGCATTCTCATTTGTTTCACCTTGCTTTTTCTAGTTACAGAGTGACACTAATACTGAATGTATTAGTAAAAATTGGAAAAATAAAACTTACTAATCTGGCAGTAAATTTACTGAAGATTTTTTTTTTTAAGATGATTAAGTGTAATCAGCAAGTTATGAGGCTAATTTGGAACAGCCTTTGTGAAATTCATCACAAAAATGCATAGAAGAATGCACATTTTCATGTGCAATTACTAAGCAATTGCTAAGAGTCAGTGTTTCTGACAGTGGAATTTAATGCTAAATTTAATCTTAAATTACTTCGATCCTGAATGGAAGAAGAGTGATATTATTTTTAAATCCAAGAGGTAAGAGCAAGTGATGTCTACCACTGCAAGTAGAAAATGTTGTTTCAGAATTAATGTGTGGCTTTTATAATGCTGCTACTTCTAGGGAGAACCAGGAAGAACCGGTAGTCCGGGTTTATCTGGAGACAAAGGTGAAAAGGGTAATCCAGGAATGCCAGGAATGCCGGGTGCTCCAGGTCCCAAAGGATCCCCTGGCATAGCAGGATTTCCAGGCAAGTGTTTTATGCTTTAATAAACAGAAATTGCAGTGAAACAAGTATTTTCAAACTTAGAACTAATATCCAGCATATGAACCCATGTCTTCTCGCTTTCTTTAGGGAGCCCGGGCCTCCATGGAGCAAAGGGTGAAAAAGGACTTCCGGGCTTAAGTGGCATCCCAGGTTTAAAAGGAGAACCAGGTAGATAAGAAATATAAAACACCAAATGCTCCTTAAAGTATTATTCACTTCCAAGCAGTAGCTTAAAGAAATACTGTGGCCTTCTTCGTTCATTCTGGCTCAGATATTTCCTGTTATACTTGTTCATTTCATGAAGGAAAAAACACAGTGCTGTTTCCCAGGTAAATCTGAGTCATTGTAGCATAGGGCTGTTTGCACTGTTTGTGAAAGGGATTTTACTACCTTCCACAAGACTGGTTATTGTTATTGTCTTAGTTATGTTGGTTTTGAGTGCATTTAAAGACAATGAAGTTGATCCATGAGCCCAAACCCAAATCACTACATTGAGCATCATTACAAAGATAAAAGAGAGTGAAGTAATTCCATTGTTGTCAGGAGTATAACAACATTTTTGAACTTGGAAGTCTACTGTTCTTAGTTTACTGGCTGTAGGATACATCACCTCATTGAATGTGGGCCATGCTATTCACAAGTCTTTGCAGGAGTTTCTACACTTAAAACCCTCTGAGTTTCACTGTAATTAATTATGTGGAACTCAGTAGTACTTAAACCCTGACTTTTGCTGTCTTAATTCAGAAGTTACTTCAGAGATCTGAATCTTTGATCTTTGTGGGAACAGAAGAATAAGTTAATCTTTTATTTACAGAAGGAATGTGTGTAATAACAAGTATGATGATTCATAGGTGAAATGAAAATGGCAATGGTTTTTCAGGTGAGCCTGGTGTTCCTGGTCCTGCTGGTTCCATTGGTCAGAAGGGTGAACCAGGCTATGATGGGATTCCAGGCACAGCTGGTGCAAAGGGTGAACAAGGTACTGTGACTGTCATGTTATGTTTGTGTGCATAATGCACAAACCACCCAAACAAGATTAGCTGGGAGAAGAGTGTGCTGGTTTTGAGATACTTGATCCTTAAAACCTAAAAAAATGAAATCAGTACTGTTAACTACTATCATCCCACTATAAAGTTGATAATACAGATGAGCAAGTGTGTTTAATTGATATAATCATAACAGTTCTTTTTCCACAAAAGCTATCAATACTTTAAAAATTATGTTTTGGAATTAGTTTCCCTTTTCAAGTGAGCTTAGAAATAATGAATTGTCTTTCCTTAGAGTTTTCAGTCAGACAGGACCCGTTGTGCTAAATGTACTACCATCACATAGTAGAGATGGTCTATACCCTGAATAACTTTTGTATAAACTATTTAGATTTTATGTTTACTGAATAGAGTTTTGTTCATTACAGCTTGAGTGTAATTGCTGTCCTATTTTCTCATTTTCTGCTGCCTCTGTGTTCCAGGTGTTCCAGGCAGAGGACTTCCAGGATATCCAGGTTCCAAAGGAGATAAAGGTAAAACACTTTTTTTAAGCAAGCAACCAACCTCCCTCCCAACATACTCTAAACATTATTCTGTCATTCAGACAACTTGCTACTTCATTGTTTCACATGCTATACCTTTTCAGAGCAGGCAAAAACTCAGAGGCTCAAATACTAATTTCTGTTACAGTGGCAGCATCTTGGACATGAGTTAGATAAACACTAAAATAGGTAATTACTTATAGTGTGGAATTCACTGCAAGCTGTACTGTGATGAGGTAATATAAATAACTCCTGTATTTGTGTGCTGTGTTTTTTATTTCAAGAATTTTGTTTTCCTACTAATTTTGTAAGGATTGAGGTCAACTGAAAATCTTTGCACTAGACAGCTTAAGATAACAGTTTGTGGCCAAGGTAGCCAAGGTACCATAGTCTTTTTTTTTTTTTTTAACTGTTGTTCAGACTTGATACAGTCATATTCATTGCTAAAACAGGTGTGCTCTGTAGCTCAGTAGCATGCACAGGAGCATGGTGCAGAGGTGCCAAAAACGTCAGAGACCAAATGAAATCCTACTGAAAACTGTAATTACCTGGACTCAAGACTTACTACCTTGAGTACAAGCACATAGTTATCACAATTTGAAAACCAATTCCAGTCTTCACAGAATGTATCTGCATGTTGTGCTGTGAGATTGGTTTGATTGGCTTGAGTCAGTACTTGTTCAAAGTGTCTGTATGCACCACGTTCCACCTATGAAATAAGTGCATCCTAGAAACTAGACTGCAGTAGATACAGTACTGAAGATACATCAAACTGTTGCTGATACAAAAAAAAAACAACAACAACCTATATGTAATTAAAGGATTTTCAATTTTTAAAGTACAGAAAATAAAAAAGATGCAGCTAGTTTCCATCTATAAAATTTACATGATGTGACAGATCTGGGAGAATTCACATAGCTTGAAATATCACTGTCTTACATCATTCATGCTGGAAGTACATGATACTTGTGTGGACAATACATAATGATGAATTTTAGAATTATATTTACCATCTCAGAGTAATTAATGGTCATTCTGATTGCCCTCCTATTAATAAGCAAACATTCTATTCACAGCTCAGTAAGGCATGTGAGATTATGAAACCCGTTTTCCCATCTCACCCATTTTGTGTGTTTTGCCAACACAGCTCATTTAAAAATAGCTAGTCTTAGAGTAAATAGAAATCCAACTGACATCATTTGTGTTCTGCAAGTATTATAGTTCCAAAAAGCAAATCCCTCTTCTGTTTAGCCAAGGAGCTGGGGATAGTATTCCGTATACATTTTGTTTCTCTTATTATTATACTTGTGCTAGCTATTATATGTCTTTTTCTTCAATTATGATCTAAAATCTAACTGAATTGCAAATATTTAGTATTTGTACAATACTGAAAACAAGTACTAAATTTTATCATAGTATGCATATTCCCTTTCCACTAACAAGTTCTTTAGTACTTGTTAAGGTAAAACATTGATTATTTGCATGTGACGATAATAATTGTAATGAAATAAGGACTCAAGGGGCTTTGTTCTTTGTGGAAGGGCCAACAGAGATGTTAAAGGCTCATCTGTTTTCACAGTGAGTGCAAATATCCTGGTGGTCCGTTCAGCTAACCAATAGATCTTTTGGTTAACCTACTCTATTCTCTCATTTCATACCAGTAATATAGAGAATAATATGCTTTTCCTGAAGCTTTGTATTTTTATCCAAAAATATAAAAGCAAGGATAATATTTTCTTAAGAAATAAAGCTTGTTATGAGTGGATGATAAGGCAGAAGATTTCGTTGATGGTGATCTCTAATCAAATTTTGGGTTTCTTTTCAACTTGTAGGTGCAAAAGGTGAAGTGGGTTTCCCAGGATCCCCAGGAAGCCCAGGGATTCCAGGCTTAAAAGGAGAACAAGGGTACGCTGGCCCACCAGGCCCTAAAGGCAACCAAGGTCTTCCTGGACTACCAGGAAGTGCAATTGAGGGCCCTAAAGGAGACAGAGGACCCCAAGGCCAACCTGGCCTTCCAGGTAATCCATCTTAATTTTGATCTACTGCTGTTAATCAATTCCCCCACTAATTGATTAATATTATAACCAATATTACATATTGTTTTTAATCCTCTTCTCAGAGACAAGGGAACAGCTACCCATCGTAGGCATTTTGGTGTTATGTCATAGAGCAGACACCTTGATGTCCTCAGGCTTTTTCTGACATTGAGAAGTTTGCCTCTAATTTCCACTTGTTTCCCTCTAGGCTTTATTTACTGTTTTGGGGCAGCTGTGGCTTTATGTTCCTAAGTCCTAGAGAATTAATCTATTTAAAAATAGCCAGGGTGGCCTTACCATAGCAAGCACTCTGTGCTGGAGGTTAAGGAGGAGAGTAGAGAAGATCTGTAATACATCTCTAGCACATTTGTACCTGAAAATCTGCAGCTTGTTTTTCTGCTTATATAGAACTCTTTACATTATTGTCTATGAATCAGTCACAAACATAACAAATGATAGATGCCCAATCAGATGGGTAATTGGGTGCACCTCCCTGCAACAGATTTTCCTACATCTTTCTTGAAATATTGTTGATACTTTAATTCCACCCCTCTGCATTTTGAGTCAGTTTGAACTCCAGAGGGTATTACTTCTGTACAGAGCAAATTTTGCCAATAAATATTTTGTTTTTCCTCTGGTCTGTAGGTTTACCAGGTCCAACAGGGCCACCAGGACCTCCGGGTCTGAAAGGGGCTAAGGGAGAGCAGGGGACCGATGGCTGGCCTGGAGTTCCTGGAGGTCCAGGAGACAAAGGTGATCCAGGTTTCCAGGGACTGCCAGTAAGTAACTTTCAGCACACAATCTAGACTGCAGAAACCTGTTCTTATAATTAATGCGTACATTGATCACAGATGTCTCATGTTCAAAATGATGATACTTTATGCAAAAAAAAAAGACTTTGGGCTTAATGCTGATGATGTCAAGTCAGTTTCAAAATGTGGGATCTTTGCTAGTATATTTTGTCTTTGAGAGCATCATTTTATGATATGAGATCCGAACACAGTATGTATCAAAAGAGCCTTCCAATATACTTTTCCTTTAAATTGTTCAATTAGGGAATTCTGAAGTTTTTTATGGGTTTATATTCCACTCCAGGACCATTTTCTTAAGAATAAGAAATGGCAAAGGATTTTGATTCCATGTCTTTGATTGGAACAGTGTGTTTTAGAATCTTTCAGATGCAATGCTTAGTATCAGTTTGTCAACCCAATGTGAAATGTACCAATTTCAATACCAAACTTCCTGTTGTCAGGCTAAAGATGAGTTTCTGATGTCTTCATCATTTTCCATGTGACTGTCTCTGTCCCAATTATGTATCAGATTAAATTGTTTTTAGATGACTGTTGATATGTGGAAACCTAAATGGAAATCGAGTTAACTCATGAGTGAGTGATGCAATAAATCCAGGTCTATTCAAAAAAGAAAATGCAGAAGTCAGACCCTGAGATATAAATCCCATTATAAGTTAATCTGTTTTATAATTATGAACTAAAACTGAAGTTATTAAACATCCCTGAATTTTATTGAGATTATCTTTTTGAATGAATGGTAGCCCTTCTGATTTGTGCTGCAGAAGTTCGTGTTATGATACAAAGTGAGGGCCATTTCTTTAAAAAATTGCACATACTATGGTTGTATGACTATAAGAAACCAGTTAACTTGGCATTATGAATGTCTCCATTACCCCTCAAAGGGTAGGATTTCTTTCATTTAACTTTGGAAGTCTTGCTGTTGACATTCATTTTAGAGATAGCCATCTCTCCTTACAGTCAGTAGAAAGAATTAAGCATTGGAAGGACCCATTTTTCTTACCTTAATGTAAACATCTAACCTGCATCAGATGAAAAATCACTTCTGTGTGTATCTATTCTCTTGCTTTTGTAAAATGAGATGAATCAGTGTTATTTTTCACTGAGTATTCAAGTCATATCTCCAAGATCTGATTAGTAGGTTACGTAGCAAAAGGATTTTGTTCCTTTCCTCCACATGTTCTACATTATATTATGCAGGGAGCTGTCATTACTGTGTTGCTTCAGACTTGTGTTTGCAATTATTTGGGGAAAAACTCTAAGCTATGCTTAAAAGCTTCTTGCATATAAGCTGCAGTAGACAAAAGAAGAAAAGCACATGGACAGGTAAACTGCTATTTACAGTATCTTCTGAAACGCAGGCTTTGTTTTCCTTGAAGTGAAGCTATTAAGAATTTCTCATTAATTTCAGTAGAGCAGTTTGTTACAGAGAAGGCTGGAAGAAGATTTCACATTGCTTAACAAGTTTAAGTTATTTAGTATTTTACCATATTGAAAAGTGAAAGCCTTCAAATGTTCATGAATTTTTGAGTACATTTAATTTCATTTGGTATGTAGATGCAGAAGCTTTTAAGTCTACTGTAGTCTGGAATTACTTTATTTGATTATCTGCCTACTGTGGTGGAGGTGCACTGAAATTACTGTCTCATTTGCTGATTTTTGTGCTTACTGATGTTTCTCATCAGGGCATGGTCTATGATTGAAGACTTATTTATTAACTATCTTGTTAATAAATAATAACCTCATTCTGATCTAGTGTTTTGTGAGGCAAAAATAGTTTAGTAGGATGCCAAACTTGTTCAAGTAGGAGAAGCTTCTTATTTAATCGTGTCAGAGAATGTCCATAAACATAATGACTTTTCCCTTGTTTGTATTTTTCATAGATTTCCAAAACTGAATAGCCTATTTGAAATTCATATCATAATAGAGTAGGATAACTATACTTCACTTTTTCTTTTGTACAGGGTAGTCCTGGTTTGCCAGGAGGTGCTGGTGAAAAGGGTGATCTAGGGCCTCCAGGTGTCCCAGGTGTTCCAGGTGAGGAGAGAGTTTGACATATTTCTAAAAAGCTGGATCAATCTTTCATCTTCTTCCTCTTTCTAAAAAGAAATAAATTAAAAAAAATGCACAGAGAATGTTGACTTTATGTTACAAGATATTTGGAACAGAACATGGAAAGCTGCATCAAAAAGTAACCAAGAATATTGGAATTTTTCTTAAGTATTTTTGTTTTTAATCTTTTTCCTGTTTTCTTAATCTGCACTTAAAGTTGTCAGAGTTTCTTTCTTTAGAAAATAGATGTAAATTCAATTGTTTGGACATTGCCACTCAAGAATCTTCAGGATTTTCTTTAGTGGGAGAGGCTAGTGTAGCTGTATTGGAGGAAACATGGATTCAATTTATGTTCTTGTTACATCATGTACATGAAAACACTGTCTGTAGAAAAAAGTACAGTTATTAATAGAAAAAAATCTTCATGTTTAGGAAGATTACTAATTAAATAAAGATAAATCCGTTTTCAAGATCGGTTCTTTACAGACAGTGCATTTGGTACTTGTGTGAATAAAACTGTGGTTCTTTCATGATCATGGGATCATACCTGATTACTCTGAACCTGTTGCTTTCAAATAAGGAGACGATTGAGTATTCACATAGGCATTGTCTTTGGCTTCAGGTCCAAAAGGATCTGCAGGATTCCCAGGCCTAAAGGGTGAGCGAGGTGACCAAGGACTTCCTGGATCTAAAGGTATAATGTGAAGACTAACTGCTGCTGCTACTTTTTTTTTTTTTTTTTCCAGATTTTGCTATTAAAATGGTTATATGTGACTAACCACTGCATATCTCCTCCTCAATTTTATTATCTATAATAAAGTAGAATATGGAAACAGGTACTGTGGTATCACTATCCACTTGTTCAGATTAATTTGAGTATTGAGTAGAGCTTTGAGTAGAGTCTTGCTTCTTTTTCTTGCTTTGGAAGATAAATATTGAGATTTTCATAGTATTAGATTCTTCAAATGGGAATATAAGGTAACACTATTATATCACCTTTTTATTGTGCCACTCTATATATGTTCTGTTTTCCTTTTATTAATTTTTCAGGTTTACAAGGCCCACCGGGCCCCCCAGGTGCTTTTCAGCTTATCAAAGGGGATCCTGGCTTACCTGGCCCTGTAGGACCAGTTGGTCTCAAAGGATTTCCAGGACTTCCAGGTCCCAAAGGACAGCAAGGTGAGAGGATTTGTACATTGCCAATACAGATACATTTTAAGTAATGCAAAAACAGGCCAATGGCAGGCTAGACACTAGAAGATTTTTGGTGTAGCACTATCCATCTTTTTATAAGCTTTGTTGGCCAAGAAAGAAGAGAGTACTTCTCTTTGAAGCTCTTCCAAAAAGGAGTGCCAGAAACAAATGCCTTCCTTAGAGATTTTTATAGGCTCTCTCTCTTCAGTCGTCACACCCGTATCTGAGATCAGTGTTAAACAGGATGATCTGCCACAATTCCCAGAAGGTATTTGGTTGAGTGTCTTCTGTCTTTAGTATTGAATCCAAACTGAATTACTGTATATCTCTGAGTGAGAGCAAGCCTAAGGAAAAACAGCTTGATCCTGGAGTGGAAAGGGCTCCCTGGGAAAGCCTGTTACATAGTCCTCAACTTTCACTCTTAGCACAAACATTACAATTTCTGTACAGGAAAGGTGACCTGCAGAAATAACGCACAATAGGAAATAATAAGGAAATGGAGCAAAGGGCTAGACTAAATGCTAGCAGAGGGATTGTATCCTGTGTCCTTCAGAATGGCAGGGCTTGAGGAGTTGTTCAGACGCATTCTTCAGCTATTAAGATTTTAAGGGCAAGCTTTATTCCTGATTGATTGTTTTATAAGGAACTGAGGAGGTATTATGGTGGATTACAAAGATTTTTTTTTCCTTCTGTTTAATACAGAAGAAAGCAAGTTTGCTCTTAAAGGTAGGATCACAGCTTTGCAACTATTGCATTATTGGATGTAGCATATGATATCTCAGTACCTGGGCGCAGCACAGGTTTGCTTTTATGGGTTCTCTTGCTGTTCTGTAGCAGTTAGTTCAATACAGTAATACAATGTTGCTTTTAAGTGTTCATCACAAGAGCAGCTGTGACTTACTAAAGCTACTGATATGCCGCAGAAAGGCTGATATGCTGATTCAGTATTGATGGTGTTATTTTTCACAAAGTCAGAGTTACTGAGTTTGCATAGTACTCAAAACATCCACCGATGCCGAAACGAATGAAAGGAAGACACAATAGATGTTTGAAAACCTATTTGGTTTTGTTTTTCTATTTTTTCTGCTGCTCATGACCCTACTTTTTATGATATATTTTAGAATGTGTTTTATGATAAGCGGAGGGAAGGGACTGCTGTCTTTCCTTTTCATAGTCCAGGCAAATACCAGTTGTTTGAGAAGCACACACCTCTTATTTTTTTTGTTCTGTTGTCTCTACTACAATGATGTTACCTGCATTAACCTACGTATTTGCTGAAGATACTTAAGTATGTGCACTGAGTCTAAATGAGCATGATCTATGCTCAAGTTTGCCAGTACTGTACTATCAAAAGCTGGAAAGTCAGATCTGACCTGGCATAATAGCATTCAGTAATAACTATTCTTTGTTTTTTAAACAGGAGTAACAGGGCCATCAGGTGTACCAGGACCACCTGGTAGTCCAGGGTTTGATGGCAGACCCGGGCAAAAAGGAGAAGTTGGTCCTTATGGTCCCCCAGGTAAGCATGCAACTTCTGTGAAGACTTGATGACTTCATAGAACAATAACATGAGAGATTAGGTGTGAAAGTACCTAATCTTAGTTCTTTAGTTATATAGGCAGGGCAAAACAGCACAGGTGGTTGACCAGATCTGAAATTGTCTGCAGATGCTGAAGGAAAAGCAGCTAGAACAAAGGTAATATGGTCACAGATAGTGAGAGTTTACTGACTTTTGAATGTTTCACAAAAGATAAGTTTTAAAAATTGTGGTATGTTTTGAACAATTGTATTTTAATGTTTATAACTATTAGTAAATACTAATTCTTGAGATTCTGTTATGTAGTATAATTACAGCCTGTTAAAATTCGAAGTGTTTTGAATTTGAGTGCTACCTAAGTTAAAGCAAGGAAGCATACTCTTTAACATAACCAGGTGATGTCTGTAGAGATTAAAGACTTTTTCTATTGTAGGGCCCAGAGGATTCCCTGGTCCACCTGGCCCTGAAGGTTTGCCTGGAGCTATGGGCCCGCCAGGTGCAGCATCTGTTGCTCATGGCTTCCTTGTTACCAGACACAGTCAAACCACTGAAGAACCACAGTGCCCATTTGGAACAAGGCTCATTTACCATGGCTACTCCTTGCTTTACGTACAAGGAAATGAAAGAGCACATGGACAAGATCTGGGTAAGGAGAGACTAAATTAGTATTCAAGTAAAATGAATACGAATTCAACAAACCAAATATTTCTTTCATTTGTAAAACTGTATGGAGTATGATCAGTGTGATGGAACTCAGTTGGCTCAGCTGAAACAGAAAATTAAGGGAAGTCCTCTATTGGTATATACAACTAACTAATGGGAGAGCAGATAGAAGATGGATACAGACTCTTCTCAGAAAGCCTCAATGATAGTAGGTGAAACAACAGACATAAGGGTGAGATATCCCAGTGAGATAAATGATTTTTCACTATAGCTGTGCTCAAGCACTGCAGTAAGAATCCAAAGAGGTTGTTGCATCTCTCTCTTTGGGGACACTTGTAACTCAATTGAGTACAGACCTGAGCAATGTGATCCAATTGGCAGAGGTTAGGGTAGGTGACCTCTAGAGATGTATTCCGGTCTAAATGATTCTTTAATTGTGCAGACAAAACTAGGCTATTCCCCTGCCCTGTTCCTTCCCTATGAAGTTGACATATCAAGCTAATATTTGTTCTGGGCTCCTTAGAGCAAGTGCTTTTAAGCTGCTACTGTAAGTATTTGTTTGGCAGCTGGTAACGGTTTAACAAAAATGGGCTAACCTTTTGCTTTTCAGGCACTGCAGGGAGCTGCCTTCGTAAATTTAGTACTATGCCTTTCTTATTCTGCAATATCAACAATGTATGTAACTTCGCATCGAGGAATGACTATTCCTACTGGCTGTCCACTCCTGAACCCATGCCAATGAGTATGGCACCAATCACTGGTGAAAGTATCAGGCCATTCATCAGCAGGTACAGTTTAAATTCTGTTGTGTCTATAAAATGAAGAAGCCTGAAAGATGCGCGTGGTACTTTCATTTCCTCGCAAAAGGCTCACATTCTGTATGTTTTTATTTCTTGCCTTTAAATTTGAAATCTGAGCTCTTTTGATGAAGAGCCTCCAAGTGTGAATGTATCCAGTTCAGGCTTTGATCAAAAATGAAGTTATTTTAGAGGAAACCCAAACAAATAAGGTAGTCTGTTTTGAGTCTAATTGAAACAAAAATATTTACTTTGAAATAATGTTTTGCAAAATCTGTGATGTACTTTGAAGAGAAGAAAGGTTTGAATTTATTCACAGCTCTTGTCCAAAACAATTCAACTTCTCTTTGTAGCTAGAAACTTTTTAGCACTCAGTTTCTTTTTGCCTGCAAATGGCAGAATAATTTAACTCACAGTAGTCTGACGAGGTTCTTTTGGACAGGCTGCTTGAATACAGCTATTAGAATCTGACTTACAGGAAGTTGTTGCAAAGTCAATAATCTATGTTTTAATAAATCCAGATTCTCAGCTAGCATAAACTGTGGCACTTACATTGGACGTAAGTGTTATGTATCTGTCCAGCATGCTAAAATTGTGGTCGATTTTAAATCTTCATAAGAATATCCTGGTGTGATGTGCATAGAGCTGAAGGCAGAGGTGTGGTAAACTCTACTGCTGTCATTAGTCAGGAGTCTGACAAAGGAAGCTCCACCCTAAAACTTTAATGATAATCAGTAGATCTAAGCATTGCTTAGATTCCCATAATTGCTTCTAACCTTTATTAGCATTTTTTTATCTTTCTTCCTGCCATATAAGGTGTATAGGAATTGAGATTGTTGGCACTTCTTTTTCAGGCTGGTATATAGCGTGTAAGAGAAAGGACAGTTAAAATTATTAGAAGGTTGTAGCCTTGACTTATTGATAGGTTCAAAAACCTATTTGTTCCAACTGCAGAAGATCTTATATTTTGCATAATAGAATCAAATATGTTTTGTACTTGTCCTCCATACCCTACTTGTGGTATAGTGGCAAAAAATGTATATTCCTTGAAAATTAAGCAGGCAGATTCTCAGGAGTGTACAGCTTCTGTTGGTCTTGCATCTTTGGTTGTTAACTTGATATGGGTGGAAGGGATTTGAAAAATTCGAATGACCAAACTTAGAAATTCAAGTTCCTTTTGTGCCATCATTTATTTATACATGAGTTTTTCTCCTTTTGGCCATGTCAGAGAGGGGGATAATTGTAATACCCTCTTTTTAAAGCCAGCAAGGAATATAAGAAAACTGTTACTTCAATTTATTTTATTAGCTGAAGTCTTAAAACCAACAATTATCGCTGTTGAAAAGGTATAGAAGCGTCATTTGCTGCCTTGGGTCATGGGACTTCATTTCATGTAAAGCCTTCCACTGAAATACCAGTAACTTCTTGAAGCAGTGAGAGCTCCAAGAGCGGAGGCAGCTCTTACATTCTTTTAACTTACTCTTTCATTGATATTTTTCTTAAAATAGCTGTTTTCCTTTTGCAATAAAGATGAAGGCAGTAGGTGTGAAAGAAGGCTTAACAAGTCAGAAATAGAAAGCTTTAATTCTAAATTCCTTTCCTTTGGTGCATTTTCTAGAATACAACTAAATCTGTTTTGCACTTGAGGATTTTTAACAGCTCTAACAATAGAATTAAGGCTATTTACTTGTAGGTACCTGTTTTGAATCATTTCCATCATTGCTTACCACAGAATTCAATTTAGGAGTTGTACAAGAAGACAATGGATATCTATCAAATTCCTTACTACCAGCTTTCATATTATAATGGGCAACCTACTTTGTGTTTTCTGTAATTCCCCTGTGAAAACAAGGTTGGTCTTTGGACTACTAAGTGACCTAGCAGTTCTGTGAAGCAATGAATTTACTATCGTAAAAGAACTGGTGAAACTTGAAGAATTTCTTTCATCAAGTGCATTGTTCAATAACTTTGCTAGAAATCTTTTATGTGAAATATGGACCACAAATGTAAGTAAAAGCCACTTTCAAGGAAAATGCACAGGGAAGAGTCTGCATCACATTAGGGGTTGGCAGCGAGTATTTTTGCAAGATCTTTTCTAGAGAGATGACTTTCTCTCTGGAATCACTCAGGGCTGTGCTCAGGATGATGAATGTCTGCTATTTGTCTCTGATTACAGTAGACCACTTTATAAGTGATACCTGCTGAGTTATGATGTTAGACCATTTGCCTCTTATGTTCATGACATTGAGCATTTTAAGGAACAGTACAAATGGGACAGTGAAAAACAAACACATTTAAATATTCAGATAAGGAGACTCTTGTTCTGCGCTCTTAGGAAGGCTAATATAAGCAAGACTTACATGGTTAAGTGGTTCCTAAGTACATGAGAAATGAAAAAGCAGCAGGTGTTTTTTTCTACGTGAAACAGTTTGATCTTTGATGCGTTTTTGAAGGTGACAATATTTTCTAGTTCAAACTTTCTGAAGGGCATCTATTCAGATAAGATAGGTTTGGGCCTCACATACATACATCTCATTCAAACTTGGTCTTTCTAGGTGCGCCGTGTGTGAAGCTCCTGCTATGGTAATAGCTGTTCACAGTCAAACAATTCAGATACCACCATGTCCTGAAGGCTGGAGTTCCCTTTGGATTGGTTACTCCTTTGTCATGGTAAGTGTACTGGGACATACTCTGAGCTGAGAAAAGCATTTATTTCAGGCATTTGATATACACTTCCGCTCTGGGAAAGCTAACTATATCACTTTAGGTCTCAGGAAGTATTAGATCTCTGTCTTTTCTGATTACTTGAGAACGATTCAGGCTAATTACTAAATGAGGATAGCACAACAGCAGTTGTTCATTTTTTGGGAAATGTATGAAGCATATTCTGTTCTTTACAGCTCCAACACAGAATCCAAATGTGGAATAAATGAGGAAATGAGAATTTTCTATGATGCTTCCACATCTGTGTTGCAGCATCCTCCTCAGGCAGTAGCGTATCAGTGCCTGTCTTCTTCTCATTTCTTTTAATAAATAAACCATTATTTTTCAAATGGTATTTTTGATCACTTATCAAGTTTCTTCAGCTGTATCTGTGCTACGAAAACCAACAGGGCCATGGAATAGTCTGAGGAGCCTATCTGTAGTCCACTGTAGTGGCTAGCATGTGTTAGGTATGTACAGCCTTTATCAGCACAGCCATAGGAATCTGTATGCCCTCTGGGCCAGAGAGACTTCTGGCCTTATAGTAGTACAGACATAGCTTAGGTTTCATTGTCAGTCCTGAGGGATTTTGGTGCGTATAGCTGTCCTGAGGTTCATGTTGGTGATGTGCTGTGCTGCCATTGAACTAGTCAGCCCAGTGCCACCTTAGGAGCTCTTCAGCTCCACCTTCTTACTCCTCCTTGAGCAGAGGAACAAAACAACACACAAACCAGAGGATGAAGAGAGAAATGTGAAGAAGTATTTGTGCAAGAGAAATAACAGAAATTGTATCAGGAATGGTGAAAAGTCCCTTTCTCACTGATGGTTTTGCATTTTCCTAGCACACCAGTGCTGGAGCTGAGGGCTCTGGCCAGGCCCTGGCATCTCCTGGTTCCTGCCTGGAGGAGTTCCGCAGCGCTCCCTTCATTGAATGCCATGGCCGGGGAACCTGCAATTATTATGCAAATGCTTACAGCTTCTGGCTTGCCACTATAGAGAGGAATGAGATGTTCAAGTAAGTTCATGATTTATTTATTGGTATCTGAGACTCTGTCAAGCCTTGTCACTGAATAACAGAAATATTCTTTGAGTGTAGTACATGGTTGAAGTATTGGCTGTGCCCAGTGTGGTTAGTATATAGTTACTTATTTTAGTAACAAAAAGAAAAATTATAATAGCTTTGTGGGGAATTAATGAGTGTATCTTCCATTAGTCTTTGTAGTTTATCATTTGTGCATGGTGTTTTGCTCTTTGGCATAATCTAACAATGTTTTAATTTCTGCTATGTTTGATTGTATTCACTGAGTCGTAACTGGAAAAGGCTGATATCCTGATTGAAATTAAGTTAGAATATAACATTTCCCTCAGAGGATGTTAACATGTAATAGAACCACTTGAAATTAGTGCAGGTGTTGAACATAGAGAGATTGGAATCTAAGTAAGCTGAACAGTTACCTATTGCTCTGCAATGGTGGAGGAAGTGAGTCTGAATAAAATGCAGCTGAAGGCAGAGTTCTTAGGCATTTCTTCAGTCCTTCTAAGGTTCTAATTTCAGGAATTAAGTGGTGGTAGAATTTCTTCAGGTCTCCTGCACACAACTGTGTTTATCAACACAATCTCATTTCTGTCTTTCAAATTAGACCAGCTCCCAGGTCTACAAAGCTTACCTGATTAACAAATACTCCTCTGGAGTGCCGGCAAGCATCCTCTTCCACAGTGTTTCAGGCTGCCACTTGAAGTTCTTTTCATCTGTTTGTGTCTTCTGCTCATAGGTGTGGCTGCTTCTTAGCCTGTCTCAGTCAAATTGAAGCAGGATGTTGAGCCAGTTCTGACTGTTTTGTCTGTGAGATAATTGCCAAATAAATAGGCGGAAGAGTTGAGCACTGTGTCTGATAGTGACTGGGGCTGTGACAATCTCGTTAGTCAGAAAATCTACTAAAAGAGCCCATGTGTGAATTTTGGAGTGAGCACTGGCACTGTTGGAAGAAGGGAAGCTGGTCAGAAAAATGTGTTGGAGTCGGCACCAGAATTGTCTTCATTGATTCCTACGCAGAGACCTCTTAAGTTTATTTACCTTTCTGGCTACAAACTGTGTATTGAATTACTAAATCCTAGGTTTGGGTACCTGTTATGCTATGCTAATTCACAAGTACACTTCAGTTTCTTATAAACTTATAATCCTTTTTCAAGAAAAAAAAAGTCAAATGTAAGCACACTTTTGTCTAAAAGTGCTCTATTTCCAGTTGCTAGGAATAATTCTTTATGATACTTCAGGCACTGAAGATTTTGGTTTGTCTATCTATATGACCACTTATGTTATTTCATTTGCCGGCTCTGATTCTGCAAAGTCACAAAAATAGTGGAAGCTTATGAAAAGTCCAAGGTCTTCAGTTTCCTTGCTTAATTATTATTTTTTTTCACTGCCTAAACTTCATCATGTTTTCAAACTTCTGATCAAGTAGGTAGTATTTTCTGCTTAATAAAGCCTTCAGCCTACAGACAGAACTGAATTCTGAGGTAACCGGATGCAACCTATGTTTATAGGTCATCTTGTGGCAGTTTGTGACCTACATTTGAAAGCAAATGTACATTGAAGAAAGCAGGGCTAACTTCTTGGTTCAGTGCAGCTTAAAGAGACATGTGGCTTCGTGCAAAGTTTGACTTGTCAACTGAAACCTTCCCATTTGTAGTTGTTACAAACAGTTAATTAAAACGGTTGTTAATGGGTCTTTTCATTTCTTTATTTTTCATAGGAAACCGACTCCGTCAACTTTGAAAGCAGGGGATCTGCGCTCAAACGTTAGCCGTTGTCAAGTCTGTATGAGAAATACATAATGACTTTTGAATTTCAACTTATTTCACACAATATGGTGCTATTTGTTTAACAGCAATGAAGCCTAGACATATATCATATGTACCTCATTGTTGTCCAATATGAAAACAGTAAAGTGCCTTTTAGGAACTCGCATAACTAACACACACTGCTTTACTGGCCCTGTCCTTGCTGAAGAAGAAAAGAGACAACAAAGATAAGCTTCAAATGTTGACATGCCAAATGGCACTTTTGATCAAAAAATATATATTTTTTATATAAATGCAATGCACTGATAGAATAAAGAGTCAGCATTCATCCAGAAAAATGCAAAGGTGCTAGGAGGTATGCAGTTCTGCCTTATACTGTTGGACTCCCCTTTCTCATTCTTGTATTATATATTTAGATTCATTTTTCTTCCCCAGATGAGTTTGTTGATATCATTATTTAGGTGTCTCAAAATCCCAGACTCTTGTGTATGTACTTATTGTTCCTTATTGTACAAAGCAATACTAGTGTAAAAAAAAAAAAAAAAAGGAGTTTTGGGATTACAGACTGTGGTTAAGCAACAGGTAACCATCTTTCCAAAGCATAGATTGCCATCCCGCGAACCTTTGCTTCTGATGTAGTCCTTAGCGCTATTGGTTTTAATGGGACTACACCTGGAAGAGACCTCCGAGTCGGTCTCCCAAATAAGCAAGTAAGTGTTTCTGCTATGTTGGTACTATGCAGCTTCTTCATGCAGTAGAACAAACTTTCCTGTGGAATAAAGAATGATCCAGCAATGGTTAAGAAAAGAAGTATATAAATGTGTTAGTAATTTATATAGATATCAACCATTAGGCTTTGAGTTTATCATTTCAAAAAGAAGCTTACAGAAGTTTTCTTCTCTGCAGTGTCATAAATTAGGTGTTAAATACCAAAATATGATGTGAAATGTTCATTTTATATAGGTCATTTCATTTCCAAATTTACAGAGATGGAACCCAGGTTAATAGCTATTTGTGTTTATTATAGTAAATCCTGCTTTGAGCTTATAGTCTTTATTCTGTATTTAATATTTTTCAGGGTTTTAAACACTACTCACACACTGAATGACTTGATTTTGAAAAGTATAAGGCCTTAATTTTGTTAATACTGTGCCAAAAAATTCTTTACAGTGGCCTCATTAATATTTGTAAGGAATTTCTATGCAACGATACCGATGTTTGAGCACATCTGCGTCCAAAAGTGTTTTACAGACTATAATCATGCAAATACCAAAAGTTTTTTACAAATGCCAAGGCCTTTGTGTAATTTCTTAAACGTGTATTATTTCTTAAAAATTCAAGTTTGTAATAAAACTATTTGTGTAAAAAAAAAAAAAGAAGGAAAGAAAAAGTTTCTACTAATTTGTTATTAGCATTCATTTACAGCAGTGAACTGATTTTGAATAAGCCACCAATAAATGCACGAGCTTGATGCAAACACAGATTATTTTTGTTTTGCACATCTTGCAGATGTACAAAGCAGCTTCAAAATGGGAAAGCAGGATGCTGTACTGGCACACCTCAATTGTTAGTTGTGAGAACTGGTACTGACAGACAAAGCGTGAGTCCTTCCGTTGAATGCGTTTGGTGTTACCATGTTACAGGAATATTCAAACTTCATTTTCAGCTCATGGGAAATGATCAAGTTATACAATTTTTTTTTTTTAACTTTTCCCTTGACTTTTCCAAGAACAAATCAAAAATAAATTATACAGGCTAAAAATCCGAGTGCATGGTGTAATTTTGCTCGTAGGCAGCAAAGGTCTATCTTTGCTGTGGTTGTCTGAAGGGGAAATGGGCTGCACCATCTTTTTTCCTTGGCAAAAGCACATGATTTATTAATGCTGTGTATTGCTCTCCCAGATTCATGAACAGGCTGCTGCTGTTGTTCTGAACTCACTTTCACTGTAATTCCTTGGGAGTATTGGCTGGCCAAATGACTGAGTGCCCCAGAAAAGAAATCAGCCATTCCCTTTAGTGCCGGTTCTTACTCTCGTGAAGGTTCTGACAGATGATCATTCTATTTATAAATGAGCAGTCCTCACAAGAGCCCTTTACTGGCCTGGAAAGCACAGTCTGTTTCTGTCTAATCAGCCTGGAGCAGGGTTTTGCAAAGTGCTGCTTGTTTTTCAGAGGAAGAGGTGAATGTAGGGTGATTCCTCTTGTCTAGGAGGAATCGAGCCGACATACAACTTCTGCAACTCAGAGGATCCAAGCTACCTCTCAGAGTTTTTAATTGCATTCTACATCTAATCTGTGTGTCAGCTAGGTATTTGATTTGCCTGGTTCAGATCATCTCAGTTGGTTTCTTAAAGTCCTGCATGTATGTTTAAATGAAAAAAATAATGCCTTTTGCTCATGGAGGGACTGCTCACTGCAGGTGGCTGTGTACTAACCTCTGTTTCCTTGAGGAGGAGTATTTTGGAAGCAAGATCCTTTGAGGGGAAAAAAAATCAAAACCTATTTGAACTACAGTTTCATGTCTTACTTTTGTATTAGTAAGATTTATTCCTTAACCTATGGATCATAAATTAACCTAAACATTTATCATGCTAGAAATATCATTTCTTCTTCAGTCGGTGATTTCAATTGTCAGTGTTAGTGAATGCAGACCAGATCTCCCGAAGATGCTGTGCAAGCTGAGTTTGGTGCCCTGAGTGCAGGGAGCCCATGTACAAAAGCAGCACAGGTGTGAAACCCTTTCTTATTTCCACAAGTCTGTAAGTGTCCCCCAGTCAGCCACTGGGGGCCAGCATTGTCACTTCAGTGCAGTTTGTTGTGTGAACAGGCAACTGCGAGCACATCCTTCCTAAAGCTGTCCCGTGTAAGCTTCAGTTTAAGGAAAGTGCTCTCCTAAAGCAGCGTGGCTTGCTTAGTAGGCCTGACTGTTGTTGAATGCAGTACTTGAAGAGTAACTTTCATGACCCAAATAAATACATTTCTAAAACAGCAGGTGGTGCCCTTGCTCTTTTAATGGTAAGATCGGTACTAACCACTTTAGTTTAAACAGATGCTGTGCTCTCTAACCCACTAACAGGTACAGCAGGGCGGCAGGGCTCTGTGTTTCTGAGTCTCTGTTTCTATGCAGTGATGTCTGTGTTACCAGCAATTTTCTTTTTCAAATAGGAACAGAGCAACGTTCAGTAAAACCAACCAACTCCCACTCCCAAAACAGATTTTATACACTGACCAAATAACCACACAACGCAATGAAGTAATTCAGAGTACAATCTATTAGCCGCTGCATCCTTTCTGGCAGATGTGCATTCAGTTTAAATACTTTTTCCTTTTTCTTACTGGTAGTTTCCTTGATGAAATACATTGTGTTGTGTTTTGTTGCTTTTTCGTCCCCCCCCCTCCCCCCATGAAACATGTCTTCTGAAAAATACCTCATTTTGGTATGCTCCCTGAAAAGTGGTTGTATTTAAGCTATATCTTTTTATGCCTGAAATCTTAAACCTCTGACTTTCCAAGAGTTTCTTCTTCACCTTTCATGCTTTGGGAATAACCTACACTAAGTACCCAGGCCAAAATACTAACATTTGTAATGCACAAGGGGCTTGGGTCCCAGAAGATCCAGTAAGCAGAACATATGGCACTTGGCACGAAGAAACACTCCTAACAATTAGAAATCACAGCTCTCTTGGTATCTCCGTACAGAGAAGCTGTGGTGCCCCATCCCTGGAGGTGCTCAGGGCCAGGTTGGAGGGGCCCTGGGCAGCTGAGCTGGTGGGGGCAGCCCTGCCTACAGCAGGGTGTGGGGCTTGTTGGGCTTTGAGGTCCCTTCCAAACCGCACTGTTCTGTTTCTATGAACCTGCGTTGTTTATTCTACTAATGGGGATTGTCAGATCATGTCTGCTCTGTGGCATTCAGGTGGAATTTAGCGGCTTTTCTGTTGGCGCTGCCGTGGAGTTACCTCTGTCTCTGCTGTCCACATAGCAGCAATGGCGTGCTGCCAGTGCATTTCTACTTATTCATACAGAAATAATCTTTCCTATGAAGTTCACATTCTGAATAAGATAACACAGTGAGAAAATGAGACCAGTGTGGATGCTTAAATGCATACATCATCCTCAGGCTAATGCAGAGACTGGTGGGGGACTGGGATATAATTAATCATTATTAAGAAAAGAGATGCATTCAGCCTCTGTTTTCAGATTGAGGTAAGAGCGTGGAAAAAAGGAAATTATTCCATCCATTTATTATAGTATATTTAATATGAACTCAATATTACTTGTAAATTTCTGATATTGGGAGGATCAGTACGGTCTGATTATAAATCAAAATAATATGCAAACGTAATTACAGAACCACAGAATTGTAGAGGTTGGAAGGGACCTCTTGGGATCATCAAGTCCAACACACTTGCTAACAGCTGAGCAAGAAGCACACGTTAGTTGTGGAAGAGATACTAACAGTCAGGAAAATGTCAAAAAAAAAAAAAACCCACAAAAAAACAATGTGCTTTATAATAATTCAGAGTAGCAGAAGAAATTCCCTCCTAAAAATGCAAAGAAAGACTTGCAGTTTGGTAATTTCTTTTTAGCCAATGATGTTTGTGTTGTGTTGCTTGAAGTGTTAATACATACGGGGTGATGAATAGTGTTCACGAGCCTGGTAATACTTCCTATGGTAAAGATATTTCACCCAACTGGGATTACCAACACCATCTCTTGTCTTCACCTCTCACCGTAAGAGGATATTACTCTGAGCTGAATATTCTTACTTACATGCAGTGTTGATCTCTAAATATATATTCCTTCTTGTTGTCTTCAACCCAAAGAGAACAGAACATAGCGTTTTTGTAAACAAACAAGAGATTTACAAATGCCTGAATGTTTTGGTTTCACATATGCTAGAAAGCTGCCTTTATTTTCTCCTGGCTCTCAGCAGTCAGCTGTATTTATTATAATTGGCGTGCAGAGGACAGAAGATCTGACAGAGTGAAAGTTATAGATGGAACATGATCATCTGATGCTCTGTCAACTTCTGTCTCGACTAAGAAAACATGTTAAGTTTCATGCAGAATCGTGGCAGGCTTCATTTGTCATCTCAGCTGCACGGAGTATGATTTACATTGTAGTAAATAAGCATGTACAATGGCCCAGGCGGGGGAGAAAGCCCTCGTAGAGCAGTTGAAAGAGCATTGATCAAACCTTTTTATTACTCTTAGCGCACTGCTTTTATATTGGTATAATTCACTGTATTCTTTCTCTAGAATATCCCTCCCAGGCTTTCGCCATGGTTATTTCTCACCACCAGACCTTGGAGGGAGTTCAAAGTGGATAGTGCTGGCACATGCCCGGTGCCAAAGCTTTTGTGATCTTTGTGAGCATCGTGGTGGGCAGTGGAAGATGCTGCCCTCTTCTTATTTCCTCTAAATAATTATAGCAGCATGTTTTCCAGACTAATTTTGGAAATGAACCTATTTACATGATGTGATCAAAGTGGCAATCAGACCACGGGGACTTGAAACACAACCACATGAATCACTTGTCAAGAATTGTTTCTGTGTACCCCCTTGAAAAATGTTTCTGGGAATTCCCACACTATCTGTGATGCTCAGGCGCTGGCTCCCAGGCGAGACACAGTGAGAAAGGCTTTGTATCTGTGCAGAGATTTACTGCCTATTACCATAGCATGACAAATATTCTGCATCATCTGCATGACTTTGGGACTGAGGACACAGACAGGTAAGTAGGTGTGTACCTGGTAGAAGTGAGTGTGGATGGCTCTTGGTAGCACAGTAGGTATGTCTGGAAATGAAAGGTTGGCTTCTTCTCATTTCCAAACAGATGAGCTTTTTCCCCATCCCTGGAGGTGCTCAAGGCCAGGTTGGATGGGGCCCTGGGCAGCCTGAGCTGCTGGGGGCAGCCCTGCCCACGGGTGGGCTTTGGTGTCCCTTCCAACCCAAACCATTCTGTGATTCTGTGATTTTTCACACATTTTCTGGCCACATTTGATCAGCTCTTGGGGTCTGTCAAGTGTCTCTGATCACAAGTGTTTGTAACACCATCCCGACCTGTCAGCGTTTTCCCTGCACTAAGAAAAGCAGTTAGCCCAAGGCAATGAGTGATGCACCCTGTCGTACTCTCAGCCTCCCTTTGCCAATAATAAACACATAAAAAGGAAGAGGAGTGCTGGCATTCCAATAAAAAGAAGCTGCAGCTCTCCTCCTCTGCTCCGAGATAAACATTTCTTCAGGGAAAGATGGTGAACTCTCTCATTAAGGAGGGAAGAAACCTGCAATAGAAATGTAAGAAAGTGCTCTGTCTGGGTGATATATTCACATTGTAACTACAGTTGCTCGGCACAAGAAAGGCAGGATCTGAAACACTATAATCACCCATAGTTGTGGGGTAAAGTTGGGGATTTCTTAACAGGTGAAACTGAAAAAAAAAAATTAAAAAAAAAAAAGCCTGAGTAATCAAATTGGCTGAGTAGACTCTCTGTAAACACAACCTTATACATCTGAAATAAAAGTCATGTGCTGATGCCAGTGATGGCTGTGATGGCTAGTGGTGCAAACCAGATATACAGAGTTTCGTACAGGATGACACCGTGATCTGAGGACCAGAGATACAAAGAGAATCATTGAAATTCTGCTCAGGTGAGGCTCCCCGGAGCACCTGTGTGCTTTCAGCTACAGCCACTCAGAAAACTGAAGAATGGTCAAAGCCTGGGAGTGTGAAATGGCATTTGTGTCAGGATCTGGGAGCTGTGGCCCGGTGCTTGATTCACTCATAGGAAAAGTCTGAGCTCTTCTAAGTAACTTTAGTACCAACACTGTTTTTTTTTTCCTGGTCTATTGTGGTCAGAGAAACCTAGCCAAACATGTAGATTAATAACTGCTAATAAGTAGATTTCTTTTCAGGAACACACAGTACAGTGGAAATTTTTAACTTCTTTTCTTCCAAGCAAATTGCAGAGGATCACAGAGAGGGGGGGAGAGGTTTTGTAGTTGTTTGTTTGCTTTTGCAAGGCACAGAACATGACCCCTCAGGAATGTGTAGGAGAGGAAATGAAAAGCAGACGTGGGAAGCTGAAAAAGCAGCACTTCTCCTCTATCATTAAGTGTATAATAAGGTAGATTACATCAGTTGTTGGCCTAGTCTCCCTGGTGAACAGGTGTCATAGCTACAGTACTGTCTAATCAAATATTAACTCCTCATGTGGCAGCAAGTGCTAAGAGAAGGCACGTGTAAAATCATCTGCCTCCGTTTCCACACAGCCCACTCTTCTGTGGGATACTGGGCTTCCATAAAGGACATTCCTGTCATGCTTATGGAGTGAATCTAATTTAAAATATGGTTGTATAGACTTACGACAACCAATTTTTTTTCCACTTCCTGTAAGAAAATGCATTGGATCTGAACATATGAACAGCCACAAATACAGACAAATTGTTCTAAAGGAAACCCATAGGAATTTAGAAGCAAATATCCTCAGTCATTATTTGGAATAGACATACACAAGCTTTTTGATGCATTGTTTACAGCAGCAAGTAAATACCATCGCTCTCTTTTTACAAGCAGGAAATGGAAGATAGAATAAGTTGTAGTAAGGAAGGAAAAGAGTTGGTCTTGTAGCTCCTGGGCCAGTTCTGCCCCTGCTTGATCATGCCCTGCCCTGAACCATCTGGCACTGCTGAGTAGTGGCCAAAAAAAGAGAGCTTTTGCACATTCCATTGCACATGTTAGACTTCTTCATACATTTACACAGAATACCAGCAGGTGCAGCAGTTGCAGCTGGATCAGATGTACAGGCTGGATGTCAAACAACTCAAGTCCTTTTGTGTTTCCGTCACTTTCTTGGAGAAGAAAATCACTGAAGTATGTATTCAAAGTAAAACCTCCAAAGCAAACCAACGACAGGTGAAATGAAGCAAGAAAATAGATATATGTATGTAACAAAGAAAAGCAGCATATTCTTTTTTTGGGGGTCCAGGAAGAGTCAGTATTGAAGAAGCAGCAATTAATGGAAGAGGATGCTCTTGGGTGAGAATCCTAAGGTAAGAGTCACTACCAGTACCCTTCTTGATCCATTCCAGCACTTCTTTTTCTGTGATAAGAAATGTGAAACTCCTACACAGAGTTTGAAGGAAGGGACTAAGAAATATTCCCATTTAATTCAGAAGGGACTTTGCACTTCGGGTGTATGTTGGCCATAAAAATATATATATAATTTGGAAATTCCTTTATAACTATCAAAGGAGGGAGATTTGGAGTGGGTTGGTTGTGTTTTGTTTGTTTGTGTTTTGTTTGTTGGTTTGTTTGTTTGTTGCACTAGAAATGTAGGTGCAAAAGTATGTTGAGACGTGGTAAAGTTGCCCTGTCATTTGATGGGAGTGCCTGGGCTGGTGAGACTGAAGAACTGAGGCATGTTCCAAGCTGTGTTATCACTTACTGAAAAGAAAAGCACATCTGTTGTCCATATCTGTAGTTTCCTATGATCAAATATTTTCGTTTTATGTTCTACTGGAATTATTTGGGATAACATACAAATGTGTTATCAACAATTATTTTACACAGATCTTACATCTAGGAACAATTATCCCCCTCTCTACTACTCATCCAAAACATTATTAAAATTCAGCTGACAGAAGGAAGAACCTGATGTATAAGAGTTCTGAAGTCCTGTTCTACAGTTTTTAATTCCCCAAAGGAAGGTGGGAGCTGTGCCAAGAGCTGGAGAGACCTAGGTGTGAATTTTAGCTCTGACTCAGCTTCACCTTGAACAGAGACCCAGGCACAGGCTGTTCCCTCTCCCCCTCACTTCCTTCTGGAAAGATGCCCAGAGGTACAGGAAAGGGCTCTGGCAGGTCTGTGTGCAGGGTGCTCAGACAGGTGGGTGCATTGCAGTGTGAATTTGCTCTGGGAGCAGGGCCTGGCCCAGGTGCGTGACCTTCAGGCACAACAGCTGCCAGCCCCACAGTGCACATACAGCCAGCGTCATCCCATCCTGCTTTGGCTTGGTGGGAGCATAGCTGGTGAGGCATGAGGGCCCTGAAAAATCCTTGCTGAGAAAGGAGATAAAGCTATGAGAATAACTGATGCTGTTTCCTCTACTACATCAGCACAATCCCGTGGGTGCTGTACTGGGACAGAGCTGGGGAAGGAGGCAAGGCTCCTTGAACTCAGCCTTCTGGAACTGAGACCAGTAAGCACTTGTCATCGGTTTTTGTTAACACAAAATATTGTAGTGAGCTCTTGCTATTCTAAGTATTGTGGGGAAAACAAAGCATTCATCTGCCTCCTCTGGCAATTTTCATAGCTCCCGAGACTAATCTTTGCTGTCAGGTAGCTGGATCGCTTGTTCCTCCTTACAGCTGACAGCCTTCTTATGTTTGGTGTTGAAGGTGTGGGCTTCAGACTCACACTGCAAAGAGCATCCTGTATGTCTTAATCATTTCCTAGAATCACTCACCTTCTGCAAGCTGCACAGTGCTGCCCTGAAAAGCACAGAGAGGACAGTGCTGTGACTCCAGCGTTCATAATCTCCAGTGGATGTGCTGACAGAAATGTAGTGCCCTTTGCAAAAGGCACCAAGAGCAGGCTCTGCTGGGATCCCTGTGAACCCGTGGCCATTCCTTGCACTTCATATTCAGTGTCTGCTGTGAGTTGATCTAGATTTTAATGTTCTAAACCAGCAATACTGTTGGTGGGTCCTGGAGGGCTGCTTAAAAAAAGACGAAACACAAAATAGGGTTGTTCTCTTGTTTTCGCAGGTAGAAGTGGAGACTCATTACCAGCAGAGATTTTGCTGCTGTGAACTTGCCCTGATGGGACAGGTTTTAGCACTTAATCCTTTTGCTGCTCCTGTTATAACAATTCCTAGAATATGGCAGTACTAACAGGATGTTTTTCATAGAGATTAAGAAGGATTATTCATTTTAGTGACTCATCTCCAGCCAGTCCGTTGTTGAAACTGTGGCTGGTTGTACAAACAGTGTGTTGTCCTGATGAAAGGAAAGCAAGCTGGAGAGACCTACTGCTTTCCTGCCACTATCTAGTCTGAGCTTTGCTCTCTGTTATCTACAAAGCAGTTAAAAATCTCAGCAAACTCTCTTTGCTGCTTCCCATGTGTTGCCACAAGCACCTGTCTCTCACTGTCCTTCTTGGGCTGCTCAGAGACAGACCCACATGCCAGGCAGTGTCTGTTCCTCAGTTTTGTTTCATTGCTGTAGAGTTAGTGTGCCAACACTACATGCATGCCTCCTCCAGTACTGCTGGGAAGTTCGTGCTGTCAGCAGGAGGGCCCAAGAATATTTTCTTCAACAGAAGAAATCCTCTCTTGGCAAAGTGACAGGAGCAGTGGGGTATCAAGATACCTTGGTTTCCTATGGCAAGGTGGGAATTATGGTGCTGAGTGAGGCTTTCTGCTCCAATGTTCCTCTGCTGCATATACAGAAAGTTTGCCCCTTTCCTAAGGACAAAGCATAAACTTCTGATTGAATTCATTTTCTGCCCTCCGAGTCTGCTTGGGTTAGTTTTAGATCATGAGGGCAAGCAACAAAAGCCTTTGCCTTTGCATCAAAAGCAAACAGCCCAGCTTGCAGTGCCTCTGGCACAGCTGAACAACTTCCTATTTTTTCCTTATCTCCAAGGGTTTCTCTGTGAGAAGGTTGCCATTTAAATGTTTCCTAGTTGGCAAACTCACTGCCTTTCTAAGAACTGCTTCTAGACTTCCAGTTAAGCAAGTCTTCTTCTGGCTTGTCACCATTCTGCTTTATGTCCATGACTTGCAAGAATGATTTTTTTTTTTTTTGAAGTACAATAAATGCATCTATTTCAGATGATAACATAGTAGGAGATGTTCTCTAAGTAGGTAATTGCACCCAGTAACCGAAGTAATTTTCTCACAGTGTTCATTTCACCATCGTGAAAAAAAGAACTCTTGGATGAATAATTTTTCTGTTAAGCGTGAAGTATGAGTTCTTTTGACATCATTGACATGGTACAAGCTGCCATCTGTGTGTCCTGAAAAAGCACCTGGCTTGCTTCCTCACCTGCTGCTCTGTCCTCTCTTGATGACCACATCGAGGCATACTGTACGCACAAAAACATCATCAAATGCCAAATTTTTGACCTTACATAATGACATTTTGCAATACAATTGATCAGCCTTGTTTCACAGGTGGAGGAGAGAAGGCAAAGATTTTTGATGATTAAAGGGAACTTATAAAGAAGATGGAGACTGACTTTGTAAACAATGAGCTGATAATGTTAGGAAAGGGGGAATGGTTTTAAACTGAAAGAGGGGAAATATCGGTCAGATGTTAACAGGAAAGCACAGGTTGCCTAGAGAAGCTGTGATGCTCCATCCCCTGGGGTGCTCCAGGCCAGGTTGGATGGGACCCTGGTGAGCCTGAGCTGGTGGGGGGCAGCCCTGCCCACGACATGGGGTGGGGCTGGCTGGTCTGTTTGGTCCCTTCCAACCCAAACCATTTTGTGATTCTATGAAAATGCTGTAGGCTAGGAGAAAAGTTAGAGCCCAGCTCCCTCTCATACTGTATACAGACTGGTAAGTCACAGCCTGAACCACTGATAGAGCATCTGAAGGAAAGACCCAGTCAGCCCTGGAAGCACAGGGCTGTTAATTTAAGGGCTGACTGCCACTGCACTGAATAAGGGTGTCTCAGATTCCTTCTTCTGGAGTTCTTTTCCTGTGAGCCTAGTCCTCAGAGACTGGTGAGCATTCATTTTCCTTCCTTTTGTAACATCTCCTTGTTTGTGCTGGTCCCTTTGCTTTTACACACATCCAGTGCTGCAGTCTGAGGCCATGTCCACAACACCCACTGTTGTCCTTGTGCCCACAATTGCTGCTAGAGTTTTAGTGTTGTATAAAAGTATTTGTTCTGAGGAATGTTAAGGGATCATAGAAAAATTCTACATTTATATCATGATTCAATGCTGGTAAAGTGCTTGATCTTGCATGTGTTATTCGATACGTTTCTATGCATATGTCACTAAGATTACATTAGAGTGCTGTGAAACTTGTCCTTCAAATGAACTACTAGTGGTAATTAATTCACGGAGGACTGTGTGCATGTCTCACATTGGTGTATGCTGATTTTCTAATACATCAAGATTTTCCTTCCATACTGGGACCTTCTAAGATGGGATTGTGAGCCTTAAATACTTTCAGATGAATGTGAAGAGGTCTTGGGTACTGCAGAAGAATTGCCGAGTCATGGCCCGAACCACTCAACCATTGGGTTAAACACCAGGTGAGAAGGCATGGCTAATCCATAGGGCTCAGATGCAAGCAACGCACCTGAGAGACCAAAAGGGGTGGAACCTGGGTCCAATAGAGGTTGTACTCCTCTTGAGCTGTCACTGGCTGTTGGAAGGGGTGAGATAACTTATCTTCTTTGTTATCTTCTGTCATTCCACAGCACTTGCATCCTAGTAGTTTTTGCCGCCTTCTGCCTCATAGGTACCAAAGCAGAAGAGGGTGACATTGGTAGTTATCAGCTGTCCTGCTTTCTTTCTTTGTGGCAGCTTTCTGAGTTTCCTGCTGTACTGTTCACTCTCTTGGAATCAGAAAGACTGTTTCGATGTTCACTGGAACTCCAAGGGGTTTGCATTATAGTCAGGCAGCAAGAAGGCATTTCATTTGGTGCAGTTATCAGGAAGGTCACAGGTCAGTTTAAGCCTTTATCATGAATTTGTGAGTTTTTTCCTAATTTAGATTAAAGCAAGGTTCACAAAGTGTAATAAGAAAACCCAGTATTATTTAGCAACCTTAGAACAGGCAGACTTTTTCTAGAAAGGGATGCGTTTTGCAGCAAATTGTTTGCAGACTACAGCTGATGGCTTAATTTCCATTTCTTTCAGTGAACAATAGGACACATGGCCAGCTGGGATTTACTAGACACTTCCAAAACATCGTTATTTCCAGTTCGAAATGCTATCCACTGTGAAGTCAAATCCTGCAGTGAGACTGCTGAGACTTTACACTCTGCCAGAGTAAAGGCGCTGCCCTGATCGCATGTAGTCCAACTGGAGCCATGTCTGGGAGAGGAAACTGAGCGGAGACAGGGCGGGCTGGAAACTCTGTCCCTGGTCATTGTGTTTACAGCTGCTATAAAAAGACTTGAGTCAATTATGAATTTTGTCAGAACATTCTAATACAGATAGAAGGAGAAGGTCAGTTTGAAAATAGCTCCTATTTATTTGTCTGTCGTTGCTCATAAGAAATTATGCACATGCACCAGATGCTAGATTGGCTGTGCCCTTTGTTCATAACACAGGCAATTAAAACAAAAAGAAGAATGCCCGGGTGGTATAGTTTTAATAATCCTGAAGATTAGCAACTAATCCCAAACCAGAATGAATTTTCCATCAGCATGACTTGTAGATCTGCCGTTATAAATCTTGCCTAGTGAGGTGCATTACCCTGAAGAATGTCCATGGACTGCAGAAAAAAGCCAGGATCAGTGATGGAAAAATAAAGATTCAGCATTGTCTGGAAGGTGTTGTACTGGCAACTTCTAGGTGTCATCACACTAAATTTAGCTCTACCTCTACTCTCATCTACAAGGTGCGTAGCTTTGAGAAGGTGGTAAATATCCATCCATCTTCATTTCTATTTACTTCACTTTTTGTTAGAATTATAGAATTCTTAGAGTTGGAAGGGATCTTCAAAGGTTGTCTAGTCCAGCTCCCCTGCAATGAACAGGGACAACACAACTAAATCAGGATACCAAGGGCCTGATCTAGCCTGGCCTTGAAAGTCTTCAGGGACAGGACATCAACTACATCTCTGGGCAACTTGTTCCGGTGTCTCTCCACCCTCACTGTTAAAGACTTTTTCCTTATGTCCAACCTCAATCTACTCTCTTTAAGTTTGAAACCATATCCCCTTGTTCTATCACCACAGACCCTGCTAAACTGTATCCCCTTTTTTCGTGTAGCTCTCCTTTACATATTGGCAGTCTGCTATCAGGTCACCATGAAGTCTTCTCTTCTCCAGGCTGAATGGCCACAGCCCTCTCAGCCTGTCCTTGTAGGATAGTTGATGCATCCCTTTAATCATTTTTATGGTCTTCCTCTGGATGCTCTATGACAAGATGCAGTATTCCAGGTGAGGCCTCACCAGTGCAAAGTAGAGGGATAAGGTCACCTCCCTTGATCTTCTGGCTGCTTTGGATACAGCCCAGGATAAGCTTGGCTTTTGTGTCCAGTTTCCCATCCACCAGTACTCCTAGGTCCTTTTTGGCAGGAATGTGCTCCATACTTCTGTCCCCCAACTTGTATTGGTAGTGGAAGTTGCCTCAACCCAGGTGAAGACTTTGTGCTTGGCTTTGTTGAACAGTCTGATGTTCTTGTGAGCCCTCTGTTTGAGTCTGTCTGTGTCCCTTTAGATGGCATCCTGTCCCTCAGGCATTTTGATTGCACCCCACAGCTTGGCATCATCCGCAAACTTGGTGAGGGTGCATTTGACCCCACTGTCAACGTTATTGATGGGGTTGTTAGATAGTATCAATCCTAGTACTGACCCCTGAGGGGCACCACTCATCACTGATCTCCATCCAGATGGAGCTATTGACCATCACTCTCTGGACTCAATCCTGCAGCCAGTTCTTCATCCACTGAACAGTCCACCCATCAAATCTGAATCTTTCCAATTTGGAGAGAAGGATATTGTGGGGAGCTGTGTCATAAATCTTACTGAAGTCAAGACATGACATCAATGGCTCTTCATTTGACCACTGATGCTGTGATGTAAGAGGCCACAAGGTTGGTCAAGCAGGATTTGATTTGGTGAAGCCATGCATAGTTCTCATGTATCACCTCCCTGTCTTACAAGCACCTTAGCATAGTGTCCAGGAAGATCTGTTCTGTGATCTTTCTTGCCACAGAGGTGAGAATGACGGGTTGGTGCCTCCTGACATTTTCCTTTCTACCCTCTTAAAAACAGGTGTGATGTTGCCTTTTTTCCAGTCACCAGGGATTTCACCAGACCTCCAAGACTTCAAATATCGTGAGTGGCTTAGTGACTACTTCAGTGAATTCCCTTAGGACTCTGGGACGCCTCTTGTCAGGACTTGTGTATGTTTACAAACCTCATCTTTGCTTATGGTGGGAAGGATGTTGTTTCCCTGATCCCCTCCTTCCAAACAAAGCATGTGAGGGCTGTGTGACAAGCAGTTATCATTGGCAGGCTCCACTTGTTCATGTGACTTGTAGTATAAGCAAGTAGCAAGGCTCACTTTGTTGCCTTGGTCTCTGTCACCCATAGACTTTCTACTTGCTCATGAATGTTCCACACCAATTTAATAATACCAAACCTTACTGCCACATCACTGAAAAATTACAGCTATCACAAATATTTCTGAATAGTTGTTAGGTGTGTTGAGTGCAAAGATTTGGGCTTTTGCCTGGGTACCTGAAATTGGGTTAAAATTGACCCTATAGAGAAGCAAGTGTTTGAGGGGAGTCATTTCATTGAGAGAATGGAAAAAAATCCCCTATTCAAAGAACACTTTTGCAGATTTTGTTGTTTGAACACTGCCGATGTAGCTTGAAACACAAAAGAGGAGGTCCTAATTTGTTGCTGGTGACTCACAGGTACCTGAGGCCACAGCCAGTACAAGACTGATGTGCTGGTGCAGATGAGATCCAAAACTGTGAACCAGAATTCTTTTGTTTATGTATTAATTATCAGAGAATCATTGAAAGATCTGAGTTGGAATTTTTGTCCAACTCTCCTGCAATGAACAGGGGCAACTGCAGCTGGATCAGGGTGCTCAGAGCCCTGTTTAGTGTGACCTGGAATGTCTCCAACTTATGTGTTTTGTGATTCCACAGTTCTAACGAATAATACTAGGCACTGGAGCATGAAGAATATTCCTCCTGTTCAGATGCATTCCCATTCAGTTTTGTGCTTGTAATAAGTCCTGGTTGGGCACAGTAAGCCAGACCTGTACATCTTGACCACTGGCATAAATTAGTGTACAATCTGTTGACTCAAAATTACTTAGATATAGCAGAGACCATTGCTCCTTTTTGTTGATTTTTAACTGTGAATGGCAACTTTCTCAACACAGTGCAGATCACTGTATTTCAATGCTCCCTCTCAAAAGAGTCCAGCTAAGAGTTCTGTTTTTATCTCAGTCACCACAGTTCATCATCAGTATTTCTTGCAGACTTGAGCACGACTTCAAGAGTACATTTTGTTTCTAAAGTGGAGTTCTTTCTTTAAAGCTCTGTAATCATTTTAAATTTTATCGGCCATTCACTGTGACTGGTTACATTTCTTTGATTCCTGCAGCTTCCTCTCTCCTTCCTTCTCCATGTTATCACCTGTCACCACTGACATTCTTTGTTCCTGCTAAGATTTTAAACATTTATTCTGAGAATTTCTTTATTACTCTGAACTTTAAAAAAAAAAAAAAGGAAAAGAAAAAACAACCATTGCATTGATCACTGCTATTAAACCACAGTTTCTTATTCAGCATCTAAGAAGTAGTTCTTGATTGTTTCCTGGTGTGCTTTTTTAAAACATCTTCTCACTTAAAATATACATACCAGTCTACTGTGTTGCCAGTTAGTCTAAGCATTAAGAAAAATGGCTCCTAAAAGCTTGATAAGATGTAATATTTGTTAGTACCACTACTTAAGTCAACTAAATTTGTTGAGAGCATGGTCACTAATGTTCACAAAAGCCTAAATCAGAAGTTTTTTATTTTTTCTGTTCATCAAGATGAGATCTCTTATCATCACCTTCTATGACTGTTTTAAGGACTTTGCAGTTACCATATCCAACTCTCCACACAGATGTTGCTGGTACTGGTTCTCAACGCTCTGCAGTCTCCCATGGACAATGTCTGATGTTGCCAACTAAAATGTGAGAACCTTCTTCTGAGCACTCCTATACTAGCACACTTTGTTAGTTCCTACAACACAGATAAGACGTGGACACTGCCTTCTTCCAACCCCAACATACTAATTGTACCTATGATTTCTTCAGATGTGCTGACGACACTTATTTTAGTATTGTCTATTCTTACTGCTTCTAATTTTTCACAACAATTATTATCTTTTCACTTCTTATCACATGGGCACATTGTAAACAGAATATGAAAGCCTGCATGCTTCCAAGGCTCCGATCTTTGACAGCATTACTATTTTTTCATAGAAGTGTTTCAGGTTCTGAAGTGGTATCTGACGCTTCTGTAGTCAGTGGGATTCTGTAGATATGGATTTAGCCATAGCTCTGGTGCCACAGCCTTCCTGAGCCCCTAATTGCTGAGATACTTTTTCTTGTTAGCTGGGGGAACTCTGGTTTCTGGACGCATGTAAAGCCGAAACTCTGGAAGAGGGTAATTGAAGAGACAGGAATGGAAAGTATAGCAGTCTGAGAAATAAAAGATTCTGTGAAGCCCCTCCAAGTTTGATCTCACCCTCCTGGTTTATCCTTGGTTTGATCAGCGCTCTTACGTTATGTTGTCATTCCTTCCCCAGCGCGATTTTCTGGCCAGTCTTTATCTTTTCCTTACAGGACTGGTGTCCAGGTTGCAAAAGCCATGGCTCCTTTCCTCATCAGCTTTGAAGAAAAAAAAACACCCACATCATTCCTGTGTGGGGGCAGCATGCTTTGATGACCCTTGATGTCCCTGCACTGATCCCAGCCACAGCCTTCCCACCAGGGTATGTGGTGCTCTGCTGTTTTTGTGCCACTTCCCATCAGCCGCTTCAACCCACGGTCTGAGAAATTGCCTTCTCAGCACTTTTAAATGCACCAATTAGAAACACATAGCACTCGTAGTTAACCATTTATCTTAATTTTTAGTAACCTGCTGCTAGAGGTTCAGAATAGGAGTCTCCCGTGTCTTCTGAGGAATAGAGAGGCAGGGAAAGGTGTGCTCTCTCCATTACTGACTGTGTTCCAGCCACTGACGCATCACTGGGTGTTAACCACATCGACTATATGAACTGCTGTAATTTGAGGCCATTTCTCAAGGATTTTCCACTGGCTCCAGATCCTCCAGACTTATGAGCTCTACAGTTGTTCCCCATTCCACCTTGGAAACTTCTGTACTGGCTTGTGAAAACAGCCACCTATTTTGGCCCTAACCTATCCTTCCTGGGTAGAATCAGCCCTCTGAGGCTCATGCAAGTTCCCTAATTGCTGCTTGATTACAGGGAAATATGCAGAAGAGATGCCAAACGGAATCCTTCCAGTTTCTTGTATATGTATAGAATCATAGAATCATTAAGATTGGAAAAGACCACTAAGATTGTTTAGTCCAACTGCCATGATATGCAAGGTACACTGTATGTAGTATACATAGGTGCCTACATATATGTGCATGTATCTTTAGCTGAACTCAGTAGCAGGCTGCATCTGTGCTTTAGGGAGATAAGGCAGCTCCCATTTTGGAAGCTGAGCTCTGTCCTGCTGAGGGAAAACTTGATGGAGTGGAGTGGGGTTAACAGAAAAGGACCTCTTACACAGGTACCATCCACCTGCATGCATCAGCCAGAGACTCCAAGTTTTTCTGAGCTTGTAGACTAGTTTGCATGAATGCCTGTGATTATTGAGCAAGGATATGGCAGGTGAGAGAATCATCAAGAGTTAGAAGAGGTAGCAGTATCTCTACATGTACAAGGTTTCCCAAAGATTTTCAAACTATTGATGTGATTTGAAGTGAAGCTCCTACCACCCCTTTGAGCCTATTTTCTTGCATATCATAAATGTGTGGGTTCATTAGGAAAGGAAATACTGGCAAAATTTTAAATGTCTTAGAGCAGTGGGATAACAAAGGGACAGAGAATAGATGAACTCAAAGACCATTAAGATCTGCTAGTGCTCATCTTCACACTGACAAAGAGATAACCTGAACAGCTGAGCTGTCTGCCTGGGATGAGAAATGTACCAAGAAAGGATGTGTCTCTAAGAGACGTACCCAACGCAGAAGGTGAAATTTGAAGTTATCCCTACATATTACTTGGAATTGCACTCTAACTCAAGAACAACTGAATAAAGTTACTCTTTCAGTCACTGTGAAAATCTAATGGCTGTTAAATGCAGTAATGTTGCATTGTTACTCCTAGAATCGCAAGATCCATTTTGTTCCTATTTATTCAGAGCTTTTATCAAGTGAATTTGGTTTTACCTTTAAAAATCCCTAGCACACACCATTGAAACTCTTTGTCCTGCACCCTGCAGAAGCTCACATTACACAATGTGGATCGTTACCTAGATGCTAGACAAAGCAGGCCTCTGTTCCGGTCCTTGGCTCACAGTGCCTTCTGAAAAAACACATACTGTCTGGGAACAAAATACTACCTGCGTGAAATGCTCAGAGTGGTGGAATGAGTAGCTGAAAAGGAAAAAAAAAAAAAAAAAAAAGCACCAATAGAGTTGAAATTTCCTGGAAATTTGGAAAGCAAATGTCTCAAACAGTGCTTCGTTCTGTATTTTTATTTTGCACTGACGAATCTGTTAAATTTTGTCATATATGCCAAATATAAAAGCCAAGTGAAGTGAAGGAGCCCATGCTGATGACACAGAAGGAAATCAGCATGTTGAAGCAATGGAGACAGTTTTTCTTGTTAAAGAGTGTAGCACTGGAAAAAAGTCTCTGGATCTTTATTACGCTGGATGGAAAAAAAAGTTCTGCTCTCATGTGCTTGTTGTAAAATCCTGTTGTTGCTGTAAAGGTATCATCTTACTAAAAAACACTACTAAAAGAGGCAACATGTCCCTGGGCACTCTGCTCTGGGTGTCCTTTCTGGAGCAGGAGTTAGGCCAACTCAGAGGGCCCTGTCCATCTCAACCAGTCTGTGACTCTGTGAATCACATCAGCTTTTGCTTGACAAGTTATTTTACTAAGTTCTATGTGCAGCTTGGTCCCGCTATTTTTTCTAGTACAAGTTCCATGGGTCTGTGCAGCTGTCCAATTGCACACATTGGAAGATTATGAAGATCATGGGTTTACACAAATAAATTTAACTTGGTAGAAGGTAGCTCTTGGTACTAAAATGATTATGAAACACAGGATGGTCAGGTTCTGTGCAGAATCACCCAAGATGATACCAGGGAAGATGGACTGTTCCCTTTTACTACCTTAACAGAAATGAGAATGGTTGAAGCATGAAAAACAGATGTTTCATTCACAGTGAATCTGGAGACATGTGAAGAAAGAGTTGATTTAAGACAAAAATTCAGTAGATATCCCTGTTTGCTGTTTGATCATGCAGTGAGGCCAAACTTGATTCATTTCCACTCTATGGGCTGAAGACAGACAGTGCAGGATGAGGTGCTTGGGCCTGGCTTGACTCTGAGTTTAGGTTTGAATTCACTCTTTTCACCAGACCTATTCTTATTGAACAAGGCCCTTTAGCACCAGTCAATGAAACATACTGGAGGGGGCAAAGGAGGCAAGAGGAAATGATCTAAGGTCCAAGGAGATGCTCCCAAGTACACCAGGGGAGGATTAGACTGGATACTGGAAAAACTTCATTCACATAGAGAGTTGTTAGGCATTGGAATGGGCTGCCCAGAGAGGTGGTGAAATTGCTATCTCTAGAGGTATCTAAGAGATGTGTGGATGTGGTTCTTAGATTCATAGAGTCATTAAATACTGGAATCACAGAATGGCTTGGTTTGGAATGGAACTTAAAGACCATCTAGTTCTAATCCCATGCTGTGGGCAGGGCTACCTACCACCAGCTCAGGCTGCCCAGGGCTCTATCCAACCTGACCTTGAGTACCTCCAGAAATGGGGAACCCACAGCTCTCTGAGCAGCCTGTGCCAGCACCTCACCACCCTCTGAGTAAAGAACTTTTTAATAATAACTAATCTAAATAATCCCTCTTTTTGTTTAAAATATTTTTCCCTTATTTTATCTCTATCAGACAGTGAAAAAATTGGTCTCCTTTCTGTTTACAAGCTTCTTTTACTGGAAGGATGCAATGAGGTTTTCCTGGAGCTTTCTCTTCTCTAGACTGAACATGAGCAGCTTGCCCTGCCTGTCTTCTGAACTGAAGTGTTCCAGTCATCTGAACATCTTCACGGCCCTCCTCTGGAATCACTCCAACAGCTTCACATCCTGCCTGTAGTGAGGGTCCCAGGCCTGAATGTAGTACTTCAGATGGGGCTTTACAAGGGCAGAGTGGAGGGGGACAGTCACCTCATTCTCTCTGCTGGTTACTCCTTTTCTGTTGCAACCCAGGATGAAGTTGGTCTTCCAGGCTGCAATTGCACATTATTGACTCATGTCAAACTTTTGCCCACCAGAACCCCCAGAGATGGTGGGTCTTGGTAGGGCTGTTCTCAGTGAATTCTTCTCCCACCCTGTACTTGTATCTGGGATAGCCTCGACCCAGGTGACACATCCTGCACTTGACCTTGTTGATTCTCAGTAGATTCTCATGGGCCCACTTTTCAAGCCTGTCCAGATACAAATTGGATGACATCCCTTTCCTCTATTGTGTCAACTGCACCATTTAGCTAAGTGTCATTGGCAAACCTGCTGAGGGTACTCTTGATCCCACCACCTATGTCTGGGGATATGGTAGTGTTAGGTGACAGTGGGACTTCATGATCTTAAAGGTCTTTTACAATCTGAATGATTCTGTGATTCCTCGATCCTAAGAGCCACATGCAAAAGGCTATGCTAATGGGCAGATTAAAGATACAGCATTAACATCATATAATCGTTGTCCCTTGTGTTATTCTGAGCTGGGAAAAGAACGCACCGGGTGCAGTGTTTTCAAGGTTTCCTTCTGCCAGCCAGCAAAAAGCAGACACACGGGCCCGTGCAATGTGGCCCTGTCGGCTGCAGCCCAGATGTACAGTCAAAAAGACTTTGTCAAGTCCCTGGCTCTGTTCAGTGAGGAGCACGCAGGTTATTTCTAAACTTTAGCAGCCACAGTTAGCTCACTTCTACGTGCAGTCTGGACACTCCTGTAATGTCTGTCACAGGACATAAACATTTATGGTTTCTTTAACGCCAAACCCTTGGGCTCACAACCAGCAAAGGTTAAATGAATACCTGCTATTATTCTTAGCTATTGCTGCTTAAAGTAAACTCAGCAGGCTTCGTTATTTAAAAATCAGTTACTTCATGCTTTCAGTGAGTGTGAGGACAGTCCTGCCAGTCTGGCCAGCCGATAGTCCTGGGTTCTCTGGGTGCTGCTGTCTGCTGTGTGACTTCTGTTGAAAGAGGACTGAAAAACCACTTCACAAAGCAAAAAACATACTCTGAGACCACTGGAATAGAGGGGGGCCAGAAGAGCCTCTCATCGAGTTTAATCTCTGGCATTAGGACCTAGTTCCTATGGGTGTAGCTGCCTGCTGCAAAGCACAAGTGTTCATGCACAAGTGTTTCTCTCCCTTGCTCATTTTTTCTGGCTTTGAGCCTGCATTTCAGCTCCTGCCTCTATAGCATGCAGTCACACAGCATGCAGATGCAAAGCCGTGCAGCCCAGCTTCACATAGTTCTACAAGGCATGAAATCACTAAGCTGTGATCTCTTTCTCAGATAAAGATTACATATTTTATTCTAACGGTACATGACATTTTACGATAAATAGCTTTGCTTATCAGGAGAGTTTTTGCAGTATATCTCAAATCTCTCAAGATATGTATAACATTCTCACAAGCCTTTTTTCTTTCTGCTTGCATTGGTGTGTTCACACACATGGAATTACCTGCAAAAGAGATTTTTCTTTCATACCAGGCATTTTTCTTCAGTGACTGTTTGATACTGAGACAAATTTCAGCAGTAAAATATCAGTGATTTTACCCAGTATAAATACCATCTATTGTTATGTTCTGATAGACTTGAGGCTGTAACCCCATCCCGTGGAGCTGAGTTGTGATCAGCTTGCTCTCTCAGAGGGGACAAATTGCATTACAGTACTCACTAGATTAACCAGACAATGTGAATGCAACAGTTCACAGTCACAATGAGCAAATGTCCTTGAGAAGAATTCCACTTTAGCAGAACATCAACAAATGAACCTGTTATGAATAGCATTTACAACAAGTAGCATTGCCATGCTGTTCTGCTGACTACATAAGATATGAAGTCACAATATGAAACCTCCAACTGATACAAGAGGGAATGAAATTCACTCCTGCACACCAAAGCTGACTAGAAATAGCAACAGTTGAATATTCTTTTTTTTTTAACCTTCTGTTGCTCAGCTATAGGTCCTCTCCAATGATGACAGTTTTGTAAGGTAAATCTTGCAGGTGCTGCTTTGCAGTTAAAGTGTGCATAGTACTCTGCAGATGAATAAGGTGAACCCATTCAAGAAGTCAAAGATACAATCTTGTAAGCACATGTGAATTATCTCTGATTTCAAGTGATAGTTGCAGTGATTCAACTATCTCAGTGTGTGTATGGATTTGCAAGATTAGGCCTGAAGCATAAAACAATGCTTGATTATAAAAAAGAAAAAAAAAAGATTTTCTGGAATAACAGAGGTAATATTGACTTTTCAGACTTTACTTACCTTATGTGTCTTTTTACTTAAACTGTATGTATGGGTTAGGGGTTTTTAATTTAGGTGTGTGGTGCAATGGGGCTCAGAGTTGCAAAAACAGGTAACAAAAATAAGGAAGAATGGTTCTTATCATATGAAAGAGGGCAGAGATAGAGGTGAAGAGTCTGGTGCTGACAAGCAGCCAGAAGGCAAAACAACATCAAGTTAAAACTGTCTGTGCTGATTTTAGGATTGGGAGGTGAAGGGAAAAATTTTAGAGGTGAGAGATTGCATGTGGAACAATTATTGCATCAAAAAATCCTAAACAAAAACACATGCAAGGCAGTAGTCAGCACTGTATTTATCCCTCTTCCCCACAATTTGATTTACTTCTTCTAGTTTAGCTCACAAAAAATACAGTATTTCTCTTTATTGTGGGAAGATTCATCATGAAAGCCACACATTTATAATAATAGCAAAATGTCTGTCTAAAAGCCAGAATTCACATTTCCTCCATCTGTGGGCCTTGACCTTAGCCTACTAACAAAGGCTACAATCATGCCCTGATGCCACTTCACACCTATGCAGATACTATTTTATTCTTGAGGGATGTAGCAGGAACTGAAGACACAGGACTAGAGAAATATCATAGAGAGATGACAAATATTATCTGAGATACAACTACAGGGAACTATAAAGCAAACTCATTTTAGCAACATGTTGTGATCAAGGTAGGAAAGAGACTATATGCAGATGAGGACAGTTAGTGTGAGCTTAGCACTCAAGATTAGATTGATGAACTAAATGAATCTCACACTAAACTGTGTTTAAAAAGTGATAGCTGAGATTTGGTTGGAGAATAACGTATGTAAATTATGGTGATAGCACTAATCTGTCACTTACAGCCCACTCACCTAAGCTCACATAGAAGTCTAAGGCCATTTGAGATGCCCTAGGCTGTGCCATCTGTCTTACAACTGACCCTCCTGAAACAAGTAGGACAGACAGGCCCATGCTGTATCTACCAGCCAGCACAGATGTCTCAGATACCTTCATGCATCTGACACTGACACCTATGTCTAGGGATACATCTGAAACAACTGAAATGATTCCTAATGCCTGTTTGAGAAGGAGCTCCTAGGATGCTTTCCAAGCCCTCCTAAACTGAAATACTTTAAACCCAATATGATTTCCATATTGTCTTAGTTTCAGCTGGGATAGAATAATTTTTCTTAAGGCCATCTGGAATGATGTTATTTGGTTCTAGGAGAAAAACAATGTTGATATCACACTGATGTTTCCAGACGACACTAGGGTATACCTAATGATACTCTCCAACATACATACCTTTCCTTGTTAACTTTCACTTTGATATCTGACTGCTAAGCCTCTAAATGTAGGGGAAATTAAACCCAGTCTAGGGAACTGGTTCCAGAAGAGTTGGCAGGAGTCAGGTCTGGTCTACACAGCAACAAAAATATTTTCCGTGTAGTAGTGCAACTTTATCTGAATGATGACATACTGGTGTGAACGCTTTCACTGTGGGACCTCGTTTCCAGTTCTGCTTATACTGCTTGCGAGGAGACTGGGCTAAACCAGTTCCAGAATAAGTGTGCCTGCGTGGCACAGCTCTTCACATTTCACCCTGGAGGCAAAGGCCAGGGGATAGAGGAAGAGGAAGGCTGGTAAAGCCAATGTCACAGGGCAGGTTATTCAAACCATGGACAATGGCAGTAAGAAGAAGCATTCATTGAAATTCCTTCTGATTGTCAAATAGCTATGGTAAGATGTTGGTGCCATTTTTTCTGTTTTTAAATTGTTTTTGGTTTTTTTTATTACTGGCTGCCCCTTTCATTACGAGCCCTTCATTTGATACAAATTATTTCAATATGTCTTTGAACTGCCTATTTGAACACACTGCTTAATTCCCTTCTATTTTCCAGAACTGAATATCTCAAGCACCCAAAAATGTTTAGAAATAACTCCACAGCCATAAAACATTACGATCTTTGCAAGCACTGGAAGTAGAAAATGCTGCTGGTTCCTATGACGGACAGTCTGTTTGAAAAGAAATTGTGTATTTCATTTAAAATGCAAGTGTGTAAACATAGTTGGTTGATTTAAAGCAATTTGACATAAACTGTCCCTTAGAATGACATAAGTCCTCGAAGGTTCTTTTTTTTTTTTTTTTTTTTTTGGCTGCTATTACCAGCAGTGTCCAATCCTGCAAACAGTTGTGCATGACAGTTGCAGTAGTGTACTTGACTTCAGTGGGACGGCATGCAACAGTATGTTATGTGTGGCAGTTTTTACATAGGCAGGGGCCCTGTGAAGTATTTGTACCTCCCAGTTGAAGCACAAACTTCTAGTTTGTGCATGGTGTGTGTGGTTATTAGGTTTCCTATTCAGAAAAACAGACAAATAGATCTCAGAAAAAGCCTATAGAGACTGTCCTGGAACAGCCTTTTAATCTGGCATCCTCTTAAAAAGTCCATCAAATTCAGTAGGCAGCTACTGCTCACAATGATAGAACCTTTCTTCTGAGTATGGTATGGACTACGGTCACAGAAGAACTAACTTCATTCTGGGATTGCAAATACACTTCAAGACACATATCTATAATAAAACTCGAAACAAAAAATAGCTTGTGTCATCAAGGACTTAAGGTACAGTTTTATAAAAAACTCTTTTAAACGGTATTATAAAGGCAGTAGTGAAGACAGTCTTTCAATATTTATTTTGCTATGCCTTGTTTCATCACCAACTTTAAATTTTTCATTTCTCTATGCAAAGCCAATCCAATTATTCTCTTCCAGAAAACGTTTGAATTACTGTCTTCAATATGCAAATACGGGAAATCAATGTCATCTGTACTAAGGGATCTCTACTATGTACAGTTCAGAAGCTCTACAGTATTATTTGTTATGCTGGCAGAGGTATTTTTGTTTCATTAAAAACATATGTTATTCCTTAGTATTAAGACAGATTAAGTTCACAGATACAGTGAGATCCTATTATAGAAATCTGATTCTGTTTTTAAACAGCTCAATTTCATTATATGTGTGACACCTGGTTATACTATAACTGTTTCAATGTGCAATAGAGATCTGGGAATCTGACATTCTTGCAGTATATGTAAAAGGTAACTGTATTTCTAGCCTCTAAAAGTAGATTCAGTTGTATAAGTGCTTGAATGCATACCATCTGTGTTAAACTTGTTAAACACAAACTCTTTTTAGCTCTGAATTTGCCACTGTGTTTTTTTATTGTTTATTTTTTGAAATGACTGTAATGCACTTCAAACTGATCAACTCAGAAAGCAAGTTTAATTGAAAGTCCATCAAAAGTCCTCTTGCAAAAAAAAAAAAAAAAAAAAAAAAAAGTCACACATTACCAGTAACTTGCACTGTAAATAACAAAAACATCAACAAATAATTGAACTATTAGTAGGATGAGGCACATACCAACACTGCAGAGAGAACATAGTGTGTTCCAGGGCAGAATCAAGCCATGCACAGATTTAAACTTCAGAAGTCATGAGAGAGGACCTTGAGAATGCAATCTTAAAATACTGTGAAGAGGAAGAGCAACCTACTTGTAGTGTTGTCATCACATCTGGTCCCAGAGCTTGGGTATAACTGAAGGGCTGCTCATAAACAGCTCAGATGTGGCACAGTTCTCCCTTAGCCTTTTCCAGAGAGACATCTTTCCAATGAGCAAAGGCTTAGTTAAGGAATTAGATCTCCTTCAATACCATCTGTAGCTTGTTTTTCTAATTAGAAGGGCAGTCCACAAACAACTCGTTAAGTTGGAAGAGAAAAAAAACATATCAGAAAGAAGCTTAGGGTTTTAGAAAGATGTGAAGACTCACAGTGGAGGAAAATAAACAAAAAGCCATGCTTTTCAGAACACAAAACATCACTTTTTGATCATGATGTGTCAGTGAGTACCAGCAATTACACATATAATATAAAATGAAAAGTAACTGGGTCTTCCATTTATTAATCTCCATCATAACTGCTATAATCTTTACAGTGCTGGCTTTGATCTTTCTATTAGATTTATGTGAGCTGACTGTAGTGCCTTGGATAACCTCAGTTTAAATTAGTGTGGCTGTGGAAGGATGCAGCTCAGCTCTGCAGCTCAGGCTGCAGGATAGGAAAATAGTTTCATAAGATTAGAAATTGCTTTTTAGACTTGTTGCTATGAAATGCCAGATGAATGTATGCAAAATATCAATTTCCACAAATGTGTCTGTTGATACATGGCTGAAGAATGTGAGTTTCTGGCATGCTGGGCTGGGTCATTGAATGCTTCCCAGGCTAAATGCCCCTGAACAACAGGGTACTGAGACCACTGGGTGGGTAGATCTCTGAATCTAGCACTATGAAAACAAATGAAGGAAACCAAAGCTGATTCCAGCAACAGCAAACAAATATTTTCTTTCCCTTGTCAAATGGTTGAAAACAAATGAAAAATGTCCTGCTGTTTTCCTAGGGAAGCCTCACTCATGTCTTACTTCTCACAGCCATCTCTCCCTTCCTTGACTCTTCATTAAGGTTTGTGGCAAGCCAGCTCTTGGTCACTCCCTGCTCAACATGACAGAATGACAAAATACCAATTTAGAGACATGGAAGCTGCTTGCAGGCCAGAGGGAAGGGATGGGCACCTCATTTAGGCCATCGAAATAACTTATGAGAGCCAAACTTAGCATTGCTTAGATTAGCCAATTTGGATAATTTAAATTAAATTTATGCACCCATGTAGCTTCGAGGATCTAACTGGTGTTTATTATTGTTATACATCTATTTATTTCTCTATATAGAATAATGAATAATATTAGAATATCCTATGCTCCAGAGACTAGACTCTGGAACGAGGAAGACTTACCCTTAGTGAAGTAGAACCATGTTAGAGAGCTCTTAAAATTAAACTGGGCATTTTAAGTCTTAGGGTTCTGATAGATTGTACCCATGAATGCTAAGGGAGCAGGCTGATGTCATTGTGAAGCCCCTCTCAGTTATCTTTGCAAAGTCTCAGTGACTGGTGGGTGCATGGAGCAAATCTGTCTCTTAAGGATTAAGAACAACTGACTCCTGGGGTACTGGTGGATGGGAAGCTGGACATGAGCCAGCAGTGTGCCCTCGCAGCCCAGAACGCCAACCATATCCTGAGCTGCATCAAAAGAAGCGTGGCCAGCAGGTTGAGGAAAGTGATCATGCTCCTCTGTTCTGCACTGGTGAGGCTTTACCTGGAGTACTGAGTCCAGATGTGGAGCTCTGTACAGAGACATAGACCTGCTGGAATGCATCCAGAGGAGGGCCACAAAAATGAACCGAGGGATGCATCACCTATCCTACAAGGACAGGCTGACAGAGCTGGGGACATTCAACCTGGAGAAGAGAAGGTTGCAAGGTGACCTGATAGCGGCCTTTCAGTATCTAAAAGGGGAGCTACAGGAAAGAAGGGGGCAGACTCTTTAGCAGGGTTTGTGGTGATAGAACATTGCTAAAGACTTAAAAAGAGTAGACTGAGGTTTGTTATAAGAAAAAAGTCTTTAACAGTGAGGGTGGAGAGGCACTGGAACAAGTTGCCAATAGATGTGGTTGATGCCCTGTCCCTGGAGACTTAAGAGGCCAGGCTGGATCAGGCCCTGGGCAACCCGATCTAGCTGTGTTGACCCTGTTCATTTCAGGGGAGCTGGACTAGATAACCTTTGAAGATCCCTTCCAACTCTAAGGATTTCTATGATTCTAAGTAATATTTCTGGAGGCTGGTTGTAAAAATTGTTCTAAGGCTAGACTGAAAGCAGAGGGGTATACATTTATGACATAGGATTTCTGCTTTTCTTCTTAGTATGCAGTTATGCTGGTAATTCTATCATAAGGGCGACATGTTATGTCAATTCTATGGAGTATTTTCCTTATATGGTTATGCCTTGTTGCCCATCTAGCTGCTTATATGAGCACTGCCTTGGCTGCTTGGCAAAGCTCTATAATTAATACTGCACTGAGTACCACTGCCTTTAAACCAATGTTTTGCAAATGCTATTATTATTATTAGAAAAAAAGTTTTCATATGCCAGATGAGTAATTATAGTAGTGGAACGAGGCTTTCTTAGTACTAATTTGTATGCTATTCAATGGCACAAATGTATTTTATTAAGATAAGTACATCTCTTCAACGGACAAAGCCATTTGAGTGTTATCAGACACTTCACGTGGAAGAAATTAGTTAAAAATCACATGAACCATTTCCTCTTTCATCAGTGTTAAAGTGGGCCCTTGTTTGCCTTCTGTTCTTTCTTTATGCGTGTTTATCTGTCCTTTCAGAGTCTTTGCCCAGAATCAGCAACTTCTGCCATACAAAGCTGAAAACCCCAAAGATGTACATGTTTCTGGAAAGAATAGGATTTACTGTGCATGCTCTTTCTAGACTGTCACTGCTCAGAAATACTGGATGGTGTGATATACGCACACATTGTTGTGTCTGGGGAGTCCTGGTATGAAATGAGACGCATTATATGGGCATGTGACCTCTCTGACCTACAGTAGAGTCCACAAGACCTGCAATACATTTGAAGGCTCACTAGTCAACTGGATGGCTGCACTGTTCTGTTACAACTGGATCTTTTACTTGTTTAATACAATCAGGTTGGAGTGTATAAAGAAATACTGTGTTCAGAGTGCTCAGAGCTGAATTAGTCACGAGCTGTGTGGGAATGCGCACTTACAGTAGGGCAATGCTCCTTTCTTCTATTTTTATAATTTTATCAAAGACAGTGGAAAGTAAGAGGGAAAGGGTTCGTAGCACCTCAGAGACACTAGGCAAACACAGTGTTGGAGTTCCAAAGAAAACACAGGTGAGGGGAGAAAAAAGCTTAAGGAAAAGTGAATAGATGGGAAGATCTTAAATTTGCAGGGTTTGAAGCGTGTTTGAATGCAGCCCTGGTGAGTTGTCTTCTATCTTACTTATGCAGGGATGCTCACGTTAAGTTTACTGAGATAAGGTCAGTGGGTGCTTATAACATCTTGGGAACAAAAGTGGGGGTTCTGTTACTGCTTTGTCACTTGCTAGAAGACATACAAGGCTTCTCATTTTATCCTTCTTCTAACAATTACTGTTTCCTCCTCCTTCTCAGGTACCGAAAAATGTGCTCTTTTGCACTCTTCTACCTTCCTTCCCATTACTCTAGACTTTCACCAGGTCCAAGTCTCCCTTTGCAGGTTTGTTGTGCCCGCTTGTCCTTCCTGCTTCACCCTTGCACATCCTTCCTGATGGCTCCACATCCCCCTGAACTGAAATCCTTTCCCTGACCTGAACTCTACAGCCCCAGCTCCAGCTCCAGTGCATGGATTCCTTTCCTTCTTGGCCCAGGTAAAACCCGAGTCTTGCTCTGCCCTCTGCAGCTTTCCCCTGGAACACTTGTGCAAATGATGCAATTTCTACACAATTAGCTACAGACTTTTAAACATTAGGTGAAATTGTGATTTTTCAAAGGCTTATAACTGGACTGTTTTGGGTAAGAAAAATAAGAAGTCATTAATCCCCCCAGAGATTTCAAGTACCTTCTGTGAAGCTGTAGGTGTAAAAATAGATTTTAAGAGTTTAAAAACTGTATAAAGCCCCATCTTTTTCCCACACTAGCTCTTGTGGGCAGTTAGACCTTACTGTGTCAAATTTTATGCAAAAATTCCATGTGCTGTGTCTACCTCTATCTGAAGTCTTCCACATATGTAGATAGAGATTGATAAATCCTATAATATGAAGTCTTGTATTGTAACAGAAAGTAATGTAATAGAAAGTACTGGCTGACTTTCTAGGTGGGATAGCTACCAGGCACAACAGGCACAGAAATGGAAAAATACATATATATACATATATAAATATATATATATATATGTGTGTGTGTGTGTGTGTGTATAATTTATTTATTTAAACACCAACATTCTAGTAAAATATGTTATTCTGACCTTATGTTTTGGTACCCCACTCAAGACTCAATTAAGTCAGCTAAAAGAACATACTGACTTCCATTAGCTTTGTTTCAAATTCTGGGTAAACAAACAAATGCTCGTAGATGCAAGCAATAATAAACACAACCAGGTTTTATTTTTAATGTGACTTTGAAAGTGGAAGGGAATATTAGGCTGAGGAATGTCTCTTTTTGCCAAGGTGAAAGAAAGGAAAAATATACTCAAGATGTCTCTTTCAAAGATTCATTTAAATGGGACCACTGTCAAAGGAGGTAATTATTTTTTTATCATGAGAGCTTGACAGCCTCCTTTTAGGGCTGAGATGCAGAAACAAAATGAAACTTTTTGTATGATGGATTAAGTTAATGCACAGTGGCTTTCTGAGTGGGATAATCGGATAAATGATTAGGTTATTTTTATTACTTTATCTAGAGAGACTGGATACTGCTGTTACTGCTAGTCACTCTGTTAAAATTAATAGACCATTTGCTAATAGAATATAGAGCCTTAAACGCTGATGCTTTTTGGAACTTCAGCTTTCTTGCTGCATCCCAGGGGACTGTGAAGAATGTGGAGCTGTGTTGTCCAGGCATGGTCTCCTGGACTCTGCAGAGTTAATCTGGGTTGCTTGGGGAGACTTTTGCAGTACAGAGATCTGGTTGGGCCATCGGTCCTGCCTGGCTGCCCTGGTTGGGCTGTGAGTCATCTGGATAGGATACATCTCTAGTGCTTTCTGTGAACCTCTAGGTAAAACAGCGGGTTTTTGAAGTGTGAAAAACATATAAAACACCACACTTTCGAGATACTTGCTCTTGTAGGTGGTTGGACTTTGCTCTGTCCAATTTTATGCAAAAATTCCATGTGCAGTATCCACCATGTGTGTAGTTATTTACAGTGTTAATAATATAAATAGTGTTGTTTACCACTGGTGGAAAGTGCATTTAAGAAAATGAGTGATAAATGAGTGATTGATAAATGTAATGAAGGCTGTGAATACCAGAGTGTTACAGAAAGTGTGCTAAAAGCAAGGCAGTGTCATTTGTAGTGGATATAGTGTAAACTTTCGAGACGCTCTGTCTGTTTCTTTGCCTCTTTGCTACACTCAGCAGGATCTCAGGAATATGAGGTTCAGTGGTTTCTAGACCTTTTTCCCATTTTACTCTCAATTGTTTTTAGTAGATGTCCCTATGCTGCCCATACATAGATATACCTGTTTACAACTTTGCCCCCTGAATGTCTGTCTGCAATTTGTTAGGAAAAAAAGCTTATACTTGCCTTTCTTCTCTAATTGCAAGTTGCTCCTCTGCTGTCCTGATAGATTTTTTCATATTTTCTGCTTATTTTCAAGCCTTGTGTACTGTGTATGCTGAAGGCTTATAACTTTGCCAATCATGCTTGTCGTTTGTGAGAGAGTTTAGGACCCCTCAGGTGATGAGAAGAAATACGTACATTTTATTCCATATGAAGCAAAATTTGCAGGGATGGAGCCCTCATCTGTATTCAACATTTTGGCAATGAATTAATAATTAAATAGAAAAGGTCTGTGGATATACCACAATCACTCTTCTGGCTGCTTCAAGGAGGAAGTGGCTCCCCTCAGGCTGGAAGGTCTCCTTGTGAGATTCTGATGAAGGCTGGTGGACTTGCCCATTTGGCTCATGGCTTTGGAGACCTGTGACTGCTGTCACACTGCAGTTCCTGCCTGAGGTCTGTTGGAGTACAGTTGCACTCAACCTGGCTAATGCTGGCCCTGCCTGGACAATGCGACACCCAACATGACCTTGGCTAGTTCCCATTGCCTTTCAGGTCAGCCCTGGTAATCATCCCTGGACCTGCTGGGCCCCACTCATTGCCACCAGCTCTTGCTCCATTGTCTGCACAGGCACAGGGTAGCAAGAACCACTACAGGATATTCCATCTAAAGGTTTCAAGTATTACTGCAGAAGGTTCAGATACACAATTAAGCTAGTTTCCAATGCTTAACTAGCTGCCACCCATCAGCTGGCATCGTAACTACCGTTGTATATTCTTAGTCTCTAGCAAATGCAAGATAATTCAACTTATCTAAACTCTTTATTGCTGCAGGCTCAATTAAATCCAATTACCTCAACTTCACTACAGGGTTATACACACAGAGGATTACTACCACCCTCCTGATGGTAGGAAATCTGACAGTTTCTGAGCCCAGCATAAATATTTCTCAATGCACTTCAGGATAATCTATACCAGTTGTTAGCACAGATCTCTACCCCTGAGTGAACGTGGTATGCTTCAAATGTTCATGCCTGTTTGGAAAGGAATTTGCATTAAGATAAACTAGTGATAATGGAGACAGAGAACCATACCCCACAACAAATCTATAGTCATAGCCTCAGGCTCCCATGATGTACAGGCATGGCAAGGTTGGGGGGATTCTTGACAGGAGCCCCAGGCCCTGTGCAGCTAGCCAGAAGCTAGCAGAGATGTTTCCAGGAATTAAATGATGCAATATTTTTCTTTTTATCAGTGTATTTAGATGGGAGACAAATGGAAGCTCAAATTTCCCCAGTTAGGTTTTGGAGATATTTACTGATAAGCAAGAGCACAGGATGAAAAACATAACCAGAATGGATGGAAGAATTCTAGGTATGCAGGAAAAAGGATGAATCCAGCAGAAAGCGGTGAGGGGAGAATGGTGTTATAAGAGGAGACGGTTAACTTTTAATGAAAATTAGGCCATAGATACGAGAAGGACCACTTTAATGGAGCATATATATTCTAAGGTCCTGATGAGTGAGATATTTATAGGAAAGAATTGTGCACATGCGATGCTCCACCATCTGAGGCATACTGACTCCCAGAAATCTGCTAGTTAGGCAATCCATTTTGCACACGATAGAAGCACATGCCATTGGCTACAAAATAGGGTGCACGTTTCATTTTCAGTTTTTTCTATAAAGCAAGGCAGCATGCACAATCTGTAGAGCAAGGTGATCACACTGTATTAGCAGCCTTTCAGGTAAGGTAATGGCGGTTTGTAATGCTGTACCTAAAAAAAGAGATCTCTATTTCCCTCAAGCAGATTTTATGGGTTTTGAAGAACTAATTTCATACCAGAATTATCTTGAGTGCCATACTGTTAGCACTCCAGAAAAGTATTGCTGCACCTGCTCTCACACAAAATTAGCTCTGCTTATATCCCTAAAAAGAAGACCAAATTAATTATACTATCTGCTCAGAATATCATATGCATCTCCCAAGAGCCATGCTTTTGTAAATATTCAGCAGTTTCTATTCACACAGTAATTGGAAGAGGTGACACACCACATTACGGACAATTTCAGCTTCAAAATAAGTGGAAGCCCAAATGTTCGATGCAGATATAACAATCCTTGTAACAAGTTTAAAATGCACGCTTCCCAAGTGTTGTTTATTGATCAGTGACACAGTCTAAAAACTAGAAAATAAAGAACCAAGGTGTCCATGTCAATTTTATTGTAAACCACTCTTTCTAAGGATTGTGATGGATGGTGAGTCAAGTGACTTGCTTTGTATATTCGGCACATGGTCGGTCCTATTTACAACATGGATTTCACTAACGTCAAAACCAGTAAGGAAAACCTTGAAAGCATTTGCTATTTATAAATCACTGAACTTCGAACAAGAACACATCATACATTGGAATCTGACCTTAACAGAAATAAAATCTAAAGGCGATTGAAACTCACACAGTCATTATACCACTTCTCACACAATATCATATTTAAAACATGTTCTCCTTGGAGCTTCTCCACCAAACATAGTTCTTAGGTCAAAGCATTCAGCTTGATTTATCATAGCCTTAAATATATCACAGAATAACGGAATTGTAGTGGTTGGAAGGGACCTCATCGAGTCCAACCCCCTGCCAAAGCAGCTCCCTAGCCCAGGTTGGACAAGTAGCCATGCAGGCAGATCTTGAATGTCTCCAGAGAAGGAGACTCCACCACCACTCTGGGCAGCCTGTGCCAGTGCACAGTCACCCTTACTGTGAAGTTCCCATGAGCATTTGAGTGGAATTTCCTATGCATCAGTTTGTGACCATTTCCCCTCATCCTATTACCACACACTGATGAGAAGAATCTGGCCTCATCCCGTTGCCTCTCTCTTTTTAGATATTTATTATTTAGATATTATTTAGAGAAAAAAAGACTCAGATCCCCTCTGAGTCTTCCTTTCTCAAGGCTGAACAGACCCAGGTCTCTCAGCCTTTCCTCATGAGGGAGGTATTCCACACTCTTTATTACCTTTGTAGCCCTCTGCTGGACTCTTTTCAGGAGATCCCTGCCTGTTTTGTACCAGGGAGCCCAGAACTGGACACAGTACTCCAGGTGAGGCCTCACCAGGGCAGAGTAGAGGGGGAGGATCACCTTCCTCAACTTGTCCACCAGGGCACACTGCTGGCTCATGGCCAACCCCTCATCCACCAGGACACCCAGGTCCCTCTCCTCAGAGCTCCTCTCCAGCAGGTCATCCCACATCCTGTACCAGTGCATGCAGTTATTCCTCCCTAGGTGCAAGACTCTACACTTGCTCTTGTTAAACCTCATCTGGTTCCTTTCTGCCCAACTCTCCAGCCTGTCCAGGTCTCGCTGAATGGCAGCACAGCCTTCTCATGTGTCAGCCATTCCTCTCAGCTATGTATCATCAGCAAATTTGCTGAGGGTGGACACTATTCCCTCATCAAGGTCATTGATGAAGATGTTGGACAGAACTGAACCCAGCACCAACCCCTGAGGAACAATGCTAAGTACAGGCCTCCAAGTAGACTCTGCATCACCAATCACAGCCCTCTGAGCTCTCCCAGTCAGCCAGTTCTCAATCCATCTCATCATCCACTCATCTATTCCAGACTTCCTCAACTTTGTTATAAGAATGCTGTAGGAGACAGTGTGAAATGCCTTGCTGAAATCAAGGTAGACTACAGCCACTGCTCTGCCTCCATCCACCCAGCCAGTGATGACATCATAGAAGGCCACCAGGTTGGTCAAGCACAGCCTCCCCCTGGTGAACTTCCTTATATATGAGTGCCACTATAGGAAAAAAAAAAAAAGACTGAAGAAAGAAACTGGGAAATTGCAGTGATGTGTTTCTAAGTTCAAAACCAGCCTGAGAGGTGTAAGTCTGGCTTCCAATTAAGTTGACTACCCTCCTGCCAAATGGCAACAGTGGGACAATTGAGGATTTCACAAGTTAAATCCAGATTCTATTGACAGTCAGATAAAGACAAATAAGTAGTGATTTTAACTGTTAATGTTTTCTTGTAAAGATTCTTTAATACAGCATCATTAATACAGAGTCTGGGAAGTATCAGACCTACCATACCTGCTTTGTGGGGTTTACATCAGATATCTGACCAGCCTCGTTAGCTGCAGGTAGGACACAGAGTCACAAGTTACAGTGGTGATTCTATGTAGGACTGCAAAAGTCAGGACAATGACATTCAAAAGCCTGCCCCATACACAAGCCCTCAAGCTGCCAAGGCAGTCCTGGATAAGGGAAGCACGAGAAGACACTCCATGTGCTGTCTGTGCTGTGGTAATGAAACAGCTGGGAGGGAATGGGAGCTGATGTTATCTTCAGCTGACCTAGATGGATTTGGAAGAGGACATATGTCTACAGCTTCAGCCAGGGGTTATAAATATGGGATTAAGTTCCCATTCCTTTATACTACACTTCCATGTAGGAAAGCCGAGTTACCTCAGTGTTTCCACAGTTGCAAAGTACTGATCTTTGCCATAATGACTAAATAGCCACGTTTCCATTCCAGAGCTGTCTGTCCTTTATAGGTCACCCATTACATAGACCCCATTAGTGAGTTTTTCAGGTAGCGATTATATTTGGGGATCATATCTTTTTGGTGGCATGGTATCATACCTATGACTGGCACTCAGTAAGTAAAAGAGACATTTCAGAGTCTGGAGTCAGATAGATGAAAGTCACTATGATCATCTTAACAATCTGTCCAAAATGTGGGTAGTGTGCTTAGATAAAGAGCAATGTTGTAGCCATGAGAAAGATCTATTAATCTGTCTGAGCTGAGAAGAAATTACAGAAATGAAAGGAACAGAACATTATATTATTTATGGGAGTGTCTTCAATCCGTGTGCAATGTCCTCAGCTCTTTTCACGCACAGCATGAAGCCCAGCTGCTGATCAGGCACACTAACAGTGTCACTCTCGCTCCACATTTTAACCATGCCAAAGTGACTGTCAGCAGGCATGCTCCATAGGGATACATATGGAGAGGAAGGAAGGACAGAATAAAAATAACACTCCCGTCTAAAGAGAGGGATTTTGCACTCATGTTGGAGATGGCAAACTGGTCACATCAGACATCACAGTGAGTAAGTAATTAGGCCTTGTGTGTTCATCTAGGGGTGACTCCTTCATCTGGCAGCCAAGCATTCTCCTGGTTAAGGAGTAGCTGCTGAGTGACAGAAACTGTAGGTCAGGATGCCAGAGCAAAGAGCTCGTTTTACAAACTTGGTCCGTTAAAATGTGAGGTCTCCCTGTAGCATATTTAAAAATCTTCATTGGCTTAGTTCTTCCAGTCTTGCCAGTCAAATTAGTGTCTCCCATCCACAGCTAATAACAAAAAAGACAAATGCTTTGATAGAGAGTTCAGGCAGGAACAAATTTATTGTGATCTGCTGTTACATATTACCTTGCAGGAGACAGGCTTTGGGGAACTGAAAACAGCACTTCACCAGTTTGTGAAGTGTCAAAACGTACCCTTTTTTTGCATAGCTTGGTTGTTCTGTCAAACACTGGTTAAAAAAAGCAGATGCTGATTGTTCTTCTCCGCCTAAAAGGACAGAACCTTCTGATATTAGGCCATTTGTGTTGTTTGATAAACACCTGGGGTCCAAAAGGAAGACTGTCTGTGCTGAAGTCTGGAACAAAAATTGGACAGACATTTTATTAATGATATCTCAGGGTAAAAGAGCACTCAGAAAATCTTTTTTTACATCCCATTATAATGCGAGCAACTGTGCTGAGATTCAGGGAAAGATGAAGCTATGATTTTAACAGATAGAGAGTAGATTGTAATTTGGAGGTAAAATAGGTCCCCTTTCCATTAATAATTTACAGAGATAAAATTTACATTGACTTCATAAGGAATATGCTCCAGGTAGCAGCACTTAAAGCACTCTGAGGCTTGAACCCTGGACATTTGGAAGCAGTGAGTTCATAGGGGAAATTTCTGCTGCTCACTTTGCATTTCTGATTTCTGCTTTATTTCTGTGATTAAAGGAGTATCCACCACCTTTGCTCCTATTTAATGTTTCAGTTTCACAAGATGATAATGTCTTTCAGAATGTGTGGAGGGGTTACCTACTATCTGAAACACAAAGATATTATTTTCATACTGACAGGAGCAGCCCATGATCTTCAATATCACTAATTGGGAAATGACCCATAGTTACCTGATGACACATGGGTATACTTAATTCCCAGTGAGCTATGAGTGTCAAATGCTAAATGCAATGTATGAAGACATTTGGTGGATCTGTAACATTTTCTGGAAGAATTTTAATCCATATGGTAATTCATAGACTTTTAAAGATTTCACAAGCACAGAAGTAAATGAATAAACTAATTTGCAATCTAATAAGTTAAATTACCTGCTCAAAATTGAAAAATTGACAACTCTCTGTAAATCATAGAATCATAGATTGACTTGTGTTGGAATGTTGCCCCTACCAGCTCAGGCTGCCCAGGGCCCCATCCAACTTGTCCTTGAACACCTCTGGGGATGGGGCACCCACAGCTTTTCAGGGCAGCTTGTGCCATTGCCTCACCATTATCTGATTAACTGATTTCTTCCTAATATCTAACATAAATCTTCCCTCTTTTAATTTAAAACTATTATTCCTTGTCCTAACACTATCTCCCTGTGTAAAAAAATCTCACTGTTTTGTTTGTAAGCTTCTGTTCAGTTGTGGAAGGCCACAATGTGGTCTTCCTGGAGCCTTCTCTTCTCCAGGCTGAACAAGCCCATCTCCCTCAGCCAGTCTTCATAGGAGAGGTGCTCCAGCTGTCTGTAGCCCTCTGCTCAAGCGGAGGCATATCCTGAAAATATCAAGGGAATTTGCTTTCACTCATGTGAAGCTAATGACAAGCAGTGTTACAAACTCTGTCTTCAGAAAAAATACCTGACCTGACATTTATAGGAGTAGCTTTCAGCCCAGAGGTAGTCTTTAAACAGATCACAGGCAAGAAGTTCTGCCTGGGACTCTAGTGCAAAATTTTTCAGTGACCAATTCTCAGCCCAAGGATAAGTGCCACAGGCTGGAATATGTTCAATCAATTTAAGATTGCCACTGTTAGCCATTATTTGCCCTAATGAGGAAAAATGGTAATTGCTTGAAAGAAAACCAGGGAGGGAGCTGTCAGGAGTGATCAGGTGTCCAGGAGCTGAGCCCACTCGCTTGTCCTCTTGCTGAACAGCAGGAACTGTGTTTGTGGCTCCTTAGAAGGGCATGAGGACAAAGGGTCCTGTCCCTCTCCATCTGTAAACCAACCCTCAGAAAAAGAATACAAAATATTTCAGTTTTTCTTTTAGAGATGCCAGCCTTCCAGGAACTCCTGGAGTAGTGTTTCTTCACATGGCTTTCTTCCAGGAAAGTGTTTATCCCACTGTTGTCCCAAGGGGAAATAAATATGATTCCTCCTACTTATCTCATCACACCAGGAAAACAGAAGCACTCCTGATGCTTGTATATGTCTCTTGTCTTCCCCTGTGCAGCAGCAGAGCCTTACTCTTAAACACAAAATGTGCATGGGGGAATATTGGACCATCACCCTGCTTTGAATCCCCCAAGGTGGAATTGTGTTCTGTGTTGAAAAGAAAAACATATTTGCAAGCAGTCTTGGGTCTTTTTCTGTTTTCAGTTTACATCAGAATGTATTTTCTTTGGAATTTTTTTCATCCACCACCACAGAGAAGTGATATTCTTCCGCTGTTTTTCTTCTCTATCAGCTGGAAGAATTAAACAAACATGTTTTATTTGTCAACCTGGCACATGGAAAGAAAGCAAAAAGAACAAATCCAGCATCACAGGATGCTAAGAAAATGACTTCTATTTTTAGTCTGGTACATTTTCAGCCATGTAAACACCTCTGTTAATTGCAGACCCTGAGGCAGTGCTCTAGGGACTATTGAATTGCTTGGAAAGCTGGCAGCCCTGTGTGGCATACCAGTGAAGGACTTGACAAGGCTAATTGTGTTCCAAGTTGTTTTCAGCACCAATGGGAAATGAGGTCTGTGTCCTGGATGTACTGTACAAATGGAGTAGTAATGACGGAAGAAAGGGAGGTGGAGAGAGCAGGGTGCTGAATAAAGGTAACAGGATCTACAAGCATATGACATTTCACTAATATATTTTGCTTCTGGAATTTGAAAAGCAGTTGCACGTTTAAAGGGAGTGTGATGTACTAATGAGAGTGCCTGGAAGATTTAAATGGCTGTTAGGGCTTGAGTAAATCTTTTTACCCACCTTCCCTGTAACAGTAAGAATATGAAATTCATTATTAATGAAATTCCCCCTCTATACAATAACTTCTTCAAATCCATAGAAGTTATTTTTCTCCTCCCGTATACTTATCAAGCATAAAGTTAATATGAACAAAGTTTCAATCTCTAGTAATAACTTCAGGATTGTTCTCTTCCCAGTTGTAGCAAATGATTCTCTAGTACATTATTGTTTGTTTCTTCATCTTCGGGTATGGATTTCCACCTAATCTGTTGCTTGAATGACTTATCTGCTGTCCAGTGAAGTGTTCCTTAAAGAGTTCTTAAATAAAAATCTGTGTGAACAGGTGAAACTTCTGCTGTGTTTGCACCTGCTTATTTCAGACATAAAATTAGCTCAGTTCATCAAATTAGATGTATTTAATCAAACAACTTTCACAGCATTTGGCGTGTGTTCATCAGCTGTTTATGTGATGTTCTGGGTTCTGGTGGGAGGAGACAGGTAGCCTTTTATTGCCCAGGAAAACCAGCTTCCTTTCTGTGTCACAGGAACAAACATACTATAAAAACACCTAATTGCAGCAGATTTAACATTTCCTCATTTTATGAACACACTGTTAGGTCTGCCTTTGGCACACTCTTGTTTTATTCTATTGTGCTGTTAAACATACATTTCTAGCAGAAGGTGAGTTGTTCTTTCTTTCTTAGGGGATATCTTCTGGTTTTACAGTGGCAATTCACTGTGAGACTGTGACCATGATCAAGTATTCTAGCTCTTAAGAGAACTTAACAGCAGGAATTTTTTGGAAATGCAATCTCTAAGGGAAATCATTGGCATCATAGGGCTCAGGAATAATCTGTCTACCAGAATAATAAAAGGGAAGCCAGATAAAAGGATGAAAGGATATGAGAGGAGGCATGGAGGAATGGAGGCTTGGGGTAGCCAGGAAATGAGAGAAGGCCTGGAAGAGTATCAGGAGTGTGATGGAAAGAGATTGTGAGAAGTATTTCCAGAAGAGAGAAGCCTGGCAGAGAAGTATGAAGTTGTATTAAATGGGGTGATGCATGCTTTGGCTTGGGAGCAGGGGTAGAGTGAGGCTTGCAATGTGAGGCCTCTCCTTACAGGGCTTCGTGCCAGATAGCAAAAGGATTTTTATGTTTGGGAGCTGGCTGACAGGCAAAACTACAAGCCCATCTTCCTGAAGGTACTGTTCAGGCTTTAGTTGATACACCTAGAACAAACTGTTGAGAATGTTGCTTTCCATCAAACGTGGTCAGTTAGACCTGGACTAGGAAGTTCCAGAAAGCTAGGTATGTCCTTCAACAACATGGTATAGATGGTGTTCTGCATCCCACAAAGCAAGTGGCAGTGAAATGTAGGGGCTAAAATCTCTTTTCTCTAATACAAAAAAGCTCTTCCCATCCTTACTTTCTATAGGAAACTTTGACCATGCTCTACTGGGATTCATGTCTTTATAGGGACTAGGAGAAGGCAAGCCATGCCGAGGGGTATACCACCCGAGTGGCATGCCCTTGCTACAGTATCTGCCACGGCCCTAAATAGTTGTCCAGAAATGTCACAACCCATGAATGTACCCAGGGGTTCAGAAATCAATGTCTTGTTGCAGAGAAATACTTGAGTCATTCTTTAGCTCTTAAAATGTGAAGTTTTCAAGAAACATTTCCAGAGTAGGTGTTCCTGCTCTCTGCTATGCCTAGCATGAGCAAGATCAGCATTTAAATACTGAACAAGAATGAGCATATAACTTGTCTCCCCTAATTTCCCCAATCGCATTGATGATGACAAATTGACAGGGCCACCAGTACACCAAATACATCCAAATATATCCAAAAAGTTGGTATAGGGACAACAAGTTGAATATAGTGATAGGCTCCTTATGTGGAGACTCTGAATATTTGAAGTCATTTGATGGGAGGGGGATTAGAGTGTTTGTTCCCAAGATGCTAAAGTGAATATTCATGACTAATGTGCAACTTTACCAAGAAATTAATGGTCAGTCTGTATGGGAGTGTGTCATATTGTAACCTATAGCATGGTTTCCTGATGATCTAATCTGGGATCATGGTTAGAGAGCACACCTGTCTCACATGCCCTGTCCTTTTATACCTGATCTTTGGATTAATGAGGAAAGTTGTGCATCCCTTTGCAAAAATGAGCTAGGATGTAGTCAAGGTACCTATGCAGATCCATAAATCAGTACTCAGATCTTCCAATCCCATGCACGGACATAGTCAATCTCAAAACAATTTACTTTTTGTTCCTGAGAATCTGTACTGAGAGAAGTTATACCAATCAAGATGAAGAGCTGCTATGATTACTCCACAGACCAGCACAGAAATGGCTATTTATTCTGCCAACAAGCACTGTGCTGTTCGATTGTGGTAGGACTATCAGCCCCGAATTGCCATCTGTGTCTCCTGCAGTGTTCAGTGTCCCATGCGGCTAATTAGCTGGCATATGCCATCATACGAAGGGAGGAATTGTTCTATCTTGTTGGAGCTATTTTTTTTTGTTGTTGTTGTTCTTCTGAATACAAGATATTTATGCTTGTTCATCTAAAAGGTAGTATTTTTTATGGTGATTCATGGCTGACTTTGGTTTTATGCAAAACAAATAGGACACGGTCTTGACTCTAAAGAATGTCTCCAGTTCCAACAAAAAGCTTAGAGGGGCAGGAAGATGATTAGACATATATTTTCAAAATTGCTTCAGAAAGAAAACTGGATTTCCACAAAAAAAAAAGTTCACAAGAAATTCTTGCTTTGAATTGACTTGTTGATTAAAAGTCAACAGAACTTTAAGTTCAGACATTCTTCTGCAGAGTCTTTCATGAATTAGCTTGCTTTGGGTTTTCTTTCTTCTTTGCATCTTATTCCCCTCCATGAACTGAAATACTGTTTCAGTCCCACTGATGCAGTCGCCTCCTTTGCTAATGGGAGACCATGTGGCGTCTCATGGAATATGTAGGATAAACAATAAACCTTATTTACAGAGAAGAGTGCACGGTAAATAGTCTGTAAGTCCTTGTGGAATAGGAATATTTCACCAAAAAAAGAATCAGAGCAAGTTTTCATTAGGCAATTGTGAAAGAAATTTCATTTCATTGGTTTCGTCTGTCTTTCCCTTGTGGAAGGGCATTGTCTCAATGCCAAACAGACATCAAGGAGCCAGAAGTGTGGGGGAACTGTAACTGAAAAGATGAAGAGAGGAGATTGCTTGCTAAAATGGTTGGAGCTGACAATATTGCTACTAAGTCTAGGGCTGTTTAAAGAATTATAACCTGGCATATTCATTCAAATCCTTCTGGCTCTAGAAGGCTATTGAAATAAATACATGGTTGCTTACTTTAGCAGTACAAATTTGCCTAAAAAAAAATTTACAAACTGCAGAGAAATAAGCATTTGGCCTGAGAAACCTATTCTGAACTCAAGATGCAATGAAATCTTATCTAAATATAATAATCCAAAATTTTTCATAATTAATAGATCTTAACTATTGGGACAAAACTCCAGCTAAAACGCTCCCCAGCTTCAAGTGCTCTGGGATACAAACCATCTTTTTCCACCCAGAATCTAAGAGCAGTAATGATGGATGCTTGTTTCATGCATGGAGGCTGTGCTGAAAACAAAATTCCAACTGAAGCCCTAAAGACAGCAGAAAGGTGGGATGCAGCAACAGGGCTTTCTTTAGCAGTAATTTTCTTGTTACTTTATGGAGTTAAGGAGATGGTCTGGTGGGGATCTGTATCTTCTCAGCTGAATCCCATACGTGAAATAATTTCCTATTCTTGGTGGTTTAAAATTTAGCCACGCCTAGAAAAAACTCATGGTATACCAGAAAACTATTGGACAGGTTAAGTGTAATCAGAGCAACTGTGTTCTCTGTGGAGTCACTGCCTTGGTAAGTCACACTGATCTGCTGCTGGGCTTTCGAGAGCTGTTTGCAACTTCAGAACTACAATAAATCTGTAATAATTCATCTCGGAAGCCTCTCTCGGGGGCTCTTTTTCCCAAGTATTTTGCCAGCCTTCTCAAGCATGCTTAGGGATGTATTGACACTTCAGCTTTTTGGGTATTTCTGTTTCTTTCCCCGTATGAACCACTCCTTAAAATGGCCTGCTTCCCCCTGGCACTGGGAGTGAAACTGAAACAGCTTGTCCTGGCAACTGTTGCTAGTCTACAGTAACTGGATGTATTAAAAATAAAAACAACAAAACAATTGTTTTTCCTCATTCCTTCCCAGCAGAAATCAATTAGTCACAGCCTTTATTTAGCACATGTGACATTTACCTAAGCAAAGGCAACTGGTGAGGCGGTTATGCATAAGAGTCCTGGGGAGCACAGGTCTTACTCATGCTCCAGGCCTCGCTTTGTTGTCCTGCTTGTCACCAAGGGTTAGTCATTATTCAGAGCAGTGGAGGATGCTTAAGAGGACAAACTGCTGTGAGATCCAACGCCCATGAATTTGGAAGGACTTGGAAGGGGAAACTGTCTTCTTTACTTCCAGTTGGAAGTGCCCGCCATCAGCATGCAAAGAACTTCCCCTGCTGGGCAGGCTTCTTGCCAGGACCATGACTTCAGCATAAAACGTCATTTTTGGTGCTTGCTGGCTGCTGTCCACCAGATCTCCGTGTGTTCCCACTCATGAGAAGGCTCATGCACAGAGTCAGGCACTCACTGCTTCATCAGAGGGTACCTGTTAGCCTCCCTCTGCATACATGTCCCTGTGCTTGGTCACCAGGCCCCCAGCAGAACTGGTGAACTATTTTATTTTCCTGACAGACATCTGATACGTGACATGTAGTTGTAGTTGTCTTGGGAATGCTGCTCCAGCCATGTCAAAATTCAGCTGGGACGGAAAAAAAAAAAGTAAAGTCTCAGTTTCTTCTGGGGGGCTTTGTACTGGACGAGCTAAATCTCATGGGAGTTCTGGCCCCAGAGGATCTGCTACAGATCTGGATTTACTTCTCTTTTTGGGCTGAGGCTGTGAAGAGCTACCTCACCCACATGCAAATTAAACACCTTGACCACCTCTCACAAGGCAAATGACCTCTCTCTGCATCACCACTGGAGCAATGAGCCTTTTTTCTCTCCAAACTCCCCATGTTGGTATGTGTTGGAGAAGTAGTGTAGCTGGGGTCTAAGCTCTGTCTCCTACATAGAACGTGCCCTACTTATTCTTGATTTTCCTCAGCTCCAGCCTCCTCCCTGTGCTGTGACTCCAGCTTGTCGTATCCTCTGCATTTATCATCAGCATCTCAGACAGAATTGAGTCAAATGAAAGGTTTATTCAACACACGAAGGATTTTCTCAAGGTTTCCCTTCACTTCAACCAGAAATATTGGGAGCATTTCTTGGTTTGTGCCAAATCAATTCCTTTCATGGATTATCACCCCATTACTGTCACATTAGACACTTTCAGTGTCTTGGTTCTGGCCAGCCTTGTGTGCTGCCGGCATTTTGAGGGTCAGTTTCTGTCTGTCAGCTGTCTCACTTAGGAAAAGGAGCTTTCTTGTCTCTGACATTGTTTTGAATGAGAAATAATGTTCTCACCTCCTAGTTTTATCTAGGTATCACCCTGCTTCTGCAGAGCAAGCTATTTCGGTGCATGAATTCACATGAGAACATTCTTTAACTCTATCTGCTTGTGATTAATCATTGCTTAGATTCAGAATATATAAAAATTTTATTTTTAAAAGTTCCAGTGCTATACATAAAAGCCTCCAAGGGTGACTTTGAAGTTTGAACATAATTATTCGGCAAGCAGTGTGGGGTCTGCTGACATGCTCGGTTAAAGAACATATTGTGCTAATTTGCAGTTACACTAACAGAGATAAGCAGCTTGAACTACAGAACTGAGTATAATCAGGGACATGTAAATGGGGGCGATGTTATGTCTGCTGAATCTCCTGAGGTTCTGGCTCCGGTTTAGAGCATTTCTTTATTTTAAACCCCACTGTTAGAGAGAGAAACGTGCTGGATATTCCAGAGGAATGTGAAAGCTGGAAGACTCTCCAGAAAAAGATTTCCCTTTAATGCTTGATATGTCATTCATCTGTTGTTACCTGCTTCTCTTCTCCTGGCTAATTACAGAATATATGAATTGTATTTCCCTTTTTAATACATCTACCAATGTCAGAGATTTTATTGGATGAACTAATGGATTCTGAACTTCACAAAGATTCCTCAGGCAAGGGGATAGGACAACAAGGAAGCATAATGATGTTGGTCTTCTAGTTTGGCCTTACTGAGGGTACCTCAGGATGAACTTTGGTGATTTGTGTAGGAGTATATTAAAATGTCTTCTCCATTTTTCTGCCAGACATTATTACCCCAGTAGCAGAGGCAGCAGAAAGGGTGATATACCCTTCTCTCAGCTACAGAGGTCACAGCCTGGTGTATTCACTGAAACTGCAGTAAGTCTTAGCACTTGGGCAGTAATTCCTGGCTGTGTGGGCAGGCAGCTGAGAATAATAACCTCTTAAATTACTCCAGCATATACTGCAAGAACTCATTTAGAGGCAGTATGCATAATCCAGGGTGCAGATTTTCAAAGGTGCATTTCCTTCCACAAAGCTTTGTGTACAGGCTGCGTGTTTGCACATTGGTAACGGTGTGTCACCATCAAAACAGAGCACATGAATTTGTCTCGTGCAGTGTGGGTGGATACTCATAGTGCTACTGATGACAGAAATGTACCCTTGCCTTTAGAAAGCCTGTGTGTATGCCTGTGTAAAATGGATGATAACAGCACTGTGCTGCATCAGCTGGCTGGGAAACCTGGGATGGCAAATCTAAAGTCAGACACTTATCCTTCAGACTAGAGGTACGTGCTGTGCCAAGCCTTGAAGGTATCATGTAAAACCCTTGGAGTTTCTCTGGGGAAAAAAATTATTTTCATGTAAAGCAAGATCCTTCTTTCCCTCTCCACGGAAGTGCTGCTTCTCATCAGTGCATCCCAGGGTGCCATGCCCCCAGCCCCTTGGGCCTGTCCTATTGCATGCTCCTCAGAACCTTACATGTACCATTGGTTTGCCCTCTGTATTGCTGATTCCTGCTCACAGGCAAAGGTGAGCAGTTCAGTAATCAGCTCAATTACAAGTAACACCACTGCCATGCCTCTGAAAATACCTCACCACATGGAAGCTTTGTGGATTAGCAAACAGTAGCTATAAAACTGTGATCTTTGTGTTAATTAATTTATTTTTGGTCAGAGGGTTAATTATGTTCTATAATCCCACATAATTACTAGATTCTTAATGGAGCCCAATAAAATGATTAACAAAGCTATTCTGAAATAAATATGCTCACTAGAATATTCTTTTTGTAGAGAAAGCAACAGCAATGACCATAGTTGATACAGAGCAAACAAGAGCTATGACAATCTACTTCCCTCTTCCACATCACTCTTCTGGTCTAGTTCCCCATAAAAAGACTTTAAATAGGCTTTTGGAGTTGCATAGATCTTGGTTGACTATGGACTCTCAGAATTGTCTGAATGGATATTACAACCGCATTCTTGTAATTTCCTTAGAAATTTATGTTGCTTGAGGCTTGTGTCCTCATCAAGTCTGAGTGAAACTATTCTTTCCCTACATTTCACTCAGTTTTAAAAAGTACTGATTTATAAAGAGCAATAGTTGACATTTAATTTGGGATGGAGGAGAAGCTGGCTGGTGGTTTTCTGTGGTAAATACATCTCTTCAGGAAATGCCTGCTGGAGGCAGGACTTCAGGGATTATGTTGGGATATCCAAACTGACACTTGGAAATAAAAACTTCATTCTCAACTTGGAGTTTTTGTTGTTGCTAAGAGCTTAATGCTTACAGAAGTAGAGTACACACTCCTGTGTGCCAGGATGCAGACACAGTGTCAGTGGAGATGTGTATGGGGTTTGGCGAATAGTTATCTGAGTGAATGGTGAACAGGCTGCCCAAGAAGGTGGTAGAGGCACTGTGGAAGTATCCAAGAACTGTGTGCATGTGGCACTGAGGGACATGGTTAGTGGCCATGGGGGTAGGGATGGGTTGGTAGTTGGACTAGATGATCTTAGAGGTCTTTTCCAACCTTAATGATTCTGTGATTCTATTCCACAAAGAGTGAACAGGAATATTGACTGTGACATGTGAGCTACCATTCATATTCATATGGTTTGCAGCAGAAGTCACTCAGCAAATACAGTTAATGTGAGTCATTCGCAGTTAAATCTTAGTGCTCACCCACATTATCAAATCAATAAAAATGCCTACCTGATTTACCCCAGCTTAAACAACACTCCACTCAGGTTGACATCGGAAGTTGGAGTCCCCATGCAACATTTGACAGCTGCAAGTAGTGACGTATACCTACTTTTAACGGAGGAACAACAGGTCCTTTTGCTTCTGAAGAATGATACAGTTCAAATCTGTTTTCTGGTTTTGATTCTGTTCCTCAGAAAATGAATACTATTAACACTGTCCAAGTACATATCATATTTTGAAAGAGTGGATGTTTCCTTTTTTCCATATAGTCTTTGGCTGCCTCTGCTCTGCAACATTTCTGTTCCCCTCCCTCTGCCCTGAAGAATCCTGATAATGGGTTTGGGTGAAATAATCAAGAAATAAAAGTAGTGAAATGTATGAAAACTAAGGAGAGTGTCCTTTTTTATCATGGAATGCTTCCTTTGAATAAAGTTTGCTGTAATTTAAGCAAAATGTGGTCTTTTCCTCTGTTAGAGATGGTCAGTTTAAGTATGATATTTTAACAGTGGGTTATACCTGTGTAGAGAAGTTACCATATTTTAAGTGTGATCTCCACACTTATTTGTTAAATTTACCTTGTTGGTAGCCAAGCTACACTGTATATTCTATGTAACCATAACAAAATTTTAACATCATTTTTAAACAGATTGTAGTTCCAATTAGAAACTTGGATTACTCAGTGTTTTCTATCTATTTGCTTCCTTTCTTCTTTTCCCCCAGCAGTAGACTGCAAATACTCCAGAAAATGGGGACCCGAGACATGCATTTCTCCTTGAAAGCAATGACTTTATGAATGTTTTTTACTTCCTTCAAAAAAAGGAAGAGTCTGTAAATGGAGATCTGGTACTGGAGTTGTTACTCTCCTTGCACCCCTTCTCTCGAAATTAATTTCCCTTTGAACCCTAAACCTGTTCTTTGTGACTTTTAAACTGAAGCTTCATAGTGTAGGGTGTGCATCCGTGATACAACTGTGGATGTAAGGTAGATACCTGGAGCCTAAGAGACAGATATACTGTCTCAGGGACTGGTATGAACCGCCTGCATTGATTTTCAGGATAGACCTGAGAGAGGGTATCTACCTGCACAGTATCAGTGGTCAGAAAGCCAATTAGCTTTCTAATTTACTAGCTTGCTACCTTGCTAGCAAACTGACTGCTGAGAGTCAGCAATGCTTCGTGTATCTTAAATTGGCACTGCACTGTGGAGCAGAGCCATAACTTTAAGAGCCTTTAAAGGATGAGTGACTATTACCGATCTATAAAACGTTATTGCATAGCAATTTATTCCACAAAAACAAAATGATACAAGGAGAGACTGTATTCATTACACTTCGAAAAAACAAGATTGACGTTCTATAAGCGGCACACGTGTAGGAAAGAGAACTTTATAAAACAAATAATGAAAGGAACAAACTGTTACAGTCTGATGTAATTTCAGTAATTTGGTAATTGAGAATTTCCACCCACTACCCGTGAAAGGAAAAGTACACACAGTCCTGCACACTCATTATGTATTTACTTCTCTGATAGTGGCAAACATACTAGTTGTTGAAATGATGGCTTTGGATCCTTTTTCACTATTCCTTGGCCATTCACAGAGATATCATTGCTTCTCAAATTTAGGAAGTAGGAAATTTTATTCTGATGAATGATATATCATTCCCAATTGAAAGTGACAAAATTTTAACCAAAGCAAAACCAACTATTTAGATTTTTTTTCTTTTTTTCTTTTCTTTTTTTCTCCCCAGCAAGACAAAATGAGCTTATTGGTAGTAAAATGGTATGACAGTTTATAGTTGATTCTTTTCAGACAGCAGTAATGGAAACTAACCTTTTGAATATAATTACATATGTGAACAATCATCGCAATCTGCCAGTTTTCATTGCTATGAACTTAATCTTTCATCTTTTAAAATATTTATTAATAAATCCAGATGAGTTACATAGAGAACAGCAGCAGCTATGGCCTCGATTATAAATGTTTGTACTAATTGCTAGAAAAGTGTGTATATATACAAAGACATATATCAGTATTCCAGACACACACCAGAAATGTCTGCACGGCTAAAAGTAAAATCAAACTCATATTTTCCATTTCCATTTGTGAACCTACCTTTCTGTTATGCTGTAATTTGTACTGACTTATTAGGTTCAGACACTGCTTATCATTAAAACTTAGATTATTCGTACAAACCAAGACTGAGTATCAGATACAGGAAGGCCAATTTTTGGCACTGTACTTCTGGAAAGATACGAACTTGCTGGAAAGAATCTGAAGAAAAGAAAGACGAATGAGCAGAGATCTAGAGAAAAGATTGAAGGAATCAAGGTTGTTTAGTCTAGAAAAGAGTGGACTGAGAAGGAAAACTTAATTCTTTTCAGATACCTGAAAAGCAGTTTTGCATATATATTTTCCAAGCCAGTGACTGATAAAGCAAGAAGGAATGGTCTTAAACTGTAGTGAGGGAGAGACAGATGAATCACCATTTATAACAGTATGGCCAGAGAAACACTGGAAGGGTGCTGGAAATCTCCATCGTCTTGAGATCTTCAAGGGCAGGTTAGAAAAACAAGACAAGAGCAGACTAGGGGAGTGGTGGAGGAATGAAAGAAATTAAGGTGTTGAACTAGGGAATCTTCTGAGGTTCTTTTGAAATTCCCTTGCTTCTGGGCCATTCTGGGCCAAAATCATTACATGATTTTGTATCCTGGGCCATACTTGTAGGGTACTCATTCCTTTCAGTGCCCTTGTAGATGTTCATAGTAGGGACAGGTCTCCTTTTCTAGATTAGTGGAAAAGGTTACTATCCCATGTCATTGTATGCAGCATTGACTCCTAGTTCTGTTCCAGCCAGCTAATAGGTAGTTGATCTAAAACCAGAACAGTCAAAATAACCAGAGTAGTAAAGACCTATCTGAAGGATCTATGCTCCCCTGGCTGTTTCATCTGACTGAGAAACTCCTTCTGGTATGTCTCCAGCAAGAACAACAGTGTGAAGAGGATGAGGCTGGGATAGTGAGTTGAGCAGGTTTTATTCACCCCACTCAAGGCTGTGTGGACGCCGCTTTGACCATAATTGCCCTGCTGATTTTGTTGCTCTCTTATCTGCCATTCTTTCTTCAGAAAGCAAGTCTTTATACCGTTCCTTTTACATCCAAGTCATTTTCAGATCTTTTTTCTCTATTGGGCAACACCCATGTATAACAGGTTGTGCCTCTGTCAATTTTTCTTGACTTGAAGTTAGTATGTATTAGGATAAGTTAAAGCTAGTGTAAGACAGAGAAGAGTTGAAGGCTCTAGTTGTCCTTTGAAAGAAACAGACAAGGTAGACAATGTTTTACCAATGTTTTAAATATCATACTCATTTTGAAATATTGCCTTTCTGGCAAACTGGGTCCCATCTTAAAGAACTGCCAACATAAAGCTGATGATGAAGTACACAGTGCAAAATTAGTCCAAGAAGTTATAGCGGTAACTGGCAAGGCCTCCTCTGCTTAACAGCCTGTTAATATTTAGAAGGTAACTCAACATTTCAGCTCTTTGCAAGCTGAAACTCAGATACCATTACTGATTCTGAGAAGGAGAACAAAATTTACTGAGTGATGAAACGTTCCTACTCAAGCTCTTACACTGACAATCAAAGAGGACTCAGAGGTTGCACACTCTGTCTTCTGGTGCCAGGATTCCAGTCAGACCCAGCCCCACTAACCCATGTCCTTGGAGAAGAGAGGGCTGGAACCATCCATGTACTGAATAGCAAACCACCTCAGTCAAACACTGGAAGATGTGATGGACAGTTGTGCCCTGAAAAGCCTTGTTTCTCCTACTCAAGGCACGGAATTATGTTTTGGATGTAGTGAGGCTCTTTCAGATCTTCTTGAAAGGGACTTCCATGAGAAAGGAGGTAAAAATGACAGGAGAGAACCAGGAAAGGACAATAACCTCTGCAATTGAGGTCACTTGAGATCTACAGTCTTGCAGCTATGATATGCACTGGCATGCATCTGAGCACCCCTATCATATGTGAACATGTAAATTATTCTACTTCCTACTTGGTAGCTGAGTGGATCTGTAGTTACCAGACTGATTTTGGTTGGAGCTGGAAAATGCCCTCAGCCTTGCATCTCCAACATCTCAGAGTTCTCCTCTGCTTGTGGAGTCTCTGGTCAGGGAGAGGAGACTGATGTTATCACCTTCTCTTCCTCTAGCTACATCTGGCAAGGGGATAGTCATCCCCTGCTCTAGTTCTGTAAGAACTGTAAGAAAGATGTTCAGGACAGTGAATCTTGTGGGAGACAACCAAACAAGGCATAAAAACTCTATAGTAAAAAAGAAAAGCCTTTCCCAAATTACTGTCTTGTGTCCACACACAGTATGCTGTTGTAGCTGTTTTAGGTCCCTTCTGAGACATGTGCCTTTCCCTGAAGAAGAAACCAGCTGTAGAACTGCAAATTCTGTTCTTGATGAAGGCAATGAAAAACATGGCATTGCAATGTATTCATGGCTGTGATTTCTCCAACACTGATCTCTTTGGAGACAGAAATATTTAGCTTCTGAATACATCATATCTTAGATCATAGGTGTGTCCTTTTTGAGACTGTGGGAGAGAGGGGAGAAGTGTTCTTGCCAGAGACAGTCTCTTTATTACACAGTTATTTTGTCAAGGAACTCATCACACTGGACATGTTTACCTACACATTGTGTAAATTATGACACCTCTGAACCCAAGTCCATGACTGCTAACAGCTTAAAACAAACCCCAAACTTTCTTACAGTTTTTTGTGACCTTGCATCCATCTGCCGCATCTTTTGCCCTACCTTGCATTTCTGGACCCTATAAAATTCCCAGGTGTGTGTAAGCATGACTCACACATCCTCCACCCACTCTGAGATCCACATTGGACATTAGAAGCTTATATCAGTGTCATGAAGCCAAAGTGCTTCCTTCAAACTAGGCACACTTTTTGGATGTGTGTTTTGTCATCTTAAAGGGACACTCCCATCTAAATATTTTATTGTGCTTACACATTACTATTTGGAAGATGAAGAGGACTATAAACCTTTGCAACATTTTAAAAACATCTGGAATGCAAAGGAGGATTAAAATAGATTCCAAAAGCTCAAACACTTCACACAAGTTCTTTAAGACTTAGAACTGTCATATAAATTAACATAGAATTATAGAATAATAGAACCATAGAATCATAGGATCATGGAATGGCCTGGGTTGAAAAGGACCACAAAGATCATTTAGTTTCAACCCCCTTGTCATGGGTGGGGTCACCAATCACTAGAGCAGGCTGCCCAGAGTCAGTTGCAGCCTTTCTTTGAATGCCTTCAGGGATGGGGCATCCACAGTCCCTCAGGGCAACCTGTTCCAGTGCGTCATAGCCCTCTGAGTGAAAAACGTCTTCCTAACATCCAACCTAAATCTCCTCTATCTTAGTTTAAATATATTCATTCTTTTCCTATCACTAAGTGCCCTCCTGTTTATATGTTCCCTTCAAGTACTGGAAGGCCACAATGAGGTCTCCCTGGAGCCTTCTCTTCTCCAAGCTAAACAAGCCCAGTTCTCTCAACCTTTCCTCACAGGAGAGGTGCTCCAGCCCTCTGATCATCTTCTTGGCCCTCCTCTGGACCCATTCCAAGAGCTCTGAATCTTTCTTGTGCTGGGGGCCCCAGGCCTGTACGCAGTACTCCAGATGGGGACTCACAAGAGCTGAGTAGAGGGGGACAATCACCTCCCTCTACCTGATGACAACCCCTTTTTTGATGCAGCCCAGGATATAGTTGGCCCTCGGTGCTGCAAGCACGCACAATGCTGACTCATGTCCAAATTCTTGTCTACAAGGACCCACAAATCCTTCTCCACAGGACTGCTCTCCAGGAGTTCTTCTCCCAGTCTGTATAAATACTTGGGATTGACCTGGCCCAAATGCAACACCTTGCACTTGGCCTTGTTGAACCTCATTAGGTTCTCATGGGTCTACTTCTCCAGCCTGCTCAGGTCCCTCTGGGTGGCTTCCTTTCTCTCCAGTGTATCAACTGTACTCCTCAGCTTTGTGTCACAGAATCACAGAATTGTAGGGGTTGGAAGGGACCTCTAGAGATCATCAAGTCCAACCCCCTGCCAAAGCAGCTCCCTAGCCCGGGTTACAAAGGTAGGCATCCAGGTGGGTCTTGAATGTCTCCAGAGAAGGAGACTTCACCACCTCTCTGCGCAGCCTGTGTCAGTGCTCCATCACCCTCACTGTGAAGAATTTCCCACACACATTTTTGTAGAACTTCCTATGCCTCAGTTTGCATCCATTTCCCTTTGTCCTATTGCCACACACTGCACAGAAGAGTCCAACCTCATCCCTTTGCCTCCTGCTCCTTAGATATTAGATGTTGTCCACAACTTGAAGAGCTATGTAATTGATGAAGATGTTGAAGAGCACCGGTCCCAAGACTGACCCTTTTTTGGACACCACTCATGACCAACCTCCACCCAGACATAGGACTGTTTATCATAATCCTTTGACTGCAATCAGCCAACCAGTTCTCAATCAATTGAACAGTCCAGCCTCCAAATCCATGCCTCTTTAATTTAGAGAGAAGGGTGTAATGAGGAACCATTTCAAAGGCTTTGCAGAAATCCAGAACATGACTCTGAAATCCTTAAATAAGAGATTTAAAGTTCTTGTTCTTCATGATACTTGCATTTTCTTATTTTACAAAGATAGAATGCAGTTTTGGCAAGAGACACTGTACTTAAGATCTGTTTCTGTGCTCACTGTCCACTCACAAAGGCAAGCACAGGTAAACATGCATTTCTTCCAGACTAGAAATTGAAATCCCTGCCAGGTATGGCATAACATTAATGAAGATCAATACACTTTGGAGTATTAGAAACAGCTATAAAAATGGAAACCAGTTCCATTTTGTAAGTGCTCAATTTACAGATTTACTCATGCTAATCTTATGGAATTTTACAAGATAGTTAAAATTATGTTCGTAGTTTCTTCTAAATAGATCCTTCTATCTGTAAAGCAGTTCTGGAAACACTGCTTGACATGATAATACTTAGAAATCAATAGCAAACTGTGCACAGCAGGGGAAATCAGTAACGCTCATTAAGCAGGACGTTATTTTCATTGGTACTGGTCAGAACAGAAAGACATTTACCAGAGCAAAACCCACTATTTAGAAATACAACTATTTAGAAACACAACTTTGACTAAAACATTTCAGCAGCACTGCCAAGGAGTAAGTGACTTCAGGAAATGAGAAGTAACTGGTTTTGCTCAGGAAAGCATGCTCCTTTTCTTAAAATAATTCCATAACCTTTCACTTGCAGATAAATTGCAAGTAGCAAGGCACTTATAAGGGCTGTAGAGGTATGCCTGAATGATGAGCAGCCCCCTCCCAGCAGCAGTTTTTGGGGTGGGGGTTTGCAGAGAGGCAGTAGCGGCAGCTTTCTTAGGGTTGCCATTCACACTTCATACGGGATATATATGGGAAATAGAATAATACTGGTGCTGTTCCAAATGTATATTAGAAAGCACCAAAGTGGATATAATTTATCCCTATAGTATCCAGATGCCATGGAAACCCACCTCATGTAAGCCAGGATGTTTCTTTTATGATTTAAATACCATTTCTTCTGGTCCACATGAAGCATATGAATACCACCAAGGGAGAATACATGTATAAACTAACAAACGTTTCTTAACAATTTCAAACCTTTTCCAAAGTGACAGTAAGACCATTTGTATGATCTCTGTGTATATTCTGAATCCTTTAGTTGCTTCAAGAAGGAGCAGAAAACTCTTTAATGTAAATCCTTACCTAAAGCTCTGACATTTTAGGATGAATGCTCTTACACAAAACCAAACCACACTGTACTCTCAGTGGATGAAGGAGAAGTTGTAGTGAAAAAATGATTCCTTGCAGAGTGACTACATAGAAGGCCCTAAAAGTTCTTCAGATGCTTCCTAACAGTTTAAATAACCTTTAGTTTTCTGTTTTTGTATCATGGTCCTCCATCTCAGAAGGCTTCCACTTGTGAGAAGGGAAAATAGATCATTCATATGCCAAGGATGGTTAAGATAGGTGTGTTGCTGAAGATCTAAATTTTGGAGGAAAGTTTAATCCAAGTTTTGTAAGAAAGAAAGCATGGCAAACTGCAAACAGTCTGTAATATCAGCTGCAGCTGAGGACTTGATCAGCTCTCTCCTTTTTTCAGAGACAAAATCACAAGAATTGTCTCCACTCTCCCATGGAGCTTCTGATTTTGCAGAACAGTGATCTCAATCAGCCGCCATCCTCCAGGTATGTCATTCAGTTCTTCACACATCTGAAATGAATCTCACTGCATGGAAGCTTTAAAAACTCCTGTCACCAAAAGTGTTTCCTGTTATTAGACAACAGACCCTTGCTATCTCTGCCTTCCTGTGCTGCCTGTAACTTCAACCTGTACTACTTGTGGTCATAGCAATTTTCTGCTTTTGGTATCTGCAACAGCTGCAACGATGGCAGTAATCTGTGTGTGTATAAATGCATGGAATAGAGATAGTGTCACACTCAGTACTCTGGAGTGCTTAAATAAATGACAACTTCATATTTATTTTCTTTCAGGTAGGTCAGTAGCTGTTGGCAAGATGCAGGGACGGTCTACCTCTGTCAGCAAGGTTGGAACTGTAATCTTCAGCACAGTTTATTCATTAATATGTTATAAGTAGAGTTTATTTATTGTTATTAAAATATTTTCTTAAATTTCTGATTTGAACGCTCCTCTTCAATACCTGCAACACAAGCAATGCCTCCAAAGGCTATGTTGGTAAAGTCACTCTTCCTTCCTGTTCTGCTTATTCCCTCCGCAGTTGTTGAAAGGCTCTGGCAGAGGAGCCCTGCAGCAGGTGCTGGGCTGGCTCTGGATGTGACTGCTCCAAGGCAACTTTGTGAAGCTACTGCCCTGAGGACGGCCAGCAGAGCAGAACATGTGCTCACACCGTGGCTGTTCCATCTCACACTTGAGCTGCTGATGGCAGCGGATTTGCATGAAGATGCCAAAGAACAAACTGTGTGGCTTTCTGCCTGGTTTCTCCTGTGACAGTGACCACCAGCAGAAGAAAAAGCAACTGCAGGACAGGGGAGACCTGAAACACCTTTAGCTGCTGCAGCTGTTGACCAGATGTGTTTGAACATGCTTTGAAGTATCTGCCGTATGGCTGAAACAGCACAGAGTGCAGTGTAGGCTGTTTCCAGCTATTTATTCAACTTCTCAGGTGGTTTGCGTAACCCAGGCTAGGAGTTGTGCTGCCATAGCTACGCAGCAACAGCACTCCTGCTAGTTTACAGTTAGCTTGAGTTCATGTGCATGAGCAGCAGCCGCTGCTCCACACAAACAGAGCAGCTCTGCCCATATTTGTTTGTGCAGTGGGCTTCAATTCCCCACTGGGACCTTCAGGCTCTGCTGCAATAGAAATAGTAATGAATCATTAATAACTTCTGCTGAATCATTTGAAAACTATTCACTGTGCAGTAGATGTTTATTTATTAGTACAGAATAGGTGATGCAACAGAAGATGGCAAACAAAATGAGCTGTGGGCTGTTTTGCTCCAATTCATTGTACATTTTCTTCTGGGGATAATTACTTCTCAAAATGAAAGCAAATTATGTGCATTTGTGGTTGGAAAGGTTCCCCTTTGCCCCCGAATATCTTTACAAAATGGTTTCGTTTAGTGGTCTCAGTGATGTTTTACCATGTATTTAATATGTTACTGATAAAGTGTCTGGGGAGGGGTTGTTATTTTTTTCCCAAATAGTTATGAGATATCAGAACAGGGTCTGTTTTGTCCTGTTAGAATGCCTGTTCTTTTGGTATAAATTCACATCAGCCTCCACCTTTGGATCCAGAACAGCTAGATGGAGCTATATCCTCTCTAATTAACAGAAAAAGTGTTAAAAAAAAACAACAACAACAACACTAATTTAAAATCCTTGACCCAATCCTGCCAATGAAAATATTCTCATCTTTTAAATATGATAGCTCTGAGTAAGAGCTATGTAGGAAGGTTTTGTAAATTAAACCCAAAGGCTTGAGCTGAAAAGATAGTAACAATTTATACATGGACAGAACTGCTTCTATAGTGTATGGATTTTGGAACAAAAAAACAGCACGAAAGAGAACAAGGTATAACTTGAAAATGACCTGTCAAATGGTACCTTTGTAATTTATATTCATATATGCAAAAGATTGGATTAGATGGTATACAGTGGTCTCTCTTTGGCTCTGAGTCAATGAATCTGAACAGGTGCCAAGCCTGGTGGTCAGTAAAGGCAACTGAGATGCTGCTTGCAAACAGCTGTGTTGAAAGAAGTCAGATAGTTCTGTGATACTGAATAAGATAGTGAAGGCAAGACTAAACGATGTCCTGAAAATGTACAAAGCAAGACTGCAGTCCCAGGCATTACTGTACCCTACAAGTTTAGGATAACTGTTACTTCCCATCCTGATATGCATAAAAGTAATTCTGTCAGCCCTCGGGAAATGAAGCTAAATGAAAATGGATAACAGTTTGTCTTAAAAATATGCACAGTTGAGATATGCATCTCTTATATAAATTTAATGAGATATTAGATTTAGCAAGAGTAAAGATAACTGTAATAAAGATTTAAGGATGTTTGCTTTCCTTTGTAAGGCATACACTTAGACTGAGATTACTCTATAACCTTACAGTATCTGCGGAAGTATTTCCCACAGATTTGGGGCCACAGAACTAGAAATAAACTATACCACATAATTCATTTCACAAACAACATCCCAAACTCCACTCTTGAAAACTGTTCTTTTGTGAATCAGTGAGAGTTTCTGCCTGCATACATAGGCAAAGCTGAGCTGTTTGCTTCTGCTTTGGTCTCCTCTTTATAGTATATGAACACCTCAGTCCAGCAGCGGAGACTTTGTGGCACCTATGTCAGTCCAACTTCAGAGCACAAGCATTTTCCAGAAGTTGTAAGAACTTGCTAGTTCCCCTATGTAAGACCTGGAGTCTGTCATGCTGAGCAGATGAAGTGTTGTGGGCACAATAGCTTTTCTTAAGTACCTCCAATTCTGTGGCCCGGGATGGAAGACTCCAAACTGGGGCTTGTGATTTTATTAGCTCTAGGCCTGAAGACCAGGATGATCTGACAACTTCAGTCCTGGTTTTCTCTGTCTGCAGTGACTACTTTCTTCAGGCTTGAGTTGAGATAACTGAGATAACTGGGATAACTGCACTACCATTGAAATGACCAATGGTAGATATGAAGATCTCCACTGCAGTGAAGCACCATCAGGAATCTCTCCTGTGAGCTGGTGTCATGGCCTCATCATTCTTAAATAAAATTTTTCAAGCTGGTATCTGTATTCAAAATAGCAGCTGCAGGCCTGTGGAGCCTTACAGACTTCAAAGTCTGGTCTGTGGCTAACCAGAGTGGGATGGGCAAGTCGACCATAGGCAAATGCAGTGAAGCACTCCCAGATCATTCACCACACCTGCTTCTTTCATATAGTGCAAATAAGTGATGTCATCAAAATAATTCAGACTTTTGCCTCTAAGGGGCTGCAGAAATTTTTATGGGGTGGAAGAGCAGGGTAGTGACCTTGTTTCACATTCACTTCCCAGGGCACTGCATCTATGACCATCTAATCTTCTGTGTGGGCACATGGCAGGCCAAGGTGCCTTAATGGGATAGGCTTTATTGAAAAGATTCAGGATACTCATGCTTTCTGCAGCCCTGGTCATGAACTCAATGGGATACTGGCACCCTCTTCCAAAAGTGAACAAGGATCATTCAGGGTACTCAGGTCCTCCATACTAATGAATATGACTACACCACTAAAGATGAGAATGTTCCCTTACTTCAGGGATTCCCTGATGCCATCTGCAAGTTAGGTACGTTTGGCTACCTTGATGCAAGGTGGAGGGCCAGACGGTGATGCCTTGATGCCATTGCCCTTCACATTAAGGATGCCCACTTTCCTCCAGGGTTGTGCGAGAAAGCACTGTGGGCGGAAATTATGAGGAACAGTTCCTTCAGAAAATCCATACTGCATTTTCTGCACACAAAACACTTGGAGTGGCATTCATGCTCAGGATGCTATCTGCTCCTTCATTTGGGAGATCACCTATGACTTAGACAGGGTATTTAAAAGACACTGTCTTTTCCAGAAATGAAAGTTCATAATGGAAATGTGAAAGTTTGAAAAAAAAAAGAAAACCAAAAACCACACCCCCATATGTCTTTTAGATCTGCTTACATCTATTTACCTAGAACCATTTTTTTCTCCCAAACTTTGTTATTTGGTGACATAAGGGACCCTAATGAAAGGATAGACATTATTGCAGGAAGTCCTTGAAGGAGGTGAGTATCCACAGAAGTGGGGAACTGTGAAAACTTTTTGCCAGGGTGAGAATGTAGAAGATGCAGAGGCACAGTAGCTAGCTGTCTACCCCAACGAAAGTAGCTTTGTGTTGTAAATACATGTAAACATTTTACCTGTCTCATGGTTGAGGGCAGGAATGGGAGTAATAGCACATGGTGACATTTCTACATCTTCAAATGATAATCCAGTGCATGTGGGGAAGGGAAGGTATTGTCTATGTCTGTGGAACACGAAGAAAAATGAATCATCATGGTGTGCTGCATTTCCAGCTTGCCTGGATGCCTGGTCTTAGGTAGGTGATCATATTGGGTAGGACTGGATGAATGGTTTGGATGTAGACAGTTGCTATATGGAGGAATTCTCTGACTACTTATAATCCTTGGACAAGAGTTTGCAGAAGTAGAAACCAGCAGCATACTAAATCATAACTCTAAATGTACAGCTACAATTCTGCTAGAGGTTTGCTTCTTCTCCTCAAAGTGCAGGAACATGATTAGAAAACTATATCCAATGGTAGGTGTTGCAGGTCACACTGGGAGTGGCCAAATCAGAAACACTCCAAAGTGCAACTGTACATCTGTACCAGTGGGCACATGGTCAATGAATGGAAAGGTTCAGATGAGCACACAGCTTTATGGTGGACTCCCAGACACAGATCTTTCCAAGCAGTTTGTACTGGACACAGGTCTTCTGCTGTCTCCACAGTGAGACTATTGTCTTCAGAAATATTCCCACCTATTCTTGAATTTTTATTCTTGAAATATTTATAGAAAACTGCTAATATGGCCACCGTGTTATGCAATTGCCCAAGAAGCTGTTAGCCTGTTCACAGTTTTATGAATGGTGTAAATTCCTCAGAGTCTTCAAGGATCTCTTAGAGACCAGGCAGTTTGATGGTACTGTCAGACAAGAAGTGGGAACAAGGTTGGAGAGGAAGCCAAGCTGAAATGGTTACAAATTCAGAGAAGACTGCAGAAGATGAAAGGACATTTGCAAAAGCAACAAAGGCATAGCAGCTGCTGATAAATGGAAAAGCACGGATCTTCCTTTGCAAGGCAAGACACAGTTCTGGGTGTTGCAGGATATGTGGAAGGGTCAAGAGTTTCCTTGTTGTACAGATATTTTATGTATCACCTAATGGTGATGTGAACCACATGGTGACTCAAAATCCAATCTCCATGGAGCACTGGAACACTTCTGAAGTAGGTATTTAAGTTTCCTCCAAGGAGCATCTCACTTGTGCACACCAAAATCACTCTGCCACCTGACTTAAAGGCTGCCTCTCCTGAACCCACTATGCTGTGTGGCAGTTGCACGCCTCCTACAGTGTCCAAAAAGTGAACCAACCTCCTTAGGTATATGTAGAGATTGCCTTTCTTTTTTTTTTTTCATTTGTCAGTATATAATTCAAGAAAATAATGAAAAAAATACTTCATGTAATGAATTATTGAGAAAGTAAGCATCCCACGGGACTTATGTGACTTTCTTTTTCTCTCCTGAAATGATAATTTTGGAATCAAACAAAATGAAAAAAAAAAAACCTGTTCCATAAAAGTGTGACAGAGGGCTGTCCTTTAAGCCAAATTTGTTTACTTCTGTAGGAGATAATATGTACAATCTTTTCACATTATAACATGTATTTTAAAAACAAATATTTTGCATAGGATTATAATTATAAAAAATGAAATTGAATCTTCCCAATAGAGTGTCAGGTCCTCACCACTCTGTATGTTTCAGCTGGATAAGCATCAGTGAATCATCACAAGAAGTCTGCCTGAGGTTCAACTATGTGATCACATCTAAATCTGTTCCTCACAACCTGGGGGATTATCAGGAGCATAAATTAAGGTTTTCATCTTCTTGAGCCACTAAGCACAAATATTCAAGTTTTATGTATCTTTTCACACTTACTGTGTGTTGGTATTCGATCTGGGATTTTGGTCTTGTTTTGATGTTTCAGTGTATTAGTTCAGAAACAAGATACTCTAATATTTAAAGGTGAATATATGTTCAGATTTTTCAGTCTACCAGGTACTAAAAGTCTCCTGAAATACCTGACAAAAAGTATTTGCAATTGGACTTGCTTAATCCAAAATCAGTTATCAAGCTCAATTTCTGTGCAGGCTGCAAGAATCTTTGAGCTAACATGAAGGTGACAGAAAGCCAGATAGCCAGATATCAGCATAAGGTAGGAAGGGATTAACCAGAGCTGAGCAATGTTTTGCCAAACATGGAAGAGTAAATGCCAGTTTGGAGTTCAAGAGGGCAGATGACAAATAATACTGCAGACTATCCTCTCCTTGACCTATTAATAGCAGGAGCTGAGGAGGAGAGTCCCTCTACAGCTGTGGGCCTTGCAGGAATCACAGAATCATAGAGTTACCAAGGCTGGAAAAGATCTCCAAGGTCATCTAGTCCACCCGTCAAGAAAGCGGCCAGCAGAGTCCAGCATTTGAGCAGCACAAGGATCAATTTGTTCCCAGTGAAGCTCATGGAACTGCCTGCTGTCCACCTCTATGAGCCCTTTTCCTAGGACCTTCTACAATGAATGTGCAGAAAGCCCTGAGCTTAGAATTGCAGTGGGAGTTTCCGCTATCAATTAGTCAATTAGAAACTGAGCTTCGTATGAGTTGATTCCTACAGTATCTTTATAAATTAATGCTCTCAGAAGTATTATTCTTTTCTTTCTCCTATTGTTTGTGACACTCACTTTTATTTCCTATGCTAAAACGTAGGATGCTGTCAGATGTCTGTGGAATGGAGCGAGTGCATCTATAAAGGGATATTCTGCATAACTAGATGCTTCACTGAGGTGTGGGAGTATAACGACATAGCCATTTGCGTATTTGAACATCCTCTGATTCCTCCAATTCCTTTCAGGCCTCTTATCATATCCACATTCTTCTGGGTCCCACAGGGTCCTAGATTACTTTTGAGGCTGTAGATGAATTTTAGTTTCCTCCTGTTGTGTCAGATAACCTGCTCAGGATTAGGGTAAGGAAAACAAATAGTGAACATACTATACCATCAAGAAAACAGAAATATTAAAAATATTATCAAACTAAAATGGATCACTCTTCTCCAGGCAGCAGCCAATGTCAGATGCTTCAGGGAAAGTCACATCTCATACTCACAGAGTTGGTTTCTAATGCTGCTGTTTGTGTGCCATTCTTTCCTCATAAGCACGATATCTCAAAAAAGTCCTGTCTTTGTGTATATCTGTACAATGAGCCCCAGTATGGATCAGGATGTTCTAAACAGAAAATGAGGAAGATATACCAAATGTTATTCTTTGAGGTTATGTTGTTGAAAACAAAGCTGTGAAAAGTCACTATCAACAATACCAGTAAATTAGCACATTTTTATTCAGGTACTATTCTTTCATTTTCATATCTTACAAAGTTATTTTCTTTTTTCCCTACCCACCACCCCAACGAAGCTCAACAAGATACTTAACGTGAGGGGCAGAGAGGCCAGGGTTGAAGAGAAAGAGGAGATGGCCAAGGGAACAGTATGCCTAGCAGGCTAGCCAGGGGATGGATGACACTGAGAGATGTTTGCACACTGTGCCTTCTTAGATGCTCTCCATGAAGTAGCAAACTAAAGAAGGAGTGGCTGTTTTGATTTTAATTTGTTCTCATCACCAGTGTTTAATTTTATTAGACTCGTCCTCATCAGTTCAAGCTCCATATCAGTTTATCAGGGAATATTCTCATATTTTGTGCTTTTTACATAACTTATACATTTTACTACTCAGCTTTCTGTATAACAACTGCAAAGCAGGGTGAAGGATTGAAAAAAGGAGCAAAATGTAAACCTGCTATCCTTGAACTACATACCGTCTGCTGAAGAGCAGAACTGAACTCTGTCCATGTTATAAAGCATGAACATACTAGGGTAAATTATCAGGGAATGTATTCCCTCCCAAATCCCATGCACTCCGTTCAAGTCTCAGAGATCCTATATAAACAGCTGATCAGCGCTCTCTGTCTTTGGTATCATTTTATTTCTCTGCACTTGAGGTTTTAGGACTAAGCATGGTGGCTGTCAGCAAGCTCCCTGCTCCAGGCAACTATGTGGGCTGGAGGTGAGGATGACTGAAGTACCGTTTCTGAGTAATCTGGCAGAGGTAGCATATGTCTGCTCTTTCCAGCTGGGACCTGTGTGTTCATTTGCACAGGTGAAGGGTTCTTTTCCCATTTCAGACTGTGCAACTTAAAGTGCATACTCAGTAAAATGACTTGGACGGTTGCAGCACAATCCCAATTTGTTAATTAAACCAGAGTAATGTTTAATTCATTTTGACAGCACACTACTTCTCCTTGTTATATTTGTAGCAGCAGGAACCTTACTTGCTGGCTAATAGTTCCAGAGAAACGTGCAATTACAGAAATTGCCTATCAGTCTTCATGTCTCTTGCTGTGGCCAACACAGTGAAAGCACTGACACTTATCTGACCAGATGTGAACTAAGCGTATGCCATGGAGGTTTTCCTGTCCCTCCAGGCAGTCACAGGCAGCACAGATTTGTGTGGTAGAAAGCATAGCTACAGATGTTCTTATGGCTGTCAGACTGCTTGCCCGTGCTTAGCAATAAGCACTGTTCTCTCTGGTCCCTTGGGCTAGCTCTTAGAGTACAGTTAACTGGTTAGACAACAGGAAGAGTGAAAAAGAGAGCAGGTATATGGTGTGAAACGATGGTGATGCACAGATGCATTGCTACAGTAAGAAAAAATCATGTTTACTTTCATATATCAGCTAACTGGTGAGGCACTGGAACAGGCTGCCCGGGGAGGTGGTAGAGTCACTGTCCCTGGAAGATTTTAAGAAAGGAGTAGATGCAGCACTGAGCAGTCAAAGGCATGGGCTGATGTTTGGGCTAAATAATCATATTGGTCTTTTCAATTTTAATGATCCTATGATTCCAGCTGTGTGAATGGTAACTGGAAAGAGTAAGGTAGGTGAAACTGGACCCTAGGGCAGTGAATCCACTGTGTCCAATTAAAAAGAAAAAAAAAAGAGCAATATGTAAAAGAGAATAAAAAGAAAAGCTTTGCTTTTGGCAGAAGTAAAACCAAAGGCTTTTTTCCATCCATATCTATGTTTTCTGTGTCTGTTTACATTCATCGCCATAGCCCTAGGACACTCTTTCAACAGTGGTCCATCAGAATATTGTCAATTCTAAAAAAACATTTGAAAGCGCTACCTTTGTCCAATATGCCCATCATTTTAACCTGCAGCTGAAAATATAATACAAGCATTCATTAAATGCCACTGCACCCCTGGGAGAAGGGAAAGGCTTGCCTCCTCTATTTCACAAAGAGACTACAAACAACAGCAGTTATTAATGTGCACGCATAAATCTACAGCAACAATAACACAAAGCAAAACACATCCTCTGTGTGACTGCTTTCTTCCTTTTAATACATTTACCAGTTAAAAAGAATGAGGAAATTCAAGATAATAAAATGTAAGGAAATATTTTTGTAGGCTACTTGCAACATCATGTGGCAGTCTCTCTAGAGATCAATGGAGACAGCAGGAAGAGCTGCCCACTGAAGGAGACTGTCTCCTCCTCTGAACACTGGTGGCCAGTTATCAGAACCAGTTTGAAGAAGATGTCTGTGTGAGATGAACATTAAATGCCTGAGGCTGCACAGGAGCTGAGGCAGATCCTGCAGTGGGAAGAGGCTGCAGACTCAAGCTTTGGCCTTCCATGTCCCATTCCCATCCCACCATGAGCCTTGCTGGAAATACCTCCTTCCTCCTAGGGAGAGCCCTCATGTTCCTCCTTTCCTCAGGCCTCCTGAGTTAGGTGGCATGTACTGTATGGCTCTTGCTCATGCAAATATGTGATTGAGCTTCTGTTCGTCAGGAAGATTACCATGAAGTTGTTTAAGAAGGTATGCTAAAATCAGCAGGGAATCTCCATTCACAGTGAGATTTGGTGGTTTTACGGTCTTCTTTAGACTACTGATTTTAACTAAAACGTATTTTTGAAAGCATTTGATTCCCCGAGAGTGCAAGAGTTGGGCACCCAGATATCTTAAATATGTGACTCCAACTCTGTGCTGAGCATGCTTTACCACCTTAGGAGAAACAAGACACTTGGAGGTTTAATGTTTGATCTGGGCCTTCAGCTGACATTTATAAGAGCTTGTCAGGTGCCCCTTCATTTACTATTTTCCCAAGAAAAGCATGTCTATTAAAAAAAGAAAGAAAACAATGTACCAAAAGATTTTAATTCTCTCACGAAAGAATCGAACTGACAAATATTCCACTATTCCTTCCCCCTGTTCCTCCTTCTTTGCTATGTGTGTGCGTACTGGGACACTGCAGCCGACGTAAAAGCGCAGCCCTTTGTTTTGTCGGCATACAATGACTTGCTCAGAGCCCTGGAAATCTATTTCCATGACAGCCTCCTAGAACGGCATGTTTGCCATGTGCAGTTTGCTCGGCGTGTGTTTGCGTACACTTGTGCGTGCGCGTGTGCTGCAGAACAATTCCCACCGAGGAGAAGGGTGAAAGACGTAGCAGGAAGCAGCGCAGGTAGCTGCCGGAGCAACTTAATTATTAATGTTCCTGGTCTAAAAGTTTTTAGCAGCCCAGCTGTTCAGGGCGTGTGTGTGTGTGTGTATGTGCGTGTGTAAATATAAAGATTAATGACTCACACTGTGTTTAGTCAATGAATGAGTAAAAGCACCCAGGCTTCAAGCTACAAACAGCAGACATGTCTGAAAATGTCCACTCCTGCAATCATCACCAAGATCCTGCAAAAAGTGTAATTTCACTTGCCTGGGACATTCTGGCAGCCCTGCTATTACCAACTCCTTTACGAAGTGATGGAGAGATGCATTGCTTTTTGTACAGCAGTGTCCTGCATGTTTGTGGGTGAATGATCACACTTCAGACAGCAGACAGCTTTATTCCAGAACAAGCCATGTAGGTGGTTTGAAATGCTAGGAGCTCAGTGTTCCCAGAAATGACCTGTGTTTAAGGAAACTGTTGCACCACTAGCCAAAATCCAGCTTGGCATGAGAGCTCGTTTTGTCTTCATTTCGGAATACCTTATGGAAAAATTTCATATGGAAAAAAGCTCCTTCCAATCCCAAGCAAGTAGAGTGAGACAAACAATCAAAAATTATTAAAAAACCCCAAAGCCTGCACTATGGCTTCATAATTGAACACAAGAAGAGAAATATATTTTTTTTATATATATATGATCAATTAACTTGAAAAGAATTCAAAGAAATAATATTTGTTCAATTTTCACTCCTTCTTAGAATCATAGACTCCTTAGAGTTGGAAGGGATCTTTTAAAGTCCGTCTAGTCCAGCTCCCCTGTAATGCACAGGGACACCACAGCTTGATCAGGTTGCCTTGGGCCTGATCCAGCCTGACCTTAAAAGTTTCCAGGGATGAGGAATCAACCACATCTCTGGGCAATCTGTTCCAGTGCCTCACCACCCTCACTGTAAAAGACTTCTTTCTTATATCTAGCCTAAACATACCCTCTTTGAGCTTGTGCCATTTCCCCTTGTTCTATCACCACAGACCTTGATAAAGAGTCTGCCCCCTTCAGTCTGTTCTTCAGGACTAAGAGCTTTTATTACCAGCACAGAAGGCCCAGGGCTTTCTCCTTTTCTGCTGAAGTAGGTTTGCACCTGGGCCTCCAGCCCCATGAACCGTCTGAATGCTGCAATCATCTGTGTGTGACTGGAGCTTTCCTAAGCTGTGTGGGATCCTGAAATATGCACTGACCCTGGTGTTTGAAACCATGCATAAGGACATCTAAAATACCCAAGAGCTTATTCTCTCTGTGTCAGTATAAGAGTATAATGTTGGGAGGAAGGCATTCTCATCTTTTCAGATGGAGGAGGAAACTGAACCTCAGATTCCCACATCTTGGGTGGCTTAAACTGTAATCTTAGACTTTTTTTTTTCCATGCTATTTTTGTGATCGGTGCTTACGCCTATCCTTTCTTTCCATTACCTCATTGTTGTTTTTAATTTCCTTACTTGGAAACAAGGGAAAAGTTTAATTTGATCTAAGGTTTTGGCTTTTTCTTTTTTCTTCACTTGATCATTTCAGCAAGTCAAACGGGGTGCTATTAATTGTTCATTTCCTAGCATTCCCCTACTTTTGCTCTCAAAAACTTGGCTACACCTGTTAAATTTGCTTTGTTTATAACTGTAGCAATACAGTGCTGGTTACTGCCCAGAGCATGTGGTCCTTAACTGTGTGCAGGGGATAACTGGAACACACAGCAGTATCACACCTTCCAGAAGTGACTGCAGAGAGAGGATGGAAAGGACTCATCCTAAGAGCTCTGAGGTCCAGACCTGGAGAAAGAACAAAACCACAACTAGAATTTCAGTATTTCTTCAGTGCTTTATATGAAAAGAGAATGTAAAGTTTCAGGACTTTAGATTTTCAGTAATGGACAGCATATTCCTCCAAAACCTGGCCTCTTTGTCTTCTGACGTTCAAGTAGCCACATTCTGTGGTATTCATATGATGAACATGAAGTCCAGAAGTTCATCTTCTACTCTCTTCACTTCAGGACTCTCACCTTCAAGGGTATGTTCAGCAGGCCAAGCGTCCCTGAAGGTAAACTGCATTGTAAAAAGACAAGTTTCAGCCTTAACCTGTGTATCTCTGCGTGTGTTTGTGGAAAAGGGAAAACAGTCACTACCACTGTGATGATAAAGACCCACTCTGCCAAAATGTGGGGTGATTGAGAGATTAAGTTTGTTGAGAGCAAGAGAATGCTACCATGGGGCAAAAGCTTGTCATCATGTGGAGGAGACAAACTATTCCTCATCCACATGGTTTTCTTCAGCACCACTTGCTGCACAGAACTGCCCTATGTCCAAGATGAGCAGTAGTGTTGTACAGATCCCCTTACATGAGTGTTATAAACCTGAGTGGTGCAGTGCCAAGCATCCACCACGCATAGGAGAAACCTGCTGAGCCCACACTCATAGAGGTTTAGCAATGGAGCGCAGCAGTGTCAGTGCTGTTGTAAAAGAGAGGTGCCTCACACCCCGTGTAGTTGTTGATACCAGCTTCCATCCTCACACTTTATCAAGTAAAACTTCGAACACCCTTGGAGAAACAACTTAAATATTCTTGAGTGCGTAGACTGTGGGTGTTCAGAGGCTTGGGGCACACAGCTTACCTATACATGACTTGTAAATTGATGTCTAGGTACCTGAGGTGGGGAGGGGAGCATGGTTTTTGGTTCTCACAGCAGTACAACTCCTTCTTCAAGTTGCTTTGTATTACTATTACACATATTGCATGCACAGCTGCTAGGAGGCACAAATCAAGTTTGTAATAGACCCACTTTCACCAGCACCTGACCACCACCAGACAAGTGATGGTGTGAGCCACTCGTGCTTGTTGATCTGGAATTCCTTCCCTCTCCTCCCATCCGTTCCACTCAGGGCAATTTCTACTTGAAAAGCACCGTATGTCTGGGGCAGAATTTTGCCATCCGTGCTGCTGAGCTCTGCCTTGGCAGCAGACTGTCATTAAGCCATGTCAGCCCTGCTGCCAGCTGCACAGTGCCCTGCTTTTTCATATATCCCCCTCCAACCATATGGCCAAGAGCTCACACACCTTGCCAGTTTTCCCTAAATTCTTACTTAGCCATCTACAAGGCAAAAATAATTAAAATGTCATTTTTCACCTTGGTCACTGAAGCATATAGAAATGAAAATGTCCAACAGTATGTGGCTCTAGTAGAAAATCAAGAAGGGAGCTGGGTGTCTGCTTTATACAAATAATATTTAACACTCACAAATAAAGTTTTAAAAAATGCTAGGACTATGTTTAGGGTAGTAATTCTGAGGGATATGAGAAAGAAGGGTTAAAAATATGAAATGGTGTATTAAAATCAGCTTCTGTACCAAAAATAAATACTGAATCTTCCTTCTAATAATATTGTAAGGGGTGTTCCTGAGACCAAAACCAGAGAAACCAGTTCTCCAGTAACTGGTAAATTAATTGAAGCAGTAGCCAAAATTAGACTCACAGAATGCTGTGATAAATGTGACATAACAAAGGTAAATAAGTACAGCTTCTACAAAACCAGAATGTCTATTTGTGAGTCTCAGCACAAAAGCAGATTACAAGGGATGAAGAATGACAAAAAATAAAACAGAAAAAAAACAACAAAACAAAAAACCTGCATTTTGTATGCAAAACTGATATTTGACCTGCTTGGATCCTTTCAACTTTTTGTTGTAATGCCAGGAGCGTTACTGAATGTGTGGTCTTGAACTTGGATGATCTCCGTCCTGGGAAGAGCCCTGATTCTACAGCACAGACGAGATGGAGGTGCACCTCCCTCCCCGTTCCCTCTTTATTATTTCTTTTTTGTCACAATTTCATGTGATCTTAAAAAACTAAAAAAAAAAAATGGCAATTGAATATTTCTTAAAGAAAGACAAAACACTGAATAAAACATTGCATTTTGGAGTAAAAATATTTTGTTGAAAAATTCCTGACTACCCTTAATACAAAAGCAAGCAGTCTTGAGATTCAAACTGCCTTTATTAGAGCCTGTCATGAAAGGTTTTAAAATATGAATGCAAATGACAAATGCAATAGTATCTGCTTCCAATTGTGGTAGTCACATTGAAGAATAACAAAGTAAAATAAAACAAGCCCCAAATTTTCATGGCAATGGGCTGAAATCCTGAGGATTATGCAGAAACTTCCACATCTCAAGAGCAAGAAATAATTCTGTACGGGGAACAACGAGAGAGGGAGAAATACTGGAAATTTAAACAGAGAGAATGTAAATTGTGTGCTTCCTTTTATGGGTCTCGTAATAGGAGAGGAAGGAGATGGTGAAATGAGGAAACAACATGTTTAAACTTGGTTTAAAAGAAATGCTCTGTAGGCAACTTGTAATTGTCTATTAGGAGTGATTGCTAGAAGATATGAAGGCAAAGAACTTAGCAGGCTTTGAAAAATGGTTTGACTTTTATACAGATAATGAGAACATTCATAGTTAATTAGATGGGATAAGAAATGTACAGAATATAACCATGATGTGTTACAGGGTTAGAGAACTATCAGATAGTGGAGGTTATGTAGATGTTTCCCCCCCGGCTACATAATTCTCTGCTTGCTCACTCTGGATTTTCTTCTACCTTCTCCTGAAACATTTGCAGTCAGGGAGAAGGTAACAAACCAGCCTGAGAATAAATGCTGCTTTCTCGAATGGTATTCATGGGCTGCCAAGACAGTAAGGTTAAAAGAATTGTATTCAGCTGATTCTAATACCCAAAACAGTATCTGGGAGACATGAAAACCTGTATAAAAATAATATTTTGCTCTGTTCTTTTCACTTTGTGGAGCAGTCACACAATCCCACATGGCTCTGCAGACACACCCATAGACAGTTCCTTCAGCCAATGCACAGAGCTGTCTGGACCCTCATGGTACTGGAAGCTTTTTCTCCTACTGACTTTGGATGAAACTGGCTGATGCTTTCCAAAACACGTCTTGGAGGATTAGCGAGGGATGATTTGTCCAGTTATGCTTTGCAAAGGCAGCAATGACCTGAGACTGGAGCCAGCTGATCTCTGGGATGAGGCACTGAGGCGACAGATGTGCTGTCTTCTGGGACCTTAGTGCACACCAACCATATCAGTCCGGCCCACAGTGATCTAAGAGTTTCTCTACTTCCATATCAAAAGTTTTTTTCTACTTTTAAAGGAAACACGACTGTGTAGAAAGCAGAGAAAACTTTCTTATTGACCTAATCTGTACAAAATTTACAGCAATTTTGCCTTTCAAAGTATGTTGCCAGTGTCACAGTACTGACCTCTCTACAATTGCCCAAGTGGGCTGGGAATAAGGGTGGGATGCTGATCTGTTCAGAATGGCAGAAAAATTCATGAATTTCTTCCTGAACATCTAACCTAAGTCTCCCCTCTTTTAGTATACAGCCATTCTCCCTTGTTCTGCCACTGTCTGCCTGAGTAAAAAGTCACACTCCAGCTTTTATATAAGCTTCCTTCAAGTAGTGAAAGGGTGCAATGAGGTCTCCCTGAGGCTTCCTCTAATCCAGACTGAACAAGAGCAGCTCCCTCAGCCTTTCTTTACAGGAGAAGTGCACCAGCCCTTCAGTTATACCACCAGTATGGCCTCCCCTGATTTTAAGATAGTTCGTAGAAGACTACATAGGATGTGAAAAATCCACTGTGTAGTTTCTGGGAAACTCTGCTTACTCAGTGTTTCATACTTCTTCTGTGCTTAGGCCTATAGGCAGAGAACACTGCATTCTAAAAATGTATGAAAAAATTATTTTGCATTTCAAAAATTTTAATAAATGCTTTATATTGAAAAATTACTCTGTAAAAGTGATGTTGCCAGCATATCTTGACTTCAGAGTTACTTGAATGCTTACAACAACTTAAAAAATTGTATTTTCATGGCTTGTACCTCACAAACTAACTCTAGTGTATTTTTTATAAACAAATGAACTATATTGACCCCAAATGTTGATGTGGGACAGTTTTCATTTGTTACAGTGATAGGGTATGGTATTGTTAACAACATAGAAATGTGTGGATATGGAAGAAAAAAAAGCATTTTTAAACCAAACCTACATGCAATGACTCAGTTAAATCAGTTTTCCATAGTCTGAAATCTCACTGATACCTACATAGACTGTAAAAATGCACATATATGGAATATAAATGTTTCTGTGTAGATTACGATTTAGAGTCTACAAAGGAAAGAACATATTTCAAAGGACTGAGAAATAACTGTGATGTTTCTCCACATATTTCCACACTAATATAAAATAGCATAAAACTTGATTTTTCTCTACCGGGTTCGTCTAGTAGACAGATTTGTTTTTCTGCTACTTTCTTAAAGGAACAATTGAAAATGTGGGACATGTGTGTATGAAAATTCATGGATGTTTTTACAAATTTGTTCTTTCAGCTGAAATTCAGTATACTATATAGTATGAAATTCATGTCTGAGATTTATTTTTCTTGTTTATGTATTTTCAATGACTTCTATTGTGTGTATGTACAATTTATATGTTTCTGGTAAACAACATGTTTTGTAACAGGCAGAGTTTTGAATACCAGCCCTGTGTAACAGGATGCAGAGATTTTTTTATGATTAAATTACAAATGATGTAGTTGAGTAACCTCAAATCCCCTCATCTTTCATTGGAAGCAACTAAAATAGGGCAGATGTAAAGAGGTACCACCTGTGAGCAGAAGCTGTGTTTTCTGACAAAAGACCAATAAAGATACATCTAAGCAGGAACTCATTAAACGATATACATATCTACACCACAAGACCTTTTGAGGAGCACTTTTTAGGCGTGGATGTTAAGTTACTTCCTGTGAGAAGGCGTATATACACATATTTACATGCAAGCAACACCATCTTGCCAGTCTAAAGACTGAATAAATCTGTTAGTAAGTCCAGAGCAGTCCATGATATTGCTTGTGGGAGAAAAAGGGGATATGCTTACATTTATTTAATGGTCACTTGATGTGTAGAAATTCTCTGATCTCAATTACACCGTGTGAAACTAGACTTTGGTATTAAACCCAAGTAATATAAGGGACTTCAAAACTGGTGTTATAGCGTTTGGAGTAAAAACTGCCCAGGAGTTGTTCTGTCACTCAGCTGTAATCTTTCAAGATGTTCTTCAGAGGTTAAATAAATCCTTCAAAATCTTCTTGTAAGTGCTTTTGAAATTAGAGGAACAAAGTTTGTACAGTTATCACTTCTGATAAGACTCGAGAGTCATTTTCTTGTTACTATTATTGTTTGAGTTACAGCAAGCTTAAGGAAATTTTATCTGTGCGGGCTCTGACTTCTCTCACTGAGTAAAGTACTGCTCACCATCATGAAGGGAATCAGAGTTTTCATTAAAAAAAATGTCATTTTCTAAAGTATACATAGCTATTTGAAATGCTATTTTAACCATTGTCTTTAAAGTGTAGTTATCCAACCTTTATTAACACCTCCTATCTCTACTTATTCCTTCTCACCATTTCATTATTCATTACCCAAATGTAGGCAAAGTGCTTTCCACTGAGCTGGGGAATGTAAATGGAGAGGAAAAGAGCTGTAGGACAGGAGAGAGGTCAGCAGCAGCTGGTTATGTGTTACCATTAGACAAATCTGGCTGTGTTTGAACAGTTTTTTGAGCCAAAGGGTTAGAGATAGATAATAATTTCTCACATTCCCTTGAAACTCTTCATAAAGGCCTCGCCATGTCAATGCTAATTATACAAGACTATTTTTCTGCACAAGATTGTCGGTTTCCATAAACATGAAAGTTTCAAGCTGCTCGCTCATGCTTCCATTGGTCAAAATCCAGCATACTTTTCAAACACAGACAACTTACTTTGCCTTACATGGAGCCCACAGGAGCCTTTCCTGATGAAAACCGCTCCTCCCCCTAAAGGAAGCTCAATGGGCTGGTTAGGTAAGGTACAACTTGCTTTAGGTTATCCTTAATGATGGAGTTAATCGAGCAACTGGTCCCACCATGCAGAGCCATCTGTGTTCCTCTGCCTAGACCTCTTGCCTTTGAGAACAAGGATGCCCTGTTCACCTGGAAACTTCCCAGTTATCCCCCAGTGATGTCCATGCTCCATCCCATTTGGCACCTGTGTGCATATGGCATGATATTTTTCAATTTGGCAAAAAATATGCTCATTCTCAGGGTGCTATACAGTTTGCAGTGCCAGATGACTTCACTTTTCAACAGTAGTTTTGTGTTGGTATTTCAGATAGAGCTGATGGTGATAAACGTGAGGGTGTTTGTGAAAGCATGGTGAGAGGCAATTTAGGGTACTTTGTTTTCTAGTAGGTTAAAGGGAGGTAGCTATCTCCTTATATGACTTTTTTTTATTATGTACGTATTGTGTAAACACAAACACATTTATGTCTAGCTTCTTTGTTCATCATCTGCCTGCCTTGTTCATCTATTTACATAACTCCTTAATTAAAAATTGCAAAATCTTTACAGCTTCTGCTCTCTGGTCCTGTCTTAAAATTAACCTGATGAAAGAAAATTCTGCCATACCAGCTGTGTACTTTACAAGGATCTGAATAACCAAGGTGGCCCTGTTGCACACCCCTCACAAACTTGCTAAAGCAAAACAGATTGAAAAAATGCAACTTCATTTGCCTTTGAAATTTTTCCATTTGCCATGGAAACTCCATTCACTAGCTGGTTCAAGCAGCCAGTACTGACATTTGGAACACACAGGACAGCTTTATCTTACTATAAGTAGCTAATTATGGATCAGTAATTTATTTGATACAGTCTTCACATATTTAACACCAAATTAAAATATAAAGAAATTCAAAGCTCTGCTCTCATAAATGCTGTAAAACTAGGGAGGAGGCAGTTTCCATTTTCAAGAATTCACGACCTTTTCGTTAATACTTATCCCCCAAATACTTTACTCACTCAAAAAAGCAGTGCCTGAAGTTGACACACACTACCACATTTCTTTACCTCTTAGCATTGTAATCATTTTGTGATTCCCTCAAACCCAGCTGCAAAATAAATCAGCACTACCAGATCCTGTTTCTGCAAGCAGGTCCCTGGGAAACTACCAGCTCATGTATCTCAGCCTTTGCTCTTGCCTTGTTGGGCATTATCTCAGTATTGCAGCTGCCACTGACCAAAGGAATGTTTAATTGCTGCTCCAGTATACACTGACCGAAGGTGTTTTAGTGTACACATTACCTGCAAGCACACCTGCCTGTTCTGTCTGTGTCTGGAGCAATCATCCAGCTGACCACACAGGAGGTAGACTTCTTTTTGGACAGAAGATAAACTGTGTAGCAGTTCTTGGGATAGGGAACTTGTGGTGGGGAAGGTGGGAATCGAATGCTGAAACCAGAGCAAATTGTAAGCCTGCATGGTAGATCTCTGTGTTTCATTTCTGCAAGTCAACAGATACACTAAATAAGTTAATGTTTACTTTATGCCACCCTTGTTAGTAATATTTCATTTTTTTTCTATTTGAAATGCAGAGAAAAGTCACCTTTAAAGGTACTAGATAGATAAAGTCTATATATACACATACAAAGAGGCACATTTACCATAGGAGATACATTTCAAAAGAGATACAGTTCACATGTAGGTACCTCACTGCTACTCTCACACCCCTTTATAAGGATTCTTGCTGTGTATGGATGGGTGGCTGATCAGCTTCCGTTCTCACCTGTGGCAGATAATTCCCCACAACCAACTAATCCCAGTGCAACATCTCCCAGAGACAAAGAACAGGATAAAAGGATTTGATTTCAGGCCTGGAGTAGGTGTTACTCTTTTTTACTGTCTGGTTTAATAAAGAAACACTACATATTCCTACAAAGTTTGCCTAACATCTGCAGACCATCCCTTCTACAGCACTGCAACAAAAGCTGCCCTTAGCTTATAGAGGTGTAGGATTAATCCCATTCAAGTACTCCTGTTGGATCCTGTGTATCACTGAATGTGATATTCAGTGCATTGCAAATGGAATGTAAATTGAAAAAAAAAAAAAAAAAAAAAGACTCCAAGAAGATCTTTGGCTATTTGGTCAGTAATTTCTAGTTTTCCAGCAGCAACGGACCTTAAAGATAGGTTTTCTCTCCTTTTCCTTGGAGCTAACAGAGAGGGACACCTAATCATTGAAGGTTTAGTTTTGTTTTCTTTTTCTCTTTTTCTCTTTTTTTTTTTTCTTCTTTTTAACCTTTCTTGCCTCAGAATTCTCTTTAGCACAAGAGATCATACCAATAGTCTAGTGGCAACGTGTGCTAGGAAATTGATGTAGGAATTTGTATAGGAAAGAATACAGAGGAAATATTCAATCTTCGAATATAGAGGGTTTATTTTCCCAGGCTTTAGTGAGATTATCCAACTATGGAGCAAGACTGTTTCCACACTCCTCTGTAATTCTTTTCTCATTGAGTTTCTGATTCATTCATTTTGTGCAAAGTAGAGTGATTACAGACTTTAAAAGCCTGTATCTTTATTACTGTGGGTGTACTTATCCCTTTTCTTCTCGTTGCTGGGTAAAAGGATTGATTTCTTTAATTTATCTCTTAGTTCAGAACTCATTACGCACACATATTAACCACTGTTTCATAACTTTTTACAGACTAAGCTTTATCTTCTGAGGCATGGAATTGTCTTAATAAAAGTGTATTTCTTTCTGTAGGAGCTGTCACTAACATCCTGCTGCTGAGGGATCAGTGACCGAGGGACCCATGTTTCTTCACTCTAGACTATCAAAAGGGCAGACTTACGGAAGGACCAACAGAAGATTCCCTGAGAGAAGCTCAGACATAGTGGGAAGAACAAAATACCTATCACCTCTGTCAGTAGGGAAAAAAAAGGAAAAAGACTGTCTTACCTCAAAACAATGCCTCCCAGGTCCTCTTAGGAGGAGAGAAGGGGGCAAACATGCAGGTGGTAGCACATTGGCACTGGGGATGGGCTCATGTGTCAGTACAGAATGTCAGAGAAGGCACCTTGCTGGCTGCACTGCTTGTATGTGCAATCAGATGTACAAGAGGTTTTCTCTATCCAAGTGCCTCAGCAAGTGTGTCTATAGGACAGTAATCTCTAGTTGTCTGCAGTGACAGATCTTAAATGTGGGCTTTTCACTTCTTTCACCTGGTGCTTACATAGGAACCCTTACAACTTGCAGGGGCTCTCCAAACTTGCTCAGCAAACATGGCAGGATTTCTGTTATTTTTAATATTCCCAATATATAGCTGGGGGAAAAGGAGGCATAAATGTACAATTTGTTCATTGCATGAAGCAATTTTTGTTCATTTTTAGGCTCCTTGCTACAGGAAAGGCACTGAGGCCCTGGAGCTTGCCCAGAGAAGGGCAGTGAAGCTGTAAGGAGCCTGGAGCACGAGTCTTATGGGAAGCAGTTGAAGGAGCTGGAGTTATTCAGTCTGCAGAAGAGAAGGCTCAGAGGAGATGTTATAGTTCTCTACAGTTACCAAAAGGAGGTTGTGGCATGGGAGGAATCAGCCTCTTCTCCCATGTAACTAGTGACAGTGCAAGAGGGAATGGCCTCAAGTTTCTCCAGGGAAGATTCAGTTTGGATGCTAGGAAAAATTTCTTCTCTGAAAGAGTGGTCAGGTGCAGGAATGGGCTGCCCAGGGAGCTGGTGAGTCACTATCCCTGCATGTGTTCAAGGAACATTTAGATGTTGTACTAAGGGACGTGGTTTAGTGGGGAAGTACTGGTGGTAAATGAAAATTTGGACTGGATGATCCTAGAGGTCTTTTCCAGCCTTGTTGATTCCGTGATTCTATGATTGGTCCAAGATCATATCACAGTCCAGGACAAGAGTTGCCTGTCAAATTAAAGTTTCAATGTTAGAATATTTCTGCAAAATGGCATTATAATATCTCTTCATTCAAAATACTCTAATTAAAAATGAGGACATGTTTGACTTGCACACCAGGTGCACGGTCCTTAGGCAGCCATACTAGACCACAAATTACCCTTCTAAAACGGGAAAAGTCTGCTCACATGTCACATCCACTAGCATGCACTTATCTTTTCAACACCATTGAAGCATGATGCCACTGAGGCTTTCTTGCCAGTAAATATCCCCAGGATAAGGCTGCTTACAAGTCTCTCCCATTCATGAAATTCTCTAAATATTCTCTGTCATGTGCAATATTTCAAATGCACAAAGGTAAGAAAATGTGTGCTATTTTACAGGGGCGAGATAAACACATTTCTGTTGCCTTGTGCTTGAGATGAAAAGAAAACAGGCAATTAAATACGGAAGTCTGGGGCCAATTTTATGGCGTTACATGTGACTGCAAAAGGGAGAGTGGTAATTGCCATTGGTGTGTGACATCCTTTAGCAACCTGACTCAGAGACTATCTCTGTATCCTCAAACACTGGCATTTTATAAAGCTTCTAGGACTATCACCCTACAGTAAGAGAACTCACCCATTAAAGCATTTAAAATTAACTTCACTCCAGAGAATTCAATTCCTGCCTTTAAACCTTCATGAACAAATTTAAAGTTGCCATGTACCATAAATTCATGGTAGTCAAGAGTGTTTTATTTAAAAGCTGAGCAGAGCATAACAATTACACAGGGGACTCAGCAAGACCCAAGTGGAGTGTACAGAGAATACACTTAGGGAAGAGTTTCTTCTATCTTTTACAATGGTTGTTGTATGCATAATATCTACAGAAAAAATGTCATTGTGATACCAGTTGTATTTTAAATCAGGTGTAACCAGCCACCAGCTCATGGGGTGCTGATCAGTGCCCTCTCAAGTGTTCTGACCTGTATCCCTGCAAGCTCTCATGCCTGCCCCAAAAAGTGAAATGAACCAAGCTAACTGCTCTTCAACCCTGTGCTAAAAATACAGACGGTGGTTTTTAAATAGGATCACTTCTTCGATCCTGAAAAGAGGTATGAGATGAAAGAAGACATTACTTGAATCTGATTCCCAGGAGAAATCTAAAATGAATCCTCATTTATTTTCTGTTATATGATTCTGTTGGTATTTATATGTTGACTCCAGTCATAATTAAATTGCAAGTTCCTTAGGGCAGAGACTAGCCTTTTGTTCTGTGTTAATTAATGGTTTATGCAACAAGACCTCCATGACTGGACTTCTGAGTGATACAAAAATCAATGTCTTCCATTTTCCAGGTTCAGGAGAGGTTCTGGCAGCTGTCACACCGAACAGATTGTCAGCCACTTTAGAATCATAATGCATTCACATGAGTTCAATGCTGCAGCTAAAATGATAAACACTTACAAATCAGTTGATGTTAAAACTTAAATTATCATATTAAGGATTTTGAATCAGTAGTCTACTGTGATAAACACTCCAGACTCTCCAGGCTTTACTTCAGGCTGTCTGCACAGTCAGTGAAGGAACAATGCGTTGATTTACTCCCAGTTCATATTTACAGTGTTTTCTGAAGTGGTTAGGTTAGAAACATATTTATTTTCCCAAGTTAAAGCTTGGATTTCTGGGGGATTCCAGTGGGCTGCTAACTTGGTGATGGCTGCCAGGAGCAGCTACTGACCAAATGCCTGAGCTCTTCTGGCTCACATCTCTAGGTCAGTTAGGAAACTGTAAATATTTCCTAAAAGTTTACAAAACAACAAGAGCATCCCTAAAGGAAAAAAAAAAAAAAAGAAAGAAAAGAAAAAGAAAAGAGAGATTTCATATCTTCTGTATGAAACTAAAATTGATTGATTCAGAAAGCTGGAAATGTTTCAATTCTTCAACTGAGTAGTCAGGAAAAAAAAAAGTGAAAGAAGGAAATACGCAATGTGAAAATTTTCTTTTCAAAGTCAGTATTTCACTATAACTTTTAGATCATCTGCATTTATGACAAATAGAAACCATATGGGGCTTTAAGCTATTGTTTGTATAAAGTGTCAGAGAAAGAAATTTAGAGCTTTTTCCAAGCATCAGAGAAACGTTAGGAGTTCACAAACTGTCACCAGTCTCATTAATCACCCTAGACTTTTAAGTATGTAATTCTAACCATGCTAAACAATTAAATCAAAGTTAAGGCCAAAGCTTGCCTCTGAATATGCATACACAATATCCATTTAAGTCAATGTGAGGACAAAATTTAGCTCTTAAACCTTTTAACTGATAAAGTCCTAAAATAGCTTTACAGGCAAGAATTTCCTGGCAAGAACAGAGTTTTGTAAATCTAAAAGCATGCAATCATATTTCAATGTAAAATAGCATATAAATATCAAACTAGATCTTGAATCATAGCCAAATGCAACTCTGTATCAAGCATGGCTCAGGGAGTGTTATGAAGAAAATTAATGCTTTGTCAAGTTTCTGTGTCAGGACATAACGCAGAAATTTGCATACGTATCATAGCACAGGAATGGAAGCTTCCATTGTCCTTTTTACCTCTGTTGCAAACATTTTTACTAAAAACAAAGTAACGTTTAGTTTTTAAAGAAGGAAAAGGATGTAAGTATAGAGTACTAAGGCCAGGTTCAGATAGTCATCATGCTGTATCTTTCCAGCAGCCAGGCTCAGCTCAGTTGGTTGCTTTCTTTAAGAGTGAAGCAAAGTATTTTTGAGTGTAATTGTACAGAAGATTTGATAGAAGTCTGTTAAGCTACTCCTTTGGGTAAATCTCAGAAGCCAATGAGAAATTTTGACATGTCAGAAAGTAAGATACAATTAATCTCTTTCAGAACTGAAGTTCTTACTTGGCTGTTACACTCTGCCTACATAGATCCATCCTTATTTAATATTGTATACACTACAAATTTTCATTTCCACTCCTAAACCTGATGTTATCTATTACTGGAGTCCCATCCCAGAGAAAGCTGCAGCTCAGCAGTGGAGCAAGTGATTTCTCTGTAGATGAGATCTGAAGACAAGTGCTTTGTGACTGATGGAACACAGGGAGCAGAGACCGTGTTGGGATGCAGCACTAAGGATGATGTTGTCATAGTGATGAATCAAAACTATCTCTGCAGAAATATGAACAGATGTTAGTGGCTCTTCCTGAGACCAGAGAAGAGGACTTTGAGGAGCCAGAGTAATAAGAGCCCAGATTACTGCTGCAGATGTATGAATGGAAAACAGCAGAAGGCAAAAGACCAAAGATGAATGAGCTCTGATGCTAAAGCGACTGGTGACCATAGAGTAGCTGCTGACAGGTAAGCTTTCTTTCCTTGATACAGGATGTCTGGGAATACATTCACATTGTGTGCCTGTCCATAACATCACTGAACATTGATTTTTCTTTCTACTTCAGTGATACCCACAATGCTCACAGCTCCACAGTTAATCTTCTTGGGGAAAGGATGAGAGGAAAACAAGAAATTAGACATTGGTGTAATCTGACTAGAAAAGGGAGGCTTCACTGTGGAGATCTAAACATAAAACGTTGACTCTGTGCACTGATTTGTCCCCTCAGTATAACCACTTGAGCCCTTCAGTTGGGTGCTGAACTGCCTCAGTTCACTACCTAAATTTCTGGGGTAAATCAAACCTAGGGTAAGCTATCTATCATCACTCAGTAGTGTAGCTTCACTGATGGAGGTAGTTTCTCCCAGTACCTTACTCAAAGCAGGACCTCAGCTTTATTTAGTCAAAATCTAAATATCTCTGTGGGTGGATTGTCCACAACTTCCCTGGCCTCCAATTCCACTGTTTGACAACACTCATGGTGAAAATACATCTTTTGTTTTGTGTGAAAATTGCCAGTGTTGCAGCTTGTGCCCACCATGTCTTCCTCCACCACACCTTACTGTGAAGAGTATGGCCCTGACTTCTTTACTCTCCTATGAAGCAGCTGTAGGCAGCAGTAAGGTCTGCACTTTCCCAAAGCTCTCTACAATTACCTGAAGGAAGCTGTGGCAAGGTGGAGGTCAACCTCTTCTCCCAAGTAATATCCTCAAGTTGCACCAGAGAAGGTTCATGTTGGATGCTAGGAAAGATTTATTCCCTGAAAGAGTGTTCAGGTACTGGAACAGACTGCCCGGGGAGTTAGTGGAGTCATTGTCCCTGGAAGTGTTCAAGAAATATTTAGATGTTGTACTGAGGGACATGGTTTAGTGGGAAATATTGGTGGTAAGTGGATGGTTGGATTGGATTATCTTGGAGGTCTTTTCCAACCTTGATGATTCTATGATTATATGATTCTCTTCATACGGATGTGCAAAACAAGTTCTTGAAAGTGGAAGGGATGAGTCTAATCTCTTCGTCCACCCCTAGCTATGCCATCCCCACTCTTAAATCAGTGCCCATAAATCTGTCAGTGGTGAAATAGCATCTTGTTGCTTTTGTTCTTTTCACTGAAACAGGACTTCTTGTGACCTCTCCCTGCAAACTAACAGTTTATTGTAACAGGGAGAAAAAAATCAATCAACACTGTACCTATGATTGAGTTCTTACTCTAGAGACAACAGCCGTCAAATGTCAAGACAGAAAAACTGCTAGTCTTTCTATGAAATGGAAGTCAAATCATCTTGAACAAACCTCTATCAAACACAATAGTAACACTTGGCAATGTTTTCCTCACACACACGCCTGTAGCATTCAATATGCAGAGCCACAGCTTTCTTAAGCGTATTGAGTTAATTTTATGGAACAAATGAAAGTTATTTTGTATTGATTAGTAAGCCAGTTACATTGGAAATTTGTCTCCCAGCTGACCTCATTTTAAATAGCAATGTAAAGAGGCTTTGCTTCGTCTTTTATCAGCACTTATTAAGGATGGCTTAATTCTGTCAGCTCCACTGAGGCCTTGTTGCATCCCAGAGAGAGTGAGAAAAAAATCCACCAACAAAACAATACAAAAAAAGCAGATTTATTGAGTTTAAATGCTTATGCAAGCAATGCAAACAAATGAAGAGTCATACTTTTCTTAGTATGTATATATATTCATAATGTATATATATATATATATATATATACACACACATATATATACATACAGAATTTGCATAGAAATGTTGATTTTAAAAGAGGGAAGGTAAAACTGCTTTTCAGAACCCAGATTTTTAAAAAAGCACCTTTTTTTCTTCCTTTCTAATATCTCATTTTATTATTGCTATGCATCCTTTAGAAAGATGCAACAGTTAAAGAAGCATTGAATTCCCTGCAAGCTTTTCCCAGACAATTCACACATCCCTCCTACTTACTGCTTGGGACACTCATAGGTTTGTCATTTTTATGCAGATACATTATGGCACAGCTACTGATCTTCTCTATTATTTAAAAGATATGCAGAAGTTTTTGAGAAGAACACTTTCTGGTGACATGCTTTGTTTTATCCCCAACATTGCTGTTCTCTCAGAATCCAGTTTGATTATCCGCTATCTCTGACTGTAGGTGCTTAAGAGCACTTATCTTCCCCACATAGAATCAAAGAATCATAGAATGAATGGTTTGGGTTGGAAGGGACCTTTAAGATCACGTAGTTCTAACTGCCCTTCTATAGGCAGAGACATTTCCCACTAGACCTTGTTGCTCATGCCCCATCTGACCTGGCCTTGATTTCTTCCAGGGAGGGGCATCCACAACCTCACTGGGCAACCTATTCATGTGTCTCACCACTCTCAGTAAAGAATTTCTTCCTAATATCTAGTCTCTAGCTTAAAATCGTTTCCCCTTGTCCTTTTGCTGCATTCTCTTATAAAATCATTAGGATTGGAAAGACCACTAAAATCACCTAGAGCAACTGTCAACCCATCACCACCATGCTCACTAAACCACAACAATCCATGTTTCTTGAACACCTCCAGAGATGGTGACTCCACCATCTCTCTGGGCATCCTGTACCAATGCATCACCACTCTCTGATAAGAAACGTTTCCTAATATCCAACACGAACCTCCCCGGTGCAGCTTGAAGCTATTACCTCTTCTCCTACCATTGTTACCTGGGAGCCAAACCCCACCTTGCTACAACCTCTTGTCAGGTGGTTGAAGAGAATGATAATCTCTCCCTTGAGCCTTCTCTAGACTGTACAATTCCAGTTTGCTCAGCTGCTCCCCAGGTCCTTCACCAGCATTGTTGCCCACCATAAGCTGTTCATTCCTATCACCAGGCAACAGGTTCACTACTTCCTCACTAGTGATGAAGCAACAGTTTGTCTCTCCATGGTATATCAATTGAGATGGTTTTGTTTTCCATTATTTTATTTTATTTTATTTTATTTTATTTTATTTTATTTTATTTTATTTTATTTTATTTTTTATTTTTTATTTTTTATTTATTTATTTTTTTTTAACCCAGTATGCTTGTTGGCACATCTCCACAAAAATTTAAGCCAGCACAACTGATGAAGTTATAGCTACGGGGCAAGAATAACCAGCAATTGCTCTTAAATCAGCTACCACCTGAAAAAAAGTTCCTGTAACTCCATCATTGTGTGATGTGCTGGGGGAGTAGGAGAGTATTTTTATGAATATAGCTGCAGTGATTCATGTGTTTGCTGTTCTGGAATGTGTTGAGCATATGGCATTGCAGGCTTTATGTAAGTGACCTTGCTAGTTTGTATTTTTAAATCTATTATGGAACGACTAATAAATAGGTTTCGATATTTCCTTCCTCCTGGTGCAAATCTTGAGTTTCTGATAAATACATCACTTGGGACAGACCCCACAGCTTGCCCTTGAGGACATTCCCAATGAAATGAGGAGTTTTCCTCAACAAGGTCTCCTGGGAGGTTTTTGCTCCTGGCACACGCTCCCATTGGATTTTCCGTGGGAAGAAATGATGTGAGCTATGACAGCAAATCAAAGACACTGTGTACAAAGTCTTATCGTTTTTCAGGAGCACAAATAATCTGGAAATCATCTTACTGTGCTTGTTCCTTGACAGAAATATAAATCTGTGACTGTACCAGTGAGCAAGGTGCTGCTAGGGAACATTCCCAGTCCCAAACTCTCCCTCCTCTCTGGTGCTGTGCTGGCTGGGTATTTCCATTGTCTAGCATCCTGTAGTTGAAGGAAATAACTTGGTTTGGACTTTTTTTTTGGCAGCTTTTTGATCACCTGATCCACTGATCAGCTACTACCTACATACTGGGGCCAGCTGAATCTTTCTTTCAAGTTTTACGCTGGCAATACCAAGTGTGTCATGACAAAAATTACGTTTCTTACAAGGCCATCAATGCCCTAGAATCATATTGTAGGCAAATGCATTTCCTCTGTAATGTGCTGAAATTTCTGTGCTGGGCAGTTAGTGATTACATCCTCTGTTTATCTGGCTTATAAATAGTGATCTAAATGTGTGATAAATCTATTGTTTCTCACTGCAAATAGTTAATTCTAAGTATTGGATCAAATTGTGTTGAAGTCTTTCAAGTGAAAGGTCTCAATTAGTACTTTGTGGAGCCCTGGCCTTCTTTTTGTGACACATATGGTCTGTAGGGCCTCAGATGCAGAAATTGATTAGAATAGCTCGTCCAAATAATTATTCCTCTGAGCTATTCTGCAGGCACTGCTCCAAAATGTAAATGAGCATGTTCCAGAATAATTACTCTACTTATGAAGCAGGGTAGATGTCCTAAAACTAAAACAGTTCTATTTCAAATAACACTCTCTATATGGAGGAGACACTGTAGAATATAGAAAGAGTAAAAAAGATGCATAGACTGTATTACAATTTTGATTACTCATCTAATCCTGGTGTTAGTAGTTTTCCTAAAAAATGTTATTTTCCTACATTCCAAAAGGTGTTCAGAACTTGTGCAGTTGTTTCAAGCACATATATAAAGTGAGATCATTATATCAGATGGTTTTGTAGCAAGTGAAAAAAAATCAAGAGTGAGTATCTAGGTTTGCAAACTTCTTGTAGAAATAAGGAAATTTGAATAGTTTAAGTTCCTACATGGTGAACTAGTTTGCTTACTTGAAGACAAATCAACAGAGGCCACATTTAGATGAACACTTATTTTTTGTGGCAGAAATAGTTCATATTGTGAGTCCTCATTTTCATGGACTCCCATTGTACTGCTGCAGAATGAGCTAGGCTGGGAAACTGATAACCTAGAAACACACCCAGAAAAAGTGTATCTTTTTAATCTTTATTAATGCCTCATTTCACACTGAGGTCCTCACTTGGCACCACACACAGTTGTGCTGCATTTGGCGAACAAAGAAATGAATGGCAGGTTGACAATAAGCGTCTCTTTTCCTTTTATTTCCTATGAATCTTCCGTGGCATTATCTAAACGTAGAAAACTTTTTGCTATTAAAAGCAGTAATAATTTCAAGAGCAAAAGTTGGTGTGTGTTGAGTACCATGGCAGAGTAATTCAGTCTAAATGCACAGTGTTGTGAAAGACCATCTTCCTTCACCAACTTTCATTATCTGTAATAATTAGCGCCGTATCTAGAACTATACTAGATTTTTTTTTAATTATTTTAAATTAGATGCTGACTTGTCAGCATTTTAGATTCTTCTCTTTTCCCAATGGTCTCTAAGAGTCTTTTCAAGAGTCTCTAAGATCTTTACAAGCACCACAGTCTGCTGAAAATCATTCTGTAACACCACAATTCTAATTATTTGCACACAGAACTAAAATGCAAGAGAATAATTATGCCAAAAATCTTCTCCTGACTAGACAAAGAAATTCACAGAAGGGAAGACTGGGGAAGGCTCTTGCATTTCCCTGTAGGAAATCCTGCACACCTAACCATGCAGAACAAGCACCCTGAGGACAGTGTTCTGAGACATATCAGTCCTGCTGACTATCAGTATGCATGCACCAAGACTGTTAGGTATTGATAGCTACTGACTGCATACTATATGGAGTAAGGCAAACATGTTCTGACTGTGCTGGCTTTACCTCATATTAGATTTTTTACGTTGAAAATGACCACCGAGTAATAGAATCTTCCTTAACTGGGACAAAAACTCCAAGTGGTAAAAGGCAATTTGTCTAGAAATCCATAGATGTATCCAGAGTCAGGATCCACAGCAAATTTAATCCTAGGGGTAACCTTTTAAATAGAATAATCAAATGCAAGAAGAACCCTGAAAATGTCTTCTCGTAGGTATCCTGCTAATTAAGGAGCTGAAATTCAAGCAACTACAACCTTAGGAAATGTTTTGTGAATGCTGGTGCACATCTTTGTGCATGTGCCAGATTTCTGAATGTATAGCTTTTCCATTGCCAAGGTTACGGACGTGAAAATGTTTAATAAGTAAGCTTTGAGCCAAGCAGAAATGAGACAGCCAAAAAAATCTGGCTAACCCAAACCACTTTTTGATATTTCTCTCAAGAAGGCATCTATAAAGCACTAAATTTTAGGACCGAGGCTTTTACCATTCCTCAAGTGTTAGCAGGAAGAGCACAGTAAAAAGCCGGGGCTAATAAATCCAGATGAAAAATTGTTACTGAGCAGACACAGAAGCCAAATTAAAAATAGGACTATCACCACTTTATTAAGACTCATATCTTTTTAAAGTGCCTGCAGGGCTGTGCTTCTCCTATTTTTGCCTCAAGACCAAATCCTGGTTCTGCATGCAGTTATCCCCAGATGAGCATACACAAACACAGCCAGCTTTATTTTAATATGTACACATACCCTGAACAGCAGAAATTGTACATGCCATGTCTTGTGAAATACATTCTGTCCACAAGCTTAAGCAGCCTTCAGAGGAATGCAAGTACAAGCTGTGCAGTTACTTCCATGACTGCATACGAGATGCCATGAACTGGGTCAAATGATGGGTGGCAGGGGTCCAGGGCACTGGAGTCGTGTGTCTGCTGTGCATGCGTGTGGCAATGTGACGGGGGCATCTCAGGGCACTGTGCATCATGTGCTTGGAGGACGAGAGCGGAGAAGGCTGTGCTGCTGGTCTGCGAGATCCCCTGTGGAGGCACAATGATAGCTGGGGAACTAAATCACTGGCTCCTTACCAGGTGATGGATGCCAAACACCAGCTGTAGCCTGAAGTAGGAGAGTAACCATGGCACTGCTCTGTATATGCATCATGTTGGCTTGTCCAGGCAAGAGAATACTGATTTGCAAACAGAGGGCTGGCAGTTTCTGACCTTTAAATCATGTCAGAATCCTCTATTCCTGCTCTGTGCTTAAGCAAGGTGGTTTTGAAGGGAAAGGATAGCCTCCTGGCCACATGGCTCCTTGAGAGACTTTGTTACAGCTGCCTGAAAATGAACACAAGTAAGGAAGGCATGGGAATTATCTAACAGAAAAATCTTTTTCTTAAGGGAATAGGATCCAGATTTTCAAATTCCCTTCCTCATATGAGGATGAGATGTCAGTAAGTGGTAGTAGCGGAGAGAAGGCTGTGATGGTATTTTGGGAACCAAGGATTTCCTGGGCAGATACTAGGGCAAGATACCAGGGATACTTCAGCGGTTTTGTTTATTTGATTGCTCTCTGACCCATTTCTTACAATAAGAAGTGTGTCTTAATGTTTCATATTTTCTGTGCCTCTAAATGTCACACTTCTGCAAAACAAGCTAATAGTGAGAATGGTAGAAACCTCTGGTGCTGTGAGAGAAGTCACAAGAAGGCATTATTATAAGTTGCTAGATGTGAGGAGGTTGAATTTAAGAATCAGAACACCCAAAACGGAATCTGTAGGATGAAAATCACAACTTTAAATACCCATTTTAGTACTGTCTTGGTTTGCAGGCACCCTGATGGGAACTCCAGGCACTTCACAGTCACCGACTGTGAACACTTTGGTTCTCACAGGTGTGATTGAAATCTAGCTGCTCGGCTTCACTGCACATAATTACCCTGGGGAACCTAATCTGTAATCAGAGCACACTTACAACATACCCACAGTACTGGGCTCCTCAAGTAATGCTATTGTTTCCACTTCTTAAAAAAAAAAATAAAAATGATGAGGTAGTGCTCCTCTTTCATAATTTAGTGGTCAAAGCATCAACTTAGGAAACAGAAAACACATTTCACTGCTCTCAGACCAACATTTCCTATTTGACCGTGTCATTCGCTGCCAGCTTCTTTCCCTTAGTGGCATAGTTAAAGCTATGCCACTGTACAGAAAAAATTTCAGCCTTAATGAGGAATGAGATGAAGACATACATTTATGATGCCATGTCTTAGTGGGCAAAGCACCTCAATGAGAGCATGAAATCCTTTAATCCTTTGTTCCTGTTTTTTTGTATGTCATCTGATGGCTATATCATTTAAAACACAAAACAAAACTTGGGAAAGGGAATGGAATCCATAGAATCCATATGTAATTCATTGTGCCATCAGTGATAAGCCAAGGAGCAGTTCTTTTGTCTGTATTACATGCTGGTTGTTTTGGGTTTTTTTTTTACCCCTGCCAGATCTGTGAAAGCCCCTTCAGCATTCACTGAAAGGTGAAGAGGTGAAGGACAAGTAGGTGGCAGCCTCCATGGGGAACAACAGCAACAATCTCTGACTGGCAGCCTCCATGGAGAACAACAGCAACAATCTCTGACAAAAAGTAAAATAATCCATAAGCTTCACAATTTCGCTTAGAGAGCTGGGAAAGGGTAGAGCACATTCTCGCCACTGACTGTCACATACTCCCAGTAAGTCTTCTAGCTTGAATCACAAGTGACTAGTGGAAAAGTGGAAGGAAAGAGCTGGGCTGGAAAAATGATTCCTGCTGGCTTGCCTAGGCAGACTGAGAAAAATGACATGGGAGAGATATTCTGTGCTGGTATAGAGACTGTAGAGAAATCCAGAAATGTCATTATGATAGCAAAATTTTCCCAGCATTAGCAGTCACAGAACATGTTTGCCAGAGGAGAAACCAGGCGAAAGCTGCTCTCTCAAAGCAGAAGAGAAAAGTGCCATTGTATGATAACCTCAGAAGAAATACTCAAGCAAGTATCCTCCTTACCCATATTTGAATTAAAAACCTAAAGGACAGAAATTACCTTGAGATTGTGATAGAGAAAGAGATATCACAATTCCACCAAACTTTCTGTTTGTTTTATGCCTTCACTGCTATTGTACTGGAGAAGGTGAGGGACACACATCCTTAGTCCTTCAGAAAGGAAGAAATCACAGGTTTTTGCACTGGGTGCACAGGAAAATCCATGGAGAGGTGAGGTAGACTGATGGAGAAAACCCTATGATTTCTAGGGGCTGTGCAAGCAGTATCACATCACTTCATTCAGGCACACGCCTCAGGGCAATATGTTCAGGCTCTTCGTCCTTGTCACTTGCCACCAAAATTCTCCTCACAGGATGAGGAGCCCCGGGTTTCCAGGGAAAACCTGAAGGAGCAGCATGGAGATGATATCAAATTGTGTCACTTCTGCTTTCTCCCACAGCTGTCGTGGCCTCTTAGCTTGTTCCTCTGCATCCAAGCCAACAGCAGTGTCACCTGTTGTCAGTATTCAGGCTCTCAAGCTCTTTAAGCTCTTTGCTGAAAGATGCTCCCCAAGTGTCAGCTCCAATCATCCCTGTGCCACACTAGTGAAGGTGCAACCCCAGTAATAGTATGCAGAAATTACATGGAAGTGATAAATACTTGAATGATTTAACCATTAGTCATATGGCTATCTTTGATAATCTAAGCAAGAATAGCACTGTGTTCTTGATCCAGCCTCTGAAAGGAAGTAAAGAAGTTGCTGCAGCATTTAAAGGCAAGCAGCTACCCTGTGACCTGCCTTCCTTGGACTTCAGGAGGCCTCTGGACTGCTTACTGAAACCATGACGATTTAGTTTGCCTTCTGTATTAGTGACGCCTAGGACTCGCCACTTCCTGGCCTATTCTGCAGGCAGACCCTAGAATCAGACATTTCTAGACTGCAAGGTAACCTGACGTCCATGGAACCTGCAGGCCAACTTCTATTTTTTCAGCAGTAACATGGAAGTTGTGCTCCCCAATAGTCTTCCAATGTTAGTGAACTTTCTTTTTTCTCATGCTTGAGGGCTAGGTAGTGAGTGCTCTCTCAAAGTAGTTAAAATGCTGTGATGTATGTAGGGGGATAAATATATATGACTGTGCATGTGCAAAACTGTCTGTAGAGGAGACAATTATATCAGCACTGTAACAGGAAGGTAGATGGTCTTTCTTGTTTGAGTACAAGTAGTCCTTTAAGTAATAGCATGGTTACATAATAGCACGGAAATTTAAAGCTGATCTCTGTTTGCTCTAACAAATGTTAAGGCTGGCACCTCGTCAGTTATGACTCAAGTAACACATAACACTTCAACCATATTGAACTGTGCGTCACCAGAAGAGTTGTTTCGTACTTCATTTTCTTACTTATGGAGGAAGAGCAAGTAACAGAATGGATTTATTTTTTTTTTTTGGCGAGCTGTGGGTTTCCATTCACTTTGACCTGGATGCAGCGTAACATGATATGAGCACAAGACTGGCTTTCTTACAAAAACATCTTACCTGAGCAACAGTGTTATTTCTAAAGGGAAAACATGTTTTATACACTACTCATTACTGTAAGCACTGCTGAGGTAACGAGATCATAAAAATCATCAAAAGAAAAAGAGTTAAGGGTTTTAATGTCACTGTTCTTCACTGTTAGGAAAATAACTCTCCTCTTTTCTTTTTTGTTCTCTGCTTTTCTGCAGGGAGGTCTGCAGGGACTGTTAGTAAAGGCCAATCACCAAGAATGGAACTGGAGCAATGGTGATTTCAACCTCACTCAACTTCTGCATAGAATTACTGTCCTATCATCTTTAAAAGTCTCTGACAGCCCCAACTACGTAACATCTCCAGTTTTATTTACAGGGAGGTTTTGTTTGGTTTTTGTTTTGTTTTTCGGATGCTATTTTGATCTTAGGTGGCCCCTCGTGTTAACTATTTTCTTTTTTTTCTGAACAACAAATCTTTTTTATACATTTACTTACTGTTACATTTTAAAAATCACTTTTCTTGTTTAATATTTCAAGATATAATACCACACATGTCATAAACGGCTGCTTAGTCTGGCGTTCACTCAATACACAGTTAAAGTATTTTTCCAAGAGTAGCTGAATAGGTATCGTTCTTTCTTCTCCTTTCATCCTGACTAAAGCTCTTTCTCTCTCCTCCTCTCCTTTACTTGTGGTAATCTTATAAAAAGAAAAGAGGAGATATACCAAAATACAGAGGCTTTCATGGGCATTAAGAAACAGGCAGTTTCATCCCAGACTGCTTTTAAATAAATGTTTTTCTTGTTTTGTTTCCACACTCATTAGGCCTGATTGCCTATATTCATACAGAAATCTAATTCTCTGAAGTATCCTAAGGGTTTGAAATCTCGAACCTTGTTAAATTAGACCTAGAAGGCAAAGCAGCCAGTATCACTTCTGATAGTGGGATTACTGGGTCATTGTGTATTTTGGACATTTTTACATAATTTTCAGCTACAAAGGAGTCTGTTTAGAGAACAGGTTGTCAAGAATACAGAATAAACACAGGTTTAAGATAATGAACACAGTTTTCACTGCTTTGGAATGTATTGCACAGTTGCAGTATAACAAAATCTCTGTGAGTATTGGTCTGATGCAGTCTTTCGCAGTCCCAAGTAAATGATGCTACAGTAAATGATGCTAACAATAACAGGCAATCAAATTACACATGGGAAAGTTTGATGCAGAGTGAATGTGGATTCCTTGGTCCTGAGGAACTGCACTTCAGAGGATGTTTTATAAACTGGCCCCAAATCGCTCATAAGTGGCTGTTGTGATTGCTGGTAATATGCAACAGAGTCTCTCAGCCACAAAACAACTTAAAACTCATACAGATCTGAGTATTATTCATTTCAGCTACAGACTGTTTAAATCTGGACTTTGATTTGAGTTCAGAAGATTTAGCTGGGAAGTGGCCAATGACTCAGCTGCCCACCCTCCCAAAGTATCAGTCACAATATTGAAGAGGTTTAAATGGGATTGATATCCAGTCCTCCACTGCTGTAATTTCCAGCATGTATATGTATTATCATATTGTTAACCTTAACATTAAACAACTATCAGTTTCTGTATGTAACTGTAGAACAAATGGTAAAAAGGAGTGATTTATATATCTGTCATGCTCAGCCAGTTCTGATGACAACTGCCAGGAGAGGGATGGGATAGATGTGGGTGAAAGTTGTCTCAGCTATCTCAGCTGAGTTGGCCAGTGAGCACATGCCTAAGCCTTTTTGTTGTAAATTTATTCCACCAGAATTGGAGGTGTTCATGTGTCTTTCTAGAAGCCCTAGTCAAAGTGATCAGGAGTTCCCAGATAAGAGTAAACAAGAGCCAGTAAGACTGACAGTATATTTCAGAGATCTTATTGTTACAGTCCTTGCATAAAAGTTGAAAATGTCAAAAAAAAAAAGAAAAAAAAAAAGAAAGTCAGTGAAGTCTTTGATGACAGCTGATCTTGCAAGTGACTCAGGCATTTCTCCTAGTCCTCTTTCTCTTCTGCTGTAGAGTCCTGTTAAGGCTGTAAGATAGCAGCTTTGGGCTATGCCCTTTCAAATCACACCTACCACTCATTCCTTCCTTACTTATTCACTGCCTCATCATTCATCTGCTCCCATCTATCTGCTTGCTAATGTCATTCACTACCTACTCCAAAATTACCTCCCATTCACTTACTGAATGAGGGATTCAGATTGCTAAAGGAATTTGGTTCTTTTGTTTCTTATTTCTCTAACACTCCAGAGAGATTCCTCTTTGAGGTGGAGCTGCAGAACTTGCTGCAAGCATAGTCCTCCCTCCCTAGAAATGCCTTGGGGTACAGAGGGTACAGAGCTGTTCATCTTCTCTGTTTCCAACTTGTAGCTATTGGACATGAGAAACTCCACAGGAGTAGTGAGCTTCTCTGCTCCCGTGAGGTTTTTCACTCACCACTTATCAAAGTGTATGCTTGGCTCTGAAATGCTCCAACTGAATTACTAAGGTTAGTTGCAAAGAGTTTTATGTTTTTTGTAGTCATAATGTTTAACCTAAAACATTTTTCTGCAGTGTGTTACCCTTTAAAATTACCTTATAGAGAAAACCTCAAACCTTCAAAAATATACCTTTTGTTCTTTAAATGCCAACATCTGCGGTTTTGGTAATGAAGGCACTGAAATTCTCTCTTATCACAATGTGTTTTCAAGCAGTGAACTTAGTCCAGAATTGAAAAATTTTAGATAACATTTCAGTTTACAGAGCTTCCTAAGTCTGTACTTTTACTTAAGCACTGTTTCCTTCAGCTATAGAAGATTCTTGGCTTTATGGAAGCTTTCTGGTCATCACTGTTAATAAAGACTTTAAAAGTACAAAAAGTGACATAAATACAATGAACTCTAAATCTGTTGAATTGCTTTTAAGCCAATTTCATTCATTTATGCTTATGATTTTTGAATGACTTGTGATTCTTGAATGCTCTGATTGGCCACACTAAATAAAAACCCATTAAATCATCACAATTTATGACTTTTTTTTTTAATTTCAAGCAACAAAAATTATTTTGAGGTTATGAAAATCTCACTTGTAACCCACTCCTCTCCATCTCATTTCTTAACAGGTTTTAAAATGACTTTTCATTTCCTACTTCCGAAGGACTTACCTGAATAAAATGTATAAGACAGTAAAAACATCATCTGGCTGAACATTTGAACTTTGAAGAAATTATCCTGGACTCTGAGAAATAGGAAAGCAAAAATCAAATTTGAATGAAACAAATGAGAGAGTGCTAATTATGGACTCACCACCAATTCATCTTCTACTTGCAAAATGCAAATATAGTTCCCTCTGAGTTGTTTTAAAGATCACAAATCTGAATTACAAAACAGCATGTGCCATAGCCTTCTGAATAATCATGTTTGCTTAGGATCAATGTACTGAGTGAGTGAAGGAGGTATGTCCATCACTGTGAATGTTATGATACACTGTACATCTGTTGTCAAAAAGCATTTACACTTACAGAACTGAACTCTAGTTGCTTTGTATTTCTAGATATATCTGTATTTGCAATTGCTTGAGTTCATAAATTCGCTAATGATTCACATTCTGTGTCCATGGGTAACATCTATGTTGGCTTACGGGTAGATAGAAACACAATTTTCTCCAAATGTCCTGAGAAAAGAGAAGGTGAATTTGGTGCACACCCTTGTGCTAGTGTGCTAGCTGGGCTGTGTGGCTGCAATTGGGCTCTGGCTATCAGGCCCTTGCTAGTTTGGAGGTATCCAAGATGGTACTACCTACAGGCATCATATAGCTGACTTGGGTGGCTCAAGAGCAGAGAAGCCAGACCTTACCAGCCTTGTCTCTCATGCTCCATGGAAGGCCTCTTCTCCTCCATTTATTTTCCTTTATTCCTTGCTGGTCTTACAGCATCTGTGGTACCACACTAAGCACTCCTCTCAGTTGTCTTCCCACACATGGATGAGTACGACCAAGCTTGTATCCAGCAACTCTGAGGAAGCTGAAGAAACAGAGAACTAAGTGACTGGGGCAATCTCTCCCCACAACGGCTTGTCTCGGGGCATTTTCCTCTCTACTTCTGCTGTGGCTTTGTGAGAAGGCAAGGGGTGATTTTGCACTAGGACCGTAGCTGTTCTTCTCCTCGGTAAACAAAAATCAGAGGCCGAAGTGTGAAGTTTTGTTTGAAATCTATTTGTCTTTGTCCAAGGGCCTCTGGCTCGCCACACAGGTGCGAGCAGACAGAGGAAGCACTCAGAGGGACGTGCTGGGAGTAGCATCCAACTCAGCCAACCTGGGCCCGGTCCCCAGCCAGGCCCAGCCAGCAGGTAGGGAGGCCATTTTTAGCTTGCTGAGGGGATCTGCTGCTGCTGGCAGCTGGGGAGAGCCCGAGCGGGAGCTTTGGCCATGCTCCCTGGCCAGGCTCACACACAACAAGTCCATAAGGGCCCTGCCAGCTCCCTGCTGCTGGCTGGCTGCTGGCTGGCAGATGTAAGCAGCTCCTTAGCTGGAGGGTGAATGCAGTGCTCAAAGCCAAAACACACACACACAATGAATATTTTTATTCCCTCGTATAAATTGTTAGACATTTGCTGGCAATTATTTGCTAGAAGTTAAGGTTTGCAAGCATTCTGCTGTACTTTTCTAGCTCTTTTCCTTTTTCTTCTCCCAAAATACACCATTGATCTTGTTTTGGCTCTGAGCGCTTTGCATTTTATTGTTTTTGTTTAAGGTGATATCTGGCTTCTGCTACTTTGTTTATATGACAGGAAGAAAATTCTTGTTTTGCCAGGCAAATATTTTACCCCTTGCACACCAGTTGTGCTGTCAGCAAGAAAGACCTTGACCCCAAAGTGCTGAGGTGCTCAGATCTGATGCTGTGTGGGCCTCACAATGAGAGTGGCTGACATTTTGGCACAACCAGGAGCCTTGACTGAGTCAAGGACTGCAGGAAGAGGCAAATGTTTGAGAAAAGTGCAGAGCGTAATACTGTCCTTTGGCACCTCTCTCAAGACATAAGGGCATGAAGTGTTATATGAGAAGTTTTGTTTAGTGTTCTTTTGTTTGTAAAATCAGTCATTAGTGTGGATAGACATTTGACTCTCTGTTTTCACTTCTTCCAGAAAACAGGGAAGAAGAGAATAAACCTTTGATTTAAGGAGCTATTTCTCATTATTGCAGGCACTATGACTTCTTTTGTTTGTTAAAATAATCTCTTCAACTCAGTACTCCAAGTACCTTTCCCTTTCTCTCTAAAACCTAAGTTATGGATCTTCGAAAGAGCTTTTATGTGTTTCAGAAATTCATTGCTCCTATTCTTCTTGACTGTCTGGTATGATGACAATTACAGAGGCCTTCTAATTTTATTTTCCTCACTAACATTGCTGTTGACATACAGGATGAGGATAGCAAACTTTATGAAGTATATCTAGCTAGCACTTTGACTTATTAAAGATACATGCTTTATGAAGTTAAATGTAGTTTGTATTTTTAATTCCCCAGGTAACTTGTGATTTCTCATAAATAGTATCTTCAGAGTCTATAAGATTTATTTCGGCTCATATTTGTTCCTTTATTTTATTTTATTTTATTTTATTTTATTTTATTTTATTTTATTTTATTTTATTTTATTTTATTTTATTTTATTTTTGCTGAGATGGAAGGCCTTCTTATGCTACTACTATCGCTGTGAGATTATTACCAGCAAAGTACTTGAAACTAAAGCAGTACACAAAATGTGTACACAAAGCTCACTACAGGGAAAGTATTTGATTTTAAGTCTGTGCAGACAAGGAGGGGGAAAAGGACTGACACTGCCAAGTAAGTCAGTGTCCTGGAATAAAGCTGTGGACAGGCATGGTCCCTGAACGCAGGCTTCCTTGAAGATGAGTTCTGTTGTCAGCAGTCCAAGGGTATGTTTTCTCAAAGCCATATCATACTTGGTTTGCATTAATTACTTTGGGCAAAATTATTTAATTTTCATCACCTCGTGGTGGCATTATACATAAAACTTACTGCCAAAATTATCTTCCTTCTGCTACAACATATACTCATACCTGTACCTCTCAGCTATTCCTTATTTCTAGGCAATGCCACTCCTTTTAAATCTGAAGAAGCACATAGTACACGAACTTAGTGTCTGCTCAGCTTTGCTGCTGAAAGCTGTTTACTGCAGAAATGAGGAACACCATGTGGGAAGGGTGGATGGGTCTCGGTTTGTTAAAAAGTGGAATTAATCTTCTAGTAAGTTCAATCTTCTATATCAGTGTGCTGTGCCTTTTAAACTGCCTGGGTTTTTGTTGCCAACCATATCTCCATTTTAAGCTTTGAAACATCAAAAGGGATGTCCATAACTTCAGTAGCTACTCTCAGTTACTGCTGGTATGTGAGGAATGCTGGCCCAGCACTAGGAACCACATCTCTCCTTGTTAACCCCTAGCGATTAAACAGTGCATGAAAGTCACAGATGTATCTCCTACTTAAACACATTTGATTTGTTTGAACTGGAAACCATTACAGCTCGCTGACCTTTTAATAGTTTACCAACAAAAGCATAAAGAGAGACATTTGTGAACAGATGCATGTCAGAAATAATACATCCTGCTGCAAAATGCATCCTAGAAACTTGTCTTTGCATCCTCTTGTGCATCTGAAGGAAATAAGTAAATTAACTTCTGTTTGTTTTTTCACCAGCTGGCTTTCAAAGCACCTCCATGTTTGAATGTGAACTCTAGATCGTTAACTAAAATGTAACATTCTTGGCTACAACAGCAAGAAATAAAAAGAAATGCACTCCAGATTGGTGATAAATGCTATGTAAATTCATACACATTCTACATATACTGCTTTACTATTTGGTTGCCACTGATTACTTACAGTGATTCAGACGTACAACTCAGCTTCCAGTGATTCCATTTAGAGTGGGACATCCCTTACTTGGGAAGGTATTGTCCACATAACAGGCCATTAATCAGGCACTGACAAGATCTGCTCATATCACACATCTAATATCTGCCGTTGTGTGTGTGTGTACATACATTCATGAATAAAAATTGTATTGGAATAGATTTGGAGACACTCTACTTAAACATGGAAAGGTCAGTGTTTGTGATGAATAAGTGTATCAGAAATGTGAATGTCATGTTTTAGAAGAAATATATATTTGTTATTATTTGTAGAGTTCTTTGTAATATTTTATTTGCGTCCCTATCAGCAGCTGGTGCAATGCAGAGGGAAAGCACCGAGTTTCAACTTGCTAAGACCTATTATCATTTTAGCACCATACTTCTGAGCTGCATCTTTATTAACAATGATGTTCGTGCCAATGGCAGGGCATTGGTATACATGATCTGTGCATGCATTGCAGGTGACTGCTGGAGGACTTTAGCAGGTTGCAGGTGAGGTGCTCTGGAAGGTATTTCTCTGTGTTACTTCAATCTCAGTTCCCTCAGGAGCAAAACTAGTCTAAATACCAGTGAGGTGCTTGGTTGTATATCACATCTCTAAGCATAAAGAAAAAGTCAAATGCATAACAAACCCAACCACATTAAGTCACAGACAATGCACAAACTTATTTTTTGTATTCCTCAGTCATATCAGCCTCACAAACATGTCTATATCTGAGATATAGTCTAGTACTTCTTCAAGATGTATCTCTCATGACATTGTAGTATAAGCCTTACAAAGAAATAATATCATACAAAAACCACATATGCACACTATTAGTGCATAATGAAGTGCTTGGTGTGACCAGATCTGCTACAGTTTACTGAGAAATCGTGCTACTAAAATCATGGGACTGGTAGGTGCTAAGTACCACTGAAGAGAAATGCATTGACTTATTTCTATTCATGACAGGAAAATAAGATTATAATCATTATTGTTGTTGTTGTTGTTATTACTCAAATTATAGGATTTACTGCTCTTCAGAGATTATCCAAAATCAGGTTGTAGAATATATTATGATAATTCAGGATTGATTTCAAAAGATAAATAGCCCTGTTTGTTGGTGCTTAAGAAACAGGTTGCATGATTTAAATGGCAATACTCAATAATTTATGATTTTGTACAGTGATTTTGTTTCAGGGTTTAGACTCTCTTATCGTATGCCAAAAGTTTTTCAAGATCAAGTTGTATTCTGAATTCTCTGAAATTTCTGGAGATTTCTGGAGGGCAGATGTGTCAATTTCTAGAAGAATAAATAATTTATTTTCTTTATTATGATTATGCCATATTTTAATTCAAACCAAGGCAGCTAAGACTCAATGTATTTGCATGTACTAGGTTTAGTATAAGTATTATACAAGAGGGTTTTGCAATTTTAACACAGGTAAGAAAAAATCTATAGGCAAGGGACAAGCTGTAATGTACTAAGTAATTGACTTACTATCAAATGATTCATGTCTCAGCTGTATGTGAAGTACAGATAGTAGATATTCCAGAGCACAGCACACACTGTTCCCTGGACTGTAAAATAGCAAAAGTTCTTCAGCCAGAAAGAGCTTACGAGATAGCTACAAATGCTTTAAACGCTGTTATGAACGGGGAAGGACAACCATTCCAGATTTAAGCTTGCTGTAACTGTAGCTCCATGCTCCATGGAAACTGATGCTTCTCATGTGACAAAGGGTAACCTTGAAGACACTAGCAGGCGACTAGGTGCAGAATGTAAAGTGTCCCATGACAGCTCTTCTGTGTTGTGATGCTGGTATCTTTCAACTGAATTTCAGTTGCTTAAGTTGTTTTGTCATCTCTAAAAACCATGATTTTTCCCCTTCTAAGAGCCACTTCACAGCAACTAAACCAAGGATACACAATTATTTTTTTTTCTACCAAATGTGAAATGAAATACTGATATCACAAAGTGTAAATGCTCAGCAGAATACCCATTCTTAATCATTTTTGTCATTTTTTTAGCAATGAAGAAAAAAGAGAGAGAAGGCTTTCCCTCATGAACTCATATGACAGATACTTAAAATATGTTTAAAAGAATAAATGAGAGAAGAACTATCTTAAATTATTAAGCATGTAAATAACAATGTTAAAATAGCTCCACAGCTCCAAAAATGGCAAATAAAACTCCTTATGTGTCACCTACAAACTTGTTATTTGCCGGGAGGAAGGAGGTTACAAAGGAACTGCAGGCTTCCTTGTAGAGATAGACCCGATCACATAAACTGTTATTCTAGTCTTCCACCTTAAGCCTTCACTGCAGTTTTATTTTGGGACAGTTAAAAGTAGTTCAATAAGATCTCTTTAAAACTTATACTTAGAAAATGACCAGCAGTAAATGACAATTTTGCTGTTACTAGGCTAAGGAATGAATGATTGACGTAAACTGTTCACATCTGGTCCTTGGAAATACTTAAACTGGTCACCATGAACCTTAATAGTGAGAGGGCATGGGGCAGTCTGCAAATAGAATTAAAGGTTTAAGAACTGGTATTTCTGATCCTATAAGTTTGGGGCAAGTGTTCTCAGTTTCTTATCCTTGCTAACTTCTTTATTTCTCTAGACATGAGGTTGATAGCAAAAGAAGAGAGCACTTGACTACATATTTAAGGCCATTTCAGCTATCTCTCTCAGCTTAAGCTGCTGACTACTAACTACTCCTGAGGCACTCCTGAGTTGCTCTTCTCCTGTATGATTGCTGGAAACATCTGTATTTTCAAATAGATTAATTTCTTGGCAGTTCATTCTATCCTCGTTGCTCTGTATCACTTGCTATTTATGACATGAAGCTGGTCTTGTTTTTACCATCCATCATTCTCCTACAGGATGTACTGGACAGGGATTTCTTGATGGTCACATACACGGGCACTATCTCCTTTCAGATGTATTTGTAAAAGCATGAAAAAACTATGTGTGATAGTGCTTGCCACGTGTTCATCCATGATAATAAATAGCTTTGTCATACGGCAGTTCATCATCCATGGGGAAGAAAGCATAGTTTCATTTCCGAGGGCTCCTACGTGCTCCATAGTAAGGACGTTCTTGCTGTCAGGGGATCCTTGCCAAAGCGCTGCCTTTCAGAAAGAAGCTGCCAAGTTCCTACTTGAAGACTGGAAAAATATTCTCAATAGTTAACTCCTGAAGTGAAACAAAACATGGGAACTAAAATTCCTTTCCCAAAGTTCCAGGTCACTTATTTGAGGCAACTTATGACCCTGTTTTTCCCCACTCCTACTCACATTGGGTTGGTTCATGATGTGCAGGTTGTTTGGAGTGAAAAGGGATGGGATGAGCAGGAGGCTGTATGTAGATCCCCAGGGGGGAAATAAATTAACTGAACTGTTTTTGTCCACACCTGTGTACTTACAGACTTATTCTGTCTGCAGGTGCTGGTTAATACACATTTTTTGAAATCTGGGATTTACTCTTTTTTTTGCACCAGGGAAGAATCCTGTCCTTGAGTATCCCAATGTCTTTGTTCTCCAGGATCCTTGTTAGTACCTGGTAATATACAAGGGCTACTCTGAAAGTAATGCCTCCTATTTTATTATGTTGGACCACATCAGAGGTGAACGCTGGCATTATGGAAGTAGAGGCTGAACCTTTCTTCCAGTTGCCATGCAACAGATGGCAGCAGCGGGGCAGTCTTACACAGTGGCATCTGAAATGAAAGTGCGCATGAAGCAAAGGTGTGTCATTGAAATCCTCCATGCATAAGAAAATGGCACCCACTGGCATTCATCAGTGTTTTCTGAACATTTATGGAGACCAAATGGTGGATGTGAGTTCAGAGAGGTGGTAGATGGTACGTTTCAGCAGTGGTGACAGTGGTGTGAAAGAAAAGCCATATTCCAGATGGCCATGCAGATTGTCACAAACACGGCATGCAGGCTCAGGCTCTTGTTCACTGCTGGCAAAATCACATTGCTAATGATGGTGACCATGTTGAAAAAGTGTTTTGTAGGTGACAATTTTCTCTATCAAACAATGCTATTGTGCTCATTATATCCATCGTATTTTCCACAGAAATTAATTGGAGGCATTACTTTTGGAGTGACCTATGTACTTCTAATAAATTTTGATAATAAGTAATAGTAATCTATTTATAAAAGCATAACTTGAGAGGAATGAGCCCTAATTTTTGAGTGACAGACAACCCTTAATACTTAAGATGTTGAGAACAAACAGCATAGCATTTCATAAAATGGTCCTGAGTTTTAGTAACTAAAATGACCCATTTTTTGCCATTTGTTATTTACTCAAAACTGTTACATAATTGCCTGATCAGCATTATGACTCAGCACTGGGAAAAGTGAGAATACTATTCCCAAACATTAATAGAACAGTGTAGAGATTTTCACTGACATAGGAACAGGAGTTATGGTGATCCACATTCAGTTTGCTGGAGTTTTAAAATGAAACTATTAATCTGAATCTCAATGAATAGTATTAATTCATGTCTAAATTTCAAAGTAAAATATATGTATTTAGAGACCTGATGATTTTTTTTTTTCTAATGATACATTTATAAATATCCTATGTTTTTGTAAGTCATTAATGTTGAAGTTGCTGGAAAACTGGCTTAGATCCAAAGCTTCTAGGTATTTTAGAAATAGTTCTCATTCTTATTTTCCATGTGTAAGGGAATATAATTTATGTCAGCTACCTCTACAAAACAATCCCTTTATTTCACAGTAACTTCAGTAGCTGTCTGATATGACTTTAAAAATGATCTGGCCAGGCTTGCCAGTAGTGTTTTGCAGATTTTAATTGAATTTTCTTCTGTTTCATTTATGAAACATGCTTTCTTGTAGATGTAACCGATCTCTGTACACCAGAAAAGTTAATTAAAACAAAATTTCTTGCCTGAGATAGACCAAAATCCATCAAAAATAATCTTTATCCTCCTACCTTACCTCTAGGAGCTGCATAAACAACTCCTAGACCTAAATATACCCTATTTTTCTTCAAGTGACTAATGAATTTTGATGTGTCAGCCTTTGGCAGTTTATTCCAAACTGTTAATAATAAGTCCTTGGTTTTTTTTGCAAGAACTTGTGATTTCTGGTCTTTTGATTTGCCTAATGTATTTGAAAATTAAGATGTTCAAGATGTTGTTCATTGGCCTAAAGATCTCAGTGTGAACACTGGCTTTGTATTTCCTTCTCCTTTTCTCCTCCTTCTCCTGTGAACTGTGGCTGAGGGCAAACCCATAGATGGGCTGAGAAGTTATTTGTGGCATCAGAACTTGGAGATGAACATGGCATTGTAAATCTTGCAGAGACTCTTTGTAGTATGAAGCCACGGATCAGAAATCACCTGTCACTCTACACAGTGCAGGTCCTCCTGTTCCAGAATTTGAAAAGTCAGCAGTCTCTGTTTTTCTAACAGTCAGCTAAATCTGAATCCGTGAATTCTGCGTCTCTTCATTCAGTACATTGATAGTGCTATCAGACACTGGAGCTTCTTTTTCATTGCAATTGCATTGTTTAGCTCTTAAAAATGTGGAGGCATCTGCAGGTAGGCACTGTCATTCCCTTTTGCAGCTCTTCTTTGCAGCAGAGGGTGTAGATTCATTCCTCCAAAATGATACAGGTTGCTACTATTTAGAATCTTGCAAATAATAATAATAATAATAATAGTAATTATAATAGCCTGAGTTTTGTATTATAGATTCTGAGATCTTTTGGTTGTTTTTTTTGTTTGTTTGTTTGTTTTTGTTTTGTTTTGTTTTGGTTTATATGTCTGGTGCCCATGGTTGAAATTGGAATAATATGAGAAAAGTGAAAAGCTTTCCTTGTCAGGACAATGATCAGAAGGAGCCAAAGCATCACATTTCTCTGTCCATGATACAGGAGACAAATCTTACACATCATGGCATCTCATTCTTCCATGGTAAATTCAGGCCTGATTTATTATTTCTGTGGGATCATTCCCTGTCAAATTTCCCATATGGGAGCCACAGCACACAATGAATTACATAGCATTTTTGGCTAAAGATAACACCGAGGGCACTATTTGGTCTATGACAGTGACAGTCATAACCTTGTCAAAAAATAACCTTTGCTTAAGCAGAATTAAACAACACTTGAATGTCTGTCCACATCACTAGCCACTGTCCTACCAACAACTTTCACAGATTTGGCACTCAAAAAAATAAAAATACTTGACTTCTTTTCCTCAGTCAAATATGACCTGGATATGTTAACTTAGATACTGCACTTGATTGCATCTGAGCATTGTATTGTAGCTCAGAGCAGGATAGATTAAGAATCACAACTATTTGTGTGGCTGAGCCTGTTAAAGAATAATTATGAGAAAATTGGAAAGCACTAATTTGTTGATGCCGATTTTCTCCCCAAGAGGACATAAGATTTTATCTTTTTCTATTAACCTGATTCTCTTTGCTTCTAGCAATAATCCCAAGGGTGTTTCAATAACAAATGTCTAACTATGTTCTCAGTGCTACATGTTAGCAAATTACCTAGGCTTTTTATTTATGTAGATTGATAGGACACCTGGGAAATAATTGCTCATTAGAAGAATGCTGACATAAAAGTATGAAATAATATTTTAAGATATGACAAAACATTATCTAAGCTCATGACATATTAACAATGATTTTAGAAGCTAATTGATTAATCTATGGCAAATGAGCTAGTGTATTTAATTACAATTTTATGTGCTGTTGATACTTGTGCTATAAATAAGGGAATTACATATGGGTCACTCTGGTGTTTGGTTGTGGAATTGTTTACTTGACATACTGATGTCATTAAATGATAATTCCAGATCACTGGGTAATCATGGTGACTTTCTACAAGATGGAATCAGCTTTTATTGAGTCAGTTTCTAATTCAGTCTTTGAACTCCTTTAGTTCCAGATCTATTTTAAGCAAAATATACAGAGGGGGTACAAGTGTATTTGTTCTGCTTGCAACTCTTTGTGTGAAATTCAAGTATGAGCATTTTGTTTTGACACTGCAGTTTCTCGATTCTGATCTGAAGCCTGCTGAAAGCCAAAGAAGGGGGGTAAGGTCTCTCTCTATATCTTAACAATAGTGGGTTAGGAATGAGTACTTGGCTTGAAGTCTACATGTAACTGCTGAACTTCACCCACAGTTTCAAATTAGTCCTTTTTATGTAAGAACTGCCTGAAGAGAGCAAGATGTGACACTCTGGTGCAGAGACTGGGAGTGAAGCAACAAACCTGATGTGGGAACAGTTAAAACGAAGGAGCCTAGTCCATGGCTCTTGGTCGTTTAGTGAAGTGTACCTTTACTTGACTCTGTGAGGTCTGGGTTAGACATTTACAGCAGTGTTGTTTGCTACTGACTCACCTGATATAATATGAGCACTATATGGATTGGATGTAGCTTGAGTGACAATTTGTAAGCTCTTCATGGAATTTGTCCACTTGTTTACTCTAAATGTAAGAGAATGAGAGTTTAAAGTGCCTAATTTGATTAATACCCTGTGAAAAGCATGACTGTACTAGCTGAAAGGTGAGCAAATTCAATCTTACAATAGCTCCACTTCAGTGGTAAGACTAGTTTAATGATCTCCTGTGCTTTCTCCTCCCCCTGTTTCAGTCAGCCCTTTTCTGCCCCTCATTGCTCATTCCCACGCCCTGGCCCCTCCAAAGCAAATGTTATTTTTAATCCAAATCAGTTCAGTGATCCAGTTTAGATTGCAGTTCCACAAGCAGTTGTGTTGACACAACTGTGGAGGTGGTACAGTATGGGAAGGTAGGAATGAGTGGTTCGGGACAGCATATTGTGAAATGACAGCTTGGAAGTGACACCTGAAAATGAAAGGCTTTTCATATTAGGCCTATGGAACTTTTAACACTATTACACATTAACAAATTAGAATGTAAGTCTCAGTGGAGAAAGTTCAACAAAATAAATCACCTTATCTTCATAGGAACTCTAAAGTTGGGGAATTCTGGTAATCTGCCTTTTCTCAACTTTAGTTCTGCCAGACTGAAGCAATAGCTGAAATGCTCAAGAATGACCTGAATTATAAAATGGGTTGCATGTGTTGTTGTTTTTCTGCCCTCCTCTCCCAAATGAATTTATTTTTCATTTTGAATGTTTATGTCAAATTCTCTGTCATTCTGCCTATCTAATTCCTCATTCAGTTTTATAGTGAAACAATAATTAGAAACAATCACTGGGGAAAAAGCATATTTTAGATATTTGACATAATCTGGTCTCATATAAGATATAAACTCTCTGAAAGTAGCAGTAAGAGAATTGCAGAGGACCCATCATTACCTCAGAGTCAAAATAAAATGCTAAACCTTGTGGCTTGAGATAAGTGCTTCTTCTCATAACCATCTGCAAATAAAGTACAGTCAGGCTTAAAATAGAAAAAAAGAAAAGCATATTTTCTTTTCTTAAAGAATGTTAGTGAAATGTTAGTGTACATAATGTACAGAAAGCACAGTAAAACAGGCAGCTGAATAATGACAGGTCCTTTCTAGATCTCGGTGTTTCTATGGAGCAAGCCCCCCAGTTTAGATGTTTGTAGATGGATGCATTTGTCAGGGGCATGTTGATGTAAGAGTGCAAAAAGGTTTATCTGGTTCCTCAAACTTCTTCACCTCCGCCAAAAGTGTGTGGTATGAGTGACAAATGGGCACTGGGGGGGAGTAGGACAGGCAGGCATGCCACCACCTTCATGAAGACCATCATCAGTGTCTATGCTGTGAGTGATGGAAACAGCCATCCATCCTTCAGAAAACTTTCTAGAAAATTGAGATCCTATTTTTTTCAGGGTAGAATAGAACCAAAATGATCACCTTCCCACTTATTTGTTAACCTTTTTTTCTTTTTTAAATATCTTTTTCTTTTTTCCTTTTTTAAGTAAAAACAACACCAAAACCAAAACAGCTTTTCCTATTCACTAAATACAGTAGAAGAGAGCAAACAATCTATTTTCCCCCAGGGTGCTAATTGCCCACAGAGACACTCAAGATAAGAGGGAAAGGCAAACAGCGAGAGCTGCTGTTCATTTTATAACCAGGAAGGTAGTGGGAGCTGGAAAGAGGCAGGATCACTAGGCTCGAACAAAAACATATTTGCAAGACCTTTTGTCTCCATAGTCTTTTCTGTGACCTTTATTAACAATAGCTCAGATTCCCCTCCTCTCACATGCAGGGTAAGACTAGGCCTAACAAATTTACTCCGCATTTCTGTTACCATCGTTGTATCTTTATTGGCTGCAGAAATTTTATGGTTGCTTTTCACTGACTTAGAGAGGCAGAGTATGTTTTATTTTTATATCAATACCATAACAAATTGTGTTCAGCAAACTGTTAAATCTGTTAGTTTTTTTCCACGGTAGCTTTCCACCTAACCCATGGCAAATGAGTTCTGGCAGATTTATTTTACATTCTTCTCCCTCACTTCACTGCTCCTTGTGATTCTCAGCCTGTCCTGGCCCTGAGGGCACTGAGGCCCTCCCTGTCCCTGCCCAGCCCAGGGCTCCCCAACCCATGCAGGCGCAGGGCCCAACACCAACCCTGGGGCCATCAGCCCTACCCCAGTGAGACTTTGGCAGTGCTGGGCTCCAGCTGCACACTGCCTTCCCCTCCCCAGCCATGGGGCCCAACGAGCTAGGTCCAACCACAGGCACAAATCCCAACTCGTCCTTGGCCTGTCCCTGCCCTTGGCCCTGCTCATCCACCCTTATCACTTCAGTTCCTCTCGCAGGACCTGATCCTGAGCTCCACTTGTGGGCTGACATCCTGGCCTAGCATGACCTTGGCCTCATTTTCCACTTTATTTCTGTTCACACAACAGGTTACCTAAAACAATCACTATTTTTCACTGTTAACCAGTTTACTTTCAGTTACCAAGATATTCCTTTGCAAAGGAGTTATAGTGAAAGCTGAGTACATTTAAATCTGATCCTAAAGATGTTACCACTCCATCTAGGCAGATATCCACTACGTGCCCAAAGACAGGTGTTCCCGGGATTTTCATTGCTCTCTGGGATCTCAGTCACTGACCGTACAATCTCTTTTTGGCTGTTCCTGTGCAGTGTGTACATAAATACCATTTCACCATTGTTGCGGAGAGTATATTCAAGCTTTTGTCTGTTCTGTGTCAATTATCTCTCACTCTCAGGCTGAAAAGAAGCTAAGCAACAAAAGGTTGTTCACAGTGCTGGACCAAAACATTCTTCTGAAGCAGAAAAATAGGTTTTCAAGTGGAAAGTGCAAAGTCAGCTCTTACAGAGCTGCAAATCTGAGAGCCAGGGGAAAAAAGTTGAATATGCAATTGAATTTGGAACCAAATAAGTATTTTCTAGTCGAAATAAAAATGCCAAAGTATTCAATGGATTTTTAGAATGCTCTGAAATGTGTGGGTTTCATAGTTTTACTAAATGTGTTCTGAAGATTTCTTTGCATGGCTGAGTTTCCACATCATAGAAAACAGGAGCTCTGGTTATCCATAGGAGTAACAAAGACATATGGGATGGATGTCTACAAACAAGCTTCCCTCTGACAAAGTTGTTTTCTCTAGCTGCTTGCTTCTGTTCCAATGCTGATGTTTATCACCTCGCTTCTACCAGTGCAGTCATTGATGAGATTTGACTCAATAGGATGGGCAAAATGTTCTAAGCTAAGAAAATCCTCAAAAAAAAAAAAAAAAAAGTCTTTTCAATCTAGATTATTTCACTAATCTAATTTAGTGCACAGCACTGACCATGCTTTGTCCTGGAATGCAGGCACTGCTCAGGAGGTGATGAATTGCAGCACAAAGGAGGGGATGAGCAACTGGATGAGAAAGGATGGAAATCTGTTACACTGGTTTTGCTACTGGAGAAAATGAAATCTGGAAATACATTATAGCCCTTCTCTAAGTAGGGCTGGATTACATGAAGATTAAAAGGCGCCAATAGCTGCCAGGGGCTCATCTATATGAGCATCCCACTGCTGCAGAAGCCATGCAACAGCAGGCAATTTAAATAAAGAAACAAAGTGTCATGAAGATGAGGCTCCAAGGGCTGGCACTGTTTGATTTCAAAATCAAAGTACATCTGTCCCACAACAGAAAATCATCAGTTTATTTTTCTAGTAGAAAAGAATGGGCATTTTTGAAGAAGTAGAACCTCAAGTGTGTGAATTGTAGTAGTGCATCTAATCTGGCTTTGCAGGAATTTTGTGAGAAAATCACAAAAGGATAAAAATTGAGGCTGATTGTGAGAGTTTGAAACTTCATGAGGAAGGTATTACCTGGGCTAGTGGAAGAAGAGTTTTGTTTGGTATGTGTAGGTGTGAGCTCTTAATGTATTAGCTGACTCCTGTAAGTCTATGGTATTTTCAGTGTAGGTGTTGATTAAGAGCTTAGACTTATGATTACTTTATCGACAATCATGGCAGTTTAAGATGTTTACACTTGACATGTGGTTTGATGGTGGAACCATCCTCCAATACAGGTGTTGTGAGGGATTTGGAGAGAGTTTCAAAGTCACAGGGCTGGTCAGGTTACCATCTATATGTGTGCCTGTGGCTAGGCAGGGGAAAACATGCTCCTGGGTTATCCCTGATGTCAGCTGAGCTCAAAAGAGAAAGACTTTCTGCTGAGGATCAGTAATGAAGCATGGAGAGGCTAATTTTTGTCCCCAGATAGGTCCAGAAATGGCCACCTCTGAGGCCTTACAAGTCAAATTGTTTGATAGATCTGTTGCACTACCCCTGTTCCCTTCCTGCCTGGATTGTACAGAAACAAAATGCGAAAGTGCCCGACACTCACCAGTGTTTAGGAAACCTAAATCCTACTGAACACTACGCTTGAACTCAAAAACTTCCAAATGTATCTGCAATAACATATAAAACAAAAAGAAAATCTGTAAAATACCACTAATGCTATTATCGGCTTTGACATTGGTAAAGTGCATCCATTTCCCATTGCTTACACCAAGAAACCACACCCTCTAATAAACTAAAAAGTCTGTCAACAGCTACTTGAAAAGGAGCTTAAAATGCATGCTAATTTGCAGTGATTTATTATTGGTTATTCTATGAAAAAGCATGGAATCAGCTGAATACTTCTGTCATTAATAAAGTTACACCAAAATGGGATTCCATGGGATTCTGCCATCATTCAAATAATATTAAACACGCTCTTAATAACCTTGCACTGTTAATAACCTTTTACTGTTAATCTCTGTATAATGTGAAACTATGAATTAAGAAGTCTTTTCATGTTCAAGGGCAGAACTTAATTTAAAGACCCTGATGGTGCAAGAAGCAGACTGAAATAAATCCATATTGCAAACAGTCGGCTAATGGATGCAGAGATAAAGAAAGACTTACGAAGACAGAAGCAGTGCAATGTCAAATCTACTATTTTTCACAATTTCCTACACAAAATTTTCCCATTAAAAGCAGAAATGCAGTAGCAATTGATAGGCTCGCACATGGTAAAAAACGTGAATGGCAAAAATGACCAGTGAGGCTGATAAAATAAAATTTCTTTATATTTGGTGAGATTAATGGATTCTGATTAATCCCATATTTATTTTTAGAAACTCACTTGGCAATATTAAATATACTATTCTTTTTTTTTTAATTATTTTTATATCAAAATACTAGCCAAAACTTACACTCATTCCATAAACACTGTTAGTATTTACCTTAATTTACCATTTGTGCTTATCTTAATTTAACTTTCATTAAATTAAAATCAGATCACAGTACTAGTGACTTCCATTCCAAATTTTCCTGTAGCTTTTTTTTGTTTGTTTTATCCTTAAGTGTAGCAGTCTTATTTTAATAGAGTAATTGAAATTCACTGAAATAAAAGAAGCTTATTCAGCTAACATATCTAGTTGGTGTGCCCCTGCCACACGGCCTGGACTGATTGAAGCATTGGCAAAAACATACTTCTGGCAGCAATCCTGTCAGAAGAAAAGAAAGAAGAGAAAGAAAGCTTTCTTTTGTTATTTTTTTTCTGGTGGATGAGGTTGTTTAACACAGAAAAATGCCTTGTTTTGAAATATGAGTGTGATTTACAGGGTGAAGTGATTTTAAAATTATTTGTAATTATTTCATGATTGGTAAAAAATAGAATTTTTTCCTACAAACACATTTCTTAACCCATCCCAGCTACAACACTGCTACTACTGTTTTCAAAACAAAATAGTGGAAGAGCATGTGCTGTTCAATGTGTTTCGTGCCTGTCACTACACAGGCAGAGCTGCAGAAAGGGGAGGAGCACACCCTTCAAACAAATATTGGCTGGCCAGCCTATCCTGCATGTGGATCTGCTCTCTCCACACAGTATGGGGGAGAGCTTTTGCTAAACAAGAGGGCCAAAGACGAAATCCTGCTGTAGGAACCATGTGGCATTCTTCCACAGAATGAGTTCTTGTGCTGTAAAGCACATTGCCATGGGATGGCTCCTGAGGTCTGAGGCCATGAGTACCATATTCAAATGGGAATTCCCTCTGGTTTATAGTCTCTAAAATGGTTCAAGGGTTGTGTTGCTATCTACCAGAGTGAAGCAGGCTCCTCCTTTTTGCGTTTTAAGAGCGTTGCCAGGTATGTTCCATCACCAAGACTACAACTGAGGACCACTTACACATAGATGCCTGGAGCTGGGCAAGGAAGGAAGAGCTAACAGTTTCAATGATGAGGGGCCCAGTGCTTAATTCTGGCTTCTGTACCTGCCTGTAGGTGAACCCAGTCTGTCCCCAGTAGAAGAGTATGCCCCTGCCATTCAGTCTAGTAAGAGGTTTACAGAGCTTGCTTATATTTGCAGGCTATCTGGGGAATGGCTTGGACTGTAACTGTAAATGTCTGAGGATATATGAAGTTTCTAGGAGCAAGCAGCCCCAGAAGTCAAGGGTCCCTCAAACAGGTAAAAGTGAGAAAGAGCATTCAGATAGGGAATGATGAGTCAAACTTGAACAATGAAAATGCCCTAGGCCTCTTCTCCCATGTAACAAGTGGTAGTACAAGAAGGAATGACCTCAAGTTGCACTAGGGGAGGTTCAAGTTGGATATTAGGAAAAACTTCTTCTCAGAAAGTGTGGTCAGGCAACAAAACAGGCTACCCAGGGAGGTGGTTGAGTCACCATCCCTGGAGGTGTTTAAGGAAAGAGTAGATGTAGTACTTAGGGACATTGTTTTGTAGGCAATATTTAAGGTAGGTGGATAGTTGGACTAGATGATCTCAGAGGTCTTTTCTAACCCTTATGATTTTATGATTCAAATCTGTTTCACTTTAAATGTTAGAAAATGTGTCAGGAATATGACAAATAACTTCAAATAGAAGCCCTTGGATCCCTGTTTTTTTCTTCACTTTCTGGCTATCCATCTTAAAACACCCTTCAGCTTACTCAGTTGAATGCTAGGCAACAATAATCACAATAGAAGTGGGCAGGAACTGTATGCTGACCTTATGAAGGCCCAGAAATTGCTAAGTACTCTGAAAAAAAAAAGCAGCTGGAAAGAATGTCATGTGAAGGAAACACTATTAGAGGACAGATCTCACTTTTCAGTGTCTCAACTCACAACACAGAGGAAGATTATATCAGTAGGGTGTTGGGAAGATAAATTCATTAATGATAGAGTACTACAATGAGAGCATCATTGAGAAACCCATGAGAAAATGAGTGATTTTCTATTCAGTGAAGCACTCGGAAGGTGTGCAGTAAATAATGGTCAGGGCATACATTAAAAGATGAGTTTAAAACAAAATAATGGAGAACTACCCACTCACTGATCTCTGTTCATCCTTTCCCCACCTTACTATTTGCACCTCCTATGAAGTACATAAGAGCAAAATAAATGCTGCCTGAGTTTGAAGCAGTTGGGTAGCCTTATTCTGAACAAATTTTAGCCTATAAAATAAGATGTCTAGGCTGTGTTTCTTCTGCAGTCAGTGAAAAAAAAGTAGGTACCTTAGGAAGCAATACATCACACCTCCTTTGACACCCGTGTTAGGACAGGGTGATCACCGTCTGGTGATGTCTATCTCTTTTCCTGGACACGCACTGAGGGAGTGCAGAGAAACAATTTGGCTTCAGCCTCTGGTGCTGAGATGACTTCAGTGTTTAGATTGATCCCGCCCTAAATTTCAGTCTGAATAGTACAGTGTGCCATCCCAAAGTGAGTAGATCATCTTAACTGCCTTGTTTTTCTTCGCGTTTTCTATGAATCATGATCTTTTTTGCACTGTTAAGCAAAGGTGCTGGAATTTGCATTAGGCTGCCACTGACAAGATGCTTCAAAGATGCCATTTGTGTGGCAGCTGAAGAGTGATGGAGTGATGCCTGATGAGATGTAGAACAGCTGCTTGTGGTGACTGATACTGAGTGATTGAAGAGGAGTCCTTCCCTTTCTGTAGCTCACTGTGTGTACAAGGTTCCTTTTTTCACAGAGTACTTGCTATTGTTTGAGAAAGGTACATGACTTATAAGAAGCTTATTTTGCATTTGCAGACAAGTATTCTGTTGTGGTTTTGTTTTGTTTTGTATCCCAAGCAAATGATTTTAGTCATTCATATCACAAATCTGACCTTTGTATTGCGTCAGGATGAGAAATCAGGTGCATTGCACAAACCTGTCAGCAAATAATGCAGAACTCATTGAGAAATTTTATTTTGTGATTAAATTTGTATTTAATTTTGAATCTAAAATGAAACAAAAGCTCATAAGAAGCAAGGCTTGTTGCATTTAGTTAGAAAATGGGAAGATTCTTTCACTGATTGTTTTTCAATTTTAAATGGAATATATTTTATTTTAATTTTCTTGTGTTTATTGAAAGAGATCTCTGAGAGTTTACCTTTATATTAGGAGTACCAACCCCTGTCAGCTTCTGAGGTCTTCTAGCTTTGAAATGACAAGTAACTAGCCTGGATTAAATATTTTCCTGTTTGCACTGAACCATTTCTGAGCTCAAATCCAATCCTAATATACTTGCCATTTATTCTTTTCTTTATCCCTTATTATTATTAAAGCACCTCTGGTAAATAAAGTTCATGTCCATATTTTTATAGTTAATCCAGAAAACTTGCTTTCAGAGGACATTTCAGATTCTGTAGGAAAATGTTGAATAAATAGGTTAATTAATTGAATGCTCAACAATCAATCATCTTCAATTAAAATTTAGCTATGGTTAATGCAGTCACAAGTCTGTCTCAGTCTTTGCGCTCTGGGGACAAGTCAAATACATAATGCAAATCCACCCTACTTATCTTCATAGCATTAATATTCATTCTATAAAATTTTCATGGTAGGTGCAGTTCTGCATTTTATTTTCTAACAGCAACTCGAGGCAGCGGTTTTATGCTGTTAATTTCATTTGTGTTCTTCATTCAACTGGACATCTAGTTTTCCTGTGTCCCTGAACAAACACATACTCACCCCATAGCAGTGCTGAAAAGTAACCTGTAAATATAAGAGCTGGTCAAGACATTATCAAAGATAAATCCTTGGTGCTCAGTGTCCACCATGGCTTTAGAAACCAGAATAATAAAAGGCAAAATGGGTTCCAATTGTCACCTCTGGTGACAGAGGTCCCATGTTTCACTGGTATCTCTGAGAGTAGAGGTGGAACTGGCAAGAATGGATGTAAGTTCCATAGTTTTAGCTATGGCTAAAACACTGCTGATTTTACACTGCTATGGTGTCGTGCAGGAGGTGATCTTTTGTAGACTGGGTAACCAGTTACATATTTCAATCAGCTCATTTGAAGCAGCTGCCACTTTTAGTTGTCAAAAAGCTCCACTGGAGGTTAGTGTTCAGAGATGCTAGAACTGACTACAAGAATACATCTCATGTGCTTCTGTAATAAACTAGCTTAAGCTAACTTAAAGGCCTTTATGCTGCATTGAGTGAAGAACACTGTTCTGTCACAGAAGTGAGACATCATTGAGAGGTGATGTTAAGCAGCTGGAAAGTGGAACAAAAATGTTAAGTTCGTGTGCTCTGCTGTCAGCATCTGTCCATGCCCCAGCTGGCATACCCACATGGGACAATGTGCTAAAGAAATACTTTATAAGTGCTAGAATTCATTTTGTATCTTTTTGGAGGTTTCTGGGGTGATGTCCCACCTGCACAATATCCCAAAATATGTAACAGCACTCTATATTCCGTGTGATCTTAGGAAGAACCACCTTTCACTAGAACAGCTGCTTCAACAATTCCCTGTGGCTGCAGAACAGTTTAATGGAGAAAGATCGCAAAACAAACAAACAAACCAACAAACAAACCAAAAGTTTTCTCATAAATGCAGCTACCTGACAATATTAATTTGGATTCAATATATTATCATATCTGATGGCATTCAGGAAGGTTAATGGTTAGGCACCTCACTTGCCATCATTAAGCAAGTAATCTGATTGCTACTTGTGAACATGAAGTAAAGCCTAGAGTTTTGTAATGTTGGATTGTTGTTCTTGCTGGTTTTGTTTTGTGTTGTTTGTTTGTTTGTTTTCAACTTGCCTTTCTTCTGGAACAATGAACTCACTCTTAGACTTGAAGAGTAGATAAGAGTAGATTAATTTTAATACACTGTAGTTACCCATCAGTAATAAATTAGTTAATACTCCCTTTCTAAAAGTTTGTTTTGAAAATCAGTTATTTTCATTTACTGGCAAGGTCTGTGTTGAAAAGAAATGTTGTCCTATGCAGCAGACTGTAACTGAAATTCACGATGCAGCAGCTATAAATCAAAACTGAGTAAACAATTTTGTTCACCTTTTTCTCCACGCTTCAAGGCCTCAATACTGATTTCTTTTATGCTGACCTTTGCACCTGTCAATTGGCTCTCCTGTCACTGTCTGACAGTTTTCCACAACTGTTCTTGGTACATATGCAGCCCTTACTGTTGTATTTTCCAGCTATTCCATGAAGCACCTTTCTTTCTTCTCAGTTCTCCTCTTCTGAAAGCCTTGAAGAAGAACTTTAATAAAACTCCAAAATATGGATTGGTGGACTGCAGTTATTTATTTATTTTTTGTCTCCTGAAAAGGCTTAGAGTTTTTATAGCGTTCATTCAGCTTGCTTCCTCTTTTTCTTTCCCTCCTTTTCAAGCTAGTCCAGGTTGATCTGCATTACCTTAAATTACATTAAGCTGAAACCTTGAGGCAGATACGCTGAGGTCTTTAGGAGTTCTATAATGAATTATGTGCAGATTAATTATGTTTTTGAGTGACGATGAGGAGAAAGAGAGCAACTTGATTTAATTTGATACAGGTTTCTTCTGAAACAGTCAGAAAGTATTCCCGTTTTTGTTGTGCCCCCAAACAGAATGATATGAAATACAGTTTCTATTCCTGTTTTGAACTGAAGCGTGTTTTCAGTTGCCAAACGGGAGAATCAGTATACAACTAACGTTACTCCAATGTAGATTTCTGAGTGACATTTTGCATTATATATTCTCACTATTGTGTCTAACCCACTTCCAGTCTGTAATTGTGGGTCCCATTTTGTGCATGTTAAGTAGTTTTTCATCTTGACTGAATTCTAATTTTATCTGAACCTTTGTAAGTATATACACTAATTGAAGAAAAAAATCATTTTGCATTCATTTTGAAACTAGAGCATGCTTTCAACAAAGAGTTACCATTTCAGAAACATGAAATTGTAATGATTCCCAGCTTTGTTGTTCCAAAAGACTTTAAAATGCTATACTTTCAAATATATTTGGGATGCTTATTTCATTTACCTCTATTTTCTGTAGTTTACAGACATTTTTTTGCTAACAAGACAAGAATAACTTAAAACTTACGTATGTATACATTTCCAATACAAGTTACAGAATAAAGCACAAGACAAACAGAATACAAGTTTTTTAAAAAGGCAACACTACGGAGTAGTTTTAAGTAATCACTATACAAAAATAATCATGGAGGTCCTTTTACTAATTTATTGGAGCTATCAAATGTAATTCCATTTTAATTTTATATATTTAAAGTGATTCCCCTCTACTTCTGATTACACATATAATAATAGGTATTATTTTAAAATGAAAGGAGCAGCAAAGAAGATAGCCTTCTAATTACTTCCTACCTAGTTCTGAAAAGGAAGGACAATGAAACACAAATGATCACTTGAAGATTTAAGTGCTTAGTTATTAAATGATTGAAGGTATAAAGGAAGTTGCTAATTTTGAAGTCAATTTGAAATGTAATTGCCCATTATGCCATCAGTGATCTAGGCATACTATGATTTACCAATGAAAATTCAGCCTTATATTAGGAAAGAGAAGACCTATGTCGCTAGTTGCTACACCTCATTTGCATTGGTTTTGAACTGAAATAGCCTGATGTGAGCTGGTTGCAATGTATTGTCTTGAACAATTCATGAGTTGTTTAGATTTGTTACAGAACTTCAGCAGTAAAAAAAATCTGTTGATGGTACATTATCTTCTGATTTACGTAAACATAGGTCTTGCTGTTGCTACAGCCCTTTCATAATTAAACCTCTCAACATTCTATGGTGGCTAGAATTTACAGCATTCATCACTATGAAAATATAGATGCTCCCATGTCTTTGCAGTGCAACGTGACAATGTGCTGCATTTCACCTTTTTGTGAAATTAAACTTTTCAGGACAATCAGAACAATAAGACTCTGGGACAATAATCTAGTATGGATAAGATGGATTAATGAACCACAACAGTTTTAAGGAGGAATGGCAACGTAAAACAGGTGACATTATTACTCAAGTATTGTGATGAGGTTTGTGTGATGGCAGAGGATTCTGACAAGAAGATATGGGCTGGTTCTCTGTTCTCATACTTATAT